>CM059426.1:65642738-68042738 GCA_030390025.1 Squalus acanthias | reverse complement strand
GCATTTCTGCATGATTTAATGATTTTACTGGAGCCGTTTTTGGTATTTTGTCTGAGTAATCATAATGGAGCGAAAAACACTGCAGTTTTTTTGATATGTGATTTTAATGTAACATTATATGCTCTTGAAAACATTGGACAAATATTACCACAGTAACATGTATTTGCGTGAAATTAATTTTTCTCTGGGAAATAGGTGATTTTGTATAATTTGACTAATAATTGGACATGTCATTGTACAAAAATGATATACCTTTGTTACTGAATTATTGAAAATTAGGAACAGTAATTTTTGGATTATTAAAATACAGAAAAATTCACCGACCCTGAGCTCCCAGTGGGGAGCCGCAATTAAGGGAGCACGGATCAGAGAAACCGTGCTATAATTTTGTAGATCTATCTCTGACTCACAGTCGCTTTTGAATATAGTCCCCACTGGGAACACAGAATCAATTTATTCTTGCATCTTAACTTCTTTTAGTTAATGCTTGTATGTCATGATTTCTAGCACATTTGTCATTGTTATATCGAAAAGCTTTAATTTTAAGCTTAAGACAGATACTAGATTTTGTGTTGGGGAATGAAAGACCAGTAAAAAGTAGGAGCAAAATAGTGATAACTATTATAATTCATCAGATAAAAGAGCTTGAGATTAGACTGCATTATAAATATGTAAATTGTATACATTTGAAATTGTTCAGCAGAGACCAGAATCTCATTACTGAACCTCCACATCAAGGTAGAAATTCCAGAATGGCTAGGGAAGGAACAGTGTGCAGTGGAGTGCCTCTGGGCACCTGCACACAGGGAGGTAGGATTTCCTGTGTTGCTGCAGCTTTCAAAAGGTTGCAGCAGCCATTGTGAAGTAAAAAGAAATTAACTCAGCAGAGTCTCTGAGTAATTGATGGAGTGCCGCAGGAACTGAATCCTCTGTTTTACAGGTGCTCAAGTGGAAGTGGGGTAAAGAGGGCTGTTCTGTTTTATACTCCTGGACACCCACCGCAGAGGCGAGTAAGGCAGTACATTTGGGATAAATTGACACCCATAGTCACTGCTGTATCCAGCAACCACAGGACCTGACAATAATTATGGAAGTAGATGACAGATCTTAAGATATGGCTATCCACCGCTGTCATATAGTAGATGCCACAAAAGGTTGCCTGCTAATCTATTACACTATTTCCTGCTGCCCAATGCAAAGCACTCACACAACCTTACAGCTCTATCATTGCTTACCATGCATGCACATACTCCAACAGAACACATGTTCAAGTTGCAAAGTACAATGGGAACATTTGTCACACTAGCATCTTAAAAGAGCTTTGGAAATTCCTCTTAACATGATTTAGTTGCACGATGCATGTTCATTTACTCAAACGCTCACGCACAATGGACAATTAGAAGAATATGGCTGTCTGAGCATGACTAGAGTCATTTGAGCCTGTACAAAGCACTCCACAAGGTTTGTTTGGGAATACAGAGGTTTGTGTAGAGAAGTTGGCTTTCTCCATATTTGCAGTCATACATTGTGTAGGAACAAGTGGGGCCAAAGCAGTTGCAGGGCCATCTCAGGAGTCAGCACATGGAGGTAATAGGCCACCTCAAATCTAAGTGGTTCCAAAGTAGCTGCTCTCTACTTCTTCTACTAGGAATTCACTTAAAGTAGTCACAAACACTAAGGAAAATCACTAGGGCAAGAAACAGTAACATCAATTACACATAACATAAAGTAGGAAAATATACTAGAAGCACATTATTTGATCTTTTGTTCAGTGTTTCATTTATGTTGATAAAGAATAAAGTAGGAACACAGTAAAGAATGGATATTGATGTTGCTGAGGTAATGCACAGAACAATGTTGGGGATTTGTTTTGGACCATTTTATTGAGTACATATAGACAGGAGGGGTCTTCAAAATCCCAGCTCTAGTATTTAACCGAATGAGTCCTCTATCGGTGCCAGGCATAATGGCCCAAAATTTACGGTCGGAGGCTTCTAGGTGTCTCCAACCAGCAAAAAATCTACAAATTTACCTGGTGGCCCGGGAGATATGGAGACTTACGCTCCTGGGCCTCCCCGGGTACCCGCGTGTAGAGGCTCACATATCCCAGGGGCGCATGCGGTTCACAAGCGCCCCGGGATCATGTGGGCCGGCTCAACCAATAAAAGAAGGGAATCCCCATTCATACTTATGGGAGTTCTGTACGTACGGAATCCCCATAAGTATGAATGGGGATCACTTAAAAAATACACGAACACATGAAATAAATGTTAAATTACATATTTAAAATTAATAAAAATGCCATTTAATTAAATATTTTAAACAAAAATTTAATTTTTTGAAATAAAGTATGTCTTAATGGGGCTAAAAATAAACTTACCTTATTGGACAAGGTTTTTAATGTATAAATGAGTGATAACATTTTATTTTTCTATTTCTAAAAACTCTTATGCTGGTAAAAGCAGGCCTTACACCTGCTTTTACCAGGCGTAAGAATTTCACAGGCATTCAGCGGGCGGAAGTTGGGCAAATAGCGCAACTCTCCGCCCACGGAGGCCCTTTTCCCGGGGATGCGGATCATCTGTCAAGAGAATTCTTGACAGATCGCAAGTTACGGGTTTTCGTGAATGCGCGTCGCATGCCTAAACCCGGAACTTGCGCGGCCCTTACGGGTGCGTGTGCACCTCGTATGTACCCGTAGGGGTCGCAAAATACGGCCCAATAGTTTTCCTGGTTGCAAAGGAGTTTCTGTAGGAACATCATGTGCATCACTGTCTGTGTCCTGCTTCTGCCTTGATTGCAGGGTGGGATCATCCTTCACTGTGATTCGGCTTATTGATAATACAAAGTTATGCAGCATACAGCAGTTGATGATGACCTTAGAGACAGTGATGATGCATATTATAAAGCATCCCCTGATCTGTTGAGGCATTTGAAACGTTGCTTCAGGATGCCAATAATATGCTGTATAATGATCTTTTGTCTCAACTGGCTTTGTTCTATCTGCTTCTGCCTGTGGCTGACATAAGGGTGTCCACACATAATGAAGGTAGCCTTGGTCTCCGAGGAGACATCCTCGCCCACAAATTGAGATGGCAGACATGGTTGTCGAAGAATGAAAGCATTGTTGTCGTTGCCTGGGAACCAAATATTTCTCTGCATGATTCGAGTTCACTGATGGAGTGGAAGCCCTTTCAGTAAGCCATGACCTTATGTCCATACGTCCAGATGCCAAATGGGTGCCATCAACGATCCCCTGGAATTTGGAGAATTAGCATTGTGATGAAATTGGATGTTTTGCTAATCAGTAGGAAAGGAGATGAGAGTCTTACTGAAACATGCACCCATTTGATACATTTGTTTGCAAGTTGAAAGGTACTGTAGATGCCCTTTGTGCTAATCTGTAAGGAGCTGGAGGCATAAACCTTGAGGGAAGATGTGATCTTGACTGCTATCTCTGTGCTACAAATTGTCTGCAGGTGTCCTTATAGCACATGGCACACCTCTGCAGCTGGCTCCCTACTGACCTACACCCTATAAAGGCAGTTCTATTTGGTGATTATCAGGTAGATGTGCCAGTGTTGGCAGATAGAATTGGCATATTGACAATTGCATACAGTGCATCTCTGGTGCCAGTTGACTTCCTTGGCTTGCTTTCTTTTAATCACCTTCATTTTCATGTGTTAAAATCTGTGGTAGAGGCACTTTGAAAGCAAAATTCATATTTGAGAAGTAATTGTGCAAGTTTGCAATTTAAGCGCAGGGCCTTGCCTACTGGGAGTGCATAATGGAAATTTGGGCAAAGGGGCTACAAGCCTGAATTTGTGATGTGCGCTCCTAGTGAGTGAAGCTCCACACTGGGAAATTGAACTTGTAAAATTACCCCTTTAATGTACATTGCTATTATAAAAACTGACAATGCCCCTTTAAGCATTTCAATCCCTACATACAAAAATGCAGCTTTACTTTAATGCTCACTTTGAATGGGCGCACTGAAAACGGGGAAGATTTTTTGTCAAAAACTGTCAAAATGAGGGGTGGGGGATGCTTAATAATAATAGCCTTATTTAAAGGCACTAAGGATGCATCATAAAGCTTTTATGTATTCTGTGCAAGAGATATCCACTGGTGGGAAATGCACATTGCAAAATACCAATTATGAGTGTAGACCCAACAAGGTTATGATGGAACAATTTTTGGTCCCACTCAGAAGATTAATGCCAGCTGGACCATTCCTTCACACAAGAATCTCGATCCTGCCATGTGGCTTACCTCACACACCAATCGTCCTAATGAGAGCTATTGGGAATAATGTACAACACTGCGTCAACCGCAAAAGAAGAAGCATTTAATCATTTGTTATTTCAAGCAGAAAAGAAAATAGTCAGTCATTCTTTCTCCGAACAGCCTTGAGTATACTTGATGAAACTTTACCGTGCTCTCGATCTTGCTTGGTTTCACAATACTTTTGTAATGCACTAAGAAATCATGGGGATGATTTTTTATGCCTGAGCACTAAATGGGTGGGTGATGGGTGGGGTGAGAGCAGCAGTCACCCACAGGTGTTGGCGGGGGTCCTCTGCGATTTTGTTTTGGGTTACCACTCTTTAACATGTGGTAGGCAAGCTGCCAGAGCAAAACATGATCCCGAGGCAGGTCATCAGTTTGGAGATGAGAAATCAGGCAGTGCAGCTGCTTCATAAGGGTCTGCAGAAGCAGCTTAAAGGGGCGGTGAATTTTTTTGTGTGGTCCAGAGAGAAACAACACTGTGGAACAATGAGTTCAGAACCTACAGCAGCAACTAGGATAAAAGGGAATTGGATAAGTACCTGAAGGAAAAATAATTGCAGGGTTACAGGGAAAGGGCAGGGGGAGTGGGACGAGTTGAAGTGCTCTTGTAGAGAGCCGCACGGGCTCGACGGGCCGAATGGCCTCCTTCTGTGCTGTAACCGTTCTATGAGTCTAAATACATTCTTAACTTCCTCAGTGAGGGTAATGGTGGAGCCGCACAAAAGTCCCAGGAATATATGGGGTGGCATAATTAATGGCTTAAAGTCACTTACTCCCTAATTTCCTCTTTCTTTTGTGCCGTTCAAGGATCTCTACGCTGTGGGTGTGCCAGTACAATGGAACAAGTCTCTTCCAGGCCTCAAGCTGAGAAGGGCCGGGCAGTTTCCCATTGGCCTTGTCGCCCCCCGCACCCCCCCTGCCCCCCACCCATACGACGTCATAGTTTAGTCTTTCCTTCCTATTTCAACGTTCAGGCTGTTAAAATTCCAGGCCCTGTCGTCACCTAATCGAGCTCCTGACTTACAGCGTCTTCTCTTATACCCTTTCCATCATGGTTGTGCGCTGCACTATGGACCTTAGCTCTTCATCTTGTTATTCAATTGGAAGAAAATATTGATCATAAATCCTTCCCTGATTTCAAAGTAATTGCTATTACTGTACTTCTATATTCCTCATTAGAGATAAAAAAGAAATGCTAAATGCTCAAAAAACTTGAAATAATAAATCGAAAATGCTTGAAATGCAAAGCAGGTCAATCAGCGCTTGAAAGAGAGAAGATAGGTAATGTTTCAGGTATTTTTATCATTAAAGAAAGAAAGACTTGCATTTATTTAGCACCTTTCACGACCACCGGACATCCCAAAGCGCATTACAGCTTATGAAGTACTTTTGAAGTGTAGTCATTGTTGTAATGTAGGAAATGCGGCAGCCAATTTGTGCACAGCAAGCTCCCACAAACAGCAATGTGATAATGACCAGATAATCTGTTTTAGTGACGTTGATTGTGGGATAAATATTGGCTAGGACACAAGGGATAACTCCCCTGCTCTTCTTAGAAATAGTGCCATGGGATCTTTTACGTTCACCCAAGAGAGCAGATGGGCCTCGGTTTAACGTCTCATCTGAAAGACGGCACCTCCGACAGTGCAGCACTCCCTTAGTACTGCACGAGAGTGTCAGCCTAGATTTTTGTGCTCAAGTCTCTGGAGTGGGACTTGAACCCACAACCTTCTGACTCAGAGGTGGGGGTGCTACCAACTAAGGCATAGGTGACACTCCCTCAAGTGTCGTCTTTATGATAGGAATTGTTATTGCCAAAAGTGTTGTTTTGTGCATTGTCACTGCTCCTCAATTACCCTCCAATACTAAATAAATAGGACTAACTGGTGGTGGTGTGTAGAATTACTGATGTAGTAGCTTGCTTGCAATCAATTGTGTATGCATGTAAATAATGTGCAGTCCGAAGCAAATAGCTTTTTCTTGAAAAAGAGAATTTGTTCAATAGTGCTCTGATACTGTTGCAACAAATGAGTGAAGCCAGGCATCCTACCGCTGCTGCTGACTGGATAGCATTGCCTGTGCTGGACTACGATCGCTTGTAGTGATGGCACACTTTCCTTCCTCGTAGGCCTTCAGCTTGTCTTTAAATTATTCTGGTCTTAAAATACTTGTGATTTCATAAAACGAAAAGTTTAAAATATATGGCACATATCCTACACCATTAAAAAAAAGTGTTCTTGCAGCATTTATTTTCTAACTGTGCCTCACATTTTTTAGAGACGAGACACTGCTGATTGACATTGAAGCGTGTATTTAAAAGAATAAGCGAACCAACAGTGTCCTCTGGAGAGCTCTGACATATTAGCATTTTCCCGATGATCCCTGCAGAGTTGCTTCTTCAGCAATGTTTGTGATTTTCCTGTCATAAATGTTGAGGAGAATTAGTTTCACAAGTCACAAATATTCCCTAGCTATCTAATCTTTGGAAAATGTTTTATTCAGAGTATAGGTCTGAATATCATCTGACAGAGACTTTTACTTGATATCTTGATTTAATGTTCTGTTCAATAATTTACATTTAATCACTCTGTTAATCTGATTTATGTTTTTTTCTGTTAAGTAAACTTTTTTTTAAATAATTTTATTTTCAGCAAAAGATCTTGGTGGACTTTAAATTGTGACTATCAAACCTTGGAAATAAGCAAAAGGCTGAAAAAACCTCCAGAATAACTGAGATTCCATCATGAAAAAAACTGACTGCACTGTAGCTGCCAACAGTGAGAGCGTAAGTGACACACTCATATTTTCTAGTTCTGTTCACTCGGAATCTTTTGACTTATGTAAAAATGTAAACGATGCAAAATGAATAACTTAATAACTTTCAAACAAATATCAAAGTACATTTTAACAATGGATTGGGTATCAAAGAATATCAGCAGACACTACATGGCGTAGATTAAAAAGTGTTAACAACTATTGCATATTTGAAAGACATAACCTAAAAATAGAAAGGTGTGGTTTTTACATGTGCAACACCCATGAGCATTGTCTTGTACATTGACTTAGATTAGAGTTGGGTAACTGTATGTAATATACGGTTATACAATTCTTTGTCCAGTGTTTTGAAATGTGGCTGTGGAGAGTTTTTTTTACAAGATTATGTAACCACAATAATAATTTTGTTGTATTTGTTTTGTGCAATTGATTTTATTCAGTGACTATTTTAATCCATTTTTGCCTTGGGTTGGGCAGCCTTGGGCACGACAGAATGCAACCGTTTTCTGAGCTTTTGAGGTTCAATTACTTTGATGTATTAATGTATTACTACCTTTATTAAACATTATGGGGGAAAAATTCAGTTGGTTGCGCCTCCCGTTAGCGCCTTAAGAGGGCGCTAATGGGGCGCAAAACATCTAGCGCCCAGGCGCGGCGAAGTTTGCGCCGCTCGCGAAATTAACTAGACATTTTGCGGCGGCGCTAAACACTACCGCCACGATCTCCTGCGCCGGCAGACCATGACGTCACTCGAGTGCGCAACGCCCCGGTATCGCCCCGGAGCGTATATTGAGTGGCGCCCCCTGCCTTACCGCCTGACGCTAGCAACGACAGGTTGAGGGGAGCGTTCTGCAGTCATGAAGGGAAAGGGGGAGTGCTATTTAAAGGTGTCCGCTTCCTGCCTTTTATTCTTGGTGCCATTTTTGAACTACGCATTCTGAGAGAGAGAGGGAGAGACTTCTGGAGAGATTCAACGTTGTGTGAAGGAGTTTTGGGTACTGAGCAGCACTTTGCAGGTTCATTTTGATTTGCCATTCCTTGTATCGATTTAGCAGAGACTGTGGGGGCTGCACTCTGAGCTCTTTGCCTGGTACTCTCCATTGTTCTTTCCAGCACATTTGATGTGCAGGTCTCTCCAGGCCGAGATTCAAGGCTGCAATGAGCAGGATGTGGATGGAAAGCAAGATTAACCATCCCCTTTAAGAACTGGCCCGTGCCATTGTGTGTGTGTTCCATTGCTGACTGACATTACATGAGCTTCGCCAGCGCTCTGAGGTAGCGCCTCGCTCCTCGGCATTTGCGCCTTAAGACAGGTGTGAAGCGCCTGATATAGCGCTGCAACCACCTCCAGGGGCAATAAAAGTCAAGTTTGCAGTCGGTGGCGATAATTAGCGCCAGGCGCTAATCTTTGCGCCTGGCCGATAATTGCGCCCCAAATGGGGCGATACTGAATTTCTCCCCCTATGGCTATCCCTTGTATGAACTTAACCTACATATTTGGAAATTGTTACTACTAAAAATAAAGTAAATGAGAAAGGTAAAAAAACATTGGATGTGTGCTTGCATTAATGCAACAAGTCTGACAAATAAGATGTGTGATCTGGAAGATCTTGCAGGGGTTGATTGTAATCATTCCACCATGTCTCTGTGATACTAATGATGTTCAATCAATGGAATACATATCTGTAAGGATACAAATTGTTTAGAAGAGTCCATATCATGAGAAAAGGAGGTGGTGGGGCAGTATATATAAACTCCAGTATTGAGGTATAAGTGAGAGAGGATATCAAATAGGATAGGGAAGTCATGGAATCACTTTGGGGAGAATTAATAGATGATAGAAAACATAGAAAACCTAGAAAAATAGGAGCAGGAGCAGGCCATTCGGCCCTTCGAGGCTGCTCCGCCATTCAATATGATCATGGCTGATCCTCTATCTCAATACCATATTCCCGCTCTCTCCCATATCCCCTTGATGCCTTTTGTGTCTAGAAATCTATCTATCTCCTTCTTAAATATATTCAGTGACTTGGCCTCCACAGCCTTCTGTGGTAGAGAATTCCACAGGTTCACCACCCTCTGAGTGAAGAAATTTCTCCTCCTCTCAGTCCTAAATGTCCTACCTTGTATCCTGAGACTGTGACCCCTCGTTCTAGACCCCCCAGCCAGGGGAAACATCCTCGCTACATCCAGTCTGTCTAGCCCTGTCAGAATTTTATACGTTTCAATGAGATTCCCTCTCATTCTTCTAAACTCTAGTGAATACAGGCCTAGTTGACCCAATCTCTCCTCATACGACAGTCCTGCCATCCCAGGAATCAGTCTGGTGAACCTTCGCTGCACTCCCTCTATGGCAAGTATATCCTTTCTTAGGTAAGGAGACTAAAACTGCATACAGTGCTCCAGGTGTGATCTCACCAAGGCCCTGTACAATTGTAGTAAGACATCCTTGCTCCTGTACTCAAATCCTCTTGCAATGAAGGCCAACATACCATTTGCCTTCCTAACTGCTTGCTGCACCTACATGTTTGCTGTCAGTGGCTGGTGTACAAGGACACCCAGGTCCCTTTGTACATCAACATTTCCCAATCTATCACCATTTAAATAATACTCTGCCTTTCTGTTTTTCCTACCGAAGTGGATAACTTCACATTTATCCACATTATACTGCTTCTGCCATGTATTTGCCCACTCACTCAACTTGTCTAAATCACCTTGAAGCCTCTTTGCATCCTCCTCACAACTCACAATCCCACCTAGTTGCGTGTTGTCAGCAAACTTGGAAATATTACATTTGGTTCCCTCATCCAAATCATTGAATATATATTGTGAATAGCTGGGGCCCAAGCACTGATCCCGCTTTTATGTTCCTTGCAAGTTTACTCTCATACTCTATTTTTCCCCTCTTAATCAATCTCTTGGTCCTTTTTTGCTGAACTCTAAACTGCTACCAATCCTCAGGCTTGCTACTTTTTCTGACAACTTTATATGACTCCTCTTTGGATCTAATACTATGCTTAATTTTTTTTGTTAGCCATGGTTGGGCCGCTTTTCCTTTTGTGTTTTTGCGCCAGAAAGGAATGTATAACTGTTGCAATTCATGCATTCGTTCCTTAAATGTTAGCCATTGCCTATCCACCGTCATGCCTTTTAATGAAGCTCCCCAATCTATCATAGACAACTCACTCCTCATACCATCATAGTTTCCTTTGTTTAGATTTAGGACCCTAGTTTCCGATTAGAATTCTTCATTAAAATGGAAAGTGAAGAAGTCCATCATGTTATGGTCACTCTTTCCTAAAGGACCCCACACAACAAGATTATTAATTAACTCCTTCTCATTGCACAATACCCAATCTAGGATAGCCTGTTCCCTAGTTGGCTCCTCAATGTACTGGTCTAAAAAACCATCTCGTACACACTCCAGGAATTCATCCTCCACAGTATTATTGCTAATTTGGTTTGGCCAGTCTATATGTAGATTAAAGTCACCCATGATTACTGTAGTACCCTTGTTACATGCATCTCTAATTTTCTGTTTGATGCCATTCCCTACATTACCACTACTGTTTGAAGGCCTATAAACAACTCCCACCAATGTTTTCTGCCCCTTGGTGCTTCTTAGCTCCACCCAGACTGATTCTACATCTTGATTTTCTGAGCCAATATCCTTTCTCACTATTGCTCTGATTTCATCCTTTACTAACAAGGCCACCCCACCTCCTTTTCCTTTTTGCCTGTCCTTCCTAAATATCGAATATCCTTGGATATTCAGCTCCCAGCCTTGGTCACCCTGCAGCCATGTCTCCGTAATCGCAATTATATCGTATCCGTTTACATCTATTTGCGCTGTTAATTCGTCTACCTTATTACGAATACTTCGTGCATTCAGATACAGTGCCTTTAGATTTGTCTTTTTAACATTTTTTTGTACTATGGCCCTATTTGTCTTATTAGCATTTTTTCTTACCCCGACCCTATTTGTTAGTGCACTCCTTTGTTTGTACGCTCTGTCCCTTCCTGACACAATCTGGTTATCCTTACCCCAATCACTTTCCTGCACTGCTTCCTTGTCTTTTCTCTTTAGCATTCTAGATTTCTCTCCACCGGGACCCTCCCCCCACTTATTTAGTTTAAAGCCATATCTACCTCCCTAGTTATTCGATGCGCTGGAACTCTGGTCCCAGCATGGTTCAGTTGTAGTCCGTCCCAACGGAATAGCTCTCTCTTTCCCCAGTACTGGTGCCAGTGCCCCATGAATCGAACTCCACTTCTCCAACACCAATCTTTGACCCTATGCCAATTTGCTCGTGGCTCCGGTAATAATCCAGAGATTATGACCTTTGTGGTTCTGCTTTTTAATTTAGTCCCTAGCTGCTCAAACTCTCTCAGCAGAACCTCTTTCTTTGTCCTACCTCTGTCATTGGTACCTACGTGGACCACGACAACTGGATCCTCCCCCTCCCACTCCAAGTTCTTCTCCAGCCCGGAGGGGATGTCCTTTACCCTGGCACCGGGTAAGCAACATAGCCTTCGGGACTCATGCTCCCTGGCTGCAGAGAACAGTGTCTATCCCCCTAACTATACTGTCACCTACTACAACCACCTTCCTATTTACTCCCCCCACTTGAACGGCTTCCTGTACCATGGTGCCTGTGGTCAGTTTGCTCGTCCTCCCTGCAGTCCCAGCACTGGTACACAAGGGTTGCAAGAACCTCGAATCTATTGGACAAGTGCAGGGACTGAGGCTCCTGCAATACTACCTCCTGGATCCCCGTCCCTGCCTCACTCGCAGTCACACCCTCCTGTCCCTGACCACGTGTCAATTCTAAAGTATTTAATCTAAGGGGTGTGGCTGCCTCCTGGAGCAAAAGGTCCAGGTAACTTTCTCCCTCTCTGATGTCTCGCAATGTCTGCAGCTCAGACTCCAGCTCCTCCACTCGGAGCCGAAGTTCCTCGAGCCGCAGACACTTACCGCAGATGTAGTCGCCCTGGCCAAAAATGTCCACAAGCTCCCACATATTGCAGCAGCAACACATCTCCTGTTCTCCCATTATTTTATTTGTTTATTTGTTTGGGGGAGGAGCTAAACACGATTAAAATCACTAAGGAGATGGTACTCGGTAAGATAATGGGACTTAAGGCGGATAAATCCCCTGGACCTGATGGCTTACATCCTAGGGTCTTGAGAGAAGCAGCGGTAGGGATTGCGGATGCATTGGTGGTAATTTTCCAAAACTCCCTGGATTCGGGAAAGGTCCCAGCAGATTGGAAAACTGCTAATGTAACACCCTTATTTAAAAAGGGAGGTAGACAAAAGGCTGGAAACTATAGACCAGTTAGCCTAACATCTGTGGTTGGTAAAATGTTGGAGTCCATTATTAAGGAAGCAGTAACAGGACATTTGGATAAGTATAATTTAATCGGACAGAGTCAGCATGGTTTTATGAAGGGGAAATCATGCTTGACAAATTTGCTCGAATTCTTTGAGGACGTAACAAACAGGGTGGATAAAGGGGAACCAGTGGATGTGGTGTATTTGGACTTCCAAAAGGCATTTGATAAGGTGCCACACAAAAGATTACTGCATAAGATAAAAAATCAAGGGATTGGGGGTAATATACTGGCATGGGTGGAAGATTGGCTATCTAACAGAAAACAGAGAGTTGGGATAAATGGTTCAATCTCAGGTTGGCAATCAGTAACTAGTGGTGTTCCGCAAGGGTCAGTGCTGGGACCCCAACTCTTTACAATCTATATTAACGATTTGGAGGAGGGGACCAAGTGCAACGTATCCAAGTTTGCTGACGATACAAAGATGGGAGGAAAAGCAGTGAGTGAGGAGGACATAAAAAACCTGCAAAAGGACATAGACAGTCTAAGTGAGTGGGCGGAAATTTGGCAGATGGAATATAATGTTGGAAAGTGTGAGGTGATGCACTTTGGCAGAAAAAATCAAAGAGCAAGTTATTATCTAAATGGAAAGAAACTGCAAAGTGCTACAGTACAAACGGATCTGGGGGTCCTGGTGCATGAAACACAGAAGGTTAGTATGCAGGTACAGCAGGTGATCAGGAAGGCCAATGGAATCTTGGCTTTTATTGCAAGGGGGATGGAGTATAAAAGCAGGGAAGTCTTGCTTCAGTTATACAAGGTACTGGTGAGGCCACACCTGGAATATTGCGTACAGTTTTGGTTTCCATATTTAAGAAAAGATATACTTGCTCTCGAGGCAGTTCAGAGAAGGTTCACTCGGTTGATTCCGGAGATGAGGGGGTTGACTTATGAGGAAAGGTTGAGTAGGTTGGGCCTCTACTCATTGGAATTCAGAAGAATGAGAGGCGATCTTATCGAAACATATAAGATTGTGAGGGGGCTTGATCGGGTGGAGGCGGGGAGGATGTCTCCACTGATGGGTGAGACTAGAACTAGGGGGCATAATCTTAGAATAAGGGGCTGCCATTTCAAAACTGAGATGAGGAGAAACTTCTTCACTCAGAGGGTAGTAAATCTATGGAATTTGCTACCTCAGAGAGCTGTGGAAGCTGCGACATTAAATAAATTTAAAACGGAGATAGACAGTTTCCTAGCTGATAAGGGAATTAAGGGTTATGGGGAGCGGGCAGGGAAGTGGACGTGAGTCTAGGTTCGGATCAGCCATGAACCTATTGAATGGCGGAGCAGGCCCGAGAGGCCATATGGCCTTCTCCTGCTCCTATTTTTTATGTTCTTATTTACCTCGTTTAGTTTATTAAATTAATTAAATTAGTTTAGTTTTAAAAATTTTGTTATATGTTAACTTAAAACTTATCCCACAGACACTATCTTAACACTTAGACCACAGTCACTACCAATCACTTACCTGCCTTACCTGTAACATCACACTGCCGTTTTCTCTTGTTGATGCAGGTCTGTTGCTGCTTTTATCCCCGCTCTCGGGCCTCGGTCTGCTCCCGCTCAGGTCCGCCACCACTCTGCGGGAGAAGTTATGAAAAGCAAGCACCTCCTTCCCCCACTTCACCGAACTCCCACACTTACCAAACTCGCAGTTGTTCACTCTGTGCTGGCTGCACTCACAGGCCCCTGTATTTATACTATTTGTGACTCAGATGAGTCACCACTACTCTGCTACTGTTTCAGGAACCAGTTTAATCCAGTTAGCTAATTAACTAACTACAGCAGTTCTCCAGCAGGAGATCTTGCTTGTTTGTCTCTGCATAAGCCTGAAGAAACTTAAAAATTTAAAGTTTAAATTTTAACTTAAACTATAACAGAGGTAAACTATTACTGGGGGTATGTTATAGACTGCCAGGCCAGGGTGAAAACCTTAATCTGGAACTGTGGGATGAAACACTGATGATGACTGGGACAATAAGGGACCAATTGTATTGGACAGAGATTTCAACTGACCTAAAATTGACTGCGACAATAATGCCTCTACTGGAAAGACTTTTCTCGAAATTTCTAGAGTTAATGGAAGACTGTTTTATGACTCATTTTGTAAAAGAGCAACGAGTGGAGAAAACATCTTGGATTTGATTGAGTAATAGGGATGATCAAATTTCCAACACACAGGTGGGTGAGGCTTCAAGTACCAGTGATCATAACGTGATCATGTTTGACATAAGAATTGGAGAGGTTATGAAAACCCAAACAAATTTGACAAATTTTAAGAGCATCAACTTTAAGTTCTTGAAAAGTCTTGTCACAGCGGGAATGGAAGGTTTGAATATGGCTAGGAGAGTGGAGGAACTGTGGAGATCGTTCAAGGAGGTGATTCTGAATACAATGGACCGATGTTTACCCTTGTAAAGCAAATATACCAAGCTTAAAGGCACTCCAGTCTGTTTAAATGGGATTACCAAGCAACTCAAAGAAAAAAACCATTTAAAGCCATGAAGAAATATGGCACAGAATTAAGATGGATTCAATACCAAAAGGCATGCCAGGAATGTAAAAAAAGCATCAGAATGGCAAAGAAAAATTTTGAATTGAATATGGCAAGAGAAGTTTTTTAGTTATATTAAGAGAAACAGAAAAACGAGGGATGGAGTGGGGCCATCAAACATGCAATCAGGTGAGGGCATGACAAGTAACTTCTTTGATCTGTAAAGGGAACTCAAGGATGTTGCAGAGGTAAGGTGTGGCACTATTCACTTTATTACCAACATTGTTGCCGAACAGCTGTGCACACGTAAGGTAAATGAATGTCAGGGGCTGGATCAGATGCATCCAAGGACCCTTAAGGAACTAAAGGAGGAAATTGCAGGAACTCTGGCACAAGGCTGTTACTCCTATTTTTAAAATGGTAAGAAAAGTGAACCAAGAAACTAAGAGAACAATGAGTTTGACGTCCATTGTGGTTAAAGATTAGATCATGGGGCATCGGGATAGAAAGAAAATCTTAAAAGATAGCCAATATAGGTTCATGAAGGGGAGGTCTTGCCAATCTAACTTGCTGGTTTTCTTTGAGTGGCAAATAACCTTCCAATAACCTAGGTTGGTAGAGGACAGAATGGAGTAAATATACAATAGATTGGATGATGAGCATTAAATAAATATGTAATAGAGCTGGAAGAAGGAGCTGGAAATAAATAAATAAGTAGTTAGAAGAGGGGCATGAGATAAATAATGGAAGTATGAAATAATTGGAGCGGGAAGAGGGGACATGAAGTAAATAAATCATTGAGCGGAGGAAGCACAAAATAAATTAATTTTGTAGCTTGAGGAGTGACTAGGGTAGATTTCCTTCTGCCCTACACACAGATAATGCCAAAATTATGGGTGTAGCATGGAGGGAAAATGGACACTAATCCTTAATTCCACCCCCCCCCACCCATTCTGTGCTTAAATAGCACTGTCTCCAAACTTCCTCTCTTCTGGTGTCTGTGCTTGAAGTGGGTGCAAATAAGTGCCAAATGGTTCTGCAACCAGATTTCTACTAGTAGTGTAGGGATGCAGATCAGGGCAGACTGCCCCACAAAAACCAGGCATTGCTGCTTCATGATCTGCTGTTTTGGCACTTTAAGTCTTAAAGTGATAGGCTGGTATTGACAAGAAAGTCTTTTATCTTTGACTTTATCCATTTGTTTTTGCTGCTTCTGAACTTGTTGCTGAATGCTGCTAGTGATGGAGTCCTGTTCAGTACTGTGCAATCCCCCTTCCTCTCAGGTGGATGTCAAAGATCTCATGGCACTATTTGAAGAATAGCAGGGGAGTTCTCCCCCGTGTCCTGGCCAATATTTATCTCTGAGCCAACATCACTAAAACAGATTATCCGCTCCTTATCACATTGCTGTTTGTTGGACCTTGCTGTGTGCAAATTTGCTGCCGCGTTTCCTACATTACAAAAGTGACTACAATTAATTTTTTAAAAGTACTTCAATGACAGTGAAGTGCTTTGGAACGTCCTGAGGTTGTGAAAGGTGCTATATAAAGGTAAGTCTTTCTTTCTTTACTTCTCGCCGCACTATCACTAGTTTTCCCTGTTCTTTCACATTTAAAATACACCAATATCACAATAGTACAGTACTAACAGTGCTTCATTGAAATAAGGATGTGTGTCTACTACTTACTAGTACTGTGCTTTCCTTTTATCCACTCCTTCCAAGGTTGACTGCAAGGCTTCGGGTATTGCTGCCATCACAGTCTGGTACAGCAGCAACAACATGTTGACTGGGGAGGCACATGAAAATAAATGAGAAGAGCAGAAATGTGCAAATTTAAACTTCCTTCATGGCATAAATAGATTTAAATACTTTCAGCTACTCAATAGCAATTGACAAAATAAAAATCTTCCCATAATGACTGAAATTCATATAAATTGCTCTGGCTCTCTCCAAGAGCTTTTACTATACCTGCCCCTTTAATGTAGCTGCTGCCTGTAAGCATCCACAAGTCACTAGACTTCCTCTTCCCCCATTTACTGCACCCAATAATGTGCCACCACAGATGTTTTGAGCACAGAGGCCATGGTTCTAGAAGCATGCTTCACCTAAATGACATTCAGGAAGTGCCAAGAGAGCAAAATTAGCCTCATGAAATAAATATGTGGAGATGGGGCATGAACATAACAGGAGGAAGGAGCATTAAATAAATAGATAAGAGAGCTAGAAAAGTGTGTATGTAACAAGTTACTAATGGAGCTTGAAGTCCAGAGCATTAATAAATAAAAAGAACTAGGGGCATGAAGTAAAGAAATAATGGAAGAGGTCCGCTTGGGGATATATTTTATATTAATGTAATTGCATCAGGGATCAGCGCTGTTGGAGAACGTGAACAGTGGTGTTTGCTTTATGTTATATATAGACTGCCGCTCAGAGATCAGGAGTGATGGGGAGGATGGTTTTATTTAATATCAATGTCAGTTTTATTTCATTATTTCTGTTGCTATTTTGGTGAATAGATATTTGATTATATTTAATTTGATTTCATAAACTGCTAGGTCAACTGGTATTTGTGAGAAACCACAGCAGTCTTATTTTATTAGAAACAATGGGGAGCAGCAGAATGGGGCCCAGAAGGAGGACTGAAGAGGGAGTGGGCCATCAGGGGGAAAAAGCAGCAGAAGGGGAAGTGGTCTGTGTGGCGGAGTGCAGCCAGCAGGGAGGAAAGAAGAGTAGGGCTGGGAGCAGAGTAGGCAGGCAGAGAGAGAGGGATAGGTAGGCAGAAAAACAATGGGAGAAGGCCTGTATGTGGGCAGGATGGAGCCCGTGGGGCACAAGAAAAATTGAGGGAGTTGGTGGGTGGTGGTAAAAACAGAGGGGGAAACAAGTCAGGCAGCCAGAGCTTTGTAAGTAGCTGACATCGGGGTGGGCAGGCAGGAAGAGTGTCTGGCTGCCCATGAATGGGCAAAGAAGAGAATGGGGAACAGGGACAGTACAGAAAGAGATTAAATAATAGGGGAAGAAAATCTTAAATTTAATATGTTAAAAAAAGTACTCACTGGTCTGGAAAATTGTCAAAAAACACAAAAAAATTGGGTGTAAAACAAGGCCGAGATGGAGTTGGGAAAGAGACATCAGAAATTTGTTCCACTTTATGGCCAGAGCCTGTAATTTACATTGTAACAGGTGCCAGTTGACATTGCACAATTTGAATCAGAAATGTGGATCTAGGAAAAAGTTAACACTAAAGTGTGACCAAAAATCATGACAACAAGAAGTAAGGTTTATTGACAGGAAATGTGTGCATATATAAGGTTTTTTAAAATATCTTTCATTAGGGTATATAAAATACCTGAAAACTTCAATGATATTAGAAAGAAAATGAGAAATGCTTAAATATATGTAATAGTTGAGTTTTGTTAGTTCTTCTAAGCTTCCGAGGTCTTGCAGCTGTCTTCTAAAAGAGGAAAGTGGCAACTCTCCATCCTTAATTACAGGGCTGATGAGGAAAAGTAGTGCTCGTGATAGAGTCCCTCACCGGCAATATGTAAAGCCTGTGGAACCGATGAGGTCGGGTTATGTGCACTCCGTAAGGTAGGCCTATATGGAACTAGTGAGGTAGAGCTATGTGGATCTGGTGAGGTAGGGCTATGTGGATCTGGTGAGGTAGAGCTATGCGGATCTGGTGAAGAAGAGCTATGTGGATCTGGTGAGGTAGAGCTATGTGGATCTGGTGAGGTAGGGCTATATGGAACTAGTGAGGTAGAGCTATGCGGATCTGGTGAGGAAGAGCTATGCGGATCTGGTGAGGTAGGGCTATGTGGATCTGGTGAGGTAGGGCTATGTGGATCTGGTGAGGTAGGGCTATGCGGATCTGGTGAGGTAGGGCTATGTGGATCTGGTGAGGTAGAGCTATGTGGATCTGGTGAGGTAGGGCTATGTGGATCTGGTGAGGTAGGGCTATGTGGATCTGGTGAGGTAGAGCTATGTGGATCTGGTGAGGTAGGGCTATGCGGATCTGGTGAGGTAGGGCTATGTGGATCTGGTGAGGTAGAGCTATGTGGATCTGGTGAGGTAGAGCTCTGTGGATCTGGTGAGGTAGAGCTATGTGGATCTGGTGAGGTAGGGCTATGTGGATCTGGTGAGGTAGAGCTATGTGGATCTGGTGAGGAAGAGCTATGTGGATCTGGTGAGGTAGGGCTATGGATCTGGTGAGGAAGAGCTATGTGGATCTGGTGAGGTAGAACTATGTGGAAGTCTTGATTCCGTAGAGCAAAAGTTTTCTTTGTTTTGGAAATTGCGCTATTAGAATGCTCTAGCCTTATTAGTAGCTCAGAAATGACGTAAGTACATAATAACTAATCTTACAACAAATTTCCTATGCTGTTCTGCAGTGCAGCTTTTGATTTGATGAGTCCCTATATTAAACGGGTGTTAAAAGGACTGCAAACTGTTCGATGAAGAACTCCATCACTTAAAGTTAGGTTTCCATGTTTATGGAAGTCACATTTTTGACTTCTTTTGATTTGAAAACTTTGTACATTATAGCTAGTGCATTTATTTTTTTGGCTGCTTGCTGCTGTTTTCTGCTTTACAGCACTCCAACAGCAGCATTCTTGATGATGTCACTTGCCCTCACAGCTGCAAGAGCAGTGCTCAGTACGTGTGTTCCATTGAGCCTGCCAATTACTGTGCTGGATTTGGAGAAGGAAGAGGAATTTCTGTGGATCAAGGAAAGGCAGATGCACTGGTTTCATAGCTTGCCCACCCACAAGTGGCCAGAAATTGCATGATACTACCGAGGCCCAACTATTGGCCATTGTGCCTTCACCAACTTTGATTCAGCAGTGAGGAAATAACTGAGTTGTGCTCATCTTTGGGAGCATGACCTGCACACTACACCCAGTACAGGGACAAACCCTGCCAATTTTGGTCAAGGTCACTATCGCCTTGAACTTTTATGCCACCGGCTCATTTCAAGTCACTCCTGGTGACATTTTCCAGTTCAAACCACCGTGGGTAACATTTGTCAGAGAAGTCATTTATCTGCACCAATACATTAAACAGGCCACTGAAGCCACATTTACCAGAGGGAACGCATCTGTAATATTCTCTTTGAAAAGGAGGGAACAACTCTGGAGGATTCAGCACTTCTACCAAGTGCCTGGATTCTCAAAGCTGCAGGGGCACATTGTTGACACCTCTGTAGCCAGCAAGGAGCCTTGCAACAACTCCATGGTATGTGTGAATTCCATTCCATCACAACCGAATAATGACTGCGAAGTGGCTGGGCAACAGCTACGCCTTAATCTGGTGAAAGTCCACTGTTGCACAACTATTTGATTGAGCAGGCAGAATGGATGGATAACTTCTGGAGGACTAAAGCTACCTTCTACTGCCCTGGCTATTAACACCAGCGTGGAACTTTCACAAAAGACTCATGCCCAAATTCTGGTGCAACATATGATCGATATATTAAACCACTGATTCCAATATCTGGATAAATGAGATACATACTTATTCGAGAGCCCTGAAAAAGTGTTGAAGATCATCTATGTTAGCTGTGTGCTGCACAAATTTCACCATTTGTAAAGAAGAACCAATTCAGCCAGAAGGGCTGGAAGGTGAACTTACAGCCTTGGCTGCAAAGGAAGATGAGGAAGAAGTGGCTGAGGCTTAAAGCTGGCCAGACAGACTGTTATGTCAAGGATTGACTGACAGGACATCAGATGAGCTCCTATATGAACAGTTCTATGATCCTCTCTGTACTACATTGATCCCAAAACAAGACCTGCTGGGTCAAATTTCTGCCTACCTTCACTCTCTTGTCTATTTGTTTGCCCCAACACAACATTCATATGTCCCTCTGGTCAAAGACTTATAACCAAACATTCCAAAAAAGGTGCAAACAGTTGATTTTCCTGCTCCACATAATGCCCCTGCATCAATATTTACTTCTCCAGTGATTGCCCTTGGTGAAAATGTCAGGTATGTGTTATCTCCTTCTAAGTGCCAGCTCAGTGGAAGGAGAACGCATGCCCCTCAGTGAAAACTTTGCAACTCACTTTGGTGAATGTCTGGCTTCTATTGAGTCCCGCGATGGCCCTGTCACTACTGCCAATACCCCAGCATCTGCATTGGCTGCTGTTCCTTTTTCCTATCTTCCTCTTCTGTAGTCCCTTGAGGAGGCTGGCTGGGAGGAGCGGATAGATCTTCACCTTGACAGGTCAAGTCCTTATCCATCCCTTCTCCTGACAACTATTGGCTGTCCCTTGCTGATGACGAGGGTTCTCTGTGGGGACGGATCCTTGTCTACCATTAACAAGCATGAAGCCTGCTATCTCTTACCTTCTGTGGACTAGAAGTGAGAAATTCCTCGAAGTTGCAACCTAGGGCAGATACAGTGTTGGGAAGCAAAACTGCATCAGCAGTTGGGCCCTCTGCCCATGAGGTCTCCTCTGCAGGATGCCCTGGAGTTCCCACTTGCTCCCTGTGGTCCCAAACCCTCTTGAATACCTACATAGATGTTGGAATATCATTGTTGTATGTTCTCTAATATTCCATGCAGGAAGCCCTGAAGATTCTCAAAGGACTGCTGCTGAAGAAGTACAGTTCAGTTTACAGCCCTGTAAGGTATGAATCCATTGGTGCCACCATGGCTGTTCCTCTGACCCTAACCCTCCCTTCCTCTAGTTGCTACTCATCTGCTGCTCTAACACTTGTTCCTCCTCATTGGTCCTTTATCTGCTGCTCCCTGCTGATTCCCCCTAAGTTAGACGCGTTGGGACAGATGATTGCGGGGTCCAGAGTGCTTGATGGATGCTGATGTAATGGGACTGCTTTGTTCTGCTCTCTGGTGCCAGCATCTTCACCTTGGGAGACCCCTAATCTACGAGAATTGCAGCGGATTACTCTGCACACAGCAAGCCCTACATGGTACGTTGCAGCAGAGGAGCGCAGATGGCCGTCTGTTAGGAGGTTTCCCTCTGCCCAAAAAGGAATGTCATCTCCTCCATTTTCTCCACTCATTAAGGCCCCAGCTTTCACGTTAATTAGAGCTCCTTACCATAATGCAGCTGAGCAATTCTCCAGATGCTCAGTGCCTGTGTACAATGGTGCGTCAGAGGGAGCCTTAAAGAAAAAGGAAACTTTTCCCTCCTGGGTAGGCTCCTCCTTGTAATAGTACCACTCTTGTTCATGTACCTACCTTTATTTAGCCTCCAAAAGCCAACCCTTCAGCAGAGCTGTTGTACCTCTCCCCATTTTCCTCCCCAAACAAATTGATGCAGCTGTATGGGCAGCCAGCAACCCTTTTATAGCTACTGGCACCCTATGATGCAGGCATGATGGTGCATCTCAGCACATCATGAGCGAAGCTGGGCCGTGCATTATCAATCCCTTGGACTGTTGGCAAAGATAGCTTCGTTTAAATTCAATTTTTTTGTGAACTTTGTAATTATATACCCTTCGAGGGTGTGTTTCAGCAATTTGCTTCATATGGTTAGAGAAGAGGGGAAACGCAATATGTGATGTGAAAGGACATTGGTCACTGAGTGAGTCGGAGGACTTGGATGTCACAAAAGGAGATGTCCACCAATTCCCACCCTCCCAACTGAGCAGTGTGGTATGGAATTATGGGGTCTTTTGCCGTCACAAAGAAGAGAAAAATAATCTCAAAGAAAAAAATCTGTTCACAGCCTTTGTAAAGCAAATCTGTCACAACCAAATGACCACAGGCTAAAACCCACCTAAAACAGAACATTATGAGGGGGGAGGGTGAACAGCCAGATGTCGTGGTCCATATCGGTATCAACGACATAGGTAGAAAGAGGGATGAGGTCCTGCAGGCAGATTTTAAGGAGCTAGGAAAAAGATTAAAAAGCAGGACCTCAAAGGTAGTAATCGCCGGATTACTCCCGGTGCCACGGGCTAGCAAGTATAGAAATAGGAGGATAGAGCAGATGAATGAGTGGCTGGAGAGATGGTGCAGGAGGGAAGGCTTTAGATTCCTGGGACATTGGGACCAGTTCTGGGGGAGGTGGGACCTGTACAGGCCGGACGGGTTACAACTCAAGAGAGCCGGGACCAATGTCCTCGCGGGGGGGCGCGGTTTGCTAGTACTGTTGGGGAGGATTTAAACTAATTTGGCTGGGGGAATGGGCACCAGGATGTAGCATTAGAAAGGAGAAACAAGGTGCACAAAGGATTGGGAGAGACAGATAGCACTGGAGTAAGAAATAGTACGGTATGAGGTGGGGTCAGACTAAGAGAGAATACAAGAAGGTCTAAGATATTTTTACAGTGCATGTATGTGAATGCACGAAGTGTGGTAAATAAGGTTGGTGGGTTGCAGGTGCACATGGGACTATGATGTTGGTGATAAGAGACCTGGCTCAAAAAATAGCAGGATTGGGTACTAAATATTCCTGGATATAAGGTGTTCAGGAACGATAGGGAAGGAAAGAAAGGAGGTGGGGTGGCAGTATTGATTAAGGAGAATATTATGGTGCTGGAGAGAGAGGATGTCCTGGAGGGGTCAAGGACAGAATCTATTTGGTTACAGTTGAGAAACAATAGAGGTGCCATTACACTTCTAGGTGTATTCTATAGGCCGCCAACCAGTGGGAAGGATATAGAGGAGCAAATTTGCAGGGAAATTACAGAGGTGCAAGAACTATAGAGTAGCGAGAATGGGGGACTTCAATTATCCTAATATAGACTGGGATAGTAATAGTGTAAAGGTCAGAGATGGGGAAGAATTTCTGAAGTGTGTTCAGGAGAACTTTCTTGATCAGTATGTTTCCGGCCCAATGAGGAAGGAGGCATTGCTGGATCTGGTTCTGGAGAATGAGGTGGGTCAAGTAGAGCAAGTGTCACGAGGGGAACATTTAGGGAAAAGTGATCACAGTATCATAAGGTTTAGACTAGCTATGGAAAAGGATGGGGAGCAATCTAGAGTAAAAATACTTAATTGGAGGAAGGCTAATTTCAGTGGGTTGAGAATGGATCTGGCCCGGGTAAATTGGAATCAAAGATTGGCAGGCAAAACTGTAATTGAACAATGGGCTGCCTTTAAAGAGGAGATGGTTTGGGTACAGTCAAGATACATTCCCACGAGGGGGAAAGGTAGGGCAACCAAAGCCAGAGCTCCCTGGATGATGAAAGAGATAGAGAGTAAGATGAAGCAGATAAAGGGGGCGTATGACAGATGTCAGGTTGAGAATACAAGTGAGAACCAGGCTGAATATAGAAAGTTCAGAGGGGAAGTGAAAAAGGAAATAAGAGGGGCAAAGAGAGAGTATGAGAATAGATTGGCAGCGAACATAAAAGGGAATCCAAAGTCTTCTATAGGCATATAAATAGTAAATAGCTAGTAAGAGGAAGGGTGGGGCCGATTAGGGACCAAAATGGAGACCTAAGCATGGCGGCAGAGGGCATGGTTGAGGTACTAAATGAGTACTTTACATCAGTCTTTACCAAGGAAGAAGATGCTGCCAAAGTCATAATGAAAGAGGAGATAGTTGAGATAGTGGATGGGATAAAAATTGATAAGGAGGAGGTACTACAAAGGCCGGCTGTACTTGAAGTAGATAAGTCACCAGGACCGGATGGGATGCATCCTAGGATGCTGAGGGAAGTAAAGGTGGAAATTGCTGAGGTACTGGCCATAATCTTCCAATCCTCCTTGGATACGGGGGTGGTGCCAGAGGACTGGAGAATTGCAAATGTTACACCCTTGTTCAAAAAAGGGTGTAAGGATAAACCCAGCAACTACAGGCCAGTCAGTTTAACCTCGGTAGCGGGGAAGCTTTTAGAAACGATAATCCGGGACAAAATTAACATTCACTTGGACATGTATGGATTAATTAAGGAAAGCCAGCACAGATTTGTTAAAGGGAAAGCGTGTTTAACTAACTTGATTGAGTGTTTTGATGAGGTAACAGAGAGGGTTGATGAGGGCAATACAGTTGACGTGGTGTACATTTTAATTTTTTTCTTACTTTTGCTTTCTGTCTCTTTATTCTCTTAATCCAAACTTTCTTTCCCTCGCTTTATTTCTCTTTCTGCACCTAATTTGAATCTAATTCACTCTATTTCATTCTCTGTCGTTTCTTTCTCAATCCTTAAATCTCATTGGTTAAGGAGCAAGACGTTTGGTTCCATCATTCACCAAGATCCCAGATGCCCCAATGCCCTCGCCGCACCGTTATTAGCTCGCACTTTCAGCAAGTTACAGGGCAAAAATCATTTGAGCTTAAGGGTGAGGGAAAAGTCTGTCTAACCGGGCACGGTATGAGATGCCCTGCTGCAGCAAGATCCGGCGCATTACTGCCCCAACATTCCAGGCAATGGTTTGGGGTCAGGATTAGCCCGCTCCAGAAAAATCTGGGCCATTATTTATATATAAGGATCAAAAGTCTGTTTGCTCTTTAGGGGAAAAAAAGTGTTCCAATGGTGCAACAGGTTGGAGCAGCAACATCTTGCACAACAGCGTAGCAAGATGCAGGTTTGTGCTCATGATTGCGCGCACTCCAAGTTGCCATCTTCAGATATACCATAGTGGGAAGATGCCAAGTGTGACCAGCGCTGGGAATTACCTCTGGGCTACTCCCACTCCACTCCCATAACTCCGGTTTAAATCCTGTTTAGACACACAAACCAGGTGGTTCCCATATGTAGGAAGATTTACCCTAGACTTACCCACTGCTGAGGATCCGGCAACAGTTCACCCACACACTCACCCTGTCATCTATGGGTTCAGGAAGACCTGGAAGGGATAGGGGAGAAAAGTGGATTAAAAAGAGTTGCAGTCTCATCCACAACAAAAAGGAATGTGCAGGGCTGATCACAGAAAATTGGAGTTATGATACATTATTTTGTCTAACATTTCACAAATAAGACAAAATAATAATCTGTGTTAAATACTACTGTAAATATTTTCATAATCTTAAAAATGTAGAACATGTAGCATGACAGAAACAGCTCATGACTAACATATTCTACAGATGGTTAGTGCTATCATCAATGAGAACTTTTTGTTTTACTTGTTTTTGTATTTATTAAGTGGCAAAAATGCAGCTAGTCGCAACTGGATTGAACAATTACAGTGCAAGCCCTGTAGGAACGTGGGGGCTGTTTCAGTAACATTGAATTAACCTGACAGAAGCAGATAAGTGGATGAGTGATGAGGACTACAATTATTAGTGTCCTCTGATGAGCCATTCAGCCATAGTATGTAAACCTCCGACATTCAAATTGCAAGCGATGAGTGACATTGAAGTCATTTCTCGCCTTCAATTATATGTAAATATAAAAACAAGGAAAAAGGATAATTTAATCTGCAAAAGAATTGTGCAAGTAATTGCCAGACTCTCTTCGAGTCAGCATAGCAAAATATGAACTTTGTTGACCTTTTTACAATGCAAGAGGCATATGTATATAACAGGATATGAACCTAAAAAGAAAATCAAGCTGTTAATCAGCAATAACTTCTCGAGCATCTGGGGTGTTTATTGGAAGGTTTTTGGAGGCTACATTATCTTGCTATTATCTCCTTTTCCTCACTATAAAAATTGCCCTGCGGTGGGCCATTCCATCCACTTGCTGTGACCGAGGAAGGGTGCAGGTGAAACAGCTGAATCCTGCTCCCATCGCTCTGCCAGTGCCTAATGATAATTCTTCTTCCCTTGTGGCAACAGGACATTCTTTATAATAATGTTCCTAAGATCAGGCACTCTGCTGGTCTATTGGTGCTTATTTTAATAAACAAACTTTATAAATTAAATTCTACTCCATCTTTGCAAAGTTTTTCAAATATAATTTCTTTGCAATAAAAGTGACCTTTACTGTACCAGAAAGATCATACTGGACATGCCTGGATATTCAAGACATTATAAGACTTGCTTTGCAATTCCCCTATCTTTATTCACTACACGTATCTAACTACAGTGTATTGTCTGTATGATCCCTTCTGCTTCCATCAGGGAGCCAATTTATTCACTAGCAGGATAATTTTAATTTTCAATTTCCATACATGTTTAAATATACATATTTGGAGTAACTGCATGGTTGTTCTTCCCTATCAAAAAGAGAATAGGTAAAATGTTCAATTCACACCACCATATTCAAAGGATTATTGCGGTGATGGCTTTGAATTAAGTTAGTCAGCAGATCCATCAAGATTTGTATGCATCTTTAGCTTCTCTTGTAATGATGCTACAATCTGATGCTGTCACTGATGCTGACAATTTGATTCAAGATCACTATCCAGATATAGCACAAACTACTGTGAAAGAACAAGAACCATTCTCCTGAAATCTTGCTGCAAATACAAGCTCATTATCCATAAGCTGCCTCCTATACATGCTCGCACATCTGTCTCTTTCTCTCCGGGCACCTACTCTGCCATTTCTTGTAATGTAATGGATGTGTATTGTGTTTCTTCCAATCTCATCTGGGAGAACCCTTGCAGAACTGAAATCTCTAAAGCTCAGGTATAACTTGGTGTGTTCATTGTATTTTGCAGCAAGCAAGTCACTTAGCAGGTGGATGCACTGGGAGGGGATTAGCATTAGTCGTGATAGTGGACTTTGAGGGCTAGTATGTCGACCTTATCAACGAAAAGAAAATACTTAGAAACAGATGCCTATTGTGGTACTATCCAGATAATTCTCAGTAAATTGAACACATCAACATAAACTCCACAAACAGTGATAGTGAAACTTCAGGCATTTGGTACAATGTAAAGTCTGCCCCTTGATTATTAGCAAGGACCTTATTTAGAGTTCATTGTCCACAGCAGTAAAAGAAAAAAATGACATTTTGTTCCTTGAAAAGATCTGGATTCACTCGCTATATCAAATACAAAATGTCTGTTGTTTGGCTTTCACAAGATTCTAGGCATCAGAAAATCTGTTGAACCAGCTACAGTGATTGTGCTCAGTTGAACAGTTTTGGTGACCTTGATATTCTAAAAGAAGAAATCTGAATAATTAAGGGGAGTCCCTGAGACCTGGACCTATGGCAAGGGCACTGTTTTGAATCAGTGTTCTGAAAATCTACACCTCTGATTTCAGTATTGAGAGTGTGCTTGTATGTTCAGGGACAGCCTTCTCTCCTCAGTCAGAGTCGGAGTCTCTGGCACAGGATCCTCCTGTTGTAAATTGATTTTCATTCTAAACATGAATCTGTATTGCACATCACTGCTGCTTTCTTTTTGTGCAGTTAAATTAATTCTAATTACGCTATTATTCTGCAATATAAAATTAGTAATTACATCTTTTATGGGGAGGGAAATAAGCCTGATATTGCCTTGCATCGTATTCAGTGTTCATCTGTACAAGTTTTTTCTGAATTACTTCTTGTTAATTCTTATTTTCCTTACAAGAACATACACACTTTGGTCCAAAGACACCGGTTGCTCCCAAGCATGTTACACTTACCATGTGTCATGTCGAAAATCATTCGTATCCTATGTGCCTTTTATGGCCCCAATTTGCATTTGAAATGGGCCTACCGCCTGACTTGGGTTCGCTCCGTCCGCTGAGTGGTGGGCCCAGAGGAACGTTTCCACGGCCACAGTGATGGCATGAGCCCCACCATTATCTGAGCACTACAGCCCCATTTCTGCCGGGAGGAAGACCTGAAAATTCAGCCCAGATAGTCTTTGCTGCTGTGTTGACCAGGAGTCTTAAATGGTTAGTTGCCTCCCATGTGCCAGGGTAAATGATATAACAGCAGGTGGAGATGATTCTGGAAAAGAAGTTGTTCAAACAAATTGAACCAATGACAGAGGAGAACAAGATGGAGGTTTTGCTGTGGGAATTTGAGCCAGGCATTAGTTTAAAAAGCTGGACCTCCCAGGGTAATAATCTCATTCACTAGCCAGTTAAGAACATAGAACATAAGAAATAGGAGCAGGAGTAGACCAATCGGCCCCTCGAGCCTGCTCTGCCATTCAATGAGATCATGGCTGATCTGATCCAACCTCAACTCTAAAGAACACAAGAAGTAGGAGCAGGACCAGGCCACTCGGCCCCTGGGCCCGCTCCGCCACCCACAGGGCCTTGACCGATCCGAACTCAAACTCATGTCCAATTTCCAGCCCGCTCCCCGTTACCCCTGATTCCCTTTACTTCTAGGAAACGGTCTATTTCTGTTTTAAATTTATTTAATGAAGTAGCTTCCACAGCTTCCTGGGGTAGCAAATTCCACAGACCCACTACCCTCTGAGTGAAAAAGTTTCTCCTCATCTCAGTTTTGAAAGAGCAGCCCCTTATTCTAAGATTATGTCCCCTAGTTCTAGTTTCACCCATCATTGGGAACATCCTCACCGCGTCCACCCTATCAAGCCCCTTCACAATCTTATATGTTTCAATAAGATCGCCTCTCATTCTTCTGAACTCCAATGAGTAGAGTCCCAATCTACTCAACCTCTCCTCGTAGGTCCACCCCCTCATCCCCGGAAGTGAACCTTCTTTGTACTGCCTCGAGAGCAAGTATGTCTTTTCTTAAGTATGGACACCAAAACTGTATGTAGTACTCCAGGTGCGGTCTCACCAATACCCTATGCAACTGCAGCAATACCTCCCTGTTTTTATATTCTATCCCCCTAGCAATAAAAGCCAACATTCCATTGGCTTTCTTGATCACCTGCTGCACCTGCATACTAACTTTTTGATTTTCTTGCACCAAGACCCCCAGATCCCTTTGTACTGCAGTACTTTCCAGTTTCTCGCCATTAAGATAATAACTTGCTCTCTGATTTTTCCTGCCAAAGTGCATAACCTCACATTTTCCAATATTGTATTGCATCTGCCAAATCTCTGCCCACTCACCCAGCCTGTCTATATCCCCTTGTAGGTTTTTTATGTCCTCCTCACTCTCTACTTTCCCTCCCATCCTTGTATCATCTGCAAACTTTGATATGTTACACTCGGTCCCCTCCTCCAAATCGTTAATATAGATTGTAAAGAGTTGGGGACCCAGCACCGACCCCTGCGGAACACCACTGGCTACTGGTTGCCAGTCCGAGAATGAACCATTTATCCCAACTCTCTGCTTCCTGTTAGATAACCAATCCTCCACCCATGCCAGAATATTACCCCCAATCCAGTGATTTTTTATCTTGAGTAATAATCTTTTATGTGGCACCTTGTCGAATGCCTTCTGGAAGTCTAAATACATTACATCCACTGGTTCCCCTTTATCCACCCTGTACGTTACGTCCTCAAAGAACTCGAGCAAATTTGTCAGACATGACTTCCCCTTCATAAAGCCATGCTGACTTTGTCCTATTAAATTATGTTTATCTAAATGTTCCGTTACTGTCTCCTTAATAATAGACTCCAAAATTTTACCCACCACAGATGTTAGGCTAACTGGTCTATAATTTCCAGCCTTCTGCCTACATCCCTTTTTAAATAAGGGTGTTACATTAGCAGTTTTCCAATCTGCTGGGACCTTTGCTGAGTTCAGGGAGTTTTGGAAAATTATTACCAAAGCATCCACAATTCCTACTGCCACTTCCCTCAAGACCCTAGGATGTAAGCCATCAGGTCCAGGGGATTTATCCGCCTTGAGTCCCATTATTTTACTGAGTACCAATTCCTTAGTGATTTTAATCGTATTTAGCTCCTCCCCCACTAGAGCCCCCTGTTTGTCCAGTGTTGGGATATTCTTAGTGTCCTCTACCATAAAGACTGAAACAAAATATTTGTTCAGCATTTTTGCCATCTCCATGTTTCCCACCATTAATTTCCCGGTCTCATCCTCTAAGGGACCTACGTTTGCCTTAACCACCCTTTTTCTTTTTATATAACTATAGAAACTCTTGCTATCTGTTTTTATATTTTTTGCTAATTTATTTTCATAGTCTATTTTCCCTTTCTTAATCAATCCTTTAGTTACTTTTTGTTGTCTTTTGAAGACTTCCCAATCTTCTATCCTCCCACTAACTTTGGCTACCTTATATGTCCTTGTTTTTAGTTGGATACTTTCTTTAATTTCTTTACTTAGCCATGGATGGCTTTCATTTCTTTTACACCCTTTTTTCCTCAGTGGAATATATTTATTTTGAAAGTTGTAAAATAACTCCTTGAATGAACACCACTGCTCATGTACCGTCTTACCCTTTAATCTATTTTCCCAGTCCACTTTAATCAATTCTGCTCTCATGCCATCATAGTCTCCTTTATTCAAGCTCAGTATGCTTGTTTGAGAACCCTCTAATTGGATATGGAATTCAACCATGTTATGGTCACTCATTCCAAGGGGATCCTTAACTAGGACATTATTAATTAATCCAGACTCATTACACAGTACCAGGTCCAAGGTTGCTTGTCCCCTTGTAGGATCAGTTACATACTGCTCAAGAAATCCATCCCTAAGACACTCAATAAACTCTTCCTCAAGGCTGCCCTGCCCAATTTGATTTGTCCAGTTAATATGATAGTTAAAATCCCCCATAATTATAGCTGTTCCCTTATTACATGCCCCAACTATTTCCTGATTAATACTTCTTCCAACAGAGTTGCAACTATTAGGAGGCCTATATACTACGCCCGCCAGTGTTTTTTTCCCCTTATTATTCCTTATCTCTACCCAAACTGTTTCATTATCCTGATCTTTTGACCCAATATCATTTCTCTGTATTACAGTGATTCCTTCCTTTATTAACATAGCCACCCCCCCCTCCCCTTCCTTCCTGCCTGTCCTTCCTGATTGTTAAATACCCTGGCATATTTAATTCCCAGACATTGTCACCCTGCAGCCATGTTTCTGTAATGGCCACAAGATCATACCCATACATAGTTATTTGTGCCGTTAACTCGTCAATTTTGTTAAGAATGAAACCGATTAGACTCATCAATGCATTTAACAGTGTAGAAGGGAAGGTTTTAATTTTCTAAAATATTGGGATAAGCTCTGGGAGTGGAGGAACTCTGAGTACAAATGGACCAGGGCTACAGTATTTATATGCAAATGTGCAAAACATTCAAAATGAGGCAAAACTAGAGGCATTATTTACAGTACTATTGCCCTGGAAAGGCCATGGCTTTTCAGTTGAAGATTACAGCTGGGGGGTGGGGGTAGTTTTTATTGATGATTGTGCTCAGTGGGGGAGATATTCAACATAATTGCACCCATTACTGGATGTAAAATCAATCTTTTTAAAATCAATTTTGGGTTGGAATCTTTCCACCCGAGCTCCTCATAACTCCAAAAAATACTTTGGCCGCGACTCTTCCTCTCGATGCGGCTTGGGGGCGGGACAGCTGCCTTCCGGGTTCCAATCCCGCCCCCAACGACATCCGACGCATAGACGCGATTTTGTGTCAATTGGCCTTGTTAAGCCCGCCCTGCGGGCTTGCCGGCCATTTAAGAGAAAGCCGGTGTCAGATGACGTCAGTTGATGAAGCGTCATCTGCCGGTTTTCTTAAAGGGGCCAGGCACAATTTTTTTTGACAGCTGATTTTTCAGTGATTGACAGCATTGAGGTGCTGCAAACACTGACAATCACTGTACAAAGGTGAGCCCTTGCAGTTAGGCTCTCCAATGACTCCCTCCTTAGGCTAGAACAGATGGCAGCTGCAGGTGAGGTTACAGAAGCGATCTGTCACTGGTGAGAGAGGTTCTCACAATGAGGTGGGACTACACAAACAATTCAAAACTTGTCACCTACAGAAAAGTCTAAATATATTAAAAATCATTTTCCCAACATTTTTTTACCTCTGAAACTCACCAGTGTACCATTGGATCCTTCACACCACTTCTGCAGCTGTCATCAATGCACAAACATTGCAGTAGACCCACAGTACGCTAAACTTACCTGGCGTGGTGTCCGGACGTCGGGAAGCCCGCAGTAGACCTGTCAAAATTGCAAAAAGCCTCTTAACTGCCTGTTAACAACCTGTTAAGTGCCTATAATCCTCTTCCCGCTGCTAGGTGTTGGGTCCCTATGCAAATCGTGGACCCGACACCTGGGAAGACTGTCTGGAGGTGGGTTGACAGCGGGTTTCCGACCCGCTGTCAATCGTTGTGATTTTGCCGGATGTCCCGTCTCCAACCCCGCCCCCTGAGTGCCGACAAAATTCCGGCCTTTGTGTCTCTGCCAACCTGGGCTCCACCCAAGCCCCCCATCCTAGTCAGCCTGACTTCAGTGTCCGTTTTCAGTCAAACTGATTCGTGCCCCAAACCAAGAGTGATATCCAACAGTCTTTGTATAGGCTGAGTACAGGTGAATAGAATTGTCACAGCAGAAAATGTGAAGTGCCACTAGAATGTTAAGCTTCCTTTTATTGACTGTCTGAAGACATTATTCTAACAGATCATAATCTATATCTCTCAGCCCTGCTGTCCTATGAATTTAACATGAGAGCCAAGTTTAACTCAATTTTTAACACATTATAGCAGGGTCTCTTTCTACTTGCTCCTCCTTTCTGGTGGCATAGTCAGATATCCCAAAATATGACAAGTAGCAATAGTTATAATTATGGTGGACTTTAGCCATCAGCATGTTGACCTGTGACGAGGATGGATGTAACACTAGATCCAGCTTTGGGCGACAAAGCAGGACACATGAAAGATAAGAGAACATTTTGGAAATAGTGACCATAATCTAATTAGGCTCACATTAGAAATAGATAAAGAAAAACAGTGAAAGATAAAGATGTTGGATTGGAACTTAGCCAACTTAAGTGGATAAAAGGGGGCCTAGTTAAGATTAATTGGTTGGCATTAAAAGTGGTAGCTCCAAACAGTGGGAGGAATGATAATACAGAAAAATATGAGAAATATAAGGAGATATACAGGAAACTCTTTATTAACCGGCACCGACGGGACCGGCGTGGTGCCGGTTTATCGAAATTACCGGATAACGGAGAGTTATATCTACCGAGGCTATTTTTAACAAAGAAAAATAAATAAATCAAGAAATGTGCAGTATACAGTATTTGGGTACTTTTGAAAACTACCCCTACTGACTAAATCGGCGTTCGCGGACTCGGACTCAGACTCGGGATCGGCAACATTGCCGGTTATTTGAGAGGAGTTTTCGGAGTACTCGGCGTTCGCGGAGACTCGACTGCGACTCGGCAACATTGCCGGTTATTTGAGAGGAGTTTTCGGAGGATGATTTTTGCCGGTTAAGCGAGAATTCCGGATATTTGGGTGCCGGATAAACAAAAGTTTCCTGTAGAAAGGAAGAAAAGAAAGCTTAAGAAGGTTAAGAATGTAGGAAAACTGCCAGGCAATATAAAGGGAAATAGTAAGAGATTTTATAACGCACGAGTGTAAAATGGGTGAGAACACTTGGAGACAAATCCTCTTGGGGATGTGAGGGAATGGTGGAGATGCTTAATAAGTATTTTACGTCAACCTTTACAGAGAAAGGTGAAAATGGAATTGTAGAATTACCTCAGGAGGATGTGGAAGACCCATAATTAGAGACAAATATTTAAAAGAAAATTCTTTTAAAGTCAGTGGTAAAGTTTAAAGATATGAATTGGACAGGCTTAGATGGCGTATGTGTGTCATATTTTGGGACCTTTTGACCATTTTCTCCACCGAAAGGATTTTAAAATGTTATTTTCAAGTGTAGTGTATTCAGACACATTAAGATGGTTGGTAGGCAAGATGCTAATAAACTAGCTTTGATATTTGTTCAGACTAAAAAGACATTTTTAGGCTGTCTCAGCTATTGAAAAACGCCTCCCATCAATTGTATTGGAAAGTCTGATCCATTTTCTGCCTGTGAACAGCACGAGATAAAACACAAACAAGGTGCTATTTGAGGTTCTTTGGGCTAGAAATTCATTATAGCCCAGGAATGGGTGGTATCATTAGAAAAGTTTGAGAATTAGTGCCAGGTGCTAATGCTTTAGACTGCATACAAAATTCATTCTCACTGCTTAAAGAAATGATTGGGGCGCTAAATCAAGTCTTAAAGGTCTAGCTCAGTGGCGTTACACTCAAAGGGTGGACCAATATCGGGTGCAGACTAATCTCAACTCATCATTGCCACAGGCTTTTCCCAGTACTTAAAGGGGAGGTTCATTGATACTGCAGCACCTCATTCTCAGCATTGCTGGCTGTGCAGCTGCCTCAGCAAGGAGAAGAACAACAAGGAGAAGGAGCTGGAGGACTGAAGCAGGTGTGCTCATGGCAGATCCACCTCAGTCGGGTGGTCAGGGTGATTGGATGCTTCAACAAATGCTACATGCCACCATCTGTACCACAATCTTCACACACTGCCCAAAGCACCACACCCCCAGCGCTCACCCACCAACAATCTCTACCTACTAACACTCACACACATCTCACGCCTTGCACACAATGACAGCTATTCAACTATGGCAGGCACAAGGGTTATTTGAATGAATGTGATATGTGTGATATATTTATGCATAAATTTATTAATGGAGTTTGCAATATTTTGTGGTCTCTCTCATTTCACCTTTGTGCCCAGGAGGATGCTGTAATATGGCATGACACAGGGATGGTATGATGGGCATGTGGTGAGCAAAAGGGATCTAGGGTTTAGGTCATCCTGCTGTGAGGCTTGGAGGCCTGTTTGGAGGAGGTGGCAGAGTTCTGTGACCACCACCTTGGTGATGCAGAGCTGACTGATACACTGCTCCTCGCTGAATTGAAGGTAGGAGAAGTGTTGTCGGAATACCCTCGGAGGGTAATGCCTCCTGGTGAGAGCCCTGATGTCCCACCTCATCCCTCTGCGCACATCTTCCCGTATTTCTGGCTGTCTACGCTCCCTCCACCGTAGATCCTGGAGGGCGAGGTGGCCAGTACAGCCCCCATTAATGTTGCCAAGTGTAGCAGTTTGAATCTTTGAACAATAAATGTAGCCACTTTGCACTTGCCAGAAGACTGCTGATAAAAAAGAAGCTTGAAATTACTCATACAAAGTGCTCCACTGGCTGAAACTGAAAAGAAGCCACTGAAACTAACCTGCCCTAAGTGATTAATGCTGATGCCTTTAAATAATGTCCATGGAGCCGGCTTCCATCAGCTGTGCGCCTGCTCTCCCTGTCGCTGTCTGGTCGAGGCACAAAGGTAAGTGGTGAAATCAATTTAAAAAAAAATTCATTTATGGGATGTGGGCGCACTGGCAAGGCCAGCATTTATTGCCCATCCCTAATTGCCCTTGAGAAGGTGGTGGTGAGCCGCCTTCTTGAACTGCTGCAGTCCGTGTGGTGAAGATTTCCCACAGTGCTGTTAAGTAGGGAGTTCCAGGATTTTGACCCAGCGACAATGAAGGATCGGCGATATACTTCCAAGTCAGGATGGTATGAGAGTTGGAGGGGAACTTGGAGGTGGTGGTGTTCCCATGCGCCTGCTGCCCTTGTCCTTCTATTTGGAAGAGGTCATGGGTTTGGGAGGTGATGCCGAAGAAGCCTTGGCGAGTTGCTGCAGTGTATCTTGTAGATGGTGCACACTGCAGCCATGGTACACTGGTGGTGGAGGGAGTGAATGTTTAAGGTGGTGGATGGGGTGCCAATCAAGCAGGCTGCTTTGTCCTGGATGGTGTCGAGCTTCTTGAGTGACGCTGGAGCTGCACTCATCCAGGCAAGGGGAGAGTATTCCATCACACTCCTTACTTGTGCCTTTTAGATGGTGGAAAGGCTTTGGGGAGACAGGAGGTGAGACACTCGCCGCAGAATACCCAGCCTCTGACCTGCTCTTGTTGCCACAGTATTTATGTGGCTGGTCCAGTTAAGTTTCTGGTCAATGGTGACCCCCAGGATGTTGATGGTGCGGTTTTTGACGATGGTAATGCCGTTGAATGTCAAGCGGGGAGGTGGTTAGACTCTCGCTTGTTGGAGATAGTCATTGCCTGGCACTTCTGTGGCGCGAATGCTACCTGCCACTTATCATCCCAAGCCTGAACGTCGTCCAGGTCTTGTTGCATGGGGGCATGGACTGCTTTATTATCTGAGGAGTTGTGGATGGCGCTGAACACTGTGCAGTCATCAGGGAACATCCCCAGTTCTGACCTTATGTTGGAGGGAAGGTCATTGATGAAGCAGCTGAAGATCGTTGGGCCTAGGACACTGCCCTGAGGAACTCCTGCAGCGATGTCCTGGGGCTGTGATGATTGACCTTAAACCACCACAACCATCTTCCTTTGCGCTAGGTATGACTCCAGCCAGTAGAGAGTTTTCACCCCCGATTCCCATTGACTTCAGTTTTACTAGGGCTCCTGGATGCCACACTCAGCAGTCACTCTCATCTCACCTCTGGAATTCAGCTCCTTTGTCCATGTTTGGACTAAGGCTGTAATGAGGTCGGGAGCCGAGTGGTCTTGGCGGAACCCAAACTGGGCATCAGTGAGCAGGTTATTGGCGAGTAAGTGCCGCTTGATAGCACTGTCGATGACACCTTCCATCACTTTGCTGATGATTGAGAGTAGACTGATGGGGCGGTAATTGGCCGGATTGGATTTGTCCTGCTTTTTGTGGACAGGACATACCTGGGCAGTTTTCCACATTGTCGATAGATGCCAGTGTTGTAGCTGTACTGGAACAGCTTGGCTAGAGGCGCAGCTAGTTCTGGAGCACACGTCTTCAGCACGATAGTCGGGATGTTGTCGGGGCCCATAGTCTTTGCTGTATCCAGTGCAGTCAGCCGTTTCTTGATATCACGTGGAGTGAATCGAATTGGCTGAAGACTGGCTTCTGTGATGGTGGGGACCTCAGGAGTAGGCCGATATGGATCATCCACTCGGCACTTCTGGCTGAAGATGGTTGCAAACGCTTCAGCCTTGTCGTTTGCACTCAAGTGCTGGGCTCCACCATCATTGAGGATGGCGATATTCATGGAGCCTCCTCCTCCTGTTAGTTGTTTAATGGTCCACCACCATTCACAACTGGATGTGGCAGGACTGCAGAGCTTTGATCTGATCCATTGATTGTAGGATCGCTTAGCCCTGTCAAAAGCATGCTGCTTCTGTGTTGCAGCTTCCCCAGGTTGGCACCTCATTTTTAAGTACGCCTGGTGCTGTTCCTGGCATGCTCTTCTACACTCCTTATTGGTCCCCTGGCTTGGTGGTAATGGTAGAGTGAGGGATATGCCGGGCCATGAGGTTACAGATTGTGGTGGAATACAATTCTGCTGCTGCTGATGGCCCACAGCACCTCATGGATGCCCAGTTTTGAGCAGCTAGATCTGTTCTGAATCTGTCCCATTTAGCACGGTGGTAGTTCCACACAACACGATGGAGGGTGTCCTCAGTGTGAAGATGGGACTTCGTCTCCACAATGACTGTGCGGTGGTCACTGCTACCAATACTGTCATGGACAGATGTAGATCGGACGCCCAGTGAGCGTTGCATGACGTCACAATCTGCCTGGCGTTGAAGTCCCCGGCGGTTCCTCGTACTGTCGGCCCAACAGGGGGTCCGGATTTACCGTGCGTTGCTGGATTCGCCTCACCCCGGTGCGACTGCATCAGCGCCCCGTTAGCACCAGCTGCTGGCACTGACGGGAGGTGCTAACTAACTGAATTTTTCCTCCTTTGAATCAAAGCTGAAAAGCAGTGAGGCCCTGAAAAAGGCTGCAAGAGGATACAATGTAAGGGAATTAGAAATAAGTTTAAATCAAACAAAGTGACCCATTGGTGAAGGGAAGCATAGCATTTTCTCTTTTTTTATTATGACATGAATACAAGTTGTACCCAGCAGGGCTCAAACAACGAGGTTTTGTTGCAAGCCATGACAGCCAAGGTACTGCACATGCGCGAACCATGCATACAAGGACCGTTTATCCAAGTCGTCAGCAGCAGCGCTCGGGATACCAATTGCCCATTCTGGTAGACTCCTGCCCAAAGTGGGAGGGTTAGGAACCCTACTTGGACTTTTCATCCCCCTGCCCCAACAGGGAAGGTTACTGGCTACCCATTCACCACCTACTGCATGTAAATGATGCCGATTTCACTATCTTCTGCTGCTGGCACTACTGTCCCAGGGAGTGCCAAGGGACATTTAGGGAAGGAAACCTGCCATCCTTACCTGGTCTGCTGCATATGTGACTCCAGTCCCACACCAACGTGATTGACTCCTAACTGTCCTCCGAATGGACCTAGAAAGCCATTCAGTTGTAAAGGGCAAATAGGGCTGCACAATAAATTCTGGCCTTACCAGCATAGCCCACATCCTGAGAATGAATTTTTAAAAAGGTCTTGAATGGATTATTGTCAGCGATTCTGAAAAGAAGCAGAGGGGAGATGCAGAGACTTTCTTTTTATACAGCGAGTTGTTGTGATCTGGAATGCACTGCCTGAAAGGGTGGTGGAAGCAGATTCAGTCGTAACTGTCAAAAGACAATTGGGTATATACTTGAAAAACAATTGCAGGGCTATGGGGAAAGAGCAGATGAGTGGGACTAATTGGATAACTCTTTCAAAGAGCCGGCACAGGCATGATGGGCTGAATGGCCTCCTTCTGTGCTGTACGATTCTATAAGAATCAGTCAAATGCTACCAAAATTTCAGAACACAAAATTCTGTACATTCCTGAGTCTATGTAGGTTGAGCTATTTAAGCCTCAAAATTGATTGCTAATGGCCTGCATTTTACATTAAGAATATCGGTAAGGCTATCAGCGCTCACCGTTATTATGGAGTAAATCGGGCAGCAACTTCCATCATCCGCACATAAGCAGTTAAACTTGGAAATCAGGAAGTTGCTGTCCGAGTTGCCCTGCTCCTCCACAAGCTTCACTACACCGCTACCTCGCCGAGAGATTCGGCATTCAAACACATGAAGGGTGTGAAGTTCCTGTACTTACCCACTAAATACCCACTTAACATGCCAGAAAAAGTTAGAGCTTGTCCATTCAAGTGTAAGTGAATTTTTAATAACATGATAAGACTTAATTACTACCAAACAACCTCTCTGGTACTGAAAATTTACTTCTACAAGCATGAAGTCTCATTCCTTCAGATTTGAATTATTGGAGATTTAAAAAATTTACAAATTAAAATATTTTTAAAAACTTTTTCTTTCTATCACTTTTATCTCTCTCTTAATCCCATCTTTCTTTCCCACTCTTTATTTTGCTTTCTGTACATGATTTGGCGTTGAATTAAATATTCTAACTTACACTTCCTGGTTTAGACTCTGCGTGCCTCAATAAGGATTCTTCAATCTGATTGGTAGAAGAGACACACTGTTGCTTGCCCTGTTCACAGAGGACCCAGATCCCCTGTAAAACACGGCGTCAGTTCCCACATGTATGCTGACGGCACCTAGCTCTATCTCACCACCACTTCTCTCGACTCCTCCACGGTCTTTAACTTGACACACTGCTTGTCCGACATCCAGTATTGGATGAACAGAAATTTCCTCCAATTGAATATTGGGAAGACCCCGCCACAAACTCTGTTCCCTAGCCACCGACTCTATCCCTCTCCCTAACATCTGTCTGAGGCTGAACCAGACTGTTCGCAACCTTCGTGTCATATTTGACCCTGAAATGAGCTTCCGACCACATATCCATGGCTGCCTATTTCCACCTCAGTAACATTGCCCGTCTCTGCCCTTGCCTCAGCTTATCCGCTGCTGAAACCCTCATCCATGCCTTTGTTACCTCTAGACTTGACTATTCCAAAGCACTCCTGGCTGGCCTCCCACATTCTACCCTACGTAAACTTGAGGTCATCCAAAACTCGGCTGCCCGTGTCCTAACTCGCACCAAGTCCCGTTCACCCATCAACCCTGTGCTCGCTGACCTACATTGGCTCCCGGTTAAGCAACACCTCGATTTCAAAATTCTCATCCTTGTTATCAAAATCCTCCATGGCCTCGCCCCTCCCTATCTCTGTACTCTCCTTCAGCCCCACAACCCCCCGAGATATCTGCGCTCCTTAAATTCTGCCCTCTTGAACATCCCTGATTATAATCGCTCAACCATCGGTGGCCATGCCTTCTGTTGCCTAGGCTCTAAGCTCTGGAATTCCCTCCCTAAATCTCTCCGCCTCTCTACCTCTCTTTCCTTCTTTAAGACGCTCCTTAAAACCTACCTCTTTGACCAAGCTTTTGGTCATCTGCCCTAATTCCTTATGTGGCTCGGTGTCAATTTTTTGTCTTTTAACACTCCTGTGAAGCGCCTTGGGACATTTTACTACGTTAAAGGCACTATATAAATACAAGTTGTTGTTGTAGAGGGCACCGTGCTGTTTTGCACTCTAATTACCGTAAGTTGCCGCGCAAAAGCCCATTATAAGTCTGTGGGCAGCTGTAAGTGTAATGAACAATGACCGCTGTTCGTTTGCAACTGACAGCAAAATCCGGGTCATTATGTTTAGATCTGGAATCGAAGACTGATTGCTTCAGTTGTCATGTTTAGTGGGCTGAGTTATGTGGTTGAAACTAATGCAAGGTTTGGTTTTTGAGAAATAATTATTTTAAATTTAAATGTGTGAAGTATTCAGTTCTAGTTTAGACTGATTACCCTGTGTGACTGAAAACAAAAAAAAATACTCCTCACTTCTTTTAACGAACTCTCGGGATTGCTCATTTCATATTAAGCCTTAAAATGTAACTGCAAGTTTAAACAAATGTATATTTGGTGCATGACGTAGTGCAATTCCTTTTTTGATGTTATTTGTAAGAAGCTACTTTGAGACGCTGCCGGCAGACGGGAGCTGAAGTTTGGAAATTGAAAAGCCGAGTATAGTTTTACAATAACAACACTGTGATGAAAAAAGACAACGTGATGATATTTGGTTATTTTCTCTTATTCCTGGACTATCTTCAATCCCATGAAGATAGACTACTTCATATCAGAGTCGACCCTCGACAACAGGTAGCTGAGCTGTCAATCTTCTGCAAGATTCTGGCTGGAGCAGAGTACTTAAGCCAGCTTGTATATTTTTAACCAGGAACACAAGAGATACTGCAGGTGCACTTTAACATTCCATCTCAATCCAGAATGTCAACACAGAATTTAAATGGGGCACTGCCTCGCTGACTCAGGCTCATCACCCAGACCCATGTCACTTACACGCAGAAGTTCAAATGTAGATTTATCATCTCTTGCTGAACTACAGTTGCTGAAATATGCTGGGTTTCAATTAATACATTTTAGATAAGCTTATCTCAGCTACCAGCATTTACAGTCAGAAGGCTGTGAATTAAACACACACATCAGGATTTGAGCGCATAATCTCGGCAGTACCGAAGGAATGCTGGATTAGTGGAGGTGCCATGCCGTTCTTTGAATTAAACTTACCTTCCACCTGCCCGTACAAGTTGACGTTTAAGATCCCATGACACTTTTTGAAGAATAATAAGTGTCTTAGCCAACATTCCTCCCTCAATCAACACTGTAAAAACGGATTAAATGATTATTCACCTCACCGCTGTTTGTGGGATTTGACTCTGCACCACATGGCTGCCACATTTCCCGACATCACAACAGTCACTGCAGTCTAAAGTAATTCATTGCATGTGAAGCTCTTTGGGTCGTTTCTGAGAGTTATGATAAGGCCTAATTAAAATGCGTCTGTTTTATATGGTACTTTTACTCTTTTTTTTCTTTGCTAGTCTCATCTGAAATAAACTCTTTAATTAAATGGCTCCCTTTGGAGTTTGATATTAAATATAAAGGTTGCATTTCTGCCAGGATTCTCCTGATCGCCCACCAAAATTGCAGAAAAGCATCTTAAACGCCGTATACACTGTTTTTCCGGGGTTATAGTCGATGAGTGCGAGAAACCGCATGGAAATTCACCCCTTTACTGTAGTTGTATTCCATAATACTTAACATGGAACTCAATGTTTAGTAATTTTAGCATCATGGAGTAACTCGTGGTGCAAAAGAATATATTCCTTTATTTTAATAATGGGAAATTGTAATCCATAATCCACGTGATAGCTTTATCTAATGAAATACTGCAGAAATCTCCTTCTAGTCATCCATGGCTTCATAAACTAAATTCATTGGGCTCTGATCCAAGTTTACATTAAATCTAAAAGGAAATATTTTCCAACAGAATTTAGTTGAATTGGCCAAATCCAAACAAATTAAATTCAGATTTTTACTGTTTTAATAAAAATATCGTTAATCACATCAGAAAATCAAAAATATGATTTAGAAAGAAGATTTTAGTACTTAGAAAAGCTGTGTTTCCAGCATGTTTCAGAATTAGAAAGAATAATTAGTTGCGAATTTTATGGCAAAGATATCAATAGAACTAACAGTCAGCAGTTCTTCATTTCCTTGTTTGCATTAGCTCCTGCATCTGGTTTTAGACTAACACAAATTGGACAAACACGGTCATAGTCACAGTCTCTCATTGTATTAGTAGTTTTGCGCACTCAGTATCTTTAATACTTTTAAAGATCCTTAGAGATTTTCACATTTAAAGAAGGCAGTCTGTCTGTCCAACAGTCAGTTTTCTAACAGTTTGGCTTTTAGCTGAGCTTTGGTCTTGATATTCCAGTCAATTTTGGGCATAGAATCATTGTAATGGGAGCAGTGGGATTGTGGGGTGGTGGGGGGTGTTGGTGGGGGTGGGGGGGGGGGGGATGCAAAACTGTGACAGAACCTGTTGCTGACAAGTTTCCACCCCTTCCTGGCATCTTTGAAAAAATTCGCATAGGGAGGGTGGGAGATTCTTCCACCCAACCAACCTCTGCCAGGTCATCACATGTGGAGGTAAGACTGGTGGGATGCTGAGCTCCCCCAGAATTCCTGCCAGTTCTGCCCACTGTACAACCAATGGTAAGTAGCCCTGCATGAAGCAGGCATATTTGCTGTACAACAATCATAAGTGGTGCCCAGTGGCAATCGATCTCAGACGTGCGGTATAACAGCAAGGGAGCAGACAGCAATGGAAATGTAACCTGTGGCTTCCTGATGGTGCAGAAAGTTGCTTCTCTGCAATCCAGTTATCTCCATGGGTCAGGTGCAACGCTTGCCCCATAAATGACACAGGTACTTGTCTGTATTATACAAATGACACCAGCTGCAAAATTTGGAACAGGGTCAGGGCTGAGGCAGATGGTTGGGTAGAAGTCCTACCCTACCATATTCCTGGTGGCAGACTGGGGCTCCTGGAGTTTCTAGGCTTATGTGCTCTGACTTACTGGTCGCAATTTTGCCGGCGCTCAGAATGCCGGTTTGGAGGCGGGTCCGCTGTTAAAATCAAAATGATTGACAGCGGGTTGGGAACCCGCCACAAACCCGCCTCCATGTAAGTTTCCAAAGTGTTGGGTCTGCGATTTCAGAGCAGACCTGACACCAAGCGGCGGGTGAGGCATTTAAGATAGTTAACTGCTTGTTAAGTGCTTGTTAACTACTATTTTGCCAGCCTTTTTCTATTTTGCTCACATTTTCAACGGGTTTCACGTCATTTGGAGATCACTTCAGGTAAGTATGTCGGGAGTTCCAACGAGCTGAATAGTTCACAGCTCTAACTGCAGTATAAAAGCTAAGCTCTCACATCTGTTCACTGTCAAATGTCAGAAGTGAAAGGCTTAGAGGGTGCGGAATTCTTAAAGTGCATCCAGGAGAGCTTTTTGAGCCAACATGCAGAAAGTCCGACAAGAGAGGGGGCGGTACTGGACCTAATTCTAGGGAATGTAGCCGGGCAAGTGGTAGAAGTATTAGTAGGAGAGCATTTTGGTGACAGTGACCATAATTCGGTGAGATTTAAGTTAGTCATGGAAAAGGACAAAGATGGACCAGAAATAAAGGTTCTAAATTGGGGGAAGGCCGATTTTAATATGATAAGGCAGGATCTGGCCAAAGTGGATTGGGATCAGCTACCTGTAGGAAAATCCACATCAGAGCAGTGGGAGTCTTTCAGAAAGGAAACAGAGAGAGTACAACGGCAACATGTTCCCGTAAAGGTCAAGGGTGGGACCAACAAGTCCAGGGAACCCTGGATGTCAAGGGATATACGAGAATGGATTAGGAAAAAAAGAGAGGCTTTTGGCAGATACAAAGGACTAAAAACAGTGGAATCCCGAGAGGAGTATAGAAAGTGCAGGGGGGTACTTAAAAAGAAATTAGGAGAGCGAAGAAGGGGCATGAAATAACACTGGCGGGCAAAATAAAGGAAAATCCCAAGGTGTTTTATAAGTATATTAAGGGCAAGAGGATAACCAGGGAAAGAGTAGGGCCCATTAGAGACCAAAGTGGCAATCTGTATGTAGAGCCAAAAGATGTAGGTGAGGTTTTAAATGAATATTTTGCATCTGTGTTCACTATGGAGAAGGACGATGTAGGCACAGAAATCAGGCAGGGGGATTGTGATATACTTGAACAAATTAGTATTGAGAGGGAGGAGGTACTAACGGTTTTAGCGGGCTTAAAAGTGGATAAATCCCCAGGCCCAGACGAGATGTATCCCAGGCTGCTGTGTGAGGCAAGGGAGGAGATTGCAGGGGCTCTGACACAAATTTTCAGAACCTCTCTGGCCACAGGGGAGGTGCCAGAGGACTGGAGAACAGCTAACATAGTACCATTATTCAAGAAGGGTAGTAGGGATAAACCAGGGAATTACAGGCCAGTGAGCCTAACATCAGTGGTAGGGAAATTATTGGAAAAAATTCTGAGGGACAGAATTAGTCTCCACTTGGAGAGGCAAAGATTAATCAAGGATAGTCAGCATGGCTTTGTCAGGGGGAGATAATGTCTAAACAATTTGATTGAATTTTTCGAGGGGGTGACTAGGTAGTGCAGTTGATGTGGTCTACATGGACTTCAGTAAGGCTTTTGACAAAGTCCCACATGGGAGACTGGTCAAGAAGGTAAGAGCCCATGGGATCCAGGGCAACTTGGCACATTGGATCCAAAATTGGCTTAGTGGCAGGAGGCAGAGGGTGATGGTCGAAGGTTGTTTTTGTGACTGGAAGCCTGTGTCCAGTGGTGTACCGCAGGGATTGGTGCTGGGTCCTTTGCTGTTTGTAGTGTACATTAATGATTTAGATATGAATGTAGGAGGTATGATCAGTAAATTCGCAGATGACACGAAAATTGGTGGGGTGGTAGATAGTGAGGAGGGAAGCCTCAGGCTACAGGACGATATCGACGGGTTGGTCAGATGGGCAGAACAGTGGCAAATGGAATTTAACCCTGAAAAGTGTGAGGTGATGCATTTTGGAAGGACTAACAAGGCAAGGGAATACACAATGAATGGTAGGACCCTAGGAAGGACAGAGGATCAGAGGGACCTTGGTGTGCATGTACATAGATCCCTGAAGGCAGCAGGACAGGTAGATAGGTTAAAAAGGCATATGGGATACCTGCCTTCATTAGCCGAGGCATAGAATATAAGAGCAGGGAGGTTATGATGGAGCTATACAAAATGCTAGTTAGGCCACAGCTGGAATACTGTGTGCAGTTCTGGTCGCCACACTATAGGACGGATGTGATTGCATTGGAGAGGGTGCAGAGGAGATTCACCAGGATGTTACCTGGGCTGCAGCGCTTCAGCTATGAAGAGAGACTGGACAGGCTGGGGTTGTTTTCCTTAGAGCAGTGAAGGCTGAGGGGGGACCTGATTGAGATGTACAAAATTATGAGGGGTGTAGATAGAAAGGAACTTTTCCCCTTAGTAGAGGGGTCAATAACCAGGGGGCATAGTTTCAAGGTAAGGGGCAGGAGGTTTAGAGGGGATTTGAGGAAAGACTTTTTCACCCAGAGGGTGGTTGGAATCTGGAACTCACTGCCTGAAAGGGTGGTAGAGGCAGGAACCCTCACAACATTCAAGAAGCATTTAGATGAGCACTTGAAACGCCATAGCATACAAGGCTACGGACCAAGTGCTGGAAAATGGGATTAGAATAGACAGGGCTTGATGGCCGGCGCGGGCACGATGGGCCGAAGGGCCTCTTTCTGTGCTGTATAACTCTGACTCTATTTTGCTGATTTCAGGATTTGAAAGACACATTTGATCTGTATTGAGGCTGTAAGTGTCTGTTGTAAACTCTATATGCACTGTCACCTCCTTGGAATAACCTCTCTCCCCATTGACTGACTGCTTCTAACATCTCATCCTCAAACTGCCATATATAGCAGCAGAATGGGAACGATTTATACTCTCTCATCCTGGTCCTCAGAATCTGAAGAGGATCAGCCGCCGCAGCAGCAGCAGAACCAGGCACACCAGCAGCACCAACAACAAGAGCGCTAACCTTCTCCTCAACCACTTGATGCTGCACAGGGCAGAGGCCATCAGTGCAGGGCTGCACTGCGCCGCAGGAGATACCCCCAACACAGGGTTTACAGGCAGTGGCTGCCACATGCACATGAAGGTTGGCATGACCCCACTTCAACACCATAGAGCATCTCTACAATGAACTGTGCACTGTCACCACCATTGCTGGACATAAAAGGCGCCCTTACCCTTCACTGTACCACTTCAAATTGTGAGCACACATATGGCAATGAATTCAAACATTCACAAAACATTACTTCATTACAACAAAATAAAAGAACAGAAACTTAACATTCATTTATAGCAAAGCACCCACGTGACTACCCTTGTGACTATTTATGTGGGAGCTTTCTTTTACGCGTGCTTCTACGTGGTGCTACCCCTATGGCTTCACCAGATGTAGAGGCAGCCTGCTCACTTCCCTGCTGCACCTGTTTAGATGCCTTTGGCGGTCGTCCTCTGGGTTTTGGAGCCTGTGAGGGCCCCGCCAAAGTCTGCTCCTCCTGCGGCAGTGCAGGGGCAGACTCGGCCATCGCTGTTTGGGGAGTCATCTGGGGCTCTGTCCGAGGGGTTGGCAAGGGGGTGGTAGTTTGAGCGCTTGGAGAGAAGCCCCCACTTCCATGTCCCCTCCCACCATCATCCCTCTTATTGGCCACCCACACTGCTCTGTAGCTGGAGAGCACCTTGCTGCACATCAGTGGGGCCATGAGGACCCATGTCTGTACTGATATTCCTCATAACAAGGACATCCATGAACCTTTGTTTCTCTCCTTGATAGATGCATGTCTATCCTCCATAACTGACCATCTATTTGGAAGTGTTACCATGTTCTCCTGAGTCTGGAGGTTTCCATCCTTTCCATGGCAGTACCTACAGTTGCCAGTGCGTGCACCATGGCATTGCTCATATTTGAGATGGACTCCTCCATTCTCTGCACACTTGCAGTCACTGTGGTTGCTAACCCAGTCAGAGCCTCCGGAACTTGTCCTGAAGCTCCAGGATCGCTCTCTTTCTGGATGGCCCCAGAGGCTCAGTGTCTATATGCAGCTCAGCAGAGCTAGGAGCGTCCTGTGGCCTCTGACGAGGACTCTCCACTGCTGTTCCAGTCTGCACCGTCTGCTCTTGCTCACTTGTGACTTGTGATACACCAGGTGACAACACTACTCTATCTTGCATAGGACCCACCGAGTAATGCGTCTCTGCACTGGTGCTAGGTGCGCTAATTTCTGCTGACGCTGCTCCCTCAGAGGCTGGAGGATCCTCTGAGGAGTCCTCCTGCTCTTCCTCCTGGACAGTAGGGAGGGGGGTTCTTGATGGTCCTATGGGAGAGTAAAGACATGAGTTAGACATGTGATATGTAGATTGCAGACACATCCCATTATGCACATGATGAGCATTCAATTTCTATTGACATCAGATCCCATATGAGTCACTCATATGAATGCCAAATAAGATGTCTGGAAAATAATTCTGTCACCAGGTTGTTCAATTGAGCCTCTCTCTCCATTCCCCACTTCAAGCTGGTCAACTACTCCTGCAATGTCCAGAGCTGCATCCTCTGCGCTGGTGAGCTCAGCCAACAATGGTGGTCCTCCTCCTGTTCGCTTCCTCTCCCTCTTATTGTGGGATCTCTTTTCCTGCAATGAGGGAAAGAAGTGTAGTTTTAGTGAGAGTGATGGAATGAGTGTAAAGAATGGATAGGATAGCTGTTTAGAGGGAGACTATGATGGAGTGGGTTGCCAATACCAAGTTGCCTCCTTTTGAGTTGTTAGTTGTCATTGCATAACGTTGAGGGTGAGGGGTGCATAGCAAGATGGGGATGTGATTCTATACATAGGGAGAGAGGGATGAGTGATGGTGCAAGGGAGGTTGGGGTGAGTTAGGATGTGCAGGACTAGGGTTGGCAATGCAAAGTGATGTGATGACAGGCACAGCAGAATAAAGGTAAGTGTGTTTTTATATTCACTTTTCCTGAATGCAGGAGATCATTGAACCTCTTCCTACATTGCACCCAGGTGCGAGCAAACACAGACCTTGCATTCACCTTCTCAGCAATTTGCTGCCTTTGTCTGGTGAGGAGGTCTCCTCCTTCCATCCCCAGGGAATAGAACCTCCCTGCGTCCTCTGACTCCCTCCACAAGAACATGAAGGGAGTCATCGTTGAAGCGTGGTACAGCCCTCTGTCTCTCTGCAGTCATTTTTCAAAGAAGCAGCACTCAGGAGTATAAAATCAGAAGTCAGAGCAAATGGGGACATGGCCCCCTTAAATAGTCCGGCAACGAACGGGTCATCAGAGGAGCTCAACAGACCCGCACCTTGTAATTGGGCCGAGTAACGCGCACGGTGGGCTTAACAAGCCCAATCAGCGCAAAATTGTTTGCACAGAGCAGCTGGAACTAGGAGCGGGACCGGAACCCGCCAACTACCTCTCCCGCTGGGAACATCCAGCCTACTGTGTGCAATGCCACAGTAGATCCACCAATTATTATTAATTGTTTTGAAAAAGAACATTTAGCTGTTCATTCTCTGCTAATAAGCCCCATTTTCAATCTCTGGCTGGAGGAGTCTGCCTCAAACAGGTTGCTGAATTGATACATTGCCAGGCACTGAATGTTAACTAAATGTCTCTCAATTACAGACTCAAATTGCTATGAAACATTGACAGTGACTGAAGCAAGGGCACCTATGAATGCTCATACTGTATCATTACAGCATGGAACGCTGCAATCGGGAAATATTTTAGGAGTCATTAAGTTTCTAATAGGTTGTATCATGATTAGGTTACTGTGGCACATCTTCTATATCTTATTTCATAAATATTTTGTAAATCTGGAGCACTCTCAGCACACTTTAATCAACTTAGAATTTATTTTTCAATCAGCTACTTGCAATAACGACAAATTGGTGTTCAACATCAGCAGGTGCTGAGATTATCCAATTGCCATTGATGTCAGTTGGCCATGAGTATTGTTTCATGTTGTGATATTTAATTAATAGTGTGCAGGACCACTTTTCAGGCATAAATTAAAATATGCATTCCAATGACGTATGCCTTAACTGAAATTTTGTGAGACACTGCACCGCTGGCAGAGTCTTGCCTGCCACCAGTGCATATTAGAAAATCATCAACAACAACAACTTGCATTTAAATAAAAAGAAATAAGAAAGACTTACATTTATATAGCACCATTCACGACCACCGGACATCTCTCAGCGCTTTACAGCCAATGAAGTACTTTTGGAGTGTAGTCACTGTTGTAATCTAGGAAACGCGGCAGCCAATTTGCGCACAGCAAGCTCCCACAAACAGCAATGTGATAATGACCAGATAATCTGTTTTTGTTATGTTGATTTAATGTAGTAAAACGTCCCAAGAGTCTTCACTGGAGCATTATCAAACAAAATTCGACACCGAGCCACATAAGGAGATATTAGGACAGGTGACAAAGAGCTAGGTTTTAAAGTGTCTTTAAGGAGGATAGAGAGCTAGAGAGGCAGAGAGGTTTAGGGAGGGAATTCCAGAGCTAGGGCCTAGGCAGCTGAAGGCACGGCCGCCAATGGTGGAGCAATTGAAATTGGAGATGCGCAAGAGGCCAGAATTGGAGGAGTGCAGAGATCTCAGCTGCACTCGTGGGTGGACTGCAATTTTCCGATAGACATCATCTGCATGTGAAGCCCTGGAGACCCTATAGTCACATTAGATCATTGTCTTCAGTCTAAATTGCATTTCTATGAGCAGTTGTGCAACAAAAAGACATTCTAGTATTAATCATAAGCAGTGCTAGGAATGAGCTCAATTAATGTCAATTAAATTGTGCTTAAGGTAATTAAAATGTTACTGACAGTACAACAGTTCTGGGATGTAAAGGATAAAGGCCTGACACTGGTGTCCTATTTCAGGCAGTAGCTTTCATACAAGTACGACACTAGTACAGCTCTGGTGTGATAGCAGTCTGTCTTTAATAAGCACCACTTATCTGAAGCTCCACGTTGCTTCCTTTCCTTGGTCCATGCAGAGATGGATTCTATGATGTGCAGCCTATAGTAATATAAATACTCTATTGAAGTAGATTGAATCAGACTGGTTCCGTGTGCAAGTTAAAAATATGGCTGAAGTAATTGATTTAGCTCCGTGGTAATATTCTGAAAATGTATCAATCTGGCTGTTAGAAAAGCATAACAGTGAAAAGCATAATTGTGTCAAAATTTCCAATTGACTACGTGCAGTATGCAGCAGCTTTGCTCATTTGGACAAAAACAATTACAGTAGCAGTTTCCTTGAATGAATTGTATGTGATTCTTCCACAGCAAAAATTACACAAGATGTTTCATATTTAGCTCATGAATATATTCAGTTTGCTTTATCCATAGTATTTCTGATGTGAACCAAGCCAATAAGGCTAATTAAAGAAGTCCAACAGATTCATCGGTTTCTGGACCAAGTTTCAAAGCTATGTTATTTCTGAAAACCACAGCTGTGCCACTGCTGATTGTGCACCTTCTCTGATTGCACTTTCTGATTGGAAGAAAAACCACAGGAGTCCAAGAGAGTCACTACACGTAGCAGCAAATGACACCAAATAAAGAAAACCACAATATCAGCTTTTATACAATCAGAACAAGTCAGAATAAAATAAGCTGATTAACATTTAAACATTTTTATATGAATCTGCTTCGCAAAGCGACCTTGTATATACTGCTTTCCCTGTCTCTGCATTGACAAAATAAGGAGAAAAAAATAAGAATGCATTGTTCCCAGCTGTTTTATATGATTTTTAAATACCACTGCTTTGAAAATGGCCTTTATTTCAATAAAGGCAGTGTTAGTATAAACCTATTTTAAAATGATATAATTTGGTTAAAGAATTGAAGTGGGGAAGTTGTTTTCCTGTTATCAGTAATTATCAGTTAGGCTGTCTCACGGCACTATCTTGCAGTACTAACTATTTAAAAAGTCACGGAGCTAGAAATTTAAACTAGTTCCATGGATTTTCAAGATAATGTATAAAAACCTTCTGAAGAGCCTTTTGTCAGAGTAATCTGCTGATTGCAGAATGCATCCACAACTGAGCACACAGCTCACCAACAAATGTTACTTATTATTCAGTCCTCCCCACCAGTGTGAAACTTTTAGCATTTACCAACTTTGATTCCAGTATTTTATTAGAACAACAACTTCCATTTATATAGTGCCTTTAGCCAAAAAGAGATTGTCTGGTCATTTATTTTTGCATTTGTGGGACTTTGCTATGCATAAATTGGCTGCCGCGTTTCCCTACATTACAACAGTGACTACACTTCAAAAGTACTTCATTGGCTGTAAAGTGCTTTGTGACATCCTGAGGTCATGAAAGGCGCTATATAAATGCAAGTTTTACTTTCATTACTATTAGAAATTAAATAGTCTGGGGTGGGACTTGAACCTGCAACACGCAACCGCAACTGCAACCTACTCCTGCTCGTACGTCTTATGTTCTTATATTATGTTCTGACTCCGAGGCAAGAGTGGTACCACTGAGCCACAACTGACACCAATGGTGGGCACACGAGGCAACTCTTGGGTGCCTGCCCACCAAAGACATTGCAAGCAGAGGAACAGCGGCTGAGCATATTGGGGCTTCTGGAAATAATTGAAGATTAAAGAATATTTAAAAAATACATATCTTGTGTACCACCAGGCGGACTACAATTAATCCTACGCTGGGTCCCTTTGAGAACCGGGGATGTGAGAACACCCAGCTCAACGACTCCCCACCTGCTAGCCTTGTAATGGGTGGGTGGAGTCTCAAGACATGTGGATTCCCTAATGTAAGCTAGGGGCCCAGCGTATCCAGGGTCTGACCTAATTTATGGACCCTTTGTTGAATTCATTCTCGGGATGTGAATGTTGCTAAGGCTGGTATATATTGCTCATCCGTAGTTGCCCTGAGAAGATGGTAGTGAGCCTATTGAACTGCTGCAGTCCATGTGCTGAAAGTGCTCCCATAAATGCTGTTAGGTAGAGAGTGCCAGGATATTGACCCAGCAAAAATGGAAAAATGGCAACATATGTCCAAGTCAGAATGGTGAATTATTTGGAGGGGACCTTGGAGGTGATGGTGTTCCCCTGCATCTGCTGCCTTTGCTTTTATAAGTTGTGGAGGATAGGAGTTTGGGAGGTGCTGCTGAAGAAGCCTTGGTGAGTTGCTGCACTGCATCCTGTAGAAAGTACACATTGAAGTCACGGTACGTTGGTGGCGGATGGAGTGAATGTTTAGGCATATATCCAAATTTGCAGATGACACAAAGATAGGCGGCATTGTAGGTAGTGTAGATGGAGTTAGATCACAGATCAGCCATGATCTCATCGAATGGCGGAACAGGCTCGAGGTGCAGAATGGCCTACTCTTGTTCCTAGGCTAGTGGATGGGGTGCCAATTAAGCAAACTGCTTTGTCTTGGATGGTGTCGAGCTTCTTGAGTGTTGTTGCAGCTGCACTCATTCAGACAAGTGGAGAGTATTCCATCACACTCTTGACTTGTGCCTTGTGGGTGGTGGAGAGGCTTTGGGGAGTTGTGAGTTGAGAGACTCACTACAAAATACCCAGCCTATGACATGCTCGAGGAGCCGGTTGAGTTTTTCGGTCAATGGTGACCCTCGGGATGTTGATGGTGGGGGGCTCAGCGATGGTAATGTCATTGAATGTTAAGGGGAGGTAGTAATGCTATCTCTAGTTAGAGATGGTTACTGCCTGGCACTTGTGTGCCATGAATGTTACTTGCCACTTATCAGCCCAAGTCTGGATATTGTCTTCTGGCATACTCCGAGTTACAGCAGGGGTGCTGCGGATTTTCAACTCCAACATCTGGAAGAAGGACTGTAGCAATGAAACTTTCTACAGCATGAAGGTTTCATACCACCTTGGATCCTTGCAAACCATCTCAAATCAACCAGTCTTTTCAAGTATGTGAAAAATTCTGCCCCGAAAATCCGCAAGCTGAAATCTGGGTCATGCTGGGATTTATCTGACACTGCCCTCCAGCGCTGATCCCACTGGGATTTGTGGGATCAGCAAGAGATGTTTTAACTTGCATGGGGTCCTTGGGTTCACTTTGGGTATCGCACCTGCCGGATAATCTGACACCAGTCGATCATTTGGGACGGGTGGGGGGGGTGGGGTGGCAGCCTGCCCAGGACAGCCTCCCCGCTCACCCCCCTCCAAAGACCCAAGCCATGTTTCCTTAAGCCCTCCGTGCAAGGCCATGTGTTTGTTGCTCCCATTTGAACTTATCTTCCTCCTCTAAATCATGCAATGTGGTCAGAACCTGCGAAGAAATTCCCATCCTCACTGCTTTACATGGTGCAATTTAAAAGGTGTCAATAATCAAAAATAGTGAAGGAGCGTATTGGCAGGAAAAACAACACTAAAAATGCAAAAATGGTAAGCTACCCAGCAAAATGAACAAGTGCACAGAGCAAAATGTGTAAAAATCTAATTGCAAATTAAAAAAAGAATGTCACAATAATTGTGGAATAGTAATCTACCTTTAAAAAGCTGGCTTGAGCAGTTTAAATCCCCGGATTACCAATGCAGCCATTTAATATGGCAAAGGGCACGTTGAGGATAGAGCCTCGCCTGAACTCGTGAAATTCCTCGAGCGACATCATTTAAATGAATATTCTTTTAAAATAAGGGTCATCCCTGCCTGCAGCGCAGTGTCCTTCTGGTCTGAAAACCTACACATAATAAAATGTGGTGTGCAGTGATTTCGGTGCTGCTGCCAGTAAGTCCTCACAAAATTGGTCCTGTCTTGTATGGTTTTAACAAGCTCTCAAAGTGTGGCTGATTTGATAAGCTGGTCTACCTTTTGCTGTCGTAGCTTGTAAATGTATCTTTGAATCTTGAATGTGACAGCTTTGTAACCCTCTAAGGCAGCTAATATTCTATTTATAGTGTATATATAAAGATATTCCTGTACTGAATGTCATATTATTTCTCTAAATCTGCTGTAATGATGCCTCAAGGAAGCTTGTTGCCTTTCTTTAAAGGTTATACAATACTAATTTCAGTTGTCATTTTCACTCATAAACCTGAATTTGACTAAAAAAGTAGTAAATCAGCTGAAAAGGGAACGGTAGCGTAGTGGTAATGTCACTGTGATAGTAATCTAGAGGCCTGGATTAATGATCGGGAGACGTGAGTTCAAATCCCACCACGGCAGCTGGGGAATTTAAATTCAGTTAATTAAATAAATCTGGAATAAAAAGCTAGTATCAGTAATGGTAGTCATGAAACTATTGTAAAAACCCATCTGGTTCACTAATCTGCTGTCCTTACCTGATCTGGCCGATATGTGACTCCAGACCCACAGCAATGTGGTTGACTCTTAACTGCCCTCTGAAATGGCCGAGCAAGTCAGTCAGTTGTAACTAACCGCTACGAAACATAATAAGAATGAAACCGGACGGACCACCCAGCATCGACCTCAGCACCATCTACGGACACGGCAACAGCACACCCAGCCCAGTCAACGCTGCAAAGTCCTCCTCACCAACATCTGGGGACTTGTGCCAAAATTGGGAGAACTGTCCCACAGACAAGTCAAGCAACAGCCTGACATAGTCATACTCACAGAATCATACCTTTCAGCCAATGTCCCAAACTCCTCCATCACCATCCCTGGACAGACCCACCAGGGGTGGCAGCACAGTGGTATACAGTCGGGAAGGAGAATCCTCAACATTGACTCCACACCCCATGAAGTCTCATGGCTTCAGGTCAAGCATAGGCAAGGAAACCTCCTGCTGATTACCACCTACCACCCTCCCTCAGCTGATGAATCAGTACTCCTCCATGTTGAACACCACTTGGAAGAAGCAATGAGAGTAGCAAGGACACAGAATGTACTCTGGGTGGGGGACTTCAATGTCCATTACCAAGAGTGGCTAGGTAGCACCACTACTGACTGAGCTGGCTGAGTCCTGAAACACATAACTGCCAGTCTGGGCCTGCGACAGGTGATGAGAGAACCAACACGAGGGAAAAACCTACTTGATCTCGTCCTCACCAATCTACCTGTCACAGATGCATCTGTCCATGACAGTATTGGTAGCAGTGACCACCGCACAGTCATCGTGGAGACGAAGTCCTGTTTTCACACTGAGGACACCTTCCATCGTGTTGTGTGGCACTACCACTGTGCTAAATGGGATAGATTCAGAGCAGATCTAGCAGCTCAAAACTGGGCATCCATGAGGCGTTGTGGGCCATCAGCAGCAGCAGAATTGTATTCCACCACAATCTGTAACCTCATGGTCTGGCATATCCCTCACTCTACCATTACCACCAAGCCAGAGGACCAATAAGGAGTGTAGAAGAGCATGCCAGGAGCAGCACCAGGTGTACCTAAAAATTAGGTGTCAACCTGGGGAAGCTGCAACACAGGACTACATGCATGCTAAAAAGCAGAAGCAGCATGCTATAGACAGGGCTAAGCGATCCCACAATCAACGGATCAGATCAAAGCTCTGCAGTCCTGCCACATCCAGTCGTGAATGGTGGTGGACCATTAAACAACTAATGGGAGGAGGAAGCTCCATGAATATCCCCATCCTCAATGATGGTGGAGCCCAGCACATGAGTGCAAAAGACGAGGCTGAAGCGTTTGCAACCATCTTCAGCCAGAAGTGCCGAGTGGATGATCCATATCGGCCTCCTCCTGAGGTGCCCACCATCACAGAAGCCAGTCTTCAGCCAATTCGATTCACTCCACGTGATATCAAGAAACGGCTGAGCGCACTGGATACAGCAAAGGCTATGGGCCCCGACAACATCCCGGCTATCGTGCTGAAGACGTGTGCTCCAGAACTAGCCGCACCTCTAGCCAAGCTGTTCCAGTATAGCTACAACACTGGCATCTATCCGACAATGTCCATTGAGAAAGAAAGATTTTAAAAGAAGGGAGCACCATCCGTGCCTAACTAAGGAAGTAAAGGATGGTATCAAATTGAAAACAAAGGCATACAATGTTGCCAAGATTGGTGGGAGACCAGAGGATTGGGAAATTTTTAAAAACCAGCAAAGGATGACTAAAAAAATAATAAAGAGAGAGAAGATGAATTATGAGAGTAAACTGGCAAGAAACATTAAAACAGATAGTAAGAGCTTCTACAGGTATATAAAAAGGAAGAGGGTAGCTAAAGTAAACGTTGGTCCCTTAGAGGATGAAACTGGGGAATTAATAATGGGGAAATATCAGAGACTCTGAACAAATATTTTGTATCTGTCTTCATGGTAGAAGACACTAACAACATCCCAATAATGGATAATCAAGGGGCCACAAGGAGGGGGGAACTAAAGACAATCACTAAGGAAATAGTACTTGGTAAAATAATGGGACTAAATGATGACAAGTCCCCTGGACCAAATGGCCTGCATCCCAGGGTCTTAAAAGAAGTGGCTGCAGAGATAGTGGATGCATTGGTTGCAATATACCAAAATTCCCTGGACTCTGGAGAGATTCCAGTGGATTGGAAAACTGCAAATGTAACACCCCTATTTAAGAAAGGAGGGAGACAGAAAGCAGGAAACTATAGACCAGTTAGCCTAACATCTGTCGTTGGGAAAATGCTGGAGTCCTTCATTAAGGAAGCAGTAGCAGGACATTTGGAAAATCATAATGCAGTCAAGCAGAGTCAGCATGGTTTTATGAAAGGAAAATCATGTTTAACAAATTTGCTGGAGTTCTTTGAGGAGGTAACGAGCAGGGTGGACAAAGGTGAACCAGTGGATGTGGTGTATTTGGATTTCCAGAAGGCATTCGATAAGGTGCCGCATAAAAGGTTACTGCATAAGATAAGAGCTCACGGAATTGGGGGCAATTTATTAGCATGGATAGAGAATTGGCTATCTAACAGAAAGCAGAGAGTCGGGATAAATGGGTCATTTTCCGGTTGACCAACGGTAACTAGTGAGGTGCCACAGGGATCGGTGCTAGGGCCTCAACTATTTACAATCTACATTAATGACTTGGATGAAGGGACCGAGTGTAATGTAGCCAAGTTTGCGGATGATACAAAGATGGGTGGGAAAGCAAGTTGTGCAGAGGACTCAAAGAACCTGCAAAGGGATATAGACAGGCTAAGTGAGTAGGCAAACATTTGACAGATGGAGTATAATGTGGGAAAATGCAAAGTTATACACTTTGGCAGGAAAAATAAAAAAGCAAATTATTATTTAAATGGAGAGAGATTACAAAATGTTACAGTTCAGCGGGACCTGGGGGTCCTTATGCATGAAACACAAAGTTAGCATGCAGGTACAGCAAGTAATCAAAAAGGCAAATGGAATGTTGGCCTTTATTTCAAAAGGGTTGGAGTATAAAAGCAGGGAAGTCCTGCTACAACTGTACAGGGTATTGGTGAGACCACACCTTGAGTACTACGTACAGTTTTGGCCTCCTTATTTAAGGAAGGATATACTTGCATTGGAGGCAGTTCAGAGACAATTCACTAGGTTAATTCCAGAGATGAGGGGTTTGACTTATGAGGAAAGTTGAGCAGGCTGGGCCTATACTCATTGGAATTTAGAAGAATGAGAGGTGATCTTATGGAAACATATAAGATACTGAGGGGGCTCGACAAGGTAGATGCAGAGAGGATGTTTCCCCTCGTGGGGAAATCTAGAACGCGGAGGCACAGTTTTAGAATGAAGGGTCGCCCTTTTAGAACTGAGATGAGGAGGAATTTCGTCTCTCAGAGGGTCAAAATCTGTGGAATTCTCTGCCCCAGAGAGCTGTGGAGGCTGGGTCATTAAATACATTGAAGGTGGAGATAGACAGATTTTTGCAAGATAAGGGAGTGAAGGGTTATGGGGAGCGGGCGGGGAAGTGGCTTTGAGCCCAAGATCAGCCATGATCTTATTGAATGGTGGAGCAGGCTCGAGGGGCCGAGTGGCCTATTCCTGCTCCTATTTCTTATGTTCTTATGTTCTAATGTGGAAAACTGCCCAGGTATGTCCTGTTCAGAAAAAGCAGGACAAATCCAACCCGACCAATTACCGCCCCATCAGTCTACTCTCAATCATCAGCAAAGTGATGGAAGATGTTATCGACAGTGCTATCAAGCGGCACTTACTCACCAAATACCTGCTCACTTAGGTCCAGTTTGGGTTCCGCCAAGACCACTCGGCTCCCAACCTCATTACAGCCTTGGTCCAAACATGGACAAAGGAGCTGAATTCCAGAGGTGAGGTGAGAGTGACTGCCCTTGACATCAAGGCAGCATTTGACCAAGTGTGGCATCAAGGAGCCCTAGTAAAACTCAAGTCAATGGGAAGCAGGGGGAAACAGCTCCACTGGTTGGAGTCATACCTAGCACAAAGGATGATAGTTGTGGTGGTTGGAGGTCAATCATCACAGCACCAGGACATCGCTGCAGGAGTTCCTCAGGGCAGTGTCCTAGGCCCAAAGATCTTCAGCTGCTTCATCAATGACCTTCCCTCCAACATAAAGTCAGAAATGGGGATGTTCACTGATGACTGCACAGTGTTCAGCGCCATTCACAACTCCTCAGATAATGAAGTAGTCTATGCCCACATGCAGCAAGACCTGGACGACGTTCAGGCTTGGGCTGATAAGTGGCAGGTAACATTCGCATCACAGAAGTGCCAGGCAATGACTATCTCCAACAAGCGAGAGTCTAACCACCTCCCCTTAACATTCAACAGCATTACCATCGCCGAATCCCCCACCATCAACATCCTGGGGGTCACCATTGACCAGAAACTTAACTGGACCAGCCACATAAATACTGTGGCAACAAGAGCAGGTCAGAGGCTAGGTATTCTGCGGCGAGTGTCTCGCCTCCTGACTCCCCAAAGCCTTTCCACCATCTACAAGGCACAAGTAAGGAGTGTGTAGGTGGTTTGCTTTGTTGGTTCAAATCACCCCCCTACTTAGTTCTATACGACAGGAATTACGGTGAACAGGATTGGAAACACAGACAAGCTTTTCGGACTCAACCGTACGGTGTTTAATAAACTTAATACACACACCCGCCTCCAGTACGTAAAATGCCTGGTGGCGTAAAACAAACAGTACAACAATACAACTTGGCCCATCGAACAGGCCCCTGTCTCGTATTAAGACGCCTAAAATCACACTGTGTTGCTATACAGAGTATAACATGGACTTGTCCCACAAACCCCGGAACATACACTATATAATACACACAGAACCTCCCCACTAAACCCCTCTGGATTGGTTGGGACACACAACACCCCCTCACACAGTACCGGTGGTCTTAAGAATGCGTGGGCTTGGACAATGCTCACCCTGATTGTCCGTTTCCTTGCTCGCTGCTTCCCTGTGTAGAGCGTATCTCCTGGTTCCGTATCGCCGATGCAGTATCCAAGTCCCAGTTTCGAGGTTCGTTCCTACAGTTGAAGAGCAAGGCGAGGCTCTTGTCGCTCGTGGTGGTTTAGAGCAAGCGAGAGAGAGAGAGTGAAAGGCCAAAGCTGCCTTCTCTATATCCTCTCAGGTCTGTGTAGTTGCAGTGATGTCTTTTTTTTATCACCCTTCTTTGTCTTCTTTGTCTGGTTTCCCGCCTTTCGGGGCTATCCCATCTAGGTGCTGGTGATAATGGCAGATGATGGGCCGCACTTCTCACCTGATCCTGGGATAAGTGGCTTCCCATTGATTTACCATGGCCCCCTTTTGTCCGGTTCCCGCCTTTCGGGGCTATCTCATCTAGGTGCTTGTGACCGTATGAGTCATCTCCCCGGACCCATTGTCTTCCCAGAGAATTCTGTCTGCCCAGACATTCTCCCATAATTAGTTTGTAGGCCTGGCTGGAATCTCCTGGGCCCCTCCCATCTTCTCGAAACAGGCTGTTGGTAACAATCATTCAAAAAGTCTGAAATGAACTTGAGGCCTGCGTTCGATGCTTACAAGTGTGATAGAATACTCTCCACTTTCCTGGATGAGTGCAGCTCCAACAACACTCAAGAAGCTCGACACCATCCAGGACAAAGCAGCCCGCTTGATTGGCACCCCATCTACCACCATAAACATTCACTCCCTCCACCACCAGCGTACTGTGGCTGCAGTGTGTACCATCTACAAGATGCACTGCAGCAACTCACCAAGGCTTCTTCGGCAGCACCTCCCAAACCCGCGACCTCTTCCACCTAGAAGGACAAGATCAGCAGGCGCATGGGAACACCATCACCTCCAAGTTCCCCTCCAAATCACACATCATCCTGACTTAGAAGTATATCGCCGATCCTTCATCGTCGCTGGGTCAAAATCCTGGAACTCCCTCCCTAACAGCACTGTGGGAGTACCTTCACCACACGGACTGCAGCGGTTCAAGAAGGCGGCTCACCACCACCTTCTCAAGGGCAATTAGGGATGGGCAATAAATGCTGGCCTTGCCAGCGACGCCCACATCCCATAATCAAATAAAAAAAGGCACTTTTAGTGCTCAAGAATGCAGTTATAGGGGCCACTTTTCCTCTGTTTTGCACGCCAAGGGCACCTATTTTTGGTAACAATGCAGAGGGGTAATAGGCAGAGATCCATTGCACTGGGTCTGTGCCCCAACTGCACTGCTTGCGTACTTCCATTCAGTGGGGGTAATTTTGACTTTGGTAATGTCAAGTGGGCGATATCAATTCAGCCGCCTGTTATACATTGCTCAATGGAAATTAAAATCAGGAAAGATAGGGATCTGCCTGGATCCAATTCTCACTCCTGCAGGGTGGCATAGGCAAGTGACTGTCTCCCTGTTGAAATGCCTTCCACACTGCTCTTTTGTGAGGTTCAGGTATGATGTTTTGTTTCTGAATACCCGCAAACTGTAATGTTTCCTTTGCCCTTTTCTTGCAGCCTGTGGATGTCTTTGCTGCCTACCTTGCTGCTCCTCCTCCTCCTGATTTGGGAACTTCAAGGGGATGCCCGGCAGCACTCCCATGGTCAGCAATTGAGAACAAGCAAATTCTGTGAAACAGTTCCTGCCCTCCACAAACCCACTCTGCAAAAATATTTCTCTGACAGACACTTGCTAAAACAACCAAAATCTTAGTTCAAAAGCAGCCTAGAAGCCTAAAATGACTAACCAGAGACTTAACATTAATGGAGGTGAGGATGTTTTTAAATACCATTTGTGAAAGCTGCTTGATGACCGTTCCTGCCATGATTTGTTGGGCGGGTTTAGGAAGTGACATTTCAGGCACGCACGGACATCAATTTCACAAATGGCTTCTGATTTAGGTGCAGGACTCTAATTAACAAACTTAAATGATGGTTATTTTTGTTTCAGGCAGCAAAGAGGGACACCTGTTGAGTACCTGAACGAATATGGCACCAGGCGTGCTTCCGAGATTGATTACCTTTGAGTGGTGTGGACTTGGGGCCTTTCCAAAGGCCTCAGCGGGACACACGCCAGTTCTCAGTTGGCAGGAGTTCCACTGAGGTTTTATGAAGGTACACTGGGTGAAATTCCCCGTGTAGCTTGAAAATTTCCGCAGACATATCCCCTTGACATAGGAGGGAGGAAGATTTGCGTCCCCTCAAATTCCTGGGTCCCCCAGCCCGATATCTTTTACGTTCTTCCGCAACCCAGGAATTTTGTCCTTTTTTTAAAAACCTTGTACTGCAACTGTTTTAATTTTATGATTGAACAGTTTATACTATCCTTACATATTGCCTTTCCTACTCCATGCGAGTGATCTATTCCCATTTCACATAAAGATGGTAAACCTGCAGCATGTTGTATTTTCACCTTTTCTGAGTTGTAGCTTCTGGAATATTCTTCTACCTTTGTTGTTCTTTTATTCTGCAAGTCCTCTGAGTCCTGTTGCCATTAATATATTCATGTGGAAAGTGTCCTCCAATTTGTCACTTGACAAACTGAATTTCTTTGCTGTGCAACCTTGTTGCAAATGCAAATCTTGCTCTGGAGCCTCTTCACAGTCAAATGCAGATTGTTGTAAACACTTAGAGATATCGTACAGAACAGCAGAATTCTTAAAAATCATTAGCACTGGTTGGTAAAGCATCAGTATAGTTTCACTACTTGTACGATAGAGTAATTAACTTTAGATACACATAAACGATAGTAAGCCTATTGATGTAAGGTAGCAATAAAGTCTGGATCAAGAGTGATTTGCGGAGTCGTGTTGGAAAATGGAGGGTGTCCTATTTGCTGCATTCGCACCCTGACTTAGATATTCCTCAATACAAAAGCAAAATACTGCGGATGCTGGAAATCTGAAATAAAAACAGAAAATGCTGGAAATACTCAGCAGGTCAGGCAGCATCTGTGGAGAGAGAAACAGAGTTAACGTTTCAGGTCGATGACCCTTCGTCAGAACTCGTTAGATATTCCTTTCCATGCCCCACCAAGGAAAGCTATCCTTTACCAGCCCATCGCGTGTAAATGTTGGCGGAGAGGCGGGACCTGGCAACGCGCTCCGTTTCTCTGCTTTCTGCCGCGACAACCTGCAACTCCATTGACCATCAGGATAGAGATGGCGATAGTCCCTAGGGCAGTGACAGAAAGTCCAGTGGTGCCTCTTTTGAAGGGAACAGGTTCGGGAGCCGGCACCTCTCCTTTGCCTGTGGCCTCACAACCTTCTTGATTTTAGGACTTGGATAAGGTTAAAAAAAAATCACTCCTCAAATATTCAGGGCTCTTTTGTTCCCATTAAGTGGCCTTCTCTTGTGTCTTAGTGCTCGATCTTCCCCAACTCCCCAGAGGCAGGTGGCAAAGGTCCTGTTGGCAGCCCGCCCTGCTTGGATAAGGACCCTGGTCATCCTCCAGCTAGAGAAGGCAAATCCAGTGCATTGTGTTATAACTTTTATTTTGTTGTGCACAGGGAATGTTTTGGAGATAGTAAGAATATATTGCAGGATTTATACTCAGGGCTGGAGGAGGGAGAGTCACTTTCTGTATCTGTAAAGCAAAATCTTTGTTTTCTCTTTATGGGACGAAATGCGTTGTACTATCACAGAATCGTAAGGGGTGATTTTAATCTTGCCCGTCCAGCCTTACAATGGCAGTTAAAATCATTGCCGTCGATTTTAGCCTGCTCTTCTGAGCAGGTGGTATGGGCATCCACTAGAAACTGGAGGGGCCTTTTTTAAATATGTAGATCGGGCTCCAATGACATCTGCGGCCCATCTGCTATTTTAACTGGTGGCCTGAGCGCAGACGCCATTCTGCAGGAAAGCACAATGGCCTATTATGGACGATGCTGAACAATCAGTGACTACGTATCCATTTGGGCAACAAAGTCAGCTCACCCCAGTTTCTCAACAACAGTCTGCCACAAGGATCATTACTCGCGCCAATGCGACTTGTGGTGGACTTGATGTTGTTGAAGGTGGCTGCTTGCGTTGCCAGGGAAGGTCACCACATATACAAATTTGCGTGACTTCGTTGGTGGCATGTCACTCGCGTAGACATTGAAGAGCATCGGCGCGAGTACTGAGCCTTGTGGCAGACTGTTGTTGAAGAACTGGGGTGAGCTGACTTTGTTGCCCAAATGGATACCTAACTGCCGATTGTTCAGCATCGTCCATAACAGGTGTAGTGTTTTGAGGCAGAGGATGATCCTTGCGAGCTTCAGCATTAGGCCTTTAATCCAGACCGTGTCGTAGGCTGATGTCAGGTCTACAAAGGCTGCGCCAGTCTTAGATTTCTTCTGGAAACCGGACTCGATATGCATTGCAGGGGCCAAAACTTGGTGGCAGCAACTGCATTTAGGCCAGAATGCCGCTTGTTCTTCTGGGATCACTGACTTGGCGAGAGGGCTGATTCTCCGGAAGATGATATGTTCCAGGAGTTTGTAGGTCATGCACAGGAGTGATATCAGCTTATAGCTTCCCGAATCGTCAGTCAGTTTGCCTGGTTTGAGTATGGCAATGACTATCGTGCTTTTGGGATGCATCCAGATTCCATAGATTTGGTGTACAGTTTTGCCAACCCTTGAAGTCCCCCAGGCCTAGTTGAAGAAATTCCGGGAGGATACCATCTCCGCCGGCTGTCTTCCCTTTCTTCATTGCGGCTAAACCCTCCTTCACTTCATCTGTGCTGATGGCGGTGCGGTCTTGTGGAGGGATTGACATCATTTTTCGGTAGAGTTGGTGATGAATCTCTTGGTGTTTTTGTCGAGTGGTCCTTTTGTGCTCTCCATCAGTTTGGAGGTTATGGAGTTGGGCCACTTTTGAGGTCCGATATTCCTTCAGATTAGTGGCTCCAAGACATAGTAGTACGGCCCAGGCACGGCGACTACAGTGTGTGAAATCCAGGCCTTCAACACCCTCAAGCCACTCAATATTGGCACCTGGCTGAGTCTAGAGACTCGAGCAGGGCCTTCACAACATGTGGGCTGCCTGACTGGTTGTACTGCCAACAGGCCAGCCACTACCATATCTATGGATATAACCTCACGACTAGGCATTACCACTCAAAATATGCCCTGGCCAGATACGTGAAGAACACCATCACGGATTTCAACGTCTTCCCCCCACCAACTGAAGAAGAAGCCACCTACACCACCGTCATAAAGATAGTCCAGCAGGACATCTATTCTTCCCGGAAACCCCAGGGATGCTCTTGGGGGCGGTGGTAAGGAGGCCAACGAACCGGTGATGGAATTCTGGTGTCGCAGGGATTCAGATCACCACTTTTTTGACGGCTTCCTTATAGCAGTCCCAGTCGGTTTTGGTCAGATTCCACTGATTTGTTTCTACAGAATCGCGGGGATGTCGATGTCAAAGTGGGTGATGGGCCCAAGTTGGCTTTTGGGGAAGTCGGGGAGCATTTTGCAGGATGACTTCAAAATCCGTGGTGATGTTCTTCAAATATGTGGCTAGGCTATATTTCGGGTGGTAGTGGCTAGTTATGAGGTTGTATCCATGGATACGGTAGTGGTTGGCCTGTTGGTCATTGGAGACGTGGGTTTCTTGGAGCGTGAGGATGTCGATCAACATGTTCGCGAGATACTCGCACTTTGCCTAGGAAATTCCCTGTGTTGAGTTTGGAGGATCCTTGTTCCAGGACCTATCTGGCATGTTGGTTGGCCCTGAAGAAGGGTATTATGGTGGCTTGAGTTGTTGCTTTGAAGACTGGGAGATTGTTGATCGATATTCGATTGCTGGGTTGATGGCATTAGTTATGATTTCTCACTTAACAGAGTGGGCCATGTGAAGGCTGCCATCTTCCACATCAAGTAAAAGGGTATTACAGTCTAATCGTGTTAACAGATTATTAATGATGAATTAATTAACTTTTAAAATATTACTTTTGACCCACAAATATAATCTGGTCCGCTGCCACCGTGGGACCCCTAGTCCCTGTGATTACAACTGCCTCCCCAGGCACCCCCTCCCCTCCCAGCCCGCACTTACCTTGCTGGTAGCCGGCGCGGTCTCATTTGGAGTCCTCAATCCAGCGAGCAGCATAGGGACACCCATTTGATGCCCGCAGCTCACCAGCCCGACGTTAACGAGGCCGGGTCCTCAACATCGTGGCCACTTCTTCGCCACGGTTATGGGTGGTCTGCCAGCGTACAGTCGGTCAAAAGTCAAAATCAACTCCCACAGCAATTAGAGTAATCCTTTGTAAGTAACTTTCACATACACACAGTGGGTCCAATTTTCATCCTCAGTTTTGGACGGGAATAGGGCAGTAGCGCTCTAAGAATAAGAATGTAGAACTTAACGTCCCGTTGCTGATCCGTCCACTGCCATTTACATTGGTGGCCACAGTGGCTGCCTGAAACAGGTGGGAGCCTCATTAAAGTATGCAAATCAGGATCTTATGAGGTTAAGAGAAACCCAATGCCAATTTTTTTGAATTACTTTTCACTGTGAGAAACTATAATAATCTAAGCAGCTTCTTAGAAATTACAATCCAATTTTTCTCTTTTTTAATATCTTGGAGTAGTTACCAGGGCCTCCTGGAGTTTGAATATCTGACCATTCAAATTTAAGGAGGTCTTAGTTGTACACAAACTGCACCAATCAGCAATCTAGCCTGTCGGCGATGAAAGTTGCAAATTTGTATTGAAATAGGATCTGAATTGGAGTTAATTTTTAGCCTGTGACTGGAATTAAAGGAAAAATTATTAAAGATCTTAGTTTTGTTCCAAACACCAATAAGAGTTGCCTTATATTTCTTAATATTAAATGCCTTTTGCCATTCATCTGCCTAGTTGTTAAGTCTTTATAAATGTCATTCAACATTAACTCTTACGTAAGAACATCCTGCTTTACCATTCAACTTAGTGCTTTCTGTACTTATAATTACATTATTAAAATCATTAATTAATAATTAACTATTCCATAGATCACAGTTATCCACTTATCTTCTGTCTTCTTTACTAGCTATCTTATGTTTCATGTCATCTGGTCAGTCCAATATCTAATTTACTCCTTCCTCCTTGATTTTTACAAGCTTTCACTTCAATCATGGATCTCTTCTGAGAGACCTTATCAAATATTAACAGGTAATAGCAGTCACACTGCTTTCGCCCATGGTATCTTACAGTCCAGAATTTCAATACATTTTGTAGATATGATCTATCTTTCATAAATCCATGTTTTGATTTCCTACCTTTATTCAGCTGGATGCTGTTAAATTGATGGTGTTGTAATATACTGTAAAATAATTGACTACAGTTTTTTCAGCTTTCGATATCAAATTACAAGGCCTATAATTCCCAAGGTCACATTTATGACTTTAAAAAAATATATAGATAATGGCCCGTAATTTCCGATAGGAGGCTTCCTGTGTGCGGATGCCTCCTATCGGAAAAAAATCTACGAACTTACCTGAGGGCTCCCGAGGTCCAGACACTTCCGCTCCTGGGCTCTCCACAGCCGAAATGCGCAGGGCCCACGTATCCCAGGGGCGCAGGCAGTTCGCAAGCGTCCCTGGGATCATGTGGGCCAGGCCAGCCAATAGGAGAAGGGAATCTCCCTTCATACTTTTGACAGATAGACCTGTCAAATATATGAATGGAGAACACCCCAAAAAGACACTAAAACATTAAATAAATTTTAAAAAACCATCACGTTTTTTAAATGAGTTAAAATTACATTAAATTAAATATTTTAAACAAAAATTGAATTTTTTGAAAAAAATAATTAGTTTTTTACAGGGCTAAAAATAAACTTACCTTTTAAAAAAAGTATTTTAAAAAGATAAATGAGTGGAATTTAAAAAAACTTTTTTTCAATTATTATGCTGGTAAAAGCAGGCCTTATGCCTGCTTTTACCAGGCGTAAGATTTCTAAGGGTTTTCTGTGGGCGGAGGTTCTGCAGAAAGCGGAACTCTCCGCCCGCAGAGGCCCTTCTCCAGGACAGGCGTCCAATCTGTCAAGAGCATTCTTGACAGATCGGAAATGCCGGTTTTCAGCGCATGCGCTTTTCGCATGCCTGAAACCGGCATTTCCGATGTCCCTACGGGAGTGTACACAGCTCGTACACACCCGTAGGCATTGGAAAATATGGACCAATCTCTTCAATTTCCAAGCCTTTCAGTCCCATTCCTTCATTGAAAGGCTTTGCAAACTTTCCACTGCAGCATCCCCAACTAATATATTTTTGTATTCTCATATGACTTCTATTTGGATAAAAGGCAATTTTCAACTTTCTCATATTTTGTTTATTATAACGTACCTGTCCTTCATGCCCAGGTTACAGTAAATCCTTTATGGGAGGCATGATTGTTGTTGAATAACATTTGAAAATTTGAAATGAAAACTACTGCTGTTAAGTTCAATAATTGGCCTTTACGAACTTCTTTCATTTAGGGAGGAAAGTCATGAATGCTCAACTGGGCTGAGATAGAGTTTGAGTCTCATCTAGGCATGTGACATTTGTTTTTATCAACTATTTAATCTGAGCATCCAAATGTAAATATCATCAGCAATGGACTGCAGTTGTAACTGTAGAGGCGAATACATATTTGCATGTATGAATAGGTAGTTTGTGAGCACAGAACTCAAGGGCATGAGAATGAAATGATCAAAGCCTGAGCAAGACTTGAGATTGGAAGGATTTTTTCCCTCGATAGTAATGTGGAATTGAGTCCCAGATAAAACAGTTAATTAATAATCTGCTCGTTAACACTTAAAAATAGGTGGATGAATATCTATTCAGGATTAAGTTTGAGGGTCAGTAGGGCAGCAGCATATAGAAATAATTCAATGCTGTGTAAAACTGCCAGGACTTTGGAAATACCATGCTAAAGAAAACAATTAGTCATGGATGAATATTGTAGGGTGAAAGGTTAGATAAGTAGTCTGGGCTTTTGCTTGACTTACTGGAACTCTGCTGAAATTTAACTTCCCGGTCACCTGGATTCCCCTGTCATCAGGACTGGACTACACTGTTTGACTCAGCTGCTGCGACTCTGCTCTGCCACTCAGTCGCTTCAAGTTTTAAGTTGCTGAATTCTTTTCTCAAATTGGTTTCTGAACTCCTGGACCTCTCTGGACATCTAGACTATGTTTCTGCTTTGAACTACACTGGATTACACCACTACGCTTCTGCACTGGACTATACTGGATTACACTGTAAGACTCATCTGCTGTATCTCTGATACTGCTGCTAAAAGATTTCTTTAAAATAACGTTTAAACTGCGTCCGTCTTCTCTGCCTAAGAGAAGAGAGCTGAGCTGGTTCTACTAGTTTTTCAGCTTTGTTGGCTTCTGACTAGCTGCTGCTGTTTCGCTGCTGTCCAGTGACTCGTTCCACAAGTTTTTCAGCTTTGCTGGACGATGGCTTGTGCTTTTACATTTTCTCCGCCGCTTTTGTTCTACGGTGACCTCCAACTTGCGTCAATTTCGCCATCATCTTTCTGCACCACAAACAATTCTCATTCCCACGGTAATAACCTCCATCCTCCAATTCTCTACTCTTCAAATATCTTCTGGACTTCACTTGCCTGCTGCACCAGCCTCCAAACTTGGACAACAGTTCGTAAATGCTCCATGCCAACTCCATCCTACCTAGGTCAACTTTATCCCTCCATGGGACCTCTGACTTTAATTCTGGTCTTCCTACTATCGTCTCCAACCTATTCCCTGCTACTACTAGGAAATATGCATCCTATTAATTACTACATAACCAGATTTATGCAACCTGAGATTTTCCCTGTGCCCATTCACATGCGCACTTTGGTTGTCGCTCTGGGCCCGAGTCATTCACTTCTATTTCCACTTTTTTTCCCCCCCTTTTCCTTTTCTCTCGACCCATTCCCTGACCGCTTTCTCCTGTCATCATGCCTCCTTTCATCTCTCCTCCCTCGGATACTCTGCCCTCCCAAATCCCTACCCCAATCCTTCATTACTCTTCAACCTTCTTACTCTCCTGCCGCCATCCCAGGCTTGACTCCCTCTTGGATAAGCCCACAGCTTCCCCCTGTGCCTCTCTTGGCATCCTCCAAATGGCCCACAGTGGCACTCGTCGCTGCCTCCTCACGAGCAGCAACCCCAACTGTCCCATCCTACTCTTGCCACCTTCCTGCCCAGCGTGCCCGCTGGGGGCTAATCTTGCCAATATTCTCCCCGTCCAACTCACCCCTCCCAGAACTAACCCTGTGAATGCTGGCAGTGGGTCAGCCATCACCAACCCTCTCCGCATCTCCCTCCAGAATGTCCATTCACTTGCGAACAAGACCCTTGCCATCCATGAGATTATCGTGGACGATTGCATTGAAATCATGGCCCTGACGGAAACCTGACTGAGGGGTGATGACACCTGACCCTTAAATGAAGCCTCCCCGCCTGGCTATACCTTCCACCACTTGCCCCGTCCAGACCGCCATGGTGGCGGTGTGGCTCTCATCACCAAATCTCACCTTGGTCTGTCCCCCTACTCCTCCGGCACTTTCTCCTCCTTCGAGCATCTCACCATATTCCACCCCTCTCACCTATTATTTAAAATTCTCATTCTCTACCGCCCACTCAAGTACCATGTAAATTTTATTACCACGATATCTTCACTGCTTTCCTCCCTCAGTCTCTGCACCGAGCGACTTCTCATCCTCGGTGATTTCAACCTCCATCTCAATTCATCATGCTCTCTCTCCTCTGAGATCACTACTCTCCTATCCTCCCTTAATCTCTCCCTCCATGTAAACTCCCCAACCCATATTCACGGCCATCCCCTCGACCTTGCCACCTCTCGTAGCCTTGCTACTCCCATCGTGTCAATCACTGATCAGGCCATCTCTGACCACTTCATCGTATTGCACTCTGCCCACATCCGCCCCCCCCCCGCCCCCCCACTCCCCCCAACCCTACTTCCTTCTGTGTCTGCCCCTGGAAAAAAAACTCTCCAAATCTCTTACAACTGCATTTACGAAATCCCAACTGTCCAGCCGTTGGTCTTCCATTCACCATGACATTTCTGCAGCTACTGATCTGCTCAACCACACCCTCACCACCACCTTTGATGCCATAGTCCCGATTGAAACAATTACCCTCTCTCACCCTGGCCATTCCCCCTGGTATGGCCCTCATCTTCACTCCCTTAAGTCCAAGTGACGCAGACTTGAACAGATATGGTGGACAACTGGTTTAGCCATTCACCGCCAGATCTGGCTGGACCACATAAAGCATTATCTCGTCTGCCAAAACTGCTCACTATTCCAGAATCATTCTGGATTGCAAAGATAAACCCCAGCTTTTATTCTCTACTGCTAGCCGTCTTCTTTCAACCCTTCCCCCTGTCTCTTCCACCCTCACCTCCGACAACAAGTGTGAGGAGCTCATGGACATCTTTGTCTCTAAGATTGAGACCATCCGTTCAGTTGCCTCTGCCACTCCCCTTCCTTTCCCTAGTCCACCAGGCCAAACTGGTTCCCTCTGTCCCAGTCCTGAACTCGCATCTTTCTCCAGTTTCTCTCCAATCTCCCCTCATGACCTCTCCGCAATCATCTCGTCCATGAGACCCACTTCCTGCTCCCTCGACCCTATTCCCACCAAACTGCTGATCACCCAACTTCCTTTTCCGGCTCCCATGTTAGCTGACATTGTTAACAGTTCTCTCTCCTCAGGTATTATCCCCTCTCCCTCAAATCTGTTGGTTTTGCTTAAGAAAGTTTTTCTTCCTACTTGAAGGGCATATTTCCAGTTTGGAGTACACAAGCTGGGGCCAGAAATTCAGGGGAAAATCCCTTTCATCAGATTCCCACCTGATTAGGTTTGCAAACAATTTTCCATCTTTTAATTTAAATATAATAATGGATGCAGATGAACGCTAGTGTGATTTCCAAATTCCTTGTAGGAAATGTGCTATGAGCTGAACTCACCCATATGAAATAAGTGATGCAAGTGACGCACATTGTAAGAACATAAGAAAGCTTTCAGCAGGTGACTTCTTCAAAATTAAAATCCACAATCAACTGTTGGACTTTGGATTATTGTGAGTTGAATTTGTGATTGTTAGATTTTCTTTGCCTGCATCTTTGTTTTGCTGCCTTTCTGATAGCATGATTTTTGATCGCTACACATAAAAATCAGGAATTAGGAATTCCATTAGGCATTCTTCTCTACGTTTTGGAGGAAACAGAACAGGATGAAACGAGGGATGTGAGGCAGATCTTCTTGCACGAGAGATGGATTGCCTGTACCCATCCTGTCTACAGAGCCAGGCATACTTACCTGCAAATGTCTGGGGAAAATTGCCTTCACAGGCTATACTTCCCAGGATAGCAGTGACAGAGTTGTGCCATCTTCTGGAATCTGACCTGCAGACAACCTCCATCCACCACCGGGATGGCACACCAGTGACAGTCACAGTCATCACAGCCCTGGAATATTATGCCTCGGGCTCATTGCAAATTACCACAGGGGACAGCAGTGACATCAATCAATCTGCAGTGCACAGATGCATCAAGCTGGTCCTGAACTGAAAACCTTTAAATTCCTCAGCTTTCATCTACACTTGAGTGTCTGCAACTCAAAGAAGCTGTTTGTGGCACTGATTAAATAACAAGAAACCTTGTACAACAGATAAGCTGAGATGACAACAAGTATGCTTTTTTAAGGTTAATATATAAAGGTTAGCATTGTCATTGAACTGTATTCATCAAAGATGGTATCCCACAGAAGATGTTGTATGTAAACATATTTTTTGATTTATTTGTGTGTTTCGAAGTAGCTGGATGGCAATCAACCCAACCCTCTAAAGTCCCTAATAGTTTAATATTAAAAAAAATCTACATTTATCAGATGATAAGAACAGTTTTTGATTACTTTATTATTTAACCATTTTCTTCTTGGGGGTATTTTTTTTTAGATTTAAAACATGATAGAGTTTTCAATTTTGTGCCCAGCTGTTTATTACTGAGAGTCTGGAACAAATTGTTTCCTTTAGTCGATTCAGAAAAGGAAAATGCAAGTAATCAAATTCACAGTCTTTTATCTTTCAAATCCTGATTGGGATTTGTTTCAATTATGATTTCAGAAAGAAAAATATCTCTCACCAATTGAAGTAAAAACCAGCTGCATTTATCTGGATAGCTGCCAATGTATTGTTGTGTTTACAATGGAGGAGTCGAGGCTTAACCATACTGCAGACTGTTCTATCACAATTATTTTTTTCACTTAATGAAAATAACGATGAAGGAATGTGGCATTTAATTCAGTGAGACCAATTAACAAGAGACACTCTAATTGTTTTCATTTTACTCAGAAACACAGTAACAAGATATATAGCAATTACACAGTATTGGAACATTGCTGATACCATTCAGTATCCTTTCCCACTCCCAATCAATAAAATTCAGTAAAGATCAGTCCTCAATCAGATTCACTCAACAACTTTGCTGTGATAGATAATTTCAATAGAAATTGTCAAGAAAGGGTAACATTACATTGGGTATAGTAGTCGAGAGGGGGAGAACTCTCTTGAAAATTGTCTTGACATATTTACGAGAGAGCGTGAAGGGCTTCTTAAATTACAGATAACAAATGCAAGACCAAACCAGGGATGCTTAATGCTGTCATTTTCTGAGCTGAGCCACTATTAATTTAATGATCACAGATAGAAACAAACAGAAGAAAATTAAAAATCTATTTAAGTGCATATGCACTGCACCTTACTGTCCATTAAAGGTGAGCCTTTACTATTTTACAGCCATATGTTTCCGTAATTATGTTAATTGCTGCTTCTAAAATATTATACCTCATCATGTTAAAAACAGATGAAAATTTATTCTGCAGTGTCAGAATTATTCTTTATTTTTAATATACAGTAGATCTTTCGGGCCCTAATTTCCTGGCATGGGGGAAGGTGCAACTCAGGAGGATCACGGGAGTGGGGGTGGTGGCGGAGGAGCAGGAATTTGGGGCAGAACTCCTATCCACTAGGTTCTGTTCCATCTGTCCTTGGTCAGAATTCGGATGGGGAGCTGGGAGAGACTGACATCAACTGCACTCTGCCTAAGTTGGAGGGATATCTGGAGGCATTCCCGGGCTATAGAAGAATTCTGCCTAGCGTGTCACTCTTGGGCCTAGCAGTTCCTCTGTGTGCTGAGAGCAGACGTGGATACTGCATTGGACCTTACCCATTTTTTATTCGTTTATGAGATGTGAGCGTCGCTGGCAAGGCCAGCATTTATTGCCCATCCCTAATTGCCCTTGAGAAGGTGGTGGTGAGCCACCTTCTTGCACCGCTGCAGTCCGTGTGGTGAAGGTACTCCCACAGTGCTGTTAGGGAGGGAGTTCCAGGATTTTGACCCAGCGACGATGAAAGATCGGCGATATACATCGAAGTCAGGATGGTGTGTGACTTGGAGGGGAACTTGGAGGTGGTGGTGTTCCCATGCACCTGCTGCCCTTGTCCTTCTAGGTGGAAGAGGTTGCGGGTTTGGGAGGTGCTGCCGAAGAAGCCTTGGCGAGTTGCTGCAGTGCAACTTGTAGATGGTACACACTGCAACCACGGTACGCCGGTGGTGGAGGGAGTGAATGTTTATGGTGGTGGATGGGGTGCTAATCAAGCGGGCTGCTTTGTCCTGGATGGTGTCAAGATTCTTGAGTGTTGTTGGAGCTGCACTCATCCAGGCAAGGGGAGAGTATTCCATTACACTCCTTACTTGTGCCTTGTAGATGGCGGAAAGGCTTTGGGGAGTCAGAAGGTGAGACACTCGCCGCAGAATACCTAGCCTCTGACCTGCTCTTGTTGCCACAGTATTTATGTGGCTGGTCCAGTTAAGTTTCTGGTCAATGGTGACCCCCAGGATGTTGATGGTGGGGGATTCGGCGATGGTAATGCCGTTGAATGTCATGGGGCAGTGGTTAGACTCTCGCTTGTTGGAGATAGTCATTGCCAGGCACTTGTTTGGCGCGAATGTTACCTGCCACTTATCAGCCCAAACCTAAACGTCGTCCAGTTCTTGTTGCATGCGGGCACGGACTGCTTCATTATCTGAGGAGTTGTGAATGGCGCTGAACACTGTGCAGTCATCAGCGAACATCCCTATTTCTGACCTTCTGTTGGAGGGAAGGTCATTGATGAAGTAGCTGAAGATGGTTGGGCCATGGGATATGATAGCATTGTGGTTATGTTATTGGACTAATAATCCATAGAATGTGAGTTAAAATCCCTCCATAGCAGTTTTCATGTGGTTCCTGGGCTTTATAAATAGAGGCATAGGGCTCGATTTTGCCATTGGGGTCGGGCTGGGGCGTGTCAGGTGGTTTTTGTGTCAGGACCCCGACTCCGATGTGAAGTGGGAAAAAAGTGCGATTTTCCCCTAATTGGGCACTTGATTTCCAGCGTGTGGGAACCCCTGGCCCAATTAGTCTTTCCATCCTGAAAGTCGCCTCCGATGACGTCATCAGTTCTGCTGGATTTAAGGCCTGCAAGCAGCCTTGCTTCTTCTGGAGACTGGAAACACTTTGGATATTGTATGAAGGACTTCATTTACCGACTATGTCCACCAGCAATCAAAAGTGTGCACCTCGCTTTGATGAGCCCTCCCTCCACGCTCTGGTGCAGGGAGCAAGATCTAATAAGGAGGTGCTCTTCCCTTCCTCAGGGAGAAAAAAGCCACCACAACAGACTAAAGCTGTGTGGCTGCAAGTGGCCCAGGAGGTCAATGCCATCTCTATGTGCTGCAGAACCTGGCTGCAGTGCAGGAAGAGGTTTCATGACCTTCTCCGCACAGGAAAAGTGAGTATGACTTTCTCATCACCCTCAATCTCATCCCCATCGCCTCTCCTCACCAGCACTCTGCTTTATCAACCTCTTCCTCCACATCCCACTTGACACTGAGATCCCTGCACCCTTATCCATTCCCTCTCTCTCTATGGTCACATTCACTTAACTATTCGACCATGCAGCCCTCACACTCCCTATCATTGTGACGCAATGACAACAACTTAAAACACACAGGGAGGGCCCTTTGTCTCCTTCTAAGCATCTATGCTATGGATTCTCTACACTCACTCCTTCATTCTCACTCAAACTCCACTTGTGTCCCTCATTGCAGGAAAAGAGAGCCCACAATAAGAGGGAAAGAGCGAGGACAGGAGGAGGGCCACCCTCAGTAGCCCAGCTCACCACCTCAGAGGAGGCGGCCCTGGAAATTGCCGGGATCGAGGAGGATTCCCAAGTGGGGGACGGACAGGCGGGCGCATCACAGCAAGCTGGTGACAGAATAGTTTGGCATCTCTCTCATTGACATTGCATGAGTGACTGATAATGATTCTGATGCTCTAACAGATTGACTTATGATCATCTGCACAATTCAATGTGCATGCAACCTTTACCTCACATCTCTAACTCTTTCCTTTACTCCCCCACAGGACCATCGAGAGCCCCCGTCCCCACTGTCCAGGAGGAAGAGCCTGAGCTTCCAGACTCCTCAGAGGAAGCTGCAACCTCTGAGGGTGCTCCGTCAGCAGAATTAAGCGCACCCTGCACCAGCGCAGACACTCGCACCTCGGTGGGACCTTCGGGACATAGAGTAGAGTTGTCACCTGGTGTATCACAACTCACAAGTGAGCATTAGCAGATGGTGGAAACAGGAACAGCAGGGGAGAGTCCTCGTCGCAGTGGAGAGGACGCTCCCAGCTCAGCTCTGCTGCATGTCGACCCTGTGCCTCCGGGTCCATCCAGAAGGAGAGCGGTGTTGGAACTCCAGGAAGAGGTGCAGGAGTCTCTGGCAGGTTTTGTCTCCAGGGTCGCGGCGATTGTGGAGCGAATGGAGGAGTCCATCGCTAACATGAGCAGAGCCTTTGTGGAGGCGTTGGCGCATGAACGCATCACCACGGAAAGGATGGCAACCTCTTTGGAAAGGATGGCTACCTCCATGGTAAGGCTGGCTACCGTAGAGGAGAGGATGGCTACGTCCATGGAGGAGCTTAGACGCCAGGGTATGGAAAACATGGTAATTGTTCAGAATAGACTGACATCTCTTGAGGAGCGCTGGTCAGCAATTGAGCAAACAAACCAGACCTTCATGCAAGTCCTCTGGAGTAGGACTTCCAGTGCAGGAACGGGTCCTCATGGTCCCCCTGCAGTGCAGCAAGGTGCTGTCCAGCCACTTGCTAGCTCTGAAGTGGGGCTGACCCATGAGAGGGATGTTGGTGGCATACAACATGGAAGTGGTGGCTCCTCTCCAAGCGCTCACACGACCATGCCACTGCAGAGCCCTCGGTCAGAGCCCCACCAGAGTCCCCACCCAACTGAGATCGGCGTCTCAACCCCTGCACAGCCGCAGGAGCAGCAGACTGTTGCCGATCCCTCACAGGTTCGCAACCCCAGAGGACGCCCGCCAAAGGTGTCGAGACAGGAGCAGCAAGAAAGTGAGCAAGGGGCCTCCACATCTGCTGAAGCCACAGGGTAAGCACCACGTAGGAACACGCGCAAGAGGAAGATAATGCACAAGTAGTCACAAGGGTAGTCACTTGGGTGTAATGTTGTGTTTAATTTTGAAAAGCCATCAGTTGCTTATTGTTATAAAAAATTCTGATGGCAAACTGTTGCAGTTGTGGCGTGTGTCATTTCGCGAATGGGACTTCCACATTGAGGGCTTAGGGCGACTTGCAATTGTCAGTATGGTGGTCAGAGTGATAGTAATCCGCAGGTTCTTGGCCATTGTCGATGGTCTGATATGAAGGTGCGAGGCAAAAGTGTTTGATTGTGCAGGCTAAGCAAATCTGGCCAAGAGGAGTGCGTCCCTTGCATCCCGGGCAGCAATGTGGTCGTGCGCTGGCGCCTTCTGGCCTGTGCAGCTTCAGGTGGGTGAGCAGCAGCTTGGCGCTCCTGTTGTTGCTGCTGCTGTTGGTGGTGCTGTTGTTCATGGTTCTGCTGCTGCCACGGCTGGTCTTCGTCCGAATCTGATGACCAGGAGGAAAGGAAATAAATGGTTCCCATGCTTCTGGTATATGCCTCAGTTGAGGAAGCGCTCATTCAAGGTAGCGAGAGGGGTTTCCCAGGAGGTCACACTGGAGATGGGTGTCAGGCTCCAAACTTCCACAACAATGGGTATGCCTGCTAAAAGTTCCCCCAGACCTGAGACAACAAAGTTCTGCCACCTGCAAATGATGATTGCTGAAAACTCCTTTTTAATGGTGGAGCTGCAGCTGTTAGTAAGCAGTCCACTTGTGAGGCCGCCAGGATTCACTGGCGTGTTCCAGAGAAGACGTGCAGGACGTGGGAAAAGTGGTAAAATCAGAAAGGCCTCTCAAAATGGGATTATAGAGGCACTTAACTGGTTGTTAAGGGCCTTAAGGGCCTATTGGCGGGATGGAAACGGGGTCAGAAAACACGCATTTGGGAAAATTGCATGGAGGTGGGAGCGGGCCCACCCGCCATTTTTTGCGATTTTACCACCTCACACGCCTCCAATCCTGCCTCGTCGGGCCTGGCAAAATCGAGCCCATGGAGTACAAAAGCCAAGAAGTTATGCTAAACATTTAGAAAACACCAGTTCTCCTTGGAGCAGAGAATCTAAGAGGAGATTTGATAGAAGTGTTTAAAACTAGGAAGGGTTCAGAAGGACTAAATAAAGAGTAAATACCATTTATCCCTCCCTTAACAAATCCATGCTGACTGTCCTTGATTAATCCAGGCCTTTCGAAATGACGATTAATACTGCCCCTCAGAAATTTTTCCAATAATTTGTCCATCACCGAGGTTAGGCTAACTGGCCTGTCATTACTCGGTCTATCCCTTTCTAAACAACAGTACAACGTTAGCAGTCCTCCAGTCCTCCGGCACCATGCCTGTAGCCAGAGAGGATTGGAAAATGATGGTCAGAGCCTCCGCTATTTCCTCCCTTGCTTCTCTTAACAACCTGGGATACATTTCACCTGGGCCTGGCGATTTATCTACTTTCAAAGATGCTAAACCCCTCAATATTTCCTCTCTCAGTATGTTTATCCCATCTAATATTTCACACTCCTCCTCCTTACCAACAATGACTGCATCGTTCCTCCCTTTTCTGAAGACAGGAGCAAAGTATTCATGAAGAACCATACCCACATCTTCCGCCTCCACACGCAGGTCACCTTTTTAGTCTCTAATAGGCCCTACTTTTTCCTTAGTTATCCTCTTGCGCTTTATGTATTTGTAATACATCTTTGGGTTTTCCTTTATTTTACTTGCCAATATTTTTTCATGTCCTCTTTGTTTTTGTTTTCCTAATTTCCTTTTTAATGTTACCCCTGCACTTTCTATACTCCTCTCGGCTTTCTGCAGTATTTAGCTCTCAATATCTGACATAAGCTTCCCTTTGTTGCCTTATCCTACCCTGTATGCCCCATGACATCCAAGGGCTCTAGATTTGGGAGTCCCACCCTTTTTCTTTGTGAGAACATGTTAGCTCTGAACCCTCACTAGCTCCTCCTTGAATGCCTCCCACAATCTGACACTGATTTACCTTCAAGTTGCTAAATCACATGTCAGCTTAGTAAAATCAGCCTTTCCCCAATTGAGAACTTTTACTCCTGGTCGATCTTTGTCCTTTTCTATAACTATGCTAAATCTAACTGAATTATGATCACTACCACCAAAATGCTCTCCCACTGATACCCCTTCCACCTGCCCAGCTTCACTCCCTACAACTAAATTCAGAACCGCCCCCTCTCTTGTTGGGCTTGTTACGTAAGAAAACCCGACCTACTTACCTGACGTGATCCCCAAGTGTCGTGAAACTCGTCAAAAAGCTGGAAAAATGGTAAGTAGATGGTAAAATACCATTTAAGTACTTTTTACCAACCTCTTAACTATTTCAATTGGCTCACCCGCCATTTAGTGTCGGGTTTGTGAAGCGCAGGCAGACCTGGCACTTGGGGAAACTGACACGGAGGCAGGTTCACAACGGGCTCCCGACCCGCTGTTAATCTTTTAGATTTTGACAGTGGACCCGCCTCCGAACCCACCCTCTAAGCACCGGCAAGATTCCGGCCGATGGTTCTGATTTGTTTTACTGTTGCTATACAATGATTTTTGCCAGGAGTTGCAGTTAACTGAAGTTTGCTTAATTTGATCGTGCCTCTGCTTCATATTATTTTGTTTCATTGAAACTGAAAGGGAGAAACGCAAAACAGGTTCTAGATTTAGGTAAGGCCGACTTCAACGGGATGAGACAGAGACCGTCCACAGTAAACTGGGCAAATCTGTTAATGGGTAAAACGACAGAAAATCAGTGAGAGGTGTTCAAAAAAGAATTTAATGTGAAACAGAACCAGTTTATGCCCCTGAGGGGCAAGAGCTCTATTTGCCAAAAAAAAACAGCCATGGTCGACTAAAGAGATAAGAGACTGCATAAACTAAAAGAAAAAGCATACAAAAATGTAAAAAATAGCACAGATCCTGGTGAATGGGAAAGATACACAGAACAGCAAAGGGTGACAAAACAGATAGTAAGAGCTACAAAAAGGAATATGAAAATAAACACCAAAGAGTGACACATTCCCAGGACTAGATGCTTTCCATCCCAGGATTTTAAAGGAAGTAGGTAAGCACATTCCAGATGCCCTAACTATAATCTTCCAAAGTTCTCTCGCTTCAATACCATCCCTTTAGATTGGAAAATTGTGCATGCCACTCCGTTATTTAAGAATGGTGGAAGAGGGAAACCAGGGAATTATAGACCATTTATCCTAACATCTGTTGTCGGGAAATTACTAGAGTCTATAATTAAGGATAGGGTGACTGAACACCTTGAAAATTTTCAGCTGATCAGAGAGAGCCAGCATGGATTTGTGAAAGGTAGGTCATGCCTGACAAACCTGATTGAATTTTTTGAAGAGGTGACTAAAGTAGTGGACAGGGGGATGTCTATGGATGTTATTTATATGGACTTCCAGAAGGCGTTTGATAAAGTCCCACATAATAAATGGGTCTTTTTTGGGGTGACAGGCGGTGACTAATGGGGTACCGCAGGGATCAGTGCTTGGGCCCCAGTTATTCACAATATATATCAATGATTTGGATGAGGGAACCAAATGCAATTGAATTTTTTGAAGAGGTAACAGCGAGAATAGACAAGGGTAATGTGGTAGATGTAATTTATCTAGATTTTCAAAAGGCCTTCGTTAAGGTACCACATAATCGACTAATGAATAAGGTCAGAGAATGCAGAGTCAGGGGACAAGTAGCAGAATGGATAGTTAGCTGGCTTCAAGACAGAAAGCAGAGAGTAGGGGTAAAGGGTAGCTATTCACAGTGGCAGAAGGTGGGTAGTGATGTTCCACAAGGATCAGTGCTGGAACCACTGTTGTTCACAATTTACATTAACGATTTAGACTTTGGAATCAAAACACAATTTCTAAATTTGTGCATGATACCAAATTGGCGGGGATAGGTAATACTGAGGAGGATTGCAACAAATTACAGGAAGACATTAATAAACTTGCAGAATGGGCATATAGTTGGCAAATAACATTCAACACAGATAAATGTGAGGTATTACATTTTGGTAGGAAGAATAGGGAGGTCACTTATTACTTGGAGGGTGCGAGTCTAGGTGGGGTAGAGGAGCAAAGGGATCTAGGAGTACAAATACACAAATCACTAAAAGTAGTGACTCAGGTTAACAAGGCCACAAAAAAAGCAAACCAGGCACTAGGGTTTATTTTTAGAGGAATAGAATTGAAAAGTAGTGAAGTTATGCTAAACTTGTATCGAACCTTGGTTAGACCACACTTGGAGTACTGCGTACAATTCTGGTCACCATATTATAAAAAGGATCTAGAGGCACTGGAGAGGGTGCAGAGAAGATTTATAAGGATGATACCAGAAATGTGAGGGTATACCTATCAGGAAAGGATGAACAGGCTGGTCTCTTTTTACTTGGAAAAAATAAGGCTGAGGGTGACCTAATTGAGGTCTTTAAAATTATGAAAGGTTTTGATAGAGTAGATATAGAGAGAGTATTTCGACTTGTGGGGAAGAGCAAAACTAGAGGCCATTAATATAAGATAGTCACCAAGAAATAAAATAGGGAATTCAGAAGAAACTTCTTTACCCAAAGAGTGGTGAGAATGTGGAACTTGCTACCACAGGGAGTAGTTGAGGCAATAGTATAGATGCATTTAAGGGGAGGCTAGACAAGCATATGAGGGAGAAGGGAATAGAGGGTTACGCTGATAGAGTTAGATGAGGAAAGACGGGAGGAGGCTCGAGTGGAGCATAAACGCCGGCACGGACTGGTTGGGCCGAATGGCCTGTTTCTGTGCCGTATATCCTATGTAAGGCTATGATGAGGTCTGAAGCTGCGTGGTTTTGGCAGAACCAGAACTGAACATCAGGGAGCAGATTATTAGTGAATTGCTGTGGTTTAGTACTACTTCCATCACTTTACTGATTGGGAGGTGGTTGAGCAGTAATTGGCTGGGTTAGATTTACCCTGTTTTTTGTGGATCGGATATACCTGGGCAATTTTCCACATTCTCGGCTAGATGCCACTGTCATTGCTTCATTGAAACAGCTTGGTAAAGGAGGTGGCAGTTCTGGTAGGCAGGTCTTCAGCACTACAGCTGGGATCTTTTTGGGGCCTATCACAGTTGCTGTGTCCATTGCACTCATCTGGTTCTTGGTGTCAGGTGGAGTGAATCGAATTGACTGGACACTGGATCTACAATGTTGCAGACCTCCAAAGAAGGTCAAGTGGGATCATACACTTGGTACTTTTGGCTTGCAAACTTTACATCCTTATCTCTTGCACTCACATGCTGGGTTCCGCCTTGGTTGAGGATAGGGATGTTCATGAACTCTCCTTCTGTTAGTTGTCAGATTATCCACCATCATTCACGACTTGATGTAGTAGGGTAACAGAGCTTTGCTCTGTTCCAATAATTATGTGACCACAAAGCTCCCTTCATCTCCTCAGGGTGTCCCAATGACAGCTAATAAACTGCTTTTGTTACGTAAGTCAACATGACAAACAATTTGCGCACAGCAAGGTCCAATGAATAATAAATGTATGAATGATTAGTTAATATGTTTTTGTTGGTGTTGATTGAGGGAGGAATGTCAGGACGCTTCAGAACTTCCTGCTTTTCTTGGAATGTTTACAAATCCCTCCACGGCCTCGCCCCTCCTTATCTGTCACCTCCTCCAACCCTACAACCCTCTGAGATCTCTGTGCTCCTCCAATTCTGGCCTCTTGTGCATCCCTGATTTTAAGCATTCCATCATTGGCGGCTGTGCCTTCAGCTGCCTAGGCCCTAAGCACTGGAATTCCCTCCCTAAACCTGTCCGTCTTTCTCTCTCCTCCTTTAAGACACTCCTTAAAACCTACCTCTTTGACCATGCTTTTGGTCATTTGCCCTAATATCTCCTTATGTGGCTCTGTGTCAAATTTTGTTTGAAACATCTCCTGTTTAAACACTTTGGGATGTTTTACTATGTTAAAGGTACTATATTAAAACAAGTTGTTGTTGTTGAATGTTGCAGGGATCTTAACATCCACCTTGGTTTAATGGCTCATGGAAAAGTGACCTGAAATGTCATATTATTTGTGCTCTCTCGACAAATGCTGCCTAACTTGCTGAGTGTCTCCAGCATTTTCTGTTGTTATGTTCTGGTCTCTGTCTCTATGTCCAAAGTGCCAATCACCCTTCTTAATATGTATGCGCCAAACACAGATTCCCCTCTTTTATCTAGGAAATGTTTTGGATTCTGCTTATCTTTTTTGAGCAGCCAGGTACCTAACAGATGGGGGCCAAAATTCTGTATTGGTTTTAGTGAGATAGGAGTTTAATGCCAACACACACAATTTTGAGGATCAGATTTTTGGGTAGGACCCATTTCTGATATTACACCTATTTTTCTTCCTGATAAAATTTTTGATGTGGATTCTATGTCTGCACCTTTAGCTTCCATGTCATCATCGCTATCATCATTTAACAACACGTAGCAAGTTCCTTCCATCTCCTCCTTATCCTCATCATCAGCCTTATTATTATCTTGTTCATCCTCTCTTACTTCCCCATTCCTGTATGGTACCTGCAGAAGAAGAGGAAATTCAGTAAGTGTGGGTGTTCAGCACCCAGAGACTGAGGAGATACACACACTCTAGATTTCAATGGTAGCCTGGATGTTTAAAGTGTTGTAGCAGGAACAGATACTACTTAGCGTCCATTCACCTGCATTTGGCACTGGCCCACTAACCGCCACATGCCTCCTGGCCCGCCATATAATATTTAAATGAGCTGATGCCACAAATTCCATCCAGGTCAGCGTCACAATTTAGCGGCCAGTTGAAGTCCTACCCTGTTGGTGTTACTGCAGCATAAATGGCAGTTCAAATTTTTGGGGTCTTGCAGGATTGCATCGTCGTGCTTGAGTCACAAAATCAAATTACTGAGAAAGACACTTAAGTGGATTTATTGCTTACTTAATATGGAATGCGCATTCTCTTCCCATAGGAACACAGGAGCCAGGCTGACTGGTAAATCATCAACTGTTCCCCTGAGTATTGAAAACATGCTTGGCTCAGATATCAGATTGACAAGTCCTCCATGGAGGGTACACTCATTTCCAACTTTTCATTGCTACTCTTCTTAGATTGGAACCAACTCAACTCCAAAAAGACTTGGCTTACCTCCTCCCCCAATGTGCATTTGAGGCCTTGCTCGGCAGACAGTAGATAAACATAACACTTCCCAATGGGCATAGTATGTGGCACAACTCACAAAATGTGTAAATGGATTGTCACCAACCCCCTGATCACAGCATGAGATTGAAGTGAGCATCACGGCATGACCAGATTAGATTATTACGGGGGTGATGCCTATTATTTAAATAATTGCCACCTGCTGGAAAGCAGCATTCCTCATTGTACAAAAATATGTAAACTTTTAGGGGCCAGTTTATATTTTGTGTGTGATTGTTGATGGGCCTAACATAGGTGCCAGTTTTCCACTCTTTTTTAAAAATAAAGTATTAATTCTCGGCACGTGATGTTACATCGTATTACATAGTATTTATAGTACAGAAACAGGGCATTCGACCCAACAGGTCTATGCCGGTATTTATGCTCCATGCTTCTTCATCTAACCCCATGTTGTCCAGGTCTTGCTGCATGCGGGCATGGACTGCTTCATTATCTGAGGAATTGTGAATGGAACTGAACACTGTGCAATCATCAGTGAACATCCCCACTTCTGACCTTATGGTGGAGGGAAGGTCATTGATGAAGCTGCTGAAGATGGTTGGGGTTAGGACTCTGGCAGACTATTATCTGAATGGCAATAGATTGGGAGAAGGGGAAGTGCAACGAGACCTGGGTGTCCTTGTGCACCAGTCGCTGAAGGTAAGCATGCAGGTGCAGCAGGCGGTGAAGAAGGCAAATGGTATGTTGGCCTTCATAGCGAAAGGGTTTGAGTATAGGAACAGGGATGTCCTGCTGCAGTTGTACAGGGCCTTGGTGAGACCACACCTTGAGTATTGTGTGCAGTTTTGGTCGCCTTATCTGAGGAAGGATGTTCTTGCCATGGAGGGAGTTCAGCGAAGATTCACAAGGCTGATACCTGGGATGGCAGGAATGACATATGAGGAGAGATTGGGTCGATTGGGCTTATACTCGCTGGAGTATAGAAGAATGAGAGGGGATCTCATCGAAACATATAAAATTCTGACAGGTCTGGACAAACTAGATGCAGGAAGAATGTTCCCGATGGTCGGAGAGTCCAGAACCAGGGGTCATAATCTAAGGATAAGAGTAAGCCATTTAGGACAGAAATGAGGAAGAATTTCTTCACCCAGAGAGTGGTGAACCTGTGGAATTCTCTACCACGGAAGGTAGTTGAGGCCAAGTCATTAAATATATTCAAGAATGAGTTAAATATATTTCTTAAAGCTAAAGGTATCAAGGGATATGGGGAGAAGGCAGGTACAGGATACTGAGTTTGGATGATCAGCCATGATCTCATCGAATGGCGGAGCAGGCTCGAGGGGCCGAATGGCCTACTCTTGCTCCTATCTTCTATGTTTCTATGTCCTGAGGAACTCCTGCAGCAATGTCCTAGGGCTGAGATGATTGGCCTCCAACAACCACAACCATCTTCCTTTGTGCTAGGTATGACTGCAGCCAGTGGCGTTTTCCCTCTGATCCCCTTCAGTTTTACTAGGGCTCCTTGTTGCCATACTCGGTCAAATGCTGCCTTGATGTCAAGGGCAGTCACTCTCACCTCATCTCTGGAATTCCGTTCTTTTGTCCATGTTTGGACCAAGGCTGTAATGAGGTCTGGAGCCAAGTGGTCCTGGCGGAACCCAAACTGAGCATCAGTGAGCAGGTTATTGGTGAGTAAGTGCAACTTGAATGCATTGTCAACCACACCTTCCATCACTTTGCTGATGATTGAGAGTAGGATGATTGAGAGTAGGCAGTAGTTGTCCGGATTGGATTTGTCCTGTTTTTTGTGGATCGGACATACCTGGGCAATTTTCCACTTTGTCGGGTAGATGCCAGTGCTGTTGCTGTACTGGAACAGCTTGGCTAGAGGCACGGCTAGTTCTGGAGCACAAGTCTTCAGCACCACAGCCGTGATGTTGTCGGGGCCCATAGCCTTTGTTGTATCCAGCGCGCTCAGCCGTTTCTTGATATCATGTGGAGTGAATCAAATTGGCTGAAGACTGGCATCTGGGATGGTGGGAATCATTGGTCCCTTCAATTTTTTTCGGGGTGTGCGGCCCCTTTAAGGGGCTGTGTGGCCATTCAAAATACCGTGCATGCGCGGTTTTTCCCACAAAAGCCAGTGAGCCAGCTGCACGGAAGCTCCGGCCATGCAGCTTAAAGGGAACGTTGGTGGGGATCTCAGGAGGAGGCCGGGTGGATCATCCACTCGGCACTTCTGGCTGAAGGTGGTCGCAAACACTTCAGCCTTGTCTTTTGCATTGTGTGTTGGGCTCTGCTGTCATTGAGGATGGAGCCTCCTCTTCCCGTTAGTTGTTTAATTGTCCACCACCATTCATGACTGTATGTGGCAGGACTGCAGAGCTTTGATCTGCTCCGTTGGTTGTGGGATCGCTTAGCTCTGTCTGTAGCATGCTGCTTCCATTGTTTAGAATGCATGTAGTTCTGTGTTGTAGCTACACCAGGTTGGCATCTAATTTTCAGGTATTATCACCATTACTGATACTAACTTTATTTTCCAGATTTATTTAATTGTATTTTTTTTAAACTGAATTCAAATTCACAAACTGTCACGGTGGGATTTGAACTCGCGTCTCCGGATTATTAGTCCAGGCCTTTGGATCACTGCAAAAGCAAAATACTGCCGATGCTGGAAATATGAAATAAACACAGAAAATGCTGGAAATACTCAGCAGGTCAGGCAACATCTGTGGAGAGAGAAAGAGTTAACATTTCAGGTCGATGACCTTTCGTCAGAACTCTGGATTACTCGTCCAGTAACATAACCTCTACACTACCATATCCTATTTATTTATGACTTGCATTTCCAGTAGGGCTGGGGGCAGGCTCAGGTGCAGGAAGCTCTTGCCTAAAACAGACAGAAGCTTCATTAAAATATTCAAATGATGTGGACTGGTAACACCACCTAAGTCATTTTCCAGCCATTATACCTGCACAGCACCAGTTCAAGATCGTGCCTATATAGAATGGACATTCAAGGTTACTGGTGGATTAGCTGTGGGAGGATGTTCAATTAATCAGCATGGTAAGAAGATTAATTGAACAGTTTTAAGGCCACTTCTGCAAAGATTTTCCAATGATCTTTTTGTTTTCTACTTGCACTTAGACTTTCGTAAGTCATTGTGGTAATCGCCCTTTTTCTTTCTAGCTTCATTACCATAAATGGGATCCCTAATGGAAATCTTTCATCTCATCTTTTTGGAGAAAGAAGAGTAGGATCAATGGAATGATGTCAGGCAGGCCAGAATACATCAGAAGTGTTCTGGCCCCATATGGGTACCCTCACTCCCAGAGGTGCTCATGCCTCACTTTGGTTGAGGTTCCTACTCCCAAAAGACAGCTGCCATAATGACACAAGAAAGCTATGTGAAGTACCATCATTCTGGATGCCTCCTCGGAAGCACTTCAATCACGGTATATCTTGCTTTCAGTGGTACTGGATGAAAGAAAGCATACCAGGGTGATCAATGGCCAGCACAACCTGACTGGCTTTACCCGTCCAGATATTTGTAACTATATGCACAGACATCGTTGCATCTGCACAGTCCCCAGGTCTTCAGAGAACTAGAAGTAGATTTGTGCCATTTGCCCTTACTGTGAAGGATAGGACAGGCACAGCTAAATGCTAGTCATCTATGGGCTCAAGCCTGCCTATATCTCCTTTCAGGTATGCGGTAATGCTGACCTGTAGGAATGGTGCAGTGACAAACAGCCACCCTCCGCACCGCACCTAATGCAGCACCATCTCTACTTCAGTAGCTGTCAAGTAGGGGCTGGGTGCTAGGATGCTTTATCACTTGCCTATTGACTCATGTCTGCACATGTGGTTTCCCTTATTTTTACCTGTCACTTCTTGGTCCTCTCCCCCTTCAGCCTCCAATGGGTTAAATTGCCTTCTGAGCCTTTCCAAAGACTTTCTAAATGTTTGTTGTCTCTATTCTGCCGTTTCCTTTCATTTGTCCACATCTCTAAGTTTCTTGTCTGATCACAAAGGTTACCTCTCCTCATCTGGAATTATGAATATTTCTGAAAATATTCATATTTTACCCTGGAAAATTGTGTCCTGTTACCACATTACCATTCTGGTAAGATTTACATCAGTTCTTAACCATTTCAAACTGGCTTACACCTGTACACAAGAATCAGTCTCTTAGTCAATGGGGCAGATTTGATGAATTAGTGAAACTTCTTCACCTAAAGAGTGGTGAGAATGTGGAACTCGCTACCACAGGGAGTGGTTGAAGCAAATAGTATAGATGCATTTCAGGGGAGGCTAGACAAGCACATGAGGGAAAAGGGAATCGAGGGTTATGCTGATAGATTTAGATAAGGAAAGACGGGAGGAAGCTCGAGTGGAGCATAAATGCCGGCATGGACTGGTTGGGCCGAATGGCCTGTTTCTGTGCCATATATCCTATGTAATCCTATGTAGTGCTCCTGGCACAGAGATTTGCACATGCCGCACAATCTTCCATCTATTAATTTTAATGGACAGAAGGTCACATGGGGTCCACTGATTTCCATATTCAAATTCCTGATGTGCTTCCATTGTGTGAAAGTCTGCACCAGAAGTGCTAATTTGAAAGATCTAAACAAGCAATTTTTGTACATGAAGAAAGATAAAAGAAAGACTTGCATTTATATAGCGCCTTTCACACAATGTAGGAAACGCGGCAGCCAATTTGCGCACAGCAAGCTCCCACAAACAGCAACGTGATGCTGACCAGATAATCTGTTTTAGTGATGTTGATTGAGGGATAAATATTGGCCAGGACACCGGGGATAAAGCCCCTGTTCTATCCCACTTTTGTGTCCGCCTGAGAGAGCAGACAGGGTCTCAGTTTAACGTCTCATCCAAAAGACTGCAGCTCTCCTTCAGTACTGCACTCCTTCAGGCTGCAGTGTCAGCCTAGATTTTTATGCTCAAGTCTCTGGAGTGGGACTTGAACCCACAACTTTCTGAATCAGAGGCAAGAGTGCTACCCACTAAGCCACGGCTGACACTACATGGGGAGGTGGGGAGAAATTGGACCTCATTGTGTCAGGCTTGAGCAATATTCCAACGTCCCTGGTGGCCGCATTAGCAGGCGTTAGACCCCTTGCATGTGGTAATGAGCGCCATGAAGCCTCTTTAAGGATCCATTCTGGAAATCTGTCTGCACTGAGCCGGCCAAGCTCCGTTCTGGTTTTTGGATTCTGCAGTGGCCTAACAGCAGTCATTAAAGAGTGCTCCTCCCGGCTCCGCAGCACTACTACAGTATGCTGTTGATTTGTGACGCCCCTCTCCTGTTTGCTTCCCCACCCGCTCCAAGAACACACCTGAGCGCTGCTGCTGGCATTGCAGCCAACCCAAATTGACCCTTTCTGAAATGGCGAGCTGCCTCTGGGTGTCCGATTGACACCCGCGGCTCATCAGAAATATGCTGCTGGAGCCCAAAGCCCAATGTCAGACAAGCCTTGGGCCTCCGACTTCTGGCACACGTTCATAAACCAGTTCCCGGACGTCATGTTTACAATGTCAGGTATGCTATTGTGGCAGCTGGGGTGGGCATGGTAGTGCCTAAGAGAGCCCAGCAAAGTGTTAGAAAGCAAAACATTCAAGGATGCTATTGTGAACCTTCTACTACCTGATCAAGAGTGCCATTGGTAGACATCTGACGATAGGTTCCCTGCTCAACCTCTTCGCTGAGTATTGGAACAGAGATTACACCTTATTGGAGGCAATTTTAAAAAAAAAATCTGACAAAAATTAGCGACAGGTGATTTAAAAATACAAATGGGACGAGATTTGTGTGGAGTATGAACACCAGCACAGACTAGTTGGGCCGAATGGCCTGTTTCTGTGCTGTATATTCTATGTAATTCTATTTAAATACAAATGCGTAAAATATATTGGTTTTGCTTTGTTTTGTAGATCTAGGCTAATTTTGTAAGTACAAATCTTGGTCTCGTCATGGGAGTGCTGGGGTGTGTGGTATGCTGTTAAGAACATAAGAAATAGGAGCAGGAGTAGGCCATTCAGCCCTTCGAGCCTGCTCTACCATTCAATGAGATCATGGCTGATCTTCTGCCTCAACTCCATTCACCGGCCCTATCGCCATATCCCTTGATGCCCTTACTAGTCAGAAATCTATCAACTTCTGTTTTGAATATACCCAATGACTGAGCCTCCACAACCCTCTGGGGTAGAGAATTCCAAAGATTCACCACCCTCTCTGTGAAGAAATTTCTTCTCATCTCAGTCCTGAATGGCCTACCCTTTATCCTGAGGCTGTGGCCCCTGGTTCTAGACTCCCCAGCCAAGGGAAACATTCTCCCAGCATCCACCCAATCAAGCCCTGAAATAATTTTGTATGCTTCAATGAGATCCCCTCTCATTCTTCTGAATTCAAGTGAATACAGGCCTAGTTTACTCAATCTCTTCTCATACGACAGTCCCGCCATCCCAGGAATCAATCTCGTGAACCTTCGTTGCACTCCCTCTATGGCAAGTATATCCTTCCTTAGGTAAGGAGACCAAAATTGTACACAGTACTCCAGGTGTGGTCTCACCAAAGCCCTATATAATTGGAGTAAGACGTCTTTACTCCTGTACTCAAATCCTCTTGTAATGAAGGCCAGCATACCATTTACCTTCCGAATGGCTTGCTGCACCTGCACATTCACTTTCAGTGACTCATGTACAAGGACACCCAGGTCCCTTTGAGCATCTGCATTCCCCAATCTTTCACCATTTAGGAAATACTCTGCCTTTCTGGTTTTTTTCTACCAAAGTGGATAACTTCACATTTATCCACATTATATTCCATCTGCCATGTTCTCGCCCACTCACTGAGCCTGTCGAGATCCCCTTGAAGCCTCTTCACATCCTCTTCACAACTGACACTGCCACCTAGCTTTGTATCATCAGCAAATTTGGAAATGTTACATTTAGTCCCCTCATCCAAATCATTGATATAGATTGTGAATAGCTGGGGCCCAAGCACCGATCCTTGCGGTACCCCACTAGTCACAGCCTGCCATCATGAAAAAGACCCGTTTATCCCTACTCTTTGTTTTCTGTCTGTTAACCAATTCTCAATCCATGCGAGTATATTACCCCCAATTCCATGTGCCCTAATTTTGTTCACCAACCTCTTGTGTGGGACCTTCTCGAAGGCCTTCTGAAAATCCAAATGCACCACATCTACCAGTTCCCCTTTGTCTCCTCCACTAGTTACATCCTCAAAGAACGCCAATAGGTTTGTTAAACAGGATTTCCCTTTCATAAATCCATGTTGACTCTGCCCAATCTTACGATTAGTTTCTAAGTGCCCAGTTATTGCATCCTTTATAATAGATTCCAGCATTTTCCCAACTACTGATGTGAGGCTAACGGGTCTGTAGTTCCCCGTTTTCTCTCTCCCTCCTTTCTTAAATAACGGGGTTACATTTGCTATCCTCCAATCTGCAGGAACCGTTCCAGAATCTATAGAATTTTGGAAGATGACAACCAATGCGTCCACTATCCCAATGGCCACCTCTTTCAAAACCCTAGGATGTCGGTCATCCGGTGTTGAGGTTGAAGGCTGACAGTGCAGTCTCTGCAGTGTTTTTACAAAATCATAGTCAGTTTTTTGAAAGTGCTTTCTAGATATATAATCAGATATGTGAAAATACTGAGGTTATTTTAGTTCACGTTCCAATCTCTACAATACTTTATTTACATTGCAGATATATTGCAATATGACATTATAGTGAATTAATGCATTTTTATTAAGCACACATTAATCATGTGTTTTAACAGGTATGAAACTATTATTTTTTTCTGTAGATGGTGCAGATCTTAACCTGTCAGAAATACCAAGAGCAATATTTCTGATTAGCAAATGGTGATACAGATTGCAAACAATTTAAACATATGAACATAGATTTTCCAATGTGGGTCTTGGCAGGAGCACCAGCGACCATGTCGCAGAAGATGTATAAACTTGGGGGGAGAATTTCCATGGGGTTGTCCCGATCTCCCACAATAACTTTGGCGGAAACACCAGAGAAATGGGAGGAGCAGCTGTTTACGCCGTTAACCAGGGTTTCCGCCAATCATTCACTGAAGTTACTGCATGAGAACAGGAACACCCGTGAAAATTCCAGGCATTGGCCTTGCAAGCCCTGGGGCTACTACGTGCACAAAGCAAATATGTCATGATTTTCAGGTGGGATATATTAATGGAGCAAAAAAGCTTTCATTCACGTTCAGTAAGAGACATAGGGGGAGAAATTCAGTATCGCCCCATTTGGGGCACAATTATTGGCCGGGCGCAAAGATTAGTGCCTGGTGCTAATTATCGCCTCCGACTGCAAACTTGACTTTTATCGCCCCTGGTGTTGATTGGAGCGCTAAATCAGGCGCTACACACCTTTCTTAAGGCGCAAAGGCCGAGGAGCGAGGCGCTAACTCAGAGCGCTGGTGAAGCTGATGTGATGTCAGTCAGCAATGGAACACACACACAATGGCACCGGCCAGTTCTTAAAGGGGAGGGTTGATCTTGCTTTCCATCCACATCCTGCTCATTGCAGCCTTGAATCTCGGCCTGGAGAGACCTGTACATCAAATCTGCTGGAAAGAACAATGGAGAGTTCCACGGAAAGAGCTCAGAGTGCAGCCCCCACAGTCTCTTCCAAATCGATACAAGGAAGGGCAAATCAAAATGAACCTGCAAAGTGCTGCTCACTACCCAAAACTCCTTCACACAGCGTTGAATCTCTCCAGAAGTCTCTCTCTCTCTCTCTCACAATGCGTGGTGCAAAAATGTCACCAACAATAAAAGGCAGGAAGCGGTCGCCTTTAAATAGCGCTCCCCCAGTCCCTTCCTGACTGCAAAACGCTCCCTTCAACCTGTCGTTGCTAGCGGCAGGCGGTAAGGCAGGGGGTGCCACTCAATATCCGCTCCGGGGCGCTACCAGGGGCGTTGCGCACTCGACTGACATCACGATCTGCCGGCGCAGGAGATCGTGGCGGTAGTGTTTAGCGCCGCCACAAAATGTCTAGTTAATTTCGCGAGCGGCGCAAACATCGCCGCGCCCGGGCGCTAGTTGCTTTGCGCCCCATTAGCACCTTCTTAAGGTGCTAACAGGGAGGCGCAACCAACTGAATTTTTCCCCCATATTGACTACCTGGGATTTATTTTAAAAAATGCAAGTGGGCCTATTTTGGCCCAGATTGTGTGATTAGTTATATAAGCTAATTTTGAATGGACACCAATGGGCTTAAAGGAAGCAGCATCAATCAGTAGAGAGAAAGGATCTTGGCTTGGAAAAACAAAATGTAGAATCAGTTTGGCTGGAGCTAAGAAACAACAAGGGGCAGAAAACACGAGTGGGAGTAGTCTATAGGCCCCCTAACAGTGTAGTGTTGGGCAGAGTATTAATCAGGAAATTAGAGATGCATGCAACAAGGGTAATACAGTAATCATGGGGGACTTTAACTTTCATATAGACTGGGCAGCAATGTTGTCAGGTGCTGATGCCCTGTGTCCTGTGCAGTATCAGGTGATTGCAGAGAAGGTGTTGTTGTTGGTGATGTTGGTGTTTGGGCTGATTGTGGAGGGATTCAGAGGACCAAGGTGAGATTTTTTCAAGGGTACCGATGTTGCTGGAATAGATGGCAGCTGAAGTTGAGATGACAGAAGTGATCTGTCAATGGAGAGAGAACTTGCTCCAAGGAGGTGACAGTGGATTGAGAGTTTACTCCAAACACTTCCAAACTGCATACAGCTCAAAAGTGTCTTCCAAGTCCTGAAGGCTCAAGCTTCTGACATTGGAAAGTGACCAGCTGTCAAATGGTAGCTTTCATACCACTTTTGCAGCTGTCACCTATTCACAGCAATGGGGAGACATAGAGAACCCAAGCTACTTACCTGACGTGATCGCTGAACGACGTGAACGACGTCAACCCCGTTAAAAATGTGGTAAAATAGACATAGGCTGGCAAAATAGTGGTTAACAAGCACTTAACAAGCAGTTAAGTATCTTAAATGCCTCCCCCGTCACTTGATGTCGGGTCTGTTCTGAAATCGCAGACCCGACACTTTGGAAACTTACATGGAGGTGGGTTTGCAGCAGGCTCCCAACCCACTGTCAATCATTTTGATTTTGACAGCAGACCCGCCTCGAAACCCGCACTCTGAGCGCCGTCAAAATTCAGCCCTTTGTGTCTGTCTTCATGGAAGAAGGTGTAAAAAAACGCCCGGAAATAGTGGAGAACCAAAGCTCTAGTGAGAATGGGGAACTGAAATAAATTAGTATTAGTAAAAAAATAGTACTGGAGAAATTAATGGGACTGAAAGCCGATAAATCCCCTGGACCTGATGGCCTATATCCAAGGGTTTTAAAAGAGGTGGCTATAGAGATAGTGGATGCATTGGTTGTCATCTTCCAAAATTCCATAGATTCTGGAACGGTTCCTGTGGATTGGAAGGTAGCAAATGTAACCTCAATATTTAAGAAAGGAAGGAGAGAGAAAAATGGGGAACTACATACCAATTAGTCTGACATCAATAGTACGGAAAATGCTAGAATCTATTATTAAGGACGTGGGAATAGGGTACGTAGAATATTATAATAGGATTGGGCAGAGTCAACATGGATTTATGAAAGGGGAATCATGTTTGACGAATCTGATAGAGTTTTTTGAGGTTGTAACTAGCAGAATAGATGAGGTGGAACCAGTGGATGTGGTGTATTTGGATTTTCAGAAGGCATTCAATAAGGTGCCACGTAAGAGGTTATTAAACAAAATTAGGGCTCATGGGATTGGGAGTAATATACTAGCATGGATTGAGGATTGGTTAACAGACAGAAAACAGAGAGTAAAAATTATCAGGTCATTTTCAGGTTGGCAGGCTGTAACTAGTGGGGTACCGCAAGGATCAGTGCTTGGGCCTCAGCTATTCACAATCTATATCAATGATTTGGATGAGGTGACCAAATGTAATATATCCAAGTTGGCTGATGATACAAAGCTAGGTAGGAATGTAAGTTGTGAGGAGGATGCAAAGAGGCTTCAAGGGGATATAGACAGGCTGAGTGAGTGGGCAAGAACATGGCAAATGAAATATAATGTGGAAAAATGTGAAGTTATCCACTTTGGTAGGAAAAATAGAAAAGCAGAGTATTTTTTAAATGGTGAGAGATTGGGAAATGTTGGTGTTCAGAGGGACCTGGGTGTCCTTGTACACGAATCATTGAAAGTTAACATGCAGGTACAGCAAGCAAGAGGAAAGCAAATGGTATGTTAGCCTTTATTACAAGAGGATTTGAGTATAAGAGTAAAGACATCTTACTGCAATTATATAGGGCCCTGGTGAGACCACACCTGGAGTATTGTGTACAGTTTTGGTCTCCTTACCTAAGGAAGGATATACTTGCCCTAGAGGGAGTGAAACAAAGGTTCACCAGACTGATTCCTGGGATGGCGGGATTGTCCTATGAGGAGAGATTGAGTAGACTAGGCCTATATTCTATAGAGTTTAGTTGAATGAGAGGTGATCTCATTGAAACATACAAAATTCTTACAGGGCTTGACAGTGTAGATGCAGGGAGGATGTTTCCCCTGGCTGGGGAGTCTAGAACCAGGGGTCACAGTCTCAGAATAAGGGGTCGGCCATTTAGGACTGAGATGAGGAGAAATTTCTTTACTCAGAGGGTGATGTATCTTTGGAATTCTCTACCCCAGCGGGCAGTGGAGTCTCAGTCGTTGAGTATATTCAAGACAGAGATCGATAGATTTTTGGACTCGAGGGGAACCAAGGGATATGGGGTTAGTGCAGGAAATTGGAGTTGATGTCAAAGATCAGCCATGATCTTATTGAATGGAGGAGCAGGCTCGAGGGGCCGAATGGCCTACTCCTGCTCCTATTTCTTACGTTCGTATAGTAGGTATTAATAGGGATCAGTCTTTGGCTGTTTTTTCCCCTTCCCCTGTTTCATTAGTATGTGCTTTTAAGGGGTTGTTTTTGGTGTGGGTGGGTGGGGTTGGGAAGCTTGAAAATACGTATCTTGAGGCAATATTTGATAATTTTTACTTTCATCGGTTACTATTTCTGTCCAGAAATGTATTCCATTGTTTTCTGGTAATCTGACTGTAAAAGAGGCATTGATGGGTCTTAAGCAGAAGAACAGATGTAAAAAGAGGGCACATGAGAATGGAATTCTTCCAATACCATCTTACACAGGAGCTCAGGAAGCCACAGAGCAATAACGTGCAAGCTGCAGAGTCCCATGGAAGTCTGCAAGTCGAGGTCAAAATCAAATTAATGATGGGGGACTAGTTTACATGCTCCCAACATTTGTAGTGCAACAAGATGAAGGAAGGCATGCTAGGGATATCATCAGGTACCTGAGCCACACTGGTCACACCTACCTTTATGGGGTAGAATTTCTATGAGGATTCCCTGATTTCCTGCCGTAATTACTGGAAAGATTATGTAAATGGACATTTATGAAGTTTCTTGGGTGTTTCCACCAATCTTCCACCACAATTGTGGTGGACAATTGGGAGAACCCTATGGAAATTACTGGCACATATCACATGCTTGCAGCCTTAGAGTATCAAACATGAGAACCTCATACAGCAGTTTCTGCACTTGGCCAGCCATGGAAAAGCAGTCAGGTCTTGCATCACTGTGTTACTTGCCTGCAGACAGCATTTCCTATCTCTACGTTGGGTTTCCTTTCACTTCATTTTTTATCTGGCATTTATTTTCTTCCCTTCCTCCATTGAACCAGGTCAAAGACTATTAACTGATACAAATGTATTTGAGTCTTTCTGAAAGCACTAAGAATGTGACCACTTGCTATTAAGTCATTGTGTCCCTTCAAATTTCAGCTGTAGTATGATTTTATACTCCCTCCATTTAATTAATTCACGGCACAAGGCCAAAGTTGTTCAGGGAACTCATGGTAATTATTTAAATGAATTGACCCTTGAAAATTGCGGAAAACCAGAAAATAGGTTTATTTTTAAGGATGATGTGCATCAGAATAGACAGAAATAATTGTCACTTGTCACCTCAAATGAGTGGCATATGGGAGGAAAACAACTAAAATAGAGGGGTATATTTTTGCTGTAGGCCTTCCATTAGAAGTTTTCTTCCCAGTCGACATAGAAGTGGAGTGTTATATATTCTGTCCGCAGAGGCCAAATTAAGTATAATTTATTCATAAGTCCATCTGATGAGTGGAAGTAAACGAGCTAGGAGTCAGTGACCCTAGCTCACTGAGGTATTGTCTTATATTTTTCTGGCTGCTATGTGGAATGGATGGAGGGGACAAATGGGTAAATCTCAAAGTGATCCCGAGCAGTAGAATGTCTCTTTATCCTTGTAGCATGAATCACACTGCCATGGAAATCTGATCACTGGGAGTGGGGGAAGGGAAAGCAGTGTTCCTCTTGCAGCAAGTGTAGTTTGTCTGCTTTATCTGTTTAGTGCAGGTCAGTAGGCCGTTCTGCTTTAGATTAAAACACATAACAGTGCTGTAATGAATTTATGCTACTGAATGGCAAAAAAAGAAATTTCTGAATGAAATCATCAAGCAGCATTTTGGATGAATGACCAACGCACAAATCTCAACCAGGTAAATTGACATTTTATGGTTTTGTTTGATGCAAGCAGCTCTGCGAATTACTGTAATGAAAGCTTTTTGCACAAGCCAACACAAAGATTTGAATGTAATAGTTTTCCCAAATGAAAGCTACACAGAGAATCCTGTGTTTGCATTCACCAAGCCAAAGAAAATAAGCCTGAAATCCATCAATCATAACACAAAAATGTTATGTGGTGCTAGGCTGCAGTGTAGGAAACCGTAATTCAGGATTGTTTAGTATGCCTTGTGAAAGAATTTTCCTGTCTAAATAACATTATATGTATTTAGTAATTTTCTTCTATGATCAGACCCAGCATTTTCTGTGTAAAGAACCAGGTAACCTTGAATCTGTTCTTACAACCAACTGCAAGAATATACAATGAAAAGCAATTGAGCACAGGATAGAGCACCCTCTACATTACCCCATCAATGTGCCTTAAAGGGGATCTGTAGGAATTATTTTATAATCCAAAATATAAGAAAGGATAACATCTATATCCTTACCAGGGCATCTCATGCTTTATTATGTATTTCATGTTTTACTAAAGCAGTCAAATTGCGTAGAATTCGCTGTTCAGTTATGTCATTCAATTTTGCTTTAGTGACATCCTAAATGGGGGTGGACGGGGGAATAGAGGCGGGTGGGCAATATTAAAAAGAGGATTTTACAAAAGCAAGGCCTGTTCCTAGGGACTTTCAGAGCAGCACTTTTAAAACATGAACACAGGAACGAGGCTCAACTTGAAAATAATCAAAAACAGTAAAAATAACAGTAATAATTAGGATTATGTGGGAATGGTAATTCAGTTAAACACACTCACCCTTTATATAATAAACTTAGATGAAGTATAAGAATGTAATAAACATAAGAAAAGGCCATCTTGGAAACTAAGTTTTTCCCTTCAGTACCCTAACTCTTTCAACCCAGCGTCCAGCTGTGTTTTGAAAGCCCCTGGTGATTTTGCCTCTCATCCCTACTGGCAAACTACTGCAGATACTTAACACCTTTTGCACAAAGAAGCTCTTACAAGTTGATTTTTATTAAAATTACAGTTTGCAAAATTAATTTTATGTCCTATTGATCTGCTAATCCATCCTACATTGAATTAATATTGCTGGTTTACATGGTCCAAACCCTTTAAAGCCTGATTTTACAAAATCGAGCTGCTGAAAGGGAGTCACACCTGCCAGGAGCGCATATGAGATATTTTGAGTGCAGCTCCACAGAGATTTCCTCCATTACTGGGCAGGAAATCATGGAGTCCATACACCCAAATTCCCAATATGTGTTCTTGGCAGGAGAGGCTTCCCAATAAGAGCACTATTTCATAAATGCAGCCCTTTACTATTTTGTATAGCTCAATGAGATTATCTAAGGCCCTTCAGGTGTATTACTACAGTAACTCCAGTGGGAGTGCATTAATTTAGGCCAGGACCCAGATACGCCAGTTCCTGGCCTAATGTTGGGGATTCCATAGGGATGGATCCTCTGCTTACCCTTTACCAAGCCAGCCACAAAAAAGAGGGGAAGGTTATCCAGGGCTTGGACTCCCAAAGTACGGAGCTCCCTGGCCCTAATCGGTGTCAAAAAGTGCATCAATGTGGACCAGACCCCCCCCAAAAAATGAATTATAAATTTTTTTTTATTTAAATGCAGCCCCCTTACAAGGGGAGCTGATGAGGGGACTGTTGCTTTCCTTCTGGTGGGGGACTGGCACCTCCTTCAGTTGTCCACTCTTCTGACCAGTGTTTTATGTAGACTTGGGGATGGATTTTCCACTTGAATGGACTTTAGACGGCTGGGTTACGGAATATGCTGGCTGGCCAGTAGTCCCAGCGGCAGGCGGGGTTTGTTTTGAGCACCGGGTCTCATTATCATTGGGATGGCAGGCTGTGGCTGGAGATCGAGGCCTAAAAGTTCAACCCTTAACATAACCTCTTCAGAGAAATATTCCAGTATTCTGGCTAGGCATTTTGCAAGGCACCGTACCGTTGATGTAGTCTTGTATGCAGTGGCACATAACTGACAATCATGACTATGCTGCCCAGTATTTCCCGTAATGCATTGATTGTGTTTGAGTTAATGGCAGTAGCACAGGGCCTTGCCAAACTTACCCTTATATCTTAGCAATTCATTAGCCTCATATTGTTCACTTCATCGTCTGAACATAAGAACATAAGAATTAGGAGCAGGAGTAGGCTTATGGCCCCTCGAGCCTGCTCCACCATTCAGTAAGATCACGGCTGATCTTGGACCTCAACTCTATTTTCCAGTCCAATCTCCATATTTCTTGATTCCCCTAGAGTCCAAAAATCTATCTATCTCAGCCTTGAATATACAGGAAACTCTTTATTAACCGGCACCGACGGGACCGGCGTGGTGCCGGTTTATCGAAAGTACCGGATAACGGAGAGTTATATCTACCGAGGCTATTTTTAACAAAGAAAAATAAATAAATCAAGAAATGTGCAGTATACAGTATTTGGGTACTTTTGAAAACTACCCCTACTGACTAAATCGGCGTTCGCGGACTCGGACTCGGACTCGGGATCGGCAACATTGCCGGTTATTTGAGAGGAGTTTTCGGAGTACTCGGCGTTCGCGGAGACTCGACTGCGACTCAGCAACATTGCCGGTTATTTGAGAGGAGTTTTCGGAGGATGATTTTTGCCGGTTAAGCGAGAATTCCGGATATTTGGGTGCCGGATAAACAAAAGTTTCCTGTACTCAATGATTCAGCATCCACAGCCCTTTGGGGTAGAGAATTCCAAAGATTCACAACCTTCTGAGTGCAGAAATTCCTCCTCATTTCAGTCTTAAATGGCCGACCCCTTATCCTGAGACTATGCCTCCTAGTTCTAAACTCTCTAGCCAGGGGAAACAACTTCTCAGCATCTACCCTGTCAATCCACCTCAGAATCTTATATGTTGCAATGAGATCATCTCTCATTCTTCTAAACTCCAGAGAGTATAGGCTCAATCTCTCTTTATAGGACAACCCTCTTATCCCAGGAATCAACCGAGTGAACCTTCGTTACACCGCCTCTATGGCAAGTATATCCTTCCTTAGACCAAAGGAGACCAAAACTGTGCACAGCACTCCAGGTGTGGCCTCACCAAAGCCCTGTACAATTGCAGCAAGACTTCCTTACTCTTGTACTCCAACCTCCTTGCAATAATGGCTAATGTCCCATTTGCCTTCCTGATTGCTTGCTGTACCTGCATGCTAACTCTCTGTGTTTCCTGTACAAGGACACCTAAATCTCTCTGAACACCAACATTTAATAGTTCCTCACCATTTAAAAAATATTCTGTTTTTCTATTCTTTCTACCAAAGTGAATAACCTCACATTTCCCCACATTATACTCCACCTGCCACCTTATTGCCCACTCACTTAACCTGTCTATATCCCTTTGCAGGCTCTTTGTGTCCTCCTCACAGCTTACTTTCCCCAGCTAGCTTTGTATAGTCAGCAAATTGAATACATTACACTCGGTCCATTCATCTAAGTCATTAATAGAATATAAATTGTAAATAGCTGAAGCCCAAGCACTGATCCTTGCGACACTCTACTGGTTACAGCCTGCCAACCTGAAAATGACCTGTTTATCCCTACTCTGTCCCTTCCTAATCATATTATGATTTTCTAAGTGCCCTGTTAGCAGTTCCTTAATAATGGATTCCAGCATTTTCCCAGCAATTGATGTCAGGCTAACTGGCCTCTAGTTCCCTGTTTTCTCTCTCCCTCCTTTCTTGAATAGTGGATTTATATTTGCTACCTTCCAATCCACTGGGACTGTTCTACAATCTAGGGAATTTTGGAAGATCACAACCAATGCATCCACTATCTCTGCAGCCACCTCTTTTAGAACCCTAGGATGTAGGCCATCAGGTCCTGGGGATTTGTTTAGTCCCATTAGTTTCTCAAGTACTTTTTCTCTACTGATCTTAATTACTTTAAGTTCCTCACTCTCATTAGCCCCTTGGTTCCCCACTCTTGTTGGTATGCTTTTTGTGTCTTCTACTGTGAAGACAGATACAAAATATTTGTTTAAAGTCTATGCCATTTCCTTATTCCCCATTATAATTTCTCGTGTCTCAGCCTCTAAGGGACCAATGCTTACTTTTGTGACTCTCTTCCTTTTTACATACTTGTAGAAGCTCTTAACAATCTGTTTGTTTTATTTCTTCCTAGTTTACTCTCATAGTCTATTTTCTCCCTTGTTATCAATTTTTTGGTTTGTAATGATGAATCTACTATAATTCCCGGATCCCTTTCCGAGTCTAGTGTTAATTTTAATCATTCATTTTATATTTATGTCCGAACATAGGTTTGATGCAGAGCATAGCTCCCTTAACACCGATCCAGTAATGAATATAAATCCTAGCACCAGAATTGCACCTCAACTACATAAGTGTGACATTTCCACTTCCAACACCAGCAATATTGTGGCCAGACAGAGATTATGTACTTCTGTCAACCTGTGGGCAGTTTTTTTTACTGTGAGCTCATATCTACCAAGCCCCACAAACTACCAGATTAAATCATCCATTTTTTTTTCAAACCAAGCACTTTGGAAGCAGCATTATCACAAAGCAAACCAACTGAATCATTCAAATGATTTTTTTCAAACTACTCTTGGCCACTGTTTTCTTTCCTCATTCAAACTAGCATATATGGTTCAAACTAGCATTAGCATAAAAAAAATTACATGAGTCTGAAAAAAATCACAAAACTCACTAATGAAATTAGTTAGAAATGCTTGCAGGACGTTACCCTGACCAGACCACACAGACCAGCCCTTCTCTCTGCAGCTTGAGTTCTACTTCAGTGACACCTGGACTTTGGGTGCTGGGGAGTTCCAACTCCCAAGGACAAATTTTGTTTGCAAGGGGAAGATGCACTATGTGACTTAAATATGACAACCCATATCTTAGGACAACCTTGCAGACTATTTATTAACAACTGATGGCATGAGAGGATGAAAAAAAAATGTTTTCAGTGTTTTGTACGGTTTAAGCCAATATGTAAACGTTCTGAGCTAACCCTGTTGTATCAGATTGTTTTGTGCTACTAAGCAGGTTTGGCAAACAGCAAGGAAGACTGTAAAAAAACTTCAGGGAGACATAGACAAGTTTGTGGAATAGGCTAATAGGTGTCAGATGCATTTAATGTGGGTAAGTGTGAGGTATTACATTTTGGAAGCAAAATCAAGGAATATGAGTATACATTCAATGGAAAGACACAGAAGGGTGTGGTTGAACAACGGGACCTAGTGGTTCAAATACGTAACTCTCTGAAAGTGCAAGTGTAGGTAGATAAAGCTGTCAAAAATGCCAGTAGAATTTTTGAGTTTAACAGGTCAGGAAAAGAGTAATGATTAATTTATACAAAACATTGGTTGAGCCAAATTTAGAGTATTAGGTGCAGTTTTTGGGTTCCCCATTATAAAAGGAACATACAGCACAGGTTCACTGGGATGATGCCAGGAATGAGAAACTAGTTATGAGGAGGGACTTGAAATATTGAGACAATTTCAACAGAAATCGAAGGCATAAGGAGATTTAATAGAGGTCATTAAAGTTATGAAGAGTTTTGACAGAGTGAATAGGGAAAGATTATTTCCCCTGACTGGGGAATCAGTGAATAGGGGTCATCAATTGCAAAATTATCACCAAGGGTGAGGAGAGAGGTTAAGAGAAATTTCTTTATACAGAAGGTTGTTGAAATATGGAATACTTTTGCCACAAGAAGTTGTTGAGGCAGAGACCATTGCAATTTTAAGGGAAAGTTGGATAAATATTTGAAGCAGAAGAGGAGCGCAGGACAATGGGATTAGTTTTGGATTGCTCTAGAAAAGAATTGGCACAGGTGGTATGAGCCAAATGGCCGCCTTCTGCGCTGCAAACTTCTGTGGTTCTAAATAATTATTTACAGAAGGCTCCTTGCAGTTCTTTCCATACAACTTACCACAAGCTTAAAAAAAACACGTTTACATGGATTCATTGAATAGCTCAGTAATGTTTCAGAACTGTGAAGATTAAGTCGCTTCTTTTGTATGGTCGTAGCAAAGCAAATCAGATGTCCATATGTAAGTCAGATATCCAGGCAGAGTGTGCAGCGGCCCTCCCCTTTAACAGAAGGGGAGGAGTGCTGAAATGCGTCAGCGCCACGTGGAGCGGCAGCATAGCGCTCCAGCGCTACCACGCTTTGCGCCCCATGCACTGCCCCGAGAGGAAGTGGAGCGCCCGAGATAGCGCTCAGCTTCCTTGTCAGGGCGGTAAGCCCAATTTAGCGGCCGGGGCGGTACTCCCGCCCTGGCGCTAAATGTGAGGCGCTATTTCAGTTACCGCCCCCAAACGGGGCATAACTGAATTTCGCCCCCATTGTATATTTGAGCCATGAACTGAATTGTATCACTGTGCAATGTACAACTAAGTAATTTCAATCTAGTTTCAGAACTATTGATTTTCCTTCAACATCCATCAATGCACAAAGGTGTAATTTGTACATTTGGAGCAGTGTGGCAGAAAAAAACAGATTAAGTTTTGTATCCTGTACGTGGATACAGAAAGCAACTGACTTAGTTTTCCTCTATATTTTTCACATTAAAATATGGCATAGATTTATAGCCTGATTGAGACAGCTGCATTTCAGAAAAATATGAAGATCTACATTTAATTAAAAAGGACACAGATAAGTCTACATTTTTGTTGCTGTTAATCTCTACACATCTTTAATTATGATTTGTACATGAACAAAAGGTGGGAGTTGTATTAAAGTCAGAAAAAAATACCTCAAAGATGGTTAACATGCATCTTCTGCATGGCTATAACATTTGCTTAACTAGCCACAGCAGTAATGGAGAGTAATTCAATGTGTGCTTTCTGTGGATTTGGGGGAAATTTGGCTCAACAGATTTATTAAATTGATTTTACAAATCAGTATTCCTGATGCCGAGCTTTAGAAGTGCAGATTGGGAATTCAGTCCATGGATGGAAACTCATATTGTATTGCTGACCTCCACATCAAATTCCCAATGTGCAATTCATTCCTGTGAAACTGGGAGTGTTAATTTGTTAAATATACCCTTTTTGCTTATTTTAGTCTGTCCATCATAAAGCATTAGTTAGCATAAATTGTAATTTGCATACTGTAACTTTTTGTAAGTATTTTAACAACCAAGTATTCAACCACCATTAACAATGGCTCTGATGAGAGGAATAAATCATACAGAAGAATTTCCATTATTTCTTTCAATTACACAATTTCTTTCCCCATTGCAGGAAAAATGAACAATATGAATTACACAGGATGAAGGAGTAAATTTTACAATTCCCAACACAAAGCTTTGCAAAGCAGGAGCACAATCCTGATTTGTGGCCTGCGTGGTTTTCTACATATTAAATAGTTGTGGGTTCAAACCATTTTTCAGATTTCCATTGCCCTGTTCGAGAGAGTTGGGCGTTCTCCTCCCTCAATGAACATCAACAAAAACAGATTAACTGATTATTCATCTCACTTGGTTTGTGTGACCTTGCTAAATTTGATGCCATCTTTCTCTACGTAACAGTGACTATGTTCCAAAAATAATAAATTGGTTGTGAAGCATTTTGGGATGCTCCTGAGGGTGTGATAAGTTGCTATATAAATGCAAGTGCTATTTCCTTTCTTCTTTCATGCTTCACCTTTCTTGTACAGCTCCGTGGGATGAGTCTCTCATATTTCCATTCCTCCCTATTCAAATTTAGCCAGAGTATCTGCAGCAATAGCTTCTCTTCCCCTACAGGATCCCTGGCTTTATAAATAGAGGCATAGAGTAAAAAAGCAAGGATGCTATGGTAAACCTTTACAAATGACTGGTTAGGCCTCAGTTAGAGTATTGTATCCAATTCTGAGCACCATGCTTCAGGAAAGATGTTAAGGCCTCAGAGAGGGTGCAAAGGAGATTTACTAGAATGATACCAGGGATGAGGGGCTTCAGTTATGTGGAGAGACTGGAGAAACTGGAATTGTTCTCCTTAGAGCAGAAAAAGTTAAGAGGAGATTTAATAGAGGTGTTCAAAATTATGAGGGTTTTTGATAGAATAGATAAGGAGAAAACATTTCCACTGGCAGGAGGACACAGAAGACACAGATTTAAGAGAATTGGCAAATCTAGGGGAAATGAAGATACATTTTTTTTATGATAAAGATTATAAAGAACCAAAGGGGAGATGAGAATTCTTTTTACACAGCAAGTTGTTATGATCTGGAATGCAATGCCTGAAAGGGTAGTGGAAGCAGATTCAATAGTAACTTTCAAAGGAGAACTGGGTATATACTTGAAAAGGAGAAATTAGCAGGGCTATGGGAAAAGAGGAGTGGGACTAATTGGATAGCTCTTTCAAAGAGCCAACACAAACATGATGGGCTGCATGGCCTCCTTCTGTGCTGTATGATTCTATGACTATTGGCCACTCTGGGGCCATCTAAAGCAGAGCATCCAGTATCTGAGGTTCTAAACTCAGGCAGAGTTTTGCTAATGAATACTCTTACTGGGACTATAGAGATCTACGTTTCCAATATAGAGCAGTCTCTCTTGATTGGATTCAATGTGCTGGTGGATTGGATTAAGAAGGCCGTTACACATTGCTTCAGTTATGTCATTGCTGCCCAGCGGTCTGCGCCCATCAGATCATTGGACAAACTGAGGTCATGAATTGGTACAGCTGCCCCTGCAGCATTAGATGTGGCATCAACAGTTGCAAAGCATCTCGTGACCCTACACAAGGAGCTGCTAGACCATCTGTATGCTAAATGGCATACCCTGATACCAGCAATCAGCCATATCGCACTGGAGAATCATTTAGACAGTGCACTAGGTTTGATAAGCATCATGAACAAACACAAAGGGGAAGCATCAAGGCAAATTACATTGAACACACACATACCTTGCAGTGTTAGAGAGAATGAAATGTGTTCATTTGGGATGGGGTTCAATAAGGTTGCAACAGAGTAATAGATTGGTATCCAGGGAGGTTGTGGTCAGGCACAAGGCAATAATGGGAATCATGTATTGATCCACTTTATTGTGCACATATGAACAAGACTGTCGGTACATTGTGGGTAGAGGTACTTAAATGAATGTCATATCGATTAGAGTTGGTTTTAAGAGTTTTCAGCCAAGAGTTTTGCAGCCGGCCACTCATTACGTGTCCAAAATTTACGGCGGAATCAGGTGTAGTTCTAGCTAAATTAAAGGGCATAGGTAAGTACATTGAGCATCTTTTAGAAACAATGCCTGCACATCCAAATGTCGGGAAATGGCATGTAGAATATCCCTGCCCCCAAATGAATATTTAAATGAAGTGGCCCTTTGATGCCGGCACATCCTATGCCATTGGTCACCATTCCCTGGAAAAGTGAGCAGAATTCTGTTGGGTGGAATTCTGGCCCACTTTACACTACTGGTTACCCAAGTGCCAGGCAATGACCATTTCCAACAAGAGAGAGTCCAACCACCTTCCCATGACGTTCAATGGTATTTCCATAATTGAGTACGCCACCATGTAGGTGGTTTGCCTTGGTGGTTCGAATCACCTCTCCTACTTAGTTCTAGATGACAGGAATTACGGTGAACAGGATTGGAAACACAGACAAGCTTTTTGGACTCAACCGTACGGTGTTTAATAAGGTGAACACACACACCCGCCTCCAGTATGTAAAATGCCTGGTGGCGTAAAACAAACAGTACAACAATACAACTTGGCCCGTCGAACAGGCCCCTGTCTCGTATTAAGACGCCTAAAATCACACTGTGTTGCTATACAGAGTATAACATGGACTTGTCCCACAAACCCCAGAACATACACAATATAATACACACAGAACCTCCCCACTAAACCCCTCTGGATTGGTTGGGACACACAACACCCCCTCACACAGTACCGGTGGTCTTAAGGATGCGTGGGCTTGGACAATGCTCACCCCGATTGTCCGTTTTCTTGCTCGCTGCTTCCCTGTGTAAACATGTCTCCTGGTTCCGTATCGCCGATGCAGTATCCAAGTCCCAGTTTTGAGGTTCATTCCTACAGTCGAAGAGCAAGGCGAGGCTCTTGTCGCTCGTGGTGGTTTCTTCTCTCCGTCTCGGACGGAGTGCTCGGTTCTTGGTTCAGAGATGAGGGCACGCGAAGGCGAGAGCAAGCGAGAGAGAGCGAGAATGGCCAAAGCTGCCTTCTCTTATACCCTAAAAGTTCATTAAGATCTGTGTATTGCGGTGCTGTCTTTTTAATCACCCTTCTTTGTCTGGTTTCCCGCCTTTCGGGGCTATCCCATCTAGGTGCTAGTGTTAATGGCAGATGATGGGCTGCACTTCTTACCCGATCCCGGGTTAAGTGGTTTCCCATTAGTTTCCAATGGCCCTCCTTTGTCCGGTTCCCGCCTTTCATAGAAACATAGAAACATAGAAAATAGGTACAGGAGTAGACCATTCGGTCCTTCGAGCCTGCACCGCCATTTAATGCGTTCATGGCTGAACATGCTACCTCAGTACCCCATTCCTGCTTTCTCACCATACCCCTTGATCCCCCTAGTTGTGAGTGTTATATCTAACTCCCTTTTGAATATATTTAGCGAACTGGCCTCAACAACCTTCTGTGGAAGAGAATTCCATAGATTCACCACTCTCTGGGTGAAGAAGTTCCTCCTCAGCTCAGTCTTAAATGGCTTCCCCTTAATCCTTAGACTGTGACCCCTGGTTCTAGTTTTCCCTAACATTGGGAACATTCTGCCCGCATCTAATTTGTCTAAACCAGTCAGGATTTTAAATGTCTCTATAAGATCCCCCCTCATTCTTCTGAACTCCAGAGGATACAAGTTCAGTTGACCCAATCTTTCTTGATATGTCAGTCTGGCCATCCCAGGAATCAATCTAGTGAACCTTCGCTGCACTCCCTCAATAGCAAGAATGTCCTTCCTTAAGTTAGGAGACCAAAACTGCGCACAATACTCCAGGTGTGGCCTCACCAAGGCCCTGTACAACTGCAGCATCACCTCCCTACTCCTGTACTCAAATCCCCTTACTATGAAGGCCATCATTCCGTTTGCTTTCTTGACTGCCTGCTGCACTTGCATTCCCACCTTCAGTGACTGATGTACCATGACGCCCAGGTCTCGTTGCACCTCCCCTTTCCCTAATCTGCCACCATTCAGGTAATAGTCCACCTCTCTATTTTTACCACCAAAGTGGATAACCTCACATTTATCCACATTGTACTTCATCTGCCATACAATTGCCCATTCACCCAACCTGTCCAAGTCACTCTGTAGCCTCCTAGCATCCTCCTCATTGTTCACACTGCCTCCCAATTTAGTGTCATCTGCAAATTTGGAGATATTACCTTTAATCCCTTCGTCCAAATCATTAATATATAATGTAAACAGCTGGGGTCCCAGCACCGAACCCTGCGGTACCCCGCTGGTCACTGCCTGCCATTCTGAAAAGTACCCAATTACTCCTACTCTTTGTTTCCTGTGTGCCAACCAGTTCTCAATCCACGTCAACACATTACCCCCAATCCCATGTGCTTTAACTTTGCTCACCAATCTCTTGTGTGGGACCTTGTCGAAGGCCTTCTGAAAGTCCAAATACACCACATCTACTGGTTCCCCCCTGTCCACCCTATTGGAAACATCCTCAAAAAATTCCAGAAGATTTGTCAAGCATGATTTCCCTTTCACAAATCCATGCTGACTTGGACCTATCATGTCACCACTTTCCAAATGGTCTGTTATGACATCTTTAATAATTGCTTCCATCATTTTACCCACGACCGATGTCAGGCTGACCGGTCTATAATTCCCTGCTTTCTCCCTCCCTCCTTTTTTAAAAAGAGGGGTTACATTGGCCACCCTCCACTCCATCGGAACTGATCCAGAGTCTAAGGAATGTTGGAAAATGATCGTCAATGCATCCACTATTTCCAAGGCCACCTCCTTAAGTACTCTGGGATGCAGACCATCAGGCCCCGGGGATTTTTCAGCCTTCAGTCCCATCAATTTCCCCAATACCTTTTCCCGACTAATAAGGATTTCCCTCAGCTCCTCCCTCTTACCAGATCCTCTGACCCCTTTTATTTCCGGCAGGTTGTGTGTGTCCTCCACAGTAAACACCGAACCAAAGTACTTGTTCAATTGATCTGCCATTTCCTTGTTCCCCATTACGACTTCCCCTGTTTCCGACTGCAGGGGACCTACGTTTGTTTTTACTAACCTCTTTCTTTTTACATATTTATAGAAGCTTTTGCAGTCCATTTTAATGTTCTCTGCAAGCTTCCTTTCATATTTTATTTTCCCTGCCCTAATCAAACCCTTCGTCCTCCTCTGCTGAGTTTTGAAGTTCTCCCAGTCCCCGGGTTTGCTGCTACTTCTGGCCAATTTGTATGCAACTTCCTTGGTTTTAATACTATCCCTGATTTCCCTTGTTAGCCATGGTTCGGGGCTATCTCATCTAGGTGCTAGTGTTAATGGCAGATGATGGGCTGCACTTCTTACCCAATCCCGGGTTAAGAGGTTTCCCATTAGTTTCCAATGGCCCTCCTTTGTCCGGTTCCCGCCTTTCGGGGCTATCCCATCTAGGTGCTGTTGTTAATGGCAGATGATAGGCTGCACTTCTCACCTGATCCTGGGTTAAGTGGTTTCCCATTAATTTACAATGGCCCTCCAGCTTCTGCCCGTTACCGTATGAGTCACCTACCCGGGCCCATTGTTTCCCAGAGAACTCTGCTCAGACATTCTCCTGTAATCAGTTTGTAGGCCTGGCTGGAATCTCCTGTCCATCACGAACACCTGGGCCCCTCCCATCTTCTCCAAACAGGCTGCTGGTCAATCAGCAGTAACAATCATACAAAATGTCTGATACAAAAAATCATTTGGGCCTGCGCTGATGCTTACAACCTGGGGGTTGCCATTGACCAGAAACTCAATTGGACCAACCACTTAAATGCTGTGGCTACGAGAACAGGTCAGAGACTGGGTATTCTGGGGCGAGTGACTTGCCTCCTGACTCCCCAAAGTCTTTCCACCACCTACAATGCACAGATGAGGAGTGTGATGGAATACTCTCCTCTTGCCTGGATGAGTGTAGCTGCAACAACACTCAAGAAGCTCGACACCATCCAGGACAAAGCAGTCCACTTGATCATCTACCACCTTAAACATTCACTCCCTTCACCACTGGCCTGCCGAAGATGGACAAGGCACTCTGGCTTAGTAGCAGGAAGATGTTCTAAATGAGGAGGATGAGGTTGCACTAACTTTCATAATGCCTGCACTACCTTTATACTTCTCCCCGGTTCTCTGAGTCGGTCCTTCCTTGCCATTATTTCTGCCAGAGAAACCTCCACAGATATCAATACATTTTGGGGCTCTTGCCACTGCTACTGCATTGGAAACTGTTCTTCCTTTAGGCATTGCTGTAGTTTATGTGTGTGCAGCCTGGATTTTGAAACATTGCACTGCATTTTCCTCCCTGCCAATGATGGTCAGCCTCTTGGGAATGGAGATAGTGCTCTCAAATCAAATAGCATTGAGGGAGCACCTTCATCACATGGACTGCAGCGATTCAAGAAGAAGGCTCACCACAACCATGAATATCAAATTAGCCTTGCCCAGGAAGTGTGGAGTTTGCACATTCTCCCCGTGTCTGCGTGGGTTTCCTCCGGGTGCTCCGGTTTCCTCCCACAGTCCAAAGATGTGCGGGTTAGGTTGATTTGGCTATGATAAATTGACCCTTAGTGTTAGGGGGATTAAATACGTGGGGTTACGGGGATAGGGTGGGATATGTGTCGGTGCAGGCTCGATGGGCCGAAATGGCCTCCATCTGCACTGTGGGGATTGTGATTGTGAAACTGGGACAGGGTTATGCTGGAGTCACACCAGCTGGAAGAAGTGCTGGCCCACAGCACAGTCGGAAGCACAGAAAACCCAGGCCTTGGTCTGTTTATCAGAAGTGTCTTTTTGCTGTGACTACAAGTTAAAAGTTTTGGGCGGAAGACAGCAATGTTCATCAGGGAAATGAAAAATCCCAGAAGCTAAAACAAATTTTGTTTTCAATTGTTCAAACTCCCTTTAGGATTGATCTTTTCATATGAAGTGCTGATGCAGAATACCTGCTCAGTAAATTGAATTAGAGAAAACTAAAAGACTGAGGTTGTTTGAAAGCGAGACTGCATGGGCTATTCAGCATGATTGGGGAGGAATTTGACAATTTCAAATCCTTCAGGACATTATGAAACTACCAATTTGTGACAAGTATTGAAATGCTTCTGCTTGGAAAGTAATTTATATTATATAGAAATAATTTTCTGACTGCAGAATACGGGAGCAAAAAGGACCAATTTTGCAGGGCTCTGTCCCTGGATCTTTTATGAAAGTGCAAAACTAATTCCATACACCTTTTACAATTATAACTAACGTCAATAGTTTTATTGTTTTAAAAAATCTATAAAACATTTTCTATACCTCAGATTATGTGCCATTGGATATTCAGAGCAAAATAGAAACAGACAACAGTTTACAGGAAAATACAGCAAAATTTCAGCCATCTGTAAGAAGCCCCATTTTATTATTGTGGTATTTTAGTGTTATTTAAATGTCGATGTTAAAAGTATGATTTAAACAATTCTTGCATGGTAGAAATCGCACTGTGTGATATTGGTTCCAAATGCATTGACAAGTTATAAGAAATTCCTCTGTCTGTTATTCTAACAAGGCTTTAACTCATTAGCAGCACCCTTGTTAAAATAGTGGAAAAGAAATGTCATAGCAATGGGTTGGCAAGTACACTAATAAAATCACACAGCATAACTTCAACATTTTTTTTAGATGTTATATTTTTCCAAAACTGGACTTTGCTTACAACAACAACAAAACAACTTTTATTTATATAGCGCCTTTAACGCAGTAAAACGTCCCAAGGCGCTTCACAGGAGTGTTATAAGACAAAAAAAAGTGTTTTTATCTAATACCATGAGTTATCTCGTAATTATTACATGAAAAAATAGGCCACAGTTTAACTTTCAAACAACTGAATTGTGCTTACACATTATGGGACTAATTATATGGCCCCATAGCAGTGGCAGTGGGAACACTGCACTTTGCACTTACAATGAAACTTAATCTGACCCAATGTTTGCAAGGTCAGATCATTTAAATGATTAGAACACTCTCCATGTGCACATTGACAGAGCGCACTGGTGGACAGATGTCAAAGGAGTTGCTGGTAAATTTTAAAGGTATATGGTCAGCTGAAGGTAAGTATTCATGAAGGGAGACACAGATTTTACCAACCTGTAAAACGACTTAAAATATTTTCAGTTATTTTCTAGCCTTTCCAAAGGATGTATGTGGGGAAAATGGCAGACCAAAAGTAAGAGAAGGCAAACCCAATGTTGAGGCACAAGACAGAGGCCAAGATTTTCCAGGGGGTCAGCGGGTGCGATCGGTGCCGGGTCGGGTGGGAAAGTGTTTTTTTTTCCCAGCGGGTCGGGGCCCTGCTGTGAACCTGCCGCCGCGCACTTTTCCCTGATGTCGGGTCTGTCGGCGCTGAGCAGACCTGACACGCAGCGGCAGGGGACCCAATTATCACCTTGTTTAGAGATCATTAAGAATACATTACAGCTCACCTTTTGATTTTACGTGTTTGCCCATGCTGTCCTCGCTGCTCGGGGCTCACGTCTGTTAAGCTGAGGTGGGAGTTCAGTGGCCATTGAATCAGCTGTTTAGTTGACAGCTTCAAATGTAAACTAAAAGCTCCCACCTTAGAGATATCTTCCCTCAGCCACAAGCTGTTCCTCACTGCATTTCCACAACAGACTCACCATGCTGCAAGTCTTTACACAAGTCTCTATCCAGTCTGACCACATTACCTCTCTCACCATTGACAGATCGCTTCTGTCATCTCGACTTCACCTGCCATCTATTCCATCAGCATGTGTGCCCTTTATACTCTCTCACCTTGGTCCTCGGAATCCCACCACGATCAGCACCAACAACAACACCAACCTTCTCCGCAATCAACTGATGCTGCATAGGACAGAGGGCATCAGCACCTGACCACATTGCTGCCTGGGAGGCCAGGGATGGCTTCACCATGGTCACATTTACTTCACTTGATGCTGTACACCCTGGCTGCCACATGATGCGTCAGGTTGGCACCACCCCACACCAACACCATAAAGCATCCCTACAATGCCCAAGCCATTCCTTTCACACTCCTCACCATTGTGGGGGGTACCGTTATGTCTCCCCCAGTCACTGCAACTCACTAAGCCACTTCCAAAGGTGCACACAAATCTGTCCAAGAACTCAAAGTGTTGAAAATAAAGGTTTCAATTTTTGACACCACATTAACAGAAACTTTACATGAACACTGGCTAAAACACCCAAGTGCCTACCCTTGTGTGTTGTCAGTTGGTATGATTGGACTAGGATGAGGATGAGTGTGAGGGGTGGCTAGTGAGATGGGGATGTGATAATATAGATAGAGAGGGATGGGTGGAGGTCCAAGGTAAGTTGGTGTGAGTAAGGATGTGTAGAATAGGGTATGGAAGGCAGAGTGATGGGGATGTGATGAGAGGTACAGCAGGATGAGGTTGAGTGTGGCTTTGTACTAACGTTTCGTGATCTACTGAGATCATTGAAACGTTTGTGGCACTGCACCCAGGTCCTCCTGACCACATCCTTGCTTGTGCTCTCCTGTGCAATGTGCAACCAGGATGTGTTGATCTCCTAGGGAGGTCCTCTCCGCCCATGGGAACGGAAGAGGACCTCCCTGCATGCTGTGACTCCCTCCATAAACATATGGAGGGAGTCATGGGAGAGCCTGGGTGTAGCCCTGCACCTGTGTGCAGTGATTGTCAGTGTTTGCAGCACCTCAATGCTTTAGAACACTGACAGCACAAATGTCAAAATAAATTTGGCCATGGTCCCTTTAAGGAAACCAGCTAATGACGTGTCATCAAATGACATCACCAGACCCACTTCCTCTAATTGGCCGGGAAACGCACTGGGCGGGCTTAACAAGCCCAATCAAGGTAAATTCATTTCAGAGGCCGGGATGGAGACAGCAGCGGGGTTAGGGACCCGCCACCGACGTCGCCCGCCACGGACCTGCCGAGGTCAGCAAAATCGTGGCCAGAGTCTCTGGGCTGCTAGCAGAATGACATTGCATCCAACCTCCTATTTGATAGCTAGGAAACTGGATGTGCTGCTGCATAAGGAGGGTATGAGCAGGGTTGTCCTGTTAGGTACTGCAAGTTACCCTCCACACAAGACGGCACTGCAAAATGCCTGAAAGGAGAAGGCAGCCAGGCTTAATGCAGTGACCCAAACCTGCACACCCCTGGAGAAGGTGATATACTTTAAGGAACTTGGCAAGGGAAAATTATCCAACTGTACTATGTAACAAATAGACTGCATGCTATAAAATGTTGCGTCTCAGCTCGGTCACTTTTACTGCTTGTCCATACCAAGCCCTCACATGACCTTACAGCTCTTTTATTGCATCTCCTGGATACCTAGGATGTAGGTTCAAGCTGCAGTGTACACTTGAATGCCTTGCCACACTCACTTTTTCCAAGAGTTTCATACATGAAAGCTTTCCAACATAAACGTGGCCATTTAACAATGGCTCCAGGTTGGGCATATGATAACCATCAGTAATCCCTGGTACTTCAGAAGATTTAGCAGTGCAGTTACATTGAGCAGCTGTGCTAGTCAATTGGAAAAGAGATGAAAGGGCTGTTTGATACATGTGTAACAGGCACATTAGCTCCTATTGCAGTGCTAGCCAGGAATAAGCCATAGGCATAACTGAGAGCAGTGATGATCTTGCTAAGCACTGGCAGTGTTGACCCTATGTTGCAAGTTGGTGGCAGGTGTGCTTGCTGCAGATTGAAGAGCTGTGTAACTGACTCACTGAGGCAGTTAACTTTGGTCATTGGCAAGATAGGTGTGTCAAGATCTGCAAATATGATTCAGTATGTGCTAATCTCCTTACCCCTTCCTTCATCTTGTACCACCTCAATCATGACATGCTGTATATGAGGCAATTTTTAAAACTCAATTTACCTTTAAGAAGTGATATATGGACCATCCAGGACAAAACAGTTCACTTGTTCAACACCTCATCCACTAGCCAAAACATCCACACCCTCAACCACCAGCATACCATAGTTGCAGTGCGTACTATCTACAGAATGCATTGCAGCAACTTGTCAAAGCTTTTTCAGCTCTCCCTCCCAAACCCGTGATCTGAACCACTTAGAAGGACAAGGGCAGCAGGTTCCCTCCAAGTCACACACCATCTTGAGTTGGACATTGAATTCTGGAACTCCCTACCTTAACAGCATTGTGGAAGCACCGTCACCACACGGACTGCAGCGGTTCAAAAAGACCCACCACCACCTTCACAGGGCAACTAGGGATGAGCAATAAATGCTGGCCTTGCCAGAGATGCTCAGATCCTAAGAGAGAATATTTAAAAAATGTATCCTAATAAATTCAGAAATATAGTATACAAACTGCAGCAATTAAAAAATTGTAGCCCAGAGGAAATGGGTGTAGGTTCTACTTTTCCAAATCTGTGATCCACCGTGCACATGGCACAGCTGCTATCCTGGTGCACAACATTGTAGATTCTATCTCGGCATTGCAGTGCTGAGGGAATGCTGTATTGTTGGAGGCGGCATATTTTGGATGATATGTTAAAACCGACTGTTTCTCAGGTGGATGTAGATGGCCCCATGGCATTATTCGAAGAAGAGCAGGGGAGTTCTCTCCAATATTTGTGTCTTGGTCAATATTTATCCCTCAACCAACACCACCAAAAACAGATTATTTGATCATTTATCTCATTGCTGTTTTTCGGCAAATGATCTGCCGCGTTTCCCTCCATTACAACAGTGTTTACACTTCAAAAGTACTTCATTGGCTGTGAAGCACTTTGGGACATCCAGAGGCCATGAAACGTGCTTTATAAATGCAAGGTCTTTCTTTATTTTTTTTCTTTATGTACAATTTATTTTGGGATCAATTTTGCAAACTTTCATTTCACCTGTAATTTTGCTTAGTTAGTAGATTAAATGGATATGATTTGTATCAAAGTTGCATCTTTTTAATTAAAAGATTGTTTTCAGTGTCCATCTTTTCAGGCAGAAATGATCTGGTAACAGCCATAGCAGTCACATCAGTCAGTTCATACATGTTTAAGCCCAGGCCAATCTAGTGATTCCAAGCAGTGTGTGTAATGAGTTTATTGGGTTCTGGGAATGAAAGGTGACAGGAATCAGAAAACCTGTAGTATACAATACCAGCCATGTCAGCCTTGGCTCAGTGGTAGCACTCTTGACTCTGAATCAGAAGATTGTGGGTTCAAGTCCCACTCCACAGACTTGAGCACAAAATCTAGACTGACATTTGAGCGCAGTACTGAGAGAGTGCTGTACTGTCGACGTGCTGATGTTCTGATGAGATGTTAAACCGAGGCTCCATCTGTCCTGTCAGATGGACATAAAGGGCTGGATTTTGATACTGGGGCGGGTTGGGGTCGTGTCATCCGCATTTTGTGTTATCCGCCCGACTGCAATTGGATGTGGGAGATTGATGCAATTTTCACCTAATTGGGCAATTGAGTTCCAGCATGTGGGAACCCATGAACCAATTAGTGGTTTCAGTCTGAAAGTCGCCTCTGATGACGTCATCATTGCTGCTGCATTGAAGGTCTTCAGAGACTGCCTGGCCTTTGCTGTGAGTGGACCTGGATGCAAAATGAGCAGAGAGAGAGAGAGAATTTTTTTTCCATCCAGGTCCTCTCACAGCAAAGGCCAGGCAGTCTCTGAAGACATTCAATGCAGCAGCATCAGAGACGACTTTCAGACCTAATACTACTACTACCTTCATCACATCTCCGTTGTAATAGTGGACCTGCAGCTGATAGTCAGCTATCCACTTGTGCTCCCGCCAGGTTTCACTGGCGTGTTTCACATCAGGCGTGCTTCACGTCGGAAAAGGGTTAAACTAGCTAAAACGTTTCAAAATGGCATTACAGAGCCAATTTAGGGCTTGTTAAGGGCTTTAATGGCCTCTCCCGCCTCTTGGAGGCGGGACGGAGTCGGGAACACCGCACACGATTTTATCAAAATTGCGTGGAGGCGGAATGGAGGCGGGATCAGGTCCGCCCGCCACTTTTCGCAATTTTAACCCCCCACACGCCTCCAAACCCACCTCCACAGCCCTATGAAAATCCAGCCCAAAAGATCCCATGGCATTATTTCAAAGACGAGGAAGGGAGGTCCCCCAGTGTTCGGGCCAATATTTATCCCTCAACCAACACCTAAAAACAGATTAGCTGGTCATTATTACATATTTGCGTGTGGGACTGTGCTGTGCACCAATTGGCTGCCGCATTTCCTGTGTTACAACAGTGACTACACTTCAAAAAGTACTTCATTGGTTGTGAAGAACTTTGGAAAGTCCTGAGGTCGTGAAAGACACTATATAAATGCAAGTATTTTTTCCTTTTACCTCACTACCACCTAATCCATAAAGGAGCACTATAATGATATTAAACTGGAAGTCATCGGTTATCCTTTATGCTGTTCTATATTCCTATCTGAAATGTGATGGTATGGCAATGAATAGGTCATTTTTTTTTAAAGCAAGTCGGTAAATTTTCATCTTCATTGCATGGGCGGTAATCTCGCAGAACGGATCGCCTGCTCATTACAGAACCCCTCTGCTTTTCATTCTATTAATTTCAATGGAATGAAAATCAAGAAGGTTTTATGATGGGCAGGTGATCCTCTCTGCCAGATTACCACCCTTGCGATGAAGATGAAAATTTACTTCAAAAAATGACAAGTAAAGTCCTGTTTAACTTATTCAGACCTTCCCAATCATCATTTTGAGTTCTTTTGAGATATTTCTGTGGTACGATCACTGTTTTGAGATGTGATACCAAAGATGTGGTAGAGCTAGCACTGATGCAGCTCCTGAGAGGTACCAATTTAATTCTAACATTTTTGAAATAACAGAGATTGCAGCCACAATGCCATGCATTGCTTCATGAACTAATGGACCATTGACAATGCATCCAATACAAATTTCAATTCAGTGCCAAATTACAAATACATGATCCATTCTATAATCAGAGCATGAATTCTTATTTTTGTTTTGTTCCCTTTTCTTTTCTTTATCCTAGAGGAAATGGACTTAGCATTTGTGCTGCACCATACAAGGTCATTTTTGCTGACTTTCTTCCTGAGTTCTTACTTATTGATGTGAAAGCATGCCAGCATTTGATTAACCTTTATTCTGAAATAGAATGCTAAAAACCGTACCTCAAGGCACAGTGCCTCAGAGCCCTGCATTATCAGTTCAAATCCACATTGTGAAAAACATTGAAAGAAGCTTAACTGTGACAGTGATCATGAATAAGAAGAGAAGTCTGACAGCTCGTTGATACATTGGAATGTGAAACAAGAGAGCCATAGCAACAGCAGTTCAGGATAACTAACACCGAGAGAGATTGGTGGACTCATTTATCGAACAAGTGCAGTTGTTTTATGAAACCTAGTGTTCTTCTGAGTGAAAACTTTCTCTAGAAATACAGTAGTAGCCATGATGCGGAGATGCCGGTGTTGGACTGGGGTGGACAAAAGTGAGAAGTCGTACAACACCAGGTTATAGTCCAACAGTTTTATTTGAAATCACAAGCTTTCGGAGCTGCTGCCCCTTCGTCAGGTTGGACTATAACCTGGTGTTGTACGACTTCTCACTTTTAGAAATAGTAGAACATTTTTAGACCATAAGAACATAAAAACATTTTCTCAAACTTTTATTCTCCTAAATTGAGCCAAAGCAAAGAGCAGTTGGCTCAGTGTGTAACAATACCACATGATGCAGTGCCATACAGATCAGGAAATTCGCAGGTTCAGTCTCTGATCGAGGCTGAGTTAGGTGTTCTCAGCTGGAAGAAGGTGGGGCACTAGAATTGCTCTTAGCGGCCCAAGACTAAGGAAGGAATAAAAAACATTATCCAGTGATGCTCCTGCTGGAAGGTGTCTGTGTGTGGACTTTAGATGACAACACAATTAGTCCTGGCTGTGATGCAGCCTCGCTCCCCAGGTTTGAATAACCCGCTCACACACAGTGAGAGATTCTTCTCTTTGGGGCATAGTTCCAGCAGGGCATGACTTCCATCCATCCTTCTGGATCCGAGGCCTTCAACAGGTAAGTGCTGGGCTCGACTTGAGAAGAGAGGAAGCCGATATGAAAGCCTCCATTGGGGAAACTTAGGGGTAGAAATTAGGTCGCGCCCCATTTGGGGCGCAAATATCGTCCGGACGCAAATATTAGCGCCTGGTGCTAATTATCGGCACTGACAGGAAACTTCACTTTTACCGCCCCGGGAGGTGAGTGGAGTGCTAAATTAGGCGCTGCACACCTCTCTTAAGGCGCAAAGGCCAAGGAGTGAGGCGCTAACTCAGCGCGCGAGCGCAGCGCAGCTGCTGCCAGTTAGCGAGGGGACACTTCTTAAAGCGGGGGGGGCCACTTGCTCCCCAGCCACACCCTGCTCATTGCAGCCTTGAATCTCAGCCTGGAGAGACCTGTAATCCATTTTGCTGCCAAGCATGGAGAGGGTGAGAGAACGCGCTCATCGCTTCACCGAGCGGGCCTTGGATGCTCTGGTTGACGCAGTGGAGCGCAGACGATGTATGCTGTTCCCTGAGAGTGGCAGGAGGCCTTTGCCACGCGAGTTCAGAAGAGTGTGGAGGGAGGTGGCTCAGAGCGTCTCCTCCAGGAGCATGGTGCCCAGGACCCATACTCAATGCCGCAAAAAGTTCAACGACCTCACTCGGGTCGTCAGGGTGAGTGGCTTTTTCTCAATACCTCTCCATCCCTCCATCTCAACCTCACTCTATGGCCAGAGGGTCTTAAAACCCCAATGCACAACACTCATCCAACACCTATGGCCCTTTCATCAAACACACACACACATTCCACACTTTGCATACAGTAAGGGCTATTCACCTATGGGAGGCACATCAGGCAAGACCATGGCTGTATATTGTAAGGGCTATTCACCTATGGGAGGCACATCAGGCAAGACCATGGCTGTATATTGTAAGGGCTATTCACCTATGGGAGGCACATCAGGCAAGACCATGGCTGTATATTGTAAGGGCTATTCACCTATGGGAGGCACATCAGGCAAGACCATGGCTGTATATTGTAAGGGCTATCCACCTATGGGAGGCACATCAGGCAAGACCATGGCTGTATATTTACTCAGATGCTGTCCTTTTTCTTGCAGGCTAAGCTGGCTCATAATAGGAGACAGCAGCAACGGACAGGTGGAGGGCGGCTTCAGCTGCAACCCCTCAGCGATCTGGAGGAGCGCGTCCACAGGATTGTGGCAAGCCGGGTGATCGGTCCCGTCGCCACTGGAGACGCCGACCCCGTTGTGGACAGCAATGGTAAGGTCATCACCTTTTTGTCCTCTGTCCTTCCACTTGTCCCTCACAATACCAGCCTTTGACACTTTCAATCCAACTTGCTAACTCGCTGCACTTATTCCTCCCTTACTGCCACCCTGTCCTCACGCTAAAGCCACTCTTGTACCTCCCTGCTTTCAGATGGTGATTCACCAGCTGAGGAGACGGGCCCTGAAGCTGCCACTGGGAGTGATGCTGCAGCTGAGGAGGAAGAGGAAGCCAGAGCATCAGTGCCACCCTCTCCCGAGGAAGCCCATGCCCACACTGGGAACACGCCTTCCCCGGAGGGGAGCAGGGGGGAAGGGGCTGATGATGGTGAAGCTCCAGGACCCAGCGGGCTGCAGCAACGCCATGGGGGGGGTAGGGAAGAACGGGGGCCTTCTCCCCAGAGGGAGAGTATGCCAGACACTCCTACTGCAATGGACGCAGAGGAGGAGCGGCTGATTGCAGAAATGAACACCCAGGCGGTGGGCATGCACACTGAGCTCATGGGTGCAGTGGGAAGGGTGCCCGATTGCATTGAGTCACTGGCAAGGAGTGTGGAGCACTTCGCTGTAGCACAGGCGGATGCCACACTAACGCTTAGTGCTGCAATTCAGTCACTGGCTGCCGTGATCCCACCTCTGACTGCTCTCATACAGACTCAGATGGAGGCCACGCGAGCACAGACTGCTGCCAACCTCGATGGTTCGTGCACATGTCCCCGGGGCTGTCACCGCGCCGCAGCAGGCCAGCAATCTGTTCTCCGGCAAATTGCTCCGGATGCTGAAGTGCTGCCCCGTGGGAGTGCCAGTGTGTCGGGCGAGCAGGGAGTTGCTGGCCTCTCTCACGATGACAGCATTCCTGCTGCCAACACTGTCACTTCTCCACTGCACTTGCCACCGCCTGTAGGACAGACTGCTGCCGCCCATGCAGAGTTGGTGCAGTCTGCAGCCGGGCCCTCCAGGCCCAGAAGTGGTCGAGGCCGTCCTTCAGGGGCATCTGCAGTGTCAGGGTCTGACGAGCAGCAGCCTTCCACCAGCCTTGCTGCAGCCACTGAGGTCCCATTACGGAGGAGCAGTAGGGTTAGAAGGGGGGAAGTGCGCAAGGGAAGGAGATCACCCTCGAAGGGCAAAAAGTAGGAGGTGTGACAAAATGCTGGTCATTTTTTTATTAAAGGCCGAGGTTCATGGTCCAACTTTTGTTTAGTGTTTTGGACATTATCTCCAGGTTGTGAGAACCAGTTATGTTATTGACTGTTTTTTTGTGTTTATTTCTATGAGTTTGTCATGAGGAATTGACACACACAGAGTTTGTAAAATAAATAAGTTTCTGTATTCAAAATATACATGGCTGGTGGTTGGAATTATTGGTGCCTTGGCCGGCTTAGGGGTTGCGTGCTGGGTTGATTAGTGTTTGTAGCAATGGCAGGGGCCCTAGAAGCGGCTTGCTATTAGTCGTTGACGGACGGCCCTTGCAGTTTGACCATTGTGGGCCGCCCTCCTGCCTTGGTGCTGCTGATGATCATCGTCCTCGTCCTCTTCCTCCTCTTCCTCCTCCTCCTCTGGTGGTGCTACAAGGCCTGGTGGCATTGGCTGGGTCCTGAGGATTGCCATGTTGTGCAACATGCAGCACACGACTACGAAGTTCGAAACTTGCTCAGGTGAGTACTGCAGGGCTCCTCCGGAATGGTCCAGACAGCGGAACCGTTGTTTCAGCACGCCGATTGTGCGCTCAATAATGTTCCTGGTTGCTTGATGGCTTTCATTGTACCGCAGCTCAGCAGGGGTGTTTGGCATACGGAGCGGTGTCATCAGCCAGGTGCTCAATGCGTACCCCTTGTCCCCCAGAAGCCAACCAACTGGCTGATGCGGTGCCTCGAAAACTTCTGCCACAGTAGTCTGGCGCAGGATGAAAGCATCGTGGCAGCTGCCCGGATAGTGGGCATTGACAGCGAGTATCACCTGTCTGTGGTCACAGACCAACTGCACATTCAAGGAATGGAACCCCTTTCTGTTCCTGAATTCCTCTGCATTCTCTCGCGGAGCACGCAAAGCCACATGCGTGCAGTCAATGGCGCCCTGCACCATGGGGAAGCCCGCTTCCCTCGCAAAGCCCAGAGCACGGTCACGCTGCTTGTCTGGGGTCATAGGGAAAGAGATGAAGTCTCGTCTCCTTCTGAAGAGGGCATTGGTGACCTGCCGGATGCAGCGATGCACCGCAAACTGGGAGATATTGGCGAGGTCCCCAACAGCAGCTTGGAATGAGCCAGTGGCGTAGAAGTTCAAAGCCACTGTGACCTTCACTGCCACCGACAGAGACATCCTGGACCTCAGCTGAGGCTGCAGATCTGGCTGCAGCAGGTGGCAGAGCTCAGTGACCACCTCCTTGCTGAATCGCAGCCTTCGCAAACACAGCTCCTCGGACATATGGATGTAGGAGAGCTGTTCACGATATACCCTGGGAGGGTAAGCTCTCCTGTACATGCGCCTGATGGCCCTCCTCCGTCTGGCCATCATTGCCACTCTCTGTCTGCGTCTCTGTATCCTCCGATTCAGCTGGAGCAGGACGACGCCCCCAATCATTGCAGCCCCCATATTCTCTTTGCCAGAAAAGTATTGAGGTACAGCAACTAAAGTAGCAACAAAGTTAGGATGAATAGGCAAAACTACCTCACAAAGCGTTGAGTCAATGTAGAAGTCTCTCTCTCTCTCTCTCCGAATCTCTCTCTCTCTCTCAGAACGAGTGGTGCATAAATGTCGACCACAGAAAAAGACAGGAAGAGGCCCCCTTTAAATAGCGCCCCCCCCCAGCCCCACACCGATTGATAACGTTCCAGTCTTCCGGTCGTTGGAAGCGCCAGGCGGTAAGGCAGGGGGCGCCACTCAATTTCCGCTCCGGGGCGCCCCAAGGGCGTTGCACCATGGAATGACGTCACAATCTGTGCGCGCAGGTGGTCGCAGCGGTAAGTTTTAGCGCCGCCGCACAATCTCAAGTTAAGTTCTCGAGCGGCGCAAACATCGCTGTGCCCGGGCGTTAGCGGCTTAACGCCCCATTAGCGCCCTCTTAAGGCGCTAACGGGAGGCGCAACCAAGTGAATTTTTACCCCTTAGTGTCTTTAATGTAGCTTCCTGGGGCCTATCAGCACCTTCTACATGGCGACCCTGGGAAGCGGCAGTAAGTAGGGCAGACAGGAGGGAAATCCTCCTCTGGGCCCCACTCCCCAAGATGATTTGCACGTGATGGGTAGGAAAGGAAAGACCAGCAATAGTCTCGACAGGACAGGGGGAGGAAAGTCGCTGTCAGAATGGTGAGGCAGCGGTAGGCCTCACCACCCGCATTTTCCCTCAGTGTTTGCAGTGATCCCACCAACTTCAGGCAGGATCATGGAGAATAGTTTATTCCCCCTCACTGTCTAGGCTCGGCCATCAAAAATTACCAATTGGACCAGACAGTTACTCAGGTAAGTTCTTCAAAATTAACTCAGTATAAATGGAGCACATAGAACCAGCTTGTGTTGTGTTCTGATTATTAGTACTACTGTGAGTGAACATTTAAAACCAATACATTTGAAAATATTTAATAGATTTTAGCAGATCTCCCATGACATTGCTCACAGTGATCTGGAGGCTTTATAAGAATGTGTGTGGGGTGAGGGGAGTGGGGTAGAGCATTTTAGTAGGGACATTGATTTTATTCGCAGTGGGGTGACTCTGGGGCCTGGCAGTACTGGGATGGGGTCTCAGGGTCCATCAGTATTTTGAGGCGGGCTCTCAGGGTTGGGAACATTGGAAGCAGGCATCATAGATTTCTGGGAACACTGGAGATGGAGGTTCTAGGAACAATGGGGTAGGTCCATCGATCCAAAACCATCGGGAGAGGAATCCTGAGATCTGCTGTCACTGTGAAGTAGGTTCTTAAGATCTGGAAGCATTGGAGGAATTCTGGGATCGGGAACACTGTGAATGCAGTCTAAGGATTTGTGAACACTGAAAGGAGATCCAGGGATCCAGGAGTGGGGGGAAGTGGAGAGAGTCTGAGAATGGTGTCCTGGGGTCTAATGGGAAAGGGGCTTTGGAGCATTAAGAGTTGCAGAGATCTTGGCAGTATTGGGGGCAGCAGTGTGAGGAAGGGAGACTCAAAAGAATAGGAACCAAACTGCCTTTGGCCCCTTTTGAAACATAAGGCCTCAAACCTCAAATGTTTCTGCATGTTAGTCTCCTCTCCTGACCCATCCACGGTCCCTTTTGAGCCCTCAGATACCCTCACTACATTTCCCATCGTCAACTGTTTCCCATCTTTATGTTCCTGCTTTAAAGCACTTAAGGGTAAATTTCCTGCTTAAAATTAATGGATGAAAAATCATAGGCTGGGGGTGCACAGTTTCCTGATATGCACTTCCAGCAATTGGCAGGAGCACACTAAGAGTGAGTTTACCAATTTATACTGTCTTTAATAAATTTCCACAAACAAACAAAAATTACCTCTGAAAATGTTAAAACTTCATTGTTTATACAGTTTCCAAGTTTTTATATGAAACATTGTTAAGTATTAAAAATTATTTCTGGAGAGATTTTTAACTGAATATCATAGAATAGTAAAGCACAGAAGGAGGCCATTCGGCCCATCGAGCCTGCGCCAGCTCTTTCGAAGAGTGATTCAGTTAGTCCCACTCCCCTGCTCTTTCCCCATATCCCTGCAATTTTTTTCTCCTTCAACTATTTATCCAATTCCTTTTTGAAAGCTACTATTGAATCTGTATCCAGCACCTTATCAGGCAGTGCATTCCAAATCCTAACCACTCTGGTTCTTTTGCCAATCACCTTAAATCTGTGCCCTCTGGTTATCGACCCTTCTGCTAATGGAAACATTTCTCTTTATTTACTCTATCTAAAACCTTCATGATTTTAAACACCTCTATCAAATCTCCTCTCTGCTCTAAGGAGAACAACTTCAGGTTCTCCAGTCTATCCATGTAACTGTAATCCCTCATCCCTGTAACCATTCTAGTAAATCTCTTCTGTGCCCTCGTCAAAGCCTTTACGTCCTTCCTATAGTGTGGTGCCAAGAATTGGACACAATACTTCAGCTTGGGCCGAACTAGTGTTTTCTATAGGTTTAGCATAACTTCTTGGCTTTTGTACTCTATGCCTCTATTTAAAAATGTGAGAAGTCGCACAACACCAGGTTATAGTCCAACAGTTTTATTTGAAATCACAAGCTTTCGGAGCGCTGCTCCTTCATCAGGTGAAGTGAAGAGATGCATATAGGCACAGCATATATAGTCAGAGAACACTGCCAGACGATTACAGTTAATCTTTCCAACTGCCCTTTATCACACCTCGGCAGAGAGATAATCACAGCAATCAAAGGTGTGGATGGTGTTCAAACAGGTCAGTCAGGGAAACATTACATCAAAGACAATGAGGTGGGGTCAAAAGGGGTCAAATGTGGCAGATGCTGGGGTCTGTATGGAAAACATATAACTTTTTTTGCTGGAAATCACAGCAGGTCCGGCCGCATCTGTGTAGAGAGAACAAGCCAACGACGACTCGAGTCTGGATGACTCTACGTCAGGTGGGGTTACATGTAGCGTGACATGAACCCAAGATCCCGGTTGAGGCCGTCTTCATGGGTGCGGAACTTGGCTATCAGTTTCTGCTCGACGATTTTGCGTTGTCGTGTGTCTCGAAGGCCGCCTTGGAGTATGCTTACCTGAAGATCGGAGGCTGAATGTCCTTGACTGCTGAAGTGTTCCCCGACTGGGAGGGAACACTCCTGCCTGGTGATTGTTGCGCGGTGTCCGTTCATACGTTGTCGCAGTGTCTGCATGGTCTCGCTGATGTACCATGCTCTGGGGCATCCTTTCCTGCAACGTATGAGGTAGACAACGTTGGCCGAGTCACATGAGTATGTACCATGTACCTGGTGGGTGGTGTCCTCACGTGTGATGATGGTATCTGTGTTGATGATCTGGCATGTCTTGCAGAGGTTGCCGTGGCAGGGTTGTGTGGTGTCGTGGCCGCTGTTCTCCTGAAAGCTGGGTAATTTGCTGCGAACAATGGTCTGTTTGAGGTTAGGCGGCTGTTTGAAGGCGAGTAGTGGGGGCGTGGGGATGGCCTTAGCGAGGTGTTCGTCGTCATCGATGACATGTTGAAGGCTGCGAAGAACATGGCGTAGTTTTTCTGCTCCAGGGAAGTACTGGACGACATAGGGTACTTTGTTGGTTGTGTCCCGTGTTTGTCTTCTGAGGAGGTCTATGTGATTTTTCGCTGTGGCCCGTCGGAACTGTCGATCGACGAGTCAAGTGTCATATCCTGTTCTTACGAGGGCGTCTTTCAGCGTCTGTAGGTAGCCCAGGATCCCATACGCTTTATTAACTGCTGTGTTAACCTGTTCTGCCACCTTCAAAGATTTGTGCACAAACACCACCAGGTCACACTCTTTTTGCACCCCCTTTAAAATTGTACCATTTAGCAGGTATTGTCTCTCCTCATTTTTCCTACCAAAATGCTTACACTATCTGCGTTGAATTTCATCTGCTATGTGTCGATAACCTCTTGAAGTCTATTACTATCTTCCTCACTGTTTACTATACTTCCAAGTTTCGTGTCATCAGCAAATTTCGAAACTATGCCCTGTATCTCCCAATATATATGACCAAAATAGACGATTGACTTAAAAAAAAAATTCTGTAGACAATCTCTTTGTTTTCTTCTCCATCAATCAACGAAGAACCTACACTCGCAGGTGCTTCTGTTCCCATGTGCTGCCTCTGCTTTTCTGTGCTGAGTTCATAACAGAGAAGCACAATTCTAATATAATTACATCATTTATCACTTGTCTGACATATGCGTTCAACCTCCAGTTTCTTTCATAGATCTTTAGAAAAAGCAGAGAAACTCTCATTCTTACAGGATGAAGGGACACATCCTTTTACCTTTCAGCTCCTGTTGATGCACAGATTGCACACTGGGAAATTCTGCACAAACTCAGAACATGCCGTTTGCATGTTGGGAAATTCTGAAAACTGCATGGGGTGAAATTAGTCTTGGGTGGTAGTACAAAACAGGCTGCCGATTCGCTATCGCTTGTAATTTTCGAATGTTTTATTTTGTTTAAACCCTTATTGTGGACAAAATTCAGTAACCGAGAAAAAAATTCAGAAAGCATTTTTAGCCAGTCGTGTGGAGCAGATAATACAGCACCTGCTAGTGACCAAGGCCTGTAATTACACTGGAACCTGTCTAGATCGGGCTCACCCATTACAGTTCTGGACATAACAATTTATAATGAAAAAAGTTAATACAATGTATGACGAAACATGAGAACAGGTCGTAAGATTTTGTAGACAGGATATGCATTCGCCAGATCCCAACCTGAGTTGGGATTTCCTGCTCAGCCTTGTAGGTGGTGAAACCTCCACCTGTCCCTTACATGGCTTCAATGGAAATGACAATCTGGAGAGATGTATATTGGGCGACTGATTCAATATTGGCCATTTTACACTATGTCCCAAAGTCATACTGTGGAACTGGAATCAGATAAGGGTGGCAGGTTATCTTTCCTGAAGGATGTTAGTGAACCAGTTGGGGTTTTACAACCCTCTGATGGTTGTAAAATTTACCAGGTTATTGAATTCAATTTCACAGCTTGCCATGGTGGGATATGAACTCACAACTTCTGGGTTGTTAGATCCAGTACCATAACCATTAGGCTACCCTACGCAAGCCCTTCACACTTTTATTTCTTTCTTTAAATTATTGATCACAGCAAAACAAATAAAATGTAAACACGCTAATGTTAAAATATTGCTCTGAAAAGAACGATCAGATCCACAACTCTCAAAAGATTGAGAAAGGGAATTCGACATTGCCACAGCTTAAATAAAGAAAAGGGAATCAGAGGTGGTCAGTTGCCCACATCTCCCTTGCAGCTCTGCCATCTGTGATTGGGTAACATTTAAAATGTTGGACGATGTTGTGCATTAGACAACCAACTTCTGTTGCCAAAATGTGACATGACACAAATTTGCACCAACAGTCCCCCACTTGTTGAGGTCGTGATCTCGTTTACATAGAATTGTATAGAATGTACATCACAGAAACAAGCCATTTGGTCCAACTGGTCCATGCTAGTGTTTAATATAAGAAGTTTAATACAACTTAATATAATAATTTTCTTCAATTTCATGAACTGCTGGGTGGATTGGCATTTACTCATAGAGTTGGCTGGGGGAGGAAGGAAGATCAAAAGAAAATAGTCCCCAGGCTGCTCTCACACGTCCTACTGACTGGTTAAGAGTGGCGTGACAAAGGTTTTTCAGCAGATTACCAGCCATCCTTTTTGTAAGGGATTGTCATTGCACATCATGGGACCCAATTGGAAAGCAGAAAAATAGTTTTCGTGAAGAAATTTAAACAGCTGTATCTGAAATTGTTGTTTGATTATATGCTTTGATTCTCCTGTTATAGTTTATGTTTCCAGGTATGTCGCTATCCACTGCTTCAATAAGCTAAGTTTCTGCACCTAAAAATAAACAAAAAGTTGCCATTTCTTGAATACCTTAGTTGGTGCTTTGTAAAATGATATGCAACTGAACCTGCTGTTTTAAAAAAGTAATTCTTGGGACGTGGGCATGACTGGCAGTTACTGCCCATCCCTAGTTGCCCTGCTAGATCACTTCAGAGGGCAGTTAAGGGGGCAATTTTAACCTAACCCACCCATCGGATAACTGATGGGATCGGGCGCAATGCTGGTTTTACACCCTGCTCGCTTTAATTCTCCATAAAAGTCAACGGAGATTAATATTGGGCATGATGTAAAACAGACATTCCGCACGATGCCGTGGGATTTCCGCCTGGTGAGTTAAGTTAAGTTAATTCCCTAAGAATCAACCACATTGGCGTGGGACTAGAGTCCCATATAGGCTAGACCAGGTATGGACGGCAGTTTTCCTTCTCTAAATGACATTCACAAACCAGTTGGGTTTTTACTTTTAACTGAAATTAGCTTTTAATTGTCAAACTGCTGTGGTGGGATTTGAACTCTGGATTACTAATCTAATCCAGTAACATAACCACTATGCTAACATAACCAAGCGCTCAGTGAAGTCATGAAATTACTAAATGTTCCAAAGGAAAACACCCACTGACTCTGCACATAGCAGTAAACCATTGGTTGACAAGAGTTTGTCTCACCACCAGAAGCCAGATAATTGACAACAAAGCATTCTTTCACAATTGCAGTCTTCAAAGGTATTATTAGATTGTGTAAAGAAAGTGAAAATCCTGTAGGATTTATAGTTTGCCCCATATAGGGGTTTGTCCAAAATCTGAAAAATGCCTTGTAGGTTGTTTAAACTGGGTGCAGTGATACCTTAGATAGGAAAGGTTTTAATGCAATCCTTAATATGCATGTTAATCGTGGAAGCTATTCTTTCAAGAAGGGTTAATTCAGTAATTTCTATTTCAGAACAGATCCTGCAATGATTGAACAGATGTTTTTTTCTGTGTTTCAAGGGCACAGCTCCCCAGGTTGCAGCTGTCAATTAAAAAAACATTCAATGCTGCAGGAACTCTTGCACATTTGATTAGTTGCTGCTATTGACATGAAAAACCAGATGGCTCTGTTTGAATGCTCCAGAAGGTCACCAAGAATATACTGTAATATAATGTAGTGAGCAATCCTTGTGAAAATAACTTTTTTAACACCCTTCTGCTAGCAAGGTAACAGACATCCAAATTCTTACATCACAGTGCTTGTAAATTATGCTCCCTGCTATCACTGAACAAGGTTCTAAGGAATCACAGAATGCTGACTTGTAAGTTATCAACTCATTCTACTGAAAGTATAAATCATATCAATTGGCTTTATATGATGCATCCTCTATTTCTACTTTTTTTAAAATTTTCACCGCTAACAGTCATGCCAGGTAGAAAGGCATGTCATTGCATAGAAAGGTAAATCTTTCATATAATTAATGTTGCATTTTCACGCAGTTACAGCAATTTATTATTAAAAATAACAAACACATTATCAATTACTTTATTATGGAACTAAATGTTGAATAAGACATCAAACACGATAACACCAAGATAGGCGGCATTGTAGGCAGTGAAGATGAAAGCATAAAATTTCAAAGAGATATTGATAGATTAAGTGAATGGGCAAAACTGTGGAAATGGATTTCAGTGCAGGCAAATGTGAGGTCATCCACTTTGGACCTAAAAGGGATAGAGCAGGGTACTTTCTAAATGGTGAAAAGCTAAAAACAGTGGAGGTCCAAAGAGACTTAGGCCTCCAGGTACATAGATCATTAAAATGTCATGAACAGGTGCAGAAAATTATTAAAAAGGCTAATGGAATGCTGGCCTTTATATCTAGAGGACTAAAATACAAGGAGGTAGAAGTTATGCTACAGCTATACAAAACCCTGGTTAGACCACACCTGGAGTGCTGTGAGCAGTTCTGGGCACCACACCTTAGGAAGGATATATTGGCCTTGAAGGGAGTGCAGCGTAGGTTTACCAGAACGATACCCGGACTTCAAGGGTTAAGTTACGAGGAGAGATTAAACAAAAGGGTTGTATTCCCTAGAATTTAGAAGGTTAAGGGGTGATCAGATTGAAGTTTTCCAGATATTAAGGGGAACAGATAGGGTAGAGAAACTATTTCCGCTGGTTGGGGAGTCTAGGACAAGGGGGCATAGTCTAAAAATTAGAGTCAGATCTTTCAGGAGTGAAATTAGGAAACACTTCTTCACACAAAGGGTGGTAGAAGTTTGGAACTCTTCCGCAAACGGCAATTGATGCTAGATCAATTGTTAATTTTAACTCTGAGATTGATAGCTTTTTGTTAATTAAAGGTATTAAGGGATATGGGGCAAAGGTGGGTATATGGAGTTAGGTCGCAGATCAGCCATGATCTCATTGAATGGTGGAACAGGCTCGAGGGGCTAAATGGCCTACTCCTGTTCCTATAACAATTGTAATCATTCTGGTTAATTCAAACAGGCTTTTTCTTTAATTATGGATTATGCGCTACTTATTAAACATTCAGTGAAACTGTAATGTCTTCATAACTAACAGTTCAAAATTAGAAGAAGGAGTAATTTTATGAAATTGCACTCGTGGTGCAGAGCCTCACCATTGGAGAGCGTGTATTGGGAGTTTGGGCATGTAAGAAAGCAATGGATGGAGAGGATGGATGGTGTCAGAAGCTTGACTCGGGTCAAATAAGACACCTTGCAAACAATCTAGTTCAACCTGAGACAGTGTCAGGGGAGGGGGATGAAATCAGGAGCGAGGGTACGGAGTTTGTAGCGAGTGCCAAAGACGATGCTTAACTGGAGTAAATTGTGGCTTACCCAGGGCTTGGATGTCAGATAAGCAGGCTGACTACATAGAGGCAGTGGAGGGGTTGAGAAGTAGAGCTGGATGTCGTCAGTGTAAATGTGGAACTTGACACTAGAGCCTAGAAATTCTTGACACTATAGCCCATTTCTGGGTGTGCAGGGGATCAGGGTTGGGTGAGTGGGCAGAAGCGTGGCAGATGCAATATAACGTGGATAAATGCGAGGTTATCCACTTTGGTGTCAAAAACAGAAAGGCAGACTATTATCTGAATGGCAATCCAGAGCGATTTGGACAGACTGGGTGATTGGGCGGATAAATGGCAGATGCACTATAATGTGGACAAGTGCGAAGTTATCCACCTTGGGTGCAGGAACGGGAGGGCAAATTATTATTTAAATGGCAATAAATTGGGAGAGGGGGAAGTACAGAGAGACCTGGGTGTTCTTGTACACCAGTCACTGAAGGCGAGCATGCAGGTGCAACAGGCGATCAAGAAGGCAAACGGTATGCTGGCCTTCATAGCAAAAGGGTTGGAATACAGGAACAGGGATACCTTGCTGCAGCTGTACAGGGCACTGGTGAGACCACACCTCGAGTACTGTGTACAGTTTTGGTCGCCTCATCTGAGGAAAGATGTTCTTGCCATGGAGGGGGTGCAGCGGCGATTCACCAGGCTGATACCAGGAATGGCGGGATTGACCTATGAGGAGAGACTATGTAGTTTAGGGATGTACACACTGGAGTTTAGAAGATTGAGAGGGGACCTCATAGAAGTGTATAGAATTCTGACAGGTCTAGACAGACTAGATGCAGAAGGAATGTTTCCCTTGGCGGGTGAGAACAGAACTAGAGGACATAATTTAAGGATAAGGGCTAAACCATTTAGGACAGAAATGAGGGGGAATTTCTTCACTCAGAGGGTGGTGAACCTGTGGAACTCATTGCCACAGAGGGCAGTGTACGCCAGCTCATTAAATATATTTAAGAGGGAATTAGATATATTTCTACAGGCAAAAGGGGTTAAGGGTTACGGAGAGAAGGCGGGGACGGGATACTGAATTGGAGGATCAGCCATGATCTCATTAAATGGCGGAGCAGGCTCGAAGGGCCGGATGGCCTACTCCTGCTCCTATCTTCTATGTATCTATGTATCTATGTATCTATGTATGAGACCTGGGTGTCCTTGTGCACCAGTCGCTGAAGGTAAGCATGCAGGTGCAGCAGGCGGTGAAGAAGGCAAATGGTATGTTGGCCTTCATAGCGAAAGGGTTTGAGTATAGGAACAGGGATGTCCTGCTGCAGTTGTACAGGGCCTTGGTGAGACCACACCTTGAGTATTGTGTGCAGTTTTGGTCGCCTTATCTGAGAAAGGATGTTCTTGCCATGGAGGGAGTTCAGCGAAGATTCACAAGGCTGATACCTGGGATGGCAGGAATTACATATGAGGAGAGATTGGGTCGATTGGGCTTATACTCGCTGGAGTATAGAAGAATGAGAGGGGATCTCATCGAAACATATAAAATTCCGACAGGTCTGGACAAACGAGATGCAGGAAGAATGTTCCCGATGGTCGGAGAGTCCAGAACCAGGGGTCATAATCTAAGGATAAGGGGTAAGCCATTTCGGACAGAAATGAGGAAGAATTTCTTCACCCAGAGAGTGGTGAACCTGTGGAATTCTCTACCACAGAAGGTAGTTGAGGCCAAGTCATTAAATATATTCAAGAATGAGTTAGATATATTTCTTAAAGCTAAAGGTATCAAGGGATATGGGGAGAAGGCAGGTACAGGGTACTGAGTTTGGATGATCAGCCATGATCTCATCGAATGGCGGAGCAGGCTTGAGGGGCTGAATGGCCTACTCCTGCTCCTATCTTCTATGTTTCTATGTATTCCCTGAGCCTGATTAGTGAGGCCTAAGGCACACCCGATATTGATCCTCGGGACTCATTACTATCGGGATGGTAAGCTGCAGACAGTAACAGGGAGCTTGCTGGTGAAGCGAGATTGAAGATTGGGCTAATAACAGAAAACGCTGGAAAAACTCAGCAGGCCAGGCAGCATCCGTGGAGAGAGAAACAGAGTTAACGTTTCAGGTCGAAGACCTTTCGTCAGAACTGGAAAAAAGCAGGAAATGGAATAGATTTTAAAGCAGGTTTAGGGGCTGGGAAGGGGAGGGGATGAAAGAACAAAAGGGAAGGTCAGTGATAGGATAGAAAGCAGGAGAGATTAAGAGACATTGAGAGACATTAAGAGATATTCAAGGCAAGAGGAGGTGGTAATGTGACAGGTTAAGGAACAAAGGATGGCTCTAGATGAAGGAGCATGTACATGCCCAAACTCCTCCTTCATCTAGAGCCATCCTTTGTTCCTCAACCTGTCACATTACCACCTCCTCTTGCCTTGAATATCTCTTACGGTCTCTCAATGTCTCTTAATCTCTCCTGCTTTCTATCCGATCACTGACCTTCCCTTTTGTTCTTTCATCCCCTCCCCCATTTTCCAGCCCCACAACCTGCTTTAAAATCTATTCCATTTCCTGCTTTTTCCAGTTCTGACGAAGGGTCTTCGACCTGAAACGTTAACTCTGTTTCTCTCTCCACGGATGCTGCCTGGCCTGCTGAGTTTTTCCAGCGTTTTCTGTTGTTATTTCGGATTTCCAGCATCCACAGTATTTTGCTATTGAAGATTGGGCTGCTGTGATGCCATCAGCGATGCTCAGGTAACTGATAAAGATGGGTAACCATGAGGTGGGGCGGGGGGAGGTGCAGCAATCAGGTTGGGAAGGAAGCTGTGGCCGGGGGAGAGGTAGTAGTGGTGATCGGGGGAGGGGAACATAGCGTCGACGATCGGGATGGGGGAGAGTTAGCGATGAAGATTGGGAAAAGGTAATGGCAGAGATCAGGGAGGGGAGCGTAGGCTGACAGCAGCCCGCATTCTTTGAATGTAGGGTTGGGAGTAGCACTCCTGCTCCTCCCGGCTCTACATTCAGGTAAGTATATTTTGAAATTGGACCTTGTTGGATGTGGCCTAACGTGGTTCCTTTCAGGGCCACCAATTAGGCCACTTGTAGACCTGATTTCCCGATGCCAGTTGTCTCAGGGCAAACCAATCCAGCAGTGGGGGCCTCAAACAGGCATTAAACCCTTATTTGCATATGTAAAGGGACTAACGCCTTTACTAATATAACGGGCGGCGCACCTCCAGCTCGTAATGAACATGTGCTTCCCACCTCCCATATTGAAAGCTAAGGAGGCCATTTGGCTCCTGAAAAATGGGTGCTGTGCGGCCAAATTTCTAGGCCTATGTCTTTGGATGGTTTCGCCAAGGGGCAGTATGTAGATTGGAAATAGTAGGGGACCAAGGATAGATCCTTATGAGAGTTCATAGGCAATGGTGGGAAGTGAAGCCATTGCTGGAGATGCTCCGGCCACAATTGGATTGGTAAGAGTGGAACCAAGCAAGGGCGGTCCCACTCAACCGGGCAGCAGAAAAGAGGCGTTGGAGCTGGATTGGGTGGTTGACTATGTCAAAGGCAGCAGAGTAGTCGAAAAGGATGAAGACTATGGTCACTGTCATAGACAATGTCATTTATGATTTAATGGAGGGGTGTCCACTGTAAAGCAGGTAGCAACAAATAATTATGCTTCTTTTGTACAGAGCACAGATGATATCTCTGAGTCTGATAGCCTGGATTCAGAAGCACAATTGGGAATGGAACCGTATCTTGTCCGACGACTTTCGTTTCAGGCTCTGCAGCTTCCACCATTAGCCTTCAGACTTGCAGAACAATATGACTGGGAAAGAAGATCAGAAATGGAACACATACCAAGGCCGACAACTCTTCCACTAAAGACTCTTCCTTTAATTGCAATTACCGCTGCAGACAACTTAAGGTAAGTAAAAAGTAATACACCTATAAGGTATGAATTTTCCATGGTGGTAGCGGGTACAATCGGTGGCGGGTCGGGTGGGAAAGTTGTTTTTTTTGACAGCGGGTCAGGAACCTGCTGTCATCTCGCTCCCACGTGCCTATCCCCTAGTCACGTCTGTCATCGTGGAGCCGACCCGACTGGCAGTGGCGGGGGACCCAATTGAAATCATTATGAGGTACTTCACAGGCATTTAAGAGCCATTTTCCCCCTACTTTTTAAATTTCTCTGCATGGCCACGGGATTCATGCAGCTTGGGAACCACGTCTGTCAACCTGAGGCGTGAGTTCCATGGCCATTGCTCTGGCTGATGACTTGACAGCATGGAAAACAAACCAAATTAAAAACATGTTGATTACATCAGCTAACAGATTGATGGAAATTCTTGAAAAGCTACTGGTAAATGTTAATTCAGAAATTCCTGAAGGGTAAGGGCTACCCTGGTTGGTGAGGGAAATACATTTTTCACTGGCCATTCTCGGCTGTTGCCTTCCAACTCAACAGTAATTGCAGTGAATTGATCTGCACTATAAAAAATGACATACCATTTAAATAAATGTTTGTGTTGTTTCTAGTCAGGTTTTTCTCACAGTATACTGTGATTGTCCAGTTACGTATTAAATCAAGTCATCAACTGTAACAATTTCATTCTCATCACTCATTCCACTGGTTTGATTTGCTTTCAGTCCCTGAATATGACTAATTTAATTTTTCAGTCTGAGACTTTAGGGTGAATTTCTGCAGAGGTTCTCTCACTTGTCCATTGTTAACTTCAACAGAAGAGTTGCAGAAATCTCAGAAACACATTGCAAGCACCAGTTACATTGTTTCCGCAGCTCTTCCACTGAACTTGCATAAGATTGCAAATCCACCCCTTTACAATTACATATAAAATCTGCTTAATTTTATGTATTACTTATACACACATATCTTTTATTTGTACCAGTTACTGATACGAAAGTCTATAGATTTGTGACTAAAGCACCAATAACTTCCCAATTAATGTACTTTTTAATTATGTTCTTGATCGTATTTGTAGGTGGAGTCATGTTACTTAATGATATTTGAATATTTCTGTATTTTATTATATTATTGTATAGTAAAGATTGAACACCTACTATGTTAGATTAAACTTAAAATTTAATGTGGCCAGGGTCCCTTTAAGGATCCCGGCTTAAAAAGTGTCATTAGTGATGTCACCAGACCAGCTCCATCTAATTGGGCCGGGTAACGTGCTGGGTGGGCTTAATAGGCCCCATTAAGGTAAGTTCATTTTCTACAGCGCCATGGAGCCAGCAGCGGGGTCATGACCCACCACTGACACCGGCCGCACCGGACCCGCCAAGGGAAGTAAAATTCCAGCCATAGTGTTCTATTTTTGTGTGGTCCTCAGTTCTGAAACTGTCACGTACGTTGTCTTTTTCCTAGAAAGATCCCTAATTCAGACATTTACACTACCAGTATATACAAGAAATTAAGCAGGGTCTTTTTGGGGTCGAGATGGTTCCAAGATGACACCCCTGGAAAAGAAAGATTGGAACCAAGCCAATCTTCCGTGATGGATGTGGTAACGCAATACTTGAACTAGGCAGGTCCGCAGTACTCGGGGACGTTGTTGATGATTAACAATCCAGCTTGGCTCAATAATGGAAGTTGGAAGTATAGACTTGTCACTCGGGCTGGGATTCATCTCATTTGGTTTCTGATAGCCATGCAAACCAATGCCCGAAATGATAGATGGTTCGGTTTGAACAAAAAGCAGCAGGAAGCTTACCAGTGGTAAAATGAGAATAAATTCTCACATAAGAGTAAAATTTTAAAAAATATTTAATGATCAAAATCCTACTTTGGGAGTACTCCTAGAACATCCATGTATGTGTTTGCAGGATATTGGCATGTTTATTTGGCAAGGGGTGAATCAACCTACTGCTATATGTACACAAATGTGACTTGATATGACACAAAAGCTTTTCTAATCCTGTTTTAGTTCAGCTGGAGAAGAAATAAAACATACCTGAGCACAGGAACAATGTCAAAGCATCCAGTTTAAACTATCGGATTGGTGTGCTTTACCTGTCATTTTGATGATTACAATGAAATTGAGATTGTTATTTGGAAAGTTTCCTAATGGTGGCTACATAAATAATGCATCTGAGACATTAATTATCTGAAATAAGAAATGTTGTTATGCTGTAAGGCGAAGTAGACTGAAATTGTCAATCTATCTGACAAAATTCCACTGACATGTTTGCGAATTAATTATTGTCTGCCATTTGACAGCAATTTAAAGAAGTCTACATTTTTGTCAGGACTGAACATGATTATGAAGGAACAGAGCTTATTAAGATGATAACATTCAGCTTCTAGCACACAGAAATGCCCCATTCAGCAGATTTTTTAATTATAATTGTTGAAGCGAGTCTAACATTGAATATTCCTGAAATAAAAACAAAATATGCTGGAAGTACTCAGCAGGTCAGGCAGCATCTGTGGAGAGAGAAACAGAGTTAACGTTTCAGATTGATGACCTTTCATCAGAACTGGAAAATGTTACAGATGCAACAAGTTTTAAGCAAATACAGAGGTAGGGAAAGAGGGGAGGAGAGGAAAGTCTGTGATAGGGTGGAAGGCAGGAAAGATTAAATGACAAAAGGGATAATTGTGCAAGGCAAAAGGGGTTGGTAATGGCACAAGTAAAGAAACAAAAGATGGGTCTAGAAGAGGTGTAAATAGCAACAGCAGAACCATTACCAGCACCTGCTGTCCGAAAAAATGGGGGCAGAGGTTATGATCTGAAATTGTTGAAATTAATGTTGAGTCTGGAAGGCTGTCATGCCTAATCGAAAGATAAGGTGCTGTTCCTCGAGCTTACATTGAACTTTATTGGAACAGTGTAGGAGGCCGAGGACAGAGAGGTCAGAGTAGGAGTGGAGTAGAGAATTAAAGTGACAAGCGACTGGAAGCTCAGGGTCACACTTGCGGACTGAACAGAGGTGTTCCGCAAAGCGATCACCCAATCTGCGTTTGGTCTCCTAATGTAGAGGAGACCACATTGTGAGCAGCAAATACAGTATACTAAATTGAAAGAAGTACAAGTAAATCGCTGTTTCACCTGGAAGGGGTGTTTGGGGCCCTGGACAGTGGGAAGGGAGGAGGTAAAAGAGCAGGTGTTGCATCTCCTGCACTTGCATGGGAAGGTGCTGTGGGAAGGGGAAGGGGTGTTGTGGGGTGATTGAGGAGTGGACCAGGGTGTCATGGAGGGAACGGTCCCTTCGGAATGCTGAAAGGGGAGGGGGGGGGAAGATGAGTTTGGTGGTGGGATCACGCAGGAGGTGGCGGAAATGGCGGAGGATGATCCCTTGAATGTGGAGGCTGGTGGGGTGAAAGGTGAGGACAAGGCGAACCCTATCATGGTTCTGGGAGGGAGGGGAAGGGGTGAGAGCATAAGTGCGGGAAATGGAATGGACAAGGTCGAGGGCCGTGTCAACCATGGTGGAGGGGAATCCTCGATTGAGGAAAAAGAAAGACATATTGGAAGCACTGAATATTCCTGAGTGGGTGGAATTTATTGATGCAACATCTTGAGTTGGTGCCCATGAAAAGGCGAAACTTGAGACTTCTTGGGAAATTATTTTTTTAAAGAGGAAATTATTATTTTTTTAACTGTTTTAGTGCCAGATAAACAGTTATGTAAGTAGCACACCTGTTTTTAGTAGGTTTCATAAACTTGATGGCCCAGGCTTTCCGGCTTTCTCCCACCAGTTTTTCTTTGCATATGGAGAGGATAGTGCCAGAAATGTGTTTATGGACACACTCTGTTGTATGCATGCAAATTACCCTGGGACCAGAAGGTCAGGGGGGCATGTCCATAGGGAGCAGAAATCCCCCCCCCCACCCAATCAGAAAGCCAAAGTCTATATCTGAAAATACAAGAAAACCAATACAAATAATTTCTAGAATCCTATTTGTTACAATTATAACAAAACAGAGAGATAAATTTTCGTTTTCAGCAATTCCAGCATAGAGATCTACACTGACACATTGATCCCGACTCTTCAAGCTTGAAGTTCCCACTAAAACTGTAAAAACAAATCATAGAATGGCTCAATGCAAGTTTGTCCCCATAGTTCTCCATGTGGTAAGGTTTTAACACCAAAAAAATAGAAATCTGAATGGAGGTGAGACACTTCCATCGAGTGAAGGGAAAATCAAATGGGTAAATCACCCCATACAACTGTTGTGCTCAGACCACTTAATTTGTAATGTGTTGAAAGGGTGGAATTTAAGTCTGGAGAAACCTGCAGCACGTGTAAAAAGTTACTGGGAAAGCATCAGGCCTTAAAGCTACCCTAAAATCAGCTCAATTTATCACTTGTGTTGGAACACTGCCTAATACTGAGCAATCTTCAAGCCTTAAATTCTTCATCTAACAATGCTTTTGCCTTGTGGAAATCACTCCTTATCAAGCGTGAATGAAGTAGTAATGTAGGCTGAACCAATGGCATGATCAGGTGAGCAAGCTTCATTATAAAATCTGCTCATAATATAAAGCTACGTGGCTACGTGATTACCTTAATAGAGATTAAAAAGGATCTCAGTGAATCAAATGGATGGATTAAGGAATGACAGACAGACTCCGAAGCTGCGGATGCCTGTTCTGCAGGTGGATTGAGTGCCGGTGACCTCCGTCCCTGACCCTGCTAAAGTATCCAGAGAGGGAGGTTACCCCATTTAAGCAACAGTGGCAGGTTCCTGCCCCACAATGGTTGCATCTTCAGTGCAGGAAAAGGGTTGCTGGCAGCCATTAATGCAGCATCCAGAACCACCAGCCAGAAGATCTATTTCCATCTGCTCCATTGGCTTCCTTTTAAAAGGGACCTAAAAAACATACTAGTGTTGCCATTTTGACTTTTTTTTAAAAATTCGTTCATGAGTTGTGGGCGTCGCTGGCAAGGCCAGCATTTATTGCCCATCCCTAGTTGCCCTTGAGAAGGTGGTGGTGAGCCGCCTTCTTGAACCGCTGCAGTCCGTGTGGTGAAGGTGCTCCCACAGTGCTGTAAGATAGGGAGTTCCAGGATTTTGACCCAGTGACGATGAAGGAACGGCAATATATTTCCAAGTCAGAATGGTGTGTGACTTGGAGGGGAACTTGGAGGTGGTGGTGTTTCCATGCGCCTGCTGCCCTTGTCCTTCTAGGTGGTAGAGGTCGCGGGTTTGGGAGGTGCTGCAGGAGAAGCCTTGGCGAGTTGCTGCAGTCCAGGCCATGGCCTAAGCCTGGAACCTCTGAACCCCACATCTCCCAGATCTGTACACTGGGTTCATCTCAGTGTTCAGGTTGCTTGATGTTAAAAAAGCTAGGGCTCAGGATATTCCTGGGAATTCTCTCTTCCCCAGCCCCACCCTTCCAACATCATGGACCATGTTTGAGGAGGAGGGGAGGGTATGCCTCATTTTTATTCAATGAAAAGCTGTTATCAATGAAGGTAACCATACACTGGGACACGTCACACAGGCATTTGGTTATCTTGAAACAGGTATTTTTTAACTCTGTGTCACTGATTTATAAGACAATATTTACAATATTATGTGCAATTTGGACACCCAAACTTTAAGAATACACTTTCTTGGTGGAGTCCAACATTCCTTAGACTCTGGATCAGTTCCGATGGAGTGGAGGGTGGCCAATGTAACCCCTCTTTTTAAAAAAGGAGGGAGGGAGAAAGCAGGGAATTATAGACCGGTCAGCCTGACATCGGTTGTGGGTAAAATGATGGAAGCAATTATTAAAGATGTCATAACAGACCATTTGGAAAGTGGCGACATGATAGGTCCAAGTCAGCATGGATTTGTGAAAGGGAAATCATGCTTGACAAATCTTCTGGAATTTTTTGAGGATGTTTCCAATAGGGTGGACAGGGGGGAACCAGTAGATGTGGTGTATTTGGACTTTCAGAAGGCCTTCGACAAGGTTCCACACAAGAGATTGGTGAGCAAAGTTAAAGCACATGGGATTGGGGGTAATGTGTTGACGTGGATTGAGAACTGGTTGGCACACAGGAAACAAAGAGTAGGAGTAAATGGGTACTTTTCAGAATGGCAGGCAGTGACCAGCGGGGTACCGCAGGGTTCGGTGCTGGGACCCCAGCTGTTTACATTATATATTAATGATTTGGACGAAGGGATTAAATGTAATATCTCCAAATTTGCGGATGACACTAAATTGGGAGGCAGTGTGAACAATGAGGAGGATGCTAGGAGGCTACAGAGTGACTTGGACAGGTTGGGTGAATGGGCAAATGTATGGCAGATGAAGTACAATGTGGATAAATGTGAGGTTATCCACTTTGGTGGTAAAAATAGAGAGGCGGACTATTACCTGAATGGTGGCAGATTAGGGAAAGGGGAGGTGCAACGAGACCTGGGCATCATGGTACATCAGTCATTGAAGGTGGGAATGCAAGTGCAGCAGGCAGTCAAGAAAGCAAACGGAATGATGGCCTTCATAGTAAGGGGATTTGAGTACAGGAGTAGGGAGGTGATGCTGCAGTTGTACAGGGCCTTGGTGAGGCCACACCTGGAGTATTGTGCGCAGTTTTGGTCTCCTAACTTAAGGAAGGACATTCTTGCTATTGAGGGAGTGCAGCGAAGGTTCACTAGATTGATTCCTGGGATGGCCGGACTGACATATCAAGAAAGATTGGGTCAACTGAACTTGTATCCTCTGGAGTTCAGAAGAATGAGGGGGGATCTTATAGAGACATTTAAAATCCTGACTGGTTTAGACAAATTAGATGCAGGCAGAATGTTCCCAATGGTAGGGAAAACTAGAACCAGGGGTCACAGTCTAAGGATTAAGGGGAAGCCATTTAGGACTGAGCTGAGGAGGAACTTCTTCACCCAGAGAGTGGTGAATCTATGGAATTCTCTTCCACAGAAGGTTGTTGAGGCCAGTTCGCTAAATATATTCAAAAGGGAGTTAGATATAACACTCACAACTAGGGGGATCAAGGGGTATGGCGAGAAAGCAAGAATGGGGTACTGAGGTAGCATGTTCAGCCATGAACGCATTGAATGGCGGTGCAGGCTCGAAGGACCGAATGGTCTACTCCTGTACCTATTTTCTATGTTTCTATGTTTCTAGAACAAGTACAAAATCTATCTTCAGTCAAGACTTTTTTGCACTTAGTAGTTAATATGTGGAACAGAATGCCATCAGAAACACTTAATGCTACTTTGATTAGCTGCTTTAAAAGCTTAACGAGTATTTGTTCAAGAATATGGCTCAAGAGTGTATAAATAAGAATAGATTTCTATAATCGTGTGCTGCTGACACCATGAAGGTGTCACCTACACAATGCAGCCAGTTAAGATTGAATAACGTGGATTGTATTATTAGATTAATTTCCTGCAGCGTTCACACAATTGCTTTAAGGTATCATGAATTTCACAGACATTTATTTTCTTCAAAGTTTTATCTGTCATTCTGCACCTCCATCAAGAGATTAAGGTCCAGAGTTTCCTTCACATTTGCACCCAGATACACCCATAATCTGGGCACAAACAAATTACGTGGCTTAAAAGATTGTGGAATTTTGGGCGTAAGCGAGTTATACGCAAAACAACAATACTACATAAGTCTCCTCAATCTTTTACGTCCATACATCAATCCCTCTGTCTGAATGAGTCTCTGCCCACAAAACTGGCCACCCGCCCCCGACTCTCAAATGTGAGTATCCTCCAATTGTGTTGTTCAGGAGTCTGTCAACATTGCGACCAGATTTTCAAGAGCAGGAGCAAACAAGATCATTTTTCTGACCTGACAAGGGCAAACAAGGTAAGAGAACTACAACATTCCCCTTTTCACTTTGGCACACTGGAATCCCTTCTATTGAACATACTTACTGGTCCCACTCCAGTTCAGATGGAGCCTGTCCCAACAGTATAGCTCCTTCCTGTCCCAGTACTGGTGCCAGTGCCCCATGAAATGGAACACCTTCCTACACCAGTCTTTCAGCCACGCATTCACCTTCCTGATCTGCCCATCCCTACGCCAATTTGCACGTGGCTCAGGTAATAATTCAGAGATTATAACCCTTGAGGTCCGGTTCTTTAATTTAGCTCCTAGTTCCTGGTACTCCCCAAACAGGACCTCTTGCTTATTCTTCCCTATGTTGTTGGTCCCAACATGGACCACAACGACTGGATCCTCCCCCTCCAATATCCTTTCAAGCCGGTTCGAGGTGTCCCTCATCCAGGCACCAGGTAGGCAACATACCATGTGGGACTCTCAGTCTTGCTTACAAAGGATGCTATTTGTCCCCCTAATTATAGAATCCCCTACAACTACCACATTACGCTTCCTCTCCTTCTCCCCCCTTAGGACAGCCTCCTGCTCCAAAGTGCCATGATCCATATTCTGGCTGTCCTTCCGACAGTCTTTCCTTATCCTCACAGGTAGCAAGTACATTGTACCTGTTAGCTAGGATCAGTTTCTGTGGATCCTCGTTCCCTTTCTTAGTTGGGTTCCCCTTACTCTGCACACTATCGGTCACACCAACCCCGTTCTGAACCTGCACCTGTCTACGAGGTGTGACTGAAGTCTGGAGCAAACTGGATCAGTCTTATGGCTCTTTTTTGCATTGACTCCATGCTCTGTGGGGGTGAAATTCACCTTGGGTGGTAACGCTAAACAAATCGGGCAGTGTGTAAAACGGGCTGCCGATTCGATAGCATCCATTTTGCGCTACCGTCTGAGGCGAATTTCAACCCTGTGACGAGAACTGGACTTAGTGCTCAAGATGTGTTCTGACTAGAATGCTATACCATTTAAGCATGTGACTCGTATTTTACTGTTTTGGTTATACAGTTCGGAATTCTATTTGCTTTTATTGATTCTACAGTGATTGGATACACAATCCACTAAAACCAGAGATGTCTTTTAACTTCACACTTAGCCAGTTCAATGCTGTTCATGGAATTGACTTGGATAGAGAACTGGTTGGCGGACAGAAAGCAAAGAGTAGGAATTAATGGGTCTTTTTCCGAGTGGCAAGCAGTGACTAGCGGGGTACCGCAGGGATCGGTCCTTGGACCCCAGCTATTCACAATATACATTAATGATCTAGATAAGGGAACTAAATTTAATATCTCCAAGTTTGCAGATGACACAAAGCTGTGTGGGAGTGTGTGCTGCGAGGAGGATACCGAGAAACTCCAGGATGATTTGGACAGGTTGGGTGAGTGGGCAGAAGCGTGGCAGATGCAATATAACGTGGATAAATGCGAGGTTATCCACTTTGGTGTCAAAAACAGAAAGGCAGACTATTATCTGAATGGCAATAGATTGGGAGAAGGGGAAGTGCAACGAGACCTGGGTGTCCTGTGCACCAGTCGCTGAAGATAAGCATGCAGGTGCAGCAGGCGGTGAAGAAGGCAAATGGTATGTTGGCCTTCATAGCGAAAGGGTTTGAGTATAGGAACAGGGATGTCCTGCTGCAGTTGTACAGGGCCTTGGTGAGACCACACCTTGAGTATTGTGTGCAGTTTTGGTCGCCTTATCTGAGGAAGGATGTTCTTGCCATGGAGGGAGTTCAGCGAAGATTCACAAGGCTGATACCTGGGATGGCAGGAATGACATATGAGGAGAGATTGGGTCGATTGGGCTTATACTCGCTGGAGTACAGAAGAATGAGAGGGGATCTCATCGAAACATATAAAATTCTGACAGGTCTGGACAAACTAGATGCAGGAAGAATGTTCTCGATGGTCGGAGAGTCCAGAACCAGGGGTCATAATCTAAGGATAAGGGGTAAGCCATTTCGGACAGAAATTAGGAAGAATTTCTTCACCCAGAGAGTGGTAAACCTGTGGAATTCTCTACCACAGAAGGTAGTTGAGGCCAAGTCATTAAATATATTCAAGAATGAGTTAGATATATTTCTTAAAGCTAAAGGTATCAAGGGATATGGGGAGAAGGCAGGTACAGGGTACTGAGTTTGGATGATCAGCCATGATCTCATTGAATGGCGGAGCAGGCTCGAGGGGCCGAATGGCCTACTCCTGCTCCTATCTTCTATGTTTCTATGTTTCTATATTCTTCATCTGTTTAATGAAGTTAATTAAAGTTAGTCGGCCAGTGTTCCACCCATTTCATATTTTATCTGATCAACTCTGTAGGTCCTTGGCTTCCTCCTCAAATTCAATTGCCCCACTAGTTTGGTATTGTTTGTGAATTTGACCTGTTTGAGTTAAGCTGCTGAATTCAAGTTGTTAATGTAAATTAGGAACAGCAAGAACAACAATACTAAACCCTGGGGACCTCCACTCAGTGCTTTTCCCACCACTTCAACATTCCGGGTCTGACAATCCATTGCCGCTCCAATACACTCCCACTGTAACTCGAGTGGAAGTGAATTGGAAGAGCTGCAAATTAGATCATGTTCCAGCCGTCTTTGGGAGTTTCTGAATGGCTTTTTAAGAGGTGTAAGTTCTGCATACCCAAAATAAGGCCATCGGTGTGAAAGCGGGAGTGGCCAGGGATGGGACATCCAGGCCAGGAGTTTCTGCATCCCCAACCTGCCAGAAGAACATTGATGGAAGTGAGCTCCACCCGGCAGGGAGGAGAGGCATGTGTCCAGACCTGCATCGTGGTTTGGACCCCCTGAAGAAAGAAGATACATTGCGGCCACCTTACAAAGACACCTCCGGCACCCTCCATCACATATTGTGGCTTCTTGGGGCAGGTAGCCCAGAGGCATACCTGGGCTATGTACATTTAGGAACCTTCCCCAGAACCCTCTATGGTTGGCAGGGTCAGTGCCAGAAGTGCGGGGCACATCTGGCATTTCGGCCTCATTATCGGCCTCTACTTATCTACTCTTCCTGCCGTACCAATTTATGTTTAAGTGGCTGCTTTTCATGTCAAACTTTCTTAAGGACTTTTTAGAAGTCTAGTTTATGACTTGATAAGTGGTAACAGTTCAAATGATAAACTGTTGGGTCACGCTGCATTAAATGGAACATTTTACAAATTATTTTGAATGTATTTCCTTCCATATGGAGTCAATGCATTTAGCTTGCATTGGATAGCTTTTAAGTAACAGATTAGTCATTGTGTTGACTGTAGAAACTGTGTTTTGAAGATTTTAGAGTAAGTCCATTATGACAATAAATGATTGGGCTTTGTTTGCTATTTGTCGTATGTGGTTCTATCTGCCATAAAATTTAAATGAATTACAGTCCATGAATTAAAGCTGCAGTGTTCTGAAATTGCCTGTAAGTTATATCCATGTCGATATTTTAAATGATGATTTTGCAATTGTATTATTAAATGTGAATAAATGTAAATATGCACATTTTCCTAGTACCTTGATTTTAAATTAGTTTTTGACATGCTTAACCTCACAGCAAAGGATTTTAATTTCAGGTTTTTTTTAATGTACAAGTTATGTATTTCTCTGTCTGTTATTGATAATGCATTGCATTTAATTACTTCTTCGGCTGTGCCTTTGGGCAATGGGTCTGTTCTGTTATTTGCAGTTTGCTTCATAATATAATAATATACTGAGTAAATCACCCAAACAATATATTGGCCCTGAAATCCATGGCTCTTCCACAGTGCTCCAGCTGGTCTTGCACGGGAATTCCTGCTTGGCCTTGTAAATGGCAGAGGTTCTGCCCACTTCTTACCAAGCCAGCAGTGTAAGAGGGAGCAGAGACTCCAAATGTTGTACCATTCTTTGTGCAACAGAAGCACAGCAGGCTTCTGACTCAGATAATGCGGTGGTGGAAGTAGATTCAATAGTGGCTTTCAAAAGGGAATTGGATAAGTACCTGAAGGAAAAAAATTTGTAGGGCTGTGGGGAAAGGGCGGGGGAGTGAGACTAGCTGAAGTGCTCTTGCAGAGAGCTGGCACAGGCTCGACGGGTCGAATGGCCTCCTACTGTGCTGTAACGATTCTATGATTCTACTGTATAGTGCCTCGGGTCAAATCTAGACACGCTATCATAATTTTAAGAACTTCAATTATTTGTCCCCTGAGCAAATAATTATCCAAACTGAATAGCCATAACTCTGAGAGCCTATCCTCTAAGAGATGTAAGTTTAGATAACATCCTTGTTGCCTTCCTCTGAACCCTTTGTAAAGTCGTTGACGTGGAGACCAAAACTGATAGAATTAGTCGATACTCAGAATTATTTGATACTCTGAAAACTGTGTGGTCTGGGTGCAATTTTTGACACACTCAGCTTTGTGCAGACAAAATCTTACTTTAATGATGATGGAACTTTTAGATTACCAAAGATTTCATTTAATTATTTTTTTCAACACTATGACACATTGCGATTGTTTCACCAGCCATTCGCTGACTATCAGTAACCTGCTCCCACCCCTCCCCCCTTTCAACCAGCAGTCATAAGGTTTACAGGGATGACAAATACAATTTTGCACGCACCAACTTTTCACTAAAATTATTTAGCAGAAGATATTTCACAAACAATTTTTATTTTGTTACTTTTGTTATAAGTTATTTTGTTACAAAAGGAACATTTCAATTTTGCAAACATTGACTAACATACGATAAAACAAAGCCAGAAGCATGCAAGATTAATACTTAATTTATTAAATTGAAGCATTCAATCTTCTTTCCTCTTCAAACTATTCGTCCAGTTGGTTGCAAATTTTGCTAGATATGACTCAGTCTAACGCTGTTGCCCTTTTCTCTATGATGACAAGTTATTATGTAGGTCAAATTATATTTATTGAAAAGCTGGATTCTAAACACCATAGCAACATTAAATTATACTAAGAAGCTTCTAAATAACAGTTGATGTTTTGATGTGATTATTGTTGGTATCACAAATTAACTCTCGTCTGTAAATATATTTATTTCTGTGCTACATTATACCAGTAGATATGAGTCACAATATTGTGATTAAGCTTCTAAATAGTTAAATGCTGTCAATCTAATTTCCCTGTCCAATATTACAAAAATAGGTTATGTACATCGAAGTAAAGTTTTATTAAATTGTGTGTCGTTAATAAAAATCAGAAAGGATGGCAACTAAACTAATACAAAATAAGTATACTTGTAAGTATCTTAAATGTTCAGAAATATTGGGGGAGAAATTCAGTATCGCCCCATTTGGGGCGCAATTATCGGCCGGGCGCAAAGATTAGCGCCTGGCGCTAATTATCGCCACCGACTGCAAACTTGACTTTTATCGCCCCTGGAGGTGATTGGAGCGCTAAATCAGGCGCTTCACACCTGTCTTAAGGCGCAAAGGCCAAGGAGCGAGGCGCTACCTCAGAGTGCTGGCGAAGCTCATGTGATGTCAGTCAGCAATGGAACACACACACAATGGCACCGGCCAGTTCTTAAAGGGGATGGTTGATCTTGCTTTCCATCCACATTCTGCTCATTGCAGCCTTGCATCCCGGCCTGGAGAGACCTGCACATCAAATCTGCTGGAAAGAACAATGGAGAGTACCAGGGAAAGAGCTTAGAGTGCAGCCCCCACAGTCTCTTCTAAATCGATACAAGGAATGGCAAATCAAAATGAACCTGCTGCTCAGTACCCAAAACTCCTTCACACAGCGTTGAATCTCTCCAGAAGTCTCTCTCTCTCTCTCTCTCAGAATGCGTGGTTCAAACCTGGCACCAACAATAAAAGGCAGGAAGCGGTCGCCTTTAAATAGCGCTCCCCCAGTCCCTTCATGACTGCAAAACGCTCCCCTCAACCTGTCATTGCTAGCGTCAGGCGGTAAGGCAGGGGGCGCCACTCAATATCTGCTCCGGGACGATACCGGGGTGTTGCGCACTCGACTGACGTCACGATCTGTTGGCGCAGGAGATCGTGGTGGTCGTGTTTAGCGCCGCCGCAAAATATCTAGTTAATCTCGCGAGCGGCGCAAACATCGCCGCGCCTGGGTGCTAGATGCTTTGCGCCCCATTAGCGCCCTCTTAAGGCGCTAACGGGAGGCGCAACCAACTGAATTTTTCCCCCATTGTGTTTGTTTCTCTGCTAGCTAAATGGTAAATGTGCTGCCTATTGTGGTACTAAATCATACAGGCGAAGAAGGTCAAAGGCTCAATTCGCAGCCTGTGTCGAGTTTCTTGATCACAACAAAAAAGGTGGTAGGGTTGTTCATAAGAACATAAGAAATAGGAGCAGGAATAGGCCACTTGGCCCCTCGAGCCTGCTCCGCCATTCAATAAGATCATGGCTGATCTTGGGTTCAAAGCCACTTCCCTGCCTGCTCCCCATAACCCTTCACTCCCTTATCTTGCAAAAATTTGTCTATCTCCACTTTAAATGTATTTAATGACCCAGCCTCCACGGCTCTCTGGGGCAGAGAATTCCACAAATTTACGACCCTCTGAGAGAAGAAGTTCCTCCTCATCTCAGTTCTAAAAGGGCGACCCTTTATTCTGAGACTGTGCCCCCGAGTTCTAGATTTCCACATGAGGGGAAATATCCTCTCTGCATCTACCCTGTCGAACCCCCTCAGTATCTTATATTTTTCGATAAGATCACCTCTCATTCTTCTAAATTCCAATGAGTTTCGGCCCAGCCTGCTCAACCTTTCCTCATAAGTCAAACCCCTCATCTCTGGAATTAACCTAGTGAATCATCTCTGAACTGCCTCCATTGCAAATATATCCTTCCTTAAATAAGGAGACCAAAACTGTATGCAGTACTCAAGGTGTGGTCTCACCAATACCTTGTACAGTTGTAGCAGGACTTCCCTGCTTTTATACTCCAACCCCCTAGAAATAAAGGCCAACATTCCATTTGCCTTTTTGATTACTTGCTGTACCTGCATGCTAACTTTTTGTGTTTCATGCACAAGGACCCCCAGGTCCCTCTGAACTGTAGCATTTTGTAATCTCTCTCCATTTAAATAATAGTTTGCTTTTTTATTTTTCCTGCCAAAGTGGATAACCTCGCACTTTCCCACATTATACTCCATCTGCCAAATGTTTGCCCACTCACTTAGCCTGTCTATATCCCTTTGCAGGTTCTTTGAGTCCTCTGCACAACTTGCTTTCCCACCCATCTTTGTATCATCCGCAAACTTGGCTACATTACACTCGAACCCTTCATCCAAGTCATTAATGTAGATTGTAAATAGTTGGGGCCCCAGCACCGATCCTTGTGGCACCCCATTAGTTACCGTTTGCCAACCAGAAAATTACCCATTTATCCCGACTCTCTGCTTTCTGTTAGTTAGCCAATTCTCTATCCATGCTAATATATTACCCCAACTCCGTGAGCTCTTATCTTATGCAGTAACCTTTTATGTGGCACCTTATCGAATGCCTTCTGGAAATCCAAATACACCACATCCACTGGCTCACCCTTGTCCACCCTGCTTGTTACATCCTCAAAGAACTCCAGCAAATTTGTTAAACATGATTTCCCTTTCCTAAAACCATGCTGACTCTGTTTGACTGCAGTATGTTTTTCTAAATGCCCTGCTACTGCTTCCTTAATGAAGGAGTCATAGAAACATGGAATGGTTACACCACAGAATGAGGCCATTCTGCTTCTCGAGCCCGTGCCGGCTCTCTGCAAGAGCACTTCAGCTAGTCCCACTCCCCCGCCTTTTCCCTGTAGTCCTGCAAATTTTTTTCCTTCAGGTACTTATCCAATTCCCGTTTGAAAGCCAGAATTGAATCTGCCTCCACCACCCTTTCAGGCAGTGAATTCCAGATCCTAACCATTCGCTGCGTAAAAAAGTTATTCCTCATGTCGCCTTTGGTTCTTTTGCCAATCACCTTGAATCTGTGTTCTCTGGTTCTTGACCCTTCCGCCAATTGGAACAGTTTCCCTCTATCTACATTTCTATGGCGAGTTTAATGGTCAATTAATATGCAAATGCAGTAATTTCATGAAAATTATGCGGACATTAAGGGCGACATTAAGGGTGAAATGCCACTTTCGTGAAGATAATGGCAGAGCAGTGCAAATCGGCCAGCAACTTGTGGTGATTCACAATTCATGGGGTATCTCTTCCTCGACACAAGTTGCTGACATTCAGACGCCGTTATTTTTTTCAGCAAAATCTAGGTATTCTAATTATAGGGGAGACGTGGATAAGATTTGGACAGGACTAGGAAAGTAACATTCCTGGTTCTAACGTTTTCAGGAGCAATGTGAAGGGATGAAAGGGTGGCGGTATTAATGAAGCATTCCATAAGGATTCCTGGGGTTGTGTTAAGTCAGAATCCATATGGTTAGAGTTAAGAAATAAGAAGGGAAATGGTACAATTCTTGGTGTGTATTATAGGCATCCAAACAGTGGAGTTGAGAGAGAGGGGGAGATCAGTAGACAGTTCAGAGAGACATGAAAGAACAGTAGCACAATAATATTGGATAATATCTACTATCTGGAATAAAAGTAATGCATGTGTTCAAAGTGGAGAACATTTTTAGAATGAATTTAGGCTTCCTAAATGACTACATTGCTTAAATTAAATCTGGGAAAGGAAATGGGACAAAACACACTAAGGCCGCGAATTTTATTCCTCTGAGGGGGTGAGTTTGGAGGTGGGTCGGTCGCGAAAATCGGAGAAATTGGGGGCGGGCTGCGAACCCGCCTCCACGCAACTTGGGAAGTGTCGCGTCAGCTGCTCCCGAACTGACCCGACACCAAATGGCGGGACAGGTTGTTAAGCCAGTTAACTGGCAGGATAATCCTATTTTAAATGGCTGATCAGATTTTTGAGGTTTTTCAACATGCTGCCCGCCTTCATTAAAACACGTCTGGTGACTTGAGCAGGGTTGACCTAGGACCTGAATTGCTGGCAGCTGCTCGACCAGCTTAAAAGCGGTCCTGCAATCTCTCATTCTTTCACATGCTACAACTTAGTGCTTTGAGACTTGGGAGACATTTAGCAGCTCTACTAATCTTCTGAGTGTTGCGGCTGAAATCCATCTGCTGTGTGACCTCCTTGGAATACCCTCTGGCCACTTTGTCTGAGCGCAAACAACCTCCATTCCTCTACTGAGATATATACCAGCGGTATGGGAACCATTTATATCCTCTCATCCTGGTCGTCAGATTCGGAGGAACAGCAGCCGCGGCAGCAGCGCAACCAAGCACAGCAGCAGCACCAACAGCAGGAGCGCCAACCTTCTCCTCAGCTACCTGATGCTGCAGAGGGCAGAGGGCGTCAGCAGGCCTGCACCTCGCCGCAGGAGAAACCTCCAACACAGGGTTTACAGGCATAGGATGAGCTTCCTCAACATGAGTGAGCAGCAGTGCCAGAGGAGGCTGAGACTTCCGTGAGACATCATCGCTGACATCTGCACAATGCTGCACCAACACCTGGAGCCAAGAAGAGCGTGTGGACACACCTTACCAGTGGCTGTCAAAGTCACCACCGCACTCAACTTCTTTGCTTCGGCCTCCTTCCAGGGATCATATGCAGACATTAGCGGCATCTCCCAGTCGGCCGCACACGCCTGCATCACGCAGGTTACCAATGCCCTCTTTGCAAAGGCGCACAATTACATCCACTTCTCTACGGATGAAGCAAGTGTAACTTCGCGTGCGGTTGGCTTTACAAATATGGCAGGCTTCCCAAGGGCACCCCATCACAACCCAGCTGTGTTTGTCAACCACAAGGGCTTCCACTCCCTTAATGTCCAGCTGGTGTGTAACCACAGGAACATCATCATGCATGTTTGCGCAAAGTACCCTGGCAGTTGCCATGACTCCTTGATCCTGTGCCAGTCTACAGTGCCTCAGCCCTTCAATCTGCCAACCCAACTTTCCGGTTGGCTACTTGGCGACAAGGGCTATCCCCTGAAAAAGTGGCTCAAGACACAGATGAGGAGGCCATCAAACGAGGCTGAGAAGCGGTACAATGTGAGCCACATTTCCACCAGTAGCATCATAGAGCAAACATTCGGCTTTCTCCAAATGCGATTCCGATGCCTCGACAGATCTGCTGGAGCCCTGCAGTATGCACCAGCCACAGTGTCCAGAATCATCATCATCTGCTGTGCCCTGCACACCATCTCACAGCAGCGTGGCTCAGCGCAGAGCATCCTCAGAAGAAGAGGGGGAGGATGAGGAGGACGAGGAAGAGGAGGCTCGCCTTGCGGGGACAGATGTGGCCAATGCAGTAGCACTCTAGCACATTGCTGGCCGTCACCCAAAGGATGCACTCATCCATGCCAGATTCATGTAAGCTTACGCTTCAGCCACAGGTGGCTAGCATATGGCTCTGAATGTGTGGACGACATTCTTAAAACGCCATATGGTACTTTCCTATCACTCTCAGCATCATCATTACAAATGCAAGTTGCCCTGAGGCCTCAATGTGTAACTTCCATTTCCTAGAACACACAGGCCAGACTTTCAACTGTTTGCCATAACTTTTGTTTACTACATTCACAAAAGCATGACAATGCAAAATATTAAACAGAACCAAAAACAACAGAACAAAACACCCAAGTGATTCCCCTTGTGACTAATTATGCTTTATCTTCCTCTTATCTCAGAGATCTCAGAGACGCCGTAATTGTGACCATCTTCAAGAAAGGTGACAAGTCCGATTGTGGTAATTAGAGGAGTTTCCCTGCTGTCTGCCACAGGGAAAGTCATCGCAAGAATCCTCCTCAATCGTCTTCTCCCAGTGGCCGAAGAGCTCCTCCCAGAGTCGCAATGCGGATTCCACCCACTAAGGAGCACAATGGACATGATCTTCACCGTGCGTCAATTACAAGAGAAATGCAGGGAACAGCACCAACTGCTGTACATGGCCTTCTTTGATCTCACAAAGGCCTTCGACACTGTCAACCGTGAGGGATTATGGAGTGTCCTCCTCAAATTCGGCTGCCCTCAAAAGTTTATCACCATCCTCCGCCTGCTTCATGATGACATGCAAGCCATATTCCTGACCAACGGTTCCACCACAGACCCAATTCACGTACGGACCGGGGTCAAGCAAAGCTGTGTCATCGCACCAACGCTCTTCTCGATCTTCCTTGCTGCAATGCTCCATCTCACCCTCAATAAGCTCCCCGCTGGAGTGAAGCTAATTTACAGAACAAACGGGAAACTGTTCAACCTCCGTCGCCTCCAGTCCAGATCCAAGGTTGTCCCATCCTCTGTTGTCGAATTACAGTATGCAGATGACGCTTGCGTCTGCGCTCACTCGGAGGCCGAATTCCAAACCATTGTCAACACCTTCACCGAAGCGTACGAGAGCATATGCCTTACACTAAACATCCGTAAGACAAAGGTCCTCTACCAACTTGCCCCCGCCACACAGTACTGCCCCCCGATTATCAAAATCCTTGACAAGGCCTTGGACAACGTGGACCACTTTCCATACCTCGGGAGCCTACTGTCAACAAGGGCAGACGTCAATGACGAAGTCCAATACCGCCTTCAGTGTGCCAGTGCAGTCTTCGGTCGCCAGAGGAAGAGAGTGTTTGAAGACCAGGACCTCAAACCCGGCACTAAGCTCATGGTCTACAGAGCAGCAGTGATACCCGCCCTGCTGTATGCCTCAGAGACATGGACCATGTACAGCAGGCACCTCAAAGCACTGGAGAGGTACCACCAACGCTGTCTCCACAAAATTCATTGGCAGGATAGGCGCACCAACATCCGTGTTCTCGTGCAGGCCAGCATCGAAGCTTTGACCACGCTCGATCAGCTCCGATGGATGGGTCACATCGTCCGCATGCCCGATACGAGACTCCCAAAACAAGCGCTCTACTCGGAGCTCCGACATGGCAAGAGAGCCCCAGGTGAGCAGAGGAAATGCTTCAAGGACACCCTCAAAGCCTCCTTGGAAAAGTGCAACATCCCCACTGACACCTGGGAATCCCTGGCTCAAGACCGCACAAAGTGGAGGAGAAGCATCCGGGAAGGCGCCGAACACCTCAAGTCGCTTCGCCGGGAGCAAGCGGAAGCCAAGCACAAGGAGCGCACATCAACCCAAGCACCCCACCCACCCGCCCCTTCAACCACCATCTGCCCCACCTGTGACAGAGACTGTAGGTCCCGCATTGGACTCATCAGTCACCTGTGAACTCATTTTTAATGTCCATGATGCGGAGATGCCGGCGTTGGACTGGGGTGGACAAAAATGAGAAGTCGCACAACACCAGGTTATAGTCCAACAGATTTATTTAAAATTACAAGCTTTCGGAGCTGTCGCCCCTTCCTCAGGTAAAGTTACAATGAGTGAATCTACAATATTTCACAGTATATAAACACAGAAACTGCAGAGATACAATCTTTCAGGGAAGGTGTCCTTGCTTCCACATTTTTAATGTGGAAGCAAGTCATCCTTGGTTCCGAGGGACTGCCTAAGAAGAAGACACGTGCTACTACGTGATGCTTCCCTTGTGGCTTCAGCAGATGTAGACGCACCTTGCTGACTTTGATGCTGCGCCTGCTTAGACGCCTTTGGTGGGCGTCCTCTGGGTTTGGGAGCCTGGGAGGGCTCCTCCACAGTTTGCTCTTCCTACGGCTGTGCAGGGGCTGAAACGGCCATCTCAGTCGGGTGTGCATTGTGGGTCTGTGAGCGAGGGCTCCGCAGTGGCATGGTCGTGTGAGTGCTTAGAGAGGAGCCCACACTTCCATGTTGCCTGCCACCAACATCCCTCTCATGGGTCAGCCACACTTCAGTGCTAGCAAGTGGCAAGAGAGCACCTTGCTGCACATCAGGGGGGCCATGAGGACCCATATCTGTACTGACAGTCCTCATAACAGTGACATCCATGAAGCCCATCTCTTCTCCATAGCTGACAATCTATTTTGAAGAGTCACCATGTTTTCGTTAGCCTGGCGACTTTTGTCCTCCATGGCGATTGCCACCCTCTCCATGGCGGAACGTTCATGCGCCATTGCCTCCACAAAGGCAGTGCTCATGTCAGACATGGACTCCTCCATTTTCTCCACACTCGCAGTTACCCTGGATGCAAACCCTCTTACAGACTCCTGCACTTGTTCCTGGAGTTCCAGTACTGCTCTCTTTCTTGATGGCCCCAGAGGCACAGCGTCTGCATGCAGCTGAGCAGAGCTAGGAGAGTCCTGCGACCTCTGACGAAGACTCTCCACTGCTGTCGCTGTCTCCACCATCTGCTGATGCTCACTTGTGAGCTGTGATACATCAGGTGACAACACTACTCTAAGTCGCAAGGGCCCCGCCGAGGTGTGCGTATCTGCGCTGGTGCTGGGTTTGCTGATTCCTGGTGACGCTGCTCCATCAGAGGCTGCAGGTTCCTCTGAGGAGTCGTCTAGCTGCTCCTCCTGGACAGTGGGTATGGGGGCGCTCGATGGTCCTGTGGGAGAATAAAGGCATGAGTTAGACATCTCATTTTGAGGTAGCAGACACATCCTTTTGTGCAGATGATACAAAGCGAATCTCTATGAACATTATATGCCATTGCAGTCAATCATTAAATGTAAATGAGAGGGATGAAACTCTATTCTGTCACCAGCTTTGTCTAGTGCCCCCATCTCTCCGTCCCCCACTTCCAGCTCCTCGCCACCTCCAATGATCTCATGCACAGCCTCCTCAGCACTTTTCAATGCTGCAAGGGTTGGTGTGCCTCCTCCTGTCTGTGCTCTCTCCCTCTTATTGTGGGCTATCTTTTCCTGCAAGGAGGGACACAAGCGGAGTTTCACCCAGAATGATGGAGTGAGTGTGAAGAATCCATAACATTGAAATTTGAGGGAGACTAAGATGGAGTGAGGTGCTAAGAGGAAGCTGCCTCCCTGTGCATTGTTAGTTGTTGTCATTGCTTAACAATGAGAGTGAGTCTGAGGGGTGCATAGGCAGGATGGTGAAGTGATTCAGTACAGAGAGAGAGATGGATGGGTAAGGTGGGATGTGGAGGAGCAAGCTTACAAAGCAGAGTGCTGGTGATGAGAAGAGAAGGGAAGCAGATTGAAGATAAGTGTCATGGGATACTCACTTTTGATCGCAGAAGATCATTAAAGCGTTTCCTGCACTGGATCCATGTGTGTGAACAAAGGGACCTTGCGCTGACCTCCTCAGCAATGCACAGCCAGGCTGCCTTGGTTTGCTGAGGAGGCTTCCTCCGGCCATTGGTAGGGAACAGAATCTCCCTGCGCCCTCTAACTCTCTCCACAAGAGCTTGGAGGGAGTCCTCAGTGAAGCGTGGTGCTGCCTTAGCTTTCGATGAAGTAATTGTGGCCTTGCCACATTCACACACCAGCAGAATCAAGAACTGAAAGGCTGAGGCTGCATGGGGCCCTTAAAAACATCCGCACTAATGATGTCATCAGAGGCGACTAACAGACCCGATCCCAGTCATTGGACCGGCCAGCATGCACCACTCAACTCAAGGGGCCAATTAAGCTAAAATCTCAACTGGGGATCGGATGCAGCCGGCAGCGGGTCTGGACCCCGCCCACCAGGCAACCCGACTCCATCCCGCTTCCTGCATTAAATTCGCGGCCGAAGAGTAGAAGAACAATTGGGAAATAGTGACCACAACTTAGTTAGGTTAAATGCAGGGATGCAAAAGGAAATGAGGAGTGAAAGAGAAGGGTGCTAAACCATAAATAGCCAAAGTTAAGCAAGATAGGAAGGGATCTGGCCCAAATTAACTGGACAGAAAAGGTAGTACACAGTTTGATGGATCAGCAGTGTTAATCTTCAAAGGTGAGATGGATAGAGAACAAAATAAATATACTTCTATGGAATTGTACAGCACAGTAGGAAGTCATTCGGCCCTTTGTGCCTACGCCAGATTGTTGAAAGAGTTATCCAATTAGTCCCACTCCCTTGTTCTTTTCCGACAGCCCTGAAATTTTTTTCCTGTAAGGTGAAAAGAATGCATCAAAGACTAGAGTTATGTGGACAAATAGAGATTAAAATTAACTGAAACTTAAAAAGGAAACATTCAATAAAATTAAGGCTAACAATGCTAAGGATAACTGAGAAACATAGAAAGCATAGTGGGGAGGTGAAAAGGGAGGTTAGAAAGGTTTACCAAGATTATGATAAAAGCCGAGTGGTTAATGTAAAAGGAAGTAGTAAGAGTTTTTATTAGCATATTAGAGTGCGAGGGCCATTTGGCAATCAAGGAGGGAATCTAATTGTGGTGGATGAAGCTATGGCAGAGCTATTAAATATATATTTTACATAATTGTTTTACAAATGATGGTGGAAGTGAGAATATGTACTAGCAGAGGATATAGAACAATTATTAGCAATAACTGTCGTAAAGGAAGTGTTTCTGAAAAGAATAGCAGAACTCACGGTAAATATCACCAGGCCCTGTCCAATTAAGCCACAGAGTAGACAGCAGCGGTTCCAGTCACAATTTATCAATCCTCCTTGAATATTGCAAATTGTGCCAATGGACTGGACCACAGCCAATGTAACATTTTTGTTCAAGAAGAGAAAGAAAGTGGGCAACATCAAAATCAGTTAGTCTAACATCAGAGTGGGAAAACTCTTAGGCCCCTATATTTATGGGGAGGGGGAGGGTGCAAGGGAGGCTGAAAACGGCTGAAGAACACGGCAAGGTTCGGGACACGAAGGTCCTGCCGAACTTAACGGCAAAACCTCGTTAACATTTTTTAGATTCGTTTCCTGCCTGGCAGCAGGCCAAATGGAGAGCCTGGCTGGCTTTTGATAACCCTTTACAATGAAGTTGATGAAGCAACCATTTTCATGGATGTTGAATAAATATACAATCCATTAACATTTTTTCCTGGCAGATTGATAAGGATAAAGCTTCTAAGCTGCAATATTGAATATTGTAGAAATGTAAGTGAGGGGCTACAATATGTTCAGACAAGACAAAGCACGGCGGCAATTTCACCTACCGAGGCGGGCTCAGTGTGGCCGTGGTGGGTTGCGACCCCGCTCCCAGCTCCATCCTGCTCTGTGAGAAGAATTTTCCGTTGATTGGGCTTGTTAAGCCCGCCCTGCAAGGTTCCCAGCCAATTAAAAGGAAGCGGGTCCGATGACATCATTTGATTACACGTCATCAGTTGGTTTCCTTAAAGGGGCCATGTCCAAATTGATTTTGACATCAGTGTTCTACAGCATTGAGGTGCTGCAAACACTGACAAGCACTGCACAAAGGTGCACGGCTGCACCCAGGCTCTCCCATGACTCCCTGCATATGCTTATAGAGGGAGTCACAGCCCGCAGGGAGGTTCTCTTCCCTTCCAATGGGCAGAAGAGACTTCCCCAGGAGACCAACGCAGCCTGGTTGCACAGTGCACAAGAGGGCACAATCAGGGATATCGTCAGGAAGACCTGGAGGCAAATGTTTCAATGATTTCAGTAGATCGCGAAACATTACTGCAAAGTCACATTCAACCTTATCCTGCTGTGCCACTCATCACATCCCCATCACTCTGCCTTCCCTGCCCTACTCCTGCACATCTTTACTCACACCAACTTACCTTGCACCTCTACCCATCCCTCTCATCTACATCATCACATCCCCATCTCACTAGCCACCCCACACACTCACCCTCATCCTTGTCCAATCATACCAACTAACAACACACAAGGGTAGGCACTTGGGTGTTTTCGCCAATGTTCATGTAAAGTTTCCGTTGATGTGTTGCCAAACATTGAAATCTTTATTTTCCACACTTTCCATTCTTGGAGAGATTTGTGTGCATCTTTGAAAGTGTGTTGATGAGTTGCAGTGAATGGTGAGACATGACGTTCCCCCCCCCCCCACTCCTCCCCCCACCTCCAATGGTGATGAGTGTGAAAGGAATGGCTTGGACATTGTAGGGATGCTTTATGATGCTGGTGTGGGGTGGTGCTAACCTGGTGCATCATGTGGCAGCCAGGGTGTAAAGTGTTAAGTGAAGCAAATCTGGACATGATGAGGCCATCGCTGGCATCCCCGGGCAGCAATGTGCACGGGTGCTGATGCCCTGTGTCCAGTGCAGCATCAGTTGATTGTGGAGAAGGTTGGTGTGGATGTTGGTGCTGCTGGTGTGCCCGGTGATGCTGGTGTTGGGGCTGATCGTGTTGGGATTCTGAGGACCAAGATGAGATTTTTTCAAGGGCACCGATGCTGATGGAATAGATGGCAGGTGAGGTTGAGATAACAGAAGTAAACTGTCAATGTTGTGATAGGTTGTTCCAAGGAGGTGACAGTGGATAGAGAGATTACTGCAAACACTTCAAAAGTGCATAAAGCTCAAAAGTGGGTTCCAAATTATTAATGCTCCAGCTTCTAAGATTGGGAAGTGAACAGCTGTGAAATGGTAGGTTTTATACCACTTTTGCAGCTTTCACCTATTCACAGCAATCCACAGTCATTGAGAACCCGACACACTTACCTGACGTGATAGCCGCTCTCCGGGAACCTCGTTGAAAACCTGGTAAAATGGTAAGTACATGGGGAAATAGTTCTTAACTACCTTTTAATAAGCTTTTAACTATCTAAATTGGCTGACCCACCGCTTGGTGTCGGGTCTGTTCAGGGATGACAGACCCGACACTTGGGAAACTGACAAGGAGGCGGGTTTACAGCGTGATACCGACCCGCTGTCAATCTTTGTGATTTTGACAGCGGACCCGTCTCCAAACCCACACTCTGCGCGCTGGCAAAATTCAGTCTAATATCTCAAATGCTCTTTTCAGCAGATGTAGGTGAGGGACAGCCAAAAAAAAGTGAAAAATGCTCATGCTCAATTCAGCCAACAGATACATTATTAGATAGAACTCCAGTTCATCCACTAATGCATTACTGAACATCATCTGTGCCACTTTTGCCAGGCATTCACTTTTTCATTATATAAGTTGTAGCATTTTTGACGTCAAAATCAGGCTGCTTTATTAAATCTCCATCTCCTTTTTTGGTTGTAATATTTCAAGTTCCCATTGATCTGTTGTATGGAATCTTTGTAGTGGGACAACAACGTAGCAATTGTGGGAGCAACCTGATTGTGCTGTGTGCCGGCCTTCTACTTCTGAAATCCCATTTTGCTGCGTAAGTTATGCTAGCAGTATGTGTATAGCCAATCCTGTTGCGCTTCAGCTAGATCATTCAGTATTTTAGACTTCTTGATCTAACAGATTTTAGGCCTGCCTAGTGCCAATGGAGGAGCTGTACAGTCTGAGCTCTGGGTGATGTGGAAGAGCAGAAGGATTTGGGGGTTCAATGCACAAGGCGTTAGAAGCAGTAACTAAAAAAAGGCTGATGGCCCGGATTTTGCAGTCGGCGGTGTAATTAAAGATTATGCCACTGGCATCCAAACTGAATACACACTTACCTGCTGGGAACGCTCCTCCGAGAAGTTGCTATCAGATGCTGCAGAGTAGAGGGCAGCGTAGTGGCCCACGGATCCCAGGCGCGCATCCTGTGCGTAAGCGTACCTGGAGTCAATTGGCCGGTGCTCCGATCAGCAAACAGATGGTCTCTCATTATTAGTATTAGAGATCGTCAGTCCTTGCATTTCAGTATTTCGAAAATAGCTTAAAATTGTGATTTGGGGGTCTGGATGTGTGCAGAATGCATTTTGTAAGTCATCTGCATTTTCATTTCCCCCCCCCCCCACCCGGCAAAAACATTTAAAAAACCCAAGAATATTGCTTTCTTCAAAAATCTACTGGAAGGCAGTTCTCTACTTTTCATGGACATAACACTTTTCATGGACAAAATCCTGTGGGTCATTTAAAAAAAAAAATTCATTCATGGGATGTGGGCATCGCTGGCAAGGCCAGCATTTATTGCCCATCCGGAGTTGCCCTTGAGAAGGTGGTGGTGAGCCGCCGCCTTGAACTGCTGCAGTCAGTGTGGTGAAGGTACTCCCACAGTGCTGTTAGGGAGGGAGTTCCAGGATTTTGACCCAGTGATGATGAAGGAAAGGCGATATACTTCCAAGTCAGGATGATGTGACTTGGAGGGGAACTTGGAGGTGGTGGTGTTCCCATGCGCCTGCTGCCCTTGTCCTTCTAGGTGGTAGAGGTTGCGGGTTTGGGAGGTGCTGCCGAAGAAGCCTTGGTGAGTTGCTGCAGTGCATCTTGTAGATGGTACACACTGCAGCCACAGTACGCTGGTGGAGGGAGTGAATGTTCAAGGTGGTCGATGGGGTGCCAATCAAGCAGGCTGGTTTGTCCTGGATGGTGTCGAGTTTCTTGAGTGTTGTTGGAGCTGCACTCATCCAGGCAAGTGGAGAGTATTCCATCACACTCCTTACTTGTGCCTTGTAGATGGTGGAAAGGCTTTGGGGAGTCAGGAGGTGAGACACTCGCCGCAGAATACCTAGGCTCTGACCTGCTCTTGTTGCCATATTATTTATGTGGCTGGTCCAGTTAAGTTTCTGGTCAATGGTGATGCCCAGGATGTTAATGGAGGGGGATTCTGCGATGGTAATGCCGTTGAATGTCAAAGGGTGGTCATAGACTCTCGCTTGTTGGAGTTAGTCATTGCCTGGCACTTGTGTGGCGCGAATGTTACCTGCCACTTATCTGCTCAAGCCTGAATGTCGTCCAGGTCTTGTTGCATGCAGGCATAGACTGCTTCATTATCTGAGGAGTTGCAAATGGCACTAAACACTGTGCAGTCATCAGCGAACATCCCCATTTCTGACCTTATGTTGGAGGGAAGGTCATTGATGAAGCAACTGAAGATGGTTGGGCCTAGGACACTGCCCTGAGGAACTCTTGCAGCGATGTCCTGGGGCTGAGATGATTGACCTCCAACCACCACAACCATCTTCCTTTTGTGCTAGGTATGACTCCAGCCAGTGGGGAGTTTCCTCCCCCCGCGCCCCCACCCCCCCGCGATTCCCATTGAATTCAGTTTTACTTGGGCTCCTTGATGTCACACTCGGGTCATATGTAAATGCTTCCATTTCTGGCCTCGTATAGCTTTTAAAATTAAATATATTACTTGGATTCATCAGTAGGTATCCCCTTATGCTTTACTAGAATGCTGCTGGTATCAGGAAATACAAATACGAAGAAAGACTTGAAAAAAAAAATCATTATAACAGAGGAGATAATGGGATGATTTGTTAGGTGTTTAAAATTAAGAAGGCATGGGACAGAGTGTAGAGAAACAGGCTGTTTCCAGTGATTGAGGGGTCTTGAACGAGGGGACATATATATAAATTTAAATGTAACAGATTTATGGCAGAAAGAAGGAGAAATCTTTTGTATACAGAGGGCTGTAAGGCTGTGGACTGCACTACTGGAGTTAGGGATTGAAGCAAAGACCATCTCAACAAAAAAAACCTAATTATCTGGTCATTATCACATTGCTGTTTGTGGGAGCTTGCTGTGCACAAATTGACTGCTGCGTTTCCTACATTACAACAATGACTGCACTTCAAAAAGTAATTAATTGGCTGTAAAGCGCTTTGGGACGTCCGGTGATCGTGAAAGGCGTTATATAAATGCAAGTCTTTCTTTTTCTTTAACATTTAAGAATAGGTTAGACAAATGGTTGAAGGAAAGTTGAATAAAGGGATATAGGAACTGAGTGGGCACGAGGGGTCAGAACTATTGCTTTTGTGGAGGATAAGCACCAACATGGACTAGTTGGGCTATATCGTATTGTAATTGCTATGTAGTTTCTATTGTGAGCATAACTAATATGACATACTTCCTGATGCAAAGATATTTCCTCCACAATCTAATGATTATCTTGTTAACTGCCTGCAGCAGTACCTGCAACAGAATCTCTACGACCTCTGACCAAGAACAGTAAGCCTCAGGCATGTAGGAGATACTGGAAGTTAAATGAGTTCTACTCTAAAATGTATTGGTGTGGCCAATACAAAATGAGGGATATCTCGGTCAGGTTGTTGTAGATGTTGCAGTGGTATCTCTGGCTTATTTTTACGTTTCCTTCCCTCGTGATGCCAAGTGCACTGCTGTATTGGCAGAAATCAGCTAATCCACCAAAAAGGATTCAGGCTGGAACTTTCCTGGTCTGTATAAGGCAGTATCTCACCATCCACTGAACTATTGGCCTAACCACATCATTTGACAAATTGTTGAGGAGATAGTTTCAGTTTCTAATTCTCTGACTTGTTGGCCGCTAAATATCTCAAGAATATATTTTATCAATGTCAGCATGCAGTTATACATTCCACATTCTCAAACTGCCAATTTATAAACTTATTGATAGAAATTTAGACTGGTGGTGAGACAAATTTTAATGTAGCCTCGCTATAACAAACTTGTTAAGAGACATTAAAAATGCTCATTATAGTGAGGTGTTTGTTTTAGTGAAGTCTAGCAAAAGCACAAGATTAAAATTGAAGCAAAAAAATCTTTATAAATCATTTCACCTTTCTTCATTTACTCTTTAAAAAAAAGTTCTATTGGATTGCTTCTTAGTTGGTCTTTTATTTTGAAGGTGTGTGAATGTTAAAATGTTCACAAACCTGAAGAATTTTAATGATGTCACTGCAATGTCCTTCCAGCTAGACCAGTGCAGTTTTAAGGCCAGTAATGGTCTTGGAAGGCTGAGGATCATTAATATCATCGGAGTTTCTATTAGAACTCTCCTTATTGTGCATATTGGCAATGATCTCGTCATCTGTCATGATGTGGGTGACTGTGGCATCGTCATCAATTCCAATCCAGCCTTTGGCAGTTGTTTCTAAACCTCCATTGGCAAACTTGGTGACATGTTGGAGATCTGCAGCAGTTTCTGATATGGGTGTTGTCACCATCTTCAATTATTTGTGTTTGTATCCAAAATTCAGGACCAAGTGACTTTCTCCAGCACTTCTTGATCCTTGCTGGTACTACTTCATCCCATGTTGCATCTGCCCTGAATATTTCATGCCAACAGTTTTACGAATTCCTACAATACGACCACAGGAGACATTCTAGTTCTGGCGGGGAGTCATTGGGAACAGATTTTAGCAAGCGACATGGCAAAAGTTGACCTGCCTTTTGAGGTCAGAAAGTTGAAATAATTTATGCCAGTTAATGGCCTAATTCACACTTGTGTGCAAGAGCTTTCCAAGAGGGAGGAAAGAGGCACGGGAAATGACATGAGGCTGCAGTTTTAAAGCACTGCATGCAAGATTTAAAGGAAGCCAGTTAATTAAAGATAAGCAGCCTCACATTCAGACAAAAATTATTTGAGCTTATTTGAAAACAACCTTTAAATATTTATCAGTCTGTCCAAAGACAGGACAGAACTGTGTGCTCAATTTGTGACATAAAGGGGAAATGGCCGAGGTGAGGGAGGGCTTCGGGCCTCAGTGACCTACCAGAGTATCCAAGAGGCAATGTCAGAGTTTTTACCAAAGCCCCTCATGTGAGGGACTAGATTAAATATTTGGGGCTGGATTTTGCTGACCTCGGCGGGTCCGTGGCGGGTGACGTCAGTGGCGGGTCTCCGCCCCGCTGTGTAGAATGAATTTACTTTGATTGGGCTTGTTAAGCCCGTGCAGCGCATTTCCCAGGCCAATTAGAGGAAGCGGGTTGGTGATGTCATTTGATGATGCGTCATCAGTCGGTTTCCTTAAAGGGACCATGGCCAACTTTAATTTGACATTTGTGCTGTCAGTGCTCTACAGCATTGAGGTGCTGCAAACACTGACCAGCACTGCATAAAGGTGCAGGGCTGCACCCAGGCTCTCCCATGACTCCTTCCATGTGTTTATGGAGGGAGTCACAGCACGCAGGGAGGTCCTCTTCCCTTCCCATGGGCGGAGAACACCTCCCTAGGAGATCAACACAGTCTGGTTGCACATTGCAGAGGAGGGCACAAGCAGGAATGTGGTCAGGAGGACCTGGGTGCAGTGCCACAAACATTTCAATGATCTCAGTAGATAATGAAACGTTAGTACAAAGCCACACTCAACCTCATTCTGCTGTGCCTCTCATCACATCCCCATCACTCTGCCTTCCCTACCCTACTCCTGCACATCCTTACTCACACCAACTTACCTTGCACCTCCACCCATCCCTCTCTATCTACATTATCACATCCCCATCTCACTAGCCACCCCTCACACTCCCCCTCATCCTAATGCAATCATGCCAACTAGTAACACACAAGGGTAGGCACTTGGGTGTTTTATGCATTGTTCATGTAAAGTTTCTGTTAATGTGCTGTCAAACAGTGAAACCTTTATTTTCAACACTTTGCGTTCTTGGACAGATTTGTGTGCACCTTTGCAAGTGGCTTAGTGAGTTGCAGTGAATGGGGAGACATAACGGTACCCCCTGCAATGGTGGTGAGTGTGAAAGGAATGGCTTGGTCATTGTAGGGATGCTTTATGGTGTTGGTGTGGGGTGGTGCAACCTGGCGCATCATGTGGCAGCCAGGGTTTACAGCATCAAGTGAAGTAAATCTGGCCATGGTGAGGCCATCCCTGGCCTCCCGGGCAGCAATTTGCTCGGGGGCTGATGCCCTGTGTTCTGTGCAGCATCAGTTGATTGCGGAGAAGGTTGGTGGTGTTGTTGGTGCTGCTGGTGTTGGGGCTGATCGTAGTGTGATTCTGAGGACAAAGGTGAGATTTTTTCAAGGGCACCGATGCTGATGGAATAGATGGCAGGTGAAGTAGAGATGACAGAAGAGATCTGTCAATGGTGGGAGAGGTAATGAGGTCAGGCTGGATGGAGACTTGTGTAAAGACGTGCAGCATTCTGAATCTGTAGTGGAAATGCAGTTTAGAGAAGATAGTGATTAAGGGAACATATCTCAATCAGCTGGGAGCTTTGACTTGACATTTGAAGCTGTCAATTCATCAGCTGATTCAGTGACCTACTGCCTCAGCTTCACAGATGAGGTCTAGGCACAGCGGGAAACCGGTGGGCGACCTGCCAAATTCAAAAAGCTGGGAAAAAACCATAGATAAGTGGCTGTAAACAAGCCATTAATGATTTTAATTGCTTCCCCCACCGCTGCCTGTCGGGTCTGCTCAGCGCTGACAGACCCGACATTTGATAAAGGCGCGTGACTGCGGGTTCCCGACTCGCTGGGGAAAAAAAACATTTTCCCACCCGAGCCGCCATCGATTGCGCCCGCTGACCCTGCAAAATCCAGCCATGGTAATGAGTAAGCCTGGTACACGGTATTGGACTTGCATATCTTGCCCATGAAGGCAGCTGGCATGATGTAAGCTGCTCTTTTATGTTCGCCCACCATGCTGAAGGCAGAAGTCTATTGTATAGCCAACAAGGAACTTCTGAGAGCTGGGTGACGGTTGCTGGAAAGCATTAACTGGAGGGGCTCATATATCCAGGGATGCGTGCCAACCACAATTGTGTTGCAGAGAGATAAGTGGCTCCTGCCGAAAATCTGCATTTCCAACTAGTGGAACCATCATTCTGTAGAGTATGGTGTGTGCCCATAGGAATATGAATAGGCCATTCAGCTCCTTGAGCCTGTTCCGCCATTCAGTTAGATCATTGATGATCTGTACCTCAATTCTATTTACCTGTCTGTGCTCCATAAACCTTGATATCCTTACCCAACAAAAATCTATCAATATCAGTCTTGAAAATTTCAATTGACCCAGCATCCACAGCATTTTTGGGAGAGAGTTCCATATTTCTACTAACCTTTGCATGTAAAAGTGTTTCCTGATTTCACTCTCTCTTAAATGGCCTAGCTCTCATTTTAAGATCATAGAATGATACAACACAGAAGCAGGCCTAGCTCTGATTATAAGATTATGCCCTCTTGTTCTGGACCCATGTTGTGGTCAGGAGGATAGTGGCATTGCAGTCACACATTTCATGATGCGCTATGCTTCTCACTTTGCCACTTGTGAGGATCTGCTTGTATCTGCTGTCTACCTAGTGAAAACATAAAGTTTTGTTTGTATGTTGTCGAACGACCAACTAGTGACTATCCACAGAGGGGAAGTAGGAAGGGTTTCTTTGGAGTCAAAGTGGCTCCAATATGCCAGCATGTCTGGTGATGGACGTTCAGAATGAAGTTCAGAACAAAGTCAACACTCTATGACAGACTTGGAAAACAAATAACTGATGTCCGCAATACTCCATGGCGCTGTTGATACTTGATTAGCCAACCTGGCTGACTAATGGAACCTGGAGGGGTAGACCTGTTAGTAGGGGATGATATTCTTCCCACTTAGTGACTTCGATTAGGGCCATTTCAGTGCTGAGTTAGAGACGGAAATCTGATTGGAGAGGTTCAAACATGGAGTTATGGGAAAGATAGGCATGTATTTGGGTTGCAACAACAGGATCAAGGATACATGAGAGGAAGGGGAGTTTGAAGGTGGAGCGGTAATTTGCAAGGACAGGGGTCAAGTGTGTCTTTTTGATGCAGGGGTGATTATGGCAGATTTGAAAGGGAGGGGGATAGTACCTGAGGAAAGGGACCCATTTACAATATCAGCTCGCATGGGGGCCAGGAAGGGAAATTGGGTGATCAGCAGTTTAGTGGGAGGTGGGCTCATGGACAAGATGAGCTTAGAGAAGGCATGAGGGTTCGGTGGGCGAGATAGAAAAGAAACAAGAGAAACGTACAAGATTAGGGCTCAGGCAAGGGGGAACCTTGGTGGAACCTTGGTTTGGTGGGCAAGGAGAAGGTAGGAATGCGACAGAGGGAGATGACTGGACAAAGAAGTCCATGAGCTCATAAGAACATAACAACATAAGAATTAGGAGCAGGAGTAGGCCTTATGGCCCTTCAAGCCTCCCCCGCCATTCATTAAGATTATGGCTGATCTTCAACCTCAACTCCACTTTCCAGCCCAATCCCCATATCCCTTAATTCCCCATGAGTCCAAAAATCTATCTATCTCAGCCTTGAATATACTCAATGACTCAGTATCCACAGCCCTTTGCGGTAGAGAATTCCAAAGATTCACAACCCTCTGAGTGAAGAAATTCCTCATCTCAGTCCTAAATGCCTGACCCCTTATCCTGAGACTATGCCCCCTAGTTCTAGACTCTCCAGCCAGGGGAAACAACCTCTCAGCATCTACCCTGTCAATCCCCCTCAGAATCTTAGCTGTTTCAACGAGATCACCTCTCATTCTTCTAAACCCCAGAGGCTGTAGCCCCAATCTACTCAATCTCTCCTCATCGGACAACCCTCTCATCCCAGGGATCAATCTAGTGAACCTTGGTTGCACCACCTCAAAGGCATGTATGTCCTTTCTCAGATAAGGAGACCAAAACTGTGCACAGTACTCCAGGTGTAGTCTCACCAAATCCTTGTACAATTGTAGTAAGACTTCCTTACTCTTGTACTCCAACCCCCTTGCAATAAAGGCCAACATGCCATTTGCCTTCCTAATTGCTTGCTGTACCTGCATGCTAACTTTCTGTGTTTCATGTACGAGGATACCCAAATCTCTCTGAACACCAACATTTAATAGTTTCTCACCATTTAAAAAATATTCTGTTTTTCTATTCTTCCTACCAAAATGAATAATCTTACATTTGCTCACGTAACCTGTCTATATCCCTTTGCAGGCTCTTTGTGTCCTCCTCACAGCTTACTTTCCCACCTAGCTTTCTATCGTCAGAAAACTTGGATACATTGCACTCAGCCCCTTCATCTAAGTCAATAATATAGATGGTAAATAGCTGAGGCCCAAGCACTGATCCTTGTGGCACCCCGCTAGTTACAGCCTGCCAATCGGATAATGACCCGTTTATCCCTACTCTCTGTTTTCTGTCCATTAACCAATCCTCTATCCATGCTAATATATTACCCCCAATCCCATGAGCCCTTATCTTGCATAGCAAACTTTTATGTGGCACCTTATCGAATGCCTTTTGGAAATCCAAATATACTACATCCACTGGTTCCACTTTATCTACCCTGCTAGTTACGTCCTCAAAAAACTCTCATAAATTTGTTAAACACGATTTCCCTTTCTTAAAACCATGTTGACTCTGCCTAATCATATTATGATTTTCTAAGTGCCCTGTTAGCACTTTCTTAATAATGGATTCCAGCATTTTCCGATGACTGATGTCAGGCTAACTGGCCTGTAGTTTCTTTCTTGAATAGTGGGTTACATTTGCTACCTTCCAATCTGCTGGGACCATTCTAGAATCGAGGGAATTTTGGAAGATCACAACCAATGCTTCCACTATCTCTACAGCCACCTCTTTTAGAACCCTAGGACGTAGGCTCCTTGCTGTTGGAGGTGAGGGTGGAAGGGGCAGAGGAGAGTGGATTAAAAGATGGTTGGTAGTGGAGAAGAGAAGCTGGGGGTTATCTTTGCATTCCAGGATGATCCTGGAGTGGTGAGTAGTGAGCAGTTTTTGTAAACCAGAGCAGGGCCCGATAGTGCTTGAGGAGGTCCAGCCAGTTCTGGCAATGAATGGCTACACCAGTTGTGCACCATATACATTCAAGTCTGCAGAACTTGGACTTAAGGGAGCAAAGATGGGGCCAGTACCAGGTGGAATGACCAGGGTGGGAGAAAGTAAGTGATTTGCACAAACATCACCCAAAATATGTTGCAATGCATGCCCTATTTAATGATATCTCTTGGAGCTAGCATTCTATCATAATGTAGGATAATAATAATAGGATTGGGCAGAGTCAACATGGATTTATGAAAGGGAAATCATGTTTGACAAATCTGTTGGAGTTTTTTGAGGTTGTAACTAGCAGAATAGATAAGGGGGAACCAGTAGATGTGGTGTATTTGAATTTTCAGAAGGCATTCGATAAGGTGCCACACAAGAGGTTATTAAACAAAATTGGGGCTCATAGGATTGGGAGTAATATACTAGCATGGATTGAGGATTGGTTAACGGTCAGAAAACAGAGAGTAGGAAAAAATGGGTCATTTTCAGGTTGGCAGGCTGTAACTAGTGGGGTACCACAAGGATCAGTGCTTGGGCCTCAGCTATTCACAATCGATATCAATGATTTGGATGAGGGGACCAAATGTAAAATATCCAAGTTTGCTGATATACAAAGCTGGGTGGGAATGTAAGTTGTGAGGAGGATGCAAAGAGGCTTCAAGGGGATATAGACAGGCTAAGAGAGTGGGCAAGAACATGGCAAATGGAATATAATGTAGAGAATTGTGAAATTATCCACTTTGGTAGGAAAAATAGAAAAGCAGTGTATTTTTTAAATGGTGAGAGATTGGGAAATGTTGGTGTTCAGAGGGACCTGGGTGTCCTTGTACACAATTCACTGAAACTTAACATGCAGGTACAGCAAGCAAATGGTATGCTTGCCTTTATTACAAGAGGATTTGAGTATAAGAGTAAAGACATCTTACTGCAATTATATAGGGCCCTGGTGAGACCATACCTGAAGTATTGTGTACAGTTTTGGTCTCCTTACCTAAGGAAGGATATACTTGCCATAGAGGGAGTACAACGAAGGTTCACCAGACTGATTCCTGGGATGGGGGGATTGTCCTATGAGGAGAGATTGAGCAGACTAGGCCTATATTCTCTAGAGTTTAGAAGAATGAGAGGTGATCTCATTGAAACATACTAAATTCTACAGGGCTTGACAGGGTAGATGCAGGGAGGATGTTTCCCCTGGCTGGGGAGTCTAGAACCCAGGGTCACAGTTTCAGAATAAGGAGTTGGCCATTTAGCTCTGAGATGAGGAGAAATGTCTTAACTCAGAGGGTGGTGAATCTTTGGAATTCTTTACCCAGAGGGCTGTGGAGGCTCAGTTTTTGAGTATATTCAAGACAGAGATTGATAGATTTTTGGATATTAAGGGAATCAAGGGATATGGGGATAGTGCAGGAAAGTGGAGTTGAGGTAGAAGATCAGCCATGATCTTATTTCATGGCGGAGCAGGCTCGAGGGGCCGAATGGCCTACTCCTGCTCCTATTTCTAATGTTCTTATCATTATTAGGTCTCAAAGATCAGCCTGACAGAATTGGGAATGGCATAGAACAAAACAGCACCACATAGCTCTCAACAGCGTTTGCAAGCTCCAGCACAGCTACACACATCCCTGAGGATTCAGTTTTTGTGCTTGAGGAGGTAGCGCTGGGTGAGATTTAGTGAATAGATCATGAAATGCTGGTAGCAAAGGAGGAACGTGAATTTGATGGCCATATTGCTGCCATCAAAATGCAGCAGAACAGTGACATTTGGCAGTTGTGTCATGTTCCACTTTTGCACCGAGCACAATCTTCCAGATGGCCTTTTGGACCATGCTAAAGAGCTCTTGCCCTAAATATTATAATACATTTAAGAGCTGAAATTGCAAGGCTCTGCTTTCAGTGTGAAACTTTGCTAGACATGAGCATAGTGTTAGAATGACGTAGCCTAACATTTCCTACAATACAACAGTGACTTCAAAAAACACTTTAAAAAAAAAGTACTTAATTAGCTGTAAAGCACTTTAGAACGTCCGGTTTTCGTGAAAGGCGCTATATAAATGCAAATCTTTTTTCTTTCCTATCTGGCTGAGAGAATAATGACAGTGGGGATAATGCTAAGCAGTTCAGGAATGTGCTGCAGTTTTACCATCTTTAATGTTATAGTCTAGAAATTACTGTTAGTGTTTAACACACACTTGTAATATTCCTGTACTCTCTATTTCAGAATAGATATTAAACCATTTAAAACAAATGGGTTACCGCTTGTGTTAAAGTGCTGGATTAAAAGATACATTAAGCATTCGTCCATTAATATTTCTAACAATGATTTCTAGGTTACTGTCTTCTTTTCCACCATTATAACCAGCCAGTAGAACCACTGAAGTTTTTCCCCTCCCCTTTGAACTCTAATTGCTAATTCTATCATCTTTGGACCAGAGATGAAGATATATGCTGACTGCGGCAGCACAAACAAGAGATGAACTTCATTGTTGATCTGGGAGTCGGTAGCTTGCTTATTCTCTTTCCGCTTAGTCCTTTATCTTAGCTACATTTGTTGGCAAATTCTTGGAATTCTCTCCACTCCTCTAAATGTATATGCTGTTCTTCAGAAACCGTAACTTGTGCAAAAATCTGACCCGAAATTCCTCGGGGCATCCACTGGTTTCCTGCTATAACTCCGGCAAAACTGCCAAGCAAATGGTGGTGACCTAGTTGTGCTGGGTGCAATGTTCCCTGTATTTTTTGGGGGGCTGTGTGGCCCATTCAAAATACCGCGCATGCGCAGTTTTTCTGTTTAAAGACTGGCAAGCCAGCTGCGCGGGACCCCGGAGCGCTGCGTGGGACCCCTGGAGCGCTGCGCGGCCGCACAGCTTAAAGGGAACATTGGCTGGGTGTCTGCTGATTCTGAGACTTTCCTCAACGCCTAGATGTCATCCTTGGCTCAGTGGTGGCACTGTTACCTCTGAGTTAGAAGGTCGTGGGTTAAAGCTCTACTCCAGAGACTTCACCATATAATCTAGGCTAATACTTCAGTCCAGTATTGAAGGAGTGCTGCACTGTCAGAAGCGCTGTCTTATGGATGAGATGTTAAACTGAGGCGCCCATTTGCGCTCAGGTGGATGCAAAAAATTCTTGGTACTATTCGAAGAGCATTGGAATTCTTCAGATATCTTGGCCAATATTTATCCCTCAATTAACATCACTATGTTGTAATAATTTTTGTGAGTCCAGGCTGTATTATAATACATTCTGAAATGTTAACTAAGGCTGTTCTTCGAACTGAATGGAGTAGGAACTCAGAGCTGGTTCCTATACTTTAATAAATTATGCAAATAGCAGAACTTTTAAAAACAAAAGCATTCGGCAGTCACTACATCTACTTGAGTGAGATAAAATTCAAGATTCTGCTTTTGACAAGTATTACACTGTAAATACTAAAACTGACTATATATCTACAGGCTGCATACTACGTTAAGCAGTTGAAAGCTTAAAATACTATAAATAAAACAAATCATTCATCTTTAGGTGATTTATATATTGTAAAAGTAGTAACAGCTTGGTCGGAGCAGCAACTGTTGCACTATCTTACAGGTTGTAGGTTTAACTTATTTCCGCACTGCAGGAAGGGGCTGTCAAAACATTACTGCATTGCATGTTACTGAAATGACTTTCAGTAATGGTATTAATTTCAATGAAGTATCCAAAAAAGTATTCCTCAACAAATATCTGTAACAGAAGGCACGGTGACTAATTTTAGTGAAGCAATCAAAGATTAGCACCAGGTAACCACTTCCTGTAGTAGAGCTGAATCTTGCACCGAACATTTCACGGTTGAAAATAACAGATTGCCCTTTGCTTTGCAATCAGGAAATATAAGTTGATGACACATGATGAAGAATCGTGGGATATGATTTATATTCTAGGAGTGGGCTGACCTGATTACTCACAAGTGACAAAGTAGTGAGTAAGTTAGAGTTACTGCTATAAGTGGGATACAAATTGTATTTATATATCCTCTGTTCTGTTTACAATACACCTTAGGCAATTAAAATTAAAATGGTTATAGTGAGAAGTAAATTTAAATTTTAAGTGGTAAATAAATTGATGCACAATTTGCAATGTGGCTCGGGTGAAATTACTGTGAAACTTCCCCCCACCCCCCACCCCATAACTGTTCTCAACTGTGAAATATGAAAACTATTTCATGGAGATGGTGGCCGGGATTTTCCTCACCAGCATGATCGCAGACAGAAGTGTGATGGGCTGGGAATATCCTGGGGTCAATTAATGAAAATATTTTGGATGGGCTGCTGGTTGGTCATTCTGCCTGTGATTGGGAGCTTGCCAATCGTGATGGGGGAGGGGACAATAAATGGTCTGCTGCTGTCCTGGAACTCCTAGAGGGGCCAACAGTGGAGGGTATGAGAGATGAGGAAGTGAGAGGGCAGGTGCCAGTTTTTGGTACATCTTGACATTCTGTTTCTCTTCTACTCTTATGTTACAGGACCACACATAACCTTTCTGCAAGCTACATCATCCTTCTGCTGCAAGCCACAAGAAAACTCTCCTCCTCTACCACCCGTTCTAACTTTTCTTCTTCTCTTCCAGATGTCACACAGCATGAATATCCAGGTTGGAAGATTTGGATGGCTTCCTTCCTTCCAGTACCCCATCACGCACACCATTAATCACCCGCTCTCTACCAAGCATCAGCTTAGAGATATCCACCCAGAGAGCATTAGAAAGTGAGCCAGAGGGGAGCGCTTAGGATGATACATATAGTACAAGTGACTGGCCTCCCCTCTTCCACTCACAACAAACTTCAGCTCATCCTAAACTCTGCTGCCTGTATTCAAATCATCATCAAGTCCCACTCACCCATCACCTCTGTGCTCATTAACCTTTGGCTCTCTGTCCCCCAACGCCTTTAATTTAAAATTTTCATCCTTGTTCAAATCCTTCATGGCCTCACCCCTCCTTAGCTCTGTAATCTACTCCAGCCCTACAACCCTTTGAGAACTCTGTGCTCCACCAACTCTGGCCTCTTGTGCATTCCTGCCCCCTTAACTCCACTGTTGGTGGCCATGCCTTCAACTGTCTAGGCATGAAGTTCTGGAATTTCCTCTCTAAACCTCTCTGTCTCTTCACTTCCCTCTCTTACTTTAAGAAACTGCTTAAAATCCACCTCTTTGCCCAAGCTTTAAGTCAGCCATCCTAATAGGCAGAAATTCCGTTCCCTATGGGTGTGTACGCGCTGTGTACTCACCCGTCGGGCCAACGGAAATGCCGGTTTTAGGCATGCACTGCGCATGTGCTGGATACCGGCATTTCCGATCTGTCAAGAAAGCTCTTGACAGATCCTCTGGCTGCCCTGGAGAAGGGCTTCTGCGGGTGGAGAGTTCTGTTTTTTTGAGACCCTCCGCCCGCAGAAAACACTTCCAATTCTTGCGCCTGGTAAAAGCAGGCGTAAGGCCTGCTTTTACCAGGATAAGAGTTGAAAAAAAGTTCAAAAAAAAATTTCCACTGATTTATATTTTAAAATACTTTAGAGAAAGGTAAGTTTATTTTTTAGCCCCGTTAAAAACTTTAATTATTTTTTTCAAAAAAAATAAAATTGTTTAAAATACTTAATTTATTTTAATTTGAAGTCATTTTAAAAATGTGATGTTTTAAAAAAATTTATTTAAAGTTTTACTATGTTTTGGGGGTGATTTCCATTCATATTGCTGCAGTTATATAAGGTATTGGTGAGACCGCACCTAGAATACTGCATACAGTTTTGGTGTCCATACTTAAGAAAAGACATACTTGCTCTCGAGGCAGTACAAAGAAGGTTCACTCGGTTAATCCCGGGGATGAGGGGGTGGACATATGAGGAGAGGTTGAGTAGATTGGGACTCTACTCATTGGAGTTCAGAAGAATGAGAGGTGATCTTATTGAAACATATAAGATTGTGAAGGGGCTTGATCGGGTGGATGCGGTAAGGATGTTCCCAAGGATGGGTGAAACTAGAACTAGGGGGCATAATCTTAGAATAAGGGGCTGCTCTTTCAAAACTGAGATGAGGAGAAACTTCTTCACTCAAAGGGTAGTAGGTCTGTGGAATTTGCTGCCCCAGGAAGCTGTGGAAGCTACATCATTAAATAAATTTAAAACAGAAATAGACAGTTTCCTAGAAGTAAAGGGAATTAGGGGTTACGGGGAGCGGGCAGGAAATTGGACATGAGGCTGAGTTCGGATCGGTCAGGGCCCTGTGGGTGGCGGAGCGGGCCCAGGGGCTGAGTGGCCGGGTGCTGCTCCTACTTCTTGTGTTCTTTAGATTTGAGGTTAGGATCAGATCAGCCATCAGGCTCGAGGGGCCGATTGGCCTACTCCTGCTCCTATTTCTTATGTTCTTTTCTATTTGACAGATCTTCCTGTTAAATGTATGAAGGGAGATTCCCTTCTCTGATTGGCTCCTCATGGCCCACGTGATCCCAGTGACGCTGCGAACTGCCTGCGCCTCTGGGATACGTGGGCCCTGCGCACCGGCAGTTTGGAGAGGCCCAGCAACGGAACTGTGCACCTCCCGGGAGCCCTCCGGTCCAGGCGCAGATTTTTCCAGATCACAGCCCTCTGCCCGCGGGAGGCCTGCGAACGGAATTTCTGGGCCAATATCTTCTTCTTTGGCTTAGTGTAGATTTCTGTCTGATTACGCTTCTATGAAGCGCATTGGGAAGTTTTTCTGCGTTGAAGGCACTATATAAATGCAAGTTGTTGTTATCTGGAAACAGTCTTTCAAAATGTGCTGCAGATGGTGGCTGAGTTGGAGGAGTGCACTACCTGCATCTGAAGCACCACAATGGATGGGTTTGTAGCACTACAGTTCACTCTGAAGCACATGGCATCTCCAGCCCCCCGATATATATCCAGGCACCTGAAGCATGTCATCAAAATGTCAATAGTGTGCCCTGTAATAATCTTAGCAGGAGAATGGCGCACAAGTATCATCAGCATAGCTGTTGAGGGTAGGCTTGGCTTCCCAGTGCCTCACAGACACTTGGCTTTCTGGTTTAAAGGGTTTGGGCACTGTGGACTATCTTACAATGAGGTCATCATGACATCTGCCAGGAAACTGAACATTTACTTGTCTGATGGAATGTTGCAGGCCACAAACAAGCTGGACATTGATCAAGTGGAATTGTTTCCAGTTGACATCATTGATTGGATTGATGAAGGGAGCACCTATGGCCATGTGGATGCAGTCAATAATTTTGCACATTAGGTAATTCTGCCATTCAGTAACGTGGCAATGGCCTGTCACATTGCTGATGACTGTCCATGAGGAAGGTGATGAACTGACATTTCCAATGTCCAATTTCACCCCCATTATATGATCATTATCTCATTGCTGTTTGTGGGATCTTGCTGTGTGCAAATTGGCTGCCACGTTTCCCTACATTACAACACTGACTACACTTCAAATGTATTCAATTGGCTGTAAAGCGCTTTGGGATGTGCTGAAGTTGTGAAAGGCGCTAAATTAAGGTACGTCCTTTCTTCTTTCTTTCTTTCTTTCTTGCTTGAGCAAATAATGCACCTGGGACTTACTTGATTCATCTGTGCACTGCCAATTGCACAGTGTTAGTAATGTCTCCAGAGATAGCCTGGAATGCTGCCATAGTGCAAATACCCAGGGAGGTGGTGACCTTGACTGCCACTGGCAGTGCAGTGCTTATGCTCGAAGTGGGTTGCAGATCAGTTGCAGCATGTGGCTTAATTCATTGATGACTTCTCTTGTGAAGGACAGCTTACGCAAGCACTGCACCTGAATCAAATGGGTGTAGAACACTCAAGAAGCTCAACACCATCCAGGACAAAGCAGCCTGCTTGATTGATACCCCATCCACCACCTTAAACATTTACTCCCTTCACCACCGGCGCACTGTGGCTGCAGTGTGTACCATCTACAAGATGCACTGCAGCAACTCGCCAAGGCTTCTTCGACAGCTTCTCCCAAACCCGTAACCTCTACCACCTAGAAGGACAAGGGCAGCAGATGCATGGGAACACCATCACCTCCAAGTTCCTCTCCGAGTCACACACCATCCTGACTTGGAAATATATCGCCGTTCCTTCATTGTCGTTGAGTCAAAATCCTGGAACTCCATCCCTAACAGCACTATGGGAATTCCTTCACCCCAGAGACTGCAGTGGTTCAAGAAGGTCGCTCACCACCACCTTCTCAAGGGCAATTAGGGATGGGCAATAAATGCTGGCCTTGCCAGCGACGCCCACATCCCAGGAACAAATTTTACAAAAAGCACTTTTGTCTATATTGTAGATTGGGGATAGTGTTGGTTGGTGGCCTTACATCTCCTGTGGTGTCTGACCAGTCTGTCCTCCCTTGGTTCCTCCTCTAAAAAAACACAGATAGAGAAGTATTTCCAATGGAAGTCCCATAGAGGCCTCTGTAGAATAGGTGAGGGAGCAAAAATGGAAGTCTCACAGTAGAAGGCAATAAGGTAAGTTGAAGTAGTACTAAGCGGCAGAAAAAAAAATCAAAAGTGATTGCAAAACAGAGAATTCACAGATGTTTCAAACTTTCCATGCTATATCTCCTTCCTTGAACGGTAGCAACTCCATTCGCAATTCCTCAGATAATGAAGCAGTCCATACCCGCATGGAGCAAGACCTGGACAACATCCAGGTTTGGGCTGATAAGTGGCCACACAAGTGCCAGGCAGTGACCATCTCCAACAAGAGATAGTTTAACCACCTCCTCTTGACATCCAATGGTATTATCATCGGCGAATTCCCCCACCACCAACATCCGGGGGGATGCCATTGACCAGAAATTCAATTGGACCAGCCACATAAATGCCATGGCTATGAGAGCAGGTTAGAAGCTGGGTATTCTGCAGCGAGTTGCTCACCTCCTGACTCCCAAAGCCTCTCCACCACCTACAAGACACAAATCAGGAGTGTGATGGAATACTCTCCACTTGCCTGGATGGGTGCAGCTGCAACAATGCTCAAAAAGCTCGACACCAGAGTGTGATGAGAATGTGGAACTCGTTACCACAGGGAGTGGTTGAAGCAAATAGTATAGATGCATTTAAGGGGATGCTACATAAGCATATGAGGGAGAAGGGAATAGAGGGTTATGCTGATAGAGTTAGATGAGGAAAGACGGGAGGAGGCTCGAGTGGAGCATAAATGCTGGCATAGACTGGTTGGGCCGAAAGGCTTGTTTCTGTGCTGTATATCCTATGTAATCCATCCAGGATAAAGCAGTCCACTTGATTGGCAGGTCATCCACTCCCTCCACCAACGGCGTACTGTGGCTGCAGTTTATACGATCTACAGGATGCACTGCAGCAACTCGTCAAGGTTTTTTCGACAGCACCTCCCAAACCTGCAGCCCCCACCACCCAGAAGGACAAGAGCAGCAGGTGCATGGGAACACCATCACCTCCAAGTCACACACCATCTTGACTTGGACATATTATTCCTTCATGGTCGCTTGGTCAAAATCATGGAACTCTCTACCTTCACCATGTGGACTGCAGCGGTTCAAGAATAAGGCTCATCACTACTTTCTCAAGGACAACTCGGGATGGGCAATAAATGCTGGCCTTACTAGTGATACCCACATCTTGAGCATGAATAATAAAAATGTTCTACCAGAGTCATCACTCAGCACAGCACTGGCATGGATCAATTAGAGTTGTCCTGCAATATAGTCTAACATGGGTCTCAAGGATTGTGGTAGTGTTGTGCATGCTGCACAACCTTATCTTTAAAGGGATGAAAGCCCCTTTCACAATATCGGGATCAGCAAAAGGAGCCCCAGAAAGCTGTGGAGAACAACACGTTGCAAATTACAAAATGCATTTGTGCAACTCTCATACAGGAGATCTTCTTTTAATTACATCTAGTCACTGCATTAACAGTTCTGTGTTATACCTCCCTCCTTTCCAATACAAATATACATCATCTGTAGTTGCATCAACCTCTCATTCTTGAGACCTCATGAAAGAAACATCTAAACCTAACCAAGAACAATGTCTGCATGTGCACCCATAATTTAAATTAGAAACCATATTGCATGAATGCCTAGATCACGTTGACTCAGCAAAATATGTGGTGGGGCCAGCTGAAGGTAGTTTTTTTTTAAACGTTTCAAGTTTTCAAAATTCCCACTTTTGACTAATGCAATCAATTACCATAAAGTAACCATTTAAATCTTATAACTCCCCCTGGAACTCATAGCAATACTGATGCCAGGAACACACCAATGTTCCTGGCATCCATAGAAACATAGAAACATAGAAGATAGGAGCAGGAGTAGGCCATTCGGCCCCTCGAGCCTGCTTTGCCATTCCATGAGATCATGGCTGATCATCCAAACTCAGTACCCTGTACCTGCCTTCTTCCCATATCTCTTGATACCTTTAGCTTTAAGAAATATATCTAACTCATTCTTGAATATATTTAATGACTTGGCCTCAACTACCTTCTGTGGTAGAGAATTCCATAGGTTCACCACTCTCTGGGTGAAGAAATTCTTCCTCATTTCTGTCCTAAATGGCTTACCCCTTATCCTTAGATTATGACCCCTGGTTCTGGACTCTCCGACCATCGGGAACATTCTTCCTGCATCTAGTTTGTCCAGACCTGTCAGAATTTTATATGTTTCGATGAGATCTCCTCTCATTCTTCTATACTCCAGCGAGTATAAGCCCAATCGACCCAATCTCTCCTCATATGTCATTCCTGCCATCCCAGGTATCAGCCTTGTGAATCTTCGCTGAACTCCTTCCATGGCAAGAACATCCTTCCTCAGATAAGGTGACCAAAACTGCACACAGTACTCAAGGTGTGGTCTCACCAAGGCCCTGTACAACTGCAGCAGGACATCCCTGTTCCTATACTCAAACCCTTTCGCTATGAAGGCCAACATACCATTTGCCTTCTTCACCGCCTGCTGCACCTGCATGCTTACCTTCAGCGACTGGTGCACTAGGACACCCAGGTCTCGTTGCACTTCCCCTTCTCCCAATCTATTGCCATTCAGATAATAGTCTGCCTTTCTGTTTTTGACACCAAAGTGGATAACCTCGCATTTATCCACGTTATATTGCATCTGCCACGCTTCTGCCCACTCACCCAACCTATCCAAATCATCCTGGAGTTTCTCAGTATCCTCCTCGCAGCACACACGCCCACCCAGCTTTGTGTCATCTGCAAACTTGGAGACATTACATTTAGTTCCCTTATCCAGATCATTAATGTATATTGTGAATAACTGGGGTCCAAGGACCGAACCCTGCAGTACCCCACTAGTCACTGCCTGCCACTCGGAAAAAGACCCATTAATTCCTACTCTCTGCTTTCTGTCTGCCAACCAGTTCTCTATCCAAGTCAATACCTTGCCCCCAATCCCATGTGCCTTAACTTTACACGCTAATCTCTTATGCGGGACCTTATCAAAAGCCTTTTGAAAGTCCAAATACACCACATCTACTGGTTCTCCCTTATCTATTTTCCCAGTTACATCCTCAAAAAATTCCAGTAGATTAGTCAAGCACGATTTACCTTTTGTATATCCATGTTGACTTTGTCCGATCCTGTCACTGTTTTTCAATCCAGCGTTGCTAGGTTGCAAATAATAGGAACTATGCCATATGACATCATCCTGTCTTTGGCATCTATTAAAACATACCCACAGATGAAGATAGGAACACTGGGGCCCTTGATATTTTGTCAAGAGTATCAGTAAAATGTAAATAGGAGAGCCAACAAATGGTAATGGTTTATAATACCTGTTTTATGTGTAACAAAAAATATTTTATTGATACTACCTATGTTCAAGCACATACATTTTTAAAAGCATGTGTTTTGTTCCTCATTGGAAATAAGAAGCGTAGTTACTGCAAGATTCAGAGCAGTTGGTAACTCACTATTTAAATAATTAATTATGCAAAGCTTCATTTTGGCTGGCTGGTCTAAATCTGCTACAAGCAACACATCTGAGTAATACTTCCACTGATGGATTTTCCTTTGATATAAAGTTTTTTTATTTGAGTTTGTAGGAGAATAGAGGCTTTATGGAAAGGGACAGCACTTGTATATTATGGAAGCCATATAAACATCATAAGAAAATAAAACTATTGGTGCTCAGAAGCATTTACTAAGCCAAGGGGCAACATAATGTGTTGGCAGACATACAGATGGTGTTTGACGTACCGGGGTAGAATTTCCACGAGGATTGTCCCAATCTCCTGCTGTAACCTTGGCAGAAACCCTGGAGAAACAGCGTCAACGACTATTTGTGCCATTTCTTCCGATCTTCTGCTAAACGATGGGAGATCAGAAGAAGTCCTGCAGAAATTACAGGTGATCGTCTTCAGAAGCTTCGATCTTTTTAATTTGATTTGCATTCATCACATGAGCCTACTCTAAAAATAACATATTTTCCTTAATACTTCAGTGGCAGCCACCAGGATGGCCAGAAGCTAGGCAGAGACCTGGAGATGCTGGATCCTGGCCATGCGGCAGGAGATTTGATGGTCTTGTGGGGTTGGAACCTCCACCCATCCCAAACAAGGCAATCGCCTTGGCTGGGGGGTGGGGGTGGGGGAGGCGGTGGTGGATGAGGGAGCAAATACTCCCTCTAAGTTAGAAGTTCTGGCACCCAAGTCTTCAGAGGGACCCAGCATATAGTCAGTGGAATTAAGCCTGGTCAGACCAGGCATAGCTCCCTGACCACCAGCGGTTGTGGGGTTGAACTTTGGCGAGCAGCAAGTACAGCGGAGTTAGAAATGGGAACCTACTTTTTTCTCCTCCCTTCATGTGGGGAAGCATTTGGATTAAATTTGACACTTTTTCTCACCTGAAATACTCATATTGTACCTCTCAAACAATTAACAGCAGACAATGACAGAGAAGCATTGGCAAAGACCTAAGAAAAGTTTCACCTGCTCACCCTGATGCTTGAAGCATAGTGAAAACTATGAAAAAATATCACTGTTAGTATTTGCTAACTAAATTAAAAAGTTAAGTGGTCCCTAAAGGCCCTATATCAAAACACCATCTGTATCTCAGCTTCACCAGGACACACTTTCAAAACTTAATTATTAGAAGCAAACTGCAAAACGTCTAACATAAGCAAAGGTTATAGTAAGGATAAGTCCTCCTTTTCCATTCATTGGATCTCAGGACTACTGACTTGAATTTTACATGTGACAAATAAGTTCCATTCATTGATAGATTTTTATAACGTTGTAACATATTCACCTCCAACAGACTTGGCTCCAGCACACTGTAACTGAATATGAAATGCAATTGATAAAGTACCACATAATAGCAAAATTGAAGCCCGTGGGATTAAAGAGGCAGTGGCAGCGTTGATACAAAATTAGTTAAGGGACAGAAAGCATAGAATAGTGGTAAATGGTTGTTTTTCAAACTGGAGGGAAGTATACAGTGGTGTCCCCAAGGGTCAGTATTTGGACTACTGCTCTTTTTGATATATATTAATGACCTGGACTTGGGTATAGGGGGCATAATTTCAAAGTTTGCAAATGACACAAAACTCAGAAATGTAAACAGTGAGGAAGATAGTAGCAGACTTCAGGAGGATATAAACTGAAATGGGCAGACACATGTCAGGTGAAATTTAATGCAGTGAAGTGATGCATTGTGGAAGGAAGAATGAGGAAAGGCAATATAAACTAAATGGTACAGTTTTAAAGTGGGTGCAGGAACAGAGAGACCTGGGGGTATATGTACACAAATCTTTGTGGTGGCAGGACAAGTCGAGAAGGCTGTTTAAAAAACTATATGGGATCCTTGGCTTTATAAATAGAGGCATTCAGTACAAAAGCAAGGCAGTTATGCTAAACCTTTATAAGTCACTGCTTAGGCCTCAGCTGGAGTATTGTGCCCAATTCTGGGCACTACACTTTAAGAAGGGTGTCAAGGCCTTGCAGAGGGTGCAGAGGAGATTTACTAGAATGGTACCAGGGATGTGGGACTTCGGTTATGTGGAGAGATTAGAGAAGATGGGATTGTTCTCTTTAGAGCAGAGAAGGTTAATGGGAGATTTAATAGAGGTGTTCAAAATTTTATAGAGTACATAGAGGGAAACTGTTTCCACTGGCAGGAGGGTTGGCAACCAGAGGACACATATTTAAGGCAATTGGCAAAAAAAAGAGAGTGGAAATGAGATTTTTTTTTACACCTGGAGTTGTGATCTGGAATAAACTGCATGAAAAGATTGTAGAAGCAGATTCAATAGTAACTTTCAAAAGAAAATTGGATAAATATTTGAACAGGAAACATTTGCAGGGCTATAGGGAAAGAGCAGGGGAGTGGGGCTAATTGGATAGCACTGTCAAAGAGCCAGCAGACATGAGGGGCTGAATGGCCTCCTTCTGTACTGTATGATTCTCTGATTCTAAATGGTTAACTAACTGAACTTTGTTAAACAATATTCTCATACAAGGACCAGTTCTTCCAAACATTTTGAGGTTACCCACTCATTTTGCCACATGCCAATGAGCAATCCAACAGACAGCCACTTAAAAACTAATTGCACAGTATGGGAGAACCTTTTTATAGAGCCCTTAATGATTTCACAGTGGTTCTGGTTTCCTTTAGTGTGGAAACTGTATATTTTCAATAATCTACCTTCAGCAGAGATAATCTGAAGATGAACAATTATTTTAGTTGCAGTGATCTGCTTACCGGATTTAAACTTTTCTTATAAAATACAACAGCTAAAGCTAATTAACAACTAATTTAATTTGTTCCAGTGCTTTTCTGACATTTTCCTGGAGTGTGGGAAAGTGTCCAATATGTTTGCCAGGTGTGAGACAAACGGCTTTTAAATTAATACAAAATTTAAGCCAATTAAATTGTGTAAAAAAAAATCCGTGGCCCTTACGCCATACGCCTGTTGTAAATTTTGGCAGTTCACCAGAAGAGCTGGAAGCCTTATATGTTGAGTCCCAGTGTTTCATTGAATTTTCCCGGATGACCTGTTGGGGTTGGAGCTTCCATCTGGAGCCAACAAGGAAATTGGTGTAGGAGGATGTGGGGACTTCCTACATCAGGAGATCCCTCATCCTTGGACTTAGTATATGGTCATTTGAGGTACATTCCCACACCCCGGCCGGAATCTTCCCAGCCCTGCGAGTGCGGATTTGGAGGCGGGCCCACTAGTAAAATGGCCCTGATTGACAGCCTCCGTGTAAGTTTCTCAACTGTCGGGTCTGCCTGTGTATCGCAGACCCGACACCAAGTGGTGGGACAGTTAATTAAAGTACTTAACAGGTAGTTTAAAGCTATTTAAGAGGATTAAAAGTAGGCACTTACAATTTTGCCAACTTTTTGACGAGTTTGCCGTCCCTCGGGGAACACGCCAGGTAAGTGGAGTCGGGTTCTCAATGACTCTCCGTTGCTTTCAATAGGTGACAGCAGCAAAAGTGGTGTAAAAGCTACCATTTTACAGCTGTTCACTTTCCAATGTCAGAAGCTGTAGACTTCAGTGTTAGGAAGAGTCTTTTCAGCCTCATACACTTTGGAATTATTTGTGGTGAACTCTATATTCACTGTAACCTTCACAGAATCACAGAATCACAGAATCCCCACAGTGCAGATAGAGGCCATTTCGGCCCATCGAGCCTGCACCGACACATATCCCACCCTATCCCCGTAACCCCACGTATTTAATCCCCCTAACACTAAGGGTCAATTTATCAACCTAACCCGCACATCTTTGGACTGTGGGAGGAAACCGGAGCACCCGGAGGAAACCCACGCAGACACGAGGAGAATGTGCAAACTCCACACAGACAGTCACCCGAGGCCGGATTCGAACCCGGGCCCCTGGCGCTGTGAGGCAACAGTGCTAACCACTATGCCACCGTGTTGCCCTAAAAGAAAATTTCCTTGAAGAAAATTTCTGACCAGTGACAGATTGCTTCTGTCAACTCAACTGGATCTGGCATATCCAACAATCAAAATGGGCACGATTTATGCTCCCTCATCTTGGTCCTCCGAGCCTGATGAGGAACAGCCACAGGAGCAGCAGAACCAGCCACACCAGCAGCAGCATCAACAAGAGCAGCAACCTTCTCATCAACCACCTCACGCTGCACAGGACGGAGGGTATCGGCGCAGGGATGCACCGCGCCGGAGGCATTACCCCCAGCACAGGGTCTATAGGCAGAGGATGAGCTACCTAAACATGACGGAGCAACAGTGCCGAAGCAGACTCAGGCTATCGCGCCAGGTGGTCACTGACCTTTGCGCATTGCTGGAGGAAGACCTGCAGTCCAGAGGAAGGGGTGAACAGCCATTACCAGTGGCTGTCAAAGTCACCCTTGCCCTCAGCCTCAGGCACATTCCAGGCATCTGCCGCAGACATTAGCGGCATTTCCCAGTCTGCCGCACACAGATGCATCACACAGGTCACCGATGGCCTGTTTAACATGTCGGGCAACTATATAAAGTTTACCACTCATCAAGCCAGTGTGACTGAGCGGGCGCTCGGCTTCACCACTCTGGCTGGCTTCCCACGGGTGCAGGGAGTGATTGACTGCACACGTGGCGATCAGGGCACCCCATCACAATCCGAGAGCTTTTGTGAACCGCAAGGGTTTCCACTCCCTAAACATTCAGCTGGTGTGCAACCACAATAAAATCATCATACATGTGTGCGCCAAGTTCCCTGGCAGCTGCCATGATTTGTACATCCTGCGCCACTCCACCGTCCCTCAGCTGTTCGAACCGCCAACCAGTCTTTCAGGTGGCTGCTTGGGGACAAGGGCTATCCCCTCAAGACATGTCTGATGACACCTTTGAGGAGGCCAGCGAAAGAGGCTGATGTCAGGTACAATCAGAGCCTCATCTCCACGAGAACTGTCATCGAGCAAACTATAGGGTTGCTTAAAATGTGCTTCAGATGCCTGGACAAATCTGGAGGGGCCCTTCAGTATGCACCAGTGAGGGTATCCAGAATAGTCGTGGTCTGCTGCGCCCTTCATAACATCGCTCAAAGCGAGGACTGGCGCTAGATGATGATGACGGCGCAGAGCGAAGAGCCTCATCGGAAGAGGAGGCGGAGGAGCAACATGAGGTTGGCAACGCCGATGAGGAAGACCTGGAGGAGATGGCACAGCCATTAAGACCAGTGCGTGAAAACGTTGCTGGTCGTAATGCCAGGGACGCCCTCATAAATGCCAGGTTCCAGTAACTTTGTGGATGTCACACATTTACCTGGCACAGGCGCCCACATGTTGGCATCATCCCACACCAGCAATATAAACCATTCAATCAATGACTACTTCCTTCTTTTCATTATCAGCACCATTGCTGCATGTCCAATCAGCCCTGACCATACACTCTGCCACCTCCATTCTATCCCACACATCCAGCTGCAACTGCAAAGTGAGAGAAATAAATGATTTAATTACATAGCTCCATATTTTTACAACCATCATAATGATAGTGATAAACACACCCGAGTGAAAACCTTTGTGACTATTTGTGTGGGATCTTTCTTTTCCGGGTGCTTCTACGTGGTGCTACCCCTGTGGCTTCAGCAGAGGTAGAGGCAGCCTTTTCACCTCCCTGCTGCAACTGCTTAGGCACCTTTGGCGGTCGTCCTCTGGGTTTTGGGGCCTGTGAGGGCTCCGCCAAAGTCTGCTCCTCTTGCGACTGTGCAGGGGCAGACTCGGCTATCACTCTATGGGGAGGCATCTGCGGCTCTGACCAAGGGGCTGGCAAGGGGGTGGTAATCTGAGCGCATGGAGCGGAGCCCCCACTTACATGTCCCCTCCCACCATCATCCCTCTCATGGGACACCCGCACTTCCCTGCTAGCAAGAAGCTGGAGAGCACCTTGTTGCACTTCAGTGCGGACATTAGGGCCCACGTCTATACTGACATGCCTCCTAGAAAGGACGTCTATGAGCCTCTGGTTTCTCTTCTCCATAGATTCCCATCTATCCTCCATAGATGACCATCTATCCTCCATAGATGACCATCTATTTAGAAGAGAAAACATGTTGTCATTTTATTGGCGCTGTGATTCCTCCATGCAGGTGGCCATCCTATCCATCAAGGAAGCTATCAAGGAAGCTATAGTTGCCAGTATAGATGGACTCCTCCATTCTCTGCACACTCGTAGTCAGTGCAGTCGAAAAACCAGTCAGAGCCTCCTGCACTTGTTCCTGCAGCTCCAGGATTGCCCTCTTCTTGGATGGCCTCTGAGGCCCAGCGTCTGCATGCAGCTGAGCAGAGCTCGGAGACTCCTGCGCCCTCTGACGAGGAGTCTCCACTGCTGTCACTGTCTCCACCATCTGCTCTTGCTGTGATCTGTAGACACCAGGTGACAACACTACTCTATCTTGCGACAGCCCCACTGAGGTGTGCGTATCTGCGCTGGTGCTGGTTTGCATTCTGTGAGGTGACGCTGCGCCCTCAGAGGCAGAAGGCTCCTCTGAGGAGTTTTGTTCCTCTTGCTCTTGGACAGTGGTGGGGGGGTGCTCCTGATGGACCTGTTGGAGAGTAAAGACATGATTTAAATATATGACATCTTAAGTGCAGACACATACCATTATACACATCATCACCATTAATTTTCTGATCACATAACATCCCATATGAGTGACTGATGAAAGGCATGCAACTGTATGGATAATAATTCAGTCACCAGCTTCTTCTATTGAGCCCCTCTCTCCGTCCCCCACTTCCGGAACCTCCACCACACCAGCAATATCGAGTGCTGCCTCCTCCGCGCTTGACAAATGAAAGATGGACCGAGAGCCTCCTCCCGTTCTCTCCCTCTCCCTCTTATTGTGGGCAATCTTTTCCTGCATGGAGGCAAAGAAGAAAAGGTTTAGAGACTGATGAAATGACAGTCATTTATGGAATGACATACAGCTTCACAGGGAGACTTTGATGGAGTGGTTTGGCGATACCAAGTTGCCTCCTTTTGTGCTGTTACTTGCTTTCATTGCATAACGATGATGCTGAGTGTGAGGGGGGAAATTAAGATGGGGACCTTATAATGTAAATAGAGAGAGACAGATGGATGAAGGTCTCCGGGATCTTGGGCAGAGTAACTTTGTGCAGGAGTATGGTTGGCAATGCACAGTGATGGGGATGTGATGACAGGCACAGCATCATCAAGGTAAGTGTAGATCTTAGAAGATCATTAAACCTTTTCCTGCACTGTACCCAGGTGCGACACACTACTGAATTCGCTGTTATCTCTTCGGCTATATTAAGCCAAGCTGATTTAGTCTGTTGGGGAGGCCTCTTCCTGCCATCTGCAGGGAAGAGAACCTCCCTACGTGCCCTCACTCCCTCAGCAAGATGCTGGAGGGACTCATCATTGAAACGAGGCACAGATCTCTGCCTTTCAGACATCATGGTACAGACCTCCACTCACTGACACAAGCTTCACGAAAGAAAATCCAACTGTCAGCAAATGGGGCCATTGCCCCTTTAAATATACCAGCAAGAAGCGCGTCATCCGGTGACGTCACCGGACCCACTCCCATTAATTGGAACGGGAAATGCACAGGGCGGGTCTAACAAGGCCCTTAATGGTAAGATCTTAATTTTGGCGGGGATCACCACAGGAACGGGTTAATCACCCACCGCCGCCATCTCCTGCCTTCACCCCGCCCAGGTAGGGGAAATCGCGGCCCCATGTATGGGATGCAGATGCCCCCATAGAAGTCAAATTAGGAAACCTCCCCCCTGAAATTCTGTCAAGATCAGCAGCAGATGTTTGCGCTGGTGTATTTTGGCACTTAAGCCAAAGATGTGCCTCATCGTAGATTTTCAGGGTGCATTTAATGATTTCTAGCAACAAAATTTTTTTTTTTTTTAAATGACCACATGAAAAATCAACCAAAATTACAGCAAAAGCAACTAATCAAATCCCTGAAAAAATATCAAGCCCTTTGAGTGGCCATGTTGGCTCCTCACGCAACAAACCATCAATTAGATCTTCCAATCAGCTCCACCAGTTGCGTAGACACAGAACATGCAGAGGGGGTTAGACAACTGCATGAGTTTTCAGTCCCTGGTCCTTTTCTACCTGACCGTCATGGTCACTCTAGACATTGTAGTTCCACAGGAGCAGAGTGAAAAAGACGACTTCCATGTTTCTTTCTCACTGAACACCGAATCTGGCTCGAGCTGCTGAAATTCCCAGCACGTTGGCCCAGGGGAAATTTCCAGCTGGAGCCCCAGGATTTAGACAGACGTGTAGACCGTGGGCAATTCTGTGCGTATGTTTAGTGAACATAATTTTTATTTTAGAAAGGCTTGAACCCACAACCTCAGAAGTGAATGTGCTACCATTGAACTCAGGATCATATACCTTTTTAATGTGTTTGTAATACTATATTTTACTTCTAGCTCACATATTAACCTGAGTGGAAAAAGAAAAATGTCAGTCAAAGACTGTAAGAAGAAATTATTTGAGTGATTTGATTGGTTGGTTTTGTGTTACTTACTGGCTTGTGAATGGCAGCTTTGAAAAATCATTGAGGGATTTAATTGCTTGGCGTTCCATTTGTTCCTCCTTCCTCATTAGTATTTTTGGATTTTAGCCAATCAGGTATTTGATTAGTAATTTAACAGATGTTGTTATTTGACTATTCCATGATTATTTTTACTCTAAAGATGTGTGATATTATTGAAATTCTCAATCTTTGCAAGTGTAATATACTTTAAAAGGTGTGGCACAATGGATGCCTGCAGGATGTGAGACTTTTAATTGTATAGATTGCAATTCAAATCCCTACTGGAATGAATACTGAAACTGTTTGTAAGTATTTGTAGATAGATGCAGGTATTCGATTAAAATGGGCCTCTACATTTTTGACTTGGATGAAGGGTCCGAGTGTAATGTAGCCAAGTTTGCGGATGATACAAAGATAGGTGGGAAAGCAAGTTGTGCAGAGGACTCAAAGAATCTGCAAAGGGATATAGACAGGCTAAGTGAATGGGCAGACATTTGGCAGATGGAGTATAATGTGGGAAAGTGCGAGGTTATCTACTTTGGCAGGAAAAATAAAAAAGCAAATTATTATTTAAATGGAGAGCGATTACAAAATGCTACAGTTCAGAGGGACCTGGGGGTCCTTGTGCATGAAACACAAGAAGTTAGCATGCAGGTACAGCAAGTAATCAAAAAGGCAAATGGAATGTTGGCCTTTATTGCAAGGGGGCTGGAGTATAAAAGCAGGGAAGTCCTGCTACAACTGTACAGGGTATTGGTGAGATCACACCTTGAGTACTGCGTACAGTTTTGGTCGCCTTATTTAAGGAAGGATATACTTGCTTTGGAGGCAGTTCAGAGACGATTCACTTGGTTGATTCCTGAGATGAGGGGGTTGACTTATGAAGAAAGGTTGAGCAGGTTGGGCCTATACTCATTGGAATTTAGAAGAATGACAGGTGATCTTATTGAAGCATATAAGATACTGAGGGGGCTCAACAAGGTAGATGCAGAGAGGATGTTTCCCCTCATGGGGAAATCTAGAACTTGGGGGGCATAGTTTCAGAATAAAGGGTCGCCCTTTTAGAACTGAGATGAGGAGAAATTTCTTCTCTCAGAGGGTCGTAAATCTGTGGAATTCTCTGCCCCAGAGAGCTGTGGAGGCTGGGTCATTAAATACATTTAAGGTGGAGATAGACAAATTTTTGCAAGATAAGGGAGTGAAGGGTTATGGGGAGCGGGCAGGGAAGTGGCTTTGAGCCCAAGATCAGCCATGATCTTATTGAATGGCGGAACAGGCTCGAGGGGCCAAGTAGCCTATTCCTGCTCCTATTTCTTATGTTCTTATGTTCTTAAATAATCTACAAATGCTTATATAGGGTATTGTAAAAAAAAAGTTCTGTACAGATAACAATCATTTAAAAAGTACATAAGTCATGCAGATAGATTTAAATGAATGGATATACACATCGAAAAGGATCCAATAAGACCATGAGAACTAGATATTAAGGGGGGTCAGATGTGGATATTGAGCTTTGGGTTGTGAATATTAGAAGTGTTGGGATGTGGAAAAAGAGCTGAAGTATGAACATTAAGGGCTTAGATATGTAAAACATACTCTAAATACATTCATTGTATAGATATTTTGCTGTGCAGTACTTAAGGAATTTTATGATTAAGTTACTAACTGAATTTAATACTTAATTACCTTACTGGCTGTATTTAATTAATTAAGCTCCTGACTGGAAAGTTTGTTGTGGTCAGTGGAGAGGATTCCCAGTGGGATGATCCCAACATAAGCTGTCCTGCAGATTTTTGGGGCTCCTGACTTTTTTCTCCAATACAAGTGAATGTTGTACATACCGACAACTTAGGTTACAAAGCCCGTGAAACTACCTGTTTTTACACATCAGGGCCTTTCTTGAGTTGATGTCTTTTTGCGGACTGTTCAACTTTTTGGAAGCCGTTTGTCAGTTTTTGTTATTTTCTAGGTTGGCACGTATGTGAGCTCGAGGTGGGGCCTCTTACTTCTCCATCAGGTCAATCATCTCAGCCCTAGGACATCGCTGCAGGAGTTCCTCAAGGCAGTGTCCTAGGCCCAACCAGCTTCAGCTGCTTCATCAGTGATCTTCCCTCCGACATAAGGTCAGCAATGGGGATGTTCGCTGATGACTGCACAGTGTTCAGTGCCATTCACAATTCCTCAGATAATGAAGCAGTCCATGCCCACATTTAACAAGACCTGGACGACGTTCAGGCTTGGGCTGATAAATGGCAGGTAACATTCACGCCACAGAAGTGCCAGGCAATGACTATCTCCAACAAGCAAGAGTCTAACCACTGCCCCTTGACATTCAACGGCATTACCATCGCCGAATCCCCCACCATCAACATCCTGGGGGTCACCATTGACCAGAAACTTAACTGGACCAGCCACATAAATACTGTGGCAACAAGAGCAGGTCAGAGGCTAGGTTTTCTGTGGCGAGTGTCTCACCTCCTGACTCCCCAAAGCCTTTCCATCATCTACAAGGCACAAGTAAGGAGTGTGATGGAATACTCTCCACTTGCCTGGATGAGTGCAGCTCCAACAACACTCAAGAAGCTCAACACCATCCAGGACAAAGCAGCCCGCTTGATTGGCATCATACCCACCTCCTTAAACATTCACTCCCTCCACCACCGGCGTACCGTGGCTGCAGTGTGTAACATCTACAAGATGCACTGCAGCAACTCGCCAAGGCTTCTTCGGCAGCACCTCCCAAACCCACGACCTCTACCACCTAGAAGGACAAGGGCAGCAGGCACATGGGAACACCACCACCTCCAAGTTCCCCTCCAAGTCACACACCATCCTGACTTAGAATTATATCACCAATCCTTCATCGTCGCTGGGTCAAAATCCTGGAACTCCCTACCTAACAGCATTGTGGGAGTACCTTCAACACACGGACTGCAGCAGTTCAAGAAGACGGCTCACCACCACCTTCTCAAGGGCACTTAGGGATGGGCAATAAATGCTGGCCTTGCCAGCGACACCCACATCCCATAAAAATGAATTTAAAAAAAAGGAATTCAATAATCTAGAGCTGACTGCCACAAAATCACTGTTCCCTAAAGTTAGAAAGCCTTCTATCGATTCAAGTTTACTCCCTTCAGTTATGTGCAACCTTCATCTGCAAACATAGCAGCTGATTGTCAGGAGCACAGAGTCATGTGCAAGTGTCAGGGTGTAGCCCATAGCGGCTGTGATAACATATGTATGCATCATTTTAGCTGCATTGGAGGGATTCGTTTGGGTGAATATTTTTGAGAATATGACAGACTGAACACCTGCAGATGTAAGTTGGTGGTGGATAATGCTGCACATTTGTTATGTATAGTATTGCTTCGAAGTACTACAAGATAGTGTGAGTGGGAAGGAAACATATGTGCTATACATACTTTAGACAGCTAATTAAGATAATGCCAAGGCAAGTTGTCAAACCTTAGCTGACCTGCTGAGATCTGCAAATATCTGTTGGACTTGAATCCAGATTCACGGACTGTGTGACTCCGCATTCACCTACTGCATGCATCGTCACCTCCTCGCATGCAGTATGTGGTGTCCGTTGTGTGCCTGTGCCAGAGAGTGCCACCCTCCTCTGGTACACTTGCTCAATCAATACTTCCACTGAAGCATCCAAAAATCTGGGTGCTATTTCTGCAGCTCCTCTGGAAACTGAAAATTTGTTTGGCAATACAAAATTCTACTGAGAACCTTTAAGGGGTGGGCTCTTGAAAATATAACCTCTCCTTTACAGTAATTCTGCAGGAACTTTAAATCTTGCAAAACCAGCATATTTCCCAATTCCCCCAAGCAACAAGTGCCCAGCTTTATTCATACCTGGAGCTCATTACAATTATTACAATTAACCTGACTCAGAAATCCCCGCAGGGCCAGTAGTCAACCAATTGGACGGGGCTATTCGCACCTTGCTTGTCTGCTGTTGGTTCTGCACACACTCCAAAAAATCCACACTCATGAAGAAATTAAGTTAAGTCTAGTAATTAACAGCATAAATACCCTTTTATTGGCATGATAATTGTTAATGACTGCCAACCAACCTCTCTTGCCCAGAACGTGAACAATTAAAAGTGTGGAGTCACATTCCTTCAGCTTATGAATTGTTATTTAAGATTTTTTAAATGTCAAATTAAAATTTTTAATTTATTTTTCTTACCTTTTCTTTGTCTCTTTTTTCTCTCTCTTTATCCACTCTTTCTTTCTCTCTCTTTATTTCTCTTTCTGTACCTGATTTGACATTGAATTCACCCACTCTAATTCACCATCCTTCTCAGGCCTTTCTCTGTTTATTTCTCAATCCTGTAATCTCATTGGTTAAGGAGATACACTCTTTGTCCCATTGTTCACCAGATGCCCCGTTGCCCTTGCCACGACATTATCAGCTCGCACTTCCAGCAACTTTATGAGCAAAACATTTTTGAGCTGAAGGGTGCAGGAACAAATCTAACTAACAGGCATGCCGTGAAATGCCCTGCTTCAGCAGATTCTGGGCCATTGTTTCCATAGGTTAGTTTTTAATTTACCCCCCTTCAAGCGCAGGCCGTGTCCTCTGGTTCTACTGCTCTGGACAAGGTGAATTAGCTTGTCATTGTCTACATTATCTAGTCCCTTTAGAATCCTAAAAACAGCAATCATATCACCTCTCAACCTTCTCTTCCTTCCAGTGAAATTGTGCCTAATTTACATAATCCAGTCCCTTCATCCCTTTAATCATTTTGGTGGCTCTCATTGTATTCTTTCAGTAGCTGCAATATCCTTTCAGTACTGTGGCGACCAGAACTGTACACAGTATTCTAAGTGCAGTCGCAGCAATGACTTATAAAGTGGCAGCATTACCTCACTATTTTGACTCAATATTGACCTTTTGATACATCTGATTTACTTTGCTCTCTGCTGCTGAGTAATATTGCAATAGCTTCAATTTATTGTCAAGCAGGACCCACATCCAGATCTCTTTAATTTTCCATGCACATTATTTCTTTCCATTTAAGTAATAGTCCTTTCTTAGATTTTTTTGTTCCCATGTGAAGCACTTTGCATTGCTCTACATTGAATTTCATTTGTCACCTGTCTGCCCAATTCCCAAATATATTCAAATCCTCTTGCAGATTATCCTGTTCAACTTTGGAATCTACCATCTTAATTAGCTTTGTATCATCTGCAAATTTAGCCACTGTGCTCGTGACTCCTAGATCCAGATCATTTATAAAGATATTAACAAAAGCGGTCCCAAAACAGACCCCGGTTGGACCCCACTGGTAACCTTCTCCCAGGCTGATCCTGTATCACTACTAATCAGTCAACCTATTACGCATCCATTTCAAAATATTTTTACTGATTCCTGTCTTCTTTATTTTAGTAACAGCCTTCCAGAGGAACTGTATCAAAGGCCTTACTGAAATCCAAGTGCACCATATCAACCGCCTTACCCCTATCACGCTCCTTTGTCACACCTTTGGGTGGCATAGAGGAGGAAAGTACAGCCCAATATCTCTTATGTTTATTGTTTTGATTTCATGGATATTATTACAGACTTGAGTAATGAAGAAGATGAGATCACGCTGAAAGGCCCTCAAACATTCAGTAGGGGCAATTTTAATTCTCTGTGCCCGGCATAAACCGAGCAGAAGGGAGTTAATATCCAAGCTGTGAACTTACCACCAATGTTCCCTCTAAGCCACACAGCCGCACAGCTCTCTGCCGGTCCCACATAGTCCGGGACTGGCTTTTCCAATGTTAAAAAACTGTGAATGGGCCCCTTAAAAGAGCCGCACAGCCCCCCAAAATTAGGGGGAACATTGCTGACCGCACTTTCCCCGCCCCGGGGTCTTTTTAACATCACTGTTTTCTTAGGTGGTTGAGGCGCCCACATAATTCAGGTGAGAAGCCTTGCGACTAAATGTAAATTGGGTATTATAATATCATCGGACTCCTCGCTATAGGACAGATTTAATAGCTGAAATTACAATAATTATTTATGAGGATTATAACAAGTATTAAGGGTCTGAGCTACAAGGAGAGGCTAGAAAATCTAGGTTGCATTCTCCTGAGCAGAAAGATTGAAGAGGATTTGATAGAGGAGTTGAACATGGTAAAAAGAATAGATGAGGTAATCACAGGTTATTTCCATTGGTGGGTAAATTGAAGACAAGAAGCAATGATTCCAAGGTAAGCACAAGATACGTAAAGGGTGAGATTGGAAGAAATATTTTCATGCAGAGTTACTGGAATGTGAAATGCTTTGCCAGAAGTGGTGATCAAAGTTAAATTGATTGCTTTACATCTGATGAAACTTATTTACACAAAAAAGTATGCAATTATAAATGATATGAACCTGAAGTGCATTTATGTCTTTCAATTGTGTGCTAATTTGTGTTCAAACTTACTGCATTTTAACTCCCATTTAATGCACTACCTACGTTTGAGAATAATTTCACCCCGATTGTGATTTATACATCCAATCCACCTCATAACAGCAGCACCCATTTGCCTGGTGATATTTGGGTGATGTAACGGGCAACACGGTGGCATAGTGGTTAGCACTGGTGCCTCACAGCGCCAGGGACCCGGGTTCGAATCTGACCTCGGGTGACTGTCTGTGTGGAGTTTGCACATTCTCCCCGTGTCTGCGTGGGTTTCCTCCGGGTGCTCCGGTTTCCTCCCACAGTCCAAAAATGTGCGGGTTAGGTTGATTTGGCTATGATAAATTGACCCTTAGTGTTAGGGGGGGATTAAATATGTGGGGTTATGGGGATAGGATGGGATATGTTAGGGGGAATTAAATACGTGGGGTTACGGGGGTAGGGTGGGATGTGTGTACTGTGGGGATTAAAGCAGGGAAGGGTACTGGATTTGGATGATCAGCCATGATCGTATTGAATGGTGGAGCAGGCTCGACGGGCCGAATGGCCTACTCCTGCTCCTAGATTCTATGTTTCTATGTTTCTATGTATGTATGCAATTCTCAGGGGAAAGGTGTTTAGTTCAGCAGTCAATTTTACTGGCAGTCCAGAGATTCTGTTTTCTTGGTGGTGCAGAGAAGCTCTTCCTGTTATTTTTCCCAAGCAATTATATTTTTTCCTGTTTTCTTTGAAGTTTGTATTTGGAAGATCAGAATGTTGGAATTTCAAATTTGAATCTAAATTCCAAAAAGAAAAACTAAATATTTAACATTTAAAATTTAAGGAAAATACTATATAGTGTACCTTTTGTACATAACAAGATATTTCAGTCTGATAAAATTTCACTAATATTTTTGAATCATAATTTCAGTGTGAGTCATCTACTCCCATGAACTAAATGATATCCTGAATCATTTGTAATTTTCTAGTTTAATTTAGGTAGTAAAGTATTGCACCATGTAAATACGATTGAGTACATCATAAATTTGGAAAATCAATTATCGCAATGAGTCCGAAGAATCACTGTTAAATATTCAATATTATTGTGCCTATTTCACCAGTTACCAGGGACATGCTGCCAATATCTAAATGACCTGAATCACAGAATCTATAAAAATTATCATACAGGGCACACTTAGAAAACTTGACAGCGATAGTCAGTTATTACAAATCCAAGAAAGGACAAAGATATTAAGTCATAATAAAGGATATTGAATAGTTGAGACGGTAGTGCAGTATTCTGATTCTCCAACATCCTGTGCCATGGAAGGGTAGGAAGTTAGGGGTGGATGGAAAATTGCTGGGTGAGTCACCGTATTTTGCTCTTACACCAGCAGCCGAGTAGCTGACTCAACAGCAGCATTGTCAGAGTGCTGGAAGTGGACTGCTTGCTTGCCTGTTTGAATGAGGCATTGTTGTTTAGCTGATAAAAACCTAAACAAAGGAGAAGAAAATGTAAAATAAATGGGACAAAAGGGCTTACATTTTGAAAGCAACACATAAAAAATGTCACTAATATATATCTTGGAAGAAATTATTTTTGACAATATGTTGAAGATCAGTAATTGTTTCAGTATTGACATTTAACAGTGACAAATGCAGGAGCAGTAGCTATAAGGATATAGTCAGCATTCACCTAATAATATGTTCTCCTGTCTGTATCTTTAAAACAGTGTATTGCTCATTGCTGCTTTCTTGCAAGAAATGAGTGGTGACAGAGAAATATTATCTAAATTAAGTATCATTATCGAAGAGGTAAACATAGCAAATGTATTAAATTCAGGAAATCCACAATAGTACTTTAACTGTGAGGATGATTGAGTGGTCGTTGGTCAGAGATGTTTTGAATAAATTAGTATTTATTCATAATGGCATGATAGAAGAAAAACCACCTACAAATGCAGTATATTCTACTATACAGCTGTCACACAATCGGTGTGTGACCATTGCTATGCATGAAACAGATGTGCCATCTGTTATTGTACTAAGTAGTTTACATTAAATTAAATATGTACAACAAATTCATATGAATTATATTAATATTAAATGTTAATTGCACATTGTAAATACAAATGTCTTTCACAAAACATATTCAGGTAGTAACTAGCAGTGATTTTTTTTTTTCATTTACTAACAAGAAAGTGTAATGTTAACTCCTATTTCTTCGATAGACATTTCAATATTGCCTAATTGCTGAAATCTGTTTATTCTTTACAAAGTTATGGTTCTTTGAAATAGGTTGGTAATATAGGCGAATATAAGCTGGTAATTTAAGCTTTGTTTTTATACCTGTTAGAGTTCTGAACTAGTTTCCAGTGACTCTAGAATGCCCCAGTGTGACTGTACTGTGCTGTGCTGCTGTACTACCGCTTTGGAGCAAGATATAAAAATTCAGGTGACTTTCAAAAGTGAGATTTGTTATCAGTGATACAACAAAAATAATTGTTAATAGTCAGGAAAATAATGATGCCATTGAAATAGTTACTTTAGTTTGATATACTCGCTATAAATCTGAAGGTTCGATTTTCTTTTAAGGATCAAGGTTAATTTGTAGCATTAAACCAATGTTTTGAGAACCAGAAAACAAGAAGCAGTAATTTATTTGTTGTCATCCAGAGCAGTAAGGATACAGAGTACATGCTCTTGAGTAGGAGGAGATGCTTCCCAGTGCTTGTGTTGTGCTATCATTTATTAATCAGCCCTCCCTATATTGCCTATTATAACAGGATGGCAAAGTATAAATACAAGTTCTTTCTTCCTCGGTCTATAAAATAGTTCACTACAATCGTATTATTTGTGTAATCTTTTCACTGCTTGTAATTCAAAACAAAAATTAAGCTTTAACATGGCTATTGCCACGCAGATTTTCCGTTATATCTATATTTATGAATATGCTCACCTCAGAGTGTGTTTCAATGACATGTAATACAATGCGGATAACATGTCCCATCTCCACACTTTCACTGATAAACTCTACCCTTTCTTCGGTCCCTATTTGAACAAGGGAGGTAAAAATGCCGAATCTTTGAGAATCTGCCTCAGTAAATATTTGTAAAAAGACATCAACGACGGAAATTTGTTGACCTGTGGGCAGAAATCTCCACAATACTTCCGTCCCTGTTTTCTTAATGAGTTATTAAATGAACTTTTTGAAGGATGTGATCATTTCCAGCCCACCCATCTCGTGACACGAAGTACAAGGTCTGGTGGCTTTTCCCAGCTGCCAGCGCCGGAGAGTGAAGGGCGGCGGAGGAGGCGGGCTTTGCACAAGGTGAGAGTCCGACTCGTCTGGCACCTGCTCAGCACTGCAACAAATCACACGGCACACTCTCTCTCTCTCTCAACAACTCGGAACAAGCAGCATGCAAGTTTCGTTTCCCTCTCTCTGCTTTACCGCCGCGCAGAAAGAGGTTTTAAAAACAAAATCCACGTCGAATTGTTTCACATACTTCATTTCCATTAATGGAAAAAAAATACAATAGTGCAGAAATTTAGATAGAAAAACGGGTATAAACTGGTAACGTGATTGGAGAATAATTCTAATTGAAAAGTCACTTTAATGTTGTTGTAAACAGAAAAGTGACAACAATCAGGATTTGGGGGCGAAAAAGGACGCAGTTGAGGAAGTAGAAAGGGAGCTGTCCAACTTTCAGCACCCAGCTCTCTTTCAGCCAAATTCTTAAACGCGACGGGAAAAAAATCGTCTGAACATAACTGTTGACTGACGTGAAAGTGACTAATCGGTGTTACTGAACATAATGGAAGCTGGGAGTAGTGGCTGCAGCGCGCTGCCTGCCGCCAGCAAAGCTCCCAAACACTTGTGGAGACAGCCCAGAGCTCACGTGAAGGTGAAGCAGCGCGGCTTCTCGGACACCGACAAGTACCTGCTGCACCGAGCCATGCAGACCTACGCCATGGACACCGGAGACAGACCCGGCCTCAAGAAGTCCAGGATGTCCTGGCCCTCTTCCTTTCAGGGATTCAGACGGTAGGCTCACTTCACATAAGGTTGACACTTCGCAACTTGCTCGGGTGCCGTATCGCCGAGGCAGCCAACCAGCACTGCGGGCTACTCGCTGCAAAGAACCCGAGCCGCGATTTGAAAGGGTTGTTCATGCCTCCTCGAAAATGGAATGCAACTGATTTTTTTAATCCTTCAGAGGAGTGATTTAAACGGTGTATTGTGAATGCTGAGCGCTTTTAGTTTTCACGGGGGCATCCGCATGTAAATACAATACTGAACCGGTGTCGATAGACAGTTGTGGAGCTTTCACACTATTCTGAATATTCAGCATAAGAATATTGCTGTGTCCAAGTTGCCAAGCGCGATGTGCACGGTATGCTACTAGAAAAGATTTGCAGTTGCACCCAAGTTTTTGTCTCGATCTTAATCATCATGACCTCAAATGCCGATTCGTGTGACATTTACGTTTAGACCCCACAAAATAAAGATTACGGGTTGTTGGTTGTTAATAGCTAAGTTTGTGTTTCCCAATATCACCCTATTTTGACTGAGTGTTTGGTGTGTATTGATGAGTAATATGGAAAACCAGTACAGTAATTTGCGAAGAAGGTGAAGGGGGAGAACCCGTGTTTTTTTAGTAAGCTTCAGGTGAATCTGGGTAATTAGAGATCCCAATTTCATTTCTGTACCTTCTAAACGTTCAAAGTTTGTTTATAATTACAAACGGAGGAGTTGCAGTGCCAGTTAATTACTGACTTTATCGCATCAGTATTACCTGCCTTTATTACTATTACTGAAACTGTATCGGGAAACGCCAGCCTTCTGTTTATGATCATTAAGAGGTTGATGTCAATTTTAGATAGCTTTACTTGCTTGATTATTTATAGTGGGTTAGGTTATAAGAATTAAAAGTCATATAAATTAGTTTTACTTTTTTACCTACTGTGCCTTTTGAATGTTTATTATAAAACCAGGATAATATTTAGCTTCTATGAGCAGAATGGTATGGCAATGAGTTGTATTGAACAAGAAGGTTGAAGATTCCATCCCTTGTCTGTGCTGAGTTACCTGATCTCAGATGAGGAAGTGTTTTTTTTTATCCATTCACAGATGTGGGCGTCACTGGCAATGCCAGCATTTATTGCCCATCCCTAATTGCCCTTTGATACAACTGGGTAGCTTGCTTGGCCATTTCAGAGGGCAGTTAAGAGTCGAGAGTTGCTGTGGGTCTGGAGTCACATATAGGTCAGACCAGGTAAGGATGGCAGATTTCCTTCCCTAAAGGAATTAGACAATTAAAGAGGTAAGGGACAGCATAAAACTAAAGGAAAGGGCATACAAATATGCAAGAAATAGCACTGGTCCTGGCAAATGGGAAAGATTTAAAGAACAACAAAGGGTCATAAAACAGAAAGTAAGAGCTACAAAAAGGGAGTATGAAAAGAAACTTGCAAGTGATATCAAAATCAATACAAAGAATTTTTACAGTCACATTAGGAACAATTATGACCAACATTAGGTGGTCAGGAGCAATGTTGGATCCCTTGAAAATTGAAAGTGGTGATATTGTCAATGACAATGAGGAAATGGCGGACATGTTGAATTATTACTTTGCGTCAGTATTTACAGTAGAAGAAGACAATAGCATGCCAGAAATCCCAAAGAAACTAATATTGAATAGGGGACAGGGACTCAATAAAATTAACGTAAGTAAATTAACAGTAATGAAGAAAATAATGCCACTTAAGAGTGACAAATCCCCAGGGCCGGATAGTTTCCATCCCAGGGTTTTAAAGGAAGTAGGTGAGCACATTGCAGATGCCCTAACTATAATCTTCCAAAGTTCTCTAGATTCAGGAACCGTCCCTTCAGATTGGAAAATTGCTCATGTCACTCTGCTTTTTAAGAATAGCGAGAGAGGGAAATCAGGGAGTTATAGACCAGTTAACCTAACATCTGTTGTCGGGAAATTGGTAGAGTCTATAATTAAGGATAGGGTGACTGAACACCTCAAAAATTTTCAGTTGATCAGAGAGAGCCACATTGGATTTGTCTAAGGTAGGTTATGCCTGACAAACCTGATTAAATTTTTTGAAGAGGTGACTAAGTAGTGGACAGGGGAATGTTTATGGATGTTATTTATATGAACTTCCAGAAGGCATTTGATAAAGTCCCACATAAGAGACTGTTATCTAAGGTAGAAGCCCACGAAATTGAGGGCAAGTTATTGATCTGGTTAGATAATTGGCTGAGTGGCAGGAGACAGAGAGTAGGGATAATGGGTAGGTACTCTAATTGGCAGGATGTGACTCGTGGTGTCCCACTGGGATCTGTATTGGGGCCTCAACTATTCACAATATTTATTACAGCTTAGATGATGGCATAGAAAGTCATATATCTAAATTTGTGATGACACAAAGATAGGCGGCATTGTAGGCAGTGTAGATGAAAACATAAAATGACAAAAGGATATCGAGAGATTAAGTGAATGGGCAAAACTGTGGCAAATGAATTTCAATGTAAGCAAATGTGAGGTCCTAAAAATGATAGAACAGGGTACTTTCTAAATGGTAAAAAGCTAAAAACAGTGGAGGTCCAAAAAGACTTGGGTGTTCAGGTACATAGATCATTAAAATGTCATGAACAGGTACAGAAAATAACCAAAAAGGCTAATGAAATGCTGGCCTTTATATCTAGAGGACTAGAATACAAGGGTGTAGCAGTTGTTCTGCAGCTGTACAAAACCCTGGTTAGACCACATCTGGAGTACTGTGAGCAGTTCTGGGCACCACACCTTAGGAAGGATATATTGGCCTTGGAGGGAGTGCAGCGTAGGTTTTTTTTTATTTGTTTATGGAATGTGGGTGTCACTGGCAAGGCCAGCATTTATTGCCCATCCCTAATTGCCCTTGAGAAGGTGGTGGTGAGCCGCCTTCTTGAACCGCTGAAGTCCGTGTGGTGAAGGTACTCCCACAGTGCTGTTAGGTAGGGAGTTCCAGGATTTTGACCCAGTGACAATGAAGGATCGGCGATACACTTCTAAGTCAGGATGGTGTGTGACTTGGAGGGGAACTTGGAGGTGGTGGAGTACCCTTGCACCTGCTGCCCTTGTCCTAGGTGGAAGAGGTTACGGGTTTGGGAGGTGCTGCTGAAGAAGCCTTGGCGAGCTGCTGCAGTGCATCTTGTAGATGGTACACACTGCAGCCATGGTACGCCGGTGGTGGAGGGAGTGCATGTTTAAGGTGGTGGATGGGGTGCCAATCAAGCAGGCTGCTTTGTCCTGGATGGTATCGAGCTTCTTGAGTGTTGTTGGAGCTGCACTCATCCAGGCAAGTGGAGAGTATTCCATCACACTCCTTACTTGTGCCTTGTAGATGGTGGAAAGGCTTTGGGAGTCAGGAGGTGAGACACTTGCCGCAGAATACTTAGCCTATGACCTGCTCTTGTTGCCACAGTATTTATGTGGCTGGTCCAGTTAAGTTTCTGGTCAATGGTGACCCCCAGGATGTTGATGGTGGGGGATTCAGCGATGGTAATGCCATTGAATGTCATGGGGAGGTGGTTAGACTCTCGCTTGTTGGAGATAGTCATTGCCTGGTACTTGTGTGGTGCGAATGTTACCTGCCACTTAGCCCAAGCTTGAACGTCGTCCAGGTCTTGTTGCATGTGAATATGGACTGCTTCATTATCTGAGGAGTTGTGAATGGCGCTGAACACTGTGCAGTCATCAGCAAACATCCCCATTTCTGACCTTATGTTGGAGGGAAGGTCATTGATGAAGCAGCTGAAGATGGTTGGGCCTAGGACACTGCCCTGAGGAACTCCTGCAGCGATGTCCTGGGGCTGTGATGATTGACCTTCAACCACCACAACCATCTTCCTTTATGCTAGGTATGACTCCTGCCAGTGGAGCATTTTCCCCCCCGATTCCCATTCACTTCAGTTTTACTCGGGCTCCTTGATGCCACACTCGGTTTAATGCTGCCTTGATGTGAAGGGCAGTCACTCTCACCTCAACTCTGGAATTCAGCTCCTTTGTCCATGTTTACCAGAATGATACCCAGACTTCAAGGGCTAAGTTACGAGGAGAGATTACACAAATTCGGGTTGTATTCCCTAGAATTTAGAAGGTTAAGGGGTGATCTGATCGAAGTTTTCAGGATATTAAGGGGAACAGATAGGGTAGATAGAGAGAAACTATTTCCACTGGTTAGGGAGTCTAGGACTAGGGGGTATAGTCTAAAAATTAGAGTCAGACCTTTCAGGAGTGAAATTAGGAAACACTTCTACACACAAAGGGTGGTAGAAGTTTGGAACTCTCTTCCACAAATGGCAATTGATGCTAGATCAGTTAATTTTAAATCGGAGATTGATAACTTTTTGTTAAACAAAGGTAATTAAGGGATATGGGCCAAAGGTGGGTATATGGAGTTAGATCGCAGATCAACCATTGAATGGTTGAACAGGCTCGAGGGGCTGAATGGCCTACTCCTGTTCCTATGTTCCTAACCAGATGGGTTTTTAACGACAATCGGGTAGTTTCATGGTCACCATTACTAGCTTTTTATTCCAGATTTATTTAACTAACTGAATTTATATTTGAACTCATGTCTCCAGATCATTAGTCCAGGCTTCTGGATTACTAGTCCAGTAACATAATCACTATGCTACTGTACCTTCGATGTTGCGGATACTTCAATTGGCTTCCGTGTTCCTGGGATAAAAATCAGCCAACGTTCCTACTGCTGCTTGCCACCGATGTTGGAAAATTATGCAGCATGCAGCAGACCATGATTATTTTGGACAGCTTTGCTGAGCTTTGGTGGAACAACCCTCCTGAACGATCCAAACAGTAGAATCTTTGCTTTAGAATCCCAATGATGTACCGTGTGACTCATTGTAATTACATTCTGCTGCTGTCAGGAGTCCTCAGCCATGGCTACAGAGGATAGCCCTGGTCTCTCAGCAGCCATCCATTCATGTCTAACTGAGCCTTCAAGTAAGGCAGGCAGCACGGACTGCTGCATCATAGCTACTTCCTGAATAATACAAATTTACTTGCATTATGTTTCTGTGGTTAGACACCAGCTGAAAATTAATTGAAGGTAAGCTCTTTCTGTTCATAAAGGAAATGAGGTTCCTGTGAGGAGCCCTGATATCTGCATGAATGCCATCGATTGAGCTCTGAATCCTTGGCAACCCTGCCACCCAGTAAAAGTTCTGCGCCTGCCCAGCTGATGCCTCCTTTTTACAGGGAAAGTGATGGTGTTGTCCCTTACAAGCACTATGGGCTCGTTTTTAACTCCTTCCTTCCTGGCGGATAGCAGGAGGAAGGCTGGTTAAAATGGAGCAGGGAACTTACCCCTCCTTTCCCCATGCAAGCAGCTTTTAACTCTGCTATGATGGATGGTGTCTGCCTAAAATAAACGCCACCTTGCTTTGCTGCAGCTCCTACAGCAGGCTTTCAAGGCTTCATCCTCAAAAATGGAAGTTTGTCCTATATTCCCCCCCTTGCCTCTATTGTCCTTGCCACCAGAGTGATTTTTCAGGCAGCACAAAGCACTCTCCTTTAACGGTGAGCAGCAGCTCTTTGAGACTTGCTGCGTCACTAGCTTTCCCGCTCCCAGCCAATCGCACCATGTCCCTACACCAGTTTTCCATGTGCAGGTAGCCTGCTGAAATTAATGGGAAGAGCTAGCTGTATATAATTCAGTGAGGCCAATCAAATGATCCAAGTGGAGCATGTACATGTTTTGCTGACTGACCTGTATTAGGTTTTATAAATTTTTATTCTCTTTAACATAGATCGATGAATGTTGCAAATTTTTCAATCCACTAATTGATCTCCCAAGTGACTTAAAACAATCTTGGATATGTTTGGTACAAATTTTTGAGATAGTGAAATATATCAATTATTTTCAGAATGCTCCACCTTAATATTTAGTACTGCAATAAACATCAAATGACATGGTGCATTACCTAATGATTTTATCAGTTCCATTTAAAAAAAAATAAAAGCAAAGCAAGGCCACCAACAAGAAGTTGTTTCTTCCTTTGAATTATAGTTTCAAAGTTGGCCTCATTTGAGACTCCATAACATTTCTTGGGGGCTAATTGCTGCATTTGTGCAATTAATGTGATGGGGAAACTGTTTGAGCTTTCTAATATTTTGTCTAATCTTCTCTTATTTGACCTTAAGCAAAACCAAATTCATGTTAAGACTGAAAATGGGATGTGAAGAGAGCAACTGGTGAAGGTGATAGGAAGTTTCATACAATTGGCTTGTCAGCTAACACACCATCAGTTGCACTGAGTACTTTGCATTATAATCTTTATAATGAGGATATAGCACAAGTGACAGATATAGTCGATCACTGGTCTCATGATCTAAAATTACACCTCCGAATGATGACACCTCCGACAGTGCAGTACTCCCTCAGTACATTCATGTTCCCATCATTTGTATGTAATTAGAGTATGCTGTCCACATTTGGGCAGATCTGTTATAGCCAAAGTCACTTCCAGTGGAAAATGCCAGAGGTGCTGTTGATGAAGCTGGTGGACCAGCTCTTGAAGAATTTTCCATTGCATTTCACTCAACCTGTGACTTCTACCACCTAGAAGGACAAGGGCAGCAGGCACATGGGAACACCACCACCTCCAAGTTCCCCTCCAAGTCACACACCATCCTGACTTGGAAATATATCGCTGTTCCTTCATCGTTACTGGATCCAAATCCTGGAACTTCCTCCCTAACAGCACTATGGGAGTACCTTCACCACAAGACTGCAGTGGTTCAAGAAGGCGGCTCACCACCACCTTCTCAAGGGCAATTAGGGATGGGCAATAAATGCTGGTCTTGCCAGCGATGCCCACATTCCAGGAACGTTTTTTTTTAAAAACTCGTACTCCAGGGTATAACTCAACTGTAAAATCTACTGTACTAACTTTTTCCAAATTTCATGAGTATAGAAAACATCTTGTGAATCTAAGTTACTGTCCTACTTTGCAAGGACACCATATTGACTTACTTCCATGCATGCCTCACTGCAATCTTTCGAAGAGGGTGACCATGTATATGTCTCTTTCAAATTTGGATCCTGAATTGTTGAATCAGTTCTCTAGTGGTCAGTTTCCCTTTAAGGCAACTGCATTTCAATGCAGTGTATAATTCATGCAGGAAATGCAGGATTTGTATTTAAATGAGAAAATGTCTCAAGATGCTGCTAGGTCTACTCCATGCGATTTTTATCATGAACAGTGGTGCTTTCCAATGGTCTAATCTCTGTCACAGAACTGGAACATTTAACCTGTAGTGTGTTTCTCAAATAATGGCCTGTAACTTACAGTCAGCGCGAAGCAAAGGCGCTCACCGCTGGCCCCGGAGAAAGCTGCCCAGAGAGATAACGCGATCTCTGTGGCGAGAAGTTCACCTTTTTTGATTTTCAATTGATGTCAGCGCACTGTAATGGGAATTCCTAATGCAATGTTGCTGTGTTGTCAACAGGCTGTCTAAGCAGCCACTTCATATTGTAGCATTCTCACAAGACAGGAAACCAGGAAATGAGAAGCTGCTTTTATCCGAACTTTTTAAAAATGTTACAGAGAGTGAAATAAAGATTGGGACTCTCACATGGGGGTAAGGTAGAAGCTGAAATATCATGGAAAAACTTTACATTTTTTTCATTTTTATCATAATGGTGAAATTTGACACTCCATAACCATAAAAATGAATTTTTCAGGGCCAGAACATTTGTTTACCAGTCAATATGCTGTTAAAACCCCAGTTACACCTATTCCAACAAGGCTTAACATTTAATGGGGTATATAACAGAGTTTTCGTCAGTTTGTGATTTCATTGCCAGCTATGGGGGTGACGGGGATGGGGGGTGTTCACAGCGCAGCCAGTGTCGGAGCAGTGAATGACTGACCGCAACTTCAGGATTACCGCGTTTAAATGCGCATGCGCTAAATCCTGAAGTTGCGGTCATTTTCAGAGGGGTTATGATGGCGAATGCTGTTAGTTCGCTGTCATTAGCCACTGCAAATTCCAGGCCATTATTTCATATCAATAATATACTTATTTAAATAGGAAACTATGGAAAGAGGAGTTTTAGTGACATAAAAATTAAATTTTCCAGCTAATCAATTTTTTGAAATTGCACTGTGGAAAGTAGTTCATCCGAGGTGGCATTATGTTCTGTTTCCATAGCTCAAACTTCGATATATTTCCAAGTCAGAATGGTGTGCGACTTGGAGGGGAACTTGAAGGTGATGGTGTTCCCATGCGCCCTGGTGAGTTGCTGCAGTGCATCTTGTAGATGGTACACACTGCAGCCACGGTGCACCAGTGGTGGAGGGAGTGAATGCTTAAGGTGGTGGATGGGGTGCCAATCAAGCGGGCTGCTTTGTCCTGGATGGTGTCGAGCTTCTTGAGTGTTGTTGGAGCTGCAATCATCCAGGCAAGTGGAGAGTATTCCATCACACTCCTGACTTGTGCATTGCAGATGGTGGGGAATCAGGAGGTGAGGCACGCGTTGCAGAATACCCAGCCTCTGACCTGCTCTTGGAGCCAAATTATTTATGTGGCTGGTCCATTTAAGTTTCTTGTCAATGGTGACCCCCAGGATTTTGATGGTAGGGGATTCGGAGATGGTAATGCCGTTGAATGTCAAGGGTAGGTGGTTAGACACTCTCTTGTTGGAGATAGTCATTGCATGGCACTTATGTGGCACCAACGTTGCTCATCAGCCCTAGCCTGAATGTCGTTCAGGTCTTGCTGCATGTGGGCACAGACTGCTTCATTATCTGAGGCGTTGCGAATAAACTGAATACTGTGCAATCTCATCAGCAAACATCCCCACTTCTGACCTTATGATGAAGTGAAGGTCATTGAAGAAGCAGCTGAAGATGGTTGGGCCGAGGACACTGCCCTGAGGAACACCTGCAGCGATGCCCTTGGATTGAGATGATTGGCTTCCAACAACCACAACTATCTTCCTTTGTGCTAGGTATGACTCTAGCCAGTGGAGAGTTTTCCACCTGATTCCCATTGACTTCAGTTTTACTAGGGCTCCTTGATGCCACACTCGATCAAATACTGCCTTGATGTCAAGGGCAGTCACTCTCACCTCACCTCTGGAATTCAGCTCTTTTGTCCATGTTTGGACCAAAGCTGTAATGAGGTCTGGAGATGAGTGGTCCTGCCGGAACCCAAACTGAGCAGGTTATAGGCCCCCCTAACAGTCGTAATAGTGTCAGGAACAGTAAAAATCAGTAAATTAGAGGTGCATGCAACAAGGGTAATCAAGTAATCATTTAATTTTCATATAATCTGGGCAAACCAAATTTGCAGTAATAGTGCAGAGGACGAGTTCATGGAATGCATTGAAGATATTTTCCAGATCAGTATGTCAAGGAACCAACGAGGGAACAGGCTATTTTAGATCGAGTATTGTGCAATGAGAAAGGGTTAATTAATAACCTTGCAGTAAAGGAGCATCTGGGGAACACTGATTATAATATGATAGAATTTTATGTTGAGTTTGAGAGATTTAGTTAAGTCCGAAGCTAGGGTCTTAAATCTGAACAAAACAAACTACATAGGTATGAGAGGTGAGTTGGCTAAGGCTGGTTGGGAAACTAGATTAAAAGATACAGCAGTAGAAAAGCAATGGCAAACATTTAAAGAAATAATTCATAATGAAAATACATTTCCTTAAGGAATAAAAACCCCCATGGGGAAAAATGGTCCAACCGTGGCTAACGAGAAGTTAAAGATAGTATTAGATTAAAGTAAGAGGCTCATAATGTTGCTGAGAAGAGTAGTAAGCCTGAGGATCAGGAGGATTTTAGGATTCAGCAAAGGAGGACCAAGAAATTGATAAACGGAGAGAAAATAGAACATGAGAGTAAACTAGCAAGAGACAAAAAAAATTGCAAAAGCCTCTATAGGTATTTGAAAAGGAGGAGGTTAGCGAATGTAGACGTGGGTTCCTTATAGGCAGCGACAGGAGAAATTATAGTGGGGAATAAGGAAATGGCAGAGACATTAAAGAAATACTTTGTATCTATATTCATGGAAGAAGATACAAAAAACATTCTGGAAATAGTGGGGAACCAAGTGTCTAGTGAGAATAATGAACTTAAATAAATTAGTATTAGTAAAGAAATAGAACTGGTGAAATTAATGGGACTAAAAGCTGTCAAATCCCCTGGACCTGATGGCCTACATCCTAGGGTTTTAAAAGAGGTGGCTACAGAGATAGTGGATGCATTGGTTTTGATCTTCCAGAATTCCCTAGAGTCTAAAACGGTCCCCGTGGATTGGAAGGTAGCAAATTCTTAAGGGGCTTGACATGGTTGATGCTGGGAGCATATTTCCCCTGGTTGGCGAGTCTAGAACTAGGGGTCACAGTCTCAGAATAAGGTCGGCCAGTTAGGATTGAGATGAGGAGAAATTTCTTCACTCAAAGGGTTGTGAATCTTTGGAATGCTCTACCCCAGAGGGCTGTGGATGCTCATTCATGGAGAATATTCAAGACAGAGATCGATAGATTTTTGTATATTAAGGGAATCGAGGGATATGGAGATAATGCGAGAAGGTGGAGTTGAGGTAGAAGATCAGCCATGATCTTATAGAATGGTGGAGCAGGCTTGAAGGGCTGAGTGGCCTACTCCTGCTTCTATTTCTTAAGTTCTTATGCTCACCAATTTGTCTATGTCCTCCTGAAGTCTGTTACTATCTTCCTCACTATTTACTACATTTCTGAGTTTCGTGTCATCTGCAAACTTAAATTATATCTTATACCAAGTGCAGGTCATTAATATATATCAAAAGGAGCATCTACCACTGGGGGACACATTGCATACTACTTACCCCCCCCCCCCCCCCCGCCCGCCCCCGCACCACCCCGAAAAACAACCATTCACCACTACTTTCTGCTTTCTGTCCCTAAGTCAATTTTGCATCCAACCAACCACTGCCCCCTAAATCCTGTTGGCTTCAAATTTTTTAACAAGTCTATTATGCGGTAATTTATGAAACACCTTTTGTAAGTCCATATACACAACATCAAAACTCTCCACTACTTCATTAAACAACTCAATAAAGTTAGTCAAACATGATTTGCTTTTAACAAATCTGTGCTAGCTTTCATTTATTAACGTATGTTTTTTCCAAGTGCCAATGAAGCTTTTCTTGGATTAATGTTTTTAAAAGTTTCTTCACCACCAACGTTCAGCTGATTTGGCTGTAATTGCTGGGTATATCCCCCTCCCCTTTTTTGAGCAGGGGTGTAACGTTCGCAATCCTCCAGTCCCCTGGTACCACTCGATATCTAAGGAGGATTGGAAGATTGTGGCCAGAGCCGCCGCAATTTCCACCCTTCCTTCCCTTAGCATACTAGGATACAACCCATCTTAACCAGGTGACTTTACTACTTTGAGCGCTGCCAACCTTTTAAGTACTTCTTCTTTATCTATTTTTATCCTATCTAATTTCTCTACTACCTCTTCCTTTACTGTGACATTGGCAACATTCTCTTCTATAGTGAAGACAGATGAAAAGTACTCACTTAGTACCTCAGCTGTGTCCTTTGCCTCCATCAGAAGATCTCCTTTTTGGTTCCTAATCGGCACCACCTTCCTTTGACTACCCTTTTGCTAATTGTATGTTTATAAAAGGCTTTTGGGTTACCTTTTATGTAACCTGCTAATTTATTCTCTTATTCTCTTTGTCCCTATTATTTCCTTTTTCAGTTCTCCTCTGTACTCTTTGTATTCAGCTTGATTCTCTGCTGAATTATGGGCTGGACATTTATCATAAGTACCTTTTTCTGTTTCATTTTAATTTCTATATCTTTAGTCATCCAGGGAGCTCTAACTTTGGATGCCCTTCCTTCCACCCTCGTAGGAATGTGTCTCAGCTGTACCCGAACTATCACCTCTTTGAAGGCCTCACATTGATCATTTACTTTTTTAAAATTCATTTATGGGATGTGGGTGTCGCTGGCAAGGCCAGCATTTATTGCCCATCCCTAATTGCCCTTGAGAAGGTGGTGGTGAGCCGACTTCTTGAACCGCTGCAGTGCTGAAGGTACTCCCACAATGCTGTTAGGTAGGGAGTTCCAGGATTTTGACCCAGCGACGATGAAGGATCAGGCGATATACTTCTAAATCAGGATGGTGTGTGACTTGGAGGGGAACTTGGAGGTGGTGGTGTTTCCATGCGCCTGCTGCCCTTGTCCTTCTAGGTGGAAGAGGTCGTGGGTTTGGGAGGTGCTGCCGAAGAAGCCTTGGCATGTTGCTGCAGTGTAACTTGTAGATGGTACACACTGCAGCCACGGTATGCCGGTGGTGGAGGGAGTGAATGTTTAAGGTGGTGGATGGGGTGCCAATCAAGCGGGCTGCTTTGTCCTGGATGGTGTCGAGCTTCTTGAGTGTTGTTGAAGTGGCACTCATCCAGGCAAGTGAGAGTATTCCATCATACTCCTTACTTGTGCCTTGTAGATGGTGGAAAGGCTTTGGGGCATCAGGAGGTGAGACACTCACCGCAGAATACCTAGCCTCTGACCTGCTCTTGTTGCCACAGTATTTATGTGGCTGGTCCAGTTAAGTTTCTGGTCAATGGTGACCCCTAGGATGTTGATGGTGGGGGATTCGGTGATGGTAATACCGTTAAATGTCAAGGGGAATTGGTTAGACTCTCGCTTGTTGGAGATAGTCATTGCCTGGCACTTCTGTGGCACGAATGTTACCTGCCACTTATCAGCCCAAGCCTGAACGTCGTCCAGGTCTTGTTGCATGCAGGCTTGGACTGCTTCATTATCTGAGGAGTTGTGAATGGCGCTGAACACTGTGCAGTCATCAGCAAACATCCCCATTTCTGACCTTATGTTGGAGGGAAGGTCATTGATGAAGCAACTGAAGATGATTGGGCCTAGGACATTGACCTGAGGAACTCCTGCAGTGATGTCCTGGGGCTGTGATGATTGACCTTCAACCACCACAACCATTTTCCTTTGTGCTAGGTATGACTCCAGCCAGTAGAGCGTTTTCCCCCCGATTCCCATTGATTTCAATTTTACTAGGGCGCCTTGATGCCACACTCGGTCAAATGCTGCCTTGATGTCAATGGCAGTCACTCTCACCTCACCTCACCTCTGGAATTCAGCTCCTTTGTCCATGTTTGTACCAAGGCTGTAATGAGGTCGGAGCCGAATGGTGTTGGCAGAACCCAAACTGGGCATCAGTGAGAAGGTTATTAGTGAGTAAGTGCTGCTTGACAGCACTGTTGACGACACCTTCCATCATTTTGCTGGTGATTGAGACTAGACTGATGGTGTGGTAAATGGCTGGGTTGGATTTGTCCTGCTTTTTGTGGACATGACATACTTGGACAGTTTTCCACATTGTCGGATAGATGCCAGTGTTGTAGCTGTACTGGAACAGCTTGGCTAGAGGCGCGGCTAGTTCTGGAGCACAAGTCTTCTGCACGATAGCCGGTATGTTGTCGGGGCCCATAGCCTTTGCTGTATCCAGTGCGCTCAGCCGTTTCTTGATATCACGTGGAGTGAATCGAATTGGCTGAAGACTGGCTTCTGTGATGGTGGGGACCTCAGGAGGAGGCCGATATGGATCATCCACTCGGCACTTCTGGCTGAAGATGGTTGCAAACGCTTCAGCCTTGTCTTTTGCACTCACGTGCTGGGCTCCACCATCATTGAGGATGGGGATATTCATGGATCCTCCTCTTCCTGTTAGTTGTTTAATGGTCCACCACCATTCATGACTGGATGTGGCAGGACTGCAGAGCTTTGATCTGATCTGTTGATTGTGGGATCGCTTAGCCCTGTCTATAGCATGCTGCTTCTGCTTTTTAGCATGCATGTAGTCCTGTGTTGCAGCTTCCCCAAGTTGGCACCTCATTTTTAGATACACCTGGTGCTGCTCCTGGCATGTTCTTCTGCACTCCTTATTGAACCAGGGTTGGTCCCCTGGCTTGATGGTAATGGTAGAGTGAGGGATATGCCGGGCCATGAGGTTACAGATTGTGGTGGAATACAATTCTGCTGCTGCTGATGGCCCACAGCGGCTCATGGATCCCCAGTTTTGAGTTGTGAGATCTGTTCTGAATCTATCCCATTTAGCACGGTGGTAGTGCCACACAACACGATGGAGGGTGTCCTCAGTGTGAAGATGGGACTTTGTCTCCACAATGACTGTGCGGTGGTCACTGCTACCAATGCTGTCATGGACAGATGCATCTGCGACAAGTAGATTGGTGAGGACGAGGTCAAGTAGATTTTTCCCTCATTCTGTTTCTCTCACCGCCTGTCGCAGGCCCAGACTGGCAGTTATGTCCTTCAGGACGCGGCCGCTACCGAGCCACTCTTGACATTGAAGTCCCCCACCCAGAGTACATTCTGTGCCCTTGCTACTCTCAGTCTTTCTTCCAAATGGTGTTCAACATGGAGGAGTACTGATTCATCAGGTGAGGGAGGGCGGTAGGTGGTAATCAGCAGGAGGTTTCCTTGCCCATGCTTGACCTGAAGCCATGAGACTTCATGGGGTCCGGAGTCAATGTTGAGCACTCCCAGGGCCACTCCTTCCCGACTTTATACCACTGTGCCGCCACCCCTGGTGGGTCTGTCCTGCCGGTGGGACAGGACATACCCAGGGATGGTGATGGAGGAGTTTGGGACATTGGCTGAAAGGTATGATTCTGTGACTATGTCAGGCTGTTGCTTGACTAGTCTGTGGGACAGCTCTCCCAATTTCGGCACAAGTCCCCAGATGTTGGTGAGGAGGACTTTGCAGGGTCGATTGGGCTGTGTGTGCCGTTGCCGTGTCCGTAGCCAGTGCCGAGGTCGATGCCGGGTGGTCCGTCCGGTTTCATTCTTATTATTTTGTTTCGTAGCGGTTAGTTACAACTGAGTGACTTGCTAGGCCATTTCAGAGTCAACCACATTGCTGTGGGTCTGGAGTCACATGTAGGCCAGACCAGGTAAGGACAGCAGATTTCCTTCCCTAAAGGACATTAGTGAACCAGATGGGTTTTTACGACAATCCGATCGTTTCATGGTTACCATTACTCATACTAGCTTTTTATTCCAGATTTATTTAATTAAACTGAATTTAAATTCCCCAGCTGCCGTGGTGGGATTTGAACTCACGTCTCTGGGTCATTAGTCCAGGCCGCTGGATTACTACCCCAGTGACATTACCACTACGCTACCGCAATGTTCTTGTATTTTTATGCAATTAGCCTGCAAATTTGCTCCTCTATCTCGTTCCCATTATTTGGTGGCCTATATGATACACCCAGCAGCGTAATAGCTCCTCTATTGTTCCTTAATTGTAAACAAATAGATTCTGTCTTTGAACCCTCAAGTACATCATGTCTTTCTACTACTGTAACCGTATCTTTGATCAGTACTGCCGACCCCCCCCCCCCTTTCTCCTTCTCGATCTTTCCTGAATACGTTGTAGCTAGGAATATTTTAAGTACCCGTTCTTCCCCTTGTTTAAGCCAGGTCTTCATTATTGCCACAATATCATAATCCCATGTAGCTATTTGTGCCTGCAGCTCTCTAACCTTATTTACCATGCTCTGTGCATTTACACAATGCACTCCAAACTCATCTTGGTCTGCCTTGCATATCCCCCCTCTGTAATCCCTCCTATTTCTGAAATACTCTTTATTCTAATGCTGTTTCTCTCTTCCAGTCCTCTGTGAAGCTTGTTTCTCCTCTCTGATGCTTCATCCTGGTGCCCCTCCCCCTGCCAAATTCATTTAAACCCTCCCCTTATCTAGGCTATATTAAAAATGATTGACAGTTAGTGGACAGGAAGTCTGTTGTGTGGGTACCACTTAATATCTGCTAACTCTTATGGCAATGTGAACTGCTTTCAACATACTGTAATATATCATCCTGTGACTAAATATTGCCGAATTAAGGGATTTTGAACAGCATCTGCCAGCTAAATAAATGTATCAGACTCACCCATGAAAGGTTACGCCCTCTTCTACTTCCGTCACTAGTTTTTTTTTGTTAATGTCAGAATAATTTTGACAATTCCTAATTTTAATTTTGTGATGTGAAAAGGCCTGATCCTGATAAGAGGTATTGTAATTAATTGTTTTGTTAATATCATAGGTCTATAGCAACTCACTGTAATTTTTGTTTTAAAAATGTAATTATTTAGTACTTTCCCGGAATCTATGATGTTGATTTATGTTTTTCAGACTTAGCTCAGTGGTAGCACTCTTGCCTCTGAGTCAGAAGGTTGTGGGTTCAAGCCCCACTCTAGTGTAGTACAGTACTGAGAGGGTGCGACACTGTCGGAGGTGCTGTATTTTGGATGCGATGTTAATCTAAGGCCACGTCTGCCCTAAGGTTAACGTAAAACATCCCATAATTATTTGAAGAACAGGTGAGTTCTCCCCGGTGTCCTAGTCAATATTTATCCCATAACCAACATCAGATAAAAACCTAGCTTAGTCGGTTATTATTCATTGCTGTTTGTGGGACCTTGCTATGCCCAAATTGTCTGCCAGGTTTCCTTACATTACAACAGTAACTACACTTCAAAAGTACTTTATTGGCTGTGAAGCACTGAGATCTTGAAAGCCGCTTTGCAAATGTAAGCTCTTTTTTATGATATTTTTCTGAATTTTGTTGGTATTCATATCACCAGTTATTGGCTGCTAAAAGCAATTGTTTGTGGCACATTTCTACAATGTGGTACTTTGTCATTTGAAAATGTTATATTAATGAGATATCGGGATGTGATTCACACTCTAGAATGCTAAGAAGCATAACTAGCATAGATGTAGGTAGGTTATTTAATTTGGACTCTGAACACAAACTCAGGGGACATAGCTTCAAAATTAACAAGCTTCAAGTAAGATTAGATCCCCTCTCAAGATTTATAGATATTTGGAATAGACTCTCAGCAAAAGCAGTTAACGCTGTATTAATAACTCCTTCTAAAAGAGTTGGATGAACATCTGGTCAGAAATATGAGTGAATAGTAATATATTTAAATATAGGCTGAGGTGAGTAAATATTCTTATTCGGCACAAAGATTTCTGATCACTGCGGTACCCCACTAGTTACAGCCTGCCAACCCGAAAATGACCTGTTTATCCCTACATTCTGTTTGTTAACCAATCCTCAATCCATGCTAGTATATTACCCCAATCCCATGAGCCCTAATTTTGTTTAATAACCTCTGGTGTGGCACCTTATTTATTGAATGCTTTCTGAAAATACAAATACACCACATCCATTGGTTCCCCTTTATCTATTCTGATAGTTACAACCTCAAAAAATTCTAACAGATTTGTCAAACACGATTTCCCTTTCATAAATCTGTGTTGACTCTGCCCAATCCTATTATTATTTTCTAAGTGCCCTGTTACCACGTCCTTAATAATAGATTCTAGCATTTTCCCTACTACTGATGTCAGGCTAACTGGTCTGTAGTTCCCCATTTTCTCTCTTCCTCCTTTCTTAAATAGTGGGGTTACATTTGCTACCTTCCAATCTGCAGGAACCGTTCTAGAATCTATGGAATTTTGGAAAATGACAACCAGTGCATCCACTATCTCAAAAGCCACCTCTTTCAAAACTCTAGGATGTAGGCCATCAGGTCCAGGGGATTTATCAGCTTTCTGTCCCATTAATTTCTCCAGTACTATTTTTTTTACTAATTTCTTTTGTTCCTCATTCTCTATAGACCCTTGGTTCTCCACTATTTCCGGGAAGTTTTTTGCGTCTTCTTCTGTGAAGACAGACACAAAGGGCTGGATTTTCATTGACCCGTGGAGGCGGGTTTGGAGGCGTGTGGGGGGTTAAAATAGCGAAAACTGGCGGGCGGGCACAAGTCCGCCTCCATCCCGCCTCCACACAATTTTCATTAAATCATGTCTGCTGGTCCCGACTCCGTCCCGCCTTTAAGAGGCGGGATAGGCTGTTAAGGCCCTTAACAAGCACTAAACTGGCTCTATAATGCCATTTTGAAAGGCCTTTGTGATTTTAACCCTTGTTCTACGTGAAGCACGCCTGTTCTGAACCACGATTGTGAAACCTGGCGGGAGCACATTTGGATAGTTGTGGCTGGCTGGCTGGCTGTGGGGATGCATATATGGATGGAGAGGAGACATATCTGGGAGTGGTGGTGTAAAAAAATCTGGGAGCAGACTTAGGGCTGCTGCTTATTTTGCAGGTCCTCTCACAGCAAAGGCCAGGCAGTCTTTGAAGACCTTCAATGCAGCAGCAATGATGACATCATCAAAGGCGACTTTCAGACTGAAAACACTAATTGGTTCATGGGTTCCCACATGCTGGAACTCAATTGCCCAATTAGGTGAAAATTGCATCAATCTCCCACATCCAATTGCAGTCGGGTGGATAACACGAAAAGTGGATGACACGACCCCATCCCACCCCAGTATCAAAATCCAGCCCAAAATGTTTGTTTAATTTCTCTGCCATTTCCTTATTCCCCATTATAATTTCTCCTGTCTCAGCCTGTAAGGGACCCACATTTACTTTTGCTAATCTTTTCCTTTTTACATACCAATAGAAGCTGATACAGTCTGTTTTTATGTCTCTCGCTAGTTTACTCATATTCTATTTTCCCTTTCTTTATCAATTTCTTGGCCCTCCTTTGCTGAATTCTAAAATCCTCCCAATCCTCAGGCTTACTATTTTTGGCAACATTATAAGCCTCTTCCTTTGATCTAATACTATCTTTAACTTTTTTGTGCCTAAAGGAATGCATAGTTGTTGTAAATTATGTATTAATTTTTAAAATGCTAGCCATTGCTTGTCATATAGTCCCATGGTATCTTTTACATCCACCTCCACACAACCTCAGTGAAAGACAGCACCTCCCATAATGGCAGCACTCTGTCAGTACTGCACTCGAGTATCAGCCTAAATTATGCACTCAAGCCCTGGAGTGGAGCTTGAACTCACAACCTTTTAATTCAGTGGTGAGATTGCTACCAACCAAGCCAATCTGACATTTAATGCTACTGCACTGTTTGAGATTTGTTTCTTCTGTGCAAGGTCAAATTTCAGATTTTGTGGCCCTGGGCTCCTCTACATTCTTAATAATTCCAATCAGAAATTGAACACTTTATCACTTGGGGAAGGTGGGGGAAGGGTTGGATAGAGAATAACGTGGGTTTGGTTGGAACCAAGTAGGCTCCTTCCACCTGCCCCATGAACTTCCCACCCCTAGCGCTTTCTGACCTATCCGTTCACCTATCTGTCCCAGGTACTTGCCAGCCCATGTGCTTGCTCATCGCCTGGAGAGTGCTTCCAGGACCGCCAACCCTCTTTTTTTTACACTGAGTCCTTCCCAGCCCACCCACATGCTCCAAGTGCTTCCATGCATGCCTGTTCACCACCCACACTGAATTGCCTGCTTGTCATATAGTCCCATGGTATCTTTTACATCCACCTCCACACAACCTCAGTGAAAGACAGCACCACTATCCCAAGTGCTTCCTGGCCCATCTGCTCACCTGTCTGCTGAGTCTGAAAGGTTTTCAGCCCATGCATCTTGAGTGTTTCCCAACCTGCCTGCCAGCCCAAGTACATGCCAAACTGCCCTGCCCACAACCTATCCGGCTCTCCTGCCTGCTGGAGGCTTTCTGGCCTGTGCAAAAGGAGAGGAGGAGAAAATGAAATGAAGGTTGAAGAGAGCAAAAGGAAGAAGGAAAGTGGAAAAAGTGCGAAGTGAAGGAGGAGATCGAGAGGTAGAGTGAGAGTGAAAGATAATGAGTTGAAAGAGGAGGGCAAAAGAGAAGTGAAGGAGATAGTTGAGAGAGTGAGAAGTAAATCAGGAGAATAAGGGAGTTAGAAGTGAAGCAAGAGATACAGAAGTGGGGTGGGGGGAGGAGACAAGACATTAGTGGAGGATGGGAGAGAGAGAATTAAAGGAAAGAGAAACAAGAGGAGGAGGAAAAGGCTTAAGATGTATCAGTATCCTTAGCTAGAGGGGTATTATTTTGATATGGTTGACTCGTAGGGGGGAACTTTCCGGGGGGTCAGCGGGCATGATTGGTGGCATGTCGGGTGGGAAAGTGGCTTTTTTTGACAGCGGGTCGAGACGCTGCGGTGGGGGAGGCAATTCAGGTCATTATGACCTTGTTAACAGAGGATTAACAACAATTTTGAGCTCACCTTTAGAATTTACCAGCTCGCCAACAGGGTCCACGCTGCTCGGGGATCACGTCTGTTAAGCTGGGTGGGAGTTGAATGGCTCTGGAATCATCTCATTACTTGACAGCTGCAAATGGTCTATAAAAGCTCCCATCTCACAGCTGTTTACTTTCCAAGCTCAGAAGCTGTTGCTTACTGCATTTGGAACAGGTTGAGCTTTATGCAGGTTGCAAGTGTTTGGAGCAAACTCTCTATCCAGTGTCACCTCATTGGAACAACCTTTCTCACCACTGACCGATTGCATCTGTCATCTCAAGTCCACCTGCCATCTATTCCATCAGCATGGGTACGATTTATACTCTCTCACCTTGGTCCTCGGAATCTGACCATGAGCAGCCATAACACCAGCAGCACCAACAACAACACCAACCTTCTCCGCAATCACCTGATGCTGCACGGGACAGAGGGCATCAGCAACTGACCACATTGCTGCCCGGAACGCTAGGAGTGGCCTCACCATGGTCACATTTATTTCACTTGACGCTGCACACCCTGGCTGCCACATGATGTGCCAGGTTGGCACCACCCCACACCAACACCATAAAGCATCTCTACAATGCCCAAGCCATTCCTTTCACACTCAACAGCATTGCAGGGGGTGCCGTTATGCCTTACCATTCACTGCAACCCACTAAGCCACTTCCAAAGGTGCACACAAATCTGTTCAAGAACGCAGTGTTGAAAATAAAGATTTCAATGTTTGACAGCACATTAACAGAAACTTCACATCAACATTGGCTAAAACACACAAGTGCCTAACCTTGCGTGTTGTTAATTGGTATGATTGCACTAGGATGAGTGTGAGGAGTGGCTAGTAAGATGGGGAAGTGATAATGTAGACAGAGAGGGATGGGTGGAGGTGCAAGGTAAGTTGGTGTGAGTAAGGATGTGCAGGAGTAGGGTAGTGAAGGCAGAGTGATGGGGATGTGATGAGTGGCACAGCAGGATGAGGTTGAGTGTGGCTTTGCAGTAATGTTTCGTGATCTATTGAAATCATTGAAAGGTTTGCGCCACTGCAGCCTGGGTCTCCTGACGACATCCCTGCTTGTGCCCTCCTGTGCAATGTTCAACCAGGCTGCGTTGGTCTCCTGGGGCGGTCTCTTCCGCCCATTGAAAGGGAAGAGGACCTCCCTGTGTGCTGTGACTCCCTCCATAAACATATGGAGGGAGTCATGGGAGAGCCTGGGTGCAGCCCTGTGCCTTTGTGCAATGCTTGTCAGTGTTTGCAGCACCTCAGTGGTGTAGAACACTGATAGCACAAATGTCAAAGTAAATTTGGGCATGGTCCCTTTAAGGAAACTGGCTGATGATGGGTCATCAAATGACGTCATCAGACCCACTTCCTTCAATTGGACCGGTAAACACGCTGGGCGGGCTTAACAAGCCCATTCGAGAAAGTCATGTCGGAGGCCAGGATGGAGCCAGCCGGGAGGCCGCGACCTGCCACCGATGTCACCCACCACGGACCTGCTGAGGTTCAGAAAATCGTGGCCGTAATGTCCCCAGGGCAACTAGTGATGCCTTGCCAGAGTCACCCACACCTCAAGAACAAAAATTATAAGAAAGCATTTGTGAAACAGACAGGACAGAGAAGAGATAGAAGGAGGAAAGATTACATTAAAAGTGAGTTCTGTGGATAATCAGAGATTAAAACTCAACTGAATCTTAAAAGGAAAGCTATGATAAAGTTAGGACTAACAATACTAAAGATAATCATAAGGAATGTAGACAAATGGATAACTGTTGAATACAGACAATTCATCTCTGGTGTCAGCTTCCTTCCCTGGCATGCCTCTTTTGATCTTCATTCTGTTGTATGAAGTCCTATGGTGGGTCACCTTGATCGCAAGCCCCATTTTGAGCATTAAATGGCAGCAGACAAAAATGACGGTGTATCTTTAAGAGCTCCTTTCCCTACATGTAGTAATCTTGCTGACCCTTAATAGTCAATTTAAATGGACAGGAACACTACAGGAAACATAAAAAATTGAAACTGCATCCTCAGGCCCCTATTTGCATGAATCGTTAATAACTAATTCTGTGCAAAAGTAAATAATGACAGTTGGAAACTCGATACAGCATTCTGCATGGTGAGCATTACGATTCTACCATCTAATGGGCATTGTCATTAACCAAGAGTTGTCTTTGAGCTACTGTTAAGCAACATACAACACAATTGCCATCTGCGGAGATACTTCAGGTGCACAGCTGCCAAGCATAATTGGAGCATCTCTCAGGAGCACTTCCACTATGAAGCTAAGATGTTGAGGTTCACAGTCCACTGGTATGAGTGCAGAAGTAGAGGAACAGCTAGACTGCTCCTGGGCAGGTGTTACTCCTTTGCTAGAGTCTGTCTCTAGGCAAAAGGCAGTGGAAGCACCCCCAAAGCATACAGACCACACAACTTGAAGAAAATAATTGAATCCTGGTATGCAGGGATGACATTGGTGAACGGTCCCTGGAAAACATTCAGGGAGCAGTAATCCTTTCTGTTAATAAAAGGAAGGGTATGAACTAAAATGTGAGTGTGATGTGAATCCAATCAATGCCACCTTGTACTTGGGGAATGGCTCACAACTGGAAAAATTGCATCTATCTTTCCAGCTGTTCAAATTGATGTATGCAGACGTATGCTAATAGAGGGCATTTATTACCTCTGTTATTCAGAATACTAGCTCATTTGAGCACTGTCTCCTGTTTGTGTATGGAAGCACTGGTTGCAGAGAACCTTAGTGTGGTAGTCACTTTCACTTCAACTGAGTGCCATCTGACTGTTGTTCCTTTATTGTCAGTTCGGTTATAGGAGTTGACACTTGCCTGAGGTGGTGTTTCTGTCAAGATACAGCAACCTTAAACAGCCTTTCTCTCTGAGGTCCAAGTAAATGGACCACCTATGGTGTCTCTATGATCTCCTGATGTTACTGCTCCTTCTGCTCTCAAATATCTGGGACAGAGAAATTTACTGTAACATCCATTCTCTGTATTCGCAGAAAAGGCTCCTGCTTTAGGCAATATCTTTAAGCTATTTCTGCTCTGTTCAACATTGGAATTCTGCTGGCTCCCTCCAGTGCTGCAACACCAGCTTTAAGTGGGGAAAAATTAATGATGTGTAGGAATGAAGTAAATCCTGAATAAATTTGCACATTCCACATTAATTGCATCTTAACAAGCAAAAAAAGTGTTAATGCTGAGTGTGTGTTGAAAGTCAGAAATATTACTCTGAGGGGCAATTTTAGGAGCACGGGCAAAATCTAATGCCTGCTCTTTGAATGTCAACTCACAAGATTATTAAAGCTTAATGCATAATGAGTATGTGCACTAGCTCTACTTCAGAGCAAATTAAACCCACCATATAAAGTTAATATAATATAAAATCTAATGTGTTGTTTACATCAATGATGCCCAAACAGCAAGATGATTGTTTTGCTGTGCTGGATAATTTTTACCCTCAGGTTAGTGTTGCCAACCCTCCTGGAGTGACTGGGAGTCTCCTGGAATTGAGGATTAATTTCCAGGGCACCTGAGCAACCTGGGACAAAAATTTGCAAGCTCTTCTGGTGATCGTCGCTGATGTATCTGGAATGGTGTAGTTTGTTCTTTGCCAGCTCATTCCCGAGTCCGTGTAGCTGCTACTTCAGCCAGTTCAGAGTGTCTGTGCATGTGCTGCCATTCCGCTCACACAATGCAGCAGTTTCAGTGGCGCAGGGCATTGTCCAGCGCCACCATTGCATCCTCGCTGTTGTTTGATATTAGAAAGTACTTCAGTGACAGGGAGGGAGTTTATTTGGATGTGGGAAGAAACACTACCCACAGTCAAAACATAATCAAAACTACTCTCTGGCTGAAAACCAGGGAGTGACATTATCTCCAACACCCTCTTTGTCCCACGACATAAACTTTAAAATGGTCCAAAACTCATAAACCACCCTTCGCACATTACTCGCATCGCCTGCATTGCTGAAGCTGCCCCCTCCCCCCCAACCAAACAATCCTTGGAACTTGCCTTCTCCCTTCATACTAAACAGTTTTCGACTCTACCAATGCCAACACCTCTGACACACTCGCATACTGGATTCAACAAAAGGTCTCCGTCTCACTGATCTCCCATTCTCCAATTCGTCCTTTCTTGTCTTCTGTTTACATCAATATTATGGTTGTGTCAACTTACCTGATCTTGCTGAATTCCAGATACATCTACACACTCCGCTTGCCTCCTCTCTGTGCTGAAAGCAAGCCTTGTCTCCTTGTCTCCATGTTTCCCACTCTAACTCATTCTTTCTCATTACCTAATTTCTGTAGAGCTTCACGTTTGTAATTTGCGCCCATGCACTTTCTTTGCCTGCTACCGGGCAGCTTGCTGGTTATCAGAACGTCTCGCATGACAACTGGTGGCACAAAACCATGAGCAAAGACACTCAACTACAGGTGACCCAACCTTTACAATAACATTTGCAAACTGCGGACAAGTGTCATGTGATCAGACAACATGTGATCAGATGTGACGTGATCAAACCTCCAAGAATACATCCAATGACAGTTGGCAACCCTACTCCAGGTTGACAAGTCATAAAAATTGGTGCGAGGGTGTGATTTATCTACTGGATTTTGCAAATTATGCCTTGAATATACATTTCAGCCTTGCATCTTTATCTCTGGTGTTTAGACGATTGTATCGTTCTAACTCTAGGCATTGATCAAAAAGGTTGGCATTTGCTTCATAATCATGATGAAGGAAAAGTATTTGAAAGTAATATTCACAAAGATGTGCATGCATTAAGTGCTTGGAAATGATTCTGTAAGCTTCAGTGGATTTTAATGGGGAATTAAGTGATTGGCATTGATAAAAGATTTAGCAAAAAATGCTTGATTAATTTCATCTACAGTAACATAATCATTAGTTTAATTGAAATACAATGTAAATGACATTTGGTTCTAATGAACAAATAATGTATTAGAGTGTGACATTATATTTGTTTACTGAAGTTATTTTGCCCTTCTCGTTTATAATTAAAATGTTAATATTTAAATGATTTATTTAAATTCATTAAAATATGTGTCAAAGAGAATTAATTGTGGAAAATGAGCCCATTGCTATAAAAGCCAATGTTGATTTTTCTAATTTACTTTTTTTATTGCTAGGATCAACATGCGAGGAGTTAACACCCAAGGTCATACAAAACATCTTTTAAGCAGAAAGCCATTCGCTCAATTCAGGGAGATTGAGTGCTAGGTTTTCTTCAAGGCATGAGTTTAAGGCCACACATTAATTATTTGAAGTGTTAATTATGGCTGGGGGCCATAATTTGCAGTTCCAAGCTTCTTGTACTGTTGTCATAGATTGCCTATATTATTCCTCAGAAGTACTTTGGGTCACTTGCTGCTTAATGGCCCTGAATTTCCGATCGGAGGCTTCCTACGGGCGGATGCCTCCGATCGGAAAAAATCTACGCACTTACCTGCGGGCTCCGTAGGTCCCGAGACTTCCGATCCTGGGCCTCTGCTCTACGAAATACGCAGAGGCCCAGGTATCCCAGGGGTGCAGGCGGTTTGCAAGTGTCCCTGGGATCACGTGGGCCATGGGGAACCAATCAAAGAAGGGAATCCCCCTTTACACTTTTGACAGGTCTGTACGCACAGATCTGTCAAAAGTATGAATGAGGATCACTTAAAAAAGTTAAACATTAAATAATTTTTTTTAAAATCACATATTTAAAATTAGTTAAAATTACATTAAATTAAATATTTTAAACAAATTTAATTTTTTGAAAATATAATTAGTTTTTTACGGGGCTAAAAATAAACTTACCTTTTTTTAAAAAGTAGTTTTAAATTATAAATGAGTGAAACATTTTTATTTTTTTAAACTCTTATGTTGCTAAAAGCAGGCCTTACGCCTTTTACCAGGCGTAAGATTTTTAAAGGCTTTAAGTGGGCGGAAGTTGTGCAGAAAGCGCAGCTCCCTGCCCGCGGAGGCCCATCTCCCGGGCATGCGTGCGATCTGTCAAGAGGATTCTTGACATCGCAAATGCCGGGTTTTAGTGCATGTGTTTCGCATGCCTGAAACCGGCACTTGCGCAGCCCCTATGGTTGCGTAAACACCTCGTACGCACCCATAGGGCTCGCAAAATCCGGCCCAATGTATTCTCCTGAGTTTACTTATTTTGGCACACTACACAGTCTGCTTCATTAAACCATTCAAGCAATTGATAACTTATGAATGATTGCTGACCTGAGGTGATTATGAGAAATACTGTCACCTGTTACTTAAATTTCAGGATGGCTGTGGGGGTCACCAGCCCCTTGGCTCCTCTGGCCACAGATCAAAGGATAGGCCCTACCTGTTTCGGAGATCATTTGAGAAGGGAACAGGGCCATTGATTGGCTGGAACACTCCTTGATGGACTGCTTGGGGTCAGAGACTGCTTCATACATGTATTATATTGGCAGCCCACAGCCTGTTTCAAGCCTTCAGTGGGTGAACCTCACAGCCCAGAACTGCAAGGCTATTTGTCTCTGGAATCAGTGCCAGCCTGCCAGGGAGTTAGCCCAGATTGTATTTACAGTGCATGGACCTCTTTGGAGTCTGTGGGGTCGATTTTTACTGCTGGCAAGAATCGCCTCCGAGCAAGCGGCCAGCCCATCTAGGAGCAGTAGTAGGGAGGTTCAACCGATTTTAACGGCTGGGCCTCATTAGAATGCCGCTTGCTGACTACCTAACCAAACCACAATCCTGCTCTTCCAGGAAGCTTCAAATAAATGTTAAAAACTTACCTTACTGGAACCTCATCTGGCCCTAGATCCATATCCCGGCAGCTTTGGCCTGGTGAAGAAGCCACTGCTACTCCCCTGTTCAGGTAAAAATAGCAGTCAGGCCATGATGATGTAATCAGAACCCGATGTATGTATTTAAAGAAGAATCCTGCCAGCTTCCAGCGATTGTCCTTACCACCTGCCATTTAAAGTGGCAGTCTGCCAGATCAAGGTGGGAACGGAGTGGCTAAGTCCAGTGCTCTATTTTAGCTGCCCTGGGTTAAAATTCCCCCCTATATTTAGTGGGTAAGCAAGTGGCATCTTTATTATTTTATATATCTGAGGAGGGTAGAGAAATAAATGTTTTCACCATGTTATACCAACACCTGCGCAGATGGGGCACATGCCATCCCACTGCTAAATTGGTATGCTTTGCACCTGTTTTACGTCGAAAAACAGGTGCCGTGCATACCAATTTCTACCCCATCGCCTTTGTAAGGCTTGGGAGTTATGTTGATTAAAATCAGTAACATTTAAAAAGCTCGACAGGGTGCAGAGAACGACAGGAGAAGCAATGACGAGTGGAATAGTGGACTGGATTTAAAACATTTTTAAAAAGTACACAGTAAAAAGAGACCATCAGTGGAGAAATGTAGCTACATGGCAACAAACTATGGTGTTCATGGTCACAAATGGAATATTGCAAATCTTTCATATTCTGGGGAAGGAAGCTACTCCCCTGGCACTGCTGATTTTAGTAAGTGATATATTTAGTAATTTAATGCACTTTTAAGGAGGACATAATCATTGCAATTTTCATAAGTTTTGCATAAAGTAAAATATTCTGTAACGATTGTTCTTTCCTCATAATGTGCTGTACATGAAGTAAATAAATCGATGAATCTCTGTCTTCTGAGGGAAAAAAAAATCTTCAGTTCATTCATAATCCAAAGTCAATGAATAAATATTTTGCCGAGTGTGGTACTGAGCAATACAGACCAGGAAGGGCTCATGTTTGATCACTGGCCTATGCTGAGTTAAGTGATCTCAACCAGAGTGGCAATAGTGTATATGAATAGTGCATGTAGTGTATATGGATTTTAGCAAGGCTTTTGATAAGGTCCCACGTGGCAGACTGGTCACGAAGTAAAAGCCCATGGGATCCAAGGCAAAGTGGCAAGTTGGATCCAAAATTGGCTCAGAAGTTGGAAGCAAAGGGTTATGATCGATGGGTGTTTTTGTGACTGGAAGGCTGTTTCCAGTGGGGTTCCGCAGGGCTCAGTACTAGGTCCCTTGCTTTTTGTGATATATATCAATGATTTAGACTTGAATGTAGGGGGTATGATCAAGATGTTTGCAGACGATACAAAAATTGTCCGTGTGGTAGATAATGAAGAAGAAAGTTGCAGACTGCAGGAAGATATCAGTGGATTGGTCAGATGGGCAGAACAGTGGCAAATGGAATTCCATCCGGACATGTGTGAGGTAATGCATTTGGGGAGGGCTAACAAGGAAAGGGAATACACAATAAATGGTAGGACACTGAGAAGTGCAAAGAACAGAGGGACCACAGATCCCTGAAGGTAGCAGGACAGGTAGATAAGGTGGTTAAGAAGGCATACGGGATACTTGCCTTTATTAGCCGAGGCATAGAATATAAGAGCAAGGAGGTTATGCTTGAACTGTATAAAACACTAGTTAGGCCTCAGCTAGAGTACTGTGTGCAGTTCTGGTCACCACATTACAGGAAGGATGTGATTACACTAGAGAGGGTACAGAGGAGATTTACGAGGATGTTGCCTGGACTGCAGAATTTTAACTATGAGGAAAGATTGGTTAGGCTGGGGTTGTTTTCTTTGGAACAGAGGGGGCTGAGGGGAGACCTAATTGAGGTGTATAAAATTATGAGGGGTCTAGTAGAGTGGATAGAAAGGAACTGTTTCCCTTGGCAGAGGGGTCAACAACCAGGGGGCATAGATTTAAAGTAAATGGTAGGAGGTTTAGAGGGGAGTTGAGGGGAAATTTTTTCACCCAGAGGGTGGTGGCGGTCTGGAACTCACTGCCTGAAAGGGTGGTAGAGGCAGAAACCCTCTCCACATTCAAAAAGAACTTTGATGTGCACTTGAGGTGCCGTGGCCTACAAGGCTATGGACCAGGAGCTGGCAGGTGGGATTAGGCTGGATAGCTCTTTGTCGGCCAGCGTGGACACGATGGGCTGAATGGCCGCCTTCCGTACTGTAAATTTCTATGATTCTATGAATAGAACTGTTCTTAATATCCCTGTGTGTACATTTTATGTGAGGCATTTTGGGCTCTCCAAGGTGTCTCCTTGGTTAAAAAAATATAGCCTGCCAGCACCCTGTCTAGGCTCAAACATGATGATTGGCCACTTGAGTGAGGTACCAGAGAGTTGCTGGCATTGGTGGAAATATAACTGAACATTGGGCAGTGTCTTCAGGGAATGAGGGAAAACAATGGAGCTGGGGGAAGCATGCCGTGGCAGCAGAACACACTGTGGGGCTCATGGAGCGCAGCACAGTGGAGGGCCTTGGAGTGGAGCACAGAAGGACAAGAGAGCATAGTACAGTGTTTTTAAATTATAACCACTCGGCCGCAAGAGAAATAGGAGCTTTCCTGTGCGAACTGTGATGGAAGCTGCTCCGAGAACGGTTAGGATAAATTTATTTATGTAGAGAGTTGTTAAAGTATGGAATGCATTGTCACAGGGAGCAGTTGAGGCAGAGACCATTGCATTTGTGAAGGGAAAATTGGATAGATATTTGAAGCAGAGGAAGATGAAAGGCTGTGGGGAGAGATTAAGACATTGTGATTAGTTTGGATTGCTGTAGCAAAAAGCTGGCATAGACACGATAGGCTGAATGGCCTATTTCAATGCTGTAAACCTCTATGGTTCTATGCAGTCAGACTGCCTGTCTGATAGTAAGTCTTAGATAAGCCACAACTTCCTCCAATTGAACAGCAGGAAGAAAAAAGCCATTATTTTCAATCCCTGCCAAAAACTCTGCATCCTCGCCATCAATATCATCCTTCACCCTTATTGCTCACTTAGGCTGAAGCAAGCTGCATGTAACTTCAGCATTCTGTTTCACCCAATGCTGACTTTTAAATCCAACTTGCCCCAACTACTACCGAAACCCTTATCCACAATTTTGTGACCTCTAAACTTGGCTTTGCCAGTAATCCTCGTCAGCGTTCCAACTTCCACCCTGCACAAACTACAAACCCCGCTGCCTGCCTCTAGCCCCACTCACCAATCACCTGCCCCCCATCTTAATCGCAGATCTACAATAGCTCCCCATGACTCTCAGAATGAATTTTAATTCCTCATCCTCATCTGCAAATCCCTTCATTTCCACAGCCAATTAATTATTTTTGAAGTGTGTTCGTTGTTATTATGCATGCAAACTTAGAAGTCCAGTTGCACACAGCAAGGTTCCACAAACACCAATGAGGTGCATGACCTGATGATCTGTTTCAGTGATGTTGACTGAAGGATAAATGTTGGCCAGGACACTGGGAGAACTCTGCTCATCTTTAAATAGTGCCATTGGATCTTTTACATCCACTAGAACAGGCATGCAGGGCCTAAGTTTAACATCTCATCTGAAAAGTAGCACCTCTAACAATGCAACATTCCCTCAGTACTGCACTGAAGTTTCAGCCTCGATTAAGTTATAGGAATAGGACTGAAACCTTCTGCTTCAGAAGCAAGATTGCTGTCACTGAGCTAAACTGAAGGGAAAGCCATTGCTGAAGATGTGCTGTTTGTCTTGGGATTGGTAGGAGTGGACTCACTCAAGGGTAATAATTGCACATTGGTGAACATGGAGGGAATGGCATGATCAACCATATCAACTGCTGCAGAGAGGTTAAGGACACGAGGAATAATGTGCCACAGTTGCAGCTTAGAGATGATGACTCGGATGGTTTCGATGCTGTGGGCAGGACAGAAACTGGACTGACGGGATTCAAAGAGTGAGTTTCATTTATTTATGTAGAGAGTTACACAGATTCATTTACTTTGGAGTCTGTGGAGGTGTTTATTTGTATTTTTTCAGTACTTTTTCCTTCTGCAGTAGATGACATGGTGGACATCGGTCAAGACACTCTATTCATTTGATACATGATGATATCCTCAGTGAAATATTACGTTTGTAATTTAACCACTAAGATTACTGTACAGTTAACTATCAAGAAGTAACACTCTGGTGTATACAGGAGGAGTATTATGATTATCCTGTGACTGATAATCATAGCTTTACCCATGAAGTATATTCTTGCGACTTACGAAACACTGAAGTCAAGTACAGTTATCAGAATTCAGGAAATTACATTATAGTCCCCTCAGGTATTGGTTATATAATGTGAAACATCTTATCTTAATTTTTAATCTACCATGAAAGATTAAGTTGAACTAACATATGATTTTAGAAACAAAAAAAAAGCAATAGATCTATACAGTTAGAAAAAAATGGGCCTGAGGAGTTTGAGGGAAGCATATATTTTTAGAAAAATTGCAATGAACAGATGGAGCAAGCAATAAAATGGGATATTACAACAACAACTTACATTTATATAGCACCTCTAATGTAGTAAAATGTCCCACATTCACATGAGTGTTATCAAACAAATTTTGACGCCAAGCCACATAAGATATTAGGACAAGCGACCAAAAGCTTGGTCAAAGGTTTTAAGCAGTGTCTTAAAGGAGGAGAGAGAGATAGAGAAGTGAGGAGGTTTAGGAAGCGAATTCCAGAATTTGGGGCTGAGGCAGCTGAAGGCACCTAGGCAATGGTGGAGCATTGGAAATCAGGGATGCGCAAGAGGCCAGAATTGGAGCAGCACAGAGATCTGAGGGTTGTAAGGTTGGGGTAGGTTACAGAAATGGAGAGGGGCGAGGCCATGGAGTGATTTGAAAACAAGGATGAGAATTTTAAAATCGAGGCGTTACTGGACTGCGAATCAATGTAGGTCAGCGAGCACAGGGGTGATGGGTGAAAGGGACTTAGTGTGAGTTAGGATACGGCCAGCAGAGTTTTGGATGAGCTCAAGTTTACGGAGGGTGCAAAGATGGGAGCCCGGCCAGGAGAGCATTGGAATAGTCGAGAGTAGAGATGACAAAGGCATGGATGAGGGTTTCAGCAATGGATGAGCTGAGGCAGGGGCGGCGACATTACCAGTAATGTTGAGACGATTGATGTAGGAAAAAAAGTGTAATCACTTATGACAATCGGCCACGGAATATTATCATTTTCGTATGATAGGTGCACATAATTTTAGGCATGAAGAATGTTCTTTATGGCTTCTGAAGCACTAAAGCTAGCCGTTTGCTGTTATGATGTGCATGTTCCAAATAAAACAGTGACTAGCGGTAAGTGATTAATATAAGAGTGTAGTTTAATCTAAGTCTTTAGATAACATTTGCAAACTGTGTGTCTTCAGAACTATGATTAGATAATACCTTGAAATTACTTCCTTGTACAATTAGTATTTTAAACTAATCTAGTTTTCAATATTAAAACCAGAACTTGTTTTCCTGTTGGTCCATTGGTATCTGTGATCATGCACCCTGCCTGGTAGGTTCTCGAGACACTGTTTGAACTGTTGTATTGAGCGTCACAAAGTGGTGTGATGAGCAGTCAAATAAATATTTATTATATAATTAGTACTTAACTTTAGTGCACTTCTGATGCATGTTGGCACATCAAAAGTCAGGGAAAATAGCCTTCTATGACACAGCACAGATGCTGGTACCATTTCCTATTATGGATAAAAATAACATTTATAATTAAATCAATATAAAGAGATTTGGATACATAATCCACTGATCTGAGGTCATAGTCAAATAAAATGGTTAATTAGGCATATTTTTAATAGCCCTGAGGAGTGGATTGTTGTGAGACTGTCATGAAAGGCATCCACCATGTAAAAGGACACAGAAAGCATGGAATAAGAAAAGACCAATTGATCTATTATAGCTTCTACAGACCCTGTACAATCTGAGTATTGTAATAAATACAACCTGACCCATTTAATATCCCGAAGAAAGTTTCAGCAAAGTTTCTCCCCAATGCTTCCCCAAGCAAAATAGATAGAGGTCGATAGAGAGAAAATATTTCCTCTGGTGAGGGAGTCCAGCGTGCATAACCTTAAAATTAGAGCTAAGCCATTCAGGGGTGATGTCAGGAAGCACTTCTTCACACAAAAGGTAGTGGAAATCTGGAACTCTCTGCCCCCAAAAGGCTGTTGAGGCCAGGTCAATTGAAAAATTAAAAACTGAGGTTGATCGATTTTTGTTCGGCAAGGCTATTAAGGGTTACGGAACCAAGGCAGGTAGATGGAGTTGAGATGCAGATTAGCCATACTCTAACTGAATGACAGAATAGGTTCGAGCAGCTGAATGGCCTACTCCTGTTCCTATTTTCCAAAACTCCAGAATAGCTATATAATCTTACCTCCTAAACTGTTTGATATGGTAGTGTAGTGGTTATGGTTGTAGACTAACAGCCCTAGAGTTTGAGATTCCAAATCCCACCATTGGAAAGGGTGAAAATAAATTCAATAAACCAGGAAAAAATGATCATCAAAGCTAATGTATTGTTGTAAAGCCTAAACTGACTGATTAATGTCTTTCAAGAAAAGGAATCTGCCATTCCTACTGGGTCTGGTCTGCCCGTAACTCAGTCACATTATGTGGTTGACTCCTAATATCCACTTGCAACTTGTGATAGAGGAAAATGTGGCTCTGACACCGTCACTCAAGTTATAAATAGATTCTTTCTTGGAATGGATATTTGCATAATCTCAAGAACTGTTATGTTCAACATAGCAATCAATTTATACTCATCATTATATCCCTCAATCACAGTCCTAACCATATATTATCTAGCTTATTTTGAAGATGATAATTGTAACAGCAGTAAGTACTTCAGCTAGACATCTATTCCAAATACTTGTCAACACTGAGAATAAAAATCCTTCCAATTCCAATCTCAATTCTTGTTTTAGGCTTTTTGCTTTTATTCTTATTTCCTCTAGTTTTCTGAGCTTACAGTTCCAAGTTAAATAAATTGTTTAGATCTATGCAGAGAAATCTTCTCCATCAGTTTTCTGAGTCTGTTTTCATAATTTAGAGTCCTAAGTCCCAGAATGATCTTTGTTTCTCGCCTCTGAATGCTCTCCAATGCAAGAATTTTCTTTTAATGTAAAATTGCACAAAATGTTCCAAATGTGGCCTCGCCAATGATCAATACAATATTTGAATAACTTATTTTGATTTATTATTAAGTGCCCTTGAAATACTTCTGAGCAATGATTAAGTACTGTTGATAATGCTTTATATTGGAAACCTTAAATGAATGTTCAATAATCTTTGTTATTACCCAACACTTTATCATGTGAACATGTCATACTTTCTGTTGCAATGTGCATAATATTTAAATGTGTGAAAATCCATTTGCCATTTCAGAATCTTTTTTTATTGATTCTTGGAATATGGGTGTCACTAGCAAGGCCAGCATTTATTGCCCATCCCTAGTTGCCCTTGCGAAGTTGATGGTGAGCTGCCTTTTTGAACCGTTGAAGTCCATGTGGTGAAGGGACTACATAGTGCTGTTAGGTGGGGTTTTCCAGGATTTTGTCCCAGCAGCGATGAAGAAATGGTGATATTTATGTGCAAGTCGAGCTGGTGTGTGACTTGGATGAGAATTTGGAGGTGATGGTGATCCCATGCACCTGCTGCCTTTGTCCCTCTAGATGGTGGAGGTCATGGGTTTGGGAGGTGCTGTTGAAGAAGCCTTGGCGAGTTTCTACAGTGTATCCTATATATAGTACACACTGCAGCCATGTTGCGCCAGTGGTGAAAGGAGTGGATGTTTAAGATGGTGGATGGGTTGCCGATCAAGCAGACTGCATTGTCCTGGATGGTGTTAAGCTTCTTGAGAGTTGTTGCAGCTGCATGTACCAAGGCAAGTAGAGAGTATGGCATCGCACTCCTGACTTGTGCCTTGTCAGTGGTGGAGAGGCTTTGGGAAGTCAACAGGTGAGCTATTCACTGTAAAATACCCAGCCTCTGACCTGCTGTGGTAGCCATGGCATTTCTGTGGCTGGTCCAGTTAAGTTTCTGATTGATGGCAACTCCCAGCATGTTGATGGTAGGGGATTCGACGATGGTAATGCCATTGAATGTCAAGAAAGACGGTTAGACTCTCTTGTTGGAGATGGTCATTGCCTGGCACTTGTGTGGCATGGATGTTATTTCCTACTTAACAGCACAAGCCTGGATGTTGTCCAGGTCTTGTTCACCAAGCTTTCTCAAGTAGAAAAAAGCCCAAGAGAGATGGAAAAGACTGAGGAAGCTGACCTACTCTTGAAAATCAGCACTGATATTTTAACTGACCTCAATCAGGCAGTCTTTAAAACTGTAAAATACAAATTGTACTCAGCAACCACTCAAGTCCAACTAACGGGAATTGAAATGATTTTTAATTTTATTAATGCTACCATGTTATACCGGCCATCACATGTAGCGGGCAAATCACGATCGCACGAATGTGCCCACTATAAGCAGTGGGAACTGTACCTACAAACATAGACCTTGGCATTCTGTTAGGAGATAACAGCAGATGAAAGTTTAGCATATTTGTCAGAAATGTTTTCCTTCACTATTTTAGCACATGCTTTTTTCAATACCTTTTTCTCTTGCAAGCAGCTTAAGGACAATTTCCACAAGTAGGCAACAACAAGAACAACTTGTATTTATATAGCGTCTTTAATGTCGTAAAATGTCCCAAGGCGCTTCACAGGAGTGTTATATTTCAAAAATTTGACACCGAACCACATAAAAAATTAGAGCAGGTGACCAAAGGCTTGGTCAAAGAGGTAGGTTTAAAGGAGCATCTTAAAGGAGAAAAGAGAAGTAGAGAAGCGGAGAGTTTTAGGGAGGGAGTTCCAGAGCTTTAGGGCTGAGGCAGCTGAAGGCATGGCCACCAATGGTTGAGCGATTATAATCAGGGATGCTCAAGAGGGCAGAATTCGAGGAACGCAGATATCTCGGGGGGCTGTGGGGCTGAAGGAGATTACAGAGATAGGGAGGGGCGAGGCCATGGAAGGATTTGAAAACAAGAATGAGAATTTTAAAATCAAGGCGTTGCTGGACTGGGAGCCAATGTAGGTCAGCGAGCACAGAGGTGATGGATGAACGGAACTTGGTGCGAGTTAGGACACGGGCAGCCGAGTTTTGGATGACCTCAAGTTTACGTAGGGTAGAATGTGGGAGGCCAGCCAGGAATGCGTTGGAATAGTCAAGTCTTGAGGTAACAAAGACATGGATGAGGCTTTCAGCAGCAGATGTTTTTAATCTCTTATGCTGGTAAAAGCAGGCCTTACGCCTGCTTTTACCAAGCGTAAGATTTTTAAAGGTTGTCAGCGGGCAAAAGTTGTGCAGAAAGCGGAACTCTCTGTCCGCAGAGGCCCTTTACCCGGGCAGGCAGATGATCTGTCAAGAGAATTCTTGACAGATCGGAAGTGACGGGTTTTAGTGCATGCGCTTCGCATGCCTGAAACCGGCACTTGCGAGGCCCCTACGAGTGCGTACGCACCCGTGGGGGGTCGAAATATCTGGGTTGGAATATCCGGCCCCATGTTACAATTTGATTAATTCAATTGATAGATGGCTCAGATTAATATGTAACACAATAGGATAAATTTTGTGAGGCTCCATTCTCAATGTGATGGAAGCATAAAATGGATTGGATAGTAGGGGTGCCCCATTCATTGTGCTTCTGATTTTCTGGTGGTCAATTTTAACATAAAATGAACGCTTACTATTTAAAATATCTAAAACCAAAGACAAAAATTCCTACTTTTACCCTATTTTAAGTAGATTAATGCCTCTGGTGGAGAGAGGAATTTCAGATGAACCCATTAAACCCATGCTTTTATCCTACAATGTAATTTCCAGGGATAGCTTGGTATTATCAGCAAATTTCATGATAGTACAAATACCCTCTTATTAATATTAATATTGTGACAAGTAAGGGACCCAATACTGGTCCCTATGGAACCTTACTTGTCACTGCCTCAGCAAGCAGCGATTTTTCCTTCTATAATTAGCCTAGAGGTTACTGTTGGCTATATTAGCAGATAAACACATAATCCATTTGCATGACATTCCTTTGTCCTATATTTTAAAACAGATGTTATTTAAATGGGTTAACATCTCTGCTCAAATAATGAGCAAGGAAATGTCGTATGAATGCATTAAGCTTTTGTGAGTAATATCATCAATAGTAATTTCCAGGCTATTGTGACAAACTAAAACATCAAGGCCGAGAAATTCGCAGTCTTACCGCTGGCCGTTAGGCCCATTTTGGGAAAACAATGGCGGCCGCCGCACTTCCGCCCACTGCCGGCGGGTCCTGCGGTGGCCGCCATTTTCGGCAGGTTGGCAGCGCTTCCGTTGCCTGTGCTCACCGAAAGTATTGTAATTAGCTGGAGCGTGATGTAAATCTGTGTGTAACGCCGAGTTGACGCCCGCTCATCCATTTTGGATATCGCCGCTCCTCTTGCCGCCCTCTCCAAAACACGCTCATGTGTGCAGCCGCTAAATGCACTTCAGCAGCGTAAACAGCCATGAGGACGCATCAAGTGACAACTGTAAGACAGCCAGGACTATTATCTCCATGTAGCAGTGTTTATATTAATCGCAAGCCTGTGTGTTGATAGCTAACCCTTGAGATTTGTAGGTAAATTATAATTTATTTTCGGTGGTTTGCTTAATTGATACTGTCCTGCCTGAGATTGTAATACTGAATGTAACAAATGGGAAGATGCAGAATATTGTAAGTGATTACTTCTGAGTGACTAGAAGAGTAATCTTGAAGTTTGGATTAGGAAGCACCTATGGATGTTCAGTGTTTCGATCTCTGAAATCTAAAGTGTGAATTCAAATTGTTTAAGTTCAAATTGTTTAAGTTATCAGATGGAATAGTAAAAAGCCCTCCGTTGTCAGACCCTTCTAAGCAAGTAACCTCAGCTTATCAATGAAATTATGAATACAGTGTAATGGTTTCTAAAACTGCAAAGCTCTGGATTTGATCGTTCCTGTCCTATATCCTTTTCTTCCGGCTACATGAAAATATAAACAAGCATTTAAAATAAAGAACTTGGCTTAGTCTCTATTCCGTTAGAATAAGATGTGTGGGTGAAGTGATGGGGGGAGTCCTTGAAATCATTAAATGGGCCATCTTGGCTCAATGTAAAAATAAAATGAACTGCGGTCCTTTTCAACAACACTGAATGCTGCATGCCTTCTTCAGCACAATGAGAGGTACAGACTTCCAATAATTAATTTGCCCTGTTGTACACCCACACCCTCCCCCCTTCTCCCCTCATCCCATAAAACCCGAAGTGCGATCAAACCACAGACTTCCCCGGCGCAGTCGACAGACTCCCCACAAATGCACAAACAATTTGCCGAACCCTTTTTCCATTTGTCGAAATTTTGCGATACGAAGCCTGAGCTTATTTAAAAGATAACTTCCATTGTTAGGTTCCAAAACTTTGTGCTTTAAACAAGAGGGAGCTTTCTCCACAAAAGCTGAATGCAAAGCTGTAACATTGGTTGGTGAGCAGGCGGCAGGTAAATTGATGTAACAACTGTTCTGTACATGGTCTACAGGTTCATTTGTTTCTTCCTTATTCTCCTTAACTGCACGTGGGACACAGACATGACCTTCGGCCTCCTGCTGAGCTTAACACCAGAGTTAACGTTTCAGGTCGAAGACCTTTCGTCAGAACTGGAAAAAAAGCAGGAAGTGAAATAGATTTTAAAGCAAGTTTAAGGCTGGGAAAAGGGGGAGGGGATGAAAGAACAAAAGGGAAGGTCAGTGATAGGATAGAAAGCAGGAGAGATTAAGTTACATTGAGAGACATTAAGAGATATTCAAGGCAAGAGGAGGTGGTAATGGGACAGGTTGAGGAACAAAGGATGGCTCTAGATGAAGTGTGAATTGCGCTGGCAGAATGAAGGACAGCTGCCAGCTTCTGGGAGGGAAGAAAAAAAGACCAAACAACTATTTCATTTCCTGCTTTTTTTCCAGTTCTGACGAAAGGTCTTCGACCTGAAACGTTAACTCTGTTTCTCTCTCCACGGATGCTGCCTGGCCTGCTGAGTTTTTCCAGCGTTTTCTGTTGTTATTTCAAAATACCAGTGCTGCCTGTACACTCTCTGCGGGCGGTCATTAGCCTTGGCCGGCGCTGTTACGGCAGGTTTCCGGCGTACTGCAACTTCTAGGCTCAAATATTTCAAACTGCTAGGGTTAATATAATTAGTTTAGCAACACCTGTCATTTTCCTTCACGGCAGATCATAAGTAAAATACAATACTGTTTCTTGATTCGCTGGCATGACAGACTTAACAGTGAGCCTGTTCAAGTATGTCACTTCATCATCTGCTGCTCAGTTGTAAGTGGACAGGAATGTGCAGCTACAATCTGTTCAGATCGCTTGGATGTAAAATAACATGCCTGACAGAGTGGTACAAATTGCATTTTACTTGACTGTGTTGACAATAGAATCACACTGTTAGTGATTCTAAGATGCGTATCTCCTGTAACTTGGAGTTTCTTCTGTGGTAGGTTTACCACTGGAAGTGTGTTGGCATTTCACTTCTGCTAGCTGGTATGACAGCGCTGTGTCCCACTATTGCATTTTCTTGCGTTGGGCTAGTTTTAATATTGATCATGGGCTCGTAGTGCCATTTCCATCCTCAACTGGGAGATTGCCTCTAGTGAGAGCATTTAAGTTGTTGCAGCAGCTTAAGGGAGAAAGTCCAGCGATTATCTGGGAATAAGGTATTTGACTCCTGGGAGCAAAAGAAGCAAGCCTGAGTGTGCTATAGTAGGGTTAGAGCTCCCAATTTTTCTGACTCCTCCACAGAGGTGGTCTTGTCCAAAATAAGGCAAAGAAGGTAGCAAGTATTTGGCATAGAATTAAGGGAGACTAACTAATAACATGCTGTCAGCCCAGTGGAAGGAGGTGACCTTTGCAGTGACTGCCATATCTACGAGCCCCTGCACAGCTCTTCAGTGCCAGAAGCTCAATGTACTCACCAGGTTAGCCAAAGTGGAGGAAGCCACACCTTGCAACAATGCAATGCAGTAACCACATTTCACATTTGTACCCACCCATTTGCCCAACTGATTCAATTTTCAGGCAGGACTTTAAATGGGTGACCAACACTCCCACCCAAAACGGGTAGGAGGCTGTTTAAATAAGCAAATTGGCATCCTATGCCGATTGTGGAACCTCAGCTGCAAATTTCATGGAGAAATGAGCAGAGCATGCAAAGTGCATGCTAGTTACAAATTTTCCAGACAAGTGAGGCTTAACAAGCAGTCCTTGAGGACTGCTGGAGGCTGCTCCGAAAAGGTAATTTTCTCTTTAAAGATCTTTGTGGGGCCAGAAGGAGCATTCATGCTCCTCCTGGCCCCACAAGAATCTTCCAGCCCGTTGCCGGCACTTTCTCGCTCCCCCTGCCCCCCTCCAGAATGCCCTCGCTCCCCAACAGGCCCTACCTGCTGGCTGACTTTGTGTAGCAGCCAACTGATTTTCCAAGGTCTGAAACTGGTGACCTGTGGCAGAGCACCCGTTTAGCACCGCAAGCTCCCTGGTAAAATTTAAATGAGGCCCGAAATGGTTCAAGTCTCCTGACTTGAGGTCTTGGGTGGGCATCATGGGCGTACGACCAATATCAAGGCCATTTTGGGTCTGATTCAAAAATTCCCCCTCGGTTTGAACAGGCACACAATTTCAAGCATCAGGGGGAGGCATAGTGACAGAAAACAGTCAAACGGCACACATATTTTGTGCATTAAAGAATTGTTAGTTCTGATAATGTGTAAATTGATTTGGGGTAAGGTTGGGGTAATGCCTGGAAGAATTGACTGAATGCAGACTGTTTTAAAATAGGGAGCCTTAGTAGTTGTGGAGGAGAATTAATTGTCAGCAGATGAATGATTTTATGCATTTGCAGAAGGGGGACCATGATGGGAGAACTGGTTTTGAAATGGCCGCGAGTATTAGGTGAAGATGTCCCGAATGAGTTCTGCTCACAGATATCTCTCAGTTGGTAAGGGGTACTGAAATGATGCTCCTCCGGCCCCCAGTTCTCTCCCCACTCCCCACTCCCCACCCCGATCCTCCTTTCCTCCCTACCCCCGGATGCTCTGGCCCTGCTGCTTCCCCCGCCACAACACTCCTCTGGTCAGCCCCAATACATCCCACTCCCACCGCCTCCCCCCCCCCACCCTGCCCTCAACCCCCGTTCCTCCTCTGGTCGGCTCCGATCCTCTCTTCCCCGTCCCCCAATCCTCTTCCGAACCCGACCACCCTCTGGCCTCCACCCGATCCTTCCCTCCCTCCCTCCCTCCTCTCTGCAGCCTAGTGCAGCAGGCCTAACCACCCACGGCTAGCCAGCCTCTCCGTCTGGCTGGCTGCAGGTGGGAAACAGAGCTTTGAAATGCAAATCAGGCCCTGTCATTGAATTCGGCAGGACCTGCGGGAAATCCGTTCTCCCGGGTTTCCCGACTGCTTTCTAGCACCACCTGTGCCCCCCACCCCCGCTCTCAACCTGCCTCTAGATTAAAATTCTGGCCATAATGTCAGATTCGGCATGTACACTGATGACACCCAATTCTATCTCCCCACTACCTCTCTCGATGTCTCCATTGCTATTTAGTTGTTAAGCTGCTTGTCCGACAACCAGTATTGGATGAGCAAAAATTTCCTCCAATTAAATATTGGGAAGACCAAAGCCATTGTCATTGACTCCCGTCATGAACTTCGTTCCCTAGCCATCGATTCCATCCCTCTCCCTGGTCACTGTCTCAGCCTGATCTGGACTGTTTGCAAGCTCTGCGTCCTTTTCGACCCTAAGGTGAGCATCCGATCCCATATCCTCTCCATCAGACTGCCTACTTCTAACTCGTAATATTGCCCATCTCTGCAACTGCCTCAGCCAATCTGCTCCTGAAACCCTCAAACCCTCAATGCTTCCATGCTTTGTTACGTTCAAACTCAACTATTCTATTGCTCTTCTGGCCGGCCTCTCATCTTCCACCCTCTGTAAATTGAGCTCATCCAAAACTATGCTGCCTGTATCTTAACTTGCACCAAGTCCCGTTCACCCATCACCCCTGTGCTCACTGACTTACATTTGTTCCACGTCCAACGACGCCGTGATTTTAAAATTCTCATCCTTGTTTTCAGGTTCCTCCATGGCCTCGTCCCTCCCTCCCTACCTCTGTAACCTCCTCCAGCCATACAACCCTCCGATGACTCTGCTTTCCTCCAATTCTGGCCTCCTAAGCATCTCTGATTTCCTTCGCCCACCATTGGCGGTTATGTCTTCAGCTCTCTAGGCCCTAAGCTCTGGAATTCTTTCCCCAAACCTCTCCTTTAAGACACTCCTTAAAACCTACCTCTGACCATGTTTTTTGGTCACCTGTCCTACTATCTCTGTATGTGGTTCGGTGCCAGGTTTTGTCTGATAATGCTCCTATGAAATGCCTTGGGACATTGTACTCAGTTAAACGCGCTGTATAAGTGCATGTTGTTCTCTTGTGTGATCTCTTCCTAAAGGGGGGGCTTCAGCTCTCTGCTCACTCTGGTGACCTTGTTCACTTTCCTCTCCTGCCCCAGGGCAGCAATTAGGAGCTCCTTGCATGCATAAAATTACTTTCTAAAGTGTCTTCACACCTTCTGCTCTGAAATAAAACCCAATAAATGTTTCTAGAGCTATGACTTTGGATTATGATAACTTGATCTGACAAATCTGTCGGCAGCTTAGTGAGGTCTGCAAAATAACAGAGTGGCAATAATGGATGACTTTTGTAGAGATTCGCGTATCTCTGGTAAACCGGATCGAGTGAAAACCAATATGATGGGTATATTGTGTTTAATCGGAGTTTAGGACGGAATATAACACACTAGTAATAAAGCAAAAACATACGACCGTGACAAGTAGCTGATACCGGACCCAATTGGACAGATGGCTGGCGTGCGTGAACAGTTCTCTGGCTTACGGCCTCTCTTCCTCTCATCTAGAACCTCCGAGTTGGTGAGCATGGGATCACTCTCGAAAGAGCGCTCGACCAGCCCAACTTTTGTTTAGCTCTTCCCTCCACCGTCTGTGTGGGGAAACCTTCAGTATGTTACTTTTATTCTCTTTTTAGGGGTGGGCTTGAGGCCAAATTATTGACACGACCATTTAACCAATAGAGGTTCCCCTAAAACCTCATCACCCAATGGGGCATCGAGTTCTTTGTCTCAATTCTTGGATGAAAGCCCTCCCCTAAAGGGGTGTCATGATCTCAGCCAATTTGTCTTATTGTTTAATCTTTCTGAAGGTTCTTCCTTTGGAATTCGTGTCTTATCCCCCTGGTCCCTATCCTCCCGGGTACAATTGGTACTAGGCCTGGCCTTGTACCCTCTCCATCAAGGAGCCCACGTCAGAGCTGCCTTGCTCATCCTGCCATTATCCAAACTATCTCCCTTTGATCTAACAGATTGTTCCATCCTGAGATGGATACCTTAACTCCCCTAAATTCCTTTTATTCTATGTCTTTCAACTAATTAACTTTTACTTATCTTCACAAGCAGTTTTGTTAAGCGAACTCCAATTCCTACTTTAGCATTATAATATGGTTATTAGTAATAATGGAAGAAACATAGATTGGGCCTTTATTGGCCAAATTAAAGATACATTAACAAAGTCAAAACCCTAACATACAAATGACAGATATAGCAGGCAAGGCCACCCTGTGGGCCCCTGTGTGGAATGTTTATGCCTCATCTAATCTAACTAACTGAAGACATTTTGTCTCAAATTCGAATATGAACCTCCAGGAAAACGAAACTTATACGTTAACCCCTTACTTATCTCGAGCAGAAACATACAATCATTTAAACATAGTATTATTCGCATTTGACAAATTTACTAGAGTTCTTTGAGGATGTAACGAGTAGGGTGGATAAAGGGGAACCAGTAGATGTTGTGTATTTGGATTTCCAGAAGGCATTCGATAAGGTGCCACATAAAGTTACTGCACAAGATAAGAGCTCACGGGGTTGGGGGTAATATATTAGCATGGATAGAGGATTGGCTAACTAACAGGAAACAAAGAGTCGGGATAAATGGGTCATTTTCAGGTTGGCAAACTGTAACTAGTGGGGTGCCACAGGGATCAGTGCTGGGGCCTCAACTATTTACAATCTATATTAATGGCTTGGATGAAGGTATCATGTGTACTGTAGCCAAATTTGCTGATGATACAAAGATAGGTGGGAAAGCAAGTTGAGGAGGACACAAAGGGCTGGATTTTGTCAGCCCTGAGGAGGCGGGTATGGAGGCGGGACTGCCGGTAAAGTTGCAGAATTTGGGATCGGGTGGCAAACCCGACCCCAACCCGCCTCTGTGCTCTCTTGCCAGGAGGCGGGAAGCCTTCCTGCACCGGGACCCGTCTCCTTGAGGCGGGAAAGGGATTAAAGCCTATAAACTGCCTGTTAATAGGCAGAAAATAGGATTATCCCCCATTTTTCGTTCCGAAGTGCAGGTTTCTTGACCTCGGGGAACCCCGCCAGGGTATAGGAGATGAGTAGGAGGTCTGCGGGGGGTCTGCAGGGTCTGAAAGTGCGATGTAGAGGTAAGTGTGGAGTGGTAAGTATGTAAGGTGAGTGTAACGTGTTAGAAAATGTTCACTTACCTTTGTTTCTGCCTACAGCCTTCAGCCGCTGTGGAGCCGGAGTCCCAACATCTCCATTGTAGAGATCACAGACTGGCTGTTGGATCCTCTGAACCAACAGCCAGGTGATTTCTGCAAAGTTGAAAGGTTTGACGAGTCCTGAACACAAGGACTCATCAAACTACACAGAATGTCAGTGTTTGACGGCTTCACAGAGCTGTCAAACGATGACATTTCTTCTTTCAAAAGATCTTGACAGATGGCACGTCATACGTTGACGTGCTCTGTCACTGACTTCCACCTAATTGGTCTGCTGAGCCCGCTGGGCGGGCTTAACAAGGTCAATCAGGGGAAAATGCCGCTGGTTGGCCAGAAGCTGATGGAGGCGGGATTGAAAGCCGGCAAGCAGCAGTCCCGCCTCAAAAGCTCCCCATTGAGAAAATCCAGCCCAAAGAGTCTGCAAAGGGATATAGATAGGTTAAGTGAGTGGGCAAAAATTTGGCAGATGGCGTATAATGTGGGGAAATGTGAGGTTATCCACTTCGGTAGGAAAAATAAAAAAGCAAATTATTATTTAAATGGAGAGAGATTACAAAATGCTGCGGTACAGAGGGATCTGGGGGTCCTCGTACATGAAACACGAAAAATTAGCATGCAGGTACAGCAAGTAATTAGGAAGGCAAATGGAATGTTGACCTTTATTGCAAGGGGGATGGAGTATAAAAGTAGGGAAGTCTTGCTACAACAGTAGAGGGCGCTGGTGAGACCACACCTGGAGTACTGCGTGCAGTTTTGGTCCCTTGTTTAAGGGGGGATATACTTGCATTGGAGGCAGTTCAGAGAAGGTTCACTAGGTTAATTCCTGAGATGAAGTGGTTGTCTTATGAAGAAAGGTTGAGCAGGTTGGGCCTATACTCATTGGAGTTTAGAAGAATGAGAGGTGATCTTTTTGAAACATATAAGATGCTGAGGGGGCTTGACAGGGTAGATTCAGGGAGGATGTTTCTCCTCATGGGAGAATCTAGAACTAGGGGGCATAGTTTCAGGATAAGGGGTCTCCCATTTAAAACAGAGATGAGGAGGAATTTCTTCTGAGGGTCATGAATCTTTGGAATTCTGTGCCCCAGAGAGCTGTGGAGGAGGAGTGATTGAATATATTCAAGGCGGAGATAGACCTATATTTGAGCTGCAGGGGAGTCGAGGGTTATGGGGAGCGGGTGGGAAAATGGAGTTGAGGCCAAGATCAGATCAGCCATGATCTTACTGAATGGCGGGGCAAACTCAAAGGGCCTACTCCTGCTCCTATTTCTTATGTTCTTATTTGTAGGCGCCCCTAGTTTCTAACACTTTAACAATCCCTGTAGACTGGGATAAGACAGAAGTTTGTAGGGAGGAGTTCTTAAAACATGCCCAGAACTACTTTCTTAAATAGTACACTACATACGCAATTTAGAAAGATATAGTGCTAGCTCTAATTTTGGATAATGGAGCAGGAAAAGTAAGTGGTCTGAAAGTGGAGAGCACTAAGGAAATAGGGACCATAACCTAATTAGGTTCGCACTGAAACTAGTTAAAGCAAAAAGAGTCAATGATAAAGATGTTGGATTGGAAATTAGCTAATTTAATGAAAGAGAACCTAGCCCAGATTAAGTGACTGGAAAAATAGCAGATCAAATACTGGACTAGTAGGGGAAGATAGTTAAAGATGATTTGCTAAAGGTACAGGTTAAATACATTCCAACTAGAAGTAAAGTGTCAAAGGCTGGGGTTAGAGCTTTCTGTAGAGGCACATGATAAGCATAGGGGGATAATACAGTAGAAAATTATGATATAAAGAAGTATGGAAAGTAGCAGAAGTAAGATTAGAAGGCTAAGAAGAAATACAAGAGAGTCAACATGAAGGGAACTAGAAAGAGCTTTTATAAACACATGAGAAATAAAAGAATAGCCAAAGAAAGGGTGGGATGACTTTGCGATAAAGGGGCCTTCTTATGCTTGAGAGTGAGGGAATGTCTGAGATGTTTAATACGTAGTTTGCTGCAGTTTTTACAGAGGAAAGTAAAAGTAAAACTGTAGGAATATCAGAGAGGAACACTGTTGGAGATAAATATTTTTAAAAGTTCATGGAACTAAAAGTAGAGAAGTCACCAGGCCCAGTCGGTATGCATTCCGGAATGCTGCAGGAAGTTGGGAAGAAGATAGTGGAGGCACAAACCATAATTTTCCAAAAATCTTTTGAAATTGCAATTGTGCCAAAGGACTGGAGGGTGGTAAATGTTACATCAATCTTCAAGAAAAGAAAATAGATAAGCTAGGACATAATTGGACAGTTTATCTTATCTCAGTTGTGGAAACATTTCTAGAGTCCATAATACAGGATGAAATTAGTGAACATTAAGGGAGGCATGACCTAATCAGGCACAGTCATCATGGATTTGTAAAAGGCAGATGGTGCTTGAAAAGTTTCCTTGAAATTCCTGAAGAAATCTAAGAACATAAGAAAGAAGAGCAGGAGTAGGCCATTCGGCCCCTCGTGCCTGCTCCACCATTCAATAAGATCATGGCTGATCTTCCATCTCAACTCCACTTTCCTGCAGTATCCCCATATCTCTTGATTCTCTTAATATCCAAAAATCTACCGATCCCTGACTTGAATATACTCAACAACTGAGCCTACACAGCCCTCTGGGGTAGAGAATTCCAAAGATTCACCACCCTCTGAGTGAAGACATTTCTCCTCATCTCAGTCCTAAATGGCTGACCCCTTATTCTGAGGCTGTGACCGCGGGTTCTAGACTCCCCAGCCAGGGGAAACATCCTCCCTGCATCTACCCTGTCAAGCCCTGTAAGAATTTTGTATGTTTCAATGAGATCACCCCTCAGATTTTTGGATATTAAGGGAATCAAGGGATATGGGGATAGTGCAGGAAAGTGGAGTTGAGATAGAAGGTCAGCCATGATCTTATTGAATGGCAGAGCAGGCTTGAGGGGCCGAATGGCCTGCTCCTGCTCCTATTTCTTATGTTCAGGAATTTCAAGGAAACTTTTCAAGCATCATCTGCCTTTTACAAATCCATGATGACTGTTCCTGATTAGGTCATGCCTCCCTTAATGTTCACTTCTTTTCTAAACTCTAGAGAATATAGGCCGAGTCTACTCCATCTCTCCTCATTATACAATCCCCCCATCCCAGGAACCAGTCTGGTGAACCTTTATTGCACTCCCTCTATGGCAAGTATAACCTTCCTTCGGCAAGGAGACCAAAACTGTACACAATACTCCAGGTGTGGTCTCACCAGGGCCCTATATAATTGCAGTAAGACGTCTTTACTCTTATACTCAAATCCTCTTGTAATAAAGGCCAACATACCATTTGCTTTCCTAATTGCTTGCTGTACCTGCATGTTAACTTTCAGTGATTCGTGTACAAGGACACCCAGGTCCCTCTGAACACCAACATTTCCCAATCTCTTACCATTTAAAAAATACTCTGCTTTTCTATTTTTCCTACCAAAGTGGATAACTTCACATTTGTCCACATTATATTCCATTTGCCATGTTCTTTCCCACCCACTTAGCCTGTCTATATCCCCTTGAAGCCTCTTTACATCCTCCTCACAACTTAGAGTGCATAGAAAAATGGAATGGAGTGGATATATGGATTTTGAGAACGTTTTTAAACACATTAAACACTATAAAAAAGTATGTGATATTAAAGGCATCCAACTACACAGATAAAGAATAGGGGCAAATTGATGCTTTTTGAAATGGTAGAATGTGGTAGAAGTGTGACCCAGTGCTAGAACCTTTTTTGTTTTCCATTTATCTAAATGACTTGGAAATAGACACAAGAGGATGACATTGAGGTTTGCTGATGACACCAAATTAGGGGTACGGGGTGCTGGGGAGGCGTAGGTGGTGGGCGGGCGGGCAGGAGAAGCAATCCCAGCGGGTGAGCCAGAGTATTTTGGGAGCCCAAGACAAGGATTTCAGTTTCTCCTGGGCACTTAAAAATAAAAATTAAACATTCAATTGGCCCTTTTTTTTTGTGCTGCCTCCTCCTTTGTAGGACCACTGGAAAGACCACTCAATGCGTGGTAAAATGGACAGAGCATGCACGGCACAAGCTCCGCCCATTTGTATATGAATTGCAATTGGGGTCCTACAATTGGAAGTGCAGGTAGATAAGATCATAAAAAAGGCAAATGGGATTCTGAATTTTATACATGGGGCCATTGGATATGAAAACACAGAATGTCTTTAAATTTGTATACGGCATTAGTTATGCCAATGTTTTTTTTTATTCGTTTATGGGATGTGAGCGTCGCTGGCAAGGCCAGCATTTATTGTCCATCCCTAATTGCTCTTGAGAAGGTGGTGGTGAGCCGCCTTCTTGAACCGCTGCAGTCCGTGTGGCGAAGGTACTCCCACAGTGCTGTTAGGGATGGAGTTTCAGGATTATGATCCAGTGGCGATGAAGGATTGGCGATATACTTCTAAGTCAGGATGGTGTGTGACTTGGAGGTGGTGGTGTTCCCATGCACCTGCTGCCCTTGTCCTTCTAGGTGGAAGAGGTCACGGGTTTGGGAGGTGCTGCCGAAGAAGCCTTGGCGAGTTGTTGCAGTGCATCTTGTAGATGGTACACACTGCAGCCACGATGCGCCGGTGGTGGAGACAGTGAATGTTTAAGGTGGTGGATGGGGTGCCAATCAAGCGGGCTGCTTTGTCCTGGATGGTGTCGAGCTTCTTGAGTGTTGTTGGAGCTGCACTCATCCAGGCAAGTGGAGAGTATTCCATCACACTCCTTATTTGTACCTTGTAGATTGTGGAAAGGCTTTAGGGGGTCAGGTGGTGAAACACTCACCGCAGAGTACCCAGCCCCTGACCTGCTCTTGTTGCCACAGTATTTATGTGGCTGGTCCAGTTATGTTTCTGGTCAATGGTGACCCCCAGGATGTTGAAGTACTTTATGCAATTCTGGGCACTCCATTAGAGTGAGTATAATCCAGCTGTGGAAAGATACAGCAAAGATTCACCAGAAAATACTGAGAGGTTATAGAAGAAATGCTCAGAAATGGGGCTTTTTCATTGGAACAGAGAAGATTACAGAGTATTCAAGGAAGGGTGGATCAGTACTTTGGACAAACCAATTATCATTTCCTGCTCTATTTGTTGAGCTATACATCATAAGATCCTGTTTGCCTTTTTCACTGTTGCTGCACATTGTACTGATGATGTTGGGACGTTTTCCACTACTAGGCTGTTTGCTGCAGACTGCTCGCATATATTTTATATTTCAATTGTTTATTTTCCACAGCTTTACGTCTTTGCATTTCTCCCATTTTCTGGCCCAGTCTCCCAATCTTCCACGTCATCCTTCACTGGTCCGCTTACTCTGTACTATTTACGATCCTTGCCAATTTGGTACCATTTGCAAACTTTTGTTGCCATCCCCTTCTTCAAATTATTAAGATACATTGGAAACAACATTGGACCCAAAATCCACCAGTAACCTTCTTTGCGTGTTGATGTTGCTCCCTTAACAACTACCTTTTGCATGCTCTGACTCAACCACTTAGTTAGCCGCTTCAAAAGCTTTCCTCCGATTGTGATTTTTTTTACCGTGTGATATTTTGCTAAAGGTTTTGCTGATGTCTAGGTACATTAAATCCATTAAGTTCCTCTTGTCAACTAACTCTAAGATACATGAGGTACAACAATAAACTACATGATATAATCCAAGGTTGCCTTTATAAGCAGACATGCTGATTAAAAACTTGCCGAACCAGTTTTCAATCCAGTTACGTCAGGTGTCTGTCAAAATAAATTCAGCGATGTGTTTCAAATTTTTAATTTTCTAACTGAATTTTGGCAATCTCTGTTTGATCATTATTCTATCTTTTGTTTGACTGAGTTAAATGTATTGAAGTCACTACACGTTAATTGGGTAGCGTGCTTAACAGTCTAAAAGCTGTAATAAAGATGAAGTGCCTCTTAAATAAACAGTGTTAAAGAGCATCATTACGCTAAGGGGCTATCTATAATGGTCCTCTTTTTCATGACTCTAATTTCTGCTTACTCATCTCCTTCCCAAGTTGTAAGTATGACTGAATAAACATTCAAATTGATCGTAATAACTAACTACTCTTATTTCCAGACCCTCCAGAAAGACCTGTCAAAGAATAACAAAGTAATACAAGAGAAGACAGTGAAGTGTAATTGCTACAATGTGTTTACTCCAATCAGAGGGTCATCTAGTGTTCAGTTAATAATATGCAAGAACCATACATGTCACTTTCCCCCTTCAAAATCACAAGGTGAAAATAATCATCTCCAAGAGTGAGACAGTTTAACAGCTTAAAAAAAATTCAGTAAAGAAATTCAGCAACTACATCATAAAATAATGTGTTTTTAAAAAACCCACAGGACTCTCCTAGCAAGGGGAAGATGGGTTATGCCCACACTAGAATCATAATAGAACCACTACACTTCGTATTCAGCTCGGCAAAATCAACATGAATACCCTGCCATAATTTTGTTGGCCATTGCCAGGTACTGATTTCCACAAGGTTTACAGCTATGCTGATCTGACCGGCTTGACACTCATGAACAGCATCTTCTATGCTACTATCTAGGAAGGCCACCACATGTGCATTCTAGCTAATCCTTTCATTCTTGCGATACTAGGATGACTAACATGTATTTTCTGGATCATACAGTTTTAGAATTTAGGTGAATAATGACTGAGTCTGCAAAACACCCGTCTTCGATTGACAATTCACCTCTGTGTCTATCAGATAAAAAATGAGAAGTCGCACAACACCAGGTTATAGTCCAACAGTTTTATTTAAAATTACGAGCTTTCGGAGCTGCTGCTCCTTCGTCAGGTAGAGGTACAGTGAGGGAATCTAATACACAGTATATATACACAGAGAGCGACTTGTCTGCAGAGATACAATCTGTCAGGAAGGCACTACATCAAAGACACATCAGAGCACAGCCAAGACAATGAGGTGGGTCACAGGGGGTCCAACGTGTCAAATGCTGCCGTCTGCAGTTGAGCTCCTAACTTTTTTTTTGGCTGTTTTTTTTTAAACTGGAAAGACAGACAACGATGTCGCGTCACGTTCTGTAGCGTGACATGAACCTGAGATCCCTATTGAGGCCGTCCTCATGGGTGCGGAACTTGGCTATCAGTTTCTGCTCGATGATTTTGCGTTGTCGTGTGTCTTGAAGGCGAATCTATCAGATAAGTGTAGTTCTGCTGGCAAAACTCCATCATCAGGCCAGCCATTCACCTCATAGTACATAACACGGGATAGTACAGGGTCGTGTGCTGGAGTATTATGTATGTCACTGACTGTGATGGGAGGTGAGTTCAGCTGCTCAGTAAACAAAATTTCCTTGATCAAATCTTCAGCAATATGTGAACCTGATACGTCGGCCAGACAAAAGTCTGCATTGGCATTTGATTTTGATGGTTTAAATTTGATTTCATACTGATAAAGCTGATAAGCCTATCTTTGAATTTTCATCGAAGGTAAAACAGGTGTTCCTTGGCTCTCAGAGAATATGAAAGCTATTCTAAATTTTTTCATTCCAGATTTGATTGCAAGGACTTCTGTGAATAATTGTTCTCAGAGGAAGTTAAGGTATGGGAGGTGAATGCTATTGCTTGTTCGGTGCCCTTTGGATATCGTTGAAAAATCACAGCTCCTATACACATTGTGAGATGCACCAACTGATAAAATCAGCGGAAAATTAAGGTTATAATATCATAATGGTGCCCTTTAGAGTTTGCAGCAGTTCAAAACTACTCTGACAATCTTTCTGCCACTTGCACTTTACATTCTTACGAAGGAGTCTACTCATTGGGTATGTGACCATCGACATGCTCGGAATAAAGATCCGGTAATAATTCACTAGACCCAGAAATGACTGAAACCCTTCCACATTCATTGGAGCAGGCGCAGAAGTCATTGCTACCACCTTCTTCATGGATGCTTCAATGCCAAATTTGTTAACAATGAAAGAAAAATTCAGCGTCTTGTAACAGCGAGCATTTGGACTTCTTTAGTTGGAGATCATATTCATGTAAACACTTGAAAACTGCTCCTTCTCTGATCTTCCAGTAATCACCCAAGATGCATTGAGTTCCTTGGAGAACAGCTAAAATAGTTTCCATGGTTTTCTGAAATATGGCTGGAGCAGATGCAATACCAAAATTCAGCCTTTTGTAATGATGTGTATTTACTGTTGTCAAATTTCTATTTTCTTCAGCAAACTCCAATTGTAAGTAATCCTGGGAAAGATCCAATTTAGAAAACTGTTGGCCACCACTTAGATTGAACAGGACAGGCAATGGGTGTTCAGAATAACTTTTCAGTAAAATGTCACTTTTTATAGGGTGAGTTTTGAAACTTTTTCATATACTATTGATGACATAATAGTTACCACAGCCCCAGTGTCCAATTCAAATTCACCTTCTATCCAGATGGGGCCACAATTTTGCATTGACCCTTTCCTGTTATGAAATATACAGGAATGCGTATCTCTTTATCCGTCTCACCTTCTGCTACGGTTTCTTCCGCAGGTTCCTCGTGAGAATCGATATAATGGACACTGGATTTTTGTATATTCTTATGTCGATTTCTCACGCTGCTATATGTCTGCTGGGGCCTTTTTTTTTATTCGTTCATGGGATGTGGGCGTCACTGGCAAGGCCAGCATTTATTTCCCATCCCTAATTTCCGTTGAGAAGGTGGTGGTGAGCCGCTTTCTTGAACCGCTGCAGTCTGTGTGGTGAAGGTACTCCACAGTGCTGTTAGGGAGGGAGTTCCAGGATTTTGACCCAGCGACGATGAAGGAACGGTGATATATTTCCAAGTCAGGATGGTGTGTGACTTGGAGGGGAGCTTAGAGGTGGTGGTGTGCCCATGTGCCTGCTGCTGTTGTCCTTCTAGGTGGAAGTTGTCGCGGGTTTGGGAGGTGCTGCCGAAGAAGCCTTGGCGAGTTGTTGCAGTGCATCTTGTAGATGGTACTCACAGTAGCCACGGGAAGCCGGTGGTGGAGGGAGTGAATGTTTAAGGTGGTGGATGGGGTGCCAATCAAGTGGGCTGCTTTGTCCTGGATGGTGTCGAGCTTCTTGAGTGTTGTTGGAGCTGCACTCATCCAGGCAAGTGGAGAGTATTCCATCACACTCCTCACTTGTGCCTTGTAGATGGTGGAAAGGCTTTGGGGAGTCAGAGGTGAGACACTCGCCGCAGAATACCTAGCCTCTGACCTGCTCTTGTTGCCACAGTATTTATGTGGCTGGTCCAGTTAAGTTTCTGGTCAATGGTGACCCCCAGGATGTTGTTGGTGGAGGATTCAGCGATGGTAATGCTGTTGAATGTCAAGGGGCAGTGGTTAGATTCTCGCTTGTTGGAGTTAGTCATTGCCTGGCACTTGTGTGGCGCGAATGTTACCTGCCACTTATCAGCCCAAGCCTGAACATCGTCCAGGTCTTCTTGCATGCGGGCATGAACTGCTTCATTATCTGAGGAGTTGTGAATGGCACTGAACACTGTGCAGTCATCAGCGAACATCCTCATTGCTGACCTTACATTGGAGGGAAGGTCATTGATGAAGCAGCTGAAGATGGTTGGGCCTAAGGCACTGCCCTGAGGAACTCCTGCAGTGATGTCCTGGGGCTGTGATGATTGACCTCCAACCACCACAACCATCTTCCTTTGTGCTACGTATGACTCCAACCAGTGGAGAGTTTGCCCCCTGATTCCCATTTACTTCAGTTTTACTAGGGCTCCTTGGTGCCACACTCAGTCAAATGCTGCCTTGATGTCAAGTGCAGTCACTCTCACCTCACTTCTGGAATTCAGCTCCTTTGTCCATGTTTGGACCAAGGCTGCCTCCAATTTAGAAGCATCTACTGGATTCTGGCAACACTTTGCTAAATGGCTCAGTTCTGTGCAGTTATGACATTTAACCTTCTTACAAAAACATTGGTCTGGATAATAATTACTTTTACCACACCTTCAACATGGTTGAGCAACTCTGTTCATGTTGGACCCTGTGGTGGGTTAACTCTCTAGCATGCCTGGCAACAGTCTCCAACCCAACTGCTATTTCAAGAGTTCTAGCAGGCAGGAGACTGTCTTCTACTAACAGTTTCCTCTGTATCAATGTTTCCTTCAACATAGAAACATAGAAGATAGGAGCAGGAGTAGGCCATTCGGCCCCTCGAGCCTGCTCCGCCATTCGATGAGATCATGGCTGATCATCTAAACTCAGTACCCTGTACCTGCCTTCTCCCCATATCCCTTGATACCTTTAGCTTCAAACTGCAATCAAAGCGGTCTCTTAGCATCTTCAAGCAACCCAACAAAGTCACATGTTTTGTACAGTTTCCTCAGTTCTGCCATAAACTGAGCAACAATTTCATCATCCCTTTTGCTTTTCTCATTAAACATGAACTGTTCCACAATAACAAGTGACTTTGAGCTCACCTATTCTTTGACCACTTGGAATAACTTATCTTACATTTTACCTTTTTGCTGGGCAGTGGCAATCAGATTCTTATTCAATGTATATGTTGCAGGCCCATAAGTAAGCAACTATAGCAAGTTAATTTCCCTTAAACTAAAAATTAAGTCTGTATATATTCACTCCAAACCGCATTTGATACTCTGATTTTTTTGAACTAACGCTGACATGATTAAAAAAAAGAGTGACAAGGTAGACAATCACCTAAGTAACAAAGATGTCTTCTGGGGTGTACAAACCAATCACTTATCAATGCCTGGACACCCTAGTGACCCCTCTATAGATTTGGATGCTGATATATTTCTGGTGTCCAGATTGCTGGGTGCTCAGGAGGTGGAATCTGAGAATTCTGGTGTGGGAAGTCATCCCACCAGCCCTGCCTCCTTCTGACATCATGGGTCTTCTACAGGGCAGGCAGAACTTCAGCCCACCCCAGGCCCCAGCAGGGAGTCCCCTCAGTGCATTTTCAGGATGGAGACCAAGTGTTTCCAGGTCCCACCTGATTTTCCACTACATTTACCACCCCCACCCCCGGCATTGCGTCCCAGGCCCAAGGAAATTCAAGGCCGTAGATTGTAACTGTAGCAGTAATTTGTTGTTGGTCAAAGTTGGAGTTGAAAACCATCCTTTCTACATCATCTATAAATTAATTTGCATCCATATCTCTATGGAAACATTGTAAGCAGGTGAAAAGTCTAAAACTACCTCCAAGTGTCTGTTCTTGACGTTTAGAAAAGGCAGACAGAATGGAAAAGGCGGGGGGAGGTAGCCCTGAAAATAAAGGATGACATAAGGACAGTAGTGAGAAAGGATCTTGGCTCAGAAGATCAGGAAGTAGAATCAGTATGGGTGGAGATGAGAAATAACAAGGGGCAGGAAACACTGGTGGGAGTAGTTTATAGGCCCCCAAACAGTAGCTGTACTGTTGGACAGAGTAGAAATCAACAAATAACAGGAGCTTGTAAGCAAGGTAATACAATAATCATGGGGGACTTTACTCTTCATATAGACTGGGCAAATCAAATTGGCAAAGGTAGTTTGGAGGACGAGTTCATGGAATGTATTTGAGACAGTTTCCTACTACAGTATGTCATGGAACCAACCAGGGAACAGGCTATTTTAGATCTTGTATTGTGTAATGAGGCAGGATTAATTAGTAATCTCATAGTAAAGGATCCTCTGGGGAAGAGTGATCATAATATACTGAAATATCACATTGAGTTTGAGTGTGAAATACTTCAGTCAGGAACATGAATCTTAAACTTAAACAAAGCCAATTACATAGGTATGAGGGGCGAGTTAACTAAGGTAGATTGGGAAATTAGATTAAAAGGTATGACGGTAGATAAGCAGTGGCAAACATTTAAAGAAATAGTTCAAAATTTTCAAGGAATATAGATTCAATTGAGAAATAAAAACTCCATGGGAAAAGTGATCCATCTGTGGCAAACTAAAGAAGTTAAGGATAGTATTAGATTAAAAGAAGAGGCTTATAATTTTGCGAAGAATAGTAGTAAGTCTGAGGATTGGGAGAGCTTTAGAAATCAACAAAGAATGATCAAAAAATTGATAAAGAGGGAGAAAATAGAATGAGAGTAAACTAGCAAGAAATATAAAGAGATTGTAAGAGCTTCTACAAATATGTAAAAAGGAAGAGAGTAGCAAAAGTAAGTGTTGGTCCCTTAGAGGCTGAGACAGATGAAATTATAATGGGGAATAAGGAAATGGCAGAAACTTTAAACAAATATTTTGTATCTGTCTTCACAGTAGAAGACACAAAAAGCATATCAAAAATAGTGGGGAACCAAGGGGCTAATAAGATTGAGGAACATAAAGTAATTAATATCAGTAGAGAAAAAGTACTTGAGAAACTAATGGGACTAAAAATCGACAAATCCCCTGGACCTGATGACCTTTATCCTCGGGTTCTAAAAGAGGTGGCTGCAGAGATAGTGGATGCATTGGTTGTGATCTTCCAAAATTCCCTAGATTCTAGAATGGTCCCAGCGGATTGGAAGGTAGCAAATGTAACCCTGCTATTCAAGAAATAGAGAAAACAGGGAACTATAGGCCAGTTAGCCTGATATCAGTTATCAGGAAAATGCTGGAATCCATTATTAAGGAAGTGGTAACAGGGCACTTAGCAAATCATAATATGATTAGACAGATTCAACATGGTTTTATGAAAGGGAAATCATGTTTAACAAATTCATTTGAGTTTTTTGATGATGTAGCAGGATAGATAAAGGTGAACCAGTGGATGTAGTATATTTGGATTTCCAGAAGGCATTCAATAAGGTGCCACATAAAAGGTTGCTACACAAGATAAGGGCTCATGGGGTTGGGGGTAATATATTAGCATAGATAGAGGATTGATTAACGGACAGAAAACAGAGAGTATGGATAAACGGGTCATATTCCGGTTGCCAGGATGTAACTAGTGGGGTGCCGCAAGGATCAGTGCTTGAGCCTCAGCTATTTACAATCTATATTAATGATTTAGATGAAGGGACCAAGTGCAATGTATCCAAGTTTGCTGACATTAAAAAGCTAGGTGGGAATGTAAGCTGTGAGGAGGTTAGAAAGAGCTTGGAAAGGGATATAGACAGGTTAAGTGAGTGGGCAATAAGGTGGCAGATGTAGTATAATGTGGGGAAATGTGAGGTTATTCACTTTGGTAGGAAGAATAGAAAAACAGAATATTTTTCAAATGGTGAGAAACTATTAAATGTTGGTGTTCAGAGAGATTTAGGTGTCCTCATACAAGAGCTTTTGACAGATGAAATATCAGCGTTTGACAGCTCCTTGAAGCTGTCAAACACTGACAATCTGTCCTCTAAGTTAATTCCTTCCTCTCAGGCTGATTTAGAGATCTCTGCAGAACAAAAAGCAGAGGCTGCAGCTTTTGACAGCTCAACGGCCATTCTGCTTTCTGTGCCGGTGAGATTTCTGACTCCCGAGACCTGAAGGGCTGACACCTGCAGGAGGAAGTTAAGGTAAGTAAAACTTTTTTCCACACTTTACACTTACCTTACACACTTACCTCTGCACACATGCACCCATCGCTCACCTGTCCACCGGACATATCGACCCCTCCAACCCCTGCAGACCCACGGTCCGCCTCGCTATAATGGCGTGGTTTGGAGCCATTGGGTAGCCCACACTTCAGGGCTAAAAATAGGGATTAGGCAACAAACTGCCTATTAACTACCTGTTAACAGGCAGTTAATTGTCACTAATCCCCTTCCCGCCTCAGGGAGGCGGGTCCCAGCACAGGTCAGGTACCCACCTCCAGCGAAACTGGCATGGAATCGGGTTGGGGGCGGGATGGGTTCGGGACCCCCGAATCTGCTATTTTCTCACCCCACACACCTCCAAACCCGCCTCCACGGGTCAATGAAAATTCTTCCCATAGACTCATAATGGCGCAGAAGGAGGCCATTCGGCCCATCGAGTCCGTGCTGGCTCTCTGCAGATCAATTGAGTCAGTCCTAATCCCGCGCTCTATCCCCGTAGCCCTGCAAGTTTATTTCCCTGAAGTGCCTATCCAATCTCCCCTTGAAAACATTGAGTGTGTCCGCTTCCACCACTTCCGTTGGCAGCGAGTTCCAGGTCTTCACCACTCGTTGCGTAAAAAAGTTTTCCCTCACTGTATCTCTTGCCTAAAATCTTAAATCTGTGTCCCCTAGTCCTTGTACCATCAACTAGTGGGAACAGTCTTTCCCCATCTAGCCTATCCAAACCCGTCATAATCTTGTACACCTCTATCAATTCACCCCTCAACCTCCTTTGCTCTAATGAAAACAAATCCAGCTTCTCCAACCTGTCCTTGTAGCTAAGATCCCCCATCCCCGGAACCATTCTGGTAAATCTCCTTTGCACCCTCTCAAGGGCTTTCACCTCCTTCCTAAAATGTGGTGACCAGAACTGGACACAATACTCCAGTTGTGGCCTAACCAGCGCTTTATAAAGATTCAGCATAACTTCAAACTTTTGAACTCAATACCTCTATTTATGAAACCAAAGATCCCATATGCTTTGCTAACCACTCTCAATATGTCCTGCCACCTTCAGGGACCTATGCACATTAACTCCCAGGTCCCTCTGTCCCTGCACACTCTTTAAAACTGTGCCATTAAGTGTACATTGCCTCTCCGTGTTCCTTCTGCCAAAATGCATCACCTCACACTTCTCTGTATTAAATTCCATCTGCCACTTGTCTGCCCATTCTGCTAGCCTTTCTATGTCCTGTTGCAGACAATTGGTATCATCCTCACTGTTTGCCACACCCCCGAGTTTGGTGTCATCGGCAAATTTAGAAATTCTACTTTGTATTCCAATATCCAGGATATATATATATATATATATATATATATATCAGAAAAAGCATTGGCTGCATCGTCTCAGGATAAGGGGTCGGCCATTTAAGACTGAAATGAGGAGGAATTTCTTCACTCAAAGGGTTGTGAATTTTTGGAATTCTCTACTGCAAACTGCTGTGGATGCTGAGTCAATGAGTATATTCAAAGCTGAGATAGATATATTTTTGGACTCTAGGGAAATCAAGGGATATGAGTATCAGGTGGGAAAATGGAGTTGAGGTCGAAGATCAGACATGATCTTATTGAATGGCAGAGCAGGCTCAAAGGGCTGTATGGCCTACTCTTGCTCCTTGTTCTTATGTTCTGGAACTGGTACTGACACAATTTCACTAAAGTAATTGGATCAGACCCCTTATAATGGTTGAAGCAGAAAATTATTAACTTTCATTGGAGGTGTTAACCTATTCATTTTATGCTTTTAACCTTTATACAGTAATATTGTGTATTTTCCAGGCTAAAATGTGTTTTTCCCCTGAGTTTCACATTAGTTTTGCATTAAGCATTAAAAATAAGAAATACACTTCAAGCAATTGGTTGTGATTTTTATTTATAAGCATTTAATATATTTTACACAAAAGTATCAAGCAGTTCAATCAGAACTCTCAAGTGTTACAATGCTTGAAGGTTGGACATTGGGGAGGGGGGTGCAGGGTGGGGCGATATTTCGGACTCTCTGGGGTTTCCAGCCAGTACACCATCTGATAGGTCCAGGGGAACTAATGCTAGCTGAGAGCTGCCAGTAGGTCGGAGGCCAGTGCACCCAGTGAGATGAGGTGCATTGGCCTCCAGAAGAATACATGCTTCCCACTGGGGAAGATCCAGGCCAGGGAAGTGGCCTGGCCCCCAGAAGATCAGGAAATTTTTTGATCTGCCCCTTTATAAAGAGGCCTAAAGGGTCAGCAAGTTTTTTTCAGGGAGATAGAACCAGGCACCCACTCTGGATGGCAGCAGGTGCTGGAATTTCAAGCAGAATAGGTCTGATGGGTGCCCAATATATGCCTGTAGTGACACAGGCGTCTGCTGGCCTCAAGCATATGAGGTGCACTCCCTCTGACTTTGTACATTCCGGCAGGGTTAGCGCTGGAGAGCATCGGCAGGCACGATCCGAGTCCATGCAACTTTGGGACCAGTTTTCCACCTTGCCTGAGTGCATCAGTGGTCCATGGGCAGAATACATTTCTTTTAATTTGTCATTTAATAGTTTTAATCTCCTTTTTGTTTTAATTTCTGTGGTTTTGATTCTGTCGATCTATCAGCTAGAACCAGACTTTTAACCCCACTAACGGGTATATAGATAATCTCCTCTTTTTTGATTCAGACAGATGATAACCCAAAAGTTCTCTCTTCCAGTTGCTAGCTAGAATGTGAAATCCAGTTCACTTGTGGAGCTGCTAAAATTGATATGCTGAATATGCCAGATGCTCTAATAACACTCAGCTGGAAGAGCTGATTCACAGGTTGAAATGTTTAGCAGCGTGTTTGTTATCACTGGTATCAGACTAGAGGCTTCCACACTCTACAACTGTTCTTAGCGATAACCCGTCCCTTCCCCAAGACAATCGAATATGAAGATGTATCACATATAATTGCATAAGAAGTATTCATCTGGTAACTGATTAATAACTTAAAAAAAGTATTGCTAAATATTCAGTGTGAATTAATTGTTGGTTTTCTGTGTGTGAGCGCTTCATACTTGGTGGGAGACCAGTAAATCCCTATGAAATTTCAGACTAATATGTTTATGTTGTGAGATAGATGATTAAAAGAGTGAGTGTGATATTTCCATCTATATCTTTTATAGATCTTTGGATTAGTTAATTCTATGCTTGTGATCTTTTAGCTGATTCTTATTTATTGAGACATTGGGAAGTTGTTCAAAACATTCAAACGAGACCACAGTCATGTATGTTATTAATGCCAGGAATGAGAAAAGTTAAAACATTATAAGCTCAAACTGTTTTGTGTTGTGCTCTGCTTCTCATTTAGACTGTTGAAAAACTACATATTACTTGAAATTTGAGAGGAACCAGTTAGCACATCAAATGCATTTTGAGTGCCTTGAGACTAATCCCTATATCCAACTGTTTCAAAGTGGCATAGGGGAAGTTAAGAAGGTCATTAATTTTGTCTGAGCCAAACTTTGAGTAAACCTAATACGATAGCAAAATACTGCGGATGCTGGAAAATTGAAACAACAGAAAACGCTGGAAAAGCTCAGCAGGCCAGGCAACATCCATGGAGAGAGAAACAGAGTCAACGTTTCAGGTCGAAACCCTTCGTCAGTTCTGATGAAGGGTTTCGACCTGAAACGTTGACTCTGTTTCTCTCTCCATGGATGTTGCCTGGCCTGCTGAGTTTTTCCAGCGTTTTCTGTTGTTGTTTGAGTAAACCTTGTTTGTTATCGCTTTCTGGACTTCTAAATAGATGCAGTATTGGCATCGAAGATTGTACCCCTTCATTATTTACCATTCCTCTAGGAGGCTAGGCCCTTTCCTTTATCCACTTTATCTTTCTCATGAGGAGGCTAAGATATGGATTAGTGAGAATAACACCGGGAGGCCAGGCTGATTAAGCTTCATAGGCATAATCTTGGATCCATCTGAAGGTACCCACACCACCTTGTCTGCAGATCCCAGCAGTCTTATCTGCGCCTGACACTTCGTCAGTGCTTGAGAAGGCTGCACTTCCCTCGAGTAACAGTAACCTGGAGCCTACATTAACGAGAGGCACTGCACTGCCCACGGTAGTAAAAATAACAACAGCACTCAACTTCTATGCTGCAGATTCCTTTTAGGCATCAGTTGGAGACATTTCCAATATCAGCCAATTGACATTGCACTGCTGCATTAAGCTGATTACTGATGCCTTGTTTGTGTGAGCAGCCCAGTTCATCTCATCCCCGATAGACTTTGCACATCAACATGTAAGCGCTTGACATCTTTACGGACTGGTTGGATTCGCCCCTTTTAAGAATGTAATCAGTTTTCTCAAAGTGAAAGGATATCATTGCTTTAAGGTGTACGTCAAAGCAACCTATCCAAAGAGCTGCAATGATTCCTTTGTTTATTTAAGTCCACAATCCCACTGATGTTCACTGGTCAAAGGCATATGTTTAGATAGCAGATTGGCGACAAAGACTACCCTTCGCAGCAGTGGTTGATTCTGGTTTTATAACCAAGGACCTAAAACATACCAATGCAATGAGGTTCATGGTGCCATCAAGATTGTTATGGGAACATAGGAACAGGAGTAGGCCACTCAAGCCTGCTCCGCCATTCAATTAGATCATGGCTGATCTGTACTTCAACTCCATTTACCCTCCTTAGCTCCACATCCCTTGATAGCCTTACCTAACAAGAATCTGTCGATGTCAATCTTGAAAGCTCCAATTGTCCCAGCATCCATAGCCTTTTGGGACAGAGAATTCTAAATTTCCACAACCTTACGTGTGGAAAAAGTGCTTCCTGATTTCCCTCCTAAACGACCTAGCTCTAATTTTAAGATGTCGTCCCCTCGTTCTTGACTCCTTCATCAGAGGAAATAATTTCTCCGTATCTACCTTGTTGAATCCTTTTAACATTTAACCTTTTAACATTTTAAACACCTCGAACAGATCAACCTCAATCTTTTATACTTAAGGGAATACAAGCCAAGTTTATGCAACTTGTCCTCATAATTTAACCTTCTAAGCCCCAGTATCATTCTGGTGAATGAAACCTTTAATAATGCTGCACTCCCTCATTACTGTGCTGAAGTGTCCGCCTAGATTATGTGCTCAAGTCCTGGAATGTGACTTGAGCCCACAACCTTCTAACTCAGAGGTGAGAGCGCTACCATTGAGCCAAGCTGACAATTGCTGCACTAACAAGATAGCTACCTTTGCCATTTAAGCTCAATGGGAGCATCAGATCTTGTGTCCCCTCCTCCCCACCACCGCCCCCCCCCACCCCAACAAAGATGGGCTCCCAATGGAGGGTAAAAATAGTGCTGAGAAGCCATCCACAATAGGGCAAGGAGGTAGACCAAGAAAAACTGTGCTATGTCATGGCAGTACCACCTGGGTGACAGAGGTGCAGTCCAGGCATAATTCTGGGAATAACCCTGCCCTGAAGGAAAATCAAGGCATGTGTTTTTTCTTGCTGCAAGTGTGCTGTTTGATTGTTTTGAAGACAATTTTATTGCTTTCGCAGGTGCTTCCTGCTAGCCGTTGTTGTAGTGTTATCTATTATGAGAACCTTAGTACTGAATATATGTTTATTTTTGGTTGATTGACACTCCATGGCTGAAGGGAACATTTGATGGTGTTTCGGGAACCATTACTGATGATTTATGTCCATCACACTGACTAAGTCGATCAATCTTTAGACAATTCATTTCAGCACTCACAATTCTGTCGCTTTTGCTTCAGCAACAAATATTGAATTGAATTTGCTGACTGATTGTATCCTGGTGTAAGATGTGTGCTATTAATGTAAAAAGCTTTGGGGAAAATCTAGCAAAGCATTGCATTTGGAGTAGTGTGATCAATTGTGGTCTAAATTTAATTTAAATGAAAAAGATGTTACTTCTTGCTCTCAATGATTCAATTAGCGTAGAAAATACCAACCTAATTGCATAGTAGAAGTACTATCAACTATTTTAATAGATTGGGTTAAGATGGATACGTTCTAATCTGTCTTTATATTGACCTAGTCACCTGAAGGAATATTCAGTACAAAATTACCAAGCATTTATGAAATTTATACATAAAAAGGATTATGCATTGTATGATAAAATAATAATTCAGTTAGTAAGTAATTAATTTAATCATGACAATTTATGTAATCTATTTTGCATAAATGTGTATGTCAAAATAATACAAAAGTAAATTTGTCTTTTAAATACATGAGATACATTCATCTTTCAGGACTAATATTTAACAGAAACTATGTAAATAAAAATAACTGATTTCAAACACATGTAAATCACAATTTAAGTTAAAATTATGTCATAAATTAATTCTGTACTGGTGAGGCAGAGTTTCATGAGAATCATGACCTCCCTCCTTAGATGTACTTGAATAGCAAACTGGAACTTGCACAATAAAACTAAGAGCTGCAACCTGCCCCAAGAATTATAGAACCTAGCTTAGTTTTGTAATTGTTTTGCAATTCTGGGGATTTTTTTTAAACTTTCAAATGTTAGGCATTTTAGAAGAATGGCAATTGACCACATAATGACTTGTACTAAATTTTCAAGAATTTCCTCGGGATTGTGTTAGTCAGGCACAAGGTAGGGCAAGGAAATTTGGTGGAATCTGGAAATGCTAGGTCTCAATCCAGAAGAGGTTGCTGTAAGGATTTCTATTGGAGCGAGGGTCTGGGGTCGGGGGGGGGAGGTGGTGGTACTTTTGGCCCGTGACATCAGAGAAGGTGAAGTCGATGAGAGAGCTCTCCTGCACCAAAGTTCCTGTGGCTCCCACCTCCAATCCACCCAGCAGAATGGATGTCAGTAAGAACCCTGCATCTAGGTCAGTTTAGGGCAAAAGTCAGGACCACCGTTGTCTTCAGCCTGGAGTTTTGGCCAATGTTCCAGTTTGAACTCATAAAGTGGGGAAATCAGCTGCAGCATTTATACATTTGTGGAAAATGTGCCAGCAGCTTCCCCCACAGCTGCATCTACTGCCTTTCCTCTTGCGGGTACCGAAGATATGCCCATACTGGCGCAGGTGCCTGCCAGAAAGATGTTAATTAGATGACCCTACTTTGACCTTGGCTACTCCAGTGGGGGCAGGATTTAAAATGGTCACATGTTAGACTTATGCTCCATATGAACAGAGTAGAGCATGAGCTGATAATCTAACCTGGGGCTAAATTTGTATGGATGAAAAACTTTAAAAGAGAAAATAGTGTAAATTTGAATCTTGCCAGAAATAAATGATTTCAAAATGGCTGAGATCAAAAGCATTCAAATCTACAAATGACTTCTGATGGTGAAACCTTATAGGTTTAATAGTCTTCTTGCATATTAAATGTAAATGAAGTATTAAATCCTAAAACCATGATCTGTGGAAGCAATGTGCTTGATGGGCCAAATAGATTATTATTCTATACTTTATTCTCCCTATTTTTCAAACTTGCCCATGGCCATCTTAGTCAAGGGTGTGATATACAGTTATTTGAAAAAGAAAGAGGTGAGTCAGTGGTAGCCTTGAAATATATGAACACTGTAAGCTGATTTACTTATTACAATGTATTTTGGAAGAAGTAGCACAGATGAAAACTGTCTCCAGGATTGTACTTATTCAATTGATTTAATATAGCCTGTAGCCAGATCGAGAAAATCAAATATAATTGTGAAACCTGGCAAATCTGGATATTGCTAAGTGCAAAAAAGGTAGATTTTCTCAAGGGGGGCCCAGTCGGTGACCCATTGTGCAAGATCCCAAATTGGTGCCCCCCTTAATGTGAGTGCATTGTAAAGGGTTAGGGTGGCCCAGGAAGAAGAGGGAGAATGTCCAGCTTATTACCTTGCCAGCCCTAGCCAGGTCATTGAACTTCTTGCAGAACTGGTTTGCAGTCCTGGACGAAAGAGAGCTGACACTCAGTGCCATTGCCATCTCCTCTCCTGGTGGCACAAGTGACATTTCTGGCAGATTTTCGACCCATGAACACTCAGTAGTCTGTGACTCCTGATGTCAGCTTACTTGAGGAGGGCTTGGAGGTCGGAGTTGGTGAAATTATGGCATCTTCCTCTGTGCTTGTGCGCCATGCACTGCTCCTTGTTTAGCTGAATCTGTGAGCTGCTCCTGTGGTAAACGTTCTTGCAAAGTAGCAGAAAAAATGAATGAAACCTGCAAGTTAGCTGAGAATCAAACCAATGAGCCAAGCACTGCTGCTTCCTTACCTGTGTGTCCCCTAGTCTGTTGCTGCAGTGTTTAGCCAGAACTTATTTTAAAGGCTGCACTCTATAACTGCAAAAGATACAAGTTTGAAGATGACAACTGCATCAGGAGGTACAGTAAATTGTGTGCATGGGAGCAGGAAGTTACAGAAGGACATGGACAGATTAAGTGAGTGTGTAAAACTATTTCAGGTAGAATTCAATGTGGAGACGTGTGAGGTCATCCAACTTGGAGCCAAGAATTCTATTATTTGCTTAATGGTGAGACACTAGGAGCTGTGGAGAAGCAAAGGGATTTAGGTGTCCATGTACACACATCACTAAAAGCTAGTGCACAAATACGAAAAGTAATCATAGACTAATGGAATGTTGGTCTTTATCTCAAGAGGATTGGAATACAAAGGGGAGATAGTTACCCTTCAGTTGTACAGAGCCTTGGTCAGATTCCATCTGGAATATTGCATTCAGTTTTGGGCACCGAACCTCAGGAAAGATACAAAAGCAAAATACTGCGGATGCTGGAAATCTGAAATAAAAACAGAAAATGCTGGAAATACTCAGCAGGTCAGGCAGCATCAGTAGAGAAAGAAACAGAGTTAACGTTTCAGGTCAATGACCCTTCATCAGAACTGGAAAAAGAGATGTAACAGATTTTTAAGCAAGTGTAGGGGCAGGGAAAGGGAGGAGGGGAGGAAAGATCAAAAGGGAAGGTCTGTGGTAGGATGGAAGGCCGGAGAGATTAAAAGACAAAAGGGATGATGGTGCAAGGCAAAAGGAGATGGTAATGGGACAAGTTAAGAAACAAAAGATGACTCTAGATGAGGTGTAAATGGCGTTGGTAGAATCATCAACAGCTGCCATGTGAGAGAAAAAAAAGAAAAAAGGAAAGATATATTGGCTTTACAGGGGTACAATGCAGATTCACCAGAATAATACCAGGGCTTAGATGGTTAAATTATGAGGAAAGTTTGCATAAACTTGGCTTGTATTCCCTTGAGATTAGATGGCTGAAGGGTGATCTAAGCAACATGTTTAAAATGATAAGATTCAGTAGGATAGATATAGAGAAACTGTTCCCCTTTGGTGGGGAATTAAGAACAAAAGGGCATAATCTTAATTTTTTCATGCAAAGTATGGTTGAAATCTGGAACTCTCTTTCCCCCAAAAGTTGTGTGGATGCTGGGTCAATTGACATTTTCAAGACCGAGATCGATAAGTTTTTGTTGGGTAAGGGTATCAAGGGATATGGAATGAAGGTGGGTAACTGTAGCTGGGTACAGGTCTGCTATGATCTAATTGAATAACGAAGCAGGCTTGAGGGGTTAAATGGCCTACTCCTGGCTGTATGTTCCTATGACCAAGGAAAGCCTCATGTAAATACCTCTCCAGGCCACCGGTGTGGAAATTCATCACCAATAAATTGGTGATGGGTGGGGCAGTGGTGGGGGGTGCGGGGTGCTTGGGTGGAGGGAGGAAGTGCTCAATTCATCATGGTGTGGGACAGGCTTGATGGACCAGCTCTTTTTTTCCTGCCCATCTATTTCGTATGTTCGTTTATATTTAAAGTAATTATAAACTTTTACTAATCTCTCTGAAATCTCAAAAACAACAGACATTTCTCCTGTGGTAAGCCTCAACATTAAGTTTACTTAAACATTCATTTAAACATTAAGTTTACCATTTTTACTTCTTATGTGACTATTCGCTATCATAGATTCATTTGACCAGCCTCTAAACTAAATAGTGGGCGGCGAGGGTTCAGGTGAAGGGGAATTTAGAAAGTCAAAGAGAAAGGAGAAGGCAATAGTGCAGGGTAGCAATAGGGGTAATGATAACCAGAGTGTGACAGGAGGAGACAGAGCATACGAACATAAGCGTGCACCAGCAAATAGTTTCAGTGTAGGTAAAAATGGTATAAAGAAAAAATTAAAAGCCCTTTATCTGAATGCATACAGTATTCGTAACAAGATAGATGAGTTGATGGCACAAATAGAAATAAATGGGTATGATCTGATGGCCATTACAGAGATGTGGTTGCAAGCTGACCAAGACTGGGAACTGAATATTCAGGGGTATTTGACATTTTGGAAGGATAGGCAGTAAGGAAAAGGAGGTGGGGTAGCTCTGTTAATAAAGGATGAGATCAGTGCAGTGATGAGAAATGAAATTGGCTCAGAAGATGAAGATGCAGAATCAGTTTGGGTGGAGATAAGAAATAGTAAGGGAAAGAAGTCACTGGTAGGAGTAGTCTATAGGCCCCCTAACAGTAGCTACACTGTAGGACAGAGTATAAATCAAGAAATAATAGGGGCTTGTAAGAAAGGTACTGCAATAATCATGGGCGATTTTAATCTTCATATAGATTGGACAAATCAAATTGGCAAGGGTAACCTTGAGGACGAGTTCATAGAATGTATTCGGGATAGTTTCTTAGAACAATACGTCGTGGAACCAACCAGGGAGAAGGCTATTTTAGATCTGGTAATGTGCAATGAGACAGGATTAATTAATGATCTCATAGTAAAGGATCCTTTCGGAAAGAGTGATCATAACATGATAGAATTTCAAATTCAGTTTGAGGGTGAGAAACTTGGGTCTGAAACTAGTGTCCTAAACTTAAATAAAGGCAATTATAAAAGCATGAAGACAGAGTTGGCGAAAGTAGACTGGGAAAGTAGATTAAAGGGTAAGATGGTAGATAAGCAGTGGCAGACATTTAAGGAGATATTTCATAACTCTCAGCAAAGATATATTCCAGTGAGAAAGAAAGATTCTACGAGAAGGATGAACTATCCGTGGCTAACTAAGGAAGTTAAGGATGGTATCGAATTGCAAGAAAAGGCATACAATGTTGCGAAGATTAGGCCAGAGGATTGGGAAAATTTTAGAAACCAGCAAAGGATGACTAAAAAAATAATAAAGAGGGAGAAGATAGATTATGAAAGTAAATTGGAAAAAAATATAAAAACAGACAGTAAGAGCTTCTACAAGTATATAAAAGGGAAGAGAGTAGCTAAAGTAAACGTTGGTCCCTTAGAGGATGGGGCTGGGGAATTAATAATGGGAAACGGAAATGGCAGAGACTTTGAAAAAATATTATGTATCGGTCTTCATGGTAGAAGACACTAAAAGCATCCCAATAATAATTGATAATCAAGGGGCTATAGGGAGGGAGGAAGCTAAAACAATGACGTTCACTAGAGAAAAAGTATTGTGTAAACTAATGGGACTAAAGGCTGACAAGGCCCCTGGACCTGATGGCCTACATCCCAGGGTCTGAAAAGAAGTGACTGCAGAGATAGTGGATGCGTTGTTTGTAATCTACCAAAATTCCCTGGATTCTGGAGAGGTCCTGGCAGATTGGAAATCCGCAAATGTAACACTCCTATTCAAGAAAGGAGGGAGGCAGAAAGCAGGAAACTATAGGCCAGTTCGCCTAACATCTGTCATTGGAAAATGCTGGAATCCATTATTAAGGAAATAATAGCAGGACATTTAGAAAATCATAATACAACCAAGCAGAGTCAACATGGTTTTATGAAAGGGAAATCATGCTTGACAAATTTACTGGAGTTCTTTGAGGATGTAATGAGCAGGGTGGATAAAGGGGAACCAGTAGATGTAGTGTATTTGGATTTCCAGAAAGCATTCAATAAGGTGCCATATAAAAGGTTACTGCACAAGATAAAAGCTCACGGGTTGGGGGTAATATATTAGCATGAATGGAGGATTGGCTAACAAACAGAAAACAAAGAGTCGGGATAAATGGGTCATTTTCCGGTTGGCAAACTGTAACTAGTGGGGTGCTACAGGGATCAGTGCTGGGGCCTTAACTATTTACAATCTATATTGATAACTTGGATGAAGGGTCCGTGTGTACTGTAGCCAAATTTGCTGATGATACAAAGATAGGTGGGAAAGCAAGTTGTGAGGAGGACACAAAGAGTCTGCAAAGGGATATAGATAGGGTAAGTGAGTGGGCAAAAATTTGGCAGATGGAGTATAATGTGTGAAAATGTGAGGTTATCCACTTTGGTAGGAAAAATAAAAAAGCAAATTATTATTTAAATGGAGAGGGACTACATAATGCTGCGGTACAGAGGGATCTGGGGGTCCTCGTACATGAAACACAAAAAATTAGCATGCAGGTACAGCACGTAATTAGGAAGACAAATGGAATGTTGGCCTTTATTGCAAGGGTTATGGAGTATAAAAGTAGGGAAGTCTTGCAACAATTGTACAGGCCGCAGGTGAGACCACACCTGGAGTACTGCGTGTAGTTTTGGTCTCCTTATTTAAGGAGGGATGTACTTGCATTGGAGGCAGTTCAAAGAAGGTTCACTAGGTTAATTCCTGAGATGAAGTGGTTGTCTTATGAAGAAAGGTTGAGCAGGTTGGGCCTATACTCATTGGAGTTTAGAAGAATGAGAGGTGATCTTATTGAAACATATAAGATTCTGAGGGGGCTTGACAGGGTAGATGCAGGGAGGATGTTTCCCCTCGTGGGGGAATCTAGAACGAGGAGGCACAGTTTCAGGATAAGGAGTCGCCCATTTAAAACGGAGATGAAGAGGAATCTTTGGGTTTCTCTACCCCAGAGAGCTGTGGAGGAGGAGTGATTGAATATATTCAAGGCGGAGATAGACATATATTTGAGCTACAGGGGAGTCAAGGGTTATGGGGAGCGGGCGGGAAAGTGGCGTTGAGGTCAAGATCAGATCAGCCATGATCTTATTGAATGGCGGAGCAGGCTCGAGGGGCCAACTGGCCTACTCCTGCTCCTATTTCTTATGTTCATACCACTGATGGTTTTAGACTAATTGTGATCTTCATGCAATACCACCTAAGATATAGCTCCTTTAAAGATATGCTAGAACAAAGATGTTAAAATTGCATTTGTTGCAACTACATTTAGGTAGCCAGACATTCACGGGATTTAAATTGATGTTTGCTAACACTTTTGCAGCTGTCAAACAAATGTACTGTAATAGCCCCGCAGGATGTGTGTAATTGAAAGGACTGATTTGATCCATTGGTCAGTTCCAAACACTTTGACCGGAATTTTTCGGGGTGGCGGGTCGGCTGGGAAAATGTTTTTTTTTTTGACAGCAGGTAGGGAAATCGCTGTCAACCCGCCTTCACGCTAATCTCCCAGATGTCGGGCCTGTTATCGCAGAACAGACCCGACACCAAGCAGCGGGGGAGGCAATTTAGATCATTAGCTGGATTGTTAAGAGGCAATTAAGTTTGTATTTTAAGCTTACCTTTAGATTTTTAGAGTTCGCCAATGGCTTCCCTGCTGCTCGGGGATCACGTCAGGTAAGGAGGTTGGGAGTTGTGTCAGCATGGGATGATTTGCTAACTTGACAGCTGCAAATGATCTATAAAAGCTCCCATTTCATAGGTCTTCACTTTGCAAGGTTGGAGCTGTTGCTTACTGCATTTGGAAGACAGATTGAGTTTTATACAGCTTGCAAGTGTCTGGAGCAAGCTCTCTAACCAGTGTCACCTCATTGGAACAACTTCTCTCACCATTGACACTTTGCTTCTGTCATCTCAACCTCACCTGCCATCTATTCCACCAGCATTGGTGCCCTTGAAAAAATCTCACCTTGGTCCTCAGAATCCCACCACGATCAGCCCCAACACCAGCAGCTCCAGGCACACCAGCAGCACCAACAACAACACCAACCTTCTCAGCTGGTGCTACACAGGGCATCAGCACCCGACCACATTGCTGCCAGGGATGGCCTCACCATGGCCAGATTTACTTCACTTGACGCTGTACACCTTGGCTGCCACATGATGCGCCAGGTTGGCACCACCTCACACCAACACCATAAAGCATCCCTACAATGCCCAAGCCATTCCTTTCACACTCATCACCATTGCGGGGTGGGGGTGGGGGGGGGGTACCGTTATGTCTCACCATTCACTGCAACTCACTAAGCCACTTCCAAAGGTGCACACAAATCTGTCCAAGAATGCAAAGTGTTGAAAATAAAGATTTCAATGTTTGACAGCACATTAAAAGAAACTTCACAGGAACATTAGATAAATCACCCAAGTGCCTACCCTTGTGTGTTGTTAGTTGATTGGTATGATTGGACTAGGATGAGGACGAGTGTGAGAGGTGGCTAGTGAGATGGGGATCTCCTCCTTGAATGCCTCCCACTGCTCTGACACTGATTTACCTTCAAGTAGCTGTTTCCAGTCCACTTTGGCTAAATCCCATCTCGGCTTCGCAAAATTGGCTTTTCCCCAATTGAGAACGTTTATGCCTGGTCTATCCTTGTCCTTTTCCATAACTATCCTAAATCTAACTGAGTTATTATCATTAGCACCAAAATGCTCTCTCACTGATACCCCTTCTACCTGCCTAGCTTCATTCCCTAAAACTAAGTCCAGAACCGCCTCCTCCCTTGTTGGGCTTGTTACATACTGGCTAAAAAAGTTCTCCTGAATGCATTTTAGGTATTCTGTACCCTCTATACCTTTCACACTAAATTTTATCCCAGTTTATATTAGGGTAGTTGAAATCCCTACTATTACTGCCCTATAGTTTTTGCACTTCTCAGAAATCTGCCCACATATTTGCTCTTCTATCTCCCTCTGACTGTTTGGGGGTCTATAGTACACTCCCAGCAGTGTGATCACCCCTTTTTTGTTCTTCAATTCAACCCATATGGCCTCATTTAATGATCCTTCTAACATATCATCCCTCCTCACAGCTGTAATTGTTTCTTTAATCAATACTGCGACCCCCCCCCCCTCCTTTTTGACCCCCTCTCTATCCCATCTGAAAATCCTGTAACCAGGAATGTTGAGTTGCCATACCTGCCCTTCTTTCAGCCATGTCTCAGTAATAGCTATAATATCATACTCCCAAGTGTCTATCTATGCCCTCAGCTCATCTACCTTATTCCCTATACTCCTTGTATTGAAGTATATACCATTTAGCACTGCCAAACTCGCTTGTTGTCTATTTTCTACCCCTTGCTTCCTCTGTCTTCAAATTCACTTTCTACTTTTCTGCTTTCTAATTTCAGCTTTGCTTCTCTCCCTTCTGAATCTATTCTCAGGTTTCCATCCCCCTGCCAAGCGAGTTTAACCCCCCACCCCCGGCGAGGATATTGGTCCTGGCTCTGTTGAGGTGCAACCCATTGGGCTTGTACAGGTCCCACCTCCCCCAGATAGAGAAGCAAAGGGATTTACCGAGAGAATTCCACTCCAGGGCCTATGTGGCTTAAGGCACAGCTGTCAATGGTGGAGCAATGGGAAGGGGGACGCACAGGAAATCAGAGTCAGAAAAACAGAGTTCTGGGTGGGCTTATAGGTTTGGAGGAGGATACAGAGATAAGATGGGGCGAGACCATGAAGGAATTGAAACATATGGATGACGAGTTTAAATTTGAGATATTAAGGAATCGCTAATCATGGGAGTGATTGATGAACAAGACTTGATGTTGGCAAGGATGTCTGCAGCAGTGTTTAGGATGAGCTGAAGTTTATGGAGGATGGTGAGTCTGCCAGGAGAGCATTAGAATAGTTGAATATGGAGGTGACAAAAGCATGGATGAGAGTTTCAGGAGTAGATGGGCTGAGGCAGGGGCGGAGGCATGCGTTGTCACAGAAGTGAAAGTAGGCAGTCGTTGGATATGGAATCAGAAGCTCAGCTCTGGGTCACATAGGACACTTAGGGCTGGATTTTGAATGACCCATGGAGTCGGGTTTGGAGGCGTGTGGGGGGTTAAATTTGCGGGGTCGGGGTTTCCGACCCTATCCCGACTCCATCCCGCCTCCACGCAATTTTGACATAATCAGTCGCGGGGTTCCCGATTCCGTCCCGCCTCCAAGAGGCGGGAGAGGCCATTGAAGCCCTTAACAAGCTCTAAATTGGGTCTGTAATGCCATTTTGAAACGCTGTAGCTAGTTTAACCCTCTTCTGACGTGAAGCACGCCTGGTGTGAAACACTCCAGTGAAACCTGGCGGGAGCACAAGTGGATAGCTGACTATCGGCTACAAGTCCACTATTACAACGGAGATGTGATGAAGGTGGTAGTAGTAGTGGTATTAGGTCTGAACATTGCCTCTGATGTAGCTGCAATCTCTCTCTCTCTCTCTCTCTCTCTCTCTCTCTCTCTTCTCTCTCTCTCTCTCTCTGAGACTAAAATGAGAAGTCGCACAACACCAGGTTATAGTCCAACAGATTTATTTAACTTTACAAGCTTTTGGAGCTGTTCACTCCTTCCTCAGGTAGGTTAGCAGTGAGAGAATCTCCCAGAATTCACAATTTAAACACAGACAAATGAGACTAGGCAGTCAGTAATGATGACATCATCAGAGGCGACTTTCAGACTGAAAACACTAATTAGTTCATGGGTTCCCACATGCTCCAACTCAATTGCCCAATTAAGTGAAAATTGCATCAGGCACCCACATTAATCTGGAGTCGGGGGGGAAACACGAAATGCGGATCACACGACCCCAACCCGACCCCAAGACAAAATCCAGCCCTTAAGGTTGCAAACAGTCTGCTTCAGCCTGAAAAATTGGCTGGAGCGGGAAATAGAATTGGTGGCAAGGGTACAAAGTTTGTGGCAGGGCAGAAGATGATGGTGTTGGTCCTCCCAGTGTTTAACTGGAGGAAATTATGGCTCATCCAAGGATGAATGTTGAACAAGCAGTATGAAAACACAGAAGCAGTGAATGAGAGAGGCGGTGGAGAGGTAGAGCTGGGTATCGTCCGTGTACATGTGAAAGTCAACATCATGTATGTGATTAACGTTATCAAGGGGCAGCATGTAGAGGAAGAAGTATTGGGGCCAAGCATAAATCTTTGAGCGACTCCAGAGGTAATGGTGTGGGGATGATGGGATAAGCCATTGCTGGAGATGCTGTGGCTGCAATTGGATAGGCAAGAGTGGAATGAAGTTAGGGCAGTGGAGGAGAGGCATTGGAGGAGGATGGTGTGCTTGGCCATAAAAAAGGCTGCAGACAATTTGAGGAGGACGAGGAGGGAAAATGCACCATGGTCACAGTCACAGAGGAGGTATTAATGTCGTTGAAAAAGTAGATCTTGCTGTGAAGAATTTTTTTTAACTTGTTCCTGGGATGTGGGCATCGCTGGCAAAGCCAGCATTTATTGCCCATCTCTAATTGCCCTTGAGAAGGTGGTGGTGAGCTGCCTTCCTGAAACACTGCAGTTCATGTGGTGAAGGTACTCCCACAGTGCTGTTAGGGAGGTAATTTGTGACTTTGATTAGGGACATTTCAGTGTTGTGGTAGGGGCTGAAACCTGATTGGAGAAACTCTACTGTGGAGTTGGTGGAAAGGTGAGCATGGATTTGGAAAGCATTCAAGGACTTTGGAGAGGAAATGGAGGTTGGAGATGGGACGGTAGTTGGCAAGGACAGAAGGATTGGGTTTGCGTTTTTTGAGGTTATTTTTGATGGCAGTTTTGAAAGGAGAGGGCAGTAGCTGCGGGGAGGGGACAATTTACAATTTCAGCTAGAATGGGAATTTGGGTGGTCAGCAATTTAGTAGGAATAGGGTCAAGGGACCAGGATGTGGGTCTCATGAACAAGATGAGCTTGGAGAGGGCATGAGGAGAGATAGAAGAGAAACTAGAGAAAGATGTGGGATCAGGGCTAGGGCAGTTGGGAGTGTTTGGTGAGAAAGGGGAAAGCAGGAATGGCAGCTGAATGGATGGTCTCGATCTTGGTGACAAACAATTAACATGAAGCCAATATTGTGTGGCTGCACCATTAGGTCATGATATTTATATAGCATAATGCAAGTACAGAAATGTACAGAACTAGCTCTGCACATTTAGCTTGTTGCAATAAGAAGCATTTAATCCATCAGCATATTAGTAGATGCACATTTTGGCAGTTCTGCAGCTCACGTTATTATTCATGAATACATCTGACAGCATGCCTGGCATCATCTCTATTTCTATAGTGTTAAAGCACTCCCACATTAGCAAACCTGTATTGCTGAATGTAATGGCTGGTGTTCAATAGATGCAAAGATACCATAAAATTAGGGAGATTTGCTTGATCTCAGATGTATATAGTTAAAAAGGATTGCCTGGTCATTGCTGATCTAAACTCCTTACTGATATTGTTGTCGATATTAGGGCAGGATTTCTGCCCACATATGTGAATCTGTGCTGTTTAAGGGTGAGCATCCTCCCTTTAAATATTTCTAACTGGTCATCCAGTCAGCTTACAGGCCTCATGCGCTGCATGTGTTTTCCATTTGCAGGCAGCCAAGGCAAATTCAGAGGCATCTTTCAGATTGCTCCCTCCTCCCCCAGCACTATGGGTATTGGTGCGCTTGTGCCACGGATGTACATATCCACAATTTTTAGAGGATCACAAAATTGGGCTGTAGATTTCACTCTGTACCTTGTCCTAATGCTGTGGCTGAAATTAGAAATTCAACCTATGGAGAAATTGCAAGTAAGAACACATGCATGGTGCTGTAAATTAGTATGAGACATAAGAACATAAGAAATAGGAGAAATAGAACATAAGAGACAGATGGACTAATAGCCTCTGCCACTGTATTATCAAATATAGGGCAATGGAAGCAAAATTTTAGGTAACTAATAGCTCCATCAATTAAGCACTTGGCCCTGGCCTTGATTTCTCTCTTGTTCACATGTAAATTCAGGGTGGTTACAAGAAGTAATGAGTCAGGGAGTCCCCTTTGGTTAAATAATCTGTTCTGATTTTTCTGGTAGCATGATGTGATTGGCTGGTAGCATCTGATGAAATAATGGTTACTGTGTGTAAATTATATTTAAATGAAGCTTCAATATTCAACGTTCCATTTTCCTCCAAAATGAACACCTGTGCAAAAGAGGCTGCCGGCAGATGGACGTGTGGTTAAAGGGCACCTTCATAGTCTGCTGCTCATTTAAAAAAAAAAAAAATTCTACTTTCTCAATCTTCCCAATAGGTTCAGCATTGTGCCTGGTGCTTTGCTTTTTTCTCCTCGTGAAGTTTGACCTCAGAAAACATTGGTGCTTCCCTATGGGTTTCTCCTTTCTCTTCTGCTTTGAAGAAGATGATGAGTAGGAACAACGAGAGAGTTTAAGCTGATTATGCATCATGGAAAGCATCTGGCACCCAACAGCGGATACCCACGCTTCCATATTTACAATCCATCTCACTAACCAGCAATGCTTCAGAAACTTCCCTCATGTGGCAATACAGGAGTTGTGCCATCTGCTTGCCCCGGATCTGGAGCCAACCTCCACCGCGGGCACTGCACTACAGTGACTATAGCAGTGAACTTCTCTGTTAGTGGTTCCTCTCGGGCAGCAACAGGGGACATTTGCAGGTATCAATCTGCTGTCTACCCATGCATCAAGCAAGTAACAAGCAGTTCAATTCATACCCTTTTCTTTGGATCTTGCATATCAATATGAGAGGGCTGTCAGGTTTCACAGAGTGACTGGATTTCTACAGGGTGCAATCGACTGTATCTGTATCATATGTGCACTTTTTGCGAACATTACAAACTTTCTCAGTAGAAAGGGTTTCATTCAATGTGCAGGTGATGTGCAATGAGAAGTACCTTTTTTATCCACAGAGATATGTGGTAGCCTCCTGGTTTTCATCACTATGCCTCTCTTTGGTGCCTGAAATGGTGTGCCCTTTCAAACCTAACCTCCTACCTCTCCTCGGTACTCCCTAAGTAGCAGGAGGTTCTGAGGTGTCCCTCATCATCAGGACACAGGGTGTCTACACCATTGTTGCAAGGGCATCAAAGCCGTAGCTACTTTCTGCAACATGTACAGGCATCAGAGGGGGCTGGTGGGGCAACACACACGTGGTAACGTCCAGAGAGATAACATCATCAAGCATGCACACGACTGCTGGGCTCTTGCTCTGCTTGGACACTAATTAATTGGAAAGCTAACCAAATTGTACTACGCAGATCATTGAAGTCCTCAAAGATAGCCCTCTCCAGTCTGGTGCCCAAAGTATCTAAGACAGCAATTTCAGATGACAAACCAGAAGCTATAATTGTCCTTAGGTTTTCTCCTGGGGCCCTCTGCTGCAAATCATTCTGGAGCTGTGAGCCACTCCAGGATGCCAGAGATATGCTTCGTTTTATTTCTCCAACTGAGCCACCATCTGCAACACATTCTGGGACACCATCCCCAATTACTGAACATAATGCTCTGTAAGCATTCTTCTTTTAAATGCCAAACCCTAGAGATCTGGGTCCTAAGGCTATCAATCAATGATCATTTTTCACTATGCTGATCACAGTATTAAATAGCAAGATTATCACCTCTTGTGTAATAATGTAGAATTTTAATGGGAAGATTAAAAAAAAATTACATTCTATTACGCTGCCCGATTGCACTGGCTCATGGAAGATTACATGTTTGTGATTATGCAAATGAATTTAGCGCAAACTTGAAGCCGAATCTAACCAGCGCAATTTCAAGCCCATTTTGGCTGTAATTTCCCGATTGTGCCCAAATCGGAAAATCTTCCCCAATGTGTTTTAGTCCCTTAAGTCAGGTATCTCTGATCTCATTTTAACTCTGCAACTTAGACTATACTGATTATAAACTAAATATAAATTTTGTTGATTAGAAATTAATACAATAATTGAGGCAATAAAGCAGAAGGTAATACAACTTCTGTCGATTCAAAACAGCTTAATTTGAATTATTGGATAATTAGATGTGTTTTAGTCCTGAAAAAGCTTCCTGTGCTGTGTGTATCCCAATCATTTAGCTGAATTTACTACATAATTCAATTCTTTGAGTTCAAAATTTACTTTGAATTATCAAGAGTAGACTAATCACATAATCATCTTGTCTATATGCTAACTGTAATGAGTTTTATGAATATTCTTTTAGATGTAGAAGAATAGACCCATGCATTTATTCTCAAGCTCATGGCTTTTTCTGACATGTTCTTATGCAAATCTTGATTTTGCTGACAAAAAATGGGGGCAGTGTTTCTGCTTTGGGCGCAATCGCCAATCCAGGTGCAAATTGCGCTTGAAATTGCGCTGGTTTTCCAAAGTGAAGTTATGGTAAAAGTTTCCACTCAAGTATTTGCTTAATCACAAATGTAAAATCTTCCATAAACCAACGCAATTGGGCAGGAAATTATAGTTGCATGTAACAAGGGTAATGCAGTAATCACGGTGGACTTTAACGTTCATATAGACTGGGCAAACCAAATCTGCAGAAATAGTGCAGAGGAAGATTTCATGGAATGCATTCAAGATAGTTTTCTAGATCAGTATGCCAAGGAACCTACGAGGGAATTGACTATTTTAGATCTAGTACTGTGCAATGAGACAGGGTTAATTAATAATCTTGTAGTAATGGAGCCTCTGGAAGCAGTGATCATAATATGATAGAATTTTATATTGAGTTTGAGAATGATTTAGTTAAGTCCGAAACTTGGGTCCTAAACCTGAACAAAGCAAATTACGTAGGTATGAGAGGCGAGTTGGCTAAGGTAGGTTGGGAAACTAGATTAAAAGATATGACAGTAGAAAAGCAATGGCAACATTTAAAGAAATAATTCATAATTTGCAACGAATATACATTCCCTTAAGGAATAAAAACTCCACGGGAAAAATGGTCCAACCGTGGCTAACGAGGAATTAAAGATAGTATTACATTAAAGGAAGAGGCTTATAATGTTGCCAAAATGAGTAGTAAGCCTGAGGATTGGGAGGATTTTAGAATTCAGCAAAGGAGGACCAAGAAATTGATAAAGAAAGGGAAAATAGAATATGAGAGTAAACTAGCGAGAGACATAAAAACAGACTGTAAAAGCTTCTATAGGTATGTAAAAGGGAAAAGTTTAGCAAAAGTAAACATGGGTCCCTTACAGGCCGGGACAGCAAAAATTATAATAGGGAATAAGGAAATGGCAGAGAAATTAAACAAATACTTTGGCCGCGATTTCACCGACCAAGGCGAGGCCGGGGTCGGTGTCACGGTCCCAGCCTGCTACCTACTGCAGCCCGCACTCTCCAAGCGATTTTTCGTTGATTGGGCTTGTTAAGCCCGCCCTGCGAGGTTCCCGGCCAATTAATAGGAAGCGGGTCTGATGACGTCATTTGATGACGCATCAACAGCCGTTCTCCTTAAAAGGGCCATGTCCAAATTGATCTAGTCAGTTGTGCTGTCAGTGTTCTGCAGCATTGAGGTGCAGCAAACACAGACAAGCACTGCACAAAGGTGCACGGCTGCACCCAGGCTGTCCCATGACTCCCTCCATATGCTTATGAAAGGAGTCACAGCATGCAGGGAGGTTCTCTTCCCTTCCAATGGGCGGAAGAGACCTCCCCAGGAGATCAACGCAGCCTGGTTGCACATTGCACAGGAAGGCAGAAGCAGGGATGTCGTCAGGAAGGCCAGGCTGCTGTGGCGCAAGCCTTTCAATGATCTGAGCAGATCACAAAGCGTTGCTGCCAAGTCATACTCAGCCTCATCCTGCTGTGCCACTCATCACATCCACATCACTCTGCCTTCCCTACCCTACTCCTGCACATCCTTACTCACATCAACTTACCGTGCACCTCCACCCATCCCTCTCTATCTACATTATCACTTCCCCATCTCACTAGCTGCCCCTCAAACTCACCCTCAACCGACTGTAAGCATACGAACTAACAACATACAAGGGTAGGCACCTGGGTGGTTTAGCCAATGTTCATGTGAAGTTTCTGTTAATGTGTTGTCAAACATTGAAATCTATATTTTCAACACTTTACCTTATCGGACAGATCTATGCTCACCTTTGGAAGTGTCTTAGTGAGCTCCAGTGAAAGTTGAGACATAGCTTCCCCACCCCCCGCCTCCCCGCCCAATTGTGATGAGTGTGAAAGGAATGGCTTGGACATTGTAGGGATGCTTTATGGTGCTGGTGTGGAGTGGTGTCAACCTGGCACATCATGTGGCAGCCAGGCTGTACAGCCTCAAGTGAAGTAAATCTGGCCATGGTGATGCCATCACTGGCCTCCAGGGCAGCAGTGTTGTCGGGTGCTGATGCCCTGTGTCCTGTGCAGCATCAGGTGATTGTGGAGAAGGTTGGTATTGTTGTTGGTGATGTTGGTGTGCCTGGTGATGTTGGTGTTGGGGCTGATTGTGGAGGGATTCAGAGGGCCAAGGTGAGCTTTTTCCAACAGCACCGATGTTGCTGGAATAGATGGCAGCTGAAATTGAGATGACAGAAGCGATCAGACAATGGTGAGAGAGCTTGCTCCAAGAAGGTGACAGTCGATAGAGAGTTTACTCCAAACACTCCCAAACTGCAGAAAGCTCAAAAGTGTCTTCCAAGTCCTAAAGGCTCAAGCTTCTGACTTTGGAAAGTGAACAGCTGTGAAATGGTAGCTTTCATACCACTTTTGTAGCTGTCACCTATTCACAGCGTTGAACCCCATTAAAAAAGTGGGAAAATAGAAATAGGCTGGCAAAATAGTAGTTAACAAGCGTTTAACAAGCATTTAACTAACTTAAATGCCTCCCCCGCCACTTGGTGTCGGGTCTGTTCTGAAATCGCAGACCCAACACTTTGGAAACTTGCATGGAGGTGGGTTTGCAGCTGGCTCCCAACCCGCTGTCAATCATTTTGATTTTGACAGCGGACCCGCCTCCGAACCCGCACTCTGAGCGCTGGCAAAATCGTGGCCTTTCTGTCTGTCTTCATGGAAGAAGACGCAAAAAACCTCCCGGAAATAGTGGAGAACCAAGGATCTAGCGAGAATGAGGAACTGAAAGGAATTAGTATTTGTAAAAAAACAGTACTGGAGAAATTAATGAGACTGAAAGCCAATAAATCCCTTGGAACTCCTAGGGTTTTAAAAGAGGTGGCTATAGAGATAGTGGATGCATTGGTTGTCATCTTCCAAAATTCCATAGATTCTTCCAAAATTCCATAGATTCTAGAATGGTTCCCGCAGATTGGAAGGAAGCAAATGTAACCCCACAATTTAAGAAAGGACGGAGAGAGAAAACGAGGAACTACAGACCAGTTAGCCTGATATCAGTAGTAGGGAAAGTGCTAGAATCTATTATTAAGGACATGGTAACAGGGCACTTAGAAAATAATAATAGGATTGGCAGAGTCAACATACATTTATGAAAGGGAAATCATGTTTGACGAATCTGGTCAGAGTTTTTTGAGGTTGTCACCTGAGGAAAGATATACTTGCCATAGAGAGAGTTCAATGAAGGTTCACCGGACTGATTCCTGAGATGAAGGGATTGTCCTATGAGGAGAGATTGAGTAGACTAGGCTTATATTCTCTAGAGTTTAACAGTAGTAACTTGGTGCAGTTTTATTAATACAGCCAAAAATGGGTTTATCACAAAAAGTGTCTAGTCCACCATCTGTGAGTAACCTGATTTTAAATAACTGATAATGACTTCAAAAAAAAACTATACAGAACCATTTACTAGTTTTATTGGTGTACGCTAGTCAGTTTCTTAGTAAATTAAATATTTTTTAATTTTTAACAGTTTTCAAAAGGTGCCTACTAATGCCTTTGTGCTTAAGAAAAAAGCATAATTTGAAGAGCCACCTCGAAAGGCCACAAACGGGTATAATTGGTGGAAACTCGACTAATTCAATCTGGGGATGTGACAAGTTTTGTGGGCGGGGCTGGCTTCCAGCACAAAGTTTTTAAAATCAGCGTAAAAGATCATGGGAACTTGATTTGCGCTGGACGTAACTTGTGCTTGAGATTCCTTGATCTTTTACGCTGGTTCGGCCGATTTCGAGCAAATTGCATTGCCTCGCGGAAACTCTACCACATGGTATTTGATCTGCACATTATGAATAGAACTGAAATAATTCTTCAGACAAACTCAGATAATTAAATATGATCGTATTAAAATTTTTGCTTACTGGTGTTTAAATATAAATTTTGGGTAGTGGTATAGTGGTTGTTACTGGACTAATAATCCAGTGAATGTGAGTCCAAATTCCATGGCAGTTTGAGAATTTGAATTCAGTTTAATAAATCGGGAAATGAAAATCTGCCATCACTAAAAAGTGACCATGAAGCTGTCGGATTGTGGTTTTAAAAAAAAAACAACTGGTTTATTAATGTAATTTAGGGAAGGAAATAAATCATTAAGGATGAAATAGCGGAGCACTTAGCAAATGGGGACAGGATAGGACAGAGTCAACATGGATTTACAAAGGGTAAATCGTGCTTGACTAATCTATTGGAATTTTTTGAGGGAGTAACTGGTAAAATAGATGGGGGAGAGCCAGTAGATGTGGTGTACCTGGACTTCCAAAAGGCCTTCGATAAGGTCCCACATAAAAGATTAGCAGGGAAAATTGAAGCTCATGGGATAAAGGGGAAAGTATTGACGTGGATAGAGAACTGGCTGTCAGATAGAAAACAGAGAGTTGGAATAAACGGCTCATTTTCTGAATGGCTGGCAGTAACAAGTGGGGTACCACAGGGATCTGTCCTGGGTCCCCAGCTGTTCACAATTTACATTAATGACCTGGATCAGGGAGTCGGATGCAGCATTTCCAAATTTGCAGACGACACTAAACTAGGAGGAGGGGTGGGCTCAGAGGAGGAGACCAGGAAGCTCCAGAGCGATTTGGACAGACTGGGTGATTGGGCGGATAAATGGCAGATGCACTATAATGTGGACAAGTGCGAAGTTATCCACCTTGGGTGCAGGAACGGGAGGGCAAATTATTATTTAAATGGCAATAAATTGGGAGAGGGGGAAGTACAGAGAGACCTGGGTGTTCTTGTACACCAGTCACTGAAGGCGAGCATGCAGGTGCAACAGGCGATCAAGAAGGCAAACGGTATGCTGGCCTTCATAGCAAAAGGGTTGGAATACAGGAACAGGGATACCTTGCTGCAGCTGTACAGGGCACTGGTGAGACCACAGCTCGAGTACTGTGTACAGTTTTGGTCGCCTCATCTGAGGAAAGATGTTCTTGCCATGGAGGGGGTGCAGCGGCGATTCACCAGGCTGATACCAGGAATGGCGGGATTGACCTATGAGGAGAGACTATGTAGTTTAGGGATGTACACACTGGAGTTTAGAAGATTGAGAGGGGACCTCATAGAAGTGTATAAAATTCTGACAGGTCTAGACAGACTAGATGCAGAAGGAATGTTTCCCTTGGCGGGTGAGAACAGAACTAGAGGACATAATTTAAGGATAAGGGCTAAACCACTGCTGACCTTACTCGGTCTGACCGATGTGATTCCAGTCCCACACCACCACCCTCTGAAGTGGCCTATCAAGCTACTCCGTTGTGACATGGGGATGGGCAACAAATGCTGGCCATGCCAGCAATACCCACATCCCGAGAATGAACAAAGGAAAAAAAGGTGATTTTATGCTGGTAGTGTCGGGGTTAACCACCTTCTTTCTGTCTTGTATCATGAGCAAGGAACAGTGAAATGTTACATTTCCATCTTTTGAAGAAAAAAAATACTTAGAACATATGGCTTCCTGCTCTAAAATATATTGAACAGCACCTTTTAATTAAGTGTATATGTAACTTTTCTGTAAAACACACCCCGATCTCCAGCATGAATTGTACTTTCAGCAATCAGTACGGCTTTTTCAAAATCTATCACTCAGTACAGCACTACTTAAGCCCTACAGCTGACCAAAGGCATCAATAATCTATAAATTTAAATTGGTTGTAGCAGCTGCAGATGTCCCTGTGTGCTCTATTAGCTCTCTGCAAGATGAGCTCAAGTGGAGTGAAAATAATGACATTTTAAATCTTTCACTGCCAGCTAGATTTATGGCATGTAGTTGAGGACTTTACGAATGACAAAACTATTGATTTTGAGTTTAGTTGCTTTTTGTTTTCTCATCATTTGAAACAAATTCTAACCAGCATCTTTGATTGGAGAAAAACCTAAAGACAAATTAAAATGTATTTCTTGAATTCAGTGCATTTAAATAATGTTTCAGTGAAGGTCCCATTTTTGAATTCTGTAAAGTTACCTGAATTAGTCATCACTCTAAATTTTCTTCTAATCTTCAAATATGAAACACACCATCAATAGTTTAATACCAGTAAATATATCAAAGTGCTTAATTCATCTTATTGTGGCTGTAACAGTGCCAGTTGTAACTCTTGTTGAAATAATCTGATTGTCAGACCAGGCAAGTTTCACTCATTTGGTGTGAAATTGAATACGTTTTGGTTCATCATGTGACTTACTCCGATGTATCTCATTCTTTAAAATAAACTGATGTGTCTCGCTCCTTTTTGATTCTGAAGGGCCAATTTTAACCCTGCCTATCTTACGAGCATGGGTTGGGCATGTGGTTAAAAAGGCTGTCGGGTGCTTCGTACTCCCACCCGCTGCCATTTTAAACATACTGGGCAGAATCTTACCTGGAAGGCCGAGCTCGAGGCGGAACTGCTGGTTTTCAGGTTCCAGTCCCGCCCCCAGCGACGTCTGACGACCTGACGCTATTTTCCCCTGATTGGCCTTGTTAAGCCCGCCCTGTGGGCTTGCAGGCCAATTAAGGAAAAGCCGGTTTCAGATGACGTCAGTTGATGACGCTTCACCTGCCGGTTTTCTTAAAGGCATAAGCACCACACTTGTTTGACAGATGATTTGACAGTGTTTGACAGTATTGAGGTGCTGTCAAACACTGACGATCACTGTCTAAAGGTGAGCCCTTTCACCCAGGCTCTCTAATTACTCTCTCCTTAGGATAAAACAGATGGCAGCTGCAGAAGCCATCTGCCACTTCTCTCGATGAGATGAGCCTACATAAACACTTCACAGCTTGTCACCTACAGAAACATTTAAACACATTAAACATTACTTTCATAACTTTTCCTTACCTTTGATACTCACCAGTGTCCCATTAAATCCTTTAAACCACTTCTGCAGCTGTCATATATGCACAAAAATTACAGTAGACCCACATTACGTCTCACTTACCCTGGCGGGGTTCCCCGATGTTGGGAAGCCCGCAGCAGCAGTCGAAAAATGGAAAAAAGCCTCTTAACTGCCTGTTAACCATCTGTTAACAGGCAATTAAGTGGCTGTAATCCTCTTCCCGCCTCTAGGAGTTGGGACCCTGTGCAAATCGGGGACCCGACTCCCGAGAAGATTGATTGGAGGCGGGTTGGCAGTGGGTTTGGGACCCGCTCCCATTTTGGGGGATTTTCCCAGCAGATCCGCCTCCAGACCTGCTTCCTCAGGGCTGGTAAAATCCAGCCCACTGTTTTCAATTTTGGGAAAGGTAGCCATCACAGGCAGGCGGGGCCTTCATTAATATGTGAAAGTCGGGGTCTGATGAAGAAATACTGCCGATCGCAGTAGTTGTGCACAGTGCCAGACCTGCCAGTGAATGCTAGCGGCAAGCAGGAGCTGGACCAGAAGAGTTCCATAAAGGTGAGTAAATCTAATTTTTTGGGGTTTCCTTGTGGGCCGATGGCTTGAATCGTCTCCAGAAGGTCAGCAAATAGTAAATGCTTTCCATCTGATAGGGTCAGCAATAATTGCAGTAAAATGAGAAACAGCTTGTAAACAAAATATTAATACTGTTGAAGAGCCCTTTGTGAAAAGGACCAGTGAATAGATTTACTTTAAGGCGCTTCTGCAGCTCCACTTCTGTCTCTGCCCTGATGGATTTCCCACCCTCCCAAAAGGCAAGTTGCCTATAAACAGTATGATTGACACTGGCAGCTTGCTTCCTGTATTTTTAATGAGGCCCGTTCACAAAAATCGATCAGACCTCCTGCCGACATCATCAGGTAGGCGCAGCAAATGTCCTGCTCACTGCCTGCCTGATGTACATCAGAAATGAAAATCTCTGTGTGTTCAAGCCCCACTGTAGAACCTGATCTAGGTTGACACTTAAGTGCAGCTAAGTGGGGATGCTGCATTGTTGGAGGTGCTGCTCTTCAGGGTGGGATGTTAAACCAATTTAGATAGATGTCAAAGATCCCGTGACACTATTTAAAAAAACAATGGGTTGTTCTCCCAGTGTCCTAATCAATATTACTCCTTCAGCTCACACCAACAAAATTTATATTAATCGGTCATTGTTTGTGGGATTTTGCTGTGACACCTACTTCACGAAAAGAAGTGCTTTCAACATGGTTCTCAGAGAAGTGATAAGGTGCTACATAAATGTATCTTTTTAATATTTGGACGAGAAAATGCTGGCCTTGCCAGCGATGCCCACATCCCATAAACGAATAAAAAAAAATAAACAGGGTGGTAAGTGATCGAACACTATTGTTAGGCTGTACGCTAGGTGGAGGCAGTTGAAATTGGCCCCGAGGACCGATAAATATTTGAAATAATCTGCCAGGCAACCTAGTAGAAACAAAAACATCGGGATGGTCAAAATTCAGTGGATGCTAAGTTGGGAGAGTCGTGGATATTAAAGGTTGTTTTTCCTTCCCCTCTGCTTTGATCATTCTTCAAAAGGGAATTGCCTACTTTCCCTTTCCACTCACGATCGAGGGTCTCCCAAAATGTTAACCTGTCTTTTCTCTATTCAGATACTGACAGATCTCCTATGTATTCATAGCATGTTCTGTTACTTCAGATTTGTGGCTTTCTCTGTTTATTTTTGTGAATTCTGCCATCAGATTAGATTGGAGCTCAATAGTGCTGAGGAACCAATTGAGTGAAAAAGAGGGATATAACCGAGGGGAAAAAGGCAATTTGGCCCACCAACGCTCATCCCTTTAATATCCATGACTCTCCCAACTTAGCATCCACTGAATTTTGACCATCTCGATGTTTTTGTTTCTACTAGGTTGCCTGGCAGATTATTCCAAATATTTATCGGTCCTAGGGGCCAATTTCAACTGCTTCCACCTAGCGTAAATAGAGCGTGTAGCCTAACAATAGTGTTCGATCACTTACCACCCTGTTTATTTTTTTTTATTTGTTTATGGGATGTGGACATCGCTGGCAAGGCCAGCATTTATTGTCCATCCCTAGTTGTCCTTGAGAAGGTATGAGTTAGGATACAGGTAGCAGAGTTTTGGATGAGCTTAAGTTTATGTCGAGTGAAAGGTGGGAGGCCGGTGAGGAGAGCATTGGAAAAGTAAATCTATTCACTGGTCCTTTTCACAATGGGCTCTTCAACAGTATTAATATTCTGTTACAAGCTGTTTCTCATTTTACTACAATTATTGCTGACCCTATCAGATGGAAAGCATTTACTATCACCATTGACAGAATGCTTCTGTCATCTCTACTTCACCTGCCATCTATTCCATCAACATGGGTGTCCTTTATATTGTCTCACCTTGGTCCTCAGAATCCCCACCATGATCAGCCCCAACACCAGCAGCACCAGGTACACCAGCAGCACCAACAACAACATCAACCTTCTCTGCAATCACCTGATGCTGCACTGGACAGAGGGCATCAGCACCCAAGCACATTGCTGCCCGGGAGGTTAGGGATGGCCTCATCATGGCCAGAGTTACTTAACTTGATGCTGTACACCTTGGCTGCCACATGATGCACCAGGTTGGCACCACCCCACACCAACACCATAAAGCATCCCTACAATGCCCAAGCCATTCCTTTCACAATCACCACTATTGCAGTGGGTACCGTTATGTCTCACCATTCACTGCAACTCACTAAGCCACTTCCAAAGGTGCACACAAATCTGTCCAAGAACAGAAAGTGTTGAAAATAAAGGTTTCAATGTTTGACAGCACATTAACAGAAACTTTACATGAACATTGGTTAAAACACCCAAGTGGCTACCCTTGTGTGTTGTTAGTTGGTATGATTGCACTAGGATGAGGGTAAGTGCGAGGAATGGCTAGTGAGATGGGGATGTGATAATGTAGATAGAGAGAGGGGGATGGGTAGACGTGCAAGGTAAGTTGGTGTGAGTAAGGATGTGCAGGGGTTGGGTAGGGAAGGCAGAGTGATGAGGATGTGATGAGAGGCACAGCAGGATGAAGGTGAGTGCGGCTTTGTATTAACGTTTCGTGATCTAATGAGATCATTGAAAGGTTTGCGCCACTGCAGCCTGGTCCACCTGACGACATCCCTGCTTGTGCTCTCCTGTGTGCAATGTGCAATTAGGCTGTGTTGGTCTCCTGGGGAGGTCTCCTCCACACATGGGAAGGGAAGAGGACCTCCCTGCGTGCTCTGACTCCCTCCATAAGCATATGATGGAGTCATGGGAGAACCTGGGTGCAGCCCTGCACCTCTGTGCAGTGATTATCAGTGTTCTGCAGCACTTCAGTGCTGTAGAACACTGACAGCACAAATGTTAAAAGAAAGTTGGCCATGATCCCTTTAAGGAAACTGGCTGCTGACGTCACCAGACCCGCTTCCTCTAATTGGACTGGCTAACGCGCTGGGTGGGCTTAACAAACCCCATCAACGTAAAATCATTTTCCAGAGAGGGATGGAGCCAGCAGTGGGGTCGGGACCTGCCACTGATGTCACCCGCCCCAGACCCGCCGAGGTAAGGAAAATCCAGCCCAGTGTGTTTATTTGACCCTTGTCCCCAATGAAATATCTTACAAATAAGCTGCTAAAATGCTGTTTTTAAAATCATTTTATTTTCTGGGAAATGATCAGTTGTTGTCTCATGCAATATTTTTCTTTTTTTCTTTTTCAAGACTGGTTGTAGCTCCTTTTTGGGGTCTAAAGAAGATATTGACTGACATGAGTGCATTAACTAGCTTTATCTAAGCATTCCTGTAACCGCAGTTAAAGAAATTACACAGAGATTCCCATATTTAGGATTTAATACAAGGCACTACTGTGATGTGTGGCCTGTCTGTGAGTTGTACGATACCAATTATATTCTATAACTTTAAATGCTGTTTTCAGTTTGTTTGTACATTTATTGTGGATGTCGCTCTGCTGCTGTGTAGTAATTGGGGAGAGAGCTCAAGCTGTTTATATTAGTGGTCAACGTGAAGTGGGAAATGTAACATTAATAATCAGTAATAGATTGCCAACTGTAGAGAGGAGGCAGTCAATCAAGTGTACCTTGGAGCATAACATTTTGCCTGTTCCTGCAATCTATATTTTGTGCATTTTAGTTTTTTAAATGATTACAGGCCCCTCAAGCCTGCTCCGCCATTCGATGAGATCATGGCTGATCATCCAAACTCAGTACCCTGTACCTGCCTTCTCCCCATATCCCTTGATACCTTTAGCTTTAAGAAATATATCTAACTCATTCTTGAATTTAATGACTTGGCCTCAACTACCTTCTGTGGTAGAGAATTCCACAGGTTCACCACTCTCTGGGTGAAGAAATTCTTCCTCATTTCTGTCCTAAATGGCTTACCTGTTATCCTTAGATTATGACCCCTGGTTCTGGACTCTCCGACCATCGGGAACATTCTTCCTGCATCTAGTTTGTCCAGACCTGTCAGAATTTTATATGTTTCGATGAGATCCCCTCTCATTCTTCTATACTCCAGTGAGTATAAGCCCAATCGACCCAATCTCTCCTCATATGTCATTCCTGCCATCCCAGGTATCAGCCTTGTGAATCTTCGCTGAACTCCTTCCATGGCAAGAACATCCTTCCTCAGATAAGGCGACCAAAACTGCACACAGTACTCAAGGTGTGATCTCACCAAGGCCCTGTACAACTGCAGCAGGACATCCCTGTTCCTATACTCAAACCCTTTCGCTATGAAGGCCAACATACCATTTGCCTTCTTCACCGCCTGCTGCACCTGCATGCTTACCTTCAGCGACTGGTGCACAAGGACACCCAGGTCTCGTTGCACTTCCCCTTCTCCCAATCTATTGCCATTCAGATAATAGTCTGCCTTTCTGTTTTTGACACCAAAGTGGATAACCTCGCATTTATCCACGTTATATTGCATCTGCCACGCTTCTGCCCACTCACCCAACCTGTCCAAATCATCCTGGAGTTTCTCGGTATCCTCCTCGCAGCACACACTCCGACCCAGCTTTGTGTCATCTGCAAACTTGGAGATATTACATTTAGTTCCCTTATCTAGATCATTAATGTATATTGTGAATAGCTGGGGTCCAAGGACCGATCCCTGCGGTACCCCACTAGTCACTGCTTGCCACTCGGAAAAAGACCCATTAATTCCTACTCTCTGCTTTCTGTCCGCCAACCAGTTCTCTATCCAAGTCAATACCTTGCCCCCAATCCCATGTGCCTTAACTTTACACGCTAATCTCTTATGCGGGACCTTATCGAAAGCCTTTTGAAAGTCCAAATACACCACATCTACTGGTTCTCCCTTATCTATTTTCCCAGTTACATCCTCAAAAAATTTCCAATTTATGAAAGTAAACATTTTGACTTGGTTTAAAAAAAAACAATTTAGGCCAGAAATTACTTTTAATGATGAAACAATTGAATGCTTAATGCATTTGAAAAAATTTCTCCACCCACTATTTTAATGGAGATGTTAATGTGTTTATTTTAAATGGGTTAAAGCCTCCATTATAACAGCACAAAAAGAAATGCTATTATCAACAGTAATTTCTAGCCATGACTTTGAAGATTTTAAAAACAGAAAATATTTGAAATGCCCAGCACATTGATCACTGGGCAGGTTAACGTCCCCTTTAGAAATTAAACCTCATGCTTTCAGCACTAATAATGGCCCAGAAATTAAACATGGATGGTTCCCGTGGGGTTAAGGATTCCCCGCGATATCGCACTCCGCGCCTACCTTTTTGCTCTGGGCCCACACGAACTTTAGTTTCAAAGGCTCTCTCTGTTGGAACCGTGCAGTGCTTGCGTGACCCAGAGGCGCAATTAGTTCGTACGAGCTCTGGTATCACGTGATTCAGTTAGAGCCAATGGCAGCACACCATCTTTCATTCATAGTTTTAACAGCAAGGGCTGTCAAAGCTATGAATCCTACACACCCCCAAAAGAACAGCTAAACCTCAATTAAATTTAAAAAAAATGCCATCACATTAATAAAATAAGTATAGTTAAATAAATTAACCACTTTAAACAAAAAATTACATTTTTGAAAATTTTTAAATCTTTTTAAAAGTTATAAAAATAAGCTTACCTTTCTTTAAAGTCTCTAAAAAAGATAAACCTGTTGAAATTTTTTTTAAAAAACACTTAATTAACTACTTACCTTGTTAAAAGGGGGTCCTACGCCTGCTTTCTTTGTGTGTAAAATCTTCACCACTTACCTGCGCGTTCAAAGCTGAAAAAAAAACTAAGTGCACTGCATGCGCACAGCCTGTAGCGCGCACGCGGTTCACTTAGGAACCGCCCCCTTTTCAATTCACGAAGTGCCGGTTTCCCGCGCATGCGCAGTGCATGCAGGAAACCGGCAATTCGGGATCTAATACGCGAGAGTATACAGTGCGTACTCTCGCGTATTAGGTTTAATTTTCGGGCCATCGTCTTTCAGTAGTTTCTAAATTCACCACTGCTGCAAACTTCACTTATGAGCACTTCCCCATTGCAATATAACTGATCAAATACAGCTTGAGCAGTAACAAGGTAACAAGTCCATATGCTGCTGTAATTTTCAGAATATGTCCTTGTCTTAGCACGTGCCATAAGACCTATATTCAAGGCTGTTTTTTGAACTGTCAGTGTTTTCAGCTGTCAGCTTTTTTGAAGCTGTTGTTCAGCTTTGCTAGTTTTCTAGGTTGGCAAGTATTGATCATTCTTGTTGTTGTTCTCTGTTTCCTTTCTGATGCATCTATTTTATGGTGTAGAAACCAGAATGGAATACAGTTCTCAAATGTGGTTTGACCAGAACATTGTAAAATAAACTGTAACATAAGACGACAGCCATCATGTCTCAAACTTATATTCTACTGTTCTAGCATTAACTTTTTATTCCTTTATCACTGTCACATGTTGACATTTATATGTGAGATATTTTCCCGGGTTCAATATTGCTGGTCATTCCTATAAATGCAGCTTGTTTCTCCTACAATCTAGAATGCATCTTTTTTCTGCTCAGTATCTATCTAGATGATAGCATGACACTCAGATCATAACAGAGAACCCTTACTCCATATACCAGCTTTGGGAATGTATAACTTGCTGCCATATGAATTCTCTAAGAATGGCAGACAGGATAAGTGCTCTTACTACCAATCAGTGGTTTTATTTACATAAGATAGATGGACAAACAGTACACAATTGAATAGATTTTTCCCTATACTCCTCGATACATAAAACAACCGGGGCAACTTGCTTTATCTCTAAACATAAGGGGAGAAATTGAACAATCAAAATCACGTAATATCTGTGTAAATCCAGGGAATATCAGAACATGATTCTGGCAAGTCTTTTGCCCCTAGTCACAGAAAGCCAGCAGATTGCAATTGGGTGTGCAAGTGTTTCTCTCACCTGCTCCACTTATGTTCCACCAGTACGTGTCTGGGAGCACTCCTGAGCTATCGTGGTGCACTTCCAGTGGAATATGGTACCATGGAAATTGTACCCTATAGTCTCTAATCAGATATTTACTTATTGTAACCTCAACTAGTTTGACTTCACATCAGCTTAGCACACTTTGACTGCTTCTGTTTCTGTGACTGAGGGTTTCCAGTATAAATCTGAGATGAAGTCTCTGCCCACCAAAATGCCAAATGTAGACGGCTCCAGCCTATCATGGCCCTTCCCCTTTCCCCACTGGTCTCAAATAGCTGTCAATGAAAGATTCGAGTCTTCTACAACAACAACTACTTGCCTTTATATCGCGCCTTTAACATAGTAAAACGATCCAAAGCGCTTCACAGGAGTGATTATCAAACAAATTTTGACACTGAGCCAGAAAAGGAGATATTAAGACAGGTGACCAAAAGCTTGATCAAAGAGGTAGGTTTTAAGGTGCATCTTAAAGGAGGAGAGAGGGGTTTAGGGAGGGAATTCCAGAGCTTAAGGCTTTGGCAGCTGAAGGCACGGCCACCAATGGTGGAGCAAAGAAAATCGGGGATGCTCAAGATTCTAGTGTGAACTGTAACTTATAGGGTTTCCGGTAGTATACCTGGCTGTATGTTCTACTGGACATAACGCGGATGATGGACCCCCAGGATGCTTAACCAATTAAAATTTCAGACCACCAATGTGTTTGCCAAAACAAGTTGACACTAAGGAATTCTCTCCTAGAACACTGTCTGTTATGAGCTGACAGCTTCTGCTGACAGGACTTCTTTGTGTGACCTTGGATGTTAACCCCTTTCTGCTGCTTCTCATAATACAACACAAAAAATAATTTATTTATCTACAATCACAGCAGCAATGTAAATGATATTGAGTGCTACTGGATTTGGTTGCCATTTTTTCTTGCAGTGAGTAGCCTACCCATGAGATTACACATGTGTATTTGTTTATCTGTTGTCACGAGTGTATTGAAATCAACCTCACTATCGAAACAAGGTGAGTTCCAATCACCAGCACCAGACAACTGTACTGCTTTCCACAGTGCTTCAGCACTTCCACATTATTTAGTGGTTCATTTTTTTAAAAATTCAATCTGGGTTCCTTTAAATTTATGAAAGCTGAAACCCTCCTGTCGCAGTGAAAATAGTGAAGTGAATGAAGTATTGAGATAGAATCATAGAATGGTTACAGCACAGAAGGAGGCCATTTGGCCCATCGAATCCATGCTGGCTCTCTGCAAGAGCACTTCAGCTAGTTCCACTCTCCTGCCCTTGCCCTGTAGCCCTGCAAACTTTTTCCTTCAGGTACTTATCCAATTCCCTTTTGAAAGCCACGATTGAATCTGCCTCCACCACCCTTTCGGGCAGTGAATTCCAGATCCTAACCATTCGCTGCGTAAACATTTTTTTCCTCATGTCGTCTTTGGTTCTTCTGCCAATCACCTTAAATCTGTGTCCTCTGGTTCTCGACCCTTCTGCCAATGGGAACAGTTTCTCTCTATCTACTCTGTCTAGACCCCTCATGATTTTGAACACCTCTATCAAATCTCCTCTCAACCTTCTCTGCTCTAAGGAGAACAACCCCAGCTTCTCCAGTCTATCCACGTAACTGAAGTCCCTCATCCCTGGAACCATTCTTGTAAATCTTTTCTGCACCCTCTTTAAGGCCTTCACATCCTTCCTAAAGTGTGGTGCCCAGAATTGCACACACTACTCCAGTTGAGGCCAAACCAGTGTTTTATAAAGGTTCATCAAAACTTCCTTGCTTTTGTACTCTATGCCTCTATTTATGAAGCCCAGGATCCTGTATGCTTTATTAACTGCTTTCTCAACCTGCCCTGCCACCTTCAACGATTTGTGTACATATACCCCCAGGTCTCTCTGTTCATGCACCCCCTTTAAAATTGTACCCTTTAGTTTATATTGCCTCCCCTCATTCTTCCTACCAAAATGTATCACTCGCACTTTTCTGCGTTAAATTTCATCTGCCACGTGTCCGCCCATTCCACCAGCCTATCTATGTCCTCTTGAAGTCTATCACTATCCTCCTCACTGTTCACTACACTTCCAAGTTTTGTGTCATCTGCAAATTTTGAAATTGTGCCCTGTACACCCAAGTTCAAGTCATTAATATATATCAAGAAAAGCAGTGGTCCTAGTACCGACCCCTGGGGAATGCCGCTGTGTACCTTCCTCCAGTCCGATAAACAACCGCCACAACTTTAGTAAATGTGCATATAAATTGTAAAACAAAGCCCTAGTTAGACCACACCTGGGGTACTCTGAACAGTTCTGGGCACCACACCTTAGGAAAGAAATATTGGCCTTGGAGGGAGTGCAGCGTAGATTTACCAGAATGTTACCCGGACTCCAGTGGTTGAATTATGAGGAGAGATTACACAAACTAGGGTTGTATTCCCTGGAATGTAGAAGATTAATGGGTGATTTGATCGAAGTTTTCAAGATATTAAGGGGAACAGTTAGAGTAGATAGAGAGAAACTATTTCTGCTGGTTGGGGAGTCTAAGACTAGGGGGCATAGTCTAAAAATTAGAGCCAGACCTTTCAGGAGTGCAATTAGGAAACACTTCTACACACAAAGGGTGGTAGAAGTTTGGAACTCTCTTCCACAAATGGCAATTGATGCTAGATCAATTGTTAATTTTAAATCTGAGATTGATAGCTTTCTGTTAATCAAAGGTATGAAGGGAAATGGGGCAAAGGCGGGTATATGGAGTTAGGTCGCAGATCAGCCATGATCTCATTGAATGGTGGAACAGGCTCGAGGGGCTAAATGGCCTACTCCTGTTCCTATGTTCCTAAAAAGCCAGAAATTGTGGACCTCACATTAAGATATTTTGAGATCTAATTGATGGGAAAGCAAATTTAAGGGGAATGACTGTTTAGTTCACTATGTACAGTATATAAGTCCATGTTTCAACCCCTCCGATCAGGTTACCACCCCTACCACAGTACTAAAACAGCCCTTTTCGAAGTCACAAGTGACATCCTAAGTGACTGTGACTATGGTAAGCTATCCCTCCCCATCCTTCTCGACCTGTCTATGGCCTTTGACACGGTTGCCAATACCATCCTCCTCCAACGCCTCTCCTCTGTTGTCCAGCTGGGTGGGACTGCCCTCAGCTGGTTCCATTCTTGTACATGCAGTTGTAGCCAGAGAATTACCTGCAACGGCTTCTGTTCTCACTCTCGCATATTACCTCTGGAATCCTCCAAATCCTATTTCTCATGTACATGCTGCCCCTCGGCGACATCATCTGAAAACACGTCAGGTTCCACATGTACGCTGATGACACCCAACTCTACCTCAGCACCACCTCTCTCGACCCCTCCACTGTCTCTGATTTGTCACATTGCTTGTCCGACGCACTGGATGAGCAAAAATTTCCTCCAACTAAATATTGGGAAGACCGAAGCCATTGTCTTCGGTGTTTGCCACAAACTCTGTTCCTTAGCCAGCGACTCCATCCCTCTCTCTGGCAACTGGCTGAGGCTGAACCAGACCGTTCGAAACCTTGGTGTCATATTTGACCCCGAGATGAGCTTCCGACCACATATCCGCGCTATCACCAAGACTGCCTAATTCCACTTCCGTAACACTGCCCAACTCCACCCCTGCCTCAGATCATCTGCTGCTGAAACCCTCATCCATGCCTTTGTTACCTCTAGACTTGACTTTTCCAATGCTCTCCTTGCCAGCCTCCCACCTTTCACTCGACATAAACTTAAGCTCATCCAAAACTCTGCTACCTGTATCCTAACTCATACCTTCTCAAGGACATCTAGGGATGGACAATAAATGCTGGCCTTGCCAGCGTCGCCCACATCCCATGAATGAATTTAAAACAAAAAACTCATACCAAGTCCCGTTCATCCATCACCCCTGTGCTCGCTGACCCACTTTGGCTCCCAGTCTGGCAACGCCTCGATTTTTTAAAATTCTCATCTCTGTTTTCAAATCCCTCGGTGGCCTCGCCCCTCCCTATTTCTATACACTCCTCCAGTCCTACAACCCTCCAAGATCTCTGCGCTCCTCCAATTCTAGCCTCTTGTGCATCACTGATTTTAATCTCCACCATTGGCAGCTGTGCCTTCAGCTGCCTAGGCACTAAGTTCTGGAATTCCCTCCCTAAACCTCTCCATCTCTCTACCTCGTTTTCCTCCTTTAAGACGCTCCTTAAAACCTACCTCTTCCTGTCCTAATATCTCCTTATGTGGTTCGGTGTCAAATTTTGTTTGATAACGTTCCTGTGAAGCACCTTGGGATGTTTTACTACATGAAGGGTGCTATATAAATGCAAGTTGTTGTATGTAAATTCAGTAATTCTAATTTTTTTTAAAGCTTCAGAAATTTGTCAATTGCAGATGTGTTCGTATTCTTGCAGTGTATTTCATTCATGCATATAAAATGATGAGTTACATATTTGGTTTAAGTAAAGATACAAAACAAAATGGATAATAAATGGAACAATGTATAGCACATTAATTATTGGTTATCACTTACGGAAACTTGTTTAAAAGCTTTCTGCAATCTGTTTTAAAATTAGCACGTTTTCCTCTGCTAAACATGTTTTATCCAGACATTTAGATCATATGATGTGAAGGCACTGTAGCTGGGTGATAAAGCTATTACTAGTAGGATACAAAGATAAGAAAATAACATGGTTGTGAGAAATTATGGCTTGAAATATTTGCTTCTCATGCCATTCCAGAACCTCAGTAGACAGTTGATCTTGTTTCATTTGATGAAATCATTTTACATTTACATTTTTATTACCTGAGTAACATGGTGACAATAGGTCTCCTTTGGGTGATCTTCCCATATCAGACTTTGTGCGTGGACATGTTACCAGTCCTTTGTAAATTCAGTGGATTAAGGCTTTCGGCAAAACTCTATGTAAAATTAATCTGTGTCATTTTAGTTGATATAACAATACATAGCAAATGAATGGCTGTGGGTAATGGAAATCTCTTTCATTTGATGTTCCAGCAATTTCCTCTCCAAAGCAAGGCTAGTTTTACTGATTTTCAAACACATATAACTATAAATGTTGGTCTTTCATAAAAGCAAAATATAACAGTATCTGAATATTAGCAGCCATTACAAAATGAAGAACTCTTCTGAGAATATATGAAACTGGAGGTAATCAAAATCTACATCCAAGGTTTCCTAAAGTAAAGCAAACCTGCAATCTCTACCACCTTAGAAGGGCAAGGGCAGCAGGAGCATGGCATCACCATCACCTCCAAGTCACACACCATCCTGACTTGGAAGTATATCGTCGTTCCATCATCGTCTGTGGGTCAAAATCCTAGAATTCCTTCCTTAACAGCACTGTGGGAGTACCTTCACCACACGGACTGCAGCGGTTCAAGATGGCGGCTCACCACCACCTTCTCAAGGGCAATTAGGGATGGGCAATAAATGCTGGCCTTCCCAGCGAAGCCCACACCCCATGAACGAATTAAAAAAAAAATCTGCAACCTAAATTACCAATGACATTTCTTTTGTTAAAAACAATTGAGAAGGCATGAATTATGTACTCCTAAGAGTGAGGGTGGTCTGTGTTGGGGAATGGAGCAATTCCCACAATTTATTTTCATTATTATCATCAAGCACTACCAAGTTATCCACAACTTAAAGTGTAGAATAAGAAAAGAGAATTTGGCCCGTCAAGTTTATTCTTTCCACAGACCACATACAATCTGGCCAATCATAGGGGGTAAAATTGACTTTGGGTGATTTGACTTCAATGGCAATGTATAACTGGCGGCTGAATCAATATCGCCCATTTTCCACTATCACTCAATTTCAAGATTACCTGCATGGACTCTTCTAAAGAAATAAGGGAAGAGATTTGTGAAGCGCTGATGATCATTTTGAGGGATCCAGTTAAAAATGGAGAAGTTTTAAGCAACTGGAGACTTCAAAACTGTTATCCCTCATCCCTGGTAACATCTGAGTGAATCTATGCTGCACCTTACCATTGCTTTGATATTTTGAAGTACTTATAATGGATTGTCCAAACTTTGGCCTAACAAGTTTTACATCACGTCTTGTTTTTATATTCTGAGCCACTAGATACAAAGCCAAGGATTCTCCTTTTCTTTTGCATAGTTTCTCTACATGCTCTGTAGCCTTCAATTATCTGTGCATCTCGCACCAAGATCTCACTCATTCTGTATTCGAATTACAATCATTCCAGTTAAGGGTTATTTGCTTTTTCTGTTCTTACTTTCAAAATATATTTATCCACATTTTTCTACATTGAACTGCAACCATCTGCCCAACCTGCTAGCCCACCCAGGTACCCCTGCAGTCTTTCATAATCCTCCTCACAATTTGCCATACGCCAAATTTGGTGTCATCAGTCAATTTCAGTATTGTTCCTTCAAATTCTATGTATTCAAATTATTTTGGTTAACACTCAAGTATTTTTATTTTCGTTACTATAATGACATGGCATATTTTCTAATATCACCAACTCAGACTAATCAGCATGTGAGTATAACAAATATCATTACATAATATTTGAAGTTTAGAAATTGTGAACTCAATAAATATCGATTGTTTTTTGGATATTAAGGGAATCTTGGGATAGTGCAGCGAAAGTGGAGTTGAGGTAGAAGATCAGCCATGATCGTATTGAATGGCGGAGCAGGCTCGAGGGGCCGAATGGCCTATTCCTGCTCTTATTTCTTATGTTCTTATTCTATACAATCATATTTATTGATTAAAAATAAATACAGCATTGCACAGTGATGGAGAAGGGAACTGAAATGGAACACACATGGAATTTGAAATAAAGTAGAAAATGTTGAAAAGGCTCAATCGGTCAGTCTCCATTTGAATGAGATAGGTAAATATTTTGAGAAGCTCTGCCCCGCCCCAGATGTTGCCCCCTCCAGGCCAGAACAACACGTTCCAGTCGTGCAGCGCTGCCGTGTTGGAAGGCTCCTTCCCTCCCTTAAAGGGAAGGGCCATCACTGCAGGCTCTGCAAGAGGAAAACTTACCTGGTCCCCGATGGCAGCCGCAATCCGGCCCGATCAGCCCGATGCACTGCAGCAGAGTGCCAGGCTGATGGAGCGCTGGGGGAAAAAAACCAGAGAAGGAGCATTTGATTTTTTTTCCCCTACCTCGGCCACCTCGCCTTTAAGTACCGCCCCGAAGAGCCCGGCCTCCCAATGAACGCCTCCTGCAGCTGCCGGTGTTGTCGCCCGGCGATGTGGCAGTGGGCGAACTGAAGTTTGGGTCCAGGGTGCAACCGGGGCGATGAAATCACTATCTCCGTGCGAAGGTGATCAGGGTGCAGCGCCATACCGCCGCCGCAAACCTTCTCGCCACGCCTGGGCCGTAAGTGGTTAGCGCCCCATTATCGCCCCCCCGGAGGCGATAACGGGAGGCGCAAAGGTACCCAATTTCTCCCCCAAAGAGTTTATATGCTGAAAGGTATTAATTTTTGCATAAAGGTACAGGAACACATTGAAGAGCAATTTAATTTGAGTAATTCATTGCTTTAGCAGCCAGGCTTTCAATACATTGGCCCGGAATTTCCGATTGGAGGCTTCCTGCGTGCGGATGCCTCCTATTGGAAAAAAATCTATGCCCTTATCTGAGGGCTCCCAAGGCCCAGATACTTCCGATGCTGGGCCTCTCCACAGTCGAAATGCGCAGGGCCCAGGTATCCCAGGGGCGCAGGCGGTTCGCAAGCATCCCTCGGGTCACGTGGGCCAGGCGAGCCAATGAAAGAAGGGAATCCCCCTTCATACTTTTGACAGATAGACCTGTCAAATATATGAATGGGGATCACTGAAAAAACACACTAAAACATTAAATACATTTTTTAAAAAACCACCACATTTTTAAAATGAGCTAAAATTACATTAAATATTTTAAACAAAAATTTTATTTTTTGAAAAAAATAAAGTTTTTTACGGGCCTAAAAATAAACTTAGCTTTTTTAAAAGTATTTTTAAATTATAAATGAGTGAACATTTTTTTATTTTTTTAATTTTTTAAACTCTTATGCTGGTAAAAGCAGACCTTACGCCTGCTTTTACCAGGCGTAAGATTTCTAAGGGTTTTCAGCGGGCTGAGGTTCTGCAGAAAGCGGAACTCTCCACCCGCAGAGGCCCTTCTCCAGGGCAGGCGTCCGATCTGTCAAGACGATTCTTGACAGATCGGAAATGCCGGTTTTCAGCGCATGCGCTTCGCATGCCTGAAACCGGCATTTCCGATGTCCCTCCGGGTGTAGGCATTGGAAAATACGGGCCAATACGTTTCTTTTCTAGTGCAAGGCAAGTGTAAGTTATCTGTCAGTTAGAAACAGTGCTCTGAGTGCTGACCTTCCCCGATATAACTGAAGAGGAAGGAGGTACTCATGACTAACCTACTAGCGTAACTATGTTAGCTGTTTCAATTTTATACTCCAGCACACTGTGTTAATAACATCTGAAAAGTACAATGTTGAAGTGATAAGGCTAGTGGCAATAATCCATCTGAATTGCTTTCCAGTTTCATGGATCAATTCAAATAATAAGAAAAAGCTCAGGGTGCCACCTGTGCCCGTCTTTTTGATGCATTTCATCATAACATCTTTAACAGAAGTTATATTCTTTTACATCACTTTGGATTTATTCGGATCCCCAATGCATCTACTGTAATCAGTGGAAATACTTTCAAGTATTAAAGACTATTGTTATGTAGGCAAATGTGGTAGCTATATTTTGTGCATTTTGTTTTTAGAATATTGACCGAGAGGTTTTCTTTTTAAAAAAAAATAATATTGACTTTTATTTTATTTTGATTCGAGCCATGAAAAATGGCATACATATTGGCTCCAGTATTGCTCTTTGCCTTGCCTGTGCATTGGTCAGGCAGAGTGCAAAGGAAGTGTGCTTCAGCTGTCCAGGCAGCTGTCTGGTGGAGGTAGAGGGGATCCCAGGTGTAAGGCCCATCAATAGCTTCTCGGTGAGCCATTGGAAAGGTGCCAGGAAGCGCTTTCCCAACTCGTTTCCATGGTTATGCTGAGCCTGCACCTAATCAGATGCAAGTCTGGGTTCACCCATTGATGAAAGCCCTGAACTCCCAGGGCAATGTAGAGGGGGAGGAGACCTAACGGGTCTCCACGTTGTTTTCATCTCTGTAGTGCCAAGAAAATGAGTGTTTTCCAGACAATATCAGGGCCATTTTGTTTTAAAATCCCACCTGAAGAACAGTATCTTAGATAATGCAGAATTCCCTCAATACTAGCTGCAGTATCAGTCTAAATTATGTGCTAAAAGCCTGAGTGCTCCCATCTGAGCCAGGGTGATGTTCTAAGCTAACATTAAAAAGACTCGAGCAAAATCTAAGTTGAAGCATCAACAGCATGAAATGGCTAACCAGATAGATAAATAGATGTTTGAGGCATTGTTTTGGGTAAGTGGGTCTCTTTGGAGGCGAGTTCATTAATGGAACCTGAAGTGTCACACAGCACTAGGATCCTGCAGACCAATGTCCTCATGGGTAGGGTGGTCTTAGCTAGACAAACAGAAGCAAGTTTACCAGTGTTCTGTGCTTGGTAACCTGTGCAGTTTTAGTTAGTCAGATTTCAATGGTACTGCTTTGCACACTTTGGGGTCCCTAAAGCCTTGGCTTTTGCCAGCCTGAGCTTAGGGAAATGGGATGTGCCTTAGAGGAAGAGTGTGCACTCCAAATGTGAACATTGCTTATGTAGATTTCTTCGTACTTTGGTTTGGCGATTCTTAAGCATGGTAGTGGGTTTCTGCAGATGCCAGACACCTGACTGGTGAAGAAATAAGATAGTTTGAGCTCAGTTTAAAATTTCTTCCTAATCCTGTTATTTAGATAATAGATTATGTGCTTGATTGTAGCAATGTTCAGCCTGTATAGGGATGGATTAACAATGCTATGGGTTTCAGTGCATAACTTAGTTCCCCCAAAAGTATGGAAGATTCTACGCAAGTAAAAAGGAGGCGTAAGACCCCTTTTGAACAAGGTAAGTAGTTAATTAAGTATAATTTTAAATTTTTTTCAACAGGTTTATCTTTTTTAGAGACTTTAAAGAAAGGTAAGTTAATTTTTATAACTTTTAAAAAGTATTTTAATTTTTTCAAAATTTAAATTTTTGTTTCGTTATTTTATTAATGTGATGGGGTTTTTTTAAATTTATTTGAGGTTTAGCTGTTCTTTTGGGGCCGATTTCAATTAATAGATTTGACAGGTCTTCTTGTCAAATCTCTGAATGAAAGATGGTCTGCTGCCATTGGCTCTCCATGGCCCACGTGATCCCAGGGGTCGCATCGCACTAACTGCGCCCCTGGAACACGCAAGCACTGCGCGCCGGCACTAGGGAGAGGCCCAGGACCCGAAGTTCCTGCGGGGGCAAACAAGAACGGCAGATGCGGTATGTGATATCGCGCGCGATCCTTACCCCCGCGGCAAGCCTCCGAATCGAATTTCTAGGCCAACGTTTCTCCACACTTTTAAAGAAATTAATGAACCTGCCTATGCTTTAGAGCAGATGGAGATAACGTGGCTAAAAATCTGTGGCCCTTCCACCATACCTCTGTTGGAGCATGCTGGAAGGGCTGGAATTTACACTCAATCCCAACCTTACATTGGGAATCCCAATTGACCCTGTGTGAAATGGAACATCATCTGTGCTGTGTCTGGTGGGACCAGGCCTGCTGGCCCACCGAATGTCAGTAGTGGGCCCCACCTGGTGGTGCAGCCCAGGATCGCAGCCTGGACTCCCAAACAAAAATTACAATTAAATTTTTTTTTTAATGTAGTCCGCTTACAAAGAAAGCGACTTGAAACTCATCAAAATAATTCCCAAGGGGACCCAACACTTCCCCCTCCCCAACCAGCAAGTTGTGTGCAAGTTACAGCTTGTGGTAAAAGGGTGCCCTAGATGTGCCCTAGTAGTGTGGGCATCACAGGTTGTAAAGGTCATCTTGGAGACATGAAAGGTGCTAAGTAAATGCAAGTGCTTTCTTTCCAAACAAGAACGGTCCTTTGCTTTCCCAGGCATATTTTCCCACTGTCACTCAAAATCACACACATGCACACCTCAGGTAAGTGCTCAGCCTGTACACCAGATGAGGCTGTTGTAGGAATCTGTATCTAAGCTCACTGTTAGTTGCTCCAGCATGGTACTTCACTTTGCTACAACCAGTTGGTGCACCATTGACATGATGCCCATCTATTTGATCATCCAGGGCATGATGCAATGCACGTAACCCTATGGGCAAATCAACAGCTATCGCTCACAGTGGAAAAGGTCACATTCTTCATATTTTCATGGGATTGAGGTGTGTGGTTGTGGATGTTGCTACTTGAAAAAAGTATGTCTTTGTATTTGGTCATTGGATTTGCAGTGAAATATACACTATTAGGTGCACATTGGTTGACATTAAAAGTGAGAAAAATAGATGTTAGCGCAGTGTACCATTTGAAAGAAATAGGACCAACAAAACACAGATATAATCTTGAATGCTGTCCGACTGTTCCTATGTATCAATATTATTTGCACTCTGATTTAGTATCTGTGCTGAAACTAATGGGGTACTGATGTGAGTCACCAATTAATCACCTGTGCTCCAAAAGATAGCCTATATTCTACTTAATAAAAGGGTTATTTTCACAGTGTATAATTAAAAATACTAAAATGAATCAGTTATAAAAGGGTTATTCAGAATTTTGCTACAATGCTTGGAATATGACCTTGAAGTTTGATTGCTATGATGGAATAGATTATACAATTTTTGAACTACTTTTCAACCAATATTTATCTATGCAGAGATTATGAAGTTTCAAAATCTTACAGGTCTAGTTTTGTTTAAGCACTGTTAATATATTGTATAATGGGTACCGGATAATTTTTTTTGTGTTGCAGAGTGGGGTTTGATAATTGTGCTGGGGCTGGAGGGGGCAAGTTTGATGTAATTTGATGCTGACATTGCACATTGTGGCCAGAGTCATCGGAATTTTCTTTCCCTTGGCGGGTCCGGTGCGGGCAGTGGCCATGGGGGGTCACGACCCCGCGGCTGGCTCATCCCGCTGTAGAAAATGAACTTACCTTAACGGGGCCTATTATGCCCGCCCAGCACGTTAACCCAGCCCAATGAGATGGAGCGGGTCTGGTGACGTCATTCATGACGCGTTTTCAGCTGGGATCTTTAAAGGGACCCTGGCCACATTACATTTGAAGTTTAATCTAACAAAGTGGATGTTGAATCTTTACTCTACAATAATATAATAAAAATTATATATGAGTGACAAAGAAATATTTAAATAATATTATCATTAAGTATTATGACGCCATCGACCAATACGATCAAGAACATAATTTAAAAAGTACATTAATTGGGAAGTTATTGGTGCTTTAATCACAAATCTATAGACTTTGTATCAGTAACTGGTACAAAAAAAGATGTGTGTGTGTGTATAGGTACTATATAAAATTAAGCAGATTTTAAATGTAATTGTAAAGGGGTGGATTTACAATCTTATGCAAGTTCAGCAGAAGAGCAGTGTAAGTGGTGCTTGTGTGTTTCTGGGATTTCTGCAGCTCTTCCGTTGAAGTTAACAACGGACAAGTGAGAGAACCTCCGCAGAAATTCACCACCAAAGTCTCAGACTGAAAAATTAAATGAGTTATATTCAGGGACTGAAAGCAAATTGAACCAGTGGAATGAGTGATGCGAATGAAATTGTTACGGTTGATGACTTGATTTAATGTGTAACTGGACAATCACAGTATACTGTGAGAAAAACCTGACCAGAAACAAAACAAACATTTACTTAAATGGTACATGTCATTTTTTCATAGTGCAGATCAATTCAACAACAACAACTTGTATTTATATAGCGCCTTTAACGTAGTAAAACATCCCAAGGCGCTTCACAGGAGTATTATAAGACAATAATTTGACACTGAGCCACATAAGGAGAAATTAGGGTAGGTGACCAAAAGAAATAGGCGGTCTTTGTTATGCTGCGGATATGTGGTCGGAAGCTCATTTCAGGGTCAAATATGACACCAAGGTTGCGAACAGTGTGGTTCAGCCCCAGACAGATGTTAGGGAAAGGGATGGAGTCAGTGGCGAGGGAATGGAGTTTGTGGTGGGGACCGAAAATAATGGCTTCGGTCTTCCCAATATTTAATTGGAGAATCACTGCAATTACTGTTGAGTTGGTAGGCAACAGCCAAGAATGGCCAGTGAAAAATGTATTTCCCTCACCATCCAGGTAGGAGGGGAGCCTTCAGCACTCACATCCCTTCAGGAATTTCTGAATGAACATTTACCAGTAGCTTTTCAAGTAGAACAGAATCTCCATCAATCTTTATTTTGGTTTGTTTTTCATGCTGTCAAGTAATCAGCTGGAGCAATGGCCATGGAACTCCCGCCTCAGGTTGACCAACGTGCTTCCCAAGCTGCGTGAATCCCGTGGCCATGCAGGGAAATTTAAAAAGTAAGTGAAGAAAGGCTCTTAAGTGCCTGTAAACTACCTGATAATCATCTCAATTGGGTCTCCCGTCGCTGCCGGTCGGGTTGGCTCCGAGATTACAGACGTGCCTGTGGGAAAGGCGCATGAAGGTTCCTGACCCGCTGTCAAAAATAACAACTTTCCCACCCGACCCGCCACCAATCTCACCCGCTACCACCCCGGAAAATTCAGCCCTTACAGTCAGCCCCAGATCATGGAGGATGTTGACCTGTTCAGGTACTTAACAGTGAGAAAACCTTCCCTGGCTGGGCTATACCAATGATTGCTTCAGCAAAAAATTATAGCTATGTAAGTAACTGAGAAAAAAGTTTTATAAAATATCTGGGAATAAAATGATTTGGGGGAGAAGGAACAAAGTTAATTGCATCTTGAGTCAGTTTTCACGGTTATAATAATGTAATGGTGATTGTACTGGATTAGTTGGCAAATTGTGAAATTGAAATTAATAAATCTGAGTGTGGATTAACACCAGAAAAAAAGACCATGAAAGCTACCACAGCTGTGTAGCCTACCGCTCCTTGTCCTCCGCTCAGGCAGGCAGCATAGTTGCACAGGAAATGGTGTAGGCACTCACCCAAAATAGTTAAGCTTATTATAATTTGCCTGTTTACCATTAACCATGAAGGTTTCTCAAAGGGGTTCAATTTTAAGCTGGAGAATGTATCAAAAGTTTGTTTGTCTTAAAAGCACAGGAATATAAAGATAATGTACAGTATAACAACCAGTGCTTCGAAAGCTGATGGTCATGATTTCGAAGTCCATAGTTTCCTGAATTGCTCATTTTTTCCATTTTCCTTTCTTTTATTGGTTTGGAGCTTTCCATTATTTCTTGTGATCTCAGCTGATCTCGCTCTCATCTCTAAGCTTAAAAGTTATGGGTTCAATTTCCACTCTAGCATGTGAGCCTGCAATTATGGCTGACACTGAGGCAGTGCTGCCCTATCACCATTCGCCCATCACCCCTGTGGTCGCTGACCTACATTGGCTCCCGGTTAAGCAATGCCTCGATTTAAAAATTCTCATCCTTGTTTTCAAATCCCTCCATGGCTTCGCCCCTCCCTATCTCTGTAATCTCCAGACTCACAACCCTCTGAGATTTCTGGCCTCTTGAGCATCCCTGATATTTTAATCGCTCAACCATTGGTGGCCAGGCCTTCAGCTGCCAAGGACCTAAGTTCTGGAATTCCCTTCCTAAACTTCTCCGCCTCTCTATCTCTCTTTCCTCCTTAAAACCTACCTCTTTGACCAAGCTTTTGGTCATCTGCCCTAATATCTCCTTATGTGGCTCGAATTTTGTTTGACATTTTACTACGTTAAAGGCGCTATATAAATACAAGCTGTTGTTGTTATTAGAGGTGCCATTTTTAGAATCAGATATTAAACTAAGCATACTAGAGGACTATTTATAGAACGGAGTTCTCTGGTGTCCTGGGAAACATTCTTTGCTCAACCAACAGCAACAAAAAAAAGGATTCACTGTTAAAGTAGTTATTTATCTCATTTCTGTTTGTGAAATCTTGCTCTGTGCAAAATCACTGCACCTCAGAGTAGCCCGTGAGATCTTCCTGGGAGATGTTAGAAATGTGATGAGATGCTGTAGAAATGCAAGTCTTTTGTTTTCTTTACATGTTCTATTTTTATGAACCCAGTAAAGATGTTTAAACTATGAACACAATTCCAAACATGGTTACTTGTTTATAATATAAAGAATTCAGTATTTTAATGATTACTGGTGTATTCTTGTTGGAAATTTGCTGTTGATGTTTGTATCATCCGTGACTACTGTCGAGGCTTTCTGAGCTGTTTCACATCACAAAGCAGAATGAAGGCCTTTTAGAAAATTATCACTATAGTCAGTGGGATCAGCCGACAGTTAAAACAAAATTATATCACTGTGAATAATACACTGTTGTCTAAAGGTGCAACTGCGATAAATGTTTTTGTAGCTTAATGTATGCTAGCTGCCAATTAATAAACTGTATTGTGGAGAGTTCAGTTCTTAAACTTGTGCAAATTGAACTGCGTAGTTAATACATTTGTTTGGTCTCACATATTGCCATTGGTTTTAGTGGAGATGTTGGTGTATTAATGCATGTATAGAGACTGATACGGAAAGACACTTGACTATGCTCTTAATGTTGCTGTATTTGCCTTATAAACCCAGTGTGCGCATTATAATGCTATTTGCTCGAAAGACCTTAGTAATACAACACACATGCAGAAAAAAAGTTAACTTAATGGCCAGAAAGTCATGGGCAGCACATGCACGATCCCAAATTAATGCGGGGAATATTTTCCAAGACGATGTTGTGAAGGATGTCGTCAGGTGAAACAACATATTTCCTGTACCTACCTTTTATAGGACCAATCTACTGAATGTATGCTAAAGGTAGACAGCCTCACACACCTGCTATGATTATCAGGTTTGCTGTCCAAAAATTGTGTTCATTCATTTTAAATTTTCAGTTCAAAGTGGGAAAAATGCCCTTTTTGGGTGGTGCATGATGAACCCTCAATATCTTGCAGGCTAAATTATTGCAAAAACATTCAAAATATACTTACACACTTGAAATTTAAATGATTCACTGTACAAAAAAGCTTTTCATCAAGGCTCCTCAGAAAAGTTTGAGCACATTTTAATTATTACTCTTTGTGCACTCATGTAGCACGTAAGAACATAAGAATTAGGAGCAGGAGTAGGCCGTACAGCCCTTTGAGCCTGCTCCACAATTCAGTAAGATCATGGCTGTTCTTCGACATCAACTCCACTTTCCGGCCCGATCCTCATATCCCTTGATTCCCTTAGAGTTCAAAAATCTATCTATCTCAGCCTTGAATATACTCAATGATTCAGCATCCACAGCCCTGTGGGGGAGAGAATTCCAAAGATTCACAACCCTCTGAGTGAAGATATTCATCCTCATCTCAGTCTTAAATGGCCGACCCCTTATCCTGAGACTATGCCCCCTAGTTCTAGACTCTCAAGCCAGGGGAAACATCCTCTCAGCATCTACCCTGTCAATCCCCCTTGGAATCTTTTATGTTTCAATGAGATTACCTCTCATTCTTCTAAACTCCAGAGAGTATAGGCCCAGTCTACTCAATCTCTCCTCGTAGGACAAACCTCTCACCCCAGGGATCAATCTAGTGAACCTTCGTTGCACCACCTCTAAGGCGAGTATGTCCTTCCTCAGATAAGGAGAACAAAACTGCACAGTACTCCAGGTGTGGTCTCACCAAAGCCTTGTACAATTGTAGTAAGACTTCCTTACTCTTGTACTCCAACCCCCTTGCAATAAAGGACAACATGCCATTTGCCTTCCTAATTGCTTGCTGTACCTACATGCTAACTCTGTGTTTTCTGTATGAGAACTCCTAAATCTCTCTGAACACCAAGATTTAATAGTTTCTCATCATTTAAAAAATATTCTGTTTTTCTATTCTTCCTACCAAAGTGAATAACCTCACATTTCCCCACATTATACTCCATCTGCCACCCTATTGCCCATTCACTTAACCTGTCTATATCCCTTTGCAGGCTCTTTGTGTCCTCCTCACATCTTACTTTCCCACCTAGCTTTGTATCATCAGCAAACGTGGCTATATTACACTCGATCCATTCATCTAAGTCATTAATATAGATTATAAATAGCTGAGGCCCAAGCACTGATCCTTGCGACACCCCACTAGTTACAGCTGAAAATGACCCGTTTATCCCTACTTTCTGTTTTCTGTCCATTAACCAATCCTCTATCCAAGCTAATATATTACCCCCAACCCCATGAGCCCTTATCTTGCGTTATGTGGCACCTTATCGAATACTGTTTGGAAATTCAAATATACTACATCCACTGGTTCCCCTTTATCTACCCTGCTAGTTACGTCCTCAAAAAGCTCTCATAAATTTGTTAAACGTGATTTTCCTTTCATAAAACCATGTTGACGCTGCCTAATCATATTATGATTTTCTAAGTGCCCTGTTATCATGTCCCTAATAATGGATTCTAGCATTTTCCCAATGATTAATGTCAGGCTAACTGGCCTGTAGTTCCCTGTTTTCACTCTCCCTCCTTTCTGGAATAGCGGGGTTACATTTGCTACCTTCCAATCCGCTGGGACCGTTCTAGAATCTAGGGAATTTTGGAAGATCATAACCAATGCATCCACTATCTCTGCAGCCACCTATTTTAGAACCCTAGGATGTAGGCCATCAGGTCCAGGGGTTTGTCGGCTTTTAGTCTCATTAGTTTCTCACTCTTATTAACCCCTTGGTTCCCCACTATTTCTGGTATGCTTCCTGAACTAATATCAGAAAACATGAAAATCTTGATGGTACATTTTAGTGATACTGCTTCATTTGTGCACAGAAAATGGACTTTTTGTGTTTATACTGATCGGAAGGAGTGCTGAATCTATAAACAGCAAGCATCCTGGATGGGATTTTGAAAGGTCATTTTAACGTACTATTAATGATTTTACTCTGCACACAGGCGCGCTTTTTATATATTGCCATGTTTGTTTTTATCTGGGAGATCTCATCATGAATCCTCTGTGACTTCATAAAGAGCGCAGTGAGTTGGATTATCGTACATGTTTTTGCACTTGAAAAGAGATTGTCAAACATAGGTAGGCTGACGTGACTGGAAACAGAAAATAGGAGCAAAAAACAGTATGGGCTGGATTTTGATACTGGGGCGGGTTGGGGTCGTGTCATCCACTTTTCGTGTTATCCACCCGACTGCAATTGGATGTGGGAGAGTGATGCGATTTTCACCTAATTGGGCAATTGAGTTCCAGCATGTGGGAACCCATGACCCAATTAATGTTTTGAGTCTGAAAGTCGCCTCTGATGATGTCATCATTACTGCTGCATTGAAGGTCTTCAGAGACTGCCTGGCCTTTGCTGTGAGAGGACCTGGATGCAAAATGAGCAAGTCAGAGAGAGAGAGAGATTTCCTCTGAGAGGACCTGAAGGCAAAATGAGCAGCAGCAGCAGCCCTGAGAGAGAGAGAGAGAGCGAGAGAGAGCCTTGCCTTTGCTGTGAGAGGACCTGAAGGCAAAATGAGCAGCAGCAGCAGCCCTAGGTCTGCTCCCAGATACTTTTCCTACTACTACTACTCCTCCGTTGTAATAGTGGACCTGCAGCTGATAGTCAGCTTTCGAAATGTGCTCCCGCCAGGTTTCACAATCATGTTTCAGAACAGGCGTGCTTCACGTAGAACAAGGGTTAAAATCACAAAGCCCTTTCAAAATGGCATTATAGAGCCAATTTAGTGCTTGTTAAGGGCCTTAACAGCCTATCCCGCCTCTTAAAGGCGGGACGGAGTCGGGACCAGCAGATACGATTTAATGAAAATTGCGTGGAGGTGGGATGGAGGCGGACTTGTGCCCGCCCGCCAATTTTCGCAATTTTAACCCCCCACACGCCTCCAAACCCGCCTCCACGGGTCAATGAAAATCCAGCCCTATGTGTTTTTGGCTGTCAAACAACTCTGGTTGATTTTACTTCAAGGCTAAAGGTACCAACTTCCCTTGAAAGTGAGATGTCATTATGTAGCATTAGTTTTATAATGCACTTTCTGTCTGTTGCTTAGTAAGACTTGATTGTGTTACACGTGTTGATACTGGACCGTTGGATCAGTAAGTGGACCAGCAAGGATTAGACGGTCTATATCTTCTGAAACTACTGCAGTAACACTATTCAGGTCTGTTTCTCTTCTCCACATTTACTTTAAACCTTCCAGCAAGAGTTATTGCAGTGACCAAGGGTGCATGTTGTTCGTGGGGCAATTTTAAGTGTTACTACCTATTGAAATTGCTGATGTTTCAGATGTTGAAACTAAAAATTGTTTTGCTGTTCAGCCATATTTATCCAGTGTTCCACTGACACTACTTTACTGAACTGCAGCATCCCTCAGCCACTCAGTGAAGCACAGGTTTTGCACCTCTATTCATAGGTAATTAAAATATTGCATGTCACTAAAATTATTGGTGTTCAGAGGGACCTGGGTGTCCTTGTACACAAATCACTGAAAGTTAACATGCAGGTACAGCAAGCAATTAGGAAAGCAAATGGTATGTTGGCCTTTATTACAAGAGGATTTGAGTGTAAGAGTAAAGAAGTCTTACTGCAATTATATAGGGCCCTGGTGAGACCACACCTGGAGTATTGTGTACAGTTTTGGTCTCTTTACCTAACGAAGGATATACTTTCCACAGAGAGAGTGCAATGAAGGTTCACCAGACTGGTTCCTGGGATGGGGGGGATTGTCCTATGAGGAGAGATTGAGTAGACTAGGCCTATATTCTCTAGAGTTTAGAAGAATCAGAGGTGATCTTATTGAAACATACAAAATTCTTACAGGGCTTGACAAGGTAGATGCAGGGAGGATGTTTCCCCTGGCTGGGGAGTCTAGAACCAGGGGTCACAGTCTCAGAATAAGGGGTTGGCCACTTAGGACTGAGATGAGGAGAAATTTCTTCACTCAGAGGGTGGTGAATCTTTGGAATTCTCTACCCCAGAGGGCTGTGGAGGCTCAGTCGTTGAGTATATTTAAGACAGAGATCAATAGATTTTTGAATATTAAGGGAATCAAGGGAAGTGGGGATAGTGCAGGTATTGAATGGCGGAGCAGGCTCGATGGGCCAAAAATGGCCTACTCCTGCTCCTATTTCTTTTATTATTTTGCTAAAGTATTGGATTATTGAGCTAAATTATTTTTGAATGCGGACTGTGCATATAAAAATATGCGTATGGAAGGAAATTATGACGAAGCAGAGTAATTGTACTACTATCTCCATGAACCTATGCATCTGCCTTCCTCCCCCGCCCCCCGTCCCCTTTACCGTAACTATAGCCCGAACTCTGAGTTTGGGCAGGGTACGGTGCAGGCAGGAAACCCTGCCTGCAGCATGAGGCCTGGGCCATTTTAACTCCCACGCCTCACTTCAATAGTGTTGAACTGTCTCCCAGCTGAAGTGATGTCAACACCAGCGTGCGGGAGTGAGAATTCGTGTGGGAATTAATCGGGGGTAACCCAAGGGAACCGCCCCTGCCATAAGGTTTGTGCCGGTACTGGGAGGGAGAGGGAAGGCCGAGACTGTGGAGTCCCTAAGGATCCCTTGTGGGGCCCAGAGGAGCACTCCTGCTCATCCTAGCCCATGAGGAATCATCACAGAAATGTTTTAAATACTTACATTGATAGTGTTAGCGATACTACAGTTATTCTCAGTGCCTCTAGACAGGAGGGGGGGAAATTAGTTAAGATTCTCATACCTGAGTTGGAAGGGAGTTGTATGCCATTTGGATGAGGATAACATGGATCTTAGCTCTGATACTTATGCCGTGGTTAAAATGCCTGACAATATGCGCTGTCTGATCTTGCACCTGAAGAATGGACACTTGGTGACATCTTGAAAGATAGCTGACTTCACCCATGGAACAATAACCTACGATGAATCAGCCCATTTAAGAGAGAGGAAGAGAATTGGGGAAATTAAGCATATGAAATTCACACTTCATAAGTGAAAGGGATGCATACAAAATCTTTAGTTTAGCACAATACCAGTCAGCAACTGAATGGCTTTTGATGCACTGTTGTACAGGATGCTGAGCTAATAACATAATGAATCAGTTACATTAATATTAACCCTTGGCCCTCCTTCAGTAAACCGATAAAATGTAGTTAAAATCGCCATCCAGCTAGATGCTATTCGCAATAACTGGTGGTTGCTTGATTGCAGGGAAGTGCAATTAGGAAATGAAAAGTAAGCTGCACACAATTAAAGTGTGACATAAACAATACATTTTACTATCATTTAATAACAGAAAATGAAAGGACACATTTTAAGATATTAGGGGGTGAATTTCTGACCGGGGATCAAACTGGGAACCTTGCAGTCTGTTGACTCAGAATAAAACTGGGCGAAGCATGTGCGTTCATTTTGTGAGAGTACATTTTCTTTTAAAAGAATTGTTTAGCTTTTTAATTTTTCATTTAAAGAATCAATGCCTTATCATAGCCAATCTGATCTGCTTCATCTCATCTGTAGGTCAGGTAGAGTGATAGATTTGATCATAACCACATCACACGTGCAACTGTGCCACATATTGCCTTAGAAACATAAGCCCCAATTTTAACCCAGCCAGTCTGGTGTGAATAGGGCAGGCAGGTTATTAAAATGGTGGTGGGGTGATCGCACCGCATTCCGGTTCTCTTCCCCCCCCCCCCCCTGCCATTTTCACTCTTATGCTGTCAGCTAGACCTTCCAGTGATCTCAACATAGCCTACTTTTTAAGAATGGACTTGCAGAGTAGGTGTAAGGCTCACTCCTGGGATTTAACATTCCCTCCCCACCATACCGGCCACGCACACGTTACTGGTGCTTCCAATTGTAATTCCTCATAATTCACTGGTCAGATTGCAGCTGAAGAACTGTGTTTAGTCACACTTTTGTTTGGTCACCACACGACAAAAAGGAGACATTGAAGAGTGTGCAGAAAAGAGCAACACAAATGATTCCAATTGTAAAGCGGATCAATCATGGGGAAGATTAGAGAAGGTAAGCTCTACGTCTTAGCGAGAAGATTAAGGGATGCTCATTGAGGTATATAAAATATTAGATGATGTAAATCCACAGTATTACTTCAGTAATAATATAATACTTAAGTAAGTTAGTTAGACCAAAAGCATTAATTTAAAATAGTCAAATGTAAATTTAAAATGGCTATATATTAGAATATTGTTTTACCCAAAGGGTGATAACTGTCTGTAATAATCTGCCAGGTAGATACAAAGATATTGCAGGGCCAATAATGTAATGTTTGACATCCAAAATGTTAATGCATATTGGGAATAAGCAATCCAGAGTATTGGGTGCAAAGGCCTGCTAAGCACTCGTGTGGATAGCATGGGAAAATTCAGCAGGGAAGCACCTGTGATACTGAGGTCCTGGGCATCATTAAACAGAATTTTACAGCACAGAAGGTGCACATTTGGCTATTAAGTCTGTGTTGGTCCCCTAAAAGAGCTATCTGCTAAGTCTGATTCCCCTGACCTTTCTGCATACACTTTTACAATTTTCATTTCTTTTTCAAATATTCAAACACTGCTCTTTTAAAAGCTATTTCTTATGTCCTATTAGCTTTAAATTTACCATAATTGCATGGAAGAGAAAATTAAATTGAATAAAAATATAGAAGGGAAGCAAAAAATGGAGATTAGAAAGGTCAAGAGAGGGTGTGAAGACTGGCAGGTAACTTAAAGGGAAATATTAAAGGATTTTGTAAATGCATTAAAAAAAGGCTGGTTAAGGAAGCCAGCACAGATTTGCAAGTCATGTCTAATAAATTTAATACAGTTAAAAGACAAAAGGAAGTGACAATGTATTGATGAAGGATGTTGCGTAAACAATTTTTCAAGAGACATTTGATAAGATGCCATATGTTGATAAAATTTAAGGCATGTGGTGTTAAAGGGAAAGTAGCTGCATAGCTAAGAAGGTGGATAAAGGACAGAAAATAGGGAGTAATGATTAAGGGATTTTTTTTGGACTGGAGGGATGGAAACAGGCATTCACAGAAATATAATCTGGATTTAGCTATAGGGGTACAATATCATAATTTGTAGACAACACAAAAACAAGGAGTGTAGTTAGCTGTGGAGAGGACCATAAACGCAAGTAACTTCAGAAGATAGACAGGTTAGTACTGTAGATTGGGCAGATATGTTTCAGATGAAATTTAATGTGGAGAAATGTAAGGTGATACATTTTGGGAGGAAGAATAAATAATGGAAATATACACTAAATTGTAAAACTTTAAAAAGGAGTCGAAGGGTAAAGAGACCTAGGGTTTCAGATATACAAATCTAAAAAGTAGGAAGACAAATTCATAAAGTAGTTTAAAAAAAAAAAGATTTTATGAATAAGGGCATAGAGTACAAAAGCGAAGAGGTAATGCTAATCCTATACAAATCATTGGTTAGAATATTATGCCCAGCTTTAGCTGCCATATATTAGGAAGGATTTCAAGAGCAAGGAGATGGTACAGAAGAGATTCACTAGGATGATACCAGGGATGAAATGCTTTTCTTTTGAGGAGAGACTATAGAAACTGGGGCACTTTTAACTCACGCAGAAAGAGTCATGAGATAGAGGTTTTCAAAATTATGAGGGGTTTAGATAATGTCAATAGGGAAAAAACTATTTCCACTTGTCAGTGAATTGATAATTAGGGGGTATAAATTTATAATCATCGCCAAAAAAATAGGAAGAGGTTAGAAAACTTGCTTTTTTGGGAATGTTAGGAAAAGGAATGCCCTATCAGAAATATTGGTAGAGGAGAATCCTTTTAAATTGGAAGTGGATAAATATTTAATTGTGAAAAGTTTTTCAAAAAGCATCAGAAAAAAGCAGAAGAATGGGACTAAGTGAATTGCTGTTACAGAAAACTGGCATAGGTGCAGTGGGAAGAATGGCCTTTTTCTACACTGTAAAGTTCCATGATTCTATGCCTTGATGTTTTCACACACAAAAAAACACAATTAGCTTCACATCATTCACTGGACCTAATAATTGGTTCCTGTCACAGTTTTTGAAATTACCTGATGTAGATGCTTTGTTTAAGTTGTCATTGTGTGTGCTTCATGTATTCAGTGAATTACACATTTAAGCTTTAGTACTATAATTCTTCAGGCCTTTTCCACTATTGGACAGGGAAGGAGGCTTACAAACAGCAAGTCCTGACATGTTCTGTGAATGACCACACTTGCTGCTGTCCTGGTATGTTATCTTATGTTGTAGCCTTCTCCACTCCAAACTGATATTGTTCTTTGGAGTCAGAAGGAAGGTGAGCCTTCAATATATGCTGGGAGTTGTAGTACACAGATTACTTGTGTAAAGTAAAAGGAGTGTGTTTTGGGAGTTGTAATCTGCTGCTTGGTTGCTCTTCATTTATGATGCGGAGATGCCGGTGTTGGACTGGGGTGGACAAAATTGAGAGGTCGCACAACACCAGGTTATAGTCCAACAGTTTTATTTGAAATCACAAGCTTTCGGAGCTATCGATTGCTCCTTCCTCAGGTGACTTCACCTGAGGAAGGAGCAATCGATAGCTCCGAAAGCTTGTGATTTCAAATAAAACTGTTGGACTATAACCTGGTGTTGTGCGACCTCTCAATTTTGCTCTTCATTTAAACAGAGATACCTCTGGGTAGCCTTATCAACTTGTGCCCCAGGCTTTTCTGAAAGGGACAGCACTGCAATGGAAAACATTGGAGACATTTTAAATACACAGCTGGCAGCTAAGTAAATATATTAATTCTCTCATGAATATTGTAATTCTTTATGTAATATATTAGAAGGCTTATTTCCAGTAATAAATCCTCTGCTCAGTGCGAAGCCAAGATTGCAGCTTAGAAGAGTTTCAAATATAATTTGAGCAATTTTATTGGTTGCCATTCAGCTTTTTGCTATTGTTTCATTTGTAGTTGGTTTACTGCTGATTTTTATTTAATTTTCACATGTCCTGATTGGCAGCTTTTACATGTCACTCGTAGTGTTTGGTAGTTTTTGTTGCTGCTTTCTGTACTTGTTTAGTTTTAAGCTGTTGCTGTTTTGTGAATATTAAAATTTGAGCCAGTCAGGTAAAAGTATAATGTATGTCTGACGTCCAATATATGACCCCTGAAACGTCGAAGGCAAAACAAAATTTAGATGAAAGCTGTTTATAGATAGATAGTAAAAAATTATTTTCTTAAAGCTGTACTTCATAAAAATTTGAATTTTGGCCAGATTTCATTTTCACTCAATGCCAATTTTACTAATTCCTGATTTTAGTTTGGTTCATGAAATCATAGAAATTTATGGCACGGAAGGAGGCCATTCGACCCATCGTGTCTGTGCCGGCCGAAAAAGCTATCCAGCCTATTCCCACTTTCCAGCTCTTGGTCCATAGCCTTGTAGGTTACAGCACTTCAAGTGCATTTCCAGGTACCTTTTAAATGTGATGAGGGTTTCTGCCTCGACCACCCTTTCAGGCAGTGAGTTCCAGATCCCCACCACCCTCTCCACAACTCCCCTCTAATCCTTCCACCAATTACTTTAAATCTATGCCCCTGTTTATTGACTTCTCTGCTAAGGATATAGGACCTTCCTATCCACGCTATCTCAGCCCCTCATAATTTTATACACCTCAATCAAGTCTTCCTTCAGCCTCATCTGTTCCAAAGAAAACAACCCCAGCCTATCCAATCTTTCTCAAAGCTAAAATTCTCCAGTCCTGGCAACATCCTCGTAAATCTCCTCTGTACACTCTCTAGTGCAATCACATCTTTCCTGTAATGTGGTGACCAGAACTGTACACTGTATTCTAGCTGTGGCCTAACTAGTGTTTTATACAGTTCAAGCACAACCTCCCCGCTCTTATATTCTGTGCCTCGGCAATAAAGGAAAGTATCCCGTATGCCTTCTTAACCACCTTATCTACCTGTCCTGCTACCTTCAGGGATCTGTGCACATGCACTCCAAGGTCTCTCTGTTCCTCTACACTTCTCAGTATCCTACCATTTATTGTGTATTCCCTTGCCTTGTTAGCCCTCCCTAAATGCATTACCTCACACTTCTCCGGATTAAATTCCATTTGCCACTTTTCTGCCCACCTGACCAGTTCATTGATATCTTCCTGTAGTCTGCAGCTTTCTTCCTCACTATCAACCACACAGCCAATTTTTGTATCATCTGCAAACTTCTTAATCATGCCCCCTACATTGAAGCCTAAATCATTAATATATACTACAAAAAGCAAAGGACCCAGTACTGAGCCCTGCAGAACCCCATTGGAAACAGCCTTCCAGTCACAAAAACACCCATCGACAATTACCCTTTGCTCCCTGCCACTGAGCCAATTTTGGATCCAACTTGCCACTTTCCCTTGGATCTCATGGGCTTTTACTTTTCTGACCAGTCTGCCATGTGGGACCTTGTCAAAAGCCTTGCTAAAATCCATATCGACTCAATCAAACGCACTACCCTCATCGACCCTCCTTGTTAGCTCCTCAAAAATTCAATCAAGTTAGTCAGACATGACCTTCCCTTAACAAATCCATGCTGACTGTCCTTGATTAATCCAGGCCTTTCTAAATGACGATTAATACTGTCCCTCAGAATTTTTTACAATAATTTGCCCACCACCGAGATTAGGCTGACTGGCCTGTAATTACTCGGTCTATCCCTTTCTCACTTTTTAAACAATGGTACAACGTTAGCAGTCCTCCAGTCCTCTGGCACCACACCTGTAGCCAGAGAGGATTGGAAAATGATGGTCAGAGCCTCTGCTATTTCCTCCCTTGCTTCTCTTAACAGCCTGGGATTTCATTTCATCCGGGCCTGGGGATTTATCCACTTTCAAAGATGCTAAACCCCTTAATACTTCTTCTTTCACTATATTTATCTCATCTAATATTTCACACACCTCCTCCCTGATTGCAATGTCTGCATGGTCCCTCTCTTTTGTGAAGACAGACACAAAATATTCATTATGAACCATGCCCACGTCTTCCACCTCCACACACAGGTTACCTTTTTGGTCTCTAATAGGCCCTACTCTTTCCTTAGTTATCCTCTTGCTCTTTATGTATTTATAAAACATCTATGGGTTTTCCTTGATGTTACTTGCCAATATTTTTTGATGCCCTCTCTATGCTTTCCTAATTTCCTTTTTAATTTCACCCCTGCACTTTCTATACTCCTCCAGGCTTTCTGCAGTATTTAGCTCTCAGTATCTGACATAAGCTTCCCTTTTTTGCCTTATCCTACCCTACATGCCCCTTGACATCGAGGGGTCTCTAGATTTGAGTGTCCCACCCTTTTTCTTTGTGGGAAAATATTTGCTCTGAACCCTCACACTTTCCTCCTTGAATGCCTCCCATTGCTCTGACACTGATTTACCTTCAAGTAGCTGTTTCCAGTCCACTTTTGCTAAATCACATCTCAGCTTAGTAAAATTGGCCTTTCCCCAATAGAGAACTTTTACTCCTGGTCTATCTTTGTCCTTTTCCATAACTATGCTAAATCTAACTGAATTATGATCGCTACCACCAAAATGGTCTCCCACTGATACCCATTCCACCTGCCCACCTTCATTCCCTAAAACTAAGTCCAGAACCGACCCCTCTCTTGTTGGACTTGCTACGTACTGACTAAAAAAGTTCTCCTGAATGCATTTTAAGAATTCTGCACCCTCTATACCTTTTACACTGATTCTATCCCAGTTAATATCCGGGTAGTTGAAATCCTCTACTATTACTGCCCTATTGTTTTTGCACTTCTCAGAACTCTGCCTACATATTTGCTCTTTTATCTCCCTCTAACTATTTGGGGATCTATAGTACACTCCCAGCAGTGTGATTGCCCCTTTTTTGTTCTTCAGTTCAACCCATAGGGCCTCATTTGATCCTTCTAATATATCATCCCTCCTCACAGCTGTAATTGTTTCTTTAACCAATATTGCGACCCCTCCTCCTTTTTTATCCCCCTCTCTATCTTGTCTGAAAACCCTATAACCAGGAATGTTCAGCTGCCATTCCTTCCCTTCCGACAGCCATGTTTCAGTAATAGCTATGATATCATACTTCCACGTGTTTATCTGCTCCCTCAGCTCATCTGCCTTATTTACTAGACTCCTTTCATTGAAGTATATACCATTAAGCACTGCCAAACCTCTTTGTTGTCTATTTTCTAGCCTTTGTTTCCTCTGCCTTCCAAACTCACTTACTAATTTACTGCCTTTTCCAGCTTGTATTCTCTCCCTTCTGAATCTACGCTCAAGTTCCCATCCCCCTGCCAAGCTAGTTCAAACCCTCCCCAACAGCAGTAGCAAACCTCCCCGTGAGGATATTGGTCCCGGCCCTGTTAAGGTGCAACATGTCCGGCTTGTAGAGGCCCCACCGCCCCCAGAACCGGTCCCAATGCCTCAAGAATCTAAAGGCCTCCCACCAGCACCATCTCTCCAGCCACGCATTCATCTGCTCTATCCTCCTATTTCGATACTCAAAGTTTATCAGTTCACAGTTTATCCTTAATCTATACCAAACATTATCAAATAAATGAAAATAGTTACTGTAGTCTGTTTATTTGGAGCACTCAATGGTATATTTTGAATCTGATCCTTAGTTTTAAACCAAGATAAAGCCAGGCATTGATTTACGGTTTTCTTATATAAATGTAAGTTCTTTCTTCTTGTATAAAACCTCATCATGTCTTCAGAACATCCCAAAATGCACCACACCTATGAATTATGTTTGAAGCATAATCACTGTTGTATAGGCACCTAGGACAGCCAATTTGTGCACAACAAGGGCCCACAAGCAGTAAAATAATTGACCAGTTAATCTGTTTTTGTAATGCTGGTTAAGTGATAAATACTGAACAGAGAACTGGAAGAACTTCCCTGCTCTTCTGCAAAAAAAAAAGCCCTGAGATATTTTACATCCACCTGCTACCACTGAGCCAACTGGTATTTTTGAGGACAAAGTGCTAATTGAGTGATTACCAGCAACAAATGCAAGTTTATTGAGAAATATACCTTTGTGGATGGGTGTGCGGGGGTGGGGGAGGGGGGGTGGGGGAGATTTGCATGTTGGCAGTGAAAGTTCTATTACCTGGTCGCACAGGAAAATTATAAAAATCCTGCAACGCACTTCTTGAAATTGCCTGATAAAGAAGCTCTGTTTAAGTTTTGATTGTGTATGCTTCATGTGCCAGTATGTTGAATCACACATTTAAGGTTCATTATTCAGATCAAAAACAATATAATCTGCATATCTTAATTCATAGTTACTTAATTTGAATAATTGGACGATTCAAAATTATTTAAGACAAAAATTATTTTTAATTATCAGGACCAGCTGATATTTTTTTTCAAATGATTTTAGTTGCACAAGAAGCCTAAAATAAAACAAAAAAGAAACACAAATTCCTGGCAGTGTTGTTTCAAAATTATATATTTTAATATTTGCTGATATCCTTGCTAAAAGGAAAGAAGCTTTGTAATAATTGAAGATGCACAGCTGTGGTTGAGAAACATATTGTCTGAGCAGTATGAGTACAAATCAATGACACAGGGTACCTTGACAACCTGACTGCCAAGGTCACTTTGCCAGTCATAAGGAAGAGACTCATAAGTTGATTGTCTGGAACCGTACTATATTCTAATTTCTATTCATTCAAAACTGTAGGTTGAGTCTCTGATGTTACCGTATTTTGTTTAGTTGTGATCAGGTCTGTGCAAATCCAATCTTTTCCATCTTTGCAACCTGGAACCAGTGAATATCTGAGGCAGATGGATAAATTTGCTTGGAGATATATCTTGTTCTTTTCATAAATTTAGGGTTAAATGCTTGTACATTCCAGAAAATAAATCCAAACCAAAGTGGTGGTGCACTCCATTTTGCTTCCAAAGTTTCTGTTCATTGCATATCAGGTCGTATTAACAAAAAGTAGCTGGCCAATCATGACGTTTTTTCTCCTTAAAACTCACCGTCTGGTTTGTCGGATTAACAAAGGTGTTGGACTTATAAATTCAAGATGGCTATTCAATTTTAAATAACCAGAGTACAATCATAGACATGTATGTAATGTATTAGCACATGGTTTATCACATGGTTTAGTATGAGCATGCTCAGTTCGCTCTGGCCTAGTAAACAAGCACATTGACTAGCAACTCATTGTGTCTCTGTCCTTCCTTTGTTCTACCCACATATGTTACATTTTGGCAACGAGGATGGGATCCCAAAGCCATTTTTAGGGTTCATGGAAGGACACAGTGTTCAACCTTCGAGTGGAAAAGTTTAAGGTGAATTTGTGACACCTAAGCTAAATTTTTGCGATATTTTACTGTTAATGCTGATGCAGAATCGTCTGTGATTTGCCTTCATGTGTATGTATACACAGCAACAGCGGCATTGATTCTCACAGCTACACAGGTAGCATGCTGAGTCACTGTTCAACGGGATCGGGACAATCATGGCCGTGCCTATGGCATGTATGACCGAGCTCGCGCGCTCGTTCAGTTCTTACATTGAGCGGATGGAGATGTTTTTTAGGGCCAATAACATTATTGAGACCGAAGGTGCAGATGAGAATGTTCAAGCTGAAAATAAAGTAATTCGTGAACGGAAGAAAGCAATTTTTCTAACGAGATCGGGCCAGCTGTCTACGGAACATTGACAAACCTACTCGCACCAGGGAAAGCGAAGGATGCATTGTTTGAAGACATTGTCGAGAAACTTGAGGACCATTTCGACCGAAAGCCATTAGAAAGAGCAGAGAGCTTTAAGTTTGGTACCAGAAACCAAAAACAAAATAAAACCATCAGGAAGTACATTGTAGCTCTTAAGAACCTGTCTTTGCATTGTAACTTCAGCACATTTTTGGATCGTGCGTTGCGAGATATGTTTGTGTGTGGACTGGTGGATGAGCGCGCACAGTCCAAGTTACTGAACACTCCGAACCTAACATTTGACACAGCATGCAAAATTGCCCTATCTATGGAGATGGCGTCTAAGAATGCTAGGGAGGTCTGTCCAACTCAAGTGACTAGTGCAGCTGAGGTCTACAATCACAAAGCCACCGCCAAACCTAAAGTTGTGAGACCAAGTCAAAAGCATGTTGGTGAAAACAGTTCAGTGAATTGTCATCACTGCAATGGAAATCACTCACCACAGTCCTGCCAATACAGAAATGTGAAGTGTTTTCACTGCCAGAAGCAAGGCTATATTTCAACAACTTGCAGAGCTAGATCTAAAGTAGGAAATAAGATCCATTCTAGTGGCAATGCAAAGCAGCGACAACAAAAGGGAGGAGTTCACAATATTGAAGTGAACACACCTGATGTTGAAGAACTAGGCATCTACAGTATCTATGCCACTAGCGGCAACACAAGCAGTCGTGAGAAAGACTTCCGTACAAAACTTTTGATCAGTGACCAATATATTGATATGTGTATCAACACAGCAGCAGACTGCACTATCATGAGTAAGGACACATATGAGATTACGTTTAACCAAATACCACTTACAAAGAGTACCGTAGAGTTAAAAATCTACTCCGGAGAAATCCTAGAGACATATGGACGGACAAATGGAATGTACAGTTCAGCACAATGGCGAGTCAGTAAAGCTGCCTATTATTGTAGTGAGCTACAACAACTCTCATGGGCAAAGATTGGTTGAGAAAGTTAAAACTAGACTGGAAAAACATCTTCAGTGTAGATGCTTCAAAGAAGCAACTCAACACAATGCTGAAGAAGTACGAAAGCATGTTCACAGACAGTTATGAGGCCACCACTGGATATGGTGCGCATATCCGCATCAAGTCCAACGCGAAGCCTGTCTATTATGAGGCAAGGCTGGTCCCCTATGTGTTGAAAAGTCAGGTGGAGGAAGAGCTAGCGAAGCTCCGAGAGAACGGAGTGCTAGTAAAAACTGACAAAAGTGAATGGGCTACCCCGATTGTGGTAGTGCCCAAAGCAGACAAAACTGTACGCTTGTGCGGTGACAACAAAGTTACTTTCAACCAAGCAGTTGACGATGAGCAGTACCCATTACCTACATCACAAGATTTGAATGCAGCACTCTCTGGGTCAAAGGTTTTCTCCAAGCTTGACCTGTCGCATGCTTATGCTTACGCTCAGCTCAATGTTGACGGAGAGAGTCAAGAGTATCTCGCCAGCAACACACACAAGGGACTGTACTCATACACCAAGCTGCCGTATGGTGTAAAGTCCTCCCCCAAAATCTTCCAGGCTACGATGGATAAGATTTTGCAAGGAGTTCAAAATTGCTTATGCAATCAAGACGATGTGCTGATCGCAACAAGCAGCGAGGAAGAAAATCTAGAAGTGTTTGATATAGTGCTTCAAAGGTTGAATGCCCACAATGTCAAATTGAAAAGGAGCAAATGTGCTTTTGTGCGACCTGAGGTTGTGTACCTTGGTTTGAAAGCTGGCTTGCAACTGTTAAGGAAAAGGTTGATGCTGTCATCAATGCCCCAAAGCCACAGAATGTGCCTGAATTAAGATCTTTCCTACGCACGTTTCTTACCTGAGGTAGCGACCATGTTAGCTCCATTGCACGAGCTCCTCAAGAAGGATGTCCAGGAAGCTTACGACACTTGTAAGAGAAGTCTCTCTGGTGACGCTCTACTTGTACACTACGACACAGAGCGTGAGCTTAAGTTAGCGTGTGATGCTTCTCGTTATGGTGTGGGAGTTGTCACAAGCCACGTAATGGATGATAGCCAAGAGAAAGCAATTGTGTTCGCATTGCGAATCCTCGCAAAGAGCGAAAGAAACAACGTGCAAATTGAAAAGAAAGCACTCGCCATAGTGTTTGGAATCAAGAAATTTCAACAGTTCCTGATCGGCAGAAAGTTTACCCTGATAACTGATCACAAACCGTTCCTAGCAATATTGGTGCCCAAATCTGCCATCCCTGCAATGGCCGCATCAAAAATACAACGATGGGCAATGTTGTTGTCACAATATGACTACACGATTGAATATCGCACTTCAAAGCAGAATGCAATCGCAGATGCCTTGTCCAGGTTGCCACATGAAGACTAATGTGTTGGGAGTGAAGTGAGATTTTCACGCTAGGTGCAGTTGACAAAGACTTTCCCGTGAATGCAACTGAGATTGCAAATGAGACTCGAAAGGACTCTACTGAAAAGAGTGTACGAAAACACCTTGAATGGATGGATTGATCAGTGTCTGGACACAGAGTTGAAACCATTCCATAACCGTCGTACTGAATTGTCTTGTGAGCAAGGTTGTATCAAGTGGGGAAACAGAGTGGTTCTTTGAGTTCGGAACCAGAACAAAGCAGCCCAAAAATTGGTTCAACACCAAAATCTTTTGTAAGGAGATCAGGAAGACTCCGTAAACCTGTTATTAAACTGGATTTGTATTTCATTTGCAGGCTTTGTAATTAATTTAAAAGAATAAAAGCCAGGAGTTTTTGTTATGTGGTACATATAATGCTGAGAAAGGTGGGACCATAGTTTTGTTGTATTTGAGAGGGGAATACATACATTTTTTTAAAGGGGAAAGCAGTGTAATGTATTATCACATGGTTTGTCACATGGTTTAGTATGAGCATGCTCAGTTCGCTCTGGCCTAGTAAACAAGCACATTGACTAGCAACTCATCGTGTCTCTGTCCTTCATTTGTTCTACCCACATATATTACAATGTACATTATCAAAAAATCTTTATTTACCTGTTGATGAATCTTTTAAAGATTTTAATGAACATTTATAGTGAGCACTACTGTATACATTGTTGCTAGGCATTATCCTGTAATTTCTTACATATGACCATTGTGGAGGCACCAACACCACAGGACTGCAGCAGTTCCATGAGAAGTCTCACCATCACCTTCTCAAGAAATGCGTCTGCCAGTGTCGCCCACAGGAAGTACAGGAATGTAACTTTAAAAAATATTTATTGTCAAGTACTGTAATACTTCACCTTTAAACACTACAGAAACCTTAATGTTAAACATTTAGATGGAGAAATTCCCCTCGAGCCCTGTTTGGGGCGCTAAATCAGAAAAGCTGGAAAAGGCGCTAACCTCTTCCAGCCTCTCTGAAATTTCCAATTTTTTGCTCCAAGAGGGAAGTGGAGCGCTTGGGTTCCTTCTTGGAGCGCAAGAGGAGGGGAAATTCATGACCTGGGGGGCACCCGGGGCGATGTGCTCTGCAGCGCCACGAGTGGCCAAGCGTGACGCTGCCACGTTGCAGGGGCTTTTCCCTGAATTAAAGGGAAGGGCCCCACGCTGCGAACTCTGCAGTTTTTTTTAAACTTACCTGGACCACTGGGGAGCCAGGGTGCCGCGCAGAGTGCCGGGCTGACCGATCGCGGCACGGACCCCGCGTCCGGAGGCGCAAAAAAAAGTTTTTTAAAAATCCGTCTTTTTTTCAGGCCAGCCGGCCGGCCACCTCACCTTTCACTTCTGCCCCGCTAGCGGCCGGCCGCACTGCTTGTGTCCCTGCAACAGTCGCTGCCATCGCCCGGCGCTGCTGCAGGGGGCGAAGGGGAATTTTTATGCCGGGGCGATGCGCCCAGAGATGACGTCACGATCTCTGGGTGCATGAGATCGGGGCGCAACCCAATAGCGCCGCCACTAACCTCCTGCGGAATTTGACGGGAGGCGCGGTCAGCGCTGCGCCTGGACGAAAAGGCCTTTGTGCCCCATTAGCACCCCCCACGGGAGGCTCAAAGGAGGGGAATTTCTCGCCCTTAAAGTAACTTCAACACACTAGCATACTATACTGTAACTTCAGATACAATGGGCTGGATTTTGTCTTGGGGTTGGGTTGGGGTCGTGTCATCCGCATTTCGTGTTGCCCCCCGACTCCAGATTAATGTGGATGAATGATGCAATTTTCACTTAATTGGGCAATTGAGTTCCAGCATGTGGGAACCCATGAACCAATTAATGGTTTCAGTCTGAAAGTCGCCTCTGATGATGTCATAATTGCAGGTCAGAGACTGACTGCCTGGTCTCAGAGACTGCCTGGCTTTTGCTGTGAGTGGACCTGGATGCAAAATGAGAGAGAGAGAAAGAGAGAGAGAGATTTTTTTTCCATCCAAGTCCTCTCTCAGCAAGGCCAAGCAGTCTCTGAAGACATTCAATGCAGCAGCATCAGAGGCGACTTTCAGACCTAATACTACTACTACCTTCATCACAATACTACTACCTTCATCACATCTCCGTTGTAATAGTGGACCTGCAGCTGATAGTCAGCTATCCACTTGTGCTCCCACCAGGTTTCACTGGAGTGTTTCACATCAGGCGTACTTCACGTCGGAAAAGGGTTAAACTAGCTAAAACGTTTCAAAATGGCATTACAGAGCCAATTTAGGGCTTGTTAAGGGCTTTAATGGCCTCTCCCGCCTCTTGGATGCAGGACGGAGTCGGGAACCCCGCGACTGATTTTGTCAAAATTGCATGGAGGCGGGATGGAGTCGGGATGGGGTCGGGACCCCCGAATCTGCAACTTTAACCCCCCACACGCCTCCAAACCCGACTCCACAGGTCATTGAAAATCCAGCCCAAAGTCTACTATGCAGTATTATTGCAGTGCTGTATTGGAGTGTACATTACCTGTAACTTTAAGCACTGCTGTTTTAGCTTCATAAAGAAGTTAGGTCTGTTTTCTGCCTCTCATGGGTGTGTATCAAATCGACATTTCTGCCACAGTCATTGATGATCTTTGTCCTCCTATGTGAAACAGTGTTCAGACTTTGCACTGTGCAGTTGCTAACGCCTCCTTGACATTGACAACAGACACAAATGCTGGCTTACCCCATCATCATAGCTGTCTTGTCGTCATCATCATCGTTGTTACCCGTGGTTACAAAGATCTTGAACTGGCACACATGATCAACAATTTGATCGTTTGTCTGTAGCTTCTCACTTGATGTGGATACATCACAGTTGATAAAATCAGCTATGGACATGGTATTGTCAGAGCTGTCAAAGAAGCAAATGGTGATGTAATTATTTCATTCAATATAGATGAAAAAAAGTTTGTTTCACATCCAAGTTAAGTGACCAAATTTAGGCAGAGCATTGGCTATTTTTGCAAATGATCCCATCATTCAAAGGCTGGATGATCGTATCAAATTGGGTGCCAGAAAGTGTAAATGTACGTGTCAGATATTGACATTGCAGGCATTGTACATCAATAAAATCACCTGTTGTACAGCAATGTGCAGCTTTCTGTTCATACCCTGCAGCCACATTCTCATGATTGCACTGAGCATCCAAGCCGCCTTGTTTACATACTATTCAATGGCGCTGGTGAATGAAATGTTTTCCTGAAGCAACAGGGGTGATTATACTTCCAAGTTACCAGAGGTTTCATTTTCTTTCTTCCACTTTAATTGGTGCAGAACATGATTAATCAGCCAATGTTTTTTCCTCCCCTGTACTGGCTTGTGTCTGGGCATAGGAAGGAAGAAATCTGTGTGATATGTGTAACAAATTCAGTGTTTGATTATGAACTACTTTTATCATGATCCTTCTCATCATTCTTTCAGTTTCGCAGATATCATTAGTTTCCTAATTTTAGAAATATAACGGGTCCAAATAATTTTTAACTTTAACATCCCTTGTGTGTATGAATATTTTATTTAACAGCAAATGGTGATCTTGAAAGGATACTGGGTCAGAGGAGGCCATAGTGAGAGGGAGTTACATTAATACATACAGCTGAAATTGATGCACTACGGGGGTTATTACTACCTCTATTCATTGCTAATTAATTCAGAACATTTCTTTTCCCTCTTTAACTTGTATACCGCCATTTATCTTGACAACTCCAATAATACCTTTAGTATTCACCATTTAGATGAGCTGTATGTTTTAATTTTGGGTTCACTAAGGCTTTTTAAACAAAATATATCATAGAAATGTTATTAATATTTCCTCACAGCAAGACCTACTTTTTCAACAGCATTGGTAATTATTTAACACAGTATAGAGTACTGTGGTGTGCTCATGATAGGACAGCATAGGTCAGATGGTTTGGATACTATTTCTAATATAGTTCTGGCTGCAATAAAAGTAAGTCAGACCAATTTCTGTCGTTTTGTTTTAACGCTTCAATTCAAGTTGTTCAGGTCTGGGAATCAATTAACTTGCATTTTAGAAACTTCAATCACTGCATTTATCAATTTTAAAGCAAAAATGTAAATGAAATAAAATAAAGGTTGTTAAAATGAAGGATAACTCTTTCCAACAGTTTAATTTTTAAAGAGTGGTGCCGCTGATGCCATGCAGTCTTTCAATTTCAGACCATCACCTGGAATTTCCGCAGGGGTTCTCCCGATCTCCTGCCTTAACTTCGGAGGAAGATTGAAGGAAACACGACATAAATGGCCGTTTGCGCCGTTTCTGAATGGTTTCTACACAGTTTCTACAATTTTTAGGACATAGGATGCAAACAAGGGCAAGGCATTCGTCAACTGAGCAATTCGGGAAGCTGTTCAAACCAGAGGTTTATCCAGCTCTGTTTTTAAAGGAGTTAATGAATGTAGCACGTTTGCTGGGAGTCTTTTCCACTACTTTGAAGGGAAAAAATTCGAAGAGCTGATTTTACTAAAACGGAACTCCCAATGCAGAGCCAGCCTTGCCTACTAGGCAGGCTCCATATGATTTTCTGTCCATTATTTTTATTGAACAGTCAATTATGGGGAGCACACCTGGTTCTAGTCTTATTTGAGTCTTGTTCATTTTATACTCGTAGCCTTATAATTGTGCAATCACAGTTCAACTTAATTAATTTGATAATCTCAACATTATGCTCTCAGCCTTTTGAAATCCTGGATAACTTCTCTCATCAATCTTCTTTACTCAAATGAAAGTGAGTACAGTCCTATGAGTCTCCTTTCATAACTTAGAGTACAAAGTGCTGAAATTACACTTTTCTGAACTCTTTGCTAAGCATTAGTATTTGATTGTGTTGCATCAGGTACAAGCTATTATTTTCAGTATGTGTCCAGTACAGTACATTTTGTGCTATGTTGGATGCAAGATACCACGCAAGCCTTTCCCTTTCTGGTTGATTTCAACTCCACTTACCCACTATGTTACCATAATCCCACAATTCTCTCTCTAGAAACAAACTTATTAGCCTCTTGAACTCCTTTATACTATTGTGTTGAATGGCTTTCCCTCATAACTATTTCACACAGCTATTGCCCTTTGTGTCTTTTTAAAAGTTTCATCTGACTTACTTACCAAGGCTGATTTTATGAATGTAAAATGGTGGTTTCTCATTTGTTGGTTTCACATATTCGGAAATCACAAGCATGGTGCCCATGATTTTCTGTCCATTAATATTGAGGACAAAAGATTGAGGACAGTGTACTTGCAATTTTAGGATATGGTGAGCAAAACTCTCCGGTAAGCATGCATTTATAAAATCAACCTTACTTTTTTAATCCAAACTTCCTCATTTTAAATGATGACTCTGAGATTTGAACTCTTCACTATGGTGAACAATTTCTTGATCAGCTTATCTATCGCCTTCATTAATCATGAAAATTTCAATTAGATTACCTTGAAGCAATTTTTTTGCTAAGATAAAACGAGCCTAACTTCCTTCACCTTTCTTCAGTACTTAGGTTCCTGTTTAATGGAGTCATCTTCATTCCTCAGATTTGTAGCATCTCAGGGCAGTCGTATCTTTCCTATGATTAGATGAACAGATCTTTTAGAATAAATTTCAGTTGCACTTATCCTATCATCTAACTTGCCACATAGCAACGTGGTGAAAACAGTATTAACTCCACATATCCTGCAGAGCGTTTTTCCTGCAAAGAAAAATATGTTTTGATGGAAGTGTATTATGCAATCAACTTGCATTCATTATTTGGAAACTGCTAATTTGAATAGACAGTGTGTCAGCACCTGCTCCGAGAGGGAAAAAAGACTAAGCTGTCGGGGATATCAGATACATGCTCATATGACTAGCTGACCAAAAGATTAGACACACACATCCTACTAGATAGCTCGGGGATCAGCCACACACGCATCCTGCTGTATTGTAAGGATGATCGTTCACCTCACCTTGTGTAACGTACCATCAGGATATTGAAGCAGCACTTCAGATGTTTAAACAACAACAACTTGCATTTATGCATCGCCTTGAACATAGCAAAACGTCCCAAGGCACTTAATGGGCGATATTAATAAAGATTTTAACATCGAGCCACAGAAGGAGATATCAGGACAGATGACCAAAAGCTTGGTCAAAGGTAGGTTTTAAGGCACATGTTAAAGGAGGAGAGAGATAGAGAGGCGGAGGTTTAGGTGGAAAGTTGCACCACTTTCTAATGATTTAACTGTTCTTTAACTGTTGGGAGAGAGCTGTGCCCACAATTGTATCTTGGTATGTGCACTTCTCTCTCCTGACCAATCTGTTAACAGCTGATGTTCCTGGCTTTAGCAATTGAAATACTGGCACTACGCATAGGAAAACTGGAGACTAGTCTTTTTTCCCATTTTGTGTCTGAATAGCACTGCCCCTGAATTTCCTGTATGGCTTTTCAGGTGGCTGCACTTGGCTGTGCCTGAAGAGGGTGCAAAAATGTAGTTGAATGTCAGATGCCTCTACACTCAGATTTCTTCTAATAGTCCCAGGTGCAGTTCAGGGGCAGACTGGTCCCAGAAAAAAAACAGCATTACTGTTTCCAAAGTTATAGTTTTTGTGTTTAATGGACAGGTTGGTATTGTTAAGAAAGATCTTAATTTTTAGCTTTTTGAATTAAAAAAATGTTTTTCTTGCTTCTGTAGTTGTTCCAGAATGCTGCTAATCCTTTATACATGGTGACTGAGGCCATCTCAGTACTGTACCAACCCCCCTCCCCCGACACAATCTTATTTAGAGGCAGATGAGTGGAAACGACCACAAGCTTCAACCACAAGCTTTGATTAGGCCTCTTTTGAGCTGCTAACAACTGTTACCCTAACACAGAGAAGGAATCCCACCTCCCCTGACAGTACACTTGCTCCATGCCACCTGGAAAACAATAAGAAGCCTCACAGCCAAACAAGCTCCCTCCACCTATTCCCTCACAATCATCCTTTATACCCATACAAAAGCAAATTACTGCGGATACTGGAAATCTGAAATAAAAACAGAAAATGCTGGAAATACTCAGCAGGTCAGGCAGCATCTGTGGAGAGAGAAACAGAGTCAATGGTTCAGATCGATGACCTTTCATCAGAACCCATGCTTGCCTCCCTTGTTCCTGCTACTGCTTGGCACCAGCTTCTCTAAATCAAACTGCAGGGTACGGGACAGCAGCACAAACTCAAACAAAGGGATGGAACCTTTAATATAGCACGACGACCACTGAGCTGAAAATGTCCGTTTCTGACAGGATTAAATTAAATTAAATTTAATTACATTACAAACTTACCACAATTCATTAGAAAAAGAAAGACTTGCATTTATATAGCACAGGACATCAGGACGTACCAAAGCACTTTACAGCCAATGAAGTACTTTTTGAAGTTTAGTCACTGTTGTAATGTAGGAAACGCATAGCAAGCTTCCACAAACATCAATGTGATAACGACCAGGTAACCTGTTTTATTGATGTTGATTGAGGAATAAATATTGGCCAGGACACCGGGATACCTTCCCTGCTCTTCTTAAAAATAGTGCTGTAGGATCTTTTGGACCTGAGGGGGCAGACGGGGCCTCAGTTTAATGTGTCATCCAAAAGATGGCTCCTCCAACAGTGCAGCACTCCCTCAGTCCTGCACTGGAGTGTCAGCCTAGATTTTTGTGCTCGGGTCTGTAGAAGCTACATCATTACATAAATTTAAAACAGAAATAGACAGTTTCCCAGAAGTAAAGGGAATTAAGGGTTACGGGGAGCGGGCAGGAATTTGGACATGAGTCTAGGTTCGGATCGGTCATGGCCCTGTGGGTAGCATAGCGGGCCCAGGGGCCGTGTAGCCTGATCCTGCTCCTATTTCGTGTGTCCAATTCTGTTAGGTTCAGGAGATGGTTCTGTGATAGTAGATTGGTGGTTAGGATCAGATCAGCCATGATCTTATTGAATGGCGGAGCAGGCTCGAGGGGCCAATTGGCCTACTCCTGCTCCTATTTCTTATGTTCTTATATCTCTGGAATGGGCCTTGAACATGCAACCTTCTGACTCGGGCAAGATTGCTACCGCTGAGTCATGGCTGACACGTCAAGATGTCACTAAATAACAATCCTGCCACTTCACATTTGAAAATTAAAGATTTTCTAGGTCTCTCCTGGGGCTTACTCCTTTAATATTGCTGCTCCCTTTAAGGTCAAGGCAGTACCAGGATTTCCTCTTTATTTTTTTAAGTGTGTTCAATATAGCAACTTCAGAATTGCCTAAAGTCGGTGCAATTTTCCAGTCGGCTCTCATTACCCTGGAGAGTGTGTTGTATTATGCACATTGCATTTCTGATGCATTCTACCTCTATTGCTTCTGGACACTCTACCCAAAAAATGTTCCCACTATAGTTCCACCCAGGCAGGAATTGTGAAATGTAATGGCAGTTCTGCCTGCCTGAGACTCAAACTGGAGCTATTGGTCTCTGAGCAGTAACTATTGTGTACATACATCCTAAAAGGCTAATTTAATTCATACATTTTAATTGTGTACCTATCTTTGATCTTAGGATGTCACAGTTCTGCTTCTCAAAGTGTAGATGTTCTCTATACAGATTACAAAATCTAATACTAATCTTATTGTGCTCAAAAGTACACATTGACTCCCTCTGCTGGAAAATTGAGCAACAACAATGGCAATGACTCCGGCAGCGCTCCGAAAGCTTGTGATTTCAAATAAAGCTGTTGGACTATAACCTGGTGTTGTGCGACTTCTCACAATGGCAATGACAGTAGTGAACATTGCATTCCGGGAGCTTTTCTTCTACTATCAGAATATTGACTCAAATGAAGACTCCTTTTGATTTAATCTTGCATTTTTTTTAATTTAGTTCACAAAAACATAAACAGAAGCATTTTCAAACAGCAGTACAATAGGGATACAAAAGCAAAATACTGCAGCTGCTGGAAATCTGAAATAAAAACAAAAAATGCTGGAAATACTCAGCAGTTCAGGCAGCATCTGTGGAGAGAGAAACAGAGTTAATGTTTCAGGTTGACTTGTCATTGCTGTTTAATTCCTGGAGACTCTAGGACAATCCTGGAAGGTTGGTAATCCTAATTGCCTCCCATATGATTACCCAAACATTTTCACAGGCATCCACTTACTTACCTGTCTAACCATAACCTATTTGTGGGGTGTCATGATAAAGGTTTATTTGCTTCACAATTGAAAAACACTATTTTCCAGTGCTAGAAAATGGTATTTATTGATGGGATTCTTCCCTTTGAAATGGTATTCCTATTGGACTTTGGAAAAATCCTCCCTTACACGAAGGGGAGATTTACTGACCCATATGAAGTGGTAATGCCTCATCTCATCACAACACCACTCCGTTTTAGCCTTACCTTAATATGAACCCCTTTCCAAGTAAGACCAAGCAAATTACTTAATTTTAAGCATTTTTAGTACGCAAGCAGCATTTCTGGATATTGGGTAACCGAGTGTTTTTGAAGATTCTGCTTATCTGTTAATTAGCTTAACACCTATCCATCCCATCACCCTCCGTATTGAAAAGATTAAAACAATAAAATGTAAACAGAAGAACTCTGAGCTCCATCCTTGATGAGATAAGGGCACGATGTAATCTGATAACATAACACTAAAGTAGTTGGTAGTGAATCTGAACTTTATTTTCTTCCCTCTTCTAAGCTAGCCTTCTCCTACCCGGATGATGATGCTTCAACCTGTAGATCTGTAAGATACAGATGGTTCAACCTTCATCTGTTATTATCTTGCTATGAGATGTTCTTGAATGACTTCTGACACCATCTTCTCTATCACAAAGACCATCTACTTCGACCTCCATAACATTGTGCATCTCCGCGCCTGTCTTAGCCCATCTGCTGCTGAAACCCTCATCCATGACACTCTCACCTTCACACTTGACTATTCCAATGCTCTCCTAGCTGTCTCCTATTCTCTACCCTCCATAAACTTCAGCTCATCCAAAACACTGCTGCCCGTATCCGATCCCCCACCATATCACGCTCACCCATCAGCCCTGTGTTCACTGACCTACATTGGCTCCCAATGCCTCAAATTTAAAATTCTCATCCTAATGTTTAAATCGCTTAATGGCCTCGCTCCTCCCTATCTCTGTAACCTTCTCTTGCCCCACAACCCTCCGAGAACTCTGAATTCCTCCAACTCTGGCCTCTTGTGCATCCCCCGCTTCCTTCGTCCCATTATTGGCGGTCATACATTCTGGAATTCCCTCACTAAAACTTACTGCCTCACCATCTCACTTTCTTTCTTTAAGACTGCCCTTAAAACCCACCTCTTTGGCCAAGCTTTTAGTAATTCCTCCTAATATCTCCATCTTTGGCTTGGCATTGATTTTTACTCTAATTTACGCCTTGGGACATTTTTTGTGTTAAAGGTGAGCGGGACTTGGTGTGGGTTAGGATATGGGCAGCAGAGTTTTGGGTGAGCTCAAGGTTTTGGATAAGTTCAAGTTTATTGAGGGCGGAAGATGGGAGGCTGTCCAGGAGGGTATTGGAATAGTCAAGTCTGGAGGTAACAAAAGTGTGGATGAGTGTTTGTTTCAGCAGCAGATAAGCTGAGGCAGAGACAGAGATGGGGGATATTACGGAGTTGGAAGTAAATGGTCTTCGTGATGGAGAGAATATGGGGTCGAAAGCTCAGCTCGGTCAAATAGGATGCTGAGGTTGTGAACTGTCTGGTTCAGTCTGAGACAGAGGCCAGGAAGATGGATGAAATTGGTAGCTAGGGAACGGAGTTTGTGGCCAGGGCCAAAGACAATGACTTCGGTCTTCCTAATGCTTAATTGGCGGAAATTAAGACTGGATGTTGAACAAACAGTCTGACAACAAAAAGGCTGTGGCGGGGTCGAGAGAGGTGGGGGTGGGGATAGAACTGGGTGTCATCCACATACATGAGGTACCTAACATCGTGTCTTCGGATGTTGTCATCAAGGGGCAGTATGTAGATGATAAATAGGAGGGGGCCAAGGATCATCTATCTGTGGCTCGTTTCAATGGAAGTGGGATATAATTACCTAAATGTTGCAGAAACATAGCACCCAAGTTAGATGCACAGGGATTGACCATGAAAAATTTATTTTCTGCATTTTGTAAAATTGTTATAACTTTGTGTTTTTTAATGTTTTAATTTATTACCATTTCTTCCATTGCTTATTTCTCTTAAAATAACATAATATCCAAGGTGATAGAAATGGTTAATCCATATAAAATAAAAAACAAATTAAACTCAGTGATCAGTGATCTCTTGTAGGAGCTTACATGTGAATCCAGGACATATTTGTTTCTTCACACTGCTTTTTACTTGTCTGTAAATAGTACCTCCTTCATTTTTAAGGCTTTTATTGGCCCCGTCATATTTCTACCATGGCTGAAAGTTTATATTTTGCCATCAGTTTTGTAATATTTTCCAAATTAAGAAAAACTTTTCCATGTCACTTTCACTGTTGAGACTCTAAGAATCTAATAAACTGCATAAGAATATAAGACAAGAGTAGGCCATTTATCCGCTTGAGCCTGCTCCGCCATTCAATTAGATCAAGCAAACATTTAAAGAAAGATTCCAAAATTCCTAATGAATATACATTCCATTGAGAAATAAAAACTCCACGGGAAAAGGGATCCATCGATGGCTAACTAAAGAAGTTAAGGATAGTATTAGATTAAAAGAAGAGGCTTATAATGTTGTGAAGAATAATAGTAAGCCTGAGGTTTGGGAGAGCTTGAGAATCCAGCAAAGGATGACCAAAAAGTTGATAAATAGGGAGAAAATAGAATATGAGAGTAAACTAGCAAGAAATATAAAAATTAATTCACAGAATCTCCACAGTGCAGATAGAGGCCATTTCGGCCCATCGAGCCTGCACCGACACATATCCCACCCTATCCTCGTATTTAATCCCCCCTAACACTAAGGGTCAATTTGTCATCGCCAAATCAACCTAACCCGCACATCTTTGGACTGTGGGAGGAAACTGGAGCACCCGGAGGAAACCCACGCAGACACGGGGAGAATGTGCAAACTCCACACAGACAGTCACCCGAGGCCGGATTCGAACCCGGGTCCCTGGCGCTGTGAGGCAACAGTGCTAACCACTATGCCACTGTGTTGTAAGAGCTTCTACAAGTATGTAAAAAGGAGGAGAGCAGCAAAAGTAAGCATTGGTCCCTTAGAGGCTGAGACAGATGAAATTATAATGGGGAATAAGGAAATGGAAGAGACTTTAAACAAATATCTTGTGTCTGTCTTCAGAGTAGAAAACACAAAAAGCATACCAAAATTAGTGGGGAACCAATAACAACAACAACAACAACTTGTATTTATATAGCGCCTTTAACGTAGTAAAACGTCCCAAGGCGCTGCACAGGAGTATTATAAGACAAAAAATTTGACACCGAGCCACATAAGGATAAGTTAGGGCAGGTGACTAAAAGCTTGGCCAAAGAGGTAAGTTTTAAGGAGCGTCTTAAAGGAAGCTTATACGAGTGAGGAACTTCAAGCAATTCATATCAGTAGAGAAAAAGTAATTATATATTATATATAAGTACTTTTTCTCTACTTGAGAAATTAATGGGATTAAAAGCCGACAAATCCCCATGACCTGATGGCCTACATCCTAGGGTTCTAAAATAAGTGGCTGCAGAGATAGTGGATGCATTGGTTGTGATCTTCCAAAATTCCCTAGATTCTAGAACGGTCACAGCGGATTGGAAGGTAGCAAATGTAACCCTGCTATTCAAGAAAGGAGGGAGAGAGAAAACGGGGAACTACAGACCAGTAAGCCTGAAATCAGTCATCAGGAAAATGCTGGAATCCATTAAAGAAGTGGTAACGGGGCAGTTAGTAAATCATAATATGATTAGGCAGAGTCAACATGGTTTTATGAAAGGGAAATAATGTTTAACAAATTTATTAGAGCTTTTTGAGGATGTAAGTAGCAGGGTAGATAGAGGGGAACCAGTGGATGTAGTATATTTGGATTTCCAAAAGGTATTCAATAAGGTGCCATATAAAAGGTTGCTACGCAAGAGAAGGGCTCATGGGGTTGGGGTAATATATCAGCATGGACAGAGGATTGGTTAACGGACAGAAAGAGAGTATGGATTGAAATGTAATTTTCCGGTTGGCAGGCTGTAACTAGTGGGGTGCCGCAAGGATCAGTGCTTGGGCCTCAGCTATTTGCAATCTATATTAATGATTTAGATGAAGGGACCGAGTGCAATGTATCCAAGTTTGCTGACGATACAAAGCTAGGTGGAAAAGTAAGATGTGAGGAGGACGCAAAGAGCCTGCAAAGGGATATAAACAGGTTAAGTGAGTGGGCAATAAGCTGGTAGATGGAGTATAATGTGGAGAAATGTGAGGTTATTCACTTTGGTAGGAAGAATAGAAAAACAGAATATTTTGTAAATGGTGAGAAACTGTTAAATGTTGGTGTTCAGAGAGATTTAGGTGTCCTAGTACAAGAAATACAGAGCGTTAGCATGCAGGTACAGCAAGCAGTTGGGAAGGCAAATGGCATGTTGGCCTCTATTGCTAGAGGGTTGGACTATAAGAGTAAGGAAGTCTTGCTACAATTGTACAGGGCTCTGGTGAGACCACACCTCTGGAGTACTGTGCACAGTTTTGGTCTCCTTACTTGCCTTAGAGGCGGTGCAACGAAGGTTCACTAGATTGATTCCTGGGATGAAAGGGTTGTCCTGTGAGGAGAGATTGAGTAGATTGGGCCTATACTCTCTGGAGTTTAGAAGAATGAGAGGTGATCTCATTGAAACATATAAGATTCTGAGGGGGATTGACAGGATAGATGCTGAGAGGATGTTTCCCCTGGCTGGAGAGTCTAGAACTAGGGGGCATAGTCTCAGGATAAGGGGTTGGTCATTTAAGACTGAGATGAGAAGGAATTTCTTCACTCAGAGGGTTGTGAATCTTTGGAATTCTCTGCCCCAAAGGGTTGTGGATGCTCATTCGTTGAGTATAGTCAAGGCTGAGATAGATAGATTTTTGGACTCCAGAGGAATCAAGGGATATGGGGATAGGGCAGGAAAGTAGAGTTGAGATCGAAGATCAGCCATGATCTTATTGAATGGCAGAGCAGGCTTGAAGGCCATATTGGCCTACTCCTGTTCCTAATTCTTATGTTCTTATTGCAAAGGGGTTGGAGTACAAGAGTAAGGAAGCCTCACTACAATCTTACAGGGCTTCGGTGAGACCACACCTGGAGTACTGTGCACAGTTTTGGTCTCCTTATCTGAGGAAGTACATACATGCTTTAGAGGCGGTGCAACGAAGGTTCACTAGATTGATCCCTGGGATGAGAGGGTTGTCCTATGAGGAGAGATTGAGTAGATTGGGCCTATACTCTCTGGAGTTTAGAAGAATGAGAGGTGATCTTATTGAAACATTTAAGATTCTAAGGGGGATTGACAGGGTAGATGCTGAAAGGTTGTTTCCCCTGGCTGGAGAGTCTAGAACTAGGGGGCATAGTCTCAGGCTCGACACCATACAGGACAAAGCAGCCCGCTTGATTGGCATCCCATCCACCACCTTATACATTCACTCCCTCCACCACCGGCGTACTGTGGCTGCAGTGTGTACCATCTACATGATGCACTGCAGCAACTCGCCAAGGTTTCTTCGGCAGCACCTCCCAAATCCGTGACCTCTTCCACCTAGAATGGCAAGGGCAGCAGATGCATGGAAACACCACCACCTCCAAGTTCCCTTCCAAGTCGCACACCATCCTGACTTAGAAATATATTGCCGATCCTTCATTGTTGCTGGGTCAAAATCCTCGAACTCCCTACCTAACAGCACTGTGGGAGTACCTTCACCACACGGACTGCAGCGGTTCAAGAAGGCGGCTCACCACCCGCCCAATCCCTATATCCCTTGATTCCCCATGAGTCCAAAAATCTATCAGTCGCAGCCTTGAATATAATGACTCAGCATCCACAGCCCTTTGGGTTAGAGAATTCCAAAGATTCACAACCTTTTGAGTGAAGAAATTCCTCCTCATCTCAGTCTTAAATGGCCAACCCTTTATTTTTTTAAATTTGTTTATGGGATGTGGGCGTTGCTGGCAAGGCCAGCATTTATTGCCCATCCCTAATTGCCCTTGAGAAGGTGGTGGTGAGCCTCCTTCTTGAACCGCTGCAGTCCATGTGGTGAAGGTACTCCCACAGTGCCGTTAGGGAGGGAGTTCCAGGATTTTGACCCAGTGACGATGAAGGAACGGCGATATACTTCCAAGTCAGGATACTGTGCCACCTAACTTAGGGTCAAAAGTGAGAAGTCGCACAACACCAGGTTATAGTCCAACAGTTTTATTTGAAATCACAAGCTTTCGGAGCTGCTGCCCCTTCATCAGGTGAATTGAAGGAATACGAATCGGCAAAGCATATATAGACAGAGAACAATGCATGTGTAGCGTACAATGTCAGACGACTACATTTAATCCTCCTGACTGCCTTTCGTCACACCTCGGCAGAGAAACAATCAGGTCAGCCAGGAAGGCACCACGTCAAAGACATAGCAAGATACAACTGAGACAATGAGGTGGGGTCACAGGGGGTCTAATGTGTCAAATGCTGCAGTCTGTATGGAAAACCATAAACTTTAAAAATGTTACTTTTTTACTGGAAATCACATCTGTGAACAAGCCAACGACGACGCGAGTCTGGATGACTCTACGTCATGTAGCGTGACATGAACCCAAGATCCCGGTTGAGGCCGTCCTCATGGGTGCGGAACTTGGCTATCAGTTTCTGCTCGATGATTTTGCGTTGTCGTGTGTCTCGAAGGCCGCCTTGGAGAACGCTTACCCGCAGATCCGAGGCTGAATGTCCTTGACTGCTGAAGTGTTCCCCGACTGGGAGGTAACAATCCTGCCTGGCAATTGTTGCGTGGTGTCCGTTCATACGTTGTCTCAGTGTCTGCATGGTACATCGGCGAGACCATGCAGACACTGAGACAACGTATGAACGGACACCACGCAACAATTGCCAGGCAGGATTGTTACCTCCCAGTCGGGGAACACTTCAGCAGTCAAGGACATTCAGCCTCGGATCTGTGGGTAAGCGTTCTCCAAGGCGGCCTTCGAGACACACGACAACGCAAAATCATCGAGCAGAAACTGATAGCCAAGTTCCGCACTCATGAGGACGGCCTCAACCGGGATCTTGGGTTCATGTCACGCTACATGTAACCCCACCTGACGTAGAGTCATCCAGACTCGAGTCGTCGTTGGCTTGTTCACAGATGTGATTTCCAGTAAAAAAGTAACATTTTTAAAGTTTATGGTTTTCCATACAGACTGCAGCCTTTGACACATTAGACCCCCTGTGACCCCACCTCATTGTCTCAGTTGTATCTTGCTATGTCTTTGATGTGGTGCCTTCCTGGCTGACCTGATTGTTTCTCTGCCGAGGTGTGACAAAAGGCAGTCAGGAGGATTAAATGTAGTCGTCTGACATTGTACACTACACATGCATTGTTCTCTGTCTATATTTGCTTTGCCGATTCGTATTCCTTCACTTCACCTGACGAAGGGGCAGCAGCTCCGAAAGCTTGTGATTTCAAATAAAACTGTTGGACTATAACCTGGTGTTGTGCGACTTCTCACTTTTGTCCACCCCAGTCCAACACCGGCATCTCCGCATCATAACTTAGTGTCGTCAGCAAACTTAGATATCCGGCTCTCTATTCCTTCATCGAGGTCATTTATAAGTAGAGTGAAAAGCTGCAAATTGTTTTCATTTTGTATATTATATGAAGCCAGGCTTTGCTGCCTTCTGTGGTAAATCACATCAATTACAATTTTTGTAGTGCCATTGACTTCTTTCACATATACCCTGACAAAATTCATTTAATTTGGTGGGAGTGACTGATAATTTTATTGCCAAAAAAGTTGTTTCGTTCATTTGAGTGTCTCATTTTTGATAAAATACTCGTCCTTGGCATAAATTCTGTTTACAAGATACATGAGACATGCATCTAATACAGGGGTATTTGGTTTATAAAGTAGTATAGTCTCTGCTATACCTCAGAGGCTAGACACTGAAGCTGGATGACCAATGATCTGCAAGACAGTAATCTTTATGGTTTCTTCCATGTAAGTCAAGCCCATTTTTATTGCTCTTTACACTTATCAATTATTCTTTCAAATCCAACAGTGAGAAACTTATGCAAGTGGTACCCAACGTTTCAGTGACACCAGGCGCAGTGTACGTGAGAGAAATTTGTTCTCGTTCCCTCATTGCTTTGCTTTGTAGTTTCCTTGGAAATGGCTGTGAAGCTGCCACTCGCTCCATTGTGCTCCCGTTTAAATAAATACCTCGCAAGAGACTGCCGTGATGTTGAAGTTTCCCTGCTGCACATTCTCTACTAGATGCTGCAGGCTGCTCATGGCAGACTCATAGGATGTCATAAAGCCCCCCTTCTCCTGCATTAACTCCATTCTGAAGGCAAACCAGTAAGATACCAGTCACTTGCCCACACAGCAGTATAAAACATAGGCCCTCTATCTGTGCTTGCTATTTGCTGTTCCTCTCCTGTCACCTGCAATTGTTCCTCCACAGTTATGAGTTGTGAAACACCCAGTGCACTTCCCTCAAACTCACTACCTACATTCTCCATGGTGCTAGGATCTGTGTTGGTGCTTGGGACAGCTGGAGTAGTTGACACACGCTGCTGGGATGTGCCAGAGCCTGTGGTACCATTTGCTCCACCCTCATAATCTTGGGAATAACCTATAGGAAGAGTTTAAGGAAGAATTACAATGCACCAATATAATGCCTTCCAAGAGTGGTAAGTTATAAGACTTTTTCTGTGATATGCATGTGTTGAGCAAAGTTTGGATCTGCTTTCTGGAATACTCCCTTTCTAAGTGCAATGAAAAGGAAATGGAGGTGAAAATCTATAATATTATGTCTCCACCTTCATATTGCTTCCCGGGATAACTGCACCTGGAGCAGGGGTAGGCCCAAGCCCAGCATCAGGATGTTAATGATGTGGGAGAGGGCATTCGTGGCTTCCCACCTCGCTTTGCTCTGCGTGGCCTGTAAAACAAATGGACGGGTACCTGAAGAAACCTGGTGATGTGACTTGTATCGAGACGCACCATAGACTAGAGGGTCTGCAGGAATCCTGGGGGCAGCCTGAAGAAATCCAACTGTGAGTTGTAAAGATTTGTCCCCCTCCCCCGAGACCTTTGTGCCTTGAGCAGAGAGTAACAGTCAGAAGGACTCGATGCCTGTGACCTGAGAGTCCTCCAGCTGCGCACTTGTTTTCACTACGCGCCCACTCTCCTGCGATCCGAGCACTAGGCCTGCCGGTAGAAGGGCCTGGGCCAGGAATATGCTGGAGCCATGCAAATGGCCTTGGTCAGGAGAATTTCTCCCCTCAGAGGCTCAGTGCACCTCCAGTACACTGCGCCTGTCGGGCCCCCAGTCAGGGTCTTGTGATGTCTACATTGTGGCAGGTGGGACTGGAACCAGTCGCACGGACGGTGGTCTGTTGAGGAGTGATGTTTGTAGAAGAAACAGTGGGCAACAATATTGAAGGCAGCAGAGAGGAAGAGGAGAGATGCAAGCCTCGATTGCAGATCCACAGGATAGTCTTGGTGACTTTGACCAATGTGGTCTTGGTGTTATGGCCAGTTTCTAGCACTTCAACCTGGGACTGATGGGACAGGTGTTGTGAGACAACAATGTGTTCCTGGACAACTAAGAAAGCACAATTAACAGTAGCAGTAGAATTTGACACACATTTCCTTGTTTCTATACCTGATAAAATGGCACACAGGATCACTTTCCAGGAGAATGATTCCCTTAAATGAACCAATATCTTTGATATAATTGAAACTCTGAGGTAAATTTTGCTCCCGAGTGGACTCCGGGCGGCTGGCTGGTGGAACACGGCAGCTGCCCGTCCGATAGTCGCGGTAGGAGGCACGATCCATTTTGAGGGCCAGGCCTCATTAACATTTAGCCGGCAGGCTGCAGGTGATCTCGAGCAGGGAGAGGGGAGCCAGAGCGGCAGTGGCCAAGGCTGGTTTTGTGGAGCCTGGGGAAGAGAGCACTCTTGCTGCTCCCAGCGCCACAAAAATAAAGTTAAACTTACCTGTTTGGCCCAACTGCCAGTTGATATTGGGTGGAGTGTACACCATGCACACTCTACTCGGTCCGAAAATAGCATTGGGGTCCTGTTGACGTCGTAGAACTCTGATTTAAATATTTATATCCGCTGCCCAGGCCACCTATTCTTAAGATCTTGGCAAAATGAAAATGGCCACAGCAATGGGGGTAGGGGGTTAAATTCTTCCACGTCATTTTCAGGGCACCACCACCCCATTATTAAATAACCTGTACCCCTAGAACACACCCAAACAGTTCTCCATAGTTTCTTCTAAAAATCATACAATCAATGATACAGCACAGAGGAGGCCATTCGGCCCATCGTGGCTGTGCCGGCTCTTTTGGTAAAGCTATCCAATTAATCTCACTCCCCTGCTTTTTCCCCATAGCCCGGTAATTTTTTCCCTTCAGGTATTTATCCAATTCTCTTTCGTATCTGCTTCCACCACACTTTCAGGCAGTGCATTCCATATCACAACAACACGGTGGCATAGTGGTTAGCACTGGTGCCTCACAGCGCCAGAGACCCGGGTTCGAATCTGACCTCGGGTGACTGTCTGTGTGGAGTTTGCACATTCTCCCCGTGTCTGCGTGGGTTTCCTCCGGGTGCTCCGGTTTCCTCCCACTGTCCAAAAATGTGCGGGTTAGGTTGATTTGGCTATGATAAATTGACCCTTAGTGTTAGGGGGGGATTAAATATGTGGGGTTATGGGGATAGGATGGGATATGTTAGGGGGAATTAAATACGTGGGGTTACGGCGGTCGGGTGGGATATGTGTACTGTGGGGATTAAAGCAGGGACAGGGTACTGGATTTGAATGATCAGCCATGATCGTATTGAATGGTGGTGCAGGCTCGACGGGCCGAATGGCCTACTCCTGCTCCTAGATTCTATGTTTCTATGTTTCTAACTCGCCGTGTCAAAAAATGTTTCCTCTGATTCTTTTGCCAATCACTTTAAATCTGTGTGCTCTAGTTACATAGAAACATAGAAAAAATAGGAGCAGGAGTAGGCCATTCGGTCCTTCGAGCCTGCTCCGCCATTCAATATCATGGCTGATCCTCTATCTCAATACCATATTCCCGCTCTCCCCATACCCCTGGATGCCTTTTGTGTCTAGAAATCTATCTATCTCCTTCTTAAATGGCCTCCACAGCCTTCTGTGGTAGAGAATTCCACAGGTTCACCACCCTTTGAGTGAAGAAATTTCTCCTCATCTCAGTCCTAAATGTCCTCCCCCGTATCCTGAGACTGTGACCCCTCGTTCTGGACCCCCCAGCCAGGGGAAACATCCTTCCTGCATCCAGTCTGTCTAGACCTGTCGGAATTTTATACATTTCAATGAGATCTCCTCTCATTCTTCTAAACTCTAGTGAATACAGGCCTAGTCGACCCAATCTCTCCTCATACGACAGTCCTGCCATCCCAGGAATCAGTCTGGTGATCCTTCACTGCACTCCCTCTATGGCAAGTATATCCTTTGTTAGGTAAGGAGACCAAAACTGCACACAGTACTCCAGGTGTGGTCTCACCAAGGCCCTGTATAACTGTAGTAAGACATCCTTGCTCCTGTACTCAAATCCTCTTGCAATGAAGGCCAACATACCATTTGCCTTCCTAACTGCTTGCTACACCTGCATGTTTGCTTTCAGTGACTGGTGTACAAGGACATCCAGGTCCCTCTGTACATCAACATTTCCCAATCTATCACCATTTAAATAATACTCTGCATTTCTGTTTTTCCTACCGAAGTGGATTACTTCACATTTATCCACGTTATACTGCATCTGCCATGTATTTGCTCACTCACTCAACTTGTCTAAATCGCCTTGAAGCCTCTTTGCATCCTCCTCACAATTCACAATCCCACCTAGTTTTGTGTCGTCAGCAAACTTGGAAATATTACATTTGGTTCCCTCATCCAAATCATTGATATATATTGTGAATAGCTGGGGCCCAAGCACTGATCCCTGCAGTACCCCACTAGTCACCGCCTGCCACCGTGAAAAAGACCCATTTATTCCTACTCTCTGTTTCCTGTCTGTTAACCAATTTTCAATCCATGCCAGTATATTACCCCCAATCCCATGTGCTTTAATTTTGCACACTAACCTCTTCTGTGGGACTTTATCAAAGGCCTTCTGAAAATCCAAATACACCACATCCACTGGTTCTCCCTTATCTATTCTACCAGTTACATCCTCAAAAAAAACTCCAGTAGGTTTGTCAAACACGATTTCCCTTTCATAAATCCATGTTGACTTTGTCTAATCCCGTTGATATTTTCTAAGTGTCCTGTTATCACATCCTTTGTAATAGACTCCAGCATTTCCCCTACTACTGATGTTCAGCTGTTTTCTCTCTCCCTCCTTTTTTAAATAGTGGGGTTACATTTGCCACCCTCCAATCTGCAGACTCTTCTGGCACTGCAAGCAGTTTCACCTTATTTACTCTATCAAAACCGTTCATGATTTTGAACACCTCTATCAAATCTCCTCCTAACCTTCTCTGCTCAAAGGAGAACAACCCTAGCTTTTCCAGTCTCTCCACATAACTGAAGTCCCTCATCCTTGGTATCATTCTAATAAATCTCTTCTGCACCCTCTCCAAGGCCTTAACATCCTTCGTAAGGTGTGGTGCCCAGTATTGAACACAGTACTGCAGCTGCAGCCGAAAGGTTTTTTTTATATTAAGGCTTAACATAGCTTCCTTGCTTCTGTACTCTATTCCTCTATTAATAGAGCCAAGGATCCCATAGGCTTTTTTAATTGCCTTCTCAACTTGTCCTGCTACCTTGAAAGATTTGTGTACATAATAGTCTGGAAATTGCGGTTGGAAAATCGGGACCAATGTTTAAATCCTTTTGAAATCAATGTGAAACAGGATTTTTAAATCCAGTTTTGACTATGTGTGCTCCAATGCCCTCTGGAGGGCAGTATTTAGCCATTCTTTGGAGAGTAGGATTTTCTATTTTGGAGGTGAGGACAGATCAGAAAATATGAAAGCTCAACTTAAAATCTAATCTTGATACAGCAATGGAATCATGTGTCGCTTTCTCCCCTGCCCTGTTCTCCCAAACAGGAGCGACATTTACCTTGTGAGGGCCTGTGCAAAGGTTCGACTTGGGGCGCCTACATTTTACTGGACAATGATAGTAAATGCTGCCTACTTCATCTGCTGTCAAATCAGTTGTCTGAGCTTTGTACCTGTTTATTTGCCAACATTAAAAGATAAAGACAATTGGATGAGTTGAACGAATAAAAACAAATAAAAGAAGAAACAAATGACAGCTCAATCAGGATCTGACTCTGCAATGCATTTGATTAATTTGTAATTCTATCTGTTATACACAGTTATCTTTAATATTTATATTCTACTGTTAAACTTTAGGGAATTCTATTCCGCACTCTTATTCAACACCTGGGAAATGTGACGGTCGTTGAGATATTTTATGTGGAACTATTAGTTAACGGGTCGGAGGAGACAGTTACTGCTGCAACTAATTACAGTTATGGGAAGAAATAATAATTTTAAAAAAAAATGTAACTCGGAGAAGTATTTGTTCTTGAGATAAAAGCAAAAAATGCTGGAAATACTCAGCAGGTCAGGCAGCATCTGTGGGAAGAGAAACAGAGTCAACGTTTCAGGTCGATGACCCTTCGTCAGAACTGGAAAAAGTTAAAGATGTAACAGATTTTAAGCAAGTGCAGGGGCAGGGAGAGGGGGGAGGGGAGTAAAGAACAAAAGGGAAGGGCTGTGATAGGGTGGAAGGCAGGAGAGACTAAATGACAAAAGGTATGATTGTACAAAGCAAAAGGGATGGTAGTGGGACAAGTAAAGAAACAAAAAATGAGTCTAGAAGAGGTGTAAATGGGAATGGCAGAATCATCATCTGCCATCTGGAAAAATAGGGGCAGAGGTTATGATCTGAAATTGTTGAACTCGATGTTGAGTCCAGAAAGCTGTAAAGTACCTAATCAAAAAATGAGGTGCTGTTCCTCGAGCTTACGTTGAGCTTCATTGGAACAGTGTAAGAGGCCGAGGTCAGAGTGGGAATGGAGATGAGAATTAAAGTGACAGGCGACCGGAAGCTCTGAATCACGCTTGCGGAGGTGTTCCGCAAAGCGGTCACCTAATCTGCATTTGGTCTCCCCAATGTAAAGGAGACCGCATAGTGAGCAGTGAATACAGTAAACTAAATTGCAAGAAATACAAGTAAATCGCTCTTTCACCTGGAAGGAGTATTTTGGGCCCTGGACGGTGGGAAAGGAGGAGGTCAGGGGGCAGGTGTGGCATCTCCTGCACTTGCACGGGGAGGGGGTGTTAGCGGTGATTGAGGAGTGGACCAGGGTGTCGCAGAGGGAACAGCCCCTTCAGAATGCTGAAAACGGAGGGGAGTGAAAGATGTGATTGGTGGTGGGATCACGCTGGAGATGACAGAAATGGTGGAGGCTGATGGGGTGAAAGTTGAGGACAAGGGGAACCCTATTGTGGTTCTGGGAGGGAGGGGAAGGGGTGAGAGCATATGTGCAGAAATGGAATGGACGGTCGAGGGCCATGTCAACCACGGTAGAGGGGAATCCTCGGTTGAGGAAAAAGGAAGTCATATCAGAAGCACGCTTGCGGAGGTGGCATTGTCAGAACAGATGCGACGGAGAAACTGGGAGAATGGATTGGAATAGAGTCCTTACAGGAAACTGGGTGGAAGGAAGTGTAGTCCAGGTAGCTGTGGGAGTTGGTGGGCTTATAGTGGATGTTGGTCAATAGTCTGTCCCCAGAAATGGAGACAGAGAAGTCAAGGAAGGGAAGGGAAGTGTCGGAGATGGACCATGTGAAGGTGAGGGAAGGGTGGAAATTGGAAGCAAATTTGTTCTTGAGAGTCGCTTTTGGGAGAGGAGTGGCATTACAGAAAGGACCTTCTCTATCCAAAATGCGAGCTGGATAACAGAATTAGATAGAAGAATTATCAAGATCAGAAATGTGCAGTCAGAGAATGATTGAGAGTCAGGTCGCAATGCAGAGGGTGTGGGAGGGAAATGGACACAGAATTGTTGAACCCCCAGCAGAACTTTAAACATGATTAAAGAGGACCGCTATTGTCATGAGCAGTCAGTGATTCCTTCATTATGACCTTGCATTGAAGGGCATCAGTTCTCTCAGAGAAAACATACTGCCTTAGGGACAAATCTACTTGATTATCAGATGAGACAGGCGCCAATGACGGATTTACTTTTTATTTGTTCTACGTAGCATGCTTTTGTGATTTTGAGACATTAATAATTATTTTGATTTGCAAAATGAGTTCACGTTTGAAATCGAGTGTGGGAAAAGGAGACAGTTTGTGCCTATTCTCCTGATTTCAAATCCATCTCATCATAAACCCCTCAAGAAGTGTATTACTGAATGAATATAAAATAATTCTTAGTTTGATATGTGCTTTTAAAATGTTAATGAAAGTATTGAGTTTGTGCATATTTTATTTTATATTTAAATGTGAGCGCATAAGATCCGTTCGGGGCGACTGGCTCGGAGCCCCATGCAATTGCATGGGTTACATGGTCCGAACACCACGCCTCCTACCAAAGGCATTGATACCTCGCTGGAGTAAGTTACACTGGGTGCCAGTCACCTTCTAGTAAACCCCCAGCAGCTGTTTTCCATGTCTGAGTCTCGGCAGTGTGTATCGGCAGGCTATTCTGCCATGGCGGGCATCAGAGCTGAGCTTGACCCTGTCCTCACCCTAGATCCACACATGTGCAACTTCCAACAGGAGTACCTGTATAATACTGAGGGGTAAGTTTTCTGAGAGCTCATGCCACTCTGAACTCCCACGCAGTGGGCAGGTTATTGGAAAATCATGGGTGCATCGACCTCGATTTTCAATCCACTGAAATCGATGGACAGAAAATTGAATGGAAGTATACATGAAATTTTCCTGCCCGCTTGCATACAATACACTACCAGTACTGGAGGATCTTGGGTAATTTATCTGAATGTTTGTGGACTTCCATGAATAGCTGTACATTTTTGCATGTCAGTTTTTACTCCTCAATTCAGATAGCTCCCAGATAGTCAGGTGAAGGTAAGAATTCAATATATAATGGATAAATTTTAATATAGAAAAATAAATTAGCAAAAAATTATAAGCAAGTACATTGTTTCATTATTTTTGCTTTATATATTCCTTTTATTTTTATTATGTTATACTGAGAGTTCCCACTGGATGGTGGTAGAGTGGGCAAAGGGTGAACATTCTCAAGGAATAATAAAAGGTGACTCACCACTGCAAATGGCTGATCTCTCTGTGATGGTGTAGAAACTTAATTTAACCATTTCAATATGACTTGCCCTGACTGTACTTCAAACAGCATATTTCAATTTGCACTGCTAACTTTGTGCACATTGAAACAAGAACATTGTGAGAGGCTTATAATGTTGCCAAAAAGAGCAGTAAGCCTGAGGATTGGGAGGATTTTAGAATTCAGCAAATTGATAAAGAAAGGGAAAATAGAATGAGAGTAAACTAGCGAGAGACATAAAAACAGACTACTTTGTGTCTGTCTTCACAGAAGAAGATGCAAAAAAACCTCCTGGAAATAGTGGAGAACCAAGGGTCGAGCGAGAATGAGGAACTGAAAGAAATTAGTATTAGTAAAAAAATAGTACTGGAGAAATTAATGGGACTGAAAGCCGATAATTCCCTTGGACCTGATGGTCTATATTCTAGGGTTTTGAAAGAGGTGGCTATAGAGATAGTGGATGCATTGATTGTCATCTTCTAGAATCAATGCAATTTTGGAACGGTTCATATGGATTGGAAGGTGGTAAATGTAACCCCACTATTTAGGAAAGGAGGGAGAGAGAAAACGGGGAACTACAGACCAGTTAGCCTGATATCAGTAGTAGGGAAAATGCTAGAATCTATTATTAAGGACGTGGTAACAGGGCACTTAGAAAATAATAATCGGTTTGGGCAGAGTCAACAGGGATTTATGAAAGGGAAATCATGTTTGATGAATCTGTTGGAGTTTTTTGACGTTGTAACTAGCAGAATAGATAAGGGGGAACCAGTGGATGTGGTGTATTTGGATTTTCAGAAGGCATTCGATAAGGTGCCACACCAGAGGTTATTAAACAAAATTAGGGCTCATGGGATTGGTGGTATTATACTAGCATGGATTGAGGATTGGTTAATGGACAGAAAACAGAGAGTAGGAATAAACTGGACTTCAGGTTGGCAGGCTGTAACTAGTGGGTTACCGCAAGGATCAGTGCTTGGGCCTCAGCTATTTGCAATCTATATCAATGATTTGGATGAGGGAACTAAATGTAATATATCCAAGTTTGCTGATGATACAAAGCTAGGTGGGAATGTAAGTTGTGAGGAGGATGCAAAGAGGCTTCAAGGGGATATAGACAGGCTAAGTGACTGGGCAAGAACATGGCAAATGGAATATAATGTGGAGAAATGTGAAGTTATCCACTTTGGCAGGAAAAATAGAAAAGCAGAGTACTTTTTAAATGGTGAGAGATTGGGAAATGTTGGTGATCAGATGGACCTGGGTGTCCTTGTACACAAATCACTGAAAGTTAACATGCAGTTACAGCAAGCAATTAAGAAAGCAAATGGTATGTTGGCCTTTATTACAAGAGGATTTGAGTGTAAGAGTAAAGATGTCTTGCTGCAATTATATAGGGCCCTGGTGAGACCACACCTGGAGTATTGTGTACAGTTTTGGTCTCCTTACCTAAGGAAGGATATACTTGCCAGAGAGGGAATGCAACAAAGGTTCACCAGACTGATTCCTGGGATGGGAGATTGTCCTATGAGGAGAGATTGAGTAGACTAGGCCTATATTCTCTGGAGTTTAGAAGAATGAGAGGTGCTCTCATTGAAACATACAAAATTTTTACAGGGCTTGGCAGGGTAGATGCAGGGAAGATGTTTACCCTGGCTGGGGAGTCTAGAGTCAGGGGTCACCATCTCAGAATAAGGGGTTGACCATTTAGGACTGAGATGAGGAGAAATTTCCTCACTCAGAGGGTGATGAATCTTTGGAATTCTCTCCCAGCGTTGAGTATATTCAAGACAGAAATCGATTGATTTTTTGATATTAAGGGAATCAAGGGATATGGGGATAGTGCAAGGAAGTGGAGTTGAGGTAGAAGATCAGTCATGATCTTATTGAATGGCAGAGCAGGCTCGAGGGGCCGAATGGCCTACTCCTGCTCCTATTTCTTATGTTCTTAAATGTTATTTATGGTCAAGTTACGGTGTGAGCCAGAAATTACTTTTCCTGTTTCTAATTCTTGCATATATATGCTTAGTTTCTTGTATCCAAAATTCAGACTTTCAAAACATCTGAAAAAAATGATAATGGGATAATTTTATTTTACTTCGCTTTTTTTATGTTATTCACTATTGTCCCCTCGCTCCTCTTCCAGAAAGCTCTGGGACCTCACCCAAGTGGCCAAAATTTGTGTGAATCACCCCCATGATCACAGTAAACATTGACATCCATAAATTCGTGCTTAAAGCAGGAGTCACTAGATGGTGATCAAGAGTGGAATCTCTGGCCCCTTAACCCAGAGGCAAATCTGGGACCTTTCTGGCCTCTATGGCTTAGTTACGACGAGGATAAACTTGCTGAGCCATCGGGTAGTAGAGATTTTAATTTTAATAAAACCTAGCTTCATGAGAAAATTGTGGCGCAGTTGCAGCGATGTCCCCATTAAATTGTTTTTTCCTCACACTTCCTCTGTTCTCAGTTGTAACATCACAACTATCAAATAGAAAAACATTTGTCAAGAGTCAGAGTATTTTCGTGCACATAAAAGATCTTTTTTCTGGACAATACCAACAATGAAGTGTTTATTTTTTAGGTTAGTGTACAGCACTCTAATTTGTTACTGCATGCCCAACTTTAGATAAGCACAAAGATTTACAGAGTTTCATTTGCAGGTGTGCATTCATCCTTTATAAAATATTATTTTTGTTTTCCTTTGCAGTATTTGATTTGAATCTTTTAAATCACTTTGTTTCCTTTTGAAGATTTTACTTAATTTTGAAAATATTGGCCAAGAAATTGATTTGCACCGGTAGACCAGAGCAAACTGGACATGGGGATCGATCCCTGAGTCCGAATGGGTAGTCATGAAGCCCAACCAATAACAGGCCTCAGGACACATTAACATCAGATAACCTCAGACAAGCATATGAGATCTCGGTTTTATAAATAAGGGTGTAAAGTACAAGACCAGAAATAATACTAACCTATACAAATCATTGGTTAGGCTTCAGTTAGAATATTCTTTCCATTTTTGGGCAACTTTAGGAAATATGTCAAGTGCAGAGAAGATTCACTTAGATAATACCAGGGATGAATAGCTTTAGTTTTCATGAACAACTGGGGCACTTTTTATTAGAATAAAAAGGTTAAGAGGAGATTTGATAGAGGTGCTCAAAACTATGAAAGGTTTTGATAAGGCAAATCAAAATAAAACTATTTCCATTGGACAGTGAGCCAGTAGCAAGCAGGCATAAATTTAAGATGAGTACCCAAAGATGTTACAATAGCTTTATTTATGCAGAGGGTTGTTCAGACATGGAATGCCCGATGAGAAGCTGTGGTAGAATATTTTAATTGGGAGATGGATAAATATTTGAAAAAGAAAAATTTAAAAGGGTAAGGGAAAGTTCAGGAGAATGGGATTAAGTGAACAGCTCTTTCAGAGAGCTAGCACTGGCACAGTGGGCTGACTAGCCTCCTTCTGTACTGTAATATTTGTGATTCTATTCTAGATAGAAACTAAGAAAGTAAATAATACAGCAAAGTAAATGGTATGATAATTACAACAAATATTAATATACAAACTAAAACGCTGAGCTTAAACAACCTACTCTATTAAAAATAACTCCGACTGCGGAAGCCAACTTATGGCCTCTGGCAAGCCTACCATCTTCAAACACTGAAACCTGAGGACTCTGTGTATGACTCCCCACCTTCAGGTTGGCTCCACTTTTCAGGCATCACATAATGTGGGGGAAACTGCGATAGGGCAAAGAAAGTTGCTGAGTTGAAGGTGCACTTTGGTAACTGTTTGCAAATAAATTAATGCTAAAAATGTAAATAATTTTAAATTCTACATTAAAATTACTTTTCTTTTGGCTATAACGGCTAAACATTCCATTAAATGCAGATAAGGAAAGGGCTTTAAGTACCTAAGTTCCTAAAAACAGCAGATGCAAGCAGCACCTGATTGACTCAACACTTAATTTCACCCAGATACCTGCAGCCATTCCATTGTGAGGATGCTTTCAGTTGCAGGATGGTCAGCAATCTCTTCACTTTGAGTCTAACACTACCACCCTTGGTCTCAGGTATGGTAGAAGACATAGTGAAGTGGTGGGACAGGAGTAAGAGTGTAGGGTATGAGGTTCCTTATGAATATGAAGAGTCATTTCTATCTCATCATTCACACAGTGAGGGTATGGAGGTGAGTTAGGAGATTGGTTAGGCGGTAGAAGACAGAGAGTAAGGTTAATGGGTGTGTACTCGAATTGGATGGAAGTGACTGGTGGTGTCTCACAAGGATCTGTGCTGGAGCCTCGACTATTCACTATATTTATTAATGACTTAGATAACCGAATGAGAGCCATATATCCAAGTTTGCCAATGACACAAAGATTGGTGGTATAGTAAGTAGTGTAGATGGGAGCATAAAGTTACAAAGAGACATTGATTAAATAAGTGGGCAAAACTGTGGCAGATGGATTTCAACACTGATAAGTGCGAGGTCATCCATTTTGGGCCAAAAATGGACAGATCCGAATATTATTTAAATGGTGAAAAGCTGGGAACAGTGAAGGTCCAAAGAGATTCAGGGGTCCATGTACACAGATCAGTAAAATGTAGTATAGTCATAGAGTCATAGATTTATACAGCACAGACAGAGGCCCTTCGGCCCATGTCCGCGCCGGCCATCAAGCCCTATCTATTCTAATCCCATTTTCCAGCACTTGGTCCATAGCCTTGTATGCTATGGCGTTTCAAGTGCTCATCTAAATGCTTCTTGAATGTTGTGAGGGTTCCTGCCTCTACCACCCTTTCAGGCAGAGAGTTCCAGATTCCAACCACCCTCTGGGTGAAAAAGTTTTTCCTCAAATCCCCTCTAAACCTCCTGCCCCTTACCTTGAAACTATGCCCCCTGGTTATTGACCCCTCTACTAAGGGGGAAAGTTCCTTTCTATCTACCCTATCTATGCCCCTCAATCAGGTCCCCCCTCAGCCTTCTCTGCTCTAAGGAATACAACCCCAGCCAGTCCAGCCTCTCCTCATAGCTGAAGCGCTCCAGCCCAGGTAACATCCTGGTGAATCTCCTCTGCACCCTCTCCAATGCAATCACATCCTTCCTACAGTGTGGCGACCAGAACTGCACACAGTATTCCAGCTGTGGCCGAACTAGCGCTTTGTACAGCTCCATCATAACCTCCCTGCTCTTATATTCTATGCCTCGGCTAATGAAGGCAAGTATCCCATATGCCTTTTTAACCACCTTATCTACCTGTCCTGCTGCCTTCAGGGATCTATGTACATGCACACCAAGGTCCCTCTGATCCTCTGTCCTTCCGAGAATCCTACCATTCATTGTGTATTCCCTTGCCTTGTTAGTCTTCCCAAAATGCATCACCTCACACTTTTCAGGGTTAAATTCCATTTGCCACTGTTCTGCCCATCTGACCAACCCGTCTATATCGTCCTGTAGCCTGAGGCTTCCCTCCTCGCTATTTACCACTCCATCAATTTTTGTGTCATCTGCGAACTTACTGATCATACCTCCTATTCATATCTAAATCATTAATGTACACTACAAACAGCAAGGGACCCAGCACTGATCCCTGCGGTACACCACTGGACACAGGCTTCCAGTCACAAAAACAACCTTCGACCATCACCCTCTGCCTCCTGCCACTAAGTCAATTTTGGATCCAATGTGCCAAATTGCCCTGGATCCCATGGGCTCTTACCTTCTTGACCAGTCTCCCATGCGGGACTTCGCCAAAAGCCTTACTGAAGTCCATGTAGACTACATCAACTGCACTACCCTCATCCACACACCTAGTCACCCCCTCGAAAAATTCAATCAAATTGGTTAGACATGATCTCCCCCTGACAAAGCCATGCTGACTATCCTTGATTAATCCTTGCCTCTCCAAGTGGAGACTAATTCTGTCCCTCAGAATATTTTCCAATAATTTCCCTACCACTGATGTTAGGCTCACTGGCCTGTAATTCCCTGGTTTATCCCTACTACCCTTCTTGAATAATGGTGCTACGTTAGCTGTCCTCCAGTCCTCTGGCACCTCCCCTGTGGCCAGAGAGGTTCTGAAAATTTGTGTCAGAGCCCCTACAATCTCCTCCCTTGCCTCACACAGCAGCCTGGGATACATCTCATCTGAGCCTGGGGATTTATCCACTTTTAAGCCCGCTAAAACCGCTAGTACCTCCTCTCTCTCAATACTAATTTGTTCAAGTATAGTAGTCAGGTACAAAAATTTATGAAAAAGGCTAATGGATTGTTAGCCTTTATAACTAGAGGGCTGGAATATAAAGGGAAGAAAGTTTTGCTACAGCTATACGAAGCCCTGGTTAGACCACATCTGGAGTATGGTGTACCGTTCTGGGCACCACACCTTAGAAAGGATATATTGGCCTTGGAAGGAGTGCAGCACATCTCACCAGCAGGACAGAGCCACCAGAGATGGCGGTACAGTGGTATACAGTCGGGAGGGAGTGGCTCTGGGAGTCCTCAACATTGAAGTCTCATGGCATCAGGTCAAACATGGGCAAGGAAACCTCCTGCTGATTACTATCTACCGCCCGCCCTCAGCTGATGAATCAGTACTCCTCCATGTTGAACACCACTTGGAAGAAGCACTGTGGGCAGCAAGGGCACAGAATATACACTGGGTGGGAGGACTTAAATGTCCATCACCATGACTATCAGCAGCAGTAGAATTGTATTCTGCCATAATCTGTAACCTCATGGCCCGGCATATCACTCACTCTACCATTACCATCAAGCCAGGGGGCCAACCCTGGTTCAATGAGGAGTGTAGAAAAGCATGCCAGGAGCAGCACCAGGCGTACCTAAAAATGAGGTCCCGATCTGGTGAAGCTACTACAAAGGACTACATGCATGCTAAACAGTGGAAGCAGCATGTGGTAGATAGAGCTAAGCGATCTCACAACCAACGGATCAGATCAAAGCTCAGCAGATCTGCCACATCCAGTCATGTATGGTGGTGGACAATTAAACAACTAACGGGAGAAAGAGGCTCCATGAACATCCCCATCCTCAATGATGGTGGAGCCCAGCACATGAGTGCAAAAGACAAGGCTGAAGCATTTTGCAACAATCTTCAGCCAAAAGTGGTGAGTGGATGATTCATCTCGACCTCCTCCTGAGGTCCCCACCATCACAGAAGCCAGTCTTTAGCCAATTCACAGAATCACAGAATCCCCACAGTGCAGATAGAGGCCATTTCGGCCCATCGAGCCTGCACCGATACATATCCCACCCTATCCCCGTAACCCCACGTATTTAATCCCCCCTAACACTAAGGGTCAATTTATCATAGCCAAATCAACCTAACCCGCACATCTTTGGACTGTGTGGAGGAAACTGGAGCACCCGGAGGAAACCCACGCAGTCACGGGGAGAATGTGCAAACTCCACACAGACAGTTTCCGAGGCCGGATTCGAACCCAGGTCCCTGGCGCTGTGAGGCAACAGTGCTAACCACTATGCCACCGTGTTCAATTCATGATGTGATATCACAAAACGGCTGAGCGCACTGGATACAGCAAAGGCTAGGGGTCCTGACAACATCCCGGCTGAGGGCTGAAGGTTCCAGAACTAGCCGGGCCTCTCGCCAAGCTGTTCCAGTACAGCTACAACACTGGCATCTACCCAACAAAGTGGAAAATTGCCCAGGTATATCCTGTCCAAAAAAGCAGGACAAATCCAATCCGGCCAATTACCGCCCATCAGCCTACTTACCTTCCATCACTTTGCTGATGATTGCATCGTCAACAGTGCTATCAAGCGACACTTATTCTCCAATTACCTGATCACCGATCCTCAGTTTGGGTTCCGCCTGGACCACTTGGTCCAAACATGGACAAAAGAGCTGAATTCCAGAGAGGAGTTGAGAGTAACTGCCCTTGACATCAAGGCAGCATTTGACCGAATGTGGCATCAAGGAGCCCTAGTAAAACTGAAGTCAGTGGGAATCAGGGAAAAATGTCTCGACTGGCTGGAGTCATACCTAGCACAAAGGAAGATGGCTGTGATTGTTGGAGGCTAACCATCTCAGCCCCAGGACATCGCTGAAGGAGTTCTTCAGGTCAGCGTCCTAGGCCCAACCAACTTCAGCTGTTTCATCAATTGCCTTCCCTCCAACATAAGATCAGAAGTGGGGATGTTCGCTGATAATTACAGTGTTCAGTTCCATTTGTAACTCCACAGATAATGAAGCAGTCCATGCAGCAAGACCTGGACAACATTTAGGGGTAAAAATTCAGTTGGTTGCGCCTCCCGTTAGCGCCTTAAGAGGGCGCTAATGGGGCGCAAAGCCGCTAACGCCCGGGCGCAGCGATGTTTGCGCCGCTCGGGAACTTAACGTGACATTGTGCGGCGGCGCTAAAACTTACCGCTGCGACCACCTGCGCGCGCAGATTGTGACGTCATTCCATGGTGCAATGCCCTTGTGGCGCCCCGGAGCGGAAATTGAGTGGCGCCCCCTGCCTTACCGCCTGGCGCATCCAACGACCAGAAGACTGGAACGCTATCAATCGCTGTGGGGCTGGGGGGGGCGCTATTTAAAGGGGGCCTCTTCCTGTCTTTTATTGTTGGTGGCATTTTTGAATTACGCATTCTGAGAGAGAGAGGGAGAGACTTCTGGAGAGATTCAACGTTGTGTGAAGGAGTTTTGGGTACTGAGCAGCACTTTGCAGGTTCATTTTGATTTGCCATTCCTTGTATCGATTTAGCAGAGACTGTGGGAGCTGCACTCTGAGCTCTTTGCCTGGTACTCTCCATTGTTCTTTCCAGCACATTTGATGTGCAAGTCTCTCCAGGCCGAGATTCAAGGCTGCAATGAACAGGATGTGGATGGAAAGCAAGATTAACCATCCCCTTTAAGAACTGGCCCGTGCCATTGTGTGTGTGTTCCATTGCTGACTGACATTACATGAGCTTCGCCAGCGCTCTGAGTTAGCGCCTCACTCCTTGGCCTTTGCACCTTAAGACAGGTGTGCAGCGCCTGATTTAGCGCTCCACTCACCTCCCGGGGCGGTAAAAGTGAACTTTCCAGTCAGTGCCGATAATTAGCGCCAGGCGCTAATATTTGCGTCCAGACGATATTTGCGCCCCAAATGGGGCGCGACCTAATTTCTACCCCTTAGGCTTGGACTGATAAGTGGCAAGTAACATTTGCGCCACACAAGTGCCAGGCAATGACCATCTCCAACAAGAGTCTAACCATCTCCCCATGACATTCAATGTCATTACCATCATCGAATCCCCCATCATCAACATCCTGGGGGTCACCATTGACCAGAAACTTAACTGGACTAGTCACATAAATACTGTGGATACAAGAGCAGGTCAGAGGCTGGATATTCTGTGGCGGGTGACACACCAGACTTCCCAAAGCCTCTCCACCATCTACAAGGCACAAGTCAGGAGTGTGATGGAATACTCTCCACTTGCCTGAATGAGTGCAGCTCCAACAACACTCAAGAAGTTCGACACCATCCAGGACAAAGTAGCCCGCTTGATTGGCACCCCATCCACCACCTTAAACATTCACTCCCTCCACCACCAGCGCACCGTGGCTGCAGTGTGTACCATCTACAAGATGTACTGCAGCAACTTGCCAAGGCTTCTTCGACAGCATCTCCCAAACCCGTGACCTCTATCACCTAGAAGGACAAGGGCAGTAAGTGCTTGGGAACTCCACCACCTCCAAGTTCCCCTCAAAGTCACACACGATCCTGACTTGGAAATATATTGCCGTTCCTTCATCTATGGCAGATGGATTTCAACGCAGGTAAGTGTGAGGTCATGCATTTTGGACCAAAAAAGGATAGATTCGAGTATTATTACAGTGCTGGGTGAAAATCCTGGAATTCCCTACCTAACAGCACTGTGAGAGTACCCTCGCCACATGGACTGCAGCAGTTCAAGAAGGCGGCTCACCACCACCTTCTTGTTGGCAATTAGGGATGGGCAATAAATGCTTTCCTTGCCAGCGATTATCACATCCCGTGAGTGAATAAAAAAAAGACACAGATTCACCAAAATGTTACCAGGCCTCCAAGGGTTAGCTTAGGAGGAGAGATTACATAAACTAGGCTTGTATTCCCTGGAATATAAAAGGTTAAGGGGTGATTTGATTGCTGCTTTTAGGATTTTGAAAGGAATTAATAGGCGAGATTGAGAGAAACTTTTTCCGCTGGTGGGGGAGTCCAGGATAAGGGGACATGACCTTAAAATCAGAGCCAGGAGAGAAGTTATGAAACATGTCTTCATGCAAAGTGTGGTAGAAGTGTGGAATTCTCCCCCACAAAATGCAGTAGATGCTATCTCAATCAATAATTTTAGGTCTGAGATTGATAGATTTTTGCTAGACAAGGGTATAAAAGGATATGGAGCCAAGGCAGGTGGATGGAGTTAAGATACAGATTAGCCGTGATCTCATTGAATGACGTAACAGGTTCAAGGGGCTGAATGGCCTACTCCTACTCCTATGAGTCATGCTTCCAGCATTCTTTCAGTACGTGCTTGGGCATTTACCTTGGTCAACTTTGTAAAATCATTAAACAGTTTCCGGTACTGTGTTAACATACATGGGGTGGTTGAGCTGGCACTGACAGCCTGAGACATGTTCCTCCTTACTGCCTGCACCAGCCACTCTGGGGCTTCCTATCTTGGGGCCCAAAGATGCACCTCTCCCTGCTCTGATCTCTGCCAATGGTACATTCACAGAAGCATCCGAGAATCTGAGGATTCTTGCCACAGCAAACTACCCTTGTGGGGCTCCTCCTTCGGCCATTTTGAATTCTCTCCAAATTTTGTGTGCTTCGTGCCCCTTTAGCAGTTGCAACCTTTTAAATGCTGCAGTGCCACTGTATTTCCCTTCTTCCCAGGTAGCAGTGAGCCACTCAGGAGTGGGAAGACTGCTGAAAAACAGCCTCCCGTATCAAATGAGTTTCCCATCCTCAGAAAAAGTTGTGCATTACCGGTGATGTCACGTGGTTGGACGGAAGTCCCACCCTGCTGCATTTCCAGTAGGTGGAGGGAAATATAACCTTCCTGAATGACCATCTATTTTTTTTCCTGGATCCTTTTGAGCTTTCAACAGCCTTGTGCGTCTGTTGTTGCAGAACAATAAAAGATTCTGCTTCTCATTGGAACCTGTCGTGATCATTTTCAGACAATGAGAATTTTTCTGGAGGTGTACTGATAATTACATGTGAAGTGTTGTCATTAGAATAACAATAGAAAAGCACATTTCAGAAAGGAAGAGGAAAAATATGTATTAACTATTTATTGCTTTCCACGTATCGATCATTTCGTATTTAGATAGCACCTTTAATGTAATAAAGGAGAAAACGAGCACTGAGCAGTCATGGAAGTTAGTGAGATGATCAAAACAAGGTCAAAAAGATAGATTTTCTTGAGGTTTATAAAGGCAGGAGAGGGGTAGCAAGGTTCCGAAAGCGAATTCTAGAGTGTGGGGCTGAAACAATTGAAGCTGAATGCTGAAGCCAGGGTGGACGAATGCACCCTAGGCCAGAGTCTAAGGAGCGAAGGTTATGGGCTAGGATACATAGATACATAGATACATAGATACATACATAGAAGATAGGAGCAGGAGTAGGCCATCCGGCCCTTCGAGCCTGCTCCGCCATTTAATGAGATCATGGCTGATCCTCCAATTCAGTATCCCGTCCCCGCCTTCTCTCCGTAACCCTTAACCCCTTTTGCCTGTAGAAATACATCTAATTCCCTCTTAAATATATTTAATGAGCTGGCGTACACTGCCCTCTGTGGCAATGAGTTCCACAGGTTCACCACCCTCTGAGTGAAGAAATTCCCCCTCATTTCTGTCCTAAATGGTTTAGCCCTTATCCTTAAATTATGTCCTCTAGTTCTGTTCTCACCCGCCAAGGGAAACATTCCTTCTGCATCTAGTCTGTCTAGACCTGTCAGAATTTTATACACTTCTATGAGGTCCCCTCTCAATCTTCTAAACTCCAGTGTGTACATCCCTAAACTACATAGTCTCTCCTCATAGGTCAATCCCGCCATTCCTGGTATCAGCCTGGTGAATCGCCGCTGCACCCCCTCCATGGCAAGAACATCTTTCCTCAGATGAGGCGACCAAAACTGTACACAGTACTCGAGGTGTGGTCTCACCAGTGCCCTGTACAGCTGCAGCAAGGTATCCCTGTTCCTGTATTCCAACCCTTTTGCTATGAAGGCCAGCATACCGTTTGCCTTCTTGATCGCCTGTTGCACCTGCATGCTCGCCTTCAGTGACTGGTGTACAAGAACACCCAGGTCTCTCTGTACTTCCCCCTCTCCCAATTTATTGCCATTTAAATAATAATTTGCCCTCCCTTTCCTGCACCCAAGGTGGATAACTTCGCACTTGTCCACATTATAGTGCATCTGCCATTTATCCGCCCAATCACCCAGTCTGTCCAAATCGCTCTGGAGCTTCCTGGTCTCCTCCTCTGAGCCCACCCCCCCTCCTAGTTTAGTGTCGTCTGCAAATTTGGAAATGCTGCATCCGACTCCCTGATCCAGGTCATTAATGTAAATTGTGAACAGCTGGGGACCCAGGACAGATCCCTGTGGTACCCCACTTGTTACTGCCTGCCATTCAGAAAATGAGCCGTTTATTCCAACTCTCTGTTTTCTATCAGACAGCCAGTTCTCTATCCACGTCAATACTTTCCCCTTTATCCCATGAGCTTCAATTTTCCCTGCTAATCTTTTATGTGGGACGTTATCGAAGGCATTTTGGAAGTCCAGGTACACCACATCTACTGGCTCTCCCCCATCTATTTTACCAGTTACTCCCTCAAAAAATTCCAATAGATTAGTCAAGCACGATTTACCCTTTGTAAATCCATGTTGACTCTGTCCTATCCTGTCCCCATTTGCTAAGTGCTCCGCTATTTCATCCTTAATGATGGACTCCAGCATTTTGCCCACAACTGATGTAAGGCTTACAGGTCTGTAATTACCTGCTTTTTCCCTACCCCCCTTTTTGAATAGTGGGGTAACGTTAGCTACCCTCCAATCCATGGGCACTGTTCCCGAGTCTAATGAATTCTGAAAAATCATACTTAGTGCATCCGCTATCTCTAGGGCCACCTCCTTCAGCACCCTAGGATGCATGTTATCAGGCCCTGGGGATTTGTCCGCCTTCAATCCCTTTAGCTTCCTTAACACCATATCCTGTGTGGGGCTGGAGGAGGTGTTCGAGGTAGAGTGGAGTGAGGCCATGTAGCGATTTGTGAATCAAGATGAGATGTCCTTGTCTTTCGACTGCCATATGGCTCTGTTATATAAAAAAACAATTTTATGAATACGCTGATGGCAGCACATATTGGAAAATTGTGCGCATGGTTCCAGTGGACAGAAACTTGTGGGATGTGCGCCGGTGATTTCCTGATATGTGCTCCCAATTGGCAAGGTTCTCCCAAGTGCACATTCATAAAATTGACCCTATTGTTTTAAACTTTTATCAGTCTGTTGGAGTTTTACACCTGATTTTTTTTTTTTTGCATTTTGCTATAAAGAACTTCCATTTATTTATAGCACCAGTAAATTATTTTTTAAGTGTCGTCACTGTTGTAATGTAGGGAAACACAGCAACCAATTTTTGCACAGCAAGATTCTGCAATGTTGGCCAGGACAGTACAAAAACTCCCCCGCTCCTCTTCGAATGTTGCCATGGGATCTTTTACGTCGACCTGATAAGGCAGAGTGTGTCTCGGTTTAACATCTAATCTGAAAGACTGCACCTCCAACAATGCAGTGCTCCCTCCCCTCAGTACTGCACTGAATTATGTGCTCAAGTCTCTGGAGTGGGGCTTGAACCCACAACCTTCTGACTTAGAACTAAGAGTGCGACTACTGAGCCAAGGCTGACACCTATGTAATAAAATATTCACTGTAACTCAGTAGGTTATTTCTTCAATATTTTTGGTAAATATTGTGCTCATCAAAGTAAGGGATACTGGTAAATATAATGCATTTTAATTTCATAGAGTCGTAGGGCGTTTTTAAGCCTGCCCACCTGACAGGAACATGATGGGTGGTTAATATGGTGATAGAGTACTGACTGCATTCTCACCCGTCACCATTTTAACACACTTTTCTGAGGTTGCTGAGACACCTATCACAGGCAGGGGTGGGGGGCCTTCTAAATATATTAAACTCGGGGATCTATGACCCAATTAGGACCCCAATGCCATTTTAATTAAAAATGTAGGACCTGCCAGTAAAACCTTGCAGCAAGCAGTTCCGAAGCCAAAGGAGACCCAGAAAATTAAGTAATGTTTTATCCTATTTTGTTTCTTTGTGTGCCAAAAGGAGCAGGTGTGCTCCTCAGGCTCCACAGGAAACCTTGTGCCTTCCCTGCACAGGGTTTCCCTCCCCCTCCCTGACCGCAATGCCCTCCTGACGCCTTTCCTAAGCACTTTCCTGATAGCTGCGGACTGTTCCTTCGGGTCCCTGTTGGCGGCCTCCAGATGCCTGAAACCCCACCGGCCAGCTAATGCTTCTTGTCGGGTACAGGTGGGAGACTGACTGGACTCACGCAGACAAGGCCTGGGAGTTGAAATCTCCATGGTCTCATGCTGTGGAGGCCCAGACGGTTTCCACACGATGACCACTGGGAGTTAAAGTCCTGGCTGTAATCTCAGTACCATGCGCTCTCAGATCATGGATATTATGGTTGGATGTCGAATGCGAACCTCAGATCATCACCATCATGACATTTTCTGTTTCCCACACCAGCCGCACCTTGACCTCACTGAGTGACATTAGGAGCCAATAAAAAATATATACTTTCAATCCAATGGTTTGGGCTGGATTTGAAAACAGTTCCCAGAGGTGAACAGCTAGTGTGCTTACTCTGCTATGCAGTCGCCTAATTTTTCCCCACTAATTTTCTCCCATTCCCCCCCTCCTCCTTGAAGGTGGAGGATGTTTTACAGATCCTAGTTGGCCTTCGGTGCCTTCAGACTGTTCTTCCTGTACGAAGTAAGTTTTGGCAAGCTATTCGCCTATCAAGATTATCAGAGATAAGCTTGATTCTGCCCTCACCCAATGTCAAGAAATGATCATTCCAGCAGGGGTCGCAGTCAGGACTGCGACCCCTGCCCGATTTTGTCCACTCTGGCCCAGGATTGCCGAGGCCGACTGTAGTATGCCTATTACACCCCAGCCAAGATCAGCTAACTCAGCACAGATTGAATCATAGAATCATAGAAATTTATGGCACAGAAGGAGGCCATTCGACCAATTGTGTCTGGGCCGGCTGAAAAAGAGCTATCCAGCCTAATCTCACTTTCCAGCTCTTCATCCGCAGCCCTGTAGGTTACGGCAATTCAAGTGCACATCCAAGTACTTTTGAAATGCGATGAGGGTTTCTGCCTCTACCACCCTTTCAGGCAGTGAGTTCCAGACCCCACCACCCTCTGGGTGAAAGATGTTCTCCTCAACTTCCCTCTAATCCTTCGACCAATTACTTTAAATCTATGCCCCCTGGTTGTTGACCCCTCTGCTAAGGGAAATAGGACCTTCCTATCCACTCTATCTAGGCCCCTCATAATTTTAGACACCTCAATTAAGTCTCCCCTCAGCCTCCTCTGTTCCAAAGAAAACAACCCCAGCCTATCCAATCTTTCCTCATAGCTAAAATTCCCCAGCCCAGGCAACATCCTCGTAAATCTTCTCTGTACGCTCTCTAATGCAATCACATCTTTCCTGTAATGTGATGACCAGAACTGTACCCAGTCCTCTAGCTGTGGCCTAACTAGTGTTTGATACAGTTCAAGCATAACCTCTCTGCTCTTATATCCTGTGCATCAGCTAATAAAGGAAAGTACCCCGTATGCCACCTTAAGCACCTTATTTACCTGTCCTGCTACCTTCGGATCTGTAGACATGCACTCCAAGGTCCCTCTGTTTCTCTGTTGCTCCACACTTCTCAGAATGCTACCATTTATTGTGTATTCCCTTGCCTTGTTAGCCCTCCCCAAATGCACTACCTTGCACTTCTCCAGATTAAATTCCATTTGCAACCTTTCTGCCCACGTGACTAGTCCATTGATATCTTCCTGCAGTCTACAGCTTTCTTCCTCGCTATCAACCACACGGCCAATTTTTGTATCATCTGCAAACTTCTTAATCATGCCCCCTACATTGAAGTCTAAATCATTGATATATACCACAAAAAGCAAGGGACCTAGTATTGAGCCCTGCGGAGCCCCACTGGAAACAACCTTCCAGTCACAAAAACACCCGTCGACCATTACGCTGTGCTTCCTACCACTGAGCCAATTTTGGATCCAACTTGCCACTTTCCCTTTGATCCCATGGGCTTTTACTTTTCTGACCAGTCTGCCATGTGGGACCTTGTCGAAAGCCTTGCTAAAATCCATGTAGACTGCATCAGAGGCACTACCCTCATCGACCCTGCTTGTTACCTCCTCAAAAAATTCAATCAAGTTAGTCAGACAAGACCTTCCCTTAATAAATCCATGCTGACTGTCCTTGATTAATCCCTGCCTTTTTAAATGACGATTAATACTATCCCTCAGAACTTTTTCCAATAATTTTCCCACCACTGAGGTTAGGTTGACTAGCCTGTAATTACTCGATCTATCACTTACTCCCTTTTTAAACAATGGTACAACATTAGCAGTCCTCTGGCACCACACCTGTAGCCAGAAAGGATTGGAAAATGATGGTCAGAGCCTCTGCTATTTCCTCCCTTGCTTCTCTTAACAGCCTGGGACACATTTCATCCGGGCCTGGCAATTTATCTACTTTCAAAGATGCTAAACCCCTTAATATTTCCTCTCTTACTATGTTTTATCTCATCTAATATTTCACACTCCTCCTCCTTAACTGCAACGCATTGTTCCTCTCTTTTGTGAAAACAGATGCAAAGTATTCATTTAGAACCATACCCACGTCTTCCGCCTCAACACACAGGTTATCATTTTGGTCTCTCATTGGCCCTACTCTTTCCTTAGTTATCCTCTTGCTTTTTATGATTTTATAAAACATCTTTTGGTTTTCCTTGATTTTACTTTCCAATATTTTTTCATGCCCTCTCTTTGCTTTCCTAATTTCCTTTTTAGTTTCACCCCTGCACTTTCTATACTCCTCCAGGCTTTCTGCAGTATTTAGCTCTCGGTATCTGTCATAAGCTTCACTTTCTTGCCTTATCCTACCCTGCATGCCCTTTGACATCCAGGGGGCTCTAGATTTGGGAGTCCCACCCTTTTTCTTTGTGGGAACATATTTGGTCTGAACCCTCACTATCTCCTCCTTGAATGCCTCCCACTGCTCTGACACGGATTTACTTTCATGTAGCTGTTTCCAGTCCACTTTTGCTGAGTCACTTCTCAGCTTAGTAAAATTGGCCTTTCCCCAATTGAGAACTTTTACTCCTGGTTTACCTCTGTCCTTTTCCATAACTACACTAAATCTAACTGAATTAGGATAGCTACCACCAAAATGCTCTCCCACTGATATCCCTTCCATATGCCTAGGTTCATTCTCTAAAACCAAGACCAGAGCCGCCCCCTCTCTTGTTGGCTTGTTACACACTGGCTAAAAAATGTTTCCTGAATGCATTTTAGGAATTCCGTACTCTCTATACCTTTTACACTGATTCTATCTCTGTTAATATTAGGGTAGTTGAAATCCCTGACTATTACTGCTCCTTTTTTTTGCACTTCTCAGAAATTTGCTTACATATTTGCTCTTCTATCTCCCTCTGACTATTTGGGCATCTATGGTACACTCCCAGTGGTGTGATTGCCAATTTTTTGTTCTTCATTTCAACCCATTTGGACTCATTTGATGATCCTTCTATCATATCATTCCTCCTCACAGCTGTAATTGTTTCTTTAACCAATATTGTGACCCCCCCCCCCCCCCCCCCCACCCCAATCACATCTGAAAATTCTGTAACCAGGAATGTTGAGCTGACATTGCTGCCCTTCTTTCAGCCATGTTTCAGTAATAGCTAGGATATCATACTTCCTATCTGTGCCCTCAGTTCATCTGCCTTATTCACTGCACTCCTTGCATTGAAGTATATACCATTTAGCACTGCTAAACTTCTTTGTTGTCTATTTTCTAGCCTTTGTTTCCTCTGCCTTCCATTTCCAGCTTTGCTTCTCTCCCTTCTGAATCTATGCTCAAGTTCCCATCCCCATGCCAAGTTAGTTTAAAGCCTCCCCAACAGCACTAGCAACGCCTCCCTACCCCGCCGCAAGGATATTGGTCCCGGCCCTGTTGAGGTGCAACCCGTTTGACTTGTACAGGTCTCACCTCCCCCAGAACCGGTCCCAATGCCTCAGAAATCTGAAGCCTGCCCTCCTGCACCATCTCTCCAGCCATGCATTCATCTGCTCTTTCCTCCTATTTCTGTACTCACTAGTGCGTGGCACCGGGAGTAATTCGGAGATTACTACCTTTGAACTCCTGCTTATCAATTTCTTTCCTAGCTCCCTAAAATCTGCCTGCAGGTCTTCATCCCTCTTTCTACCTATGTCATTTGTACCGATATGGACCACGACCACTGGCTGTTCACTCTCCCCCCTCAGAATGTCCTGCAGCCGCTCAATGAAATCCTTGACCCTGGCACCAGGGAGGCAACATCCTGGAGTAACATCGACGGCTGCAGAAACTCCTGTCTGTTCCCCTAACTATTAAATCCCCAACCACTATTGCTTTTCTGGCCTTCCTCCTCCCCACTCCTCCTTACAGCTCAGCCACCCATGTTGTGTAGCCTTGGCTCTGGCTGTACTCCCCAGAGGAACCATTGCCCTCACCAATATTCAGAATACCGGTTAGAGGAGTGAGATGTACTCGGGACTCCTGCACTACCTGCCTAGTCCTCCTTGTCTGTCTGGCGGTCACCTATTCCCTCTCTGCCTGCAAACTCTTAAGCTGCGGGGTGACCACCTCCTGAAACATACCATCCACATAGCTCTCAGCCTCGCGGATGCACTGCAGTGACGCCAGCTGCTGCTCAAGCTCCGAAACCTGGAGCTCGAGATCCTCCAGCTGATATCACTTCCTGCACATGTGGTTGTCCAGGACACGAGCATCCTGGACTTCCGACATGGCATAGGATATGCATTCGTTGGGTCTGAGGTGCCCTGCCGGATCTCTATTTATTAGATTACTAACTAAACGTCTTAGTTTAACCCACCTTCCTAACTTAGAGAGAAAAAAGACAATTATTTACTCAAGTTTAACAAGAACCACTTAGATACTAAACACAAAGAACCTAAATATTAGATATCTAGATACTTAACTTAGTCGTTGGCCAGGATCTTACCTGAGGAGGCGCGTTGGGGGCGGGACTGCTGGTTTCTGGGTTCTAGTCCCACACCCAGCGACGTCTGACGACATGACGCTATTTTCCCTTGATTGCCCTTGTTAAGCCCGCTCTGCGGGCTTGTCGGCCAATTAAGGGAAAGCCAGTGTCAGATGACGTCAGTTGATGACGCTTCATCTGCTGGTTTTGTTAAAGTGACAGGCACCATAATTTTTTGACATGAACTGTCAGTGTTTCACAGCATTGAGGTGCTGTCAAACACTGACAATCACTGTCCAAAGGTGAGCCCTTTCACCCAGACTCACCAATGACTCTCTCCTTAGGAGAAAACAGATGGCAGCTGCATGTGAGATTGCAGAAGCCATCTGTCAATTCTCCTGATCATAGAAACATCAAACCTTGTCACCTGCAGAAACATATAAACAGAATAAAAATATTTCTCACTACATTCTCTCACTTGTCACACTTACCTGTGCACCATTGCACCCATCACACTACCTCTGCAGCTGTCATTTGCACACTTACACTGCAGCTGACCCTGGCGGGGTTCCCCGACGTCGGGAACCCCGCAACAGCAGGCGTAAAATGGTGAAAAGCCTCTTGACTGCCTGTTAACTACCTGTTAACAGGCAGTTAATTGGCTCTAATCCCCTTCCCGCCGCTAGGAGACGGGCCCCTGCGCGAGTCCAGGACCCGCCTCCCGGAAAGATGGTTCGGAGGCAGGTTGGGAGCGGGGTTGGGACCCACTCCCAATTTTTCCCATTTTCCCAGCAGTCCCGCCTCCAAACCCGCCTCCACAGGGCTGGTAAAATCCAGCCCCTTGGGTTCTGTGGCTCCACTCCTTTTGAGTTGGACATGAGAAACAATTTCCTCCTCTTCACTGACTTCCTACTATCACCAAATTCTTCCACTCTGCTTGCATTCCACTCTGATTGCGATTCACCCAGCTCTGTTTGCAAGTTCTATGCTCAAGATTGGGGCTTGAAACTGAAACCTTTCTGCTCTGTATAGCTTAGCAATGAATATCTTAACCAGATGCGCTGTTGGGGGAAGCATTTTTCTTTTTCATTTGAATTAGTATTTCTCTATTATCCTAGTTCATAACTCCTCTGTCATTATTCTATTTAATGTGAGAGTCAAGAGCACACTCTTCTTGCCTACAGTGCATTCCATGGCCATATTAATGGATGTCCACGTTGATATTAAGTTATCACTCAATCCTGTTTTCTTTCCCTTCCCCTAGCTACATCTAGCAAAATGGCTTTTGCACTGCAGATAATCAGCTCTGAATATGAGCCAAAAGTGAGATTTGAACTTATGCCCTACAAATGGCATTCTAGTGTTCCACTGTAATTAAGTATAATTAAGTTTAAAATTTTCTCTTTTGTGCCTCCAGCACAGAACTTCACGTCCTGGCAACATGTCTCAGGAATGAGGTGCGTGGTGTAGTGGTAATTTTAGAACTGTGTGTTTAGCTAGGTCGGGTGGCATGTTTTCCCAGAATTTGTTTTATTTTTGACACTTTATTTGGTCCATTTTGCAGTAGAATAACTTACAATCTTTAGTAACTATTGTAGAAGTGGGTATACTGCAAAATGCACCAAATGTTGCACTGCTTAACAGCCAGAGAACTTTCAAAGGAGCGAATTGAATTCAAAGCCTTGAGTGCAGCACCACCAACTGAATGGCTGATAAGGCTGCTGCATACAGTCTCCAGGAGGGACCAGTCTTCTTCCTTTTTGCTGCTCCCAATTTCGAAGTCTCCAATCTCAAGAAGCATAGATATCAATCTAGAAAATTAGAAACAGCTGATAGCTCATGAATAGATCTGATTGAAAGCCTTTGACATGTGAAAACAAGTACAAAGATGGAATTTTCTCTCCGGGGTATCAGACAGGATAGTGCCGTAAATAGCAGGAAAATCGGGCAGCAAAGCCTCTGGTCAATTCTAAGTGCTAGTCTCAATTTTCCTTCTCTAGCCCCTGTAACACCAGTGGCCGCCCTTCCTTGCCCGCCATATGCAAGTGCCAGCAGGGCTTTTCCATGGTAGACTTTTCTGTCATCCGTCCCTATTCCCATTGCTGCCTGGGAGTGCCAGGTGAAGTTTGATGGTAGTTCCTGGGGTAGCAATGGGAAGGCTACAAAGTCTCCTGATGGAGGTAGGGAGCCTTGTAGCAGCCTCTTCTCCATCCATTTCGTCCCCAGCACTTACCCACTGAAGGCGACAGTCTCAGCCGAGGCTTTCAGTGGGACAGTCTTTGGAGCTTTTCTGCCACTTGAGCACAACTTATGATTCTTCACTGGGATTTTCCAGCCTCACAACAGCAGGAATTCTTCCAGGAAATCACTCTGTATCTTTAATGATCCCTGACCCAGGAAAATGGATTTAGATTTGGATTTACAACAGGTACTTGGGACTACGATGTGGTGGCCATTACGGAGACATGGTTAGAACAGGGACAGGAATGGTTGTTGGAAGTTCCGGGGTATAGATGTTTCAGTAAAAGTAGGGAAGTTGGTAAGAAAGGTGGAGGAGTAGCATTGTTAATCAAGGATAGTTTAACAGCGGCAGAAAGGCAGTTCGAGGGGGATCTGCCGTCTGAGGTAATATGGGCTGAAGTTAGAAATAGGAAAGGAGCGGTCACGTTGTTAGGAGTTTTCTACAGGCCCCCAAATAGTAATAGAGATGTGGAGGAAGAAATTGCAAAGCAGATTATGAATAGGTGTGGAGGTCACAGAGTAGTTGTCATGGGTGACTTCAACTTTCCAAATATTGATTGGAACCTTTATAGGTCAAACAGTTCGGATGGAATAGTTTTTGCACAGTGTGTGCAGGAGGGTTTCCTGACACAATATGTGGATAGGCCGACAAGAGCTGGGGCCACGTTGGATTTGGTACTGGGTAATGAACCGGGCCAAGTGTTTGATTTGTATGTGGGAGAGCACTTTGGAGATAGTGACCACAATTCGGTAACTTTCACTATTGCAATGGAGAGGGATAGGGCCATACGGCAGGGCAGGGTTTATAATCGGGGGAGGGGTAATTATGATGCGATTAGGCGAGAATTAGGGAGTATAAGATGGGAACAGAAACTATCAGGGAAAGGCACAAACGAAAAGTGGAGCTTTTTCATGGAGCAATTACTGCGTGTCCTTGATAGGTATGTCCCTGTCAGGCAGGGAGGAAATGGCCGAGTGAGAGAACCATGGTTCACAAAAGAGGTTGAATGTCTAGTCAAGAGGAAAAAGGAAGCGTATGTAAGGATGAGAAAACAAGGTTCAGTTGGGTCGATTGAGGGGTACAAGGTAGCAAGGAATGAGCTAAAAAAAGAGCTTAGGAGAGCTAGGAGGGGGCATGAGAAGTCCTTGGCGGGTCGGATCAAGAAAAACCCCAAGGCCTTTTACTCTTATGTGAGAAATAAAAGAATGACCAGGGTGAGGGTAGGGCCGGTCAAGGACAGTAGTGGGAACTTGTGCATGGAGTCAGAAGAGATAGGAGAGGTGATGAATGAATACTTTTTCGTCAGTGTTCACCGAGGAGAGGGGCCATGTTCTTGAGGATGAGAGTGTGATAAAGGTGGATAGGCTGGAGGTGGTAGATGTTCTGAGGGAAGATGTTTTAGCAATTTTGAAGAACCTGAGGGTCGATAAGTCCCCTGGGCCAGATGGGATATATCCTAGGATTCTTTGGGAGGCAAGGGAGGAGATTGCAGAGCCTCTGGCTTTGATCTTTGGGTCCTCACTGTCCACGGGAATGGTGCCAGAGGACTGGAGAGTGGCGAATGTTGTTCCTCTCTTCAAGAAAGGAAATAGGAATGACCCTGGTAATTATAGGCCGGTTAGTCTTACTTCGGTGGTTGGTAAGATAATGGAAAAGGTCCTGAGGGATAGGATTTATGACCATTTGGAAAGGGGCAACTTAATCAGGGATAGTCAACACGGATTCGTGAAGGGTAAGTCTTACCTAACAAATTTGATTGAATTCTTTGAGGAGGTAACTAAGTGTGTAGATGAAGGTAGAGCAGTTGATGTCGTATACATGGATTTTAGTAAGGCGTTTGATAAGGTTCCCCATGGTCGGCTCATGAAGAAAGTAAGGAGTTGTGGGATAGAGGGAAATTTGGCCGATTGGATAAGTAACTGGCTATCTCATAGAAGGCAGAGGGTGGTGGTGGATGGAACATTTTCGGACTGGAGACCAGTTACCAGCGGTGTGCCACAGGGGTCGGTGCTGGGTCCTCTGCTGTTTGTGATTTTTATCAATGACTTGGAGGAGGGGACTGAAGGGTGGATCAGTAAATTTGCTGATGACACCAAGATTGGTGGAGCAGTGGATGAGGTGGAGGGCTGTTGTAGGCTGCAAAGAGACATTGATAGGATGCAGAGCTGGGCCGAAAAATGGCAGATGGAATTTAACCCTGATAAGTGCGAGGTGATTCATTTTGGTAGGGCAAATTTGAATAAGGATTGTGGTAGGTAAAATTTTGGAGTCCATTATTAAGGAAACAGTAACAGGACATTTGGATAATCATAATTTAATAGGACAAAGTCAGCATGGTTTTACGAAGGGGAAGTCATGTTTGACAAATTTGCTGGAGTTCTTTGAGGAAGTAACATATAGAGTGGATAAAGGGGAACCAGTGGACGTAGTGTATTTAGACTTCCAAAAGGCATTTGACAAGGTGCCACACAAAAGATTATTGCTTAAGGTAAAAAATCACGGGATTGGGGGTAATATTCTGGCATGGATAGAGGATTGGCTATCTAACAGAAAGCAAAGAGTTGGGATAAATGGTTCATTCTCAGACTGGCAATCAGTAACTAGTGGTGTTCCACAGGGGTCAGTGCTGGGTCCCCAACTCTTCACAATCTATATTAACGATTTGGAGGAAGGGACCAAGTGTAACATATCAAAATTTGCAGATGATACAAAGATGGGAGGGAAAGTAGTGAGTGAGGAGGACATAAAAAACCTGCAAGGGGACATAGACAGGCTAAGTAAGTGGGCAGAGATTTGGCAGATGGAATACAACACTGGAAAGTGTGAGGTGATGCACTTTGGCAGGAAAAATCCTAGAGCAATTTATTATCTTAATGGCAAGAAACTGGAGAGTACTGAAGTGCAAAGGGATCTGGGGGTCCTGGTGCACGAAACTCAAAAGGTTAGTATGCAGGTGCAGCAAGTGATTAAGAAGGCAAATGGAATGTTGGCTTTCATTGCTAGGGGGATAGAATATAAAAATAGGGAGGTATTGCTTCAGTTGTACAAGGTATTGGTGAGACCGCACCTGGAATACTGCATACAGTTTTGGTGTCCTTACTTAAGGAAAGACATCCTTGCTCTCGAGGCAGTGCAAAAAAGGTTCACTCGGTTAATCCCGGGGATGAGGGGGTGGTCATATGAGGAGAGGTTGGGTAGATTGGGACTCTACTCATTGGAGTTCAGAAGAATGAGAGGCGATCTTATTGAAACATATAAGATTGTGAAGGGGTTGGATCGGGTGGATGCGGGGAGGATGTTCCCGATGACGGGTGAGACGAGAACTAGGGGACATAGTCTTAGAATAAGGGGCTGCTCTTTCAAAACTGAGATGAGGAGGAACTACTTCACTCAGAGGGTGGTAGGTCCATGGAATATGCTGCCACAAAAAGCTGTAGAAGCTACAACATTAATTACATTTAAAACAGAAATAGACAGTTTCCTAGAAGTAAAGGGCATTAAGGGTTACGGGGAGCGGGCAGGAATTTGGACATGAGTCTAGGTTCGGATCGGTCATGGCCCTGTGGGTAGTGGAGCGGGCCCAGGGACTGTGTAGCCTGATTCTGCTCCTATTTCGTGTGTGCAATTCTGTTAGATGCAGGAGATGGTTCTGTGATAGATAGTAGATTGGCGGTTAGGATCAGATCAGCCATGATCTTATTGAATGGCGGAGCAGGCTCGAGGGGCCGATTGGCCTACTCCTGCTCCTATTTCTTATGTTCTTATGTTATTACAGGGTCAACGGCAGGGTTCTGAGGAACGTGGAGGAGCAGAGGGATCTGGGGGTTCATATCCACAGATCTCTGAAGGTTGCCACTCAAGTGGATAGAGCAGTAAAGAAGGCCTATGGTGTGTTGGCGTTTATTAACAGAGGGTTTGAGTTTAAGAACCGTGAGGTTATGCTGCAACTGTACAGGACCTTGGTGAGACCACATTTGGAATATTGCGTGCAGTTCTGGTCACCTCACTATAGGAAGGACGTGGAAGCATTGGAAAGAGTGCAAAGGAGATTTACCAGGATGCTGCCTGGTTTGCGGGGGAGGTCTTATGAGGAAAGATTGAGGGAGTTGGGGCTTTTCTCTTTAGAGCGGAGGAGGATGAGAGGCGACTTAATAGAGGTTTATAAGATGATGAGGGGGATAGATAGAGTGGATGTTCAGAGACTATTTCCTCGGGTAGAGGCAGCTGTTACAAGGGGGCATAACTATAAGGTGCATGGGGGGAGATAAAGAAGGGATGTCCGAGGTAGATTCTTTACTCAGAGAGTGGTTGGGGTGTGGAATGGACTGCCTGCTGTGATAGTGGAGTCGGACACTTTAGGAACTTTCAAGCGGTTATTGGATAAGCACATGGAGCACACCAGAGTGATAGGGAGTGTGATAGCTTGATCTTGGTCTCGGACAATGCTCGGCACAACATCGAGGGCCGAAGGGCCTGTACTGTGCTGTACTGTTCTATGTTCTATGTTTCTATCAGTTAGACCATCACTTGCTCAAAATTTACCTCAGCAGTCACTCTCCCACAGCCAACTTCCCACCACAAAGGCACTCTACCCCTCCAGACCGAGTTCACAGAAACACTGCACACAATTTAGTTCTATAGCAAAACTCTGCTCTCCTCCAACTCTACGAGTCCATACTGTCACTCTTCTTCTTCTCCTCTATCAACCCAAACTTTCATTCTACTTCTCCAATCCAGCTAAGCTGATACTTTTCTTTCACTCCTTGTTTTAAGTTGGCACTCGGCCCCACCCGAGATCATGCCGGCACTCTCCTGCCCCTCTGCCTCTCAGTTGAAGCTAGCACTGTCCTTCCTCCCCCACACCAAAGTGCCACTCTCACTTCTATCCTCTCCTTCCCCAAAGCAATGCTCGCAACTTTCCCCATCTTCCCCATGCCAAAGCACTGCTCCTAACTTTTGCCCCTTTCCCTTTGCCCTTCATTGCCATCCCTTTCCCCTTTCCCTCTATTGCATCCATGGTCCTAATGGAAAAGAGCAAGGTGAAGAGGCGAAAGAATTTAGGGAGGGAATTTCAGAGCGTGAGACCTAAGCAACTGAAGACTCGACCATCGTGGTGGGGTGAAGGGTGGGAGTTTGTACACGAGTTCGAAGGACAGGGAGAGGCAAAGCCCGAGACAGGAGGCAGCAGGGCGAGGGCGGGAACGGGAAAGCCTAAGCCATTTGGAAGCTGAGTTCAGGGTTGAACAGGATGCCATCCACTCAGTTACACTGAACATTCTACTCAGAAACTCATTCCCAAAGGCTGGGAATGACTTGAAAAGTGACTTTCCGTTACTTTTCCTTTCGTTTTCAGGTAAGAGATATTTGAGTACTTCTGACTGTCCCTGTATTATGCTGTTAATTGCAACATGTATAATTACCAAAGCTCCTTTTACTAATTTATCCAGTTTATAATCAACCTTTGTCCTGGCAGACAAATCACCCCGTGTTAACAGTAAAGACAAGTCTGACATATTGGCACACAGGCCAAAACAGACACCAAATAACCAACATGGCAGCCAGAAATGATAAAAGTAAAGCTGACATGTAAATACTTGGCAACGCTGTCAACAACGATATTTTTTCAAATATGCAAGTAAAACCAAGATTAAGTGAGATTAAATATTTTAATTGCAAGATTAATCACTGTTATTTTTTAAATTGCTTGACAGCACCTAATTGTCATACTATTAAAAATGATTGACTAATAGAGTAGATTTTCTCGTGTCACTATGGCGTTAATAATGCGATTGGTGGGATTGCAGTATAGGGCACTAAGACCTATTCAGCTCCCAATGGACTCAGCAAGCAATAATGCATGTGATTAGAGTACTATTTCCAGAGTGGCAGATATATGACAGCCAAAGTAGTTGATACATGTCTAGTCAGCACATAGAGATCACGCAACAAATGTACACAATGCTCATGAAGGCTCAGTTTGCAACACAAATAATGCCTGCTCTCTATAATGTATCTGAAGTGCCTGGAAAACGTTCAGCACAGTCACAAATGGGTGCTACAAAGCAGAGCCATGAGTGGAGGAATGTGTTTTTTTTTTCCTGGGTAGTCCTGACCTTCCCAAAGCTTTCATGAGAGTCCACCCAATGTGCTGCTGATGTCATTGTGCTTAACCCCCCAAAAAGGAATGAGTGGTGCATTCAATGTAGCAGCAGCCCTTTATGAGCTGCTGATGCTGAATATCCCACCCCTGTGACCTTGGCACTCTTCCTGCATGTCCTGCACAACATGCTGTGAATGCCACTAAAATACTTAAATAAGTTAACTTGGCGTTAGCATGCAAGGTTCGCTCATTTCTCAGGACAATAGGGATGGGTATTAAATGTGGCCTTGCTAGTGCTGCCCATGTCCTGTAAACAACCTTTTAAAAAAGTCACATCAAGTGCTTATGGAGCAGTGCTGCTGCCCCAGGATTGCATTATTAGATCCCATGTATCAGCAGCATCATAAGCATAAGAAGATTTTCTTTGATTGCTATTTCAGGTGAAATTGTAAACTTGCTTTATGATTTCACATACTAAACATAAAAAAAAATCTTTCCTTTATGTTTGCAATACCACTTGCAAATAGCAACCAGAAGAAATAACCTCTGTTATCTAGCCCAGGAGTATTTTCTTTATTTTGAAGTTTATTCACTTGTTTAAGAGGTCACACCATATACAGTGGTTGACTTTTTCCTCCTCTCCTTTGAAATGATAACCTGCTACTCCCTTCACCTCATTCTTTGTCCTTCATAATACATGACTTCTTGTTTCAAAAATCCCAACAGCTTCTAACCTAGCATGCACAACATGAACAAGAAAATCTGCAATTATACTATACTATGGTCTCTTTAGCCCAGTCCGAGAGAATGTTCTGATGTTTCATGAGTTTGACTTAGTACTGATCAAGACTGGTAACTTGAAGACAAAAGTCAATATTAGATTTTGTAAAGCAAGCTTCATATATTTTTAAATCATCATACATTGTGAGCCGGACTTCAGGATGTGTCATTGGTCTGATCCATGAATTGTGGTCGATTACTGTATTTGTTGTTTAATACTGTTGTTCCTATTTCTTTTACTTTTGCTAACTTCTCAGCAGCATTCTATGAGAAAGGTCATACAAATCGTTCAGCAGTCAGACCTTTACAATTTGTAAATAAAGTATATTCATAAAGAGCCTGCTTCATTAATGGGTCTGAGCATAATAGCAGTTTTATTGAAGCTAGCTATACACCGTTCATAAAAGTTACCAAAAAGCTTCAAAGTAAGCCTTTTGCAATACATCAAAATCATTCAGCTTAAATTGTAAAGCGTAACAGCCATTTAATCTTCTACAGGCTGCAGTATCGTTTCTGCAAAATCAGGTAGCGAAATCTAGTGGGAGGACGGAGGATTGGGAAAACTTTAAAAGGCAGCAAAAAATAACAAAAAGATTGATTAAGAAAGGGAAGATAGATTATGAAAGTAAATTAGCAAAAAATATAAAAACAGATAGTAAGAGTTTTTATAGTTATATAAAAAGAAAAAGGGTGGCTAAAGTAAATGTTGGTCCCTTAGAGGATGAGACCGGGAAATTAATGGTGGGAAATATGGAGATGGCAAAAACACTGAATGAATATTTTGTATCAGTCTTTACAGTAGAAGACACTAAGAATATCCCAACACTGGACAAACAGGGGGCTATAGGGGGAGAGGAGCTAAACACGATCAAAATCACTAAGGAAGTGGTACTCGGTAAAATAATGGGACTCAAGGCGGATAAATCACCTGGACCTGATGGCTTACATCCTAGAGTCTTGAAGGAAGTGGCGGTAGGGATTGTAGATGCATTGGTAATAATTTTTCAAAACTCCCTGGATTCCGCTAAGGTCCCGGCAGACTGGAAAACTGCTAATGTAACACCCTTATTTAAAAAGGGCAGTAGACAGAAGGCTGGTAACTATAGACCGGTTAGCCTAACATCTGTGGTAGGTAAAATTTTGGAGTCCATTATTAAGGAAACAGTAACAGGACATTTGGATAATCATAATTTAATAGGACAAAGTCAGCATGGTTTTACGAAGGGGAAGTCATGTTTGACAAATTTGCTGGAGTTCTTTGAGGAAGTAACATATAGAGTGGATAAAGGGGAACCAGTGGACGTAGTGTATTTAGACTTCCAAAAGGCATTTGACAAGGTGCCACACAAAAGATTATTGCTTAAGGTAAAAAATCACGGGATTGGGGGTAATATTCTGGCATGGATAGAGGATTGGCTATCTAACAGAAAGCAAAGAGTTGGGATAAATGGTTCATTCTCAGACTGGCAATCAGTAACTAGTGGTGTTCCACAGGGGTCAGTGCTGGGTCCCCAACTCTTTACAATCTATATTAACGATTTGGAGGAAGGGACCAAGTGTAACATATCAAAATTTGCAGATGATACTAAGATGGGAGGGAAAGTAGTGAGTGAGGAGGACATAAAAAACCTGCAAGGGGACATAGACAGGCTAAGTAAGTGGGCAGAGATTTGGCAGATGGAATACAACACTGGAAAGTGTGAGGTGATGCACTTTGGCAGGAAAAATCCTAGAGCAATTTATTATCTTAATGGCAAGAAACTGGAGAGTACTGAAGTGCAAAGGGATCTGGGGGTCCTGGTGCACGAAACTCAAAAGGATAGTATGCAGGTGCAGCAAGTGATTAAGAAGGCAAATGGAATGTTGGCTTTCATTGCTAGGGGGATAGAATATAAAAATAGGGAGGTATTGCTTCAGTTGTACAAGGTATTGGTGAGACCGCACCTGGAATACTGCATACAGTTTTGGTGTCCTTACTTAAGGAAAGACATCCTTGCTCTCGAGGCAGTGCAAAAAAGGTTCACTTGGTTAATCCCGGGGATGAGGGGGTGGTCATATGAGGAGAGGTTGGGTAGATTGGGACTCTACTCATTGGAGTTCAGAAGAATGAGAGGCGATCTTATTGAAACATATAAGATTGTGAAGGGGTTGGATCGGGTGGATGCGGGGAGGATGTTCCCGATGACGGGTGAGACGAGAACTAGGGGACATAGTCTTAGAATAAGGGGCTGCTCTTTCAAAACTGAGATGAGGAGGAACTACTTCACTCAGAGGGTGGTAGGTCCATGGAATATGCTGCCACAAAAAGCTGTAGAAGCTACAACATTAATTAAATTTAAAACAGAAATAGACAGTTTCCTAGAAGTAAAGGGCATTAAGGGTTACGGGGAGCGGGCAGGAATTTGGACATGAGTCTAGGTTCGGATCGGTCATGGCCCTGTGGGTAGTGGAGCGGGCCCAGGGACTGTGTAGCCTGATTCTGCTCCTATTTTGTGTGTGCAATTCTGTTAGATGCAGGAGATGGTTCTGTGATAGATAGTAGATTGGCGGTTAGGATCAGATCAGCCATGATCTTATTGAATGGCGGAGCAGGCTCGAGGGGCCGATTGGCCTACTCCTGCTCCTATTTCTTATGTTCTTATGTTCTTATGTTCTTATACCCATCCCTGTCTTTGCAATGCAGATGTGGAGAAACATTGAACAGAGGGTAGACACTTTTACACAGCGGGGAGGTAAAATCATAAGGTGAGCCAAAGTCATGCATATCCTAGCAGCTGGCTGAAAAATGCCATTGATGGAAGTCTAGGAATAGATTGTTGGTCGCAGGAAGTATTTGGTCTGGAAAGATCTGTGTTGAGATAAAAAGGTAACATGAAGGGATTTCATGTGCTTAAGGAAACGGTGGCATAACTTATCATGAATAAAGTTGGGATATCACCTGCTTTGGGATGTCAACTACATGATTGCTGCGTTGTGCTGAGAGAGAGTCTGATATTCCACATAGATGCACATTTGGCATCTATGTGCTATGATCTTTTACACCACTCTGACATCAAACTGGCACATGATGCTGCTGATTGCACAGAAATGCTACATCCAGTGTTGGAAGTGAGAGGTGGCATGTGTCACTGTTGCAATCCACTTTTCAGCCAGTCATTCAGTTTCTAATCTCTAAAAATAACAGACTACTTGGTGAGCTGATTAGAAATGGTGTTGGGAGCTCATTCCCATTATTTTGAGAAGTCGCACAACACCAGGTTATAGTCCAACAGTTTTATTTGAAATCACAAGCTTTCGGAGCGACTGCTCCTTCGTCAGGTGAAGTGCATCACGTGCATCATGACCATTATTTTGAGGTATTGGTAATCGCAGTAAGCTGACACTCCAGTGCAATACTGAGAGAGTGCTGCTTTGTTGGAGGTGCCGTCTTTCAGCTGAGATGTTAAACTGAGGCCCTGTTTGCCATTATGGGCAGATGTTAAAGATCCCATGGCACTATTAGCAGTGCAGCAGAGGAGTTCACAAATTGTTGAACACAAATTAGCTGCTGTGTTTCTCTACATTACAATAGTGACGTCGCTTCCAAAGTACTTCATTTGCTGTAAAGCGCTATGGGACGTCCTGAGGTCATGAAAGGCGCTATGGAAATTCATTTTCATTTAATTTTCGCTCGCACACTACTGGATAGCAATCAGAAGCAGGTGTCCTAGCAGGCTTTCCCCTCCTGAACACTAGTCAATTGGAGGGCCCCTGTCACTACCCTTGTTGAGATCAGCTAACCAAACACACACACCAGTTCTCAAGCCTGGCAACTTCATGATCTATATGGCTGAGCTATTCACTGGATAACATTGCTCAGTCATTGGACAGTCAATAACACTTCAGGAGTTTTCTAAATTAATGAATTAATATGATCGAATAAATTTCAAAACTCTAAGCTAATTCAATTTTGATTCTTTTGTCTTGACAGTTGGAGCAAAAATACTCAATCCATCAACTTTTATTGACATATCTTCAGAACAATGATATCTGGGTTTAAGTTGGATGTAAATATGCATAAATCGACATAGGGAGATTTGGGGATAACAATTTCACCTCCAATGTAAACTCTCGGGGCCATTACATTCACAGTCTGAGTTGTGACCTTTGAAGAACCCAACCTCTTCCCTCCATCATCTGAATGTTGATGTTCTTTGCTTTGTGTGGGTGGATTGTCGTCCAACAGCCAGCCACCTGACATGGTTTCTGGGTGGAGTGTGTTGGGAGCTGGGACAGAGCAGGAACCCAGCTTGCTGCTGCTGTTGCTGCTGCATAAGGCTTTTCTCGTTACATCATCAATGTGGCAATTACTGTGCAGCCCAATTGTATTCCAAAATTGTATTAAAATGTGATACAGATGTTCCAGAACACGGTGAAACAGCAACAAACGGGAAAATATAAACAAGTGTGGCATGCCTCACTGTAAAGATTTAAATTACATAGCATCTAAAATTTGAACTAGTTATATTTTTAGTAAGATATTAAATCCTGTTCATATATATTTAGAAAATGTATAAATTTAGATCAAATTCAGTTTTAAAACATTTCAATAACAGATTTTTCTAAATTATCTTCACATTTTAAAATCCAATTCCAGTTTGCTACCTTTTTGCTTCAGTGAGTTACTTGGGCCATTTTGCTGTTATTGTAAATCTGCTATTTCCTCATTTACAACATTTTAAGATGGCATCTTATTTTACATGCACATGTTAACCATTCTTTAATGTATATGTCTAAGAGCAAAATATTATTTAAAACGATTCTTCCAGTTCCTTTAGTGCTTGAGAATAATTTACTTTAAAAATACAATTTGCCTGAAGAAATTACGAACCCATTTAAAGCTGTTTCATGCAGTGTTGTATTTAACTGTTTTGTTTTATTTAACGCAACATATAACTCTAGATAAAAATTGCCAGATAAGTGTACACGAGCCTGTACATGTGCATTGTACATCAGTCCTGCTCCCTTAATGTTGCATGCAAGTCAGCACTTAGGCAAGTATGTATGCAATACTTGAAATTGTCCAGCAGTTTTCACCAATAAATTTCAGGTTTTATGGAATTTATACTAGAATGCCATTCTCCATTGAAACAATTGAATGCAGGGTTTAGAAGAGGATAATGCAATATTGATTTGGGAAAATTCAACTTTATATTGATTAAAGGGTTAATAAAACAAAAGATATATTTGTCATTATATAGAATATTATTGGATGTGGTAAATCAATAAAACATTCGTATTTTGCCCCTTTCCCTTACAACAGTATAAAAAGCTTTTACATATTTACATGAATGAGAGCATGAACAAAAGACACAAAAGTGACAGGAGCTTCCCTGGCTGCTGCTATCTGTTGAATCGAGTTATATTGGACAAGAGCCCAGTTTTACAGCGACAGGAAAACGTTTACTTTCTGGTTGTCAAGGCACTCACTTCCTGCAAATGTAAATTGCAGAGAAGGATCAAGCAACTGAGAAAAGCACCCTGATGGAGATAATGGTTATGAGTGCTGCAGTAATTTATTTAAGTGTAACTGATGGGATCCTTGTACTGAGCACTTTGTACTTGCAGAACCAGAAATAACTGCAAGACTTAACTTATTGGTTGTAGCTATTTGATTGACTGCTAGATTATGCTGACAGTGGCTGGGGTGTGTTCACTCTTACGCTCCGTTTTTCTGATGCTTGCCATATAGTAATAGGTTCCTGTAGAACTGATTTGGGTGTAAACGGCTATTATGCTACAGTTCGTTTGTATTCTCTTTACTCTCTGAATTGTAATTCGTACTGAGGTGAAGGCATCTGAGCAGATTGTTTGGAAAACCTTTTGTGGTGGAAATTTAACTGACATATTTGTTATCCGTACATTTTGACTCGCACAAGGAATTAGTCTCAAAGCATCATTTGTCATTTGACTTGTTGAGTGCTTTGGAGGACCTCTGTGCATGATTGTTCGCAAAATAATGGCAGCGCAAGCAACAAGTCAGGACGTTGCAACCTCGACTGATCCAAGAAAAGAATTTCGTCCAAATCCTTCATTAAATGAAGCTCTTGTGAAGATCCTAAGTGGAAACTTGCTGGGACATGAAAAACCGAAAGCTGCACGGAAGTCACCAACCATTTCACCCAGGCTATCTCCCAACATTTCACCCAGAAATTCGCCACGACTTCTGCGAAGAATGATGTTGAATAATAATATTCAAAAGAAGCGTCGCTTTACAGTAGCTCATACCTGGTAAGAATGAATTAATTGCATTCGCAATAATAACTGAATTTGCATGTTTAATATTTGAATTTTACTTTGTGAAAGTATGTTGTTCATTATGAGTTTTGGAAGTAGATTACAAATTATTGCATGTTTTGTTATCATGAGACTTTCAGCTGTATTCTTCCCAAACAGCCTGCTAGATGTAGAATATATTTTAAATCAAGAAAATCATGCCTCTATTGTTCCTACAAAGTTTAAGGTGCAGTAGCAGTGGTATAAGTAATCTGGCATCAACCTTTAATGAGCACAGTGACCTTGCATTCAAGTGTTTCATTCTTGGTTTCTCAACGTAAAAATTTATGTTAGGAAAGATTGTGAAAAGCGGAGGCTACGTAAATTAGATTAAATGAGGTGTGTGTTCACAGAAACACTATTGGTACATTCTGTAAATTGACTCATCACTGACAGCAATCTTGGATAACTAGGCAGAATATAGGTTTGCATCGCTTAGCAATTCTGTCAAATTGCTATCAGATCTTAAAACTGCTTCAAAATTATTACCGTTACAGGAAATTTGCTGTGCTGCCTGTGGCCATCTTGAATGTTTTCCTTCTGAGAATTTCAGGGTTAAAAGCATTGTAAAAATTTGGTTGTGTTCAGCTTCAAACTCAAAGTGGAGCAAGAATTTCTTACCATTCTGGATTTTATCAAGTCACAATTTGCATTGGAAAAATTGATGTTTTGATCATGGAAAATCACAATCTAAAGTAGGTGACAATTAATTGAACAATTGCAAAGTTATTGTGGTCAGAATCAAATATTTCTAATACACACAATCTGAGGTTTTTTTATTCATTCATGGGATGTTGGCATCGCTGGCAAGACCAGCATTTATTGCCCATCCCTAAATGCCTTTTGAGAAGGTGGTGGTGAGCACCCCCCCCACCCCGCCCCACTGCCAGATGGGATGAAAATTGGCCCCATTGTGTGTGACATGGTGTAATGTTTCTGTCATTATAAAACAGTATATCCTTCAACTCACCATGAGCAAGACAATGGGACACCCGATAGTAAATAAACAAATTTGGAACATTGGCTTGTATTATTTTAGCTAGCCCCACATTCAATTTGCACGAGTACAACCATAAGAATGGCCTTCATTGCACTCTTATTATTTTGTGTAGATGGCATAACAACAGATTCAGCTTGAAACAATTGTAATACAGATGTCTTTCAGAATAGATCCTTGTGGTTGTTAAGCACAGAATGAATTGGAGAGTTTATACTGCGGCTCATCACAGATTTCTCATAGCCGAGATCTAGCAACCCTGCTTTTGCAAGCAGTAATTAATCCTGATTTTAAATGTCAACATACAAGGGGCAGGGTATCGGGTGTTTACACTGTCTGGAAGAACGCTGCATGGCAGGAGAAGCACGTGTGAAGTTTTACTGCCAGTATTCTACCAGTTTAAAAAAAAAATACACTGTTAAGCTGGAGCTATAGCAGTTTCTTGTTTTCAGACATGGAGATATGACTTGCACTTCCTTAACATTCTGGCCACATCTAGCTTGGAGTAGGCCATCATTATCAAATCTTAGTCAGAATGGATTAAAGGCTGCAAAGACAAATGTGGAGAGCAATGATCAAATATCCCACGGGACATGGTAGTTCTGACCCTCTTTTGGGACCATAAAAATGGAAGGCTTATGGTGGGTCTATCTGGGATTCATATGGCTTCCAGATGATATGCCTGGTGATGAAAGATTGAAACCAAATTAAATCTATGTGGCTGCAAACAGACCTGTAGACAACCTCCAACCACATGGATTACATTGCCAGTGGCAGTCAAGGTCACCATCACCCTCACTTCTCGGCTCCCACAGGGAACGTTTGTAATGTAAACCATTCTGCAGTAAACAGTTGTATTAAACAGAGTAGTTTGCAGAAATATCTTTGTAGCCAAGAAGACGAGGGAAGGTGCTTTAACAAACCCTGTAGCCTACATTTACCCAAAGTGTCCTACTTCAACTGCCATTCTTTTCTGTGCTGCTATCATCACAAGTTTATTCTCAATTGATTTCCCTATTTGTGACGTGTGTTTGTCAGTTTAGTGTTTCTTGCATGATCCTTTCCCTTCGCTATAATATAGCATTTGTGTCTTTTCAGTTCTAGCTTACTTGTTCAAAATGCTGCTCGAGTACAGGGACTGAGCACTGCTTTCTGGGAGGGAGATCATGCCTGACTAATTGCTTGGAGCTCCTTCAGGTGATAACAAACCTTGTGGACGGGGGGGACTTAGTGGATGTTGTTTGTTTAGATTTCAGCAAAACATTTGATAAAATGCCACATAGGCGATTAATCTACAAGGTTGGAAGGCGTGGCATAGTTGAAGTGTTTCTGAAATGGATTGAAAATTGTCTAAGCAGGTTGTATGTGGAGCTGAATTGGTAGGGTATGAGGTAACTACCCAGGTATTCCAGGGATTGCTGCTGGGCCTATTGCTGTTTATAGTGTACATAAATTATTTGGAAGTAGGGACAGAAACAAAATTCTCCAAGTTTGCAGATGGTACCAAATTGGGAGAGAATGCAAATAATTGGGAAAAGGCTGGTCAAATATTAAAGGACTTGAATAGATTGGGGAACTAGGTTAATAAATTGCAGATGTCATTTAACGTGGACAAATTCAAAGTCATGAGATTGGAAAAAGATCATGAACAGTGGCAATGAATGCCAAGTGGTATTATTGTACAGGGTACAACACAGAAGAAGGATTTGAGAATAATGACAGAGAGATTGCTGAAACAGTCAGCACAGTGTGCGGCAGAAGTAAAGAGATAAAGCACAGTTTTGGGCTGCAAATGAATAGAGCACAAATCTCGGGACGTTTTCCTGAGTTTGTAAAGAATGCTGGTCCAACTCAACCTGGAGTAATGTTTCTAATTCTGTCTGCTGTATCATTGGAGAAGGTGTTGTGAGAATCAACTAAACTGGATTACACTGGATTAGGTGGATTACACACCTAAGTCACGAGGAGAGTCTGCAGAAGCTGGAAATGTTTATACTGGAGAAGAGAAGGCTCGGGGGTGAACTTCTTTCTGCCACTGGCAGATCTTCCTTCCAAGTGGATAACCTCACATTTTCCCACATTATACTCCATCTGCCAAATTTTTGCCCACTCACTTAACCTATCTATATCCCTTTGCAGACTCTTTGTGTCCTCCTCACAACTTGCTAACCCACCTATCTTTGTATCATCAGCAAATTTGGCTACAGTACACTCGGTCCCTTCATCCAAGTCATTAATATAGATTGTAAATAGTTGAGGCCCCCCACCCTCCCCTCAAGCACACCATTCCTTTGACTCTGGCCTTTGGTCCATTCCCACCTCCATCTACCATTGGCGGTCATTCTTTTTAAGTGGTCTGAATTTCCTCCCTAAACCTCTCTGCTTCACCAGCTCCCTCTCTTCCTCTAAGTATCTTCTTATAGCCCACCTCTCTGAACAAGCTTTTGATCAACTGTTTCAATCTTTCTTTCTTAGGCTAGCAGCCACTCAGCCTCAGTATGCCTCTGTGAAGCACCTTCATCTACATTAAAGGTGCTATATGGATGCAAGCTGCTGTTGTTTTGATGAGATGTTAACATATCATCTCATTGCAATCTTTTATTAGTGAAAATTAATTGTGAGCAGACAAGCTGATGGCTTTTTATTGCTTTATAAGTAGGACAGCAGTGTAGTGTAACAGAGAACATACTGGCAGCTATTCAAGTGAAAGTAAAACTCAAACAATTTGTCATCAGTTGAACCCCAAAACTGGTTCACTGCCAGTAATCCACTGCCAAATAGCCAGTATTTTCATACTATGAGTAATTTTTCATCACAACTACCACTTCTTTATCAGTATAACTTTCAGGTCGTGATATATGATCTCACAGAATATTGGCCCTGCTATGTAGGACTTCAGATATATTAGGGCTATGCATAGAAATCCACTTGATATCATATTCTTTGGTAAAGTGAGTTATAGAGTAATTCCCATCTGCATAAACAGAAAGTTATTTATCGTAGAAGAAAAAATACTTCTTCATATACCACCTTTAATGTAAATAAAGGTGCTTCACAGAGGCATACTGAGGCTGAGTGGAGACTTCCTATCAAGCTATACTCCTGCTGTGAATCAAAACTTTCTAACAGAACATGGAAACAGCTATTATACTGCGTAAAATTATATAAGTAATTGTCAGATAACCAGCTGCATTAAACAAAAGTCTGATATTGATCAATAATAATCCTGCTGGTTACCACCTACTGCCCTCCCTCAGCTGATGAATCAGTACTCCTCCATGTTGAACACCACTTGGAAGATGAAGTGAGGGTAGCAAGGGCACAGAATGTACTCTGGGTGGGGGACTTCAATGTGCATCACCAAGAGTGGCTCTGTAGCACCACTACTGACCGAGCTGGCCAAGTCCTAAAGGACATAGCTGCCAGTCTGGGCTTGCGGCAGATGGTGAGAAAACCAACACGAGGGGAAGACCTACTTGACCTCGTCCTCACCTGTTGCAGATGCATCTGTCCATGACAGTATTGGTAGGAGTGACCACCGCACAGTCATTGTGGAGATGAAGTCCCGTCGTCACACTGAGGACCTCTCCGTCATGTTGTGTGGCACTACCACCATGCTAAATGGAATAGATTCAGAACCGATCTAGCAGTTCAAAACTGAGCAACCATGAGGCGCTGTGGGCCATCAACAGCAGCACAGTTGTATTCCACGACAATCTGTAAACTCAGGTGACCAACCCTGGTTTAATGAGGAGTGTAACAAAGCATGCCAGGAGCAGCACCAGACGTACCTGAAAATGTGATGCCAATCTGGTGAAGCTACAACTCAGGACTACATGCATGCTAAACAGTGAAAGCAGCATGCTATAGACAGAGCTAATCGATCCCACAACCAACGGATCAGAGCAAAGCTCTGCTGTCCTGCTGCATCCTGTCGTGAATGGTGGTGGACAGTTAAACAACTAACGGGAGGATCACTTACACAGATCAGTGGTGCCGTCTTTCGGATGACACGTTAGACCGAGGCCCCGTCTGCTCTCTCAGGTGGACGTATGGGATCCCATGCCACTATTTCGCCACTATGCCATGCCACAGCTGTGAGGAGGGATGATATGTTTGAAGGATCATCAAATGAGGCCATATGGGTTGATCTGGAGAATAAAAAAGGGGCAATCACACTGCTGGAAGTGTACTATAGACCCCCAAATAGTCAGAGGGAGATAGAAGAGCAAATATATCGGCAAATTTCTGAGAAGAGCAAAAACAATAGGGCAATTGCAGTAGGGGATTTCAACTACCCTAATATTAACTGGAATAGAATCAGTGTAAAAGGTATAGAGGGCACAGAATTGTATCCCAGGCTGTTAAGAGAAGCAAGGGAGGAAATAGCAGAGGCTCTGACCATCATTTTCCAATCCTCTCTGGCTACAGGTGTGGTGCCGGACGACTAGAGGACTGCTAACGATGTACCGTTCTTTAAAAAGGAAGAAAGGGATAGACCGAGAAATTACAGGCTAGTCAGCCTAAACTTGGTGGTGGGCAAATTATTGGAAAAAATTCTGAGGGACAGTATTAATCGCCATTTAGAAAGGCGTGGATTAATCAAGTACAGTCAGCATGGATTTGTTAAGAGAAGGTCGTGTCTGACTAACTTGATTTAATTTTTTGAGGAGGTAACGAGGAGGATTGATGAGGGTAGCGCTTTTGATGTAGTCTACATGGATTTTAGCAAGGCTTTTGACAAGGTCCCACATGGCAGACTGGTCAGAAAAGTAATGGGATCAAAGGGAAAGTGGCAAGTTGGAGCCAAAATTGGCTCAGTGGCAGGAAGCAAAGGGTAATGGTCGATGAGTGTTTTTGTGACTGGAAAGCTGTTTCCAGTCAGGTTCCGCAGGGCTCAGTACTAGGTCCCTTGTTTTTTGTGGTATATATCAATGATTTAGACTTCAATATAGGAGGCATGATTAAGAAGTTTGCAGATGATACAAAAATTGGCCGTGTGGTTGATAGCGAGGAAGAAAGCTGTAGACTACAGGAAGATATCAATGGACTAGTCACGTGGGCAGAAAGGTTACAAATGGAATTCAATCTGGAGAAGTGTGAGGTAATGCATTTGGGGAGGACTAATAAGGCAAGGGAATACACAATAAATGGTAGGATACTGAGAAGTGTAGAGGAACAGAGGGACCTTGGAGTGCATGTCCACAGATTCCTGAAGATAGCAGGACAGGTAGATAAGGTGCTTAAGATGGCATACGGGATACTTTCCTTTATTAGCCGAGGCATAGAATATAAGAGCAGGGAGGTTATGCTTGAACTGTATAAAACACTAGTTAGGCCGCAGCTAGAGTACTGAGTACAGTTCTGGTCACCACTTTACAGGAAATATGTGATTGCACTAGAGATGGTACAGAGGAGATTTATAAGGATGTTGCCAGGACTGGAGAATTTTAGCTATGAGGAAAGATTGGATAGGCTGGGGTTGTTTTCTTTGGAACAGAGGAGGCTGATCGGAGACTTGATTGGGGTGTACAGAATTATGAGGGGCCTAGATAGAATAGACAGAAAAGACTTATTTCCCTTAGCAGAGAGGTCAATAACCAGGGGGCATAGATTTAAAGTAATTGGTAGAAGGATTAGAGGGGAGTTGAGGAGAACTTTTTTCACCGAGGGTGGGGGATGGAACTCACTGCCCGAAAGCGTGGTAGAGGCAGAAACCCTCATCACATTTAAAAGTACTTGAATATGGACTTGAAGTGCCATAACCTACAAGGCTACGGACCAAGAGCTGGAAAGTGGGATTAGGCTGGATAGCTCTTTTTTGGCCGGTAGACACTATGGCCGCGATTTTCCCATTGGTGGTGGGTTGGGTGCGGGTCAGGTGGTTCCGATCCCGCCGCCGCTTTCAGCCTGTAAAAATTTGCGATTTTGCCCTAATGGGGCAATTGAGTCCCTGCGTGTGCGCTCCCCTGGCCAATTAGTGTTTTGGGTCCAGAACCCGCCTCTGCTGTCGTCTGTGAGCCAGCTGCATTTAAGGGGCCCATGTAGCCTTGGTTCATTTTCTCATTATTTACTGCTGGATTTGCCTGTTACAACTGCTGCCATGACTACCTGCCAAGGCCTCTCCCAGATTTGATGATGACTCCCTCCATGTTCTTGCGGAGGGAGTCAGAGGGCGCAAGGAGGTACTCTTCCCATCCTCTGGACGGAAGAAGCCACCACAGCAAACAAAAGCAGTCTGGCTGCAAATTGCTGAGGAGGTGAGCTCCAGATCCATGTGCCCTCGAACCTGGGTGCAGTGCAGAAAAAGGTTCAATGACCTGGTCCGCTTAGGAAAAGTGAGTATAACATCACACTTGGCCTCAATCTGCTCCCCATCTCCTCTCATCATCAGCACTCTGCATTGTTAACCTACTCCTCCTGCACATCCCACTTTACCCTTACATCCCTTGCACCCTTAACTATCCCTCTCTCTATGTACACAATCACTTCACTATTCTACTATGCTGCCCTCACACTCGCTATCACTGTGATGCTATCACAACAACTAACAACGCACAGGGAGGGCTCTTGGTATTGGCACCTCATTCCATCTTTGTCTCCTTCTAAGCATCTATGCTATGGATTCTCTACACTCACTCCATCATTCTCACTCAAACTCCACTTGTGTCCCTCATTGCAGGAAAAGAGAGCCCACAATAAGAGGGAGAGGGCTAAGACAGGAGGAGTGCCACATTCCATTGCCCATCTTACCAACACTGAGGAGGCAGCCCTGGAGATAATTGGAGGCGATGAGGATCTGGAAGTGGGGGACGGTCAGACGGGCGCAGCAGAGCAAGCTGGTGACAGAATAGATTTGCATCTCTCTCATTTACATTGCATGAGCGACTGATATGGCATCTGCTGCTCAAACAGATTGACTTATGATCATCTGCACAATTCCATGTGCATGCTACATTAATATCACATGTCTAACTCATGCCTTTACTCCCCCACAGGACCATCGACAGCCCCCCTCCCCACTGTCCAGAAGGAACAGCCTGAGCCGGAAGACACCACAGAGGAAGCTGCAACCTCTGAGGGCGCAGTGTCAGCAGAATTAAGCGCACCCAGCACCAGCGCAGATACTCACATCTCAGTGGGACCTTCGCGACTGGTGTATTACAGCTCACAAGTGAGCATCAGCAGATGGTGGAGACAGGGACAGCAGTGGAGAGTCCTCGTCGGAGGCTGCAGGGCGCTCCCAGCTCTGCTCAGCTGCATGTGGACCCTGTGCCTCCGGGTCCATCCAGAAAGAGAGTGGTGCGAGAACTCCAGGAACATGTGCAGGAGTCTCTGGCAGGTTTTGCATCCAGGGTTACTGCGAGTGTGGAGAGGATGGAGGAGTCCATGTCTAACATGAGCAGTGCCTTTGTGGAGGCAATGATGCATGAACGCACCATCACGGATAGGATGGTAACCTCCGTGGAAAGGATGGCTACCTCCGTGGAAAGGATGGCTACGGTCATGGAGGAAATAAGTCGCCAGAGTTAGGAAAACATGGTGAATGTTCAGAACAGACTGACATTTCTGGTGGAGCGATGGGCAGCTATTGAGCAGAGAAACCAGAGCTTCATGGAAGTTCTTTTGAGTAGGACTGCCAGTGCAGATACGGATCCTCATGGCCCCCCTGATGTGCAGCAAGGTGCTGTTAAGCCACTTACTAGCACTGAAGTGGAGCTGACCCATGAGAGGGATGTTGGTGGCAGGCAACAAGGAAGTGGGGGCTCCTCTCCAAGCGCTCACACTCCCATGCCATTAAGTAGCCCTCGGTCAGAGCCCCACCAGAGTCCTCACCCAACTGAGATGGGCGTCTCAGCCCCTGCACAGACGCAGGAGAAGCAGACTCTTGCCGAGCCCTCACAGGCTCGCAAACCCAGAGGACGCCTGCCAAAGGTGTTGAAGCAAGAGCAGCATGAAAGTGAGCAAGGTGCCTCCATATCTGCTGAAGCCACAGAGGAAGCACCACGTAGAAGCACGCGTAAGAGGAAGATAAATCACAATTAGTCACAAGGGTAGTCACTTGGGTGTTCTGTTCTGTTGTATTTAATTTTTGCCATTGCCATCCTTTTGTGCATTGAATAAACAGAACTGATGGCAAACAGTTGAAGTTCTGGCCTATGTGATTTGGGAAATGGAAGTTGCACATTTAGGGCCCAGGGCTACTTGCATTTGTATTGATGGTGGTCAGAGTGATAGGAACCCATAGGTTCTTGTCCATTGTCTATGGTGTGATAAGAAGGTGCCAGCCACATGTGTTTGATTCGTCTACCTAAGCGAATCCCGGGTAGCAATGTGCTCACGTGCTGCTGCAGCTGGCTCATCCACCTCCGCAATGTCTTCCTCCTCCTCCTCCTCCTCCTGCTCCTCATCTGAGGAGGCTATGCGCTGAGCCACTTGTTCCTCAGGCAGCTGCAAGCCACGGTGCTGTGCGATGTTGTGCAGTGCACAGCAGACCACAATGATTCTGGAGACCCTGGCTGCTGAGTACTGTTGGGCTCCGCGTGATCTGTTAAGGCATCTGAATCGCATCTTCAGCAAGCCGATGGTTTGCTCGATGATGGATCTGGTCGAAATGTGGCTGGCATTGTACCGCTCCTCAGCTTCATTCGATTGCCTCCTCAACGGCATCATCAGCCACGTCTTCAGGCGATAGCCCTTGTCTCCAAGTAGCCATTTGGAAAGTTGTGTTGGCGGATTGAAGAGCGGAGGCACAATAGACTGCTGTAGGATGAAAGAGTCATGACAACTGCCAGGGTACTTCGCGCAAACATGCAAAATGTCCTTCCTGTGGTTACACACCAGCTGCACATTAAGGGAGTGGAAGCGCTTGCAGTTGACAAAAACAGCTGGGTTGTGATGGGATGCCCTAAGGGCCACATGTGTGCAGTCTACAATGCCCTGCACCCTTGGCAAGCCTGCCATATTTGCAAAGCCAACCGCACGCACGGTGACACTTGCTTCATCCATGGAGAAGTGTATGTAATTGTGCGCCTTTGCAAAGAGGGTATCGGTTACCTGCGTGATGCAAGTGTGTGCGGCCAACTGGGAGATGCTGCTGATGTCTGCTAATGAGCCCTGGAAGGACCCTGAAGCAAAAAAATTGAGTGCGGTGGTGACTTTGACAGCCACTGGTAAGGGGTGTCCACCCGCCCCTCTGGGCTCCAGGTGTTGGTGCAACATTGTGCAGATGTCAGCGACTACCTCTCGTGAAAGTCTCAGCCTCCTTTGGCACTGCTGCTCAGTCATGTTGAGGAAGGTCATCCTCGGCCTGTAAACCCTGTGTTTTGGGTATCTCCTGCGGCGACGTGCAGTCCTGCGCTGACGCCTTCTGCCCTGTACAGCATTGGGTGAGGAGGAGGTTGGCGCTCCTGTTGTTGGTGCTGCTGTTGCGCCTCATTCTGCTGTTGCTGCAGCTGCTCTTCCTCCGATTCTGAGGACCAGGATGAGAGGAAATAAATGGTTCCCATGCTGCTGGTTGATATCTCAGTGGAGGAAGGGCTCAGTCAATGTGGGGAGAGGGTTTTTCCAGGAGGTCACAGTGGAGATGGATCTCAGCTTCACCACTTCCAAGATCAGTAGATATGCAAAAAGTTTTCCAAGACCTGAAAAAACAAAGTTCTGCCATCTGCAACTGAGCCTGACGAAGGGTCTCCGACCTGAAACGTTAACTCTGTTTCTCTCTCCACGGATGTTGCCTGGCCTGCTGAGTTTTTCCAGAGCTTTCTGTTGTTATTGCAACTGAGCCTTGTTGAGAGCTCTGTTTTTATGCTGGAGCTGCAGCTATGAAGAAGGCAGCCACTTGTGAACCCGGCACAATCAGCTGGCGTGTTTTGGGAACGGCGTGGAACACGCAGAAAAAGTGGCAAATTCAAAAACCGCTGTCAAAATAGCATTATCCAGGCAGTTAACAAGCAGTTAACTGCCTTAAGGGCCAAGCGGCGGGACCGATTGGGAGTCTGGGAGGTTGCCTTTGGTAAAGTTGCACGGAGGCGGGTTGACGGCAGGATCGGAACCCGCTGTCAATATTTTCGATTTTACCACCTGACCCGCCTCCAAACCCGCCCTCTGAGCGCTGGCAAAATCGAGCCCTTTGGGTCGAATGGCCTCCTTCTGTGCCGTAAATTTCTATGATTCTACAAAGAGCAGGGGGGTTCTCCCCAGTATCCTGGCCAATATTTATCCCTCAATCAACATCAGTTAAACAGATTATCTGGTCATTATCATATTGCTGTTTGTGGGAGCTTGCTGTGTGCAAATTGGCTGCCGCGTTTCCTACATTACAACAGTGACTACACTTCAAAAAGTACTTCATTGACTGTAAGGCGCCTTGGGACGTCGTGAGGTTGTGACAGGCACTATATAAATGCAAGTGTTTCTTTCTTTAAGATCATAAGGTTGGGAAATTTCCCTGTACACTAGGAGTAGCTAAACCATAATCCAATCTATAAAAAACAGGTTCACAATTTCACTACAGCACCGGCACACAGAGCAAATATTCTTGTAGGAATTTTCCGGAAGTCTGTACTGGAATAAGAGACAGACTTGTGGTCAGGAGACTTTAGAAGTAATTCTGACTTTGTACCGGCCAGTGGGGAGCCTTGTTCACCAGTTGTGCATATTTGAAATTCAAGCCCGTGCTGTGTTTGGTTTCACAACCTTTTAACCGGCAGAGCAAAGTTAGAAAAGATTACTTCAAATAAACCTTGTAATTAAATTTGGAGCCTGTAATTGTGTGTGGCATATTGGTATTTCCACCTTCTGGAAAGGCAAAAAAGTAAGAGTGCCAGTTACACTGGTGAACTCGGATCTGTGAGAGTCCTAAGATAACAAATTCTCTGTCGAAGCAAAAACTTAAAGGCTGTTGCTTCTGGATCGTGGGAAAGGCGAGATCCACTTGCTGTGCGATCAGCTCATTAAAGCACCCAACACCTTTTCACACATGAGGCGGGATTTTAAAACCACTTACTGCTCTTTTTCTGCCCCGCAGCTATCTTAGTGAGTGCTTTGTGCCTCAGGGGTTAAAATTCTCCCTTTGATTTGGTTATATTGTTCAACATTCTACTGGCTTTGCTGATTGCTGCTCCTCAGTGATTCGTGGGTGAACAGAGAGGGGAATAAAATAGTCGATGAAGGGCTCCCCCGATGGTTTGATGGTACCACCTGGTCTGCCACTAAGAGCCATTGTCACCAGGAAGATCCCAAGTTGGATTCCCGGCCTGTGCTGAATTAGCTGACCTCAGCTATTGCAGTGGTGGAATACCACCTTCAGTCCTCCTGGGTAAGAGAGGTGAAAGAAAGTGGTTTCCTGCTGCTGATCCATGGAGCTTTGCTTGGAAGTTAACCCGTGTAGTTGTCAGGTAAGGATGCAGCTTGGTTCTGATGCCCCAGTCGATGCATTAGTTGCTGACGATGACTATTGGAGCTTATACTTAACAAGTGGCCAGTTGGGCGAGGTACTTGAGGACTGCTGGTGCCTGTGGGGCTGTGTGCCAACAGAAGTTGCCACCTTCAGGAAAGGGGCAGAAAAAAATATGCTGGAGAAATAAGTAAACTGTGGACAAGTCGGAAATTTGGAAGATAAGGACTGAAATATGTAACTAGAATTTTTAAGTTTCAAGTGATCGGTCTCCTTGCCAAAAATTTAACCTTAGACCCTGGCACAAGCGAATGATCCACTCCTTATCTTTCAGATGAGAAGTTAACTACTGTACTCTTAATTTAAAGGCCATAATTTGAAGGTTGTTAAAGGAAAGGGAGAGTATGGTCTAATCTGCTTCCTTGACGAATCTCTGTGCAGCTACTGTGATAAGAAGATAAACATTAATTTATAATGATCTCATGTTTCTTTCCACTGAAGAAGTTTCATTTCTCATTTTGTTCAACATTACATTAGGTAAAACTGCAAGAGTCTCGCTGCTTGCTGCAGCCGAGATGCTCTACCCATTCAGAGGATTATAGAAATTGAGACATATCACGGGATTGGGGGTAATATTCTGGCATGGATAGAGGATTGGCTATCTAACAGAAAGCAAAGAGTTGGGATAAATGGTTCATTCTCAGACTGGCAATCAGTAACTAGTGGTGTTCCACAGGGGTCAGTGCTGGGTCCCCAACTCTTTACAATCTATATTAACGATTTGGAGGAAGGGACCAAGTGTAACATATCAAAATTTGCAGATGATACAAAGATGGGAGGGAAAGTAGTGAGTGAGGAGGACATAAAAAACCTGCAAGGGGACATAGACAGGCTAAGTAAGTGGGCAGAGATTTGGCAGATGGAATACAACACTGGAAAGTGTGAGGTGATGCACTTTGGCAGGAAAAATCCTAGAGCAATTTATTATCTTAATGGCAAGAAACTGGAGAGTACTGAAGTGCAAAGGGATCTGGGGGTCCTGGTGCACGAAACTCAAAAGGTTAGTATGCAGGTGCAGCAAGTGATTAAGAAGGCAAATGGAATGTTGGCTTTCATTGCTAGGGGGATAGAATATAAAAATAGGGAGGTATTGCTTCAGTTGTACAAGGTATTGGTGAGACCGCACCTGGAATACTGCATACAGTTTTGGTGTCCTTACTTAAGGAAAGACATCCTTGCTCTCGAGGCAGTGCAAAAAAGGTTCACTCGGTTAATCCCGGGGATGAGGGGGTGGTCATATGAGGAGAGGTTGGGTAGATTGGGACTCTACTCATTGGAGTTCAGAAGAATGAGAGGCGATCTTATTGAAGCATATAAGATTGTGAAGGGGTTGGATCGGGTGGATGCGGGGAGGATGTTCCCGATGACGGGTGAGACTAGAACTAGGGGACATAGTCTTAGAATAAGGGGCTGCTCTTTCAAAACTGAGATGAGGAGGAACTACTTCACTCAGAGGGTGGTAGGTCCATGGAATATGCTGCCACAAAAAGCTGTAGAAGCTACATCATTAAATAAATTTAAAACAGAAATAGACAGTTTCCTAGAAGTAAAGGGCATTAAGGGTTACGGGGAGCGGGCAGGAATTTGGACATGAGTCTAGGTTCGGATCGGTCATGGCCCTGTGGGTAGTGGAGCGGGCCCAGGGACCGTGTAGCCTGATTCTGCTCCTATTTCGTGTGTGCAATTCTGTTAGATGCAGGAGATGGTTCTGTGATAGATAGTAGATTGGCGGTTAGGATCAGATCAGCCATGATCTTATTGAATGGCGGAGCAGGCTCGAGGGGCCGATTGGCCTACTCCTGCTCCTATTTCTTATGTTCTTATATCTACTGCTTTAACCATGGTAGGCATTTCTGGACCCATCAATTGAGAGCATCATCACCAACCAGACAGCACGCTGTTTTGATTGAGACATTACAGCTGCTTCTTATTCACTTTGTTTTTTCACAAGATTTAGCATGATAAATGATTGGGATATTCGCATTTACTACTGAGGCTTGATTTTTGTTCCCTCTTATGGATAAGCATGATATTTGTTGCTTTTCACTTAAGTGGAATAAACAGTGGTTGTAACAGTGGAGCAACCAATTCCTCAGATAGCCCTTTGAGCAACAAAACGCCTGTGCCATCAGAGCCAACAGCTCTTTGCGGTCAAACATTTGAAGGAGGTGTTTATCTTTCTTGCATCTGATCTGGTCAGGAAGGTCACACTGCACCAGGACCCATTATTTATGTGTACTTGTGACTACAGAGGAAAAACAAAACACAACCCAGATGCCAAAATCAAAATTTGGCAGACAGTATTGAGAAAAGCGAACATGGTTTCCAGGTGCAATAGATAAAGAAACTAAACAGAAATGTAATGTTGACATGACATGTAAAACTGGACTCACAACAACTTGTATTTATATAGTGTCTTTAATGTAGTAAAACGTCCCAAGGCGCTTCATAGGAGTATTATACGACAAAAAATTTGACACCAAGCCACATAAGGTAAAATTAGGGCAGGTGACCAAAACCTTGGTCAAAGAGGTAGGTTTTAAGGAGCGTTTCAAAGGAGGAAAGAGAAGTAGCGAGGCAGAGACGTTTAGGCAGGGAATGCCAAAGCTTAGGGCCTAGGCAACAGAAGGCACGGCCACCGATGATTGAGCGATTATAATCAGGGATGCTCAAGAGGGCAAAATTAGAGGAGCGCAGATATCTCGGGGGTTGTGGGGCTGGAGGAGATTACAGAGATAGGGAGGGGCGAGGCCATGGAGGGACTTGAAAACAAGGATGAGAATTTTGAAATCAAGGTGTTGCTTAACCGGGAGCCAATGTCGATCAGTGATCACAGGGGTGACGGGTGAACAGGACTCGGTGCGAGTTAGAACACGGGCAGCCAAGTTTTGGATGACCTCAAGTTTACGTAGGGTAGAACGTGGGAGGTCAGCCAGGGGTGTGTTGGAATAGGTAAGTCTAAAGATAACAAAGGCATGGATGAGGGTTTCAGCAGCAGATGAGCTGAGGCAAGGGCGGAGACGGGCGATGTTACGGAGGTGGACATAGGCGGTCTTAGTTGTGCTGCGGATATGTGGTCGGAAGCTCATTTCAGGATCAAATATGACACCAAGGTTGCAAACAGTGTGGTTCAGCCTCAGACAGATGTTAGGGAGAGGGATGGAGTCGGTGGCTAGGGAATGGAGTTTGTGGCGGGGACTGAAAACAATGGCTTTGGACTTCCCAATGTTTAATTGGAGAACATTTCTGCTCATCCTGACAATTTAGAGACCATGGAGAGGTTGAGAGAAGTGGTGGTGAGGTAGAGCTGGGTGTCATCAGCGTACATGTGGAAACTGACGCTGCGTTTTCAGATGAGGTCGCCAAGGGGCAACATGTAGATGAGAAATAGGAGGGAGCCAAGGATAGATCCTTTGGGGACCCCAGATGTAATGATGCGGGACCAAAGAGCAGGTAGTCAAGCTTGATATGAAAGCTTGACAAATGAATGGAGTTCCAGGCACCTTAGGAAGAGCAGACTGCTAACACCAACATGTAGGAAATCATCCCCCAATTAGCAATTTATAATGCAGTTAAGGCATTCAGCAGCCAGACTGATATGAGGTCCTCCAGTCAAGCACCAGCAACAGTAGTACTGGGGAAGTCACCAACATACCGTCCAACAGAAGCCATCATATGCAATCTGTAAACTCTTGCAGTCTCTTCCAGAGACTCTGGCGTCCGGTGAGTCCTGCCATGAATGAAGCACCAGGAAATGCATAAAACCCTTCTGGACTGTTGAAACACATTTGTTTACCGGTGTAGTGCCCCAGTGACTGCTTGCACCAAAACTGGCACCGGCTGTTTTGCCCAGTGACCAGCCATGATCCCAACAATGTAGCAGACAATAACAATAAGGATAATTGGCCTTAATGACGCAATAGTGTGCATCTGTCTTACAATGTCATTATTATAGATCTTCAAATCTACAGTAAGACCACTCAATCATAGCGCACTAATATTTACACAAAACAGCAAACGTTCAAGTATTTTGTGCCGGCTATGCATAATCACTTACCTCCTCACCCCACATGCTTGTTTACATGTGCACGCACGCACACAAGATGGTTTTTGGGTTGTGGATGGGACACTCTTCAGGGCCTGACATGGCTGAACTGCTGACACTGACCATGCACTATTATGCAAGGTGTACAAAGTGTATTCAGCAGCCTTTCAAAAAACAGAAAGTGTGCAGTGAACTTTTGAGCAGAATGGTATTTCTATTGGATATTGCAAATGCAGTTTGTTGTGCATGACTGTACAGTTTCAATTTTTCCAACTTAGAGAGGCTTGGAACATTACGGAACACAGATAGAAGTGATTGAAATGCAGTGTGATGGCCTTCATAAATTATTGTACCATGGGAATAGTACTGTAGGGTACTTACCATGATGGCCAGTAGCCTGATCAGTCTTAGGAGTCCTAATCCTATCTAGGACTAAGTCTGCATCCATTTCAATGGATTCAATTTTAACTTCATATCTGTCTCACAGCTCAGGCAACTCAGCATCATCTTCAACAGTGAAAACAGATTCAAAATATTCATTCAGCACCTCAGCCATTTATTGGGACTCCACGCAAATATGCTTTTCAGGATCACGTAAAGACCCTTCACTTCTTGATCACTCCTTGATTCCAACAGTATAACGTAGAATACATCGAGGAGAGAGAAAGAGAGTCAACGTTTCGAGTCGGGGACCCTTCGTCAGAACTGGAAAAGGTTAGAGAAGGGAGATTTTTAAGCAGGGACAGGGAAGAGGGGAGGAAAGAACAAAGGGAAGGTCTGTGATAGGATGGAAGGCAGGAGAGATTGACTGACAAAAGGGATGATGGTGCGAGGCAAAAGGAGAGGTAATGGCAGAGGTTAAGAAACGAAAGATGATTCAGGATGAGGTGTGAATGATGATGGCAGCATCATTAACAGCTACCGTGTGAGAAAACAAGAGACATTTTTTAAAAAAAATAAAGAAATACAGCGGCCGATGAAATTCTTGAACTCGATGTTAAGTCTGGAAGTCTGTAAAGTGCCTAACAGAAAGATGAGGTGCTGTTCCTTGAGCTTACGTTGAGCTTCGTTGGAACAGTGTAAGAGGCCGAGGACGGAGAGATCAGAGTGGGAGTGGAGCGGAGAATTAAAGGTCACGCTTGCGAACTGAACGGTGGTGTTCCGCAAAGCGGTCACCTATTCTGCGTTTGGTCTCCCCAATGTAGAGGAGACCACATCATGAGCAACGAATACAGTATACTAAATTGTAAGAAGTACAAGTAAATCACTGTTTCAACTGGAAGGAGCATTCGGGGCCCTGGACAGTGGGAAAGGAGGAGGTAAAAGGGCAGGTGTTGCATCTCCTGCACTTCCATGGGAAGGTGCCAGGGGAAGGGGTGTTGGGGGTGATAGAGGAGTGGACCAGGGTGTCGCGGAGGGAGTGGTCCCTTCGGAATACTGAAAGCGGGGGGAGGGGAAGATGTGTTTGGTGGTGGGATCACGCTGGAGGTGGCGGAAATGGCGGAGGATGATCCGTTGAATGTGGAGGCTGGTGGGGTGAAAGGTGAGGACAAGGGGAACCCTATCGTGGATCTGGGAGGGTGGGGAAGGGGTGAGAGCAGAAGTGCGGGAAACTGAACGGACACGGTCGAGGGCCATATCAACCATGGTAGAGGGGAATCCTCGGTTGAGGAAAAAGGCAGTGTCCTAGGCCCAACCATCTTCAGCTGCTTCATCAATGACCTTCCCTCCAACATAAGGTCAGAAATGGGGATGTTCGCTGATGACTGCATAGTGTTCAGCACCATTCACAACTCCTCAAATCATGAAACAGTCCATGCCTGCATGCAACAAGACCTGGACGACGTTCAGGCTTGGGCTGATAAGTCGCAGGTAACATTCGCGCCACAGAAGTGCCAGGCAATGACTATCTCCAAAAAGCGAGAGTCTAACCACCTTCCCTTGACATTCAATGGTATTGCCATCGCCGAATCCCCCACCATCAATATCCTGGGGGTCACCATTGACCAGAAACTTAACTGGACCAACCACATAAATACTGTGGCAACAAGAGCAGGTCAGAGGCTAGGTATTCTGCGGTGAGTGTCTCACCTCCTGACTCCCCAAAGCCTTTCCAACATCTACAAGGCACAAGTAAGGAGTGTGATGGAATACTCTCCACTTGCCTGGATGAGTGCAGCTCCAACAACACTCAAGAAGCTCAACACCATCCAGGACAAAGCAGCCCGCTTGATTGGCACCCCATCCACCACCTTAAACATTCACTCCCTCCATCACCGGCATACCGTGGCTGCAGTGTGTACCATCTACAAGATGCGCTGCAGCAACTCGCCAAGGCTTCTTCGGTAGCACCTCTCAAACCTGCGACCTCTTCCATCTAGAAGGACAAGGGCAGCAGGCGCATGGGAACATCACCACCACCAAGTTCCCCTCCAAGTCACACACCATGCTGACTTAGAAGTATATCGCCGATCCTTCATCGCTGCTGGGTCAAAATCCTGGAACTCCCTCCCTAACAGCATTGTGGGAGTACCTTCACCACACGGACTGCAGCGGTTCAAGAAGGCGGCTCACCACCACCTTCTCAAGGGGAATTAGGGATGGGCAATAAATGCTAACCTTGCCAGTGATGCCCACATCCCATAAACGAATTAAAAAAAAAAAAATAATATACCGGAAGCACTAGTAAAGAAGGTGGCATCGTCAGAACAGATGCGGCGGAGACGGAGAAACTGGGAGAATGGAATAGAGTCCTTACATGGTAGACCCATTGTTTCAGCCTGTTCTTGCCTCACAGAACTGATTGCTTCCTATCTTGACTCTATTTTTTCTCCCCTTGTCCAGTCCCTTCCCACCTACATCCGCGACTCTTCTGACGCCCTCCGCCACTTTAACAGTTTCCAGTTTCCTGGCCCCAACCGTCTCCTTTTCACTATGGACTTCCAATCCCTCTACACCTCCATCCCCCACCAAGGTGGCCTGAGGGCGCTCCACTTCTTCCTTGAACAAGTCCCCATCCACCACCACCCTCCTCCGCCTGGCTGATCTTGTTCTCAGATTGAACAACTTCTCCTTTGACTCCACTCACTTCCTCCAAATTAAAGGTGTTGCTATGGGTACCCGCATGGGCCCTAGCTATGTCTGCCTTTTCATGGGATATGTGGAACACTCTTTGTTCCAGTCCTACTCGGGTCCCCTCCCTCACCTCTTTTTCCGGTACATTGATGACTGTATCGGTGCCGTTTCCTGCTCGCGCCCTGAACTAGAAAACTTCTTTCACTTTGCTTCCAATTTCCACCCTTCCCTCACCTTCACATGGTCCATCTCCGACTCTTCCCTTCCCTTCCTCGACTTCTCCGTCTCCATCTCTGGGGATAGGCTATCGACCAACATCCACTATAAGCCCACTGACTCCCACAGCTACCTGGACTACACTTCCTCCCACCCCACTTCCTGTAAGGACTCTATTCCATTTTCCCAGTTTCTCTGTCTCCACCGCATCTGTTCTGACGATGCCACCTTCCATACTAGTGCTTCCGGTATGTCTTCCTTTTTCCTCAACTGAGGATTCCCCTCTACCGTGGTTAACATGGCCCTCGACCGTGTTCGTTCCATTTCCCGCACTTCTGCTCTCACTCCTTCCCAGAACCGCGATAGGGTTCCCTTTGTCCTCACCTTTCACCCCACCAGGCTCCACATTCAACGGATCATCCTCCGCCATTTCCGCCACCTCTAGCGTGATCCCACCACCAAACACATCTCTCCCCCCGCCCCCCCCCCCCTTCAGCATTCCGATGGGACCACTCCCTCCGCAACACCCTGGTCCACTCCTCTATCACCCCCAACACCCTTTGCCCGGCACCTTCCCGTGCAAGCGCAGGAGATGCAACACCTGCCCCTTTACCTCCTCCCTTCCCACCATCCAGGGCCCCAAACACTCCTTCCAGGTGAAACAGCGATTCACTTGTACTTCTTACAATTTAGTATACTGTACTCGCTGCTCACGATGCGGCCTCCTCTACATTGGGGAGACCAAACGCAGATTGGGTGACCGCTTTGCGGAACATCACCGTTCAGTCCGCAAGCGTGACCCCGAGCTTCCGGTCGCCTGACACTTTTACTCTCCCCTCAACTCCCACTCTAATCTCTGTGTCCTCGGCCTCTTACACTGTTCCAACGAAGCTCAACGTAAGCTCGAGGAACAGCACCTCATCTTTCGATTAGGCACTTTACAGCCTTCTGGACTTAACATCGAGTTCAACAATTTCAGACTAAACCCCCGGCCCCTGTATTTCTTTATATTTATTTTCTCACATGGTAGCTGTTAATGATGCTGCCATCGTCAATCACACCTCATCTAGAGTCATCTTTTGTTTCTTAACTTGTCCCATTATCTCTATTTTTGCCTTGCACCATCATCCCTTTTGTCAGTCAATCTCGAAAGATCTTCGACCTGAAACGTTGGGCTGGATTTTCAATGACCCATGGAGTCGGGTTTGGAGGCGTGTGGGGGGTTAAAGTTGCAGATTCGGGGGTCCCGACCCCATCCCGACTCCATTCCGCCTCCACGCAATTTTGACAAAACCGGTCACGGGGTTCCCGACTCCGTCCCGCCTCCAAGAGGCGGGAGAGGCCATTAAAGCCCTTAACAAGCCCTAAATTGGCTCTGTAATGCCATTTTGAAACGTTTTAGCTAGTTTAACCCTTTTCCGACGTGAAGTATGCCTGATGTGAAACACGCCAGTGAAACCTGGCGGGAGCACAAGTGGATAGCTGACTATCAGCTGCAGGTCCACTATTACAACGGAGATGTGATGAAGGTAGTAGTAGTATTAGGTCTGAAAGTCGCCTCTGATGCTGCTGCATTGAATGTCTTCAAAGACTGCCTGGGAGGACTTGGTTGCATATAAAAACTCTCTCTCTCTCTCTCTCTCTCTCTCTCTGAGATGCTGCTCATATTGCATCCAGGTCCTCTCTCAGCAAAGGCCAGGCAGTCTCTGACCTGCAATGATGACATCATCAGAGGCGACTTTCAGACTGAAACCACTAATTGGTTCATGGGTTCCCACATGCTGGAACTCCATTGCCCAATTAAGTGAAAATTGCATCAATCTCCCACATCCAATTGCAGGCGGGTGGATAACACGAAATGCGGATGACACGACCCCAATACGCCCCAGTATCAAAATCCAGCCCGTTAACTCTGTTTCTCTCGCCACGGATGCTGCCTGGCCTGCTGAGTTTTTCTAGCATTTTCTGTTGTTATCTCCTGCCTTCCAGCCTGTCACAGACCTTCCCTTTGTTCTTTCCTCCCCTCCTCCCTGCCCCTGCTTAAAAATCTCTCTTCTCTCACCTTTTCCAGTCTGAGAAAGAGTCCCCGACTCGAAACGTTGACTCTGTTTCTCTCTCCTCGATGCTACCTGACCTGCTGAGTGTTTCCAGCATTTTCTGTTATTTCAGATTTCCAGCATCTGCAGTATTTTGCTATTGTATAACGTAGGATATAAGGTTGAATAGGTATGCTGGATGATTTGCTTCATTATTTGTGATGGGGGCAGGAAGAAGCTGAAGTTTATTTCCTCAGGAGATTAAATAGGTTTAGTTGCTTGGATTGTGCAAGTCTGTGGAAAAAATACGTCTAATGGGCGGAATGACCTTTTCTTGTTTCGTGCATTCTCCTTTACTGTTAGGTATCCACAACCTAATTACTCTTTGTTGCCATGTTTTTCAGACATGTCTGAGCTCATACATAACCTCAAAAGCAGAGGAGGATTTACTCTCTGCACCAGCTGCAGTGAAATGACTAACCTGAGTGTAAAGAAGAGCTTATGATTTTTCTACACCTAGTGCACCGAGAAAATCTTTCTCCAAAGCTAGGATAATTTCAAAACAGTCATTCATTGATTAGATTAAAAATTGGTTCTAAAATTGTATGCAGAGGCAAGTTTGGTTTTGGACAGATTTGAATCAGCTTTTGAAGCGACGCTTGAAGACTTTATACAGCTTTTGAAGTAATGTTGCGAATGCTTTGAAGATTTAGCTCGTGGCCCATTCAAAAGCTGGTGTAATATTACTGCGATTTATAGGATTAAGGAATGACACCTCATTATGATCTGGGGAAATCCAGCATGTTTTTGATGATGAAATAAGAACAGAAAATGCTGGAAACGCTCAGCAGGTCAGGCAGCATACGTAGAGAGAGGAAGGTCGGGTTAATGTTTCAGGTTGTATACTTTTTTAAAAATTCATGCACGGGATGTGGGTGTCGCTGGCAAGGCCAGCATTTATTGCCCATCCCTAACTGCTCTTGGGAAGGTGGTGGTGAGCTGTCTTCTAGAACCGCTGTCTTCTAGAACCGCTGCAGTCCGTGTGGTGAAGGTACTCCCATAGTGCTGTTAGGTAGTGAGTTCCAGGATTTTCACCCAGCATTGTAATATCATTGAGTATATTCTAGGCTGAGATAGATAGATTTTTGGACTCTAGGAGAATCAAAGGATATGGGGATCGGGTGGGAAAGTGGAGTTGAGGTCGAAGATCAGCCATGATCTTATTGAATGGCGGAGCAGGCTCGAAGGGCCATATGGTCTACTCCTGCTCCTAATTCTTATGTTCTTACAGAATGCACTGCAGCAACTCGCCAAGGCTTATTCAATAGCACCTCCCAAACCCAGGGCCTCCACCACCTAGAAGGATAAGGGCAATAGTTGCATGGGAACACCATTACCTCCAAGTTTCCCTCAAAGTCAAACACCATCCTAATTAGGATATATTTTGTCATACCTTCTTTGTCGCTGGGTCAAAATCCTGGAACTCCCTATCTAAAAGCATTGTTGGAGCACCTTCACCACACGGCCTGCAGTGGTTCAAAAAGAAGGCCCACTGCACCTCAAGAGCAACTGCGGATAGGCAATAAATACCGGCTTTGCCAACGAAACCCATATCCTGAGAACTAATTTTTTTGAAACAAAGTTGGTAGGACTCCCTTTGCAATTTTCAGGTACAATGAATGGAATGTGTGCCTCGTATGCTCTGCCCATTTGTAACAGGCATTGCGAGGCCTAACCGGCAGTCCTTAAAGGGATTGCTGCTAGCCACACAAGTTAAGGGCCAAAAATTTATTTGGAAGAACTTTTGTGGGGCCAAGATGAACAGGGGTGCTCCTCCACCTCCCAGCCCCTACCTGCCAGCTGGCTCAGCATGGAAGCTAGCTAATTTCCCTCCCTCCCACAACCAGCCAGCTGCAGCAGGGTGCCCGCTTGACACTGGTAGCTCACCTTTGGAATTCAAATGGAACTAAAATACAAAAATAGTTTGGGCCTCACGACGCCTGCTTTGATTTGCAGCATTTCCAGAATTTTAGGGTTGTCTGTGTATGTGTGCATGTGCAATTATTTTCTGATGTCTATACTACTTCATATACACTGATAAACTTAACAATAATTTTTGCTTCTTGACTCTTGTTCTTTGCTATACCACTGTAACTTTTGAGTCTAGAATTATTGTTTGTTGCAGTAATATGATATTCCTCTCTCTGATATTTATTTTAACTGGGTAAACAGCTTAATTGAAATAACAGAATAAAGGATGTTGTACGAACGGTAAAGTGTTTGTCCACCAGCAGCTCGGAATTCGAGGAGTGCCAGGCTGAGCGATTGCGGTCGGCACCCCGAAGAAAAAAGGGGAAGGGGGCAGGTGCTGGTGTGAAGGAATAAGCCATATTCAGAAAAATACACCATTCTATGAAAGAATTCTAGCCTTATTAAAACATGACAAACTAGGTCTGGAAATCTAGAAACCTGGCTATGAAAAGCTGTATTGTTAACAGCATTGGGAGAAGATAAGTTGTTGACACTGAATCAATAACCTTATTGAAACAGGAGGTTGGAAGCTCCTGAAGTCTGAAGCTTTGGAAAGAACACAATGGTACACCCTGTTAAGGTGTCCGAAATTACACTTCGGAAAGAAACACAGAAAATTAAGAAACATATGCCTTCGTAAAAATGACATCAAATGAAACACAGGAGACACGATTCTGTGTTGCAACCTGCTGAGGTAACTACGAATTGCATAGATCACCCTGGTTGAGGTGTTTTAATTTACACGTCATAAAAAGACACAAACAGAAGACCTTGGTAAGAATGACATCAAATAGATGCACTTGCTGTTACACCGTTTTTTATGATAAGCTTCGAACACCTAAAGGAGAGACACAAGTCTGCATTGCTACCAGCTGAACTGACTGTAAGAATAGCAGGGGTCAGCAGAAAAATGACTAGAGATAATTAGCTTACATCAGCAGAAAACTTCAAAGGATATACCACTGAAAAAGGATATAAATATTGAACTTTCAAATGGGATGATAGTCTCGCTGTAAAGGGGCAAAGCGATTCTCAGGCTTCAGAGGCAAGCTCTGTAAGTCTACAACTCTTTGTACTTCGGGGATCAAGGTATTGTACGGTATTTGATTTTGGTGGATATCCTGGTATAAGACTAAGAACTGTAAAAATGTAACCAAGTTAAGATTTGAGAGTAAGGATCTCTGATAATGGGCCGAAAATTGATCCCGGGACGCGAGAGTACGCACTGCGTATTCTCGCGTATTCCCACTCCAATTGCCGGTTTTCTGCATGCCCTGCGCATGCGCTGAAAACCGGCAATTGCTCTTCTGAAAAGGGGGCGGGTCCTGGGTGCATCGCGTGCGCGCTACAGGCTGCGCGCACGCTGTGCACTTCATGCTTTGGACACGCAGGTAAGTAGGGAAGATTTTGGAAATGTAAAAAGGAGGAGTAAGACCCGCTTTTAAGAAGGTAAGTAGTGAATTAAGTATTTTTTTGAATTTTTTTTTACAGGTATATCTTTTTTAGAGACTTTAAAGACAGGTAAGTTTATTTTTATAACTTTTTAAAAGATTTTAAATTTTTTCAAAAATTTAATTTTTTATTTAAAATGGTTAATTTAATTAACTATACTTATTTTATTAATGTGATGGTTTTTTTTTTAATTTAATTGAGGTTTAGCTGTTTTTTGGGGGGGTGTAAGATTCATAGATTTCACAGGGTGCTGTGAAACTTATGAATGGAAGATGGTGTGCTGCCATTGGCTCTAACTGAGTCACGTGATCCCACAGCTCGCACGAATTCACTACGCCGCTGGGATACGCAAGCACTGCCCAGCTGATCTCTAGAACATGAAGTTCGTGCGAGCTGGATCTGAAAAAGCACAAGCGAGGTGAGAGATCGCGGGAAAGCCTTACCCCCGCGGGAACAGAGCGAGATAAATTTCTGGGCCAATAAGATTGTAAAAGCTTACTCTTTTTGGAACTGTTAATGTTGCGATTGAAACACCTACGGTAATTACATGTCGGTTCTTCAATAAATCTATATATTTTTAGAATTGTCTCACAATACTTCTGTATCAAACTCGCAAACTCAATCTCTGTATGCTCTTTGGTGAGGAGTTGCAGAATTCTGGGGGAGTTATCCGGACCCTCATAATATCCGGAACGTTACAGTCTAGCTAAACTTATTAAAAGTGCAATCTGGAGGACAGTAACATCTTCAGGTTGTTCCTTTCCTTTAGGGAGAGATAGTCTGGACCTTTAAACCCAATTAAGCGTCTTTAGGATTCGGCTACCTCAAACTTTAGTTGAAAGTGAACGTCTGGGGAATACGCCTGGTCTGGGGTAGCCCTAAAGGGCTAGGACTAGTAATTATCCTTTCACTGGTAGGCGGCCAAAAAAACAAATGGCCGCCCGACACCTGCCCTTTAAGTAGCGCCGCCGCTGCTGCAAAAACGTCCTCCTGACCCTGTCGGACATATCGTCCGGCGATAGGTCAGGGGGCGCAACCCAAGTTTGCGGCCGGGGCACTGCGCACAGCGATGACGTCATCGCCGGCAGTGCAGCGCCGCAGGGCGCTACCGGCTACCACCGCCGCTAACCTCCTGCTGAATTTCGCAGGAGGTGTTAGCGGCACCACGCCTGGGCGCTAGGGGCTTTGTGCCCCATTAGTGCCCCCCGGGGGCACTAACGAGAGGCTCAAATCAACCCAATTTTCCCCCCAAAGTGGGTATATTCAGTACACCAAGTATGAGCCCCACTGCACACGGTAATATTAGCAACTGATCAAAGGTAGCCACACTCATGAAGTTTTTTTGAAAAGGATTCTATCTCAGTCTTGCAGTGTAGAGGACATCCTACAGTTGCTGCAAAACATCACAAGGGTACACAAGCAATCGATGCTATCATGATACAAAGGTTCCTTCCTGTGCTCTAAAATCAGACAAAACTGCAAGTATGAACAGGCTGAGAACATATTTGCCTCTTTCCAAAAAAATCAAACTCAAACATTGAAAATTGCTACACATAGTTATTCAACATGTTTCCAGGGAGAGAATTTATTGGACAAGTGAAGATTACACACACAAGTAAAAAGAACAATTTTGAATGCTGATTTCTGTCTTTCTCTTTCAAATGCCGAGTGTCTCTTTCCAGTATTTTCTGTTTTTATTGGTGAATAAAAGTTTTAAGAATAACTCACCACCTGGACCTATGTATTACCTTTAAGCCACATACATGACCTTAGATCCTATAATTTTTGACCTTGCCCTTATAACACATAGTATTGCCACAACTTCTTTCACATGGTCATTCCTTTTGATCAATATTCTTTTTGGTCTCTTCCATATATTTATAAGCAGCAGTTTTCTGGAACTATTTTTCCATTTCCTTTTCAGCCATTGCTTGTTTGTGTATTTTAAGTAGGCCATGTTTAGCTGCGAGGAGGGTGGGTAGATTTCTTCCATGCTCTACCTATAATAAAATTGTAAACCCATTCATAAAGAACAGATTTACACCATTTACATTATGTTTAGCATGTGGAAGAAATCTTCTCCCCAGATTATCCACCAAAGTCGTCTTGTTTTTAGTGTTCGCCTTCAGTCTTATTAAACTCAAGTCTTCCTCAGGATCAGTTTATTTCTTCAATCCTGTCGCAGTCTTCCTCAGGATCAGTTTATTTCTTCAATCCTGTCACAGTCTTCCTCAGGATTAGTTCATTCCTTACATTTCAATTTAGGATTTTAAATTTCTTGACTTTGTTTTGAGTCCTTAGGCAATTTTGAACTTTTCATCCACTCTGTTTGCTTTTGGATCTAATTTTCAGCTTGCCATTCTCATTTTAAAAACCGTGTAATTTTCTTGCTCAAGGGTTCAGATTCTGCTCTTTTATTCCATGTGAGAGATTTGGCTTATTGGTTTCTGAACTTGCTTTCTTTTTTGATGAAATAAGATTTTCTTTTTCAAATTCTTCGCTCTGCTCCATGAGTTTATAGAATGATACATTCATATAGCAAAGAAGCAGCACATATTATCCATCAAATCCATGCCAGCGTTTCCACATAAGCCTTCTTGTCTAATCTCACCCTGTTGCTCACTCCGCATGCCATTTAGTATTTTTAAAGCAACTATCTAATTCCCTTTTAAAATAATTTATAGACTTTGCTTCAGTAACGGTGTGTGGCCCCTGTCCTCAGTAAAATCCTTACTCTTTCCCACCTTGGTTGTTCCCCTGGTACGGCCCCACTTAGCTCGCACAACTGGTTTAGCCATTGATCACCAGATCTGGCTGGACCACATCATACACTATCAGGACTTGCTGTCCTCTGCTAAAACTGCTTACTACTCCAGAATCATCCTGGAATGCAAAGGTAACTCCTGGTTTCTTTTGTCATGACCAGTCATCTCCTTAAACCCCTCTCCCCAGCCCCCTCCTCCCTCACCTCCAACAACAAGAGTGAGGAGCCGATGGACTTATTTGTCACTAGGATTGAGGGCATTTGTCCAGCTGTCTCTGCTGCATCCCCTCCTTCCCCTTTCCCACCAAGTCAAACCTCCCCCCTGAACTTGCATCTTTCTCCAGTTTATTTCCCTATATGCCCTCTTCGACCCACCTCCTGCTCTCTCGACCCTATTCCCACTAAATTGCTGACCACCTAATTTGCCTTCCTGGGCCTCGTGCGAGCTGATATTGCAAACGGTTCCCCTTCTTCAGGTATTGTCCCCTTTTTTTCAAATCTTCGTCATCACCCACTCCTCTCAAAGCAACACCTTTGTTCCCTCTGTTCTTGCTAACTATTGCCCCATCTCCAACCTCTCTTTCCTCCCCAAAGGCCTTGAACGTGTTTTCGCCTCCCAAATCCAAACCAATCTTTTTTGCAGCTCTGTGTTTAAACCTCTTCAGTCAGGTTTCCACCCCTGCCACAGGACTGACACAACCCTAATCAAAGTCACAAATAACATCATCTGTGACTGTGACCATGATGTGCTATCCCTTCTCATCCTTCTTGACCTTTCTGCAGCCTTTTGCATGGTTGACCACACCATCCTCCTCCAACGCCTCTCCTCCGTTATCTTGCTGAGTGGGACTACTCTTGCCTGGTTCCCCTCTCAATTATCCAGTTGTAGCCAGGCATGGCTTCTATCCCACCCCTACACTGTTACTTCAGGATTGGCCCAAGGATCTATCCTTGGACACCTCATATTTCACATCTACCTGCTGCCCCTCAGTGACATAATCTGAAGATATAACGTCAGGTTCCACGTGTATGCTGACGACACCCAGTTCTACCTCTCCACCACCTCTCTCCATCCCTCTAGTGCCTCTGTGTTGTCAAACTGCTTGCCTGACATCCGGTCCTGCATGATCCACAATTTCCTCCAATTAAACATTAGGAAGACATTGTCTTTGGTCCCTGCCACAAACTCTGGTTCCTCGCCTCCGATTCCATCCCCCTCCCTGGCCACTGTCTCAGGCTGAACCAGATTGTTCGCAACTTCAGCGTCCTATTTGACCCTGAGCTGAGTTTCTGACCCCATATCGTCTCCATCACAAAGAATGTCTGCTACGACCTCTGTAACATTGCTCGTCTCTGCCTCATCCCTTCTGCTGCTGAAACCCTCATCCATCCTTTGTTACCTCCAGACTCAACTAATGCATTCCTGGCTGGCTTCCCATCTTCCACCCTCAATAAACTTGAGCTCCTCTGAAACTCTGCTGGCCGGATCCGAACCTACACCAAGTCCCTTTCACCCATCACCCCTGTGCTCGCTGACTTACATTGGCTCCCGGTTCACTGATGCCTTAATTTTAAAATTCTCATCCTCATGCTCAAACCCCTCCATGGCTTTGTCCCTTCCCATCTCTGTAACCTTCTCCAGCCCTACAACACTCCAAGAACTCTGTGTTCCCCCAATTCTGGCCCACTTCCTTCGCCCCACCATTGACGGCCGTACCTCTAGCTGTCTAGGCCCCAAGCTCTGGAATTCCCTCCCTAAACCTCTCCACCTCTCTTTCCTCCTTTAAGACCCTCCTTAAAAACCTACTTCTTTGACCAAGATTTTAGTCACCCGTCCAAATATCTCCTTCTTTGGCTCAGTGTCAATTTGTGTCTGATCAATCTCCTGTGAAGCGCCTTGGGACAATTTCCTACATTAAAGGCTCTATATAAATACAAATGGTGGTTGTTGTTGTTGTTGTATAACTTTTCAAGAAATTGTTCTGAGAAGGACTCCGAAAAATAGATCTGTGAGGAAGTCCAAGCTCAAATATAATTCCCCCAAAGAATCTACTGGGATAAATCTCAGATATATTTATTTATTTACAGAGCTCAATGTTAAATTGTCAGATTTGCAGATAATGCCAGACTAATTTGGCAGGGGGAGGGGCACTAGGATGAAGCATTCGAGAGGAGAAACAAGCTGCACAGAGGACTGGGAGAGACAAATAGCATTAGAATAAAGAGTAGCTCAGAAATAGGAGGCATCAGACGGGGGAAATGCGAGGCAGACTAAGATAGGTTTGGCATGTATGTGCGTAAATGCATGGAGCATGGTAAATAAGGTTGGTGAGCTGCAGGCACAAGTAGCCATGTGAGATTATGATATAGTGGCAATAACGGAGACTTGACTTCAACAAGGATAGGAATGGGCACTTAATATTCCTGGCTACAGTGTATTCGAGAAAGATAGGGAAGGGAAAAAAAGGAGATGGAGTGGCAGTATTGACCAAAGTTACTGTTACAGCACTAGAAAGGGATGATGTACTTGACGGTTCAAAGGCAAAATCTATTTAGTTAGAATTAAGGAACAATAGAGGAGCTATTACGCTGCTGGGTGTATACTATAGGCCACCAAATAATGGGAACAAGATAGAGGAGCAAATTTGCAGGCAAATTGCAGAATGGTGCAAGACCTGTAGAGTAGTGATAATGGGGGACTTCAAGTATCCTAATACAGACTGTGAAAATAACAGTGCAAAGGCCAAACTGGGAGAGGAATTCCTGAAATGTGTACAAGAGAACTTTCTTAATCAGTATGTTTCCAGCCCAACAAGGAAGGAAGCAGTGCTGGATCTAGTTCTGGGGAATGAAGTGGGGCAAGTGGAGTATGTTTCAGTGGGGGAGCATTTGGGAAACATTGATCACAATATCATTAGGTTTAGTGTAATTATGGTAAAAGACAAGGAAAAATCAAATGTGAAAATACTCAACTGGAGGAGAGCTAATTTCAGTGAGTTGTAAAGGGATCTGCCCAGGTGGATAGTATAAGATTGGCAGGTAAAACAGTAAATGAGCAATGTGAGGCCTTCAAAGAGGAGATAGTTTGGGTACAGACAAGATGCATTCTCACGAGGGGGAAAGGAAGGGCATCCAAAGCTAGAGCTCGCTGAATGACTAAAGATATGGAGATTAAAGTGAAACAGAAAAAGGAAGCTTATTATAAATCTCAGGTTCATAATTCAGTAGAGAACCAAGTGAATACAAAGAGTACAGAGGAGAACTGGAAAAGGAAATAATTGGGACAAAGGGTGTCTATGAGAATAGATTAGCGGGTAACATAAAAGGGAACCCAAAAGTCTTTTATAAAGATATAAATAGTGAAAGGAGGCTTGGGGCCGATGACAGACCAAAAAGGAGATCTTGTGGAGGCAGAGGGCATGGCTGAGGTACTAAATGAATACTTTGCATCGATCTTCATTAGAGAAGAGGATGCTGCCAATGTAGCAGTAAAGGAGGCGGTAGTAGCGATATTGGATAGGATAAAAATAGATAAAGAGGAGGTACTTAAAAGGTTGGCATCACTCAAAGTAGAAAAGTCACCCGGTCTGGATAGGTTGCTGAGGGAAGTATGGTGGAAATTGCAGAGGATTTGGCCACAATCTTCCGATTCTCCTTGGATGTGGGGGTGGTACCAGAAGACTGGAGGATTGCCAATGTTACACCATTGTTCAAAAAAGGGGAGAGGGATAAGCCCGGCCACTACAGGCAAGTCAGCCTAACATCAGTGACGGGGAAACATTTAGAGACAATAATCCGTAACAAAATTTACTGGCACTTGGAAAATTATTGGTTAATAAATGAAAGCCAGCATGGATGTGTTGAAGGCAAATCGTGTTTGACTAACTTGATTGAATTCTTTGATGAAGTAACGGAGAGGGTTGATGAGGGTAGTGCGGTTGTTGTTGTGTATGTGACTTTCTAAAGGCATTTAATAAAGTACCACATATATATTTTTCAGCAGAATTGAAGTCCATGGGATTGAAGGGGCAATGGCTGCGTGGATATAAAATTAGCTAGGGGATGGAAAGCAGAGTGTAGTGGTAAACAGTTATTTTTCAGACTGGAGGGAAGTGTGCAGTTGTGTCCCCCAGAAGTCAGTGTTGGGATCACTGCTCTTTTTGATATACATTAATGACTTGGACTTGGGTATACAGGGCATAATTTCAAAGTTTGCAGATGACACAAAACTCAGAAATGTAGACAGCAGTGAGGACGATAGGAACAGACTTCAGGAGGGCACAGACAGACTGGTGAAGTGGGCAGACACATGATAGATGAAATGTAACACAGAGAAGTGTGAAGTGATTGATTTTGGTAGGAAGATTTAAGAAAGGCAATATAAACTAAATTATACAATTTTAAATGGGGTGCAGAAACAGAGAGACCAGGGAGAGTACATACATAAATCTTTGACAGTGGTAGGACAAGTTGGGAAGGCTGCTAAAAAGGCATACAGGATCCTTGGCTTTATGAAATAGAGGCAGAGAGTACAAAAGCAAGGAAGTTATGCTAAACCTTTATAAAACACTGGTTAGGCCCCAACTGGAGCATTGTGGCCAATTCTGGGCACCACACTTTAGGAAGGATGTTAATGGTACCAGGGATGCAGGACTTATATGGAAAGACTATAAAATTGGGATTGTTCTCCTGAGAGTAGAGACGATTAAGGGGAGATTTAATAGAGGTGTTCAAAATTATGAAGGGTTTTGTTAGAGTAAGTAACATAGAAACATAGAAACTAGGAGCAGGAGTAGGCCATTCGGCCCGTCGAGCCTGCTCCACCATTCAATACGATCATGGCTGATCATCCAAATCCAGTACCCTATCCCTGCTTCCTCACACAGAATCCCCATCGAGCCTGCACCGACACATATCCCACCCTATCCCCGTAACCCCACGTATTTAATTCCCCCTAACATATCCCATCCTATCCCCGTAACCCCACATATTTAATCCCCCCCTAACACTAAGGGTCAATTTATCATAGCCAAATCAACCTAACCCGCACATTTTTGGACTGTGGGAGGAAACCGGAGCACCCGGAGGAAACCCACGCAGACACGGGGAGAATGTGCAAACTCCACACAGACAGTCACCCGAGGCTAGATTCGAACCCGGGTCCCTGGCGCTGTGAGGCACCAGTGCTAACCACTATGCCACCGTGTAAGGAGGAACTCTTTCCAGTGGCAGAAGGGTCAGTAACCAGAGGACACAGATTTAAGGTAATTGGCAAAAGAACCAGAGGTGCCATGAGGAAAACATTTTAGCAGTGAGTTGTTATGATCTGGAATGCACTGCCTGAAAGGGTGGTGGAAGCAGATTCAATAATAATAATAACTTTCAAAAGGGAATTGGATGAATACTTGAAAGGGAAACACTTGCAGGGCTATCTGGAAAGAGCAGGGGAGTGGGACTAATTGTATAGCTCATTCAAAGAGCCTGGCACAGGCACGATGTGCCGAATGGCCTCCTTTCCGTGCTGTATCATTCTGTGATTCTTTGAGGAGGGACAGTTGAATCAGAGGAAGCAGCTCAGAATTACGCGAGGAGGGGCACAAAACATGCAAGTTGGGCAGAACCATGGAGGCGAAATTTAATGCAGACATGTGTAAAATGCGACAAAAAAGATTTAAATATAGAGACAGCATGCGTACTCCATGAATGTTGTTCAAATAGCTGAGGACAAAGCTGATTGAGAACTAGGAGTCTTAGTAGATTCAACACAGAACATGTTCAACCAATGCCAAGCAACAATCAACAAAGTTAATGTGATGTTGAACTACATTGCCAAAATGGTAGAATACAAATCAGAGGAAGCAATGAACTGTAAAGCGCTCTGGTCAGAGGCACACCTTGAAGACTGCGTCCAGCTCTGCTCATCAAGAAACAGAATTTCAGCCACTGGAAGCAGTGCAGAAAAGAGTCAGAAAGCTGATCACCAGTATAAGGCAAATTTTGAGGAAGAATTGCGTAGACTTGGGCTTTTCAGCTTGAAAAGGAAGCATATGAGATAATATACAGGTATATAAGATTGTTAAGGGTATAGAAAAAGTTACCCTGGGATATTACTTTAAACTGTGGGAGCAGAACTGGGGAATACAGGTTCAAACTAGTAAAAGGTCATTTTAGGAGTGTTATCAGGAAATTCTTCTTCACACACAGAGGGCTGGATTTTGTCTTGAAGTCGGGTTGGGGTCGTGTCATCCGCATTTCGTGTTCCCCCGACTCCAGATTAATGTGGATGAATGATGCAATTTTCACTTAATTGGGCAATTGAGTTCCAGCATGTGGGAACCCATGATCTAATTAGTGGTTTCAGTCTGAAAGTCGCCTCTGATGATGTCATCATTGCTGCTGCATTGCAGGTCAGAGACTGCCTGTCTGGTCTCAGAGACTGCCTGCCTGGCTTTTGCTGTGAGTGGACCTGGATGCAAAATGGACAGAGAGAGAGAGAGAGAGAGAGAATGCGAATTTTTTTGCATCCAAGTCCTCTCACAGCAAAGGCCATGCAGTCTCTAAAGACATTCAATGCAGCAGCATCAGAGGCGACTTTCAGACCTTCATCACATCTCCGTTGTAATAGTGGACCTGCAGCTGATAGTCAGCTATCCACTTGTGCTCCTGCCAGGTTTCACTGGAGTGTTTCACATCAGGCGTACTTCACATCGGAAAAGGGTTAAACTAGCTTAAACGTTTCAAAATGGCATTACAGAGCCAATTTAGGGCTTGTTAAGGGCTTTAATGGCCTCTCCCGCCTCTTGGAGGTGGGACGGAGTCGGGAACCCCGCGACTGATTTTGTCAAAATTGCGTGGAGTCGGGATGGGTTCGGGACCCCCGACCCCGCAAATTTAACCCCCCACACGCCTCCAAACCCGACTCCATGGATCATTCAAAATCCAGCCCAGAGTGTTTCAAGTATGGAATAAACTTCCAGATGGAATAGTAGAGGGAAAAGCCCTGGAATTACTTAAGAAATGATTGTATGATTGGATGGGTGGGTGGGGGTGCGGGGTGGGGAGGGAGATCGTTAGGATGAACTAAGGTGATATGTTTGCTGTTTTTAGGATTCGAAAGTGACTAGATAATGTTGAACATGATGAGCTGTTTCACCGTGTCTAGAACAGTAAAACCAGAGGAGGAGATGGCCTGTAGTTGAAGGGGGGCAAATTCAAAACTAACATTTCAGTGAGCGAGTGGTCAATATATGGAATCGGCTCCTGAGGGAAATGGTGGAAATGGATAGTATTGATTCATTCAAATGCAAATGAGGTAGATTTCTTTCAGAAAATAATATTTTGGGATACAGTTTATGAGTAATTTAAGACATGAATATGGTTAGCGTTGCAGGCTTGGGAGGAACAGGTGACTTTTACGTTTGGTTCCTAAAGCTTTCCACCACTGTCTGGGTCTATTGTAGACTAATCGATAAAGATTGATTGCCATGATTAGCCAACAACTCCGTTATCAGTGTATCATGCAACTACCAGGATGGTAGAAGGCGAACTAGATGGACCGTGTTCTTTTTTTGTCTTGCACTTCCTATGTTCCTAAGATGGGTCAAATGGCCTTGATTATCTGTAATTATCTTGTGATGTGTTGTCATGTTGAAGATTTTTTCCAGTGGCAGGTATCATGGATGCATTTGACATTCAGCATTGTCCTTTCAGTTGATTTTAAAAAGGACTGTAAGATTACCAGAATTTAATATTCAATAGGCTATAGAAAATTAACACTGCTCTTATATTATTGGTGGTAGAATTGTTGTTCCTAGCAATTCTACCACAAGCAACATCAAAATAATACATGCAGCTTCCTCACATTTGCAGTACCTTATCTATCTAACATGATTTTAGAACGAAAATATACGATTTTTTGAACTGTGTACACCACAGAAATGCACTTATTTTACATCCCACTTAGATACCGATCTGCAAGATTAAATTTACTGTTATTTCCTCTGCATTATATCTCCAGTTAAAATAACCAATAAAAATTGTGATTTTCTAAATGATAATGCAGGAGAATTCTAAGTTTAGCTGTTGAGAACTTACTCATTAAATGGAAATTTTGTAAATTTTTAACAGTTTTAGAAGTTGTTTAGTGCTTGAAATAAAAATGATTAAGGAGTAACATTAAACAGATCCTCCTCAGTGGTCCACATGACATTCAGTCCAAAACCAAAATTGTTATTTTGTAATATATGAACATAAACAAAAGAAGCAGGAGTAGGCCCTTCGAGCCTGCTCCACCATTCAATAAGATCATGGCTGATTTTCCACCTCAACTCCACTTTCCCACCCCGTCCCCATATCCCTTTATTCCCTTAGTATCCAAAAATCTATTGATCTCTGTCTTGAATATACTCAATGACTCAGCATCCACAGCCCTCTGGGGTAGAGAATTCCAAAGATTCACAATCCTTTGAGTGAAGAAATTTCTCCTCATCTCAGTCCTAAATGGCCGACCCCTTATTCTGAGACTGTGACCCCTAGTTCTAGTCTCCCCAACAATCTATCCTGTCAAGCCCCTTAAGAATTTTGTATGTTTCAATGAGATCACCTCTCATTCTTCTAAACTCTAGGGAATATAGGCCTAGTCTATGCAATCTCTCCTCATAGGACAATCCCCCCATCCCAGGAACCAGTCTGGTGAACCTTTGTTACACTCCGTTTTAAGCAAGTATATCCTTCCTTAGGTAAGGTGACCAAAACTGTACACAATACTCCAGGTGTGGTCTCACCAAGGCCCTATATAATTGCAGTAAGACTTCTTTACACTTGTACTCCAATACCTTTGTAATAAAGGCTAACATACCATTTGCTTTCCTAATTGCTTGCTGTACCTGCATGTTAACTTTCAGTGATTCGTGTACAAGGACACCCAGGTCCCTCTGAACACCAACATTTCCCAATCTCTCACCATTTAAAAAATATTCTGCTTTTCTATTTTTCCTACCAAAGTGGAAACTTCCCATTTCTCCACATTATATTCCATCTGCCTCATTCTTTCCCACTCACTTAACCTGTCTATGTTCCTTTGCAGCCTCCTCACAAGTTACTTTCCCACCTAACATTTTTTAGTCCGCAAACTTGGATATATTACACTCGGTCCCTTCATCCAAATCATTGATGTAGATTGTGAATAGCTGAGGCCCCAGCACTGATCCTTATGGTACCCCATTAGTTACAGCCTGCCAACCCGAAAATGACCCGTTTATTCCTACTCTCTATTTTCTGTCCATTAACCAATCCTCAATCCATGCTAATATATTATCCCCAATCCCATGAGCTCTAATTTTGTGTAATAATCTCTTGTGTGGCACCTTATCGAATGCTTTTTGAAAATGCAAATACACGAGATGCATTGGTTTCCCCCTTAACTACCCTGCTAGTTACAACCTCAAAAAACTCTATTAGATTTGTCAAACATGCTTTCCCTTTCATAAACCCGTGCTGACTCTGCCCAATTATATTATGATTTTCTAAATGCCCTGATACCACGTCCCTCATGATAGATTCTAGCATTTTCCCCACTACTGATGTCAGGCTAACTGGGCTATAGTTCCCTGTTTTATCTCTCCCTTCTTTCCTGATTAGTGGGGTTACGTTTGCTAACATCCAATTTGCAGGGACCATTCTAGAATCTAGGGAATTCTTGAAGATCAAAATAACACATCCACTACCTCTGCAGCCACCTCTTTTAAAAATCTAGGATGTAGCCCATCAGATCCAGGGGTTTGTCAGCTTTTAGTCCCATTAATTTTTTCAGCACTGTTTCTTTATTAATACTAATTTCTTTAAGTTCCTCATTCTCGCTACACCCTTCGTTTCCTACTATTTCCGTGTGTCTTCTACCGTGAAGACATTTTCTTTTGACAGCAGGTCGGGAACCCAGGTCTGTCAGCACTGAACAGATCTGACGCCAAGCGGAGGGGGAGGCAATTTAGATCATTAGATAGATTGTTAATAGGCAATTAAATAGTATTTTAAGCTTACATTTTGATTTTTAGAGTTTGCCAACGGCTTCCCTGCTGCTCGGGGATCACGTCAGGTAAGGAGGTCGGGTGTTGTGTCAGCATGGGATGATTTCTAAACTTGACAGCTGCAAATGGTCTATAAAAGCTCCCATTTCATAGGTCTTCACTTTCCAACATTAGAAGCTGTTGCTTACTGCATTTGGAAGACAGATTGAGCTTTATGCAGCTTGCAAGTGTTTGGGGCAAACTCTCTATCCAGTGTCACCTCATTGGAACAACTTCTCTGACCATTGACAGATCACTTCTGTCATCTCAACCTCACCCGCCATCTATTCCATCAGCATCGGTGCCCTTGAAAAAATCTCACCTTGGTCCTCAGAATCCCAACACGATCAGCCCCAACACCAGCAGCACCAGGTACACCAGCAGCACCAGGTACACCAGCAGCACCAACAACAATACCAACCTTCTCCACAATCAGCTGGTGCTGCACAGGACAGAGGGCATCAACACCCGAGCACATTGCTGCCCGGGAGGCCAGTGATGGCCTCACCATGGCCAGATTTATTTCACTTGATGCTGTACACTCTGGCTGCCATATAATGCACCACGTTAACACCACCCCACACCAACACCATAAAGCATCCCTACAATGCCCAAGCCATTCCTTTCACACTCATCACCATTGCGGGGGGTACTGTTATGTTTCACCATTCACTGCAACTCACTAAGCCACTTCCAAAGGTGCACACAAATCTGTCCAAGAATGCAAAGTGTTGAAAATAAAGATTTCAATGTTTGACAGCACATTAACAGAAACTTTACATGAACATTGGCTAAAACACCGAAGTATCTACCCTTGTGTGTTGTTAGTTGTTATGATTGGACTAGGATGAGAATGACGCTGACGACACCCAGCACTACCTCTTCTCTCGACCCCTCCACGGTGTCTAAATTGTCAGACTGCTTGTCCGACATACAGTTCTGGATGAGCAAAAATTTTCTCCAATTAAATATTGGGAAGACCGAAGCCATTGTTTTCGGTCCCCGCCACAAACTCCGTTCCCTAGCCACTGACTCCATCCTTCTCCCTAACATCTGTCTGAGGCTGAACCACACTGCTCACAACCTTGGTGTCATATTTGACCCTGAAATGAGCTTCCGACCACATATCCGCAGCATAACAAAGACCGCCTACTTCCACCTCCGTAACATTGCCCGTCTCTGCCCTGCCTCAGCTTATCCGCTGCTGAAACCCTCATCCATGCCTTTGTTACCTCCAGACTTGACTATTCCAATGCACTCCTGGCTGGCCTCCCACATTCCACCCTACGTAAACTTGAGGTCATCCAAAACTCGGCTGCCTGTGTCATAACTCGCACCAAGTCCCGTTCATCCATCACCCCTGTGCTCGCTGACCTACATTGGCTCCCGGTTAAGCAGCGCCTCGATTTCAAAATTCTCATCCTTGTTTTCAAATCCCTCCATGGCCTCGCCCCTTCCTATCTCTGTGATCTCCTTCAGCCCCACAACCCCCCGAGATATCTGCGCTCCTCTAATTCTGCCCTCTTGTGCATCCCTGATTATAATTGCTCAACCATTGGACCCGTGCCTTCTGTTGCCGAGGCCCTAAGCTCTGGAATTCCCTGCCTAAACCTGTCCGCCTTGTTATCTCTCTTTCCTCCTTTAAGACGCTCCTTAAAACCTACCTCTTTGACCAAGCTTTTGGTCAGCTGCCCTAATTTCTCCTTATGTGGATCGGTGTCATTTTTTTGTCTTAAAATACTCCTGTGCAGCGCCTTGGGACGTTTTACTACGTTAAAGGCGCTATATAAATACAAGTTGTTGTTGTTGAGTGTGAGGGGTGGCTAGTGAGATGGGGAAGTGATAATGTAGATAGAGAGGGATGGGTGGAGGTGCAAGGTAAGTTGGTGTGAATAAGGATGTGCAGGAATAGGGTAGGGAAGGCAGAGTGATGGGGATGTGATGAGTGTCACAGCAGGATGAGCTTAAGTGTGACTTTGCAGTAACCTTTCGTGATCTACCGAGATCATTGAAAGGTTTGCACCACTGCAGCCTGGTCCTCCTAACGACATCCCTGCTTGTGTCCTCCTGTGCAATGTGCAACCAGGCTGCGTTGATCTCCTGGGGAGGTCTCTTCCACCCATGGGAAGAGAAGAGGACCTCCCTGTGTGCTATGACTTCCTCCATAAGCATATGGACAGAGTCATGGGAGAGCCTGAGTGCATCCCTGCACCTTTGTGCAGTGCTTGTCAGTGTTTGCAGCACCTCAGTGCTGCAGAACACTGACAGCAGAATTGTCAAAATCAATCTGCGCATGGTCCCTTTAAGGAAACCGGCTGATGACAAGTCATCAAGTGACATCATCAGACCCGCTTTCTTCAGTTGGCCGGCAAACGCGCTGGGCGGGCTTAACAAGCCCAATCACCATTAAATCTTTTAACAGAGCGGGCTGGAGCCAGCAGCGGGGTTGCACCCCACCACCGACCCCAGCCGCACCGGACCCGCCTCGGTAGGCGAAATCTCTGCCATTTCCTTATAACCCGCTATAATTTCTCCTGTCTCTGCCTGTAAGGGACCCTCATTTACTTTCGCTCATCTCTTCCTTTTTACATACCTGTAGAAGCTGTTAAAATCTTTTTATGTCTCTGTGATGCATTGTTTAAAAACATCATCGGTGTTTGTTTTTGACCAGATGCAATCATAGAGCTATTTGGTTTTTTTTGCTGAATTGTGCAAATGAATATGTTGTCTTAATTATAGAAACTTCAAAGAAATCAATTGTTTTTTAAGGCTGTTGCTTGGAAACTGTTTTCTACATGGTTGATCTAAGCATCCAACTGAGTGAAGCAAAACATTTCTTTTTCCATGCTAAATGTTGTGAATTTGAGTCGCCTATAAAAGCCAATGCACAATTTCAATCCAGTCCTTTTAAAATCAACTGCATTAGCTGTGCTCTTCTCTGTAAATTTAGAGTGGTTTATGCAGTAATGGTGTTGGCTGTTTTTATAATTTATCCAAAAATGATTGAGGCCTTCTAATTTGCCTTTTTGCTGCTATGTGGACTGTTCAACGCCTATCTTCCAGACCTCCACCAGTGCTCTCTTTGGTTGGCCTTCTCCGTATAATTTTTGCTTCCCTGTGAAAATGTGTTTTTGCCTAGGGCCTCCCAATTTGGCACTGCTCAGATTGCAAACTATGCAGAGTAGTGATCAACCCTATGACCTTCCCACTTCAAGCTGTTGTGCGTTGGTGATTAATGGACAATATCACCACAGCACCCAAAATTACAAAATAAATTACTTTAAGTGTTCAATATAGAGTGAGAAATGCCTACTTTTTTCTTACTGCCATTAGCTTTGTTCTGCATTCTAATTGTCTTTTATATTTTTATTTTATTATTTTTTACTCACTCTTTGGTTTTATTTTCTGCTCTTTCAGTACCACATGCCATTCTGTGGGTGAGCTTCACTTCATGAATTGGTTGATTAAAGCCTCCAATCTGTACAGCACACTGTATAGACTTTTCCAATATCCATGCAGATAGGCTTTTAATACAATCTCTTGTGTCTGAGACTATTGAGACTCAAATGTGCAGTGGGTGTTGTGACTGCTATATTAATGAGATTCTCAACTGCTCGTTTTATATGTAACTATAATTTATCAAAAGGACAAAAGTTCCTGGCCTCTCCTGCCCCAGCGCTGGAGAGTCATATTGCACTCAAAGGGCACCGGGCCTGTTCAGATTAAGATATGCTCAAATTTGGTGGGCCGGACCAACAACATAGTCCAGTTCCCCATGTGGTGCAGGGCTGTCCCCTGGCAAGGCCTTGTGCTGGGAAATGGAGGTGCAAATAGAATTGCCTGAGAGGCCTGCCCTTGTAGGACTGATGATGTGGAATCTGTATGGGCAGAGCTGAGAAATACCAAGGGGCAGAAAACGTTAGTGGGAGTTGTATACAGACCCCCAAACATTAATGCTGAGGTTGGGGATGGCATTAAACGGGAAATTAGAGACGCGTGCAATAAGGGCACAGCAGTTATCATGGGTGACTTTAATCTACATATAGATTAGGCTAACCAAATTAGTAACAATACTGTGGAGGAGGAATTCCTAGAGTGTATATGGGATGGTTTCCTGGACCAATATGTCGAGGAACCAACTAGAGATCAGGCCATCTTAGACTGGGTATTATGTAATGAGAAAGGATTCATTAGCAATCTTGTTGTGCGAGGCCCCTTGGGGAGGAGCGATCATAATATGATAGAATTCTTCATTACGATGGAGAGTGATGTAGTTGACTCAGAGACTAGGGTCCTGAATTTAAATAAAGGAAACTACGATGGTATGAGGCGCGAGTTGGCTAGGATGGATTGGGGAACGTTACTTAAAGGGTTGATGGTGGATAGGCAATGGCAAACATTTAAAGATCGCATGGATGAACTACAGAATTTGTTCATCCCTGTTTGGCATAAAAATAAAACAAAAAAGTGACTCAAGCGTGGCTAACAAGGGAAATTAGGGATAGCATAAAATCCAAGGAGAGGACATATAAATTGGCCAGAAAAAGCAGCAAACCTGAGGATTGGGAGCAGTTTAGGATTCAGCAAAGGAGGACAAAGGGATTAATTAAGAGGGGGAAATTGATTATGAGAGTAAGCTTGCAGGGAACATAAAAACTGACTGTAAAAGCTTCTACAGATATGTGAAGAGAAAAGGATTGGTGAAGTCAAGCGTAGGTCCATTGCAGTCAGAATCAGGGGAATTTATAATAGGGAACAAAGAAATGGCTGACCAATTAAATACATACTTTGGTTCTGTCTTCACAAAGGAGGACACAAATAACCTCCCAGAGATGTCGGGGAACATAGGGTCTAATGAGAGGGAGGAACTGAATGAAATCAGTATTTGTAGGGAAATGGTGTTAGGGAAATTGACGGGATTGAAGGCCGATAAATCCCCAGGGCCTTATAATCTACATCCTAGGGTACTTAGGGAGGTGGCCCTGGAAATAGTGGATGCATTGCTGGTCATCTTCCAGAATTCTATAGACTCTGGAACAGTTCCCATGGATTGGATGATAGCTAATGTAACCCCACTATTTAAAAAAGGTGGTAGAGAGAAAACGGGGAATTATAGATCGGTAAGTCTGACATCGGTAGTGGGGAAAATGCTAGAGTCCATTATAAAAGATGTAATAGCAGAGCACTTGGAAAACAGTGACAGGATCGGACAAAGTCAACATGGATTTACAAAAGGTAAATCATGCTTGACTAATCTACTGGAATTTTTTGAGGATGTAACTGGTAGAATAGATAAGGGAGAACCAGTGGATGTGGTGTATTTGGAGTTTCAGAAGGCTTTCGATAAGGTCCCGCATAAGAGATTAGCGTGCAAAGTTAAAGCACATGGGATTGGGGGTAAGGTACTGTCTTGGATAGAGAACTGGTTGGCAGACAGGAAGCAAAGAGTTGGAATAAACGGGTTTTTTTCCTGAGTGGCAGGCAGTGACTAGTGGGGTACCGCAGGGATCGGTGCTAGGACCCCAGCTATTCACAATATATATAAATGATCTAGACGAGGGAACTAGATGTAATATCTCCAAGTTTGCAGATGACACAAAGCTGGGTGGGCGTGTGTGCCATGAGAAGGATGCCGAGAAACTCCAGTATGATTTGGACAGGTTGGGTGATTGGGCAGAAGCGTGGCAGATGCAATATAATATGGATAAATGCGAGGTTATCCACTTTGGTGTCAAAAACAGGAAGGCAGATTATTATCTGAATGGCAATAGATTGGGAGAGGGGGAAGTGCAATGACTCCTGGGTGTCCTTGTGCACCAGTCACTGAAGGTAAGCATGCAGGTGCAGCAGGCGGTTAAGAAGGCAAATGGTATGTTGGCCTTCGTAGCGAAAGGGTTCGAGTACAGGAACAAGGATGTCTTGCTGCAGTTGTACAGGGCCTTGGTGAGACCACATCTTGAGTATTGTGTGCAATTTTGGTCACCTTATCTGAGGAAGGATGTTCTTGCCATGGAGGGAGTGCAGCGAAGATTCACCAGGCTGATACCTGGGATGGCAGAAATGACGTATGAGGAGAGATTGGGTCGATTGAGCTTATACTCGCTGGAGTTTAGAAGAATGAGAGGGGATCTCATCTAAACATATAAAATTCTGACAGGACTAGACAGACTAGATGCAGGAAGGATGTTCCCGATGGCTGGGGAGTCCAGAACCAGGGGTCACAGTCTAAGGATAAGGGGCAAGCCATTTAGGACTGAGATGAGGAGGAATTTCTTCACCCAGAAAGTGGTGAACCTGTGGAATTCTCTACCACAGAAGGCAGTAGAGGCCAATTCATTAAATATATTCAAGAAGGAGTTAGATATATTTCTTAAAGCTAAAGGGATCAAGGGATATGGAGAGAAGGCAGGGACAGGGTACTGAATTTGGATGATCAGCCATGATCTCATTGAATGGCGGAGCAGGCTCGAGGGGCTGAATGGCCTACTCCTGCTCCTATCTTCTATGTTTCTATGTGGTGCTTCCCCTGTGGCTGCAGCAGATGTAGAGGCACCTTGCTGACTAGGATGCTGCGCCTGCTTAGACGCCTTTGGCGGGCGACCTCTGGGTTTGGGAGCCTCGGAGGGCTCTTCAACAGTCTGCTGTTCTGCGGCTGTGCAGGGGCTGAAACAGCCATCTCAGTTGTCTCTGCAAAGTGGGTCTCTGACCAAGGGCTCCGCAGTGGCATGGTCGTGCGAGTGCTTTGAGAGGAGCCCACACTTCCTTCTGTCCTGCCAACAACATCCCTCTTATGGGTCAGCCGCACCTCAGTGCTGGCAAGTGGCTGGAGAGCACCTTGCTGCACTTCAGCGGGGGCCATGAGGACCCGTATCTGTACTGGCAGTCCTCCTCAAAAGGACATCCATGAAACTCTGGGGTCTCTGCTCAATAGCTGCCCATCACTCCTGCAGAGGTGATATTCTATTCTGAACAGTCACCATGTTTTCCTGACTCTGGCGACTTATTTCCTCCATGGTCGTAGCCATCCTTTCCACGGAGGTTGCCATCCGATCCATGGTGGTGCGTTCATGCGCCATTGCCTCCACCACAGCAGTGCTGATGTTAGAGATGGACTCCTCTATTCTCTCCACACTCGCACTAACCCTGGAGGCAAACCCTTCCAGAGACACCTGCACTTGTTCCTGTATTTCACGAACTGCTCTTTTTCTGGATGGCCCCAGAGGCACAGCGTCTGCATGCAGCTCAGCAGAGCTAGGAGAGTCCTGCGACCTCCGCCGAGGACTCTCCACTGCTGTCACTGTCTCCACCATCTGCTGATGCTCACTTGTGCGCTGTGATAGACCAGGTGGCAACGCTACTCTAACTCGCGATGGCCCCACCGAGGTGTGCATTGCTGCGCTGGTGCTGGGTGCGCTGAGTCCTGGTGACGCTGGTCCCTCAGAGGCTTCAGGTTCCTCTGAGGAGATGTCTGGCTATTCATCCTGGATCGTGGGGAGAGGGGCCATCCTGTATCATGGGGAGAGGGGCGCCCGATGGTCCTGTGGGAGAGTAAAGGCTTGAATTAGACATCTGATATTGATGTAGCAGACACATCCTTTTGAGCAGATGATACAATGCGATTCTCTATGAATATCATATTGTTTTGCTTTCTGAGAGGGATGAAACTCTATTATGTCATCAGCTTCCTCTAGTGTGCCCGTCTCTCCACCGCCCACTTTCAGGTCCTCGCCACCTCCAACAATCTCATTTGCTGCCTCCTCAGCACTGGTCAATGTTGCAAGGGTAGGTGTTCCTCCTCCAGTCATTGCTCTCTCCCTCTTATTGTGGGCTATCTTTTCCTGCAAGGAGGGACACAAGTGGGATGTGAAGGAGGAGGCTTACAATGCAGAGTGCTCGTGATGAGAAGAGAAGGGAAGTAGAGTGAAGGCAAGTGAGATGGGATACTCACTTTTGATGTTCTCACAAGATCATTAAACCTTTTGCGGCACTGGATCCATGACTGTGCCGAAATGGACCTTGCGCTCACCTCCTGAGCAATGCACAGCCAGGCTGCCTTGGTCTGCTGAGGAGGCTTCCTTCAGCCATCAGGAGGGAAGAGAATCTCCCTGTGCCCTCTGACAGCATCCACAAGAACTTGGAGGGACTCATCATTAAAACGAGGAGCTGCTTTGCCTCTGGAAGAAGTCATAGCTTTGAAAAGAAGTGCAGGAAACCACAACGGAAAGGCTCAGGTTAGATGGCAGCTTTAAGAGTAGCTGCTATTGTGACATCATCAAAGGCGGCCAGCCGACCCGATCCTACTCATTGGACCGGCCAGCACGCCTCCCTCCATGAATAAAAATCGCAACTCTGCAGCTGTTCTCGCTCCCGAACCCGCCCACCACGCAACCCGAGCCCAAAGAGTCTGCAAAGGGTTATAGATAGACGAAGTGAGTGGGCAGTAATGTGGCAGATGGAGTATAATGTAGGGAAATGTGTGGTTATTCACTTTGGTAGGAAGAATAGAAAAACAGAATATTTTTTAAATGGTGAGAAACTTTTAAGTGTTGGTGTTCAGAGAGATTTGGGTGTCCTCGTGCAAGAAACACAGAAAGCTAGCATGCAGGTACAGCAAGCAATAAGGAAGGCAAATGGCCCGTTGGCCTTTATTGCAAGGGGGTTGGAGTATAAGAGTAAGGAAGTCTTGCTACAATTGTACAGAGCCTTGGTGAGACCTCACCTGGAGTACTGTGCACAGTTTTGGTCTCCTTATCTTAGGAAGGATATACTTGCCTTGGAGGCAGTGCAACAAAGGTTCACGAGATTGATTCCTGGGATGAGAGGGCTGTCTTATGATGAGAGATTGTATAGAATGGGCCTATACTCTCTGGAGTTTAGAAGAATGAGAGGTGATCTCCTTGAAACATACAAGATTCTGAAGGGGATTGACAGGGTAGATGTTGAGAGGTTGTTTCCCCTGGCTGGAGTGTCTAGAACTAGGGGGCATAGTCTCAGGATAAGAGGTAGGCCATTTAAGACCAAGATGAGGAGTAATTTCTTAATTCAGAGGGTTATGAATCTTTGGAAATCTCTGCCCCAGAGGGCTGTGGATGCTGAGTCTTTGAGTATATTCAAGGCTGAGATAGTTAGATTTTTGGACTCATGGGGAATCAAGGGATATGGAGATCAGATGGGAAAGTGGAGTTGAGGTCGATGATCAGCCATGATCTTATTGAATGGCGGAGTAGGCTCGAAGGGCTGCATGGCCTACTCCTGCTCCTATTTCTTATGTTCTTATGTTCTAACCTCACCAACAGAAATTCGCTGATTAATGGACCAAGTTGTGTCCATTTACAATTAGACTTTCTAATCTAGTAGAGACGAGCTAAGACAAACAGAATCCCTTACCAGTAGAATAATACATTAGACTCAACAAGATATAATGCTCCACTCATTATAAAATAGCATATCATCTGACTTACCGTGAGCAACAGTCCCTGGGATTGCCTGGTTCCCTCTATCTTGTCACCTATCTCCCTATCTTCAATTAGCTCCTCAAAACTCTCTTCTTTGTCTCTGCCTTTGTTTCCCATCCAACCCATTCCATTCCCCTCCTTTCCCCATGCTCGGTATCACTTTTCTTGTTATTATAAAGCTCTCTGAGACTGTATATGAGGAGTGCTACTTAAATGCAAGTTATTGTCATAGCTGTGGTTGTAATTGTACGTTTATGATTGTAGTCATAGTAGTTATTGAAGATAATGAACATATATGGGATTAGATACTTCAGTGGATTTCTAGCACTGTCTTGTCATCCATGAATCTAGGCTTGAATCTAACCCAGATTGAAGGGACAATTGGAAAATCCTTCATGAAATGTGTTTGGAATATTAACTGACCAATGAACATACTGGGGTAAATTTTCACCTTCACCCTATGGGCAGTAATATGGCAGAGTGGAATGATTTAAATGGCATGAGATTCATGTAATTTCTACAACCCGCTCTGCCAGATTACTGCCCATGTGGTGAAGGTGAAAATGATCCTCCCCCACCCCCCTTCAGTATTGGAGGCCACAGTACAGAAACTGTACACGGTTGAACATCAATTTGTATTCCAGACAGGAAGGCTGGTTTGGGGCAATGAGAAGATCAAACTGATGTGCCTCTTGAGGTTGTGGTTAAAGCACATTAATAGGAGAGTAGTTAGTCTCCAGCAACCCATACTAGGCCTGGCCTTAGAGCATTTGATTCCAACACTGCCACCAATGTGGAAAAATGTTTCACTCTCCAGCATGACTTTTCTCACTTTGAAAAGGACAAAATTATAATAAAAGCATGACATTATCTCAATCGCGTGGGTGTGAAAAAAAATTCTTCAGTTTGCATTCTCATGCTTACCTCTGTTATGAAATTTGCATGCCTTAAAAGCATGCACTTGTGGAAAACCTGTATGTTTGTCTGATGAATCCTATCCTTCATTCCACATAAGCCTTGAAGTTACTGCCCTCAAACTGTTTGTATGACATGCCTCTATCCATTATTTTAGCAGAGGCTAAAATAAACAAGTTAACACCTGTGTTGAACTAGCAGACACAGCAGTACCAGACGAACAGGTTCAGTGTTTGCTCACTGATATCGACAACAGTGATTTCTAGATAATATTGTTCTTTAAATTCTTTTTGTAAGATCATTTGCTATTACTCTTGCATGTACTACAATGTGACTAGGGACTGCTCACATGCTGACGAATCTCTACTGAAGAATTTTAAAATGCTGTCTGTCTTGCAGTTAGTATGTGAAGGGTATATGCTGAAATTAATGTTTGTGAATCCTGTTCTGTTTACTTTGGAATGCTTTTTCATTTATGAACTTTGGGATGCTGACGGCAATTTTATTTTAAATTAAAGAATGCGTACAATTATTTTTTTCAAGGACTGCAGATAAACATATTTTTAAAAAGGCAATTGCAAAGCCTTTGGGCTAGATTTTGTCAATGGGGACGTAATGGAGGCGGGACTCCCACTTTTTGGGTTGTAGTCCCGCCTCCATCGACTTGTGGCCAACCCACTGTATTTTCCCTTGATTGACCTTGTTAAGCCCGCCCAGCGGGCTTAGCAGGCCAATCAAGGATCCCTTGGATACAGGTGACGTCAGCCATTGAAATTTCATCTGTCAAGAGCTTTTGACAGATGAAATTTCAGCGTTTGACAGCTCTGTGAAGCTGTCAAACACTGACAATATGATTTCTAACTTGAGTCCCTGTACTTAGACTGAGTTAGAAATCAATCCAGCACAGAAAGCAGAGACCGCAGCTTTTGACAGCTCCGCGGCCATTCTGCTTTCTGTGCCAGTGAGCTGAGGGACTCCCGAGAACTGAAGGGAGGAAGCCTGCAGGACAAAGTTAAGGTAAGTACAAGTTCTTAAAACACTTTACACACACCAAACACACTTACCTCTGCACTCATGCATCCATCACTCACCTGCACACCGGACATCTCGACCCCTCCAAGCCCTCCAGACCGACGGTCCGCCTTGCTAAATCGGCGTGGTTCGGACCTGTCGGGAAGCCCACACTTCAGGGCTAAAAATAGGGATTAGGCAAAAACTACCTGTTAACTACCTGTTAACAGGCAGTTTATTGGCACTAATCCCCTTCCCGCCTCAGGGAGGTGGGTCCCAGCACAGGTCGGGTACCCGCCTCCTGGGAAACTGGCATGGAGGCGGGTTAGGGGCGGAATGGGTTCGGGACCCCCGAATCTGCTATTTTCCCACCCCACACGCCTCCAAACCCGCCTCCACGGGTCAATGAAAATTCTGCCCTTTGACAGTGTAACACACGAGGCTATTGGAGAAGATTAAGAGGTATAGAGTTAGGAGAGGGTAGCAAATTGGATTAAAAATTGGTTAGAAGGGAGGAGACAGAGAGTAGATACTCAGGGCCGTTTCTCAGAGCGGTTGGAAGTGGGTAGTGGTATCCCACAGGGTTCTGTTCTGGGACTGCTGCTGTTCACTGTGTGCATTATTGATTTGGATATAGGGTACCAATAACATAGGTAGAAAGAGGGATGACGTTCTGCAGGCAGACTTTTGGGAGCTAGGAACGAGATTAAGATTAATAAGCAGGACCCCGAAGGTAGTAATCTCCAGATTACTGCCGGTCCCACATGCTAGTGAGTACTAAAAGAGGAGATAGAGCAGACAAATGTGTGGCTGGAGAGATAGTGCAGGAGGGAGGGCTTTAGATTCTGAGACATTGGAACCGTTTCTGGGGGAGGTGAGACCTGTACAAGTCAGACGGGTTGCACCTCAACAGAGCCGGGACCAATATCCTCGCTGGGTGGCGGTGGTGGGGGGAGGTTTGCTAGTGCTGTTGGGGAGGCTTTAAACTAGCTTGGCAGGGGGATGGGAACCTGAGCGTAGATTCAGAAGGGAGAGAAGCAAAGCTGGAAATGGAAGCAGAAAATCAGTAAGTGAGTTTGGAAGGCAGGGGAAATAAAGGCTAGAAAATAGACAACAAGGGAGTTGCTTAATGGTATATACTTCAATGCAAGGAGTCTAGTGAATAAGGCAGATGAGCTGAGGGCACAGATAAACACATGGAAGTATGATGATATAGCTATAACTGAAACATGGCTGAAAGAAGGGCAGGAATGGAGGGTCAAAATTGCTAGTTACAGGATTTTCAGATGAGATAGAGAGGGGGATAAAAAAGGAAGGGGGCGGTTGCAATATTGGTTAAAGAAACAATTACAGCTGTGAGGAGGAATAATATGTTAGAAGGATCAGCAAATGAGGCCTTATGGATTGAACTAAAGAACAAAAAAGGGGCAATCATACTGCTGGGATTATGATGTGGACCCCTAAACAGTCAGAGGGAGATAGAAGAGCAAATATGTAGGCAAATTTCTGAGAAGTGCACAAACAATAGGGCAGTAATAGTAGGGGATTTAAAATACTCTAATATTAACTGGGATAGAATCAGTGTAAAAAGTATAGAGGGCACAGAATTCTTAAAAATGCATTCATGAGAACACTTTTAGCCAGTATGTCGCAAGCCCAATAAGAGAAGATGCAGTTCTGCACTTAGCTTCAGGGAATGAAGCTGGGCAGGGGAAGGGGCATCAGTGGGAGAGCATTTTGGTGGTAGTGGTCATAATTTAGTTAGATTTGGCATAGTAATGGAAAAGGACAAAGATAGACCAGGAGTACAAGTTCTCAATTGGGGAAAGGCCAATTTTACTAAGCTGAGCTGTTTTAGCAAAAGTGGACTGGAGACAGTTACTTGAAGGTAAATCAGTGTCAGAGCAGTGGGAGGCAAGGAGGAGATAGTGAGGGTTCATAGCAAATATGTTCCCACAAAGAGTGGGCTCCCAAATCTAGAGCCCCCTGGATGTCATGGGGCATACAGGGTAGGAGAAGGCAAAAAAGGGAAGCTTATGTCAGATACCGAGAGCTAAATACGGCAGAAAGCCTAGAGGAGTATAGAAAGTGCAGGGGTGAAATTAAAAAGGAAATTAGGAAAGTAAAGAGAGGGCATGATAAAATATTGGCAAGTAAAATCAAGTAAAACCCAAATAAATACATAAAGAGCAAGAGAATAACTAAGGAGTGAGTAGGGCCTATTAGAGACCAAAAAGGTAACGTGTGTGGAGGCGGAAGACGTGGGTATGGTTCTTAACGAATACTTTGCGTCTGTCTTCACAAAGAAAGGGATGATGCAGACATTGTAGTTAAGGAGGAAGTGTGTGAAATATTAGATGGGAGAAACATAGTGAGAGGGGAAATATTAAGGTGTTTAGCATCTTTGAAAGTAGATAAATTGCCAGGCCTGGATGAAATATATCCCAGGCTGTTAAGAAAAGCAAAGGAGGAAATAGTGGGGGCTCTCAGTATCATTCTTCAATCCTCTCTGGCTACAGGTATGGTGCCGGAGGACTTGAGGATTGCTAACGTTGTACTGTTGTTTAAAAAGGGAGAAAGGGATAGACCAAATAATTACAGGCCAGTCAGCCTAACATCAGTGGCGGGCAAATTATTGGTAAAAATTCTGACTGACAGTATAAATCGGCAGTTAGAAAAGCACTGATTCATCGAGGACAGTCAGTGTGGATTGGTTAAGGGAAGGTTGTGTCTGACTAACTTGATTGAATTTTTTGAGGAGGTAACGAGGAAGGTTGATGAAGGTCATGCGTTTGATTGAGCCTACACGGATTTCAGCAAGGCATTTTGACAAGGTCCCACATGGCAGACTGGTCAGAGAAGTAAAAGCCCATGGCATCCAAGGGAAAGTGGCAAGTTGGATCCAAAATTGGCTCAGTGGCTGGAAGCAAAGGGTAATGGTCGACGGGTGTTTTTGTGAATGGAAGGCTGTTTCCAGTGGGGTTCCGCAGGGCTCAGTACTAAGTCCCTTGCTTTTTGTGGTACATATCAATGATTTAGACTTCAATGTAGGGGGCATGATGAAGAAGTTTGCAGATGATACAAAAATTGGCCGTGTGGTTGTTAGTGAGGAAGAAAGCTGTAGACTGCTAACAAGACAACGGAATACACAATAAATGGTAGGATACTGAGACATGTAGAGGAACAGAGGGACCTTGGAGTGCATGTCCACAGATCCCTGAAGGTAGCAGGACAGGTAGATAAGGTGGTTAAGAAGGTATACGGGATACTTTCCTTTATTAACCGAGGCGTAGAATAGAAGAGCAGGGAGGTTAAGCTAGAACTGTATAAAACACTAGTTAGGCCACAGCTAGAGTACTGCATACAGTTCTGGTCACCACATTAAAGGAAAGATGTGATTGCACTAGAGAAGGTGCAGAGGACATTTACGAGGATGTTGCCAGGACTGGAGAATTTTAGCTATGAGGAAAGATTGGATAGGCTGGGGTTGTTTTCTTTAGAACAGAGGAAACTGAGGGGAAATTTAATTGAGGTGTATAAAATTATGAGGGGCCTAGATAGAGTGAATAGGAAGGACGTATTTCCTTTAGCAGTGAGGTCAATAACCAGGGTGCATAGATTTAAAGTGATTGGTAGAAGGAGTTGAGGAGAACTTTTTTCACCTAGAGGGTAGTGGGGGTCTGGAACTCACTGCTTGAAAGGATGGTCAAGGGAGAAACCCTTATCACATTTAAAAAATACTTGGATATGCACTTGAAGTGCCGTAACCTACAAGGAGATGGAAAGTGGGATTATGCTGTATAGCTCTTTTTTGGCCGGCACAGACAGGATGGGCCGAATGCCTCCTTCTGTGGTGTAAATTTCTCTGATTCTATGAAAACATTGGCTTGGAATTTCCTCAGAGCTCCCTCTCTGCTACCCTAACTTTTCTAGAGGTGCGGCGGAAACCACAAACACCTGTAAATGGGGTTTCTGCCGCACGTCTACTTCACAGCCTCTAATTGTTTTTTTCAGTGGCACAAGCCCTGTCAAATAATCACTGCTTGTTCATAAGAGGTGCTTTGGCACTAATAGAAGTCTTGGGTTTCGGAGTGATGAGTTCTCAGCAAATTAATTGCATTTTGCTACGATTGTACATTGACTAAGTGTGCTGTATGATGGTGGATTTTATCTGATGTTAATGTGGTTGTGTGGCAGTTGCTTTTATCTGATGTTAATGCGAAGACTGCAAGAGCTTTTTGTATGACTTTGGGTTTGATTGATAATTTGTGGTAAGCCTTTTAGTTATCAGCTTTAGGGCTATGAATAGTGTTCTTCTAAGGACATCATTAATTTTAAGAGCTTACTTGAATTCCCAATGAAAATATAAAGGAAATACATTTTTTAGATGTGGTTGCTTGTAGGTTTTGTTAAAGCTGCATTTAAACCCCAGTGGCTCAACAAGTTTACCTTGTGACCCATGCAGACAAGAAAGGTCCCGTTTTTTAAAAATTCATTCACGTGATGTGGGCGTCGCTGGCAAGCCCAGCATTTATTGCCCATCACTAATTGCCCTTGAGAAGATGGTGGTGAACCGCCTTCTTGAACTGCTGCAGTCCGTGTGGTGAAGGTACTATTAGATAGGGAGTGTAAGCCGTGCGGAATTACCCCTCGCCCCGTCCAACAGGTTCTAGAGTTCGGACTTGAGACTAATGTGAAATTACACCAGACACACGGGTTCTGTCTTTAACATTTTATTGTTCCTAAGACAGATTCAAAACCCCAACCACTAGTCGAGCAGTTCACCAATAATATTACAGGAAATCAGACATACAACCACCCGCCGATGATCGGTTCAGCGTTGATTGTAGGTCCTCGTAAGCGAAAAGACTGGCCAGGCCCCTCCTTCCTCTGACTGCAGCTTGATCCTCGTAGGCGAGATGACTGGCCAAGCCACTTTCTTCTGACTGCAGTGCTGATTTTCTTTAGCCACCGTGCTTTATACAGCTTTCCTTGTCTTTTGTATTAAATCATTCATTCAGAGATAGTGAAATGTTCCTTTAATGTTGGTTTGAGCTGTCAAACGTTTACAATCACACATCCTGTGTGGCTATTATTCAGTTTGCCCTTATCACAGCCCAAAATTGTTCATTCACTCCTAAAGTTTACAAAGGTGGCAGAAAACCACTTGGTTTGGTTCATGAGTTACGTCATATTCTGCATTTCAAAACTTCAAAGGTTTGACTTCTCACCTCAGAAAGGTCACCAGAGACACCGGGCTGGATTTTGAATGAGTCGGGTTTGGAGGCGTGTGGGGGGTTAAAGTAGCAGATTCGGGGGTCCCGACTCCAACACGCCTCCACGCAATCTCTCTCTCTCTCTCTCTCTCTCTCTCAATCTCTCTCTCTCTCAATCTCTCTCTCTCTCTCTCTCTCTCTCTCTCTGTCTCCTGCTGCTCATTTTGCATCCAGTTCCTCTCACACCAAAAGCCAGGCAGTCAGTCTCTGACCTGCAATGATGACATCATCAGAGGCGACTTTCAGACTGAAACCACTAATTGGTTCATGGGTTCCCACATGCTTGAACTCAATTACCCAATTAAGTGAAAATTGCATCATTCATCCACATTAATCTGGAGTCGGGGGGGCAACACGAAATGTGGGTTACACGACCCCAACCCGACCCCAAGACAAAATCCAGCCCACCATGTCTACAATACTCAGGGGGTTTGTTTATCTCTGTTGACTATCACTACCCCCTGCAGTCACAACCATGTTTCCTGCCTTATCAGTGAAAGACTGCTTGTTACATTCACCAATTTTATTTCACTTTGTAAAACCTTTTTGCCTGGCAAAGCATTTCAAGAAATATTAAAATTAAGGGTCTGTATATGCTTTCTACAGAGTTCCAGGATTTTGACCTAGTGACGATGAAGGAACAGCAATATATATATTTCCAGGTCAGATGGTGTGTGACTTGGAGATGGTGGTGTTTCCATGCGCCTGCTGCCCTTGTCATACTAGGTGGTAGAGGTCGCGGGTTTGGGAGGTGCTGCTGAAGAAGCCTTGGTGAGTTGCTATGGTGCATCTTGTAGATGGCACACACTGCAGCCACGGTACGCCAGTGGTGGAGGGAGTGAATGTTTAAGGCGGTGGATGCGGTGCCGATCAAGCGGGCTGCTTTGTCCTGGATGGTATCAAGCTTCTTGAGTGTTGTTGGAGCTGCACTGATCCAGGCAAGTGGCAAGTATTCCATCACACACCTGAGTGTGCCTTGTAGCTGGTGGAAAGACTTTGGGGACTTTGGGAATACCTAGCCTCTGACCTGCTCTTTTAGCCACAGTATTTATGTGGCTGGTCCAGTTAAGTTTCTGGTCAATGGTGACCCCCAGGATGTTGATGGTAGGAGATTCAACAATGGTAATGTCATTGAATGTCAAAAGTTGGTGGTTAAACTGTCTCTTTTTTGGAGATAGTCATTGCCTGACACTTCTGTGGTGCTTGCCACTTATCAACCCAAGCCTGGATGCGGGCACGGACTGCTTCATTATCTGAGGAATTACATATGGAGCTGAACACTGTGCAATCATGAGGAAATCCTGCTGCGACGTCCTGGGGCTGACATAATTGGCCTCCAACAACCACTGTCGTCCTCCTTTGTTCTAGGTATAACTCCAGCCAATGAGTATTTTCCCCCTGATCACCACTGACTTCAATTTTACTAGGGCTCTTTGGTGCCACACTTGATCAAATGCTGCATCATTGAACCAGGGTCAATCGCCTGGCTTGATGGTAATGGTAGAGTGAGGGATATGCTGGACCGTGAGGTTATAGATTGTCATGCAATACAGTTCTGCTGCTGCTGATGGCCTACAGCACCTCATGGATGCTCAGTTTTGAGCTGCTAGATCTGTTCTGAATCTGTCCCATTTGGCACGGTGGTAGTGCCACACAACACGATAGAGAATGTCCTCTGTGTGAAGACAGGACTTCATCTCCACAAGGACTGTGCGGTGGTCGCTCTTACCAATACTGTGATGGACAGATGCATCTGCGATGGGTAGATTGGTGAGGACGAGTAGGTTTTTCCCTCTTGTTGGTTATCTCACCACTTGCTGCAGGCCCAGTATGGCAACTATGTTCTTCAGGAGTCGGCCAGCTCGGTCAGTAGTGGTGCTACCGAACCACTCTTGGTTGTGGACATTGATGTCCCCCACCTAGAGTAAATTCTGGGGCCTTGCAACCCTCAATGCTTCTTCCAAGTGGTGTTCAACATGGAGACATACTGATTCATCAGCTGAGGGAGGACGGTAGGTGGTAATCAGCAAGAGGTTTCCTTTCCCATGTTTGTCCTGATGCCATGAGATTTCATGGGATCCGGAGTCAATGTTGAGGACTCCCAGCACCACTCCTTCCCGACTGTATGCCAGTGTGCCGCCCCATCTGTTGGATCTGTCCTGCCGGTGGGACCGGACATACCCAGGGATGCAGGAGCTGGGACATTGGCTGATGGGTACAATTGTGTGATTATGACAGTGAGGCTGATGCTTGACTAATCTGTGGGACAGCTCTCCCAATTTAGGCACAAATCCTCAGATGTTAGTCAGGAGGACTTTGCCTGGGCTGGGTGTGCCGTTGTCGTGTGTGCGAATCCTATGCCTCGGTTGATGCCGGGTGGTACGTATGATTTTATTCTTCTTGTACCTTTTTGTAGCGGTTTGATACAGTAGCGGTTTAAGGTATTACATTTTGGTTAGAAAAATAAGGAGGCCACATATTACTTAGATAATGAGAATCTAAATGGGGTAGAGGAGCAAACAGATCTGGGCGCACAAAAACACAAATCACTAAAAGTAGAGATGTAGGTTAATAAGGCCATTAAAAAAAAATAAGTACTGAGTTTATTTCTAGAGGGATGGAATTGAAAAGTAGAGAAGTTATGCTAAACTTGTATTGAACCTTGGTTAGACCACCCTTGGAGTACTGCGTACAATTCTGGTCACCATATTATAAAAAGGATATGGAGGTACTGGAGAAGGTGCAAAAAAGATTTACAAGGATGATGCTAATCCAAATGCCTAAAACCAGAACTTAAATGGGGCCTATGACTTTCAATTCACTTCCGTTGAATGGAATAAGATAGTCACTAATAAATCAAATAGGGAATTCAGAAGAAACTTCTTTACCCATAGTGTGGTGAGAATGGAACTCACTCCCACAGGGAGTGGTTGAGGCGAATAATATAGATGCATTTAAGGGGAAGCTAGATAAGCATCTGAGGGAAAAGTGAATGCTGAAAGAGATGAGGAACAATGGGAGGAGGCTCAAGTAGAGCATAAACGCCAGCATGGAGTAGTTGGGCCGAATGGCCCATTTCTGTGCTGTATATTCTATGTAATTGAGTGGCTTGCTAGGCCATTTCAGAGGACAGTTAAGAGTCAACCACATTGCTGTGGCATATAGGCCAAACCAGGTAAGGACGGCAGGTTTCCTTCCCTAAAGGACATTAGTGAACCAGTTGTTTTTTTTTACGACAATCTGATAGTTTCATGGTCACCATTACTGATGCTAGCTTTTTATTCCAGATTTATTTAATTAACTGAACTCACAGTCACAGTCTCTAGATTATTAGTACAGGCCTCTTGGTTATTAGTCCAATAACATAATTGGGCACCTCAGTCCCGTGGAATGCACATCTTGTGCCATGTGGGGACTCCAGGATGCTTCATGTGTCCTGGACAACCACATGTGCAGGAAGTGTTGTCAGCTGGAGGAGCTCAAGCTCCAGATTTCGGAGCTTGAGCAGCAGCTGGCGTCACTGCGCTGTATCCGCAAGGCTGAGAGCTACATGGATAGCACGTTTCAGGAGGTGGTCACCCCGCAGCGTAAGGTGTGCAGGCAGAGAGGGAATGGGTGACCGTCAGACAGACAAGGAGGACCAGGCAGGTAGTGCAGGAGTCCCCTGAGTGCAACTCGCTCTCCAACCAGTATTCCATACTGGTGAGGGCGATGGTTCCTCTGGGGAGCACAGCCAGAGCCAAGTCCATGGCACCACGGGTGGCTCAGCTGTACAGGGAGGGAGGAGGAAGATCGGGAAATAGATAGTGATAGGAGATTTGAGAGTTAGGGGAACAGACAGGCATTTCTGTGGCCGCAGACGTGATTCCAGGATGGTACGTTGCCTCCCTGGTGCCAGGGTCAAGGATGTCACTGAGAAAGTTCTGAGGGTGGGGGGGGAGGATGAACAGCCAGAGGTCATGGTCCATATCGGTATCAACAACATAGGTTGAAAGAGGGATGAGGTCCTGCAAGCAGATTTTAGGGAGCTAGGAAAGAGATTAAAAAGCAGGACCTCAAAGGTAGTAATCTCCAGATTACTCCCGGTGCCACGAGCTAGTGAGTATATGAGTATAGGAATAGAAGGATAGAGCAGATGAATGTGTGGCTGGAGAGATGGTGCAGGAGGGAGGGCTTTAGATTCCTGGGACATTGAGACCGGTTCTGCGGGAGATGGGACCTTTACAGGCCAGATGGGTTGCACCTCAACAGAGCTGGGACCAAGGTCTTTGTGGGGGGGTTTGCTAGTGCTGTTGGGCAGGGTTTAAACTAATTTGGCAGGGCAATGGGCACCAGGATGTAGCATTAGAAAGGAGAAACAAGGTGCACAAAGGATTGGGAGAGACAGATAGCACCAGAGTAAGAAATAGTACGGTATTAGGTGGGGTCAGACGAAGAGAGAATACAAGAAGAAGGTCTAAGATAGGTTTACAGTGCATGTGTGTGAATGCACGAAGCATGGTAAATAAGTTTGGTGAGCTGCAGGCGCAAATAGAGACTTGGGAATATGATGTCATGGCGATAACGGAGACCTGGCTCAAAAAAGGGCAGGATTTGGGTACTAAATATTCCTGGATATAAGGTGTTCAGGAAAGATAGGGAAGGAAAGAAAGGAGGTGAGGTGGCAGTATTGATTAAGGAGAATACTACAGTGCTGGAGAGAGAGGATGTCCTGGAGGGGTCAAGGACAAATTCTATTTGGTTAGAGTTAAGAAACAATAGAGGTGCCATTACACTTCTAGGTGTATTCTATAGACCGCCAAGGATAGGATATAGAGGAACAAATTTGCAGGGAAATTACAGAGATGTGCAAGAACTATACAGTAGTGATAATGGGGGACTTCAACTGTCCTAATATAGACTGGGATAGTAATAGTGTAAAGGGCAGAGAGGGGGAAGAATTTCTGAAGTGTGTTCAGGAGAACTTTCTTGATCAGTACGTTTCCGGCCCAATGAGGAAGGAGGCATTGCTGGATCTGGTTCTGGGGAATGAGGTGTAGAGCAAGTGTCAGTAGGGGAACATTTAGGGAACAGTGATCACAGTATCATAAGGTTTAGACTAGCTATGGAAAAGGATGGGGAACAATCTAGAGTAAAAATACTTAATTGAAGGAGGGCCAATTTCAGTGGGTTGAGAATGGATCTGGCCGAGGTAAATTGGAATCAAAGATTGGCAGGCAAAACTGTAATCGAATCATGGGCTGTCTTTAAAGAGGAGATGGTTTGGGTACAGTTGAGGTACATTCCCACGAAGGGGAAAGGTAGAACAACCAAAGCCAGAGCTCCCTGGATGACGAAAGAGATAGAGAGTAAGATGAAGCAGAAAAAGGGGGCGTATGACAGATATCAGGTTGAGAATACAAGTGAGAACCAGGCTGAATATAGAAAATTCAGAGGGGAAGTGAAAAGGGAAATAAGAGGGGCAAAGAGAGAGTATGAGAATAGATTGGCAGCTAACATAAAAGGGAATCCAAAATACTTTATAGGCATATAAATAGTAAACGGGTAGTAAGAGGAGGGGTGGGGCCGATTAGGGACCAAAATGGAGACCTACGCATGGAGGCAGATGGCATGGCTGAGTACTTTGTTTCTTTCTTTACCAAGGAAGAAGATGCTGCCAAAGTCATAGTGAAAGAGGAGGTACTTGAGATACTGGATGGGATAAAAATTGATGAGGAGGTACTAGAAAGGCTGGCTGTACTTGAAGTAGATAAGTCACCAGGACCAGATGGGATGTATCCTAGGATGCTGAGGGAAGTAAAGGTGGAAATAGCGGAGGTACTGGCCATAATCTTCCAATCCTCCTTGGATACGGGGCTGCTGCCAGAAGACTGGAGAATTGCAAATGTTACACCCTTGTTTAAAAAAGGGTGTAAGGATAAACCCAGCAACTATAGGCCAGTCAGTTTAACCTCGGTAGCAGGGAAGCTGTTAGAAACAGATGCTGGAATGCATTGTTGTATAACCTCTTTGGCCAGTGTTGCACATAAACTTTTTTGATGGTTTTGCTGGCACATACTTGTAGCCTCTCTACGTGCTTCATAAACATAATGTACAACAGTTTATCTTTCACCGTCCTTTGCTTCCCTGGGAGTGTTTTATGCTCTTAAGCACCATGAAAAAAATCTATGGCACTTTTGTTGACCCTGTTTTGCATTGGATCAGAAGATTTCTGTGCAGTGGACTGTTTTCCAATCTGTTCTTCATGGAGCTCTACATCAGAAATGTGTCCTGCAATTGCTGTACGCTCCAATGATCCTGTAAAGCTCTATATAGTGTCTTTTTTAACTCAACTAGGCACCTTTTCTTACATCAATGTTGTACAGCACCATCAGCAATATTCCTGTACAGCTTGTAAACAACTATAGCAGTTTGCTCAACATTTCATGATCTCAATATTTTAGAACTAAGCTGTGCAGTGCTCTGGAATTCCTTGGAATTGTGAGGCCATCATGGTGCTTGTGATCTTCTGGACCTGGGCCCAGAATGACTGAATGTAGAAGCATGTAGGTAGATAACATCAACATTATAGATTTTGTCTTTGAAACCAACCTTTCGGGTATTTAGGCCAGAATCAGGCAGAGCCAGATTTAGTATTTGAAGCCTTGCACACCAAAAACATTTGGGGCTCTTCCGCGGCCCTGATTTCCCCCACGTCGCCAATCCATTAAGACACAAAGGTGTTGTAAAATGCATTAAGAAATAGGTTGGTAGAATATTAACACTTCATTTTAAAGCAAATCATATCACAATATACTACCCTTAAGTGAAACATATTTACACGTGGCACTGGCAAGGCCCATGTGTTGATCTACTTACTGGAATCAGGTCACAAATAGGTATTTATTTACCTTACTTAAAAAAAAACAAATGGAATGCCGAGGAGTGAAAAAGTTCTTGTTTGTTTAGTCATGAATCTTGATCATATAATTCCTGAGTAGAATCATAGAACCATAGAATGATACAGCACAGAAAGAGGCCATTCAGCCCATCGTGCCTGTGCCGGCTCTTTGAAAGAGCTATCAAATTAGTCCCACTCCCCTGCTCTTTCCCCGTAGCCCTGCAAATTTTTCCCCTGCAAGTATTTATTCAATTCCCTTTTGAACGTTATCATTGAATCTGCTTCCACCACCTTTTCAGGCACACATTCCCGATCACAACAACTCGCATAATGCGGAAAAAAAAAATTCCTCATCTCTCCTCTGGTTCTTTTGCCAATCACCTTAAATCTGTGTCCTCTGGTTACTAACACTTCTGCAACTGGCAACAGTTTCACCTTATTTACTCTATCAAAACCCTTTATGATTTTGAACTATTAAATCTCCCCTAACCGTCTCTGCTCCAAGGAGAACAACCCCAGTTTCTCTAGTCTGTCCACGTAACTGAAGTCCCGCATTCCTGGTACCATTCTCGTAAATCTCCTCTACACCCTCTATTTACAGGGAGGTGGGGAGGTAGCCCGGGTGTGTGTTTGCGGTGAGTGGGAGGGGGGAAATTGGGAAATGCTGGGAATGCGGAGGTCCTGCCGAATTTAATGGCAGGACCTCATTATCAGTTTTTCACTCTGTTTCATGCCCGGCATCCGGCCAGATTGAGAGGCTGACTGCTGCCGGGCGGGAAAGATAGTGGTAGAAGGCCTCAGCTGGGGTCCATTGGAGATGATCCTCGGCAACCGGGAAGCATTGCACGTTGGTGTGGGGAGTCGGGAGGGGGGACCGGGAGAGATCGCGAGGGTTTGAGAGGTGGGTGGTTTACATCGAGTTAAATTGAGTCTACAGATCAGAAACAGGCCATTCATCCCAGCTGGTCTATGACGGCATTTGTGCTCCACACGAGGCCCCTCCTACCCCTTTTCTTCATCTAATCCTATCAGCATATCCTTCTGTTCCCTTCTCCCTCATGTGCTTATCTACCTTCCACTTAAATGCATCTATACTCTTCGCCTCAACTGTTCCTTGATGTAGCGAGTTCCACATTTTTACCACTCTTTGGGTATAGAAGTTTCTCCTGAATTCCCTGTTGGATTTATTCGTGACTATCCTATATTTATGGCCTCTAGCTTTGGGCTCCCACAAGTGGATACATTTTCTCTATGTCTATCCTTTCAAACCCTTTCATTATCTTAAAGACCCCTATTGGGTCACCTCTCAGCCTTCTCTTTTCTAGAGAAATAAGCCCCAGCCTGTTCAGGATAAGTATATCCTCTCAGTTCTGGTATCACGCTTGTAAATCTTTTTTCACTATCTCCAATGCCTCTATATCCTTTCTATAATATGGAGACCAGAACTGTTCACAGTACTTCAACTGTGGTCTAACCAAGGTACAGTACAAGTTTAACATAACTTCCCTGTATTTCAATTCTATCCCTGTAAAAATGATCCCCAGTACTTGATTTGCCTTTTATCTGGCCTTATTAACCTGTGTCGCTACTTTTAGTGATTTGTGAATCTGTACCCCTAGATCCCTTTGCTCCTGGAACCCATTTACTCTCTTACTATCCAAGCAGTATGTGGCCTCTTTATTCTTCCTACCAAAATGCACCACCTCACACTTAACTATATTGAAATTCATTTGCCAATTACACGCCCATTCTACAAGTTTATTAATGTCTTGTATTTTGTCGTATTCATTCTTTGTGTTAACTACACCCCCCCAATTTGGTGTCGGTCCACAAATTTTAGAATTGTACTTCTGATTCCTGAGTCCAAATCATTACTGCAATTTATGAACAACAGTGGTCCCAGCACCGAGCCATGTGGAACATCACTTCCCACCTTTTGCCAGTCTGAGTAGCTACCCTTAACCCCTGCTCTCTGTTTTCTGTTTTTTAGCCAGCTTGCTATCCATTCTGCTGCCTGTCCTCTAATTCCACATTCTCTGACCTTTAGTTATGAGTCTACTCTGCGGTATCTTATCGGAGGCCTTTTGGAAAATCCAAATATATTACATCTATTGCATTACCCTTGTTTACTGTTTCTGTTACTTTTTCAAAGAATTCAATAAGGTTGATCAAGCATAACCTTCCCTTCTGAAATCCGTGCTGACTACTCTTTATTATATTTTCCGTCTCTAGGTGTTGATTAATTACATTTTTGAGTAAATAGTCCATTATCTTACCTACCACCAATGTTAAGCTAACTGGTCTATAGTTTCCTGGATTTGTTCTATCTTCCTTTTTAAATATAGGAATCACATTAGCTGTCCACCAGTTTTCTGGCACTATTCCTTTTTCTAATGATTTTTTGTGTATATATATATAAAATAGTGCCTCTGCTACCTCTTTCCTAACTTGTTTTAATATGCGTAGCTGTAATCCATCTTATCTAAGTTTAGTTAGTTTATCTCCCCGCTTTCGATCTTGAATGTCTTCATAATTATTTTGTTCTCCTCTTCTAATGTCATGCCCACCTTTTTAGTCTCCCTGGTAAATACTGAGGCAAAGTAACTATTCAATGGCTCGGATTTTGCTGTAAACGGCGAAGGAACGGCTTTTGCTGTTCCCCTTGCGTACAGTTGCCCAGAGAATTTTTGTGGGCTTGTCAGCGGAGATTGCTACTAATATGGTGTCTGAGCCAGTGTGGTGCCCTCTACAGGGGATTTGCGGCATCTGTGAGCAGGCAAAGCAGCATGGAAGCTCTTCAACCAATCAGACTGAAGAATCCTCACTGAGACAACCAGGAAGTAAAAAAAAGGAAATATAAATTCCATTCAAATCATTGTACAGGAAGGAAATTAATTATTGGGACATACACATGGGAGTAAGAGAAAGAGATGAGAAATTTTAATTTAAAAAAAATTTGCAACATTAATTTTCTTCTGAAGGAATGATACTCCTCACTTACAAAATTATTTTTTCAGGGCCAGAGAGGTTGTTCAGCAATAATTATCGCTTATTCCGTTAAAACTCACTCCTGAATGCACTAGCCCTAATTTTTTCAGCTGTTTTTAGGGCGGGGCTAGTGGATAATTACCCTAAGTTCACGCCATCATCGTGATTTCAGTGCCGAGTCTATCGGCGAGGACTGCAACAGTGCATCCTGTGGAGGAGAGGGGTATCTCTGACAGCAACTTCTGGATTTCCACATTTAACTACATGTGCAGATACCAGAAGTTGCTGTCAGAGTTACCCTGTAATAACAGCAAGCACTGATAGCCTTACCGTTATTATGACAGCAAAATCCGGGCCAATATTTCTGCCATTTCGCTGTCATTACCTGTGAAATTATCTCGTGCATCCCTTAGTGGCCCTATCGCTATCCTGATTTTTCTTGTGTTGTTATGTGTCTGTAGACTACCGAACTATTTCTTTTTAAATTCCTTGATGATTTAATTTTGTAGTTCCTCTTTGCTTTCCTCATTGCTTTTTTGACTTCCTTCCTAATCTTTTCATATTCCCTTTTGTCAGACTTTCCTTTATTGTCTATTTAGTTAGAGTATGCCTCTTTCTTTAGTTTCAATTTTCCCTTGTGTCTTTATTCGTCCATGGTGCTTCATTATTGTTTTTTTTTAAAGGAATATATTGCTCCTGAACTCTCCATCACCTTTCCACTGCTGTTCTATCTCATTGTCAAATTTCTTTTGCAATTTACTTCCCTAGTTCCATTCTCATCACCTCAAAATTAGCTTTTTTCCAATCTTCTACTTTTGTCTTTATTGGACCAGCAATCGGGAGGACGGGGTATCGGGAGAGATTACAGGGCCATGGGGTGGGGGCGGGGGGGGCGGCGCGGGGGCTCAGCCATTGGCTCCTGGTTAAGCAACGCCTCGATTTCAAAATTCTCCTCCTTGTTTTCAAATCCTCCACGGCCTCACCCCTCCCTATCTCTGTAATCTCCTCTAGCCCCACAACCCCCCGAGATATCTGTGTTCCTCTAATTCTGATCATTGAGCATCCCCTAGGAACAGGAGTAGGCCATTCAGCCCCTCGAGTCTGCTCCGCCATTCATGGCTGAACTGCAACCTAACGCCATATATCCCCACCTTTGGCCCATATCCCTTAATACCTTTGGTTAACAGAAAGCCATCAAGCTCCGATTTAAAATTAACAATTGATCATCAATTGCCATTTGTCGAAGAGAGTTCCAAACTTCTACCACCCTTTTATGTGTAGAAGTGTTTCCTAATTTCACTCCTGAAAGGTCTGGCTCTAATTTTTAGACTATGACCCCTAGTCCTAGAATTCCCAACCAGTGGAAATAGTTTTCTCTATCTACCCTATCTGTTCCCCTTAATATCTTGAAAACTTTGATCAGATCACCCCTTAACCTTCTAAATTCTAGGGAATACAACCCTAATTTGTGTAATCTCCCCTCGTAACTTAATCTTCGAAGTCCGGGTATCATTCTGGTAAACCTATGCTGCACTCCCTCCAAATCCAATATATCCTTCCTAAGGTGTGGTGCCCAGAACTGCTCACAGTACTCCAGGTGTGCTCTAACCAGGGTTTTGTATAGCTGCAGCATAACTTCTACCTCCTTGTATTCTAGTACTCTAACTATAAAGGCCAGCATCCCATTAGCCTTTCTGATTATTTTCTATACCTGTTCATGACATTTTAATGCTCTATGTACCTGGACCCCAAAGTCATAGTCATAGACTCTTTGGACCTCCACTGTTTCACCATTTAGAAAGTACCCTGTTCTATCCTTTTTAGGTCCAAAGTGGATGACCTCACATTTGCCTACATTGAAATCCATTTGCCACAGTTTTGCCCATTCATTTAATCTGTCGATATCCCTTTGTAATTTTATGTTTCCATCTACACTGCCTACATTGCCACCTATCTTTGTGTCATCGGCAAATTTGGATATATGACTTTCTATGCCTTCATCTAAGTCGTTAATAAATACTATGAATCGTTGAGGCCCCAACACAGATCCCTACGGGACACCACCAGTCACCTCCTGCCAATTTGAGTACCTACCCATTATCCCTACTGCCTGTCTCCTGCCGCTCAGCCAATTTCCTAACCAGGTCAGTAATTTGCCCTCAACTCCGTGGGCTTCTACCTTAGTTAACAGGCTCTTATGTGGGACTTTATCAAATGCCTTCTGGAAGTCCATATAAATAACATCCATAGACATTCCCCTGCCCTCTACTTTAGTAACCTCCTCAAAACATTCAATCAGGTTTGTCAGGCATGACCTACCTTTCACAAATCCATGCTGGCTCTCTCTGATCAACTGAAAATTTTCAAGGTGTTCAGTCACCCTATCCTTAATTATAGACTATAGCAATTTCCTGACAACAGATGTTAGGCTAACTGGTCTATAATTCCCTGGTTTCCCTCTCTCACCATTCTTAAATAGTGGAGTGACATGCGCAATTTTCCAATCTAAAGGAGCAGTTCCTGAATCGAGAGAACTTTAGAAGATTATAGTTAGGGTATCTGCAATGTACTCACCTACTTGCTTTAAAACCCTAGGATGGAAACCATCTGGTCCTGGGGATTTGTCACTCTTTAGTGCCATTATGTTCTTCATTACTGTTATTTTACTTATATTAATTTTATTGAGTCCCTGTCCCTGATTTAGTTTCCTTGGGATTTCTGGCATGCTATCCTCTTCCTCTACTGTAAAAACCAGGGGGCACAGATTTAAAGTAATTGGTGGAAGGTTTAGAGGGGATTTGAGGGGAAATTTCTTCACCTAGAGGTTTGTGGGGGTCTGGAATTCACTGCCTGAAAGGGTGGTAGAGGCAGGAACCCTAACCACATTTAAAAAGTACTTGGATGTGCACTTGGGATGCTCTAACCTGCAGGGCTACGGACCAAGAGCTGGGAAGTGGGATTAGGCTGGATAGCTCTTTGTTGGCCGGCGCGGACACAATGGGCCGAAATGGCCTCCTTCCGTGCTGTAACTTTCTATGATTCTATGATGCAACATAATTATTCAACATGTCCGCCATTTCCTTATTATCATTGATAATATCGCCGCTTTCAGTTTTTAAGGGGCCAACATAGCTCCTGACTACACTCTTTTTCCTAATATAATTGTAAAACATTTTGTGTTGATTTTGATATCCCTTGCAAGTTTCTTTTCATACTCCCTTTTTGTAGCTCTTACTATCTGTTTTGTGACTCTTTGCTGTTCTTTGTATCTTTCCCATTCGCCAGGATCTGTGCTATTTTTTGCATCTTTGTATGCTTTTTCTTTTCGTTTATGCTGTCCCTGACCTCTTTAGTCGTCCATGGCTGTTTTTTTTGGCAAGTAGAGCTCTTGCCCCTCAGGGGTATAAACTGGTTCTGTATCACCTTAAATTCTTTTTTGAATATCTCCCACTGATCGTCTGTCGTTTTACCCATTAACAGATTTGCCCAGTTTACTGTGGACAGTCTCTGTCTCGTCCCTTTGAAGTCGGCCTTACCCAAATCTAGAATCTTAGCTGTTTTCCGTTTCTCCCTTTTAAACACTATGTTGAACTCGATCATGTTATGATTGCTATTCGATAAATGTTCGCGCATAGTTAGGCTGTTAACTAAATCTGGCTCATTATTCATTACTAAATCTAATATGGCATGCCCCCTTGTTGCCACTAGGACATATAGGGGGGAATTTTGCCAGCCCTGGGGAGGCAGGTTTGGAGGCAGGACTGCCGGGAAAATGGCAGAATCTGGGGGCGAGTGCCCATCCCGCCCCCAACCCGCCTCCGTGCCATCTTCCCAGGAGGTGGGTAACCGACCCGCGCTGGGAGCCACCTCCCCAAGGCAGGAAGGGGATTACAGCCACTTAACTGCCTGTTAACAGGCAGTTAAGAGGATTATCCCCAATTTGCCCCTGCAAGTGTGGGCTTCCCGACGTCGGGAAACTCCACCAGGGTCAGCGAGGCGAGCAGTGGGTCTGCGGGGGTTGGAGGGATCGAAAAGTGCGCTGTGGTGGTGAGTGATGGGTGCAAGTGTGGAGAGGTAAGTATGTGAGGTGAGTGTAAACTGATAGAAAGTGTTTACTTACCTTTGTTTCTTCCTGCAGGCTTCAACAGTTGGGGAACCGGAGACTCCTGCATCTCACCGGCAGAGATGACAGAATGGCTGCTGCATTCTCCGATGCAACAGCTATCTGATTTCTGCTCAGCAGATAGGTTTGATGAGTCTTGAATACAAGGACTCATCAAACAACAGTGAATGTCAGTGTTTGACAGCTTCACAGAGTGCCAGTGCCCCATGAAATGGAACCCCTCTTTCCCACACCACTCCTTCAGCCACGTGTTCGCTTCCCTAATCAGCATATCGCTATGCCAATTTGCACATAATCCCTGATTATAATCGCTCAACCATTGGTGGCCGTGCCTTCTGTTGCCTAGGCCCTAAGTTCTGGAATTTCCTCCCTAAACCTCTCCGCCTCGCTACCTCTCTTTCCTCCTTTAAGGCGCTCCTTAAAACCACCTCTTTGACCAAGCTTTTGGTCATCTGCCCTAATTTCTCCTTATGTGGATCAGTGTTAAATTTTTGTCTTATAACGCTCCTGTGAAGCGCCTCGGGACATTTTACTACATTAAAGGCGCTATATAAATACAAGTTGTTGTTCTGAATATTGGTGATCAGCTCTACTGTTGGGGTCCTCACAACCAAGCTTGATCTTGCTCTTGTCCGATGTCTGTGAATGTGCACTTCCAAGAGAGGTGGTGCCTGAAATCCTGTAATCATCCTTCTTGCTTTTTTGTTTTGAGGTCTGTCCAATACATAAATGGCCTTTTGAAAATAGGGTGGCTGAAACTTCACACAATGTTCTCAATGTTTCTTTTTTTTAAATGTCAAGTTATCAATGAATTATGCAGGGATAAAATTAGCTGTTTAACTTATCAACTTCTCTTGAGGTCATTCTAGTACTTGAGTGGTTTTGTTGAGAATAGCTCAATATTGCTTAGTGAACGGTCATTAATTACACTTGAATTGTTTTCCACATTTGCTAATGGACACACGAGTAGAAATTGGTAAGCACCCAATTGAAACAAGTGGCTCGACTGCAGTGCTCCCGAAGAGGTTGACACGAAGATTTCCCAAAATTGGCCCTTGGGCCTCATCTTAATAACCATGGCGAGTTGCAGGGGCCGGTCACACCTCCAGAAGCAGCTCACCAGTTGTCTTGGGACCAAATTTGGGCAGCCTCCCTTGATGGCAGTCGCCATCAGATACGTCTTGAGGAGCTAGGAGGAGCATTTCTGCTCTTTCTTCACCCCCACCCACCTCTTTCTGGCTCAACATAAAGGTAAGTTTAAAAAGATTGGCGTATGTTTTTGATGGTGGTACCTTTAAGGACCACTGGTTAGGCCCCATTATGATTCAAAAAACTGAGCAGAGCAGGCCCAATGCCAGCTCTGGATTTAATGGAAAGGACCCTAAAAAGGTGTTAGGCCCCCCATTAAAATATTCAAAAAGTGTAATGCCTGTTTTACGTGGCTGCTAGGAATGCCTTAATATTGCCCGGCTCAATATGTGGTCGGAAGAATCTTGGGCCCCGAAATTGGTCCTTTTTGCTCTGTTTTTTGCTTGAATAATGGGCACAAGGTGGACCAATTCCACCCCCACATTCTTTCTGTACCTATTTTTGAAGAATTTTTGTTTGGTTGCACATTTCCTTGCAGTTAACTGATTTAAACATACTTGCAACTCCTTAAACCATGTTTACTTGTCAAGGCTATTTGTACATTAATTATATACACATATAATTTGTTGACCCAACAAATTTAATAATTTTGCCAAAAATGTCTTACTCCTCATTCAACGTATCTTGAAGCAGACTCCTTCAGAGCCCCATTTGTCTCAACCAACTCCTCATCTATTTATCAACAGGGCTGTATGTTTTACATCGATTGCAGAATCTGTAAAATTTCACATGCTTAGGCCGCAATTTCGCCGACCGTGGCGGGTCCGGGGTCGGTAGCGCAGTCTCAGCCCGCTGCCTGCTCCAGCCCGCTCTCTCCAAGTGATTTTACATCGATTGGGCTTGTTAAGCCTGCCCAGCGAGGTTCCCGGCCAATTAAAAGGAAGCGGGTCTGATGACGTCATTTGATGACGCATCATCAGTCGGTTTCCTTAAAGGGGCCATGTCCAAATTGATTTTGACAGTTGTGCTGTCAGTGTTCTAAAGCATTGAGGTGCTGCAAACACTGACAAGCACTGTACAGAGGTGCACCCAGGCTCTCCATGACTCCTTCCATATGCTTATGGAGAGAGTCACAGCATGCAGGGAGGTTCTCTTCCTTTCCAATGGGCAGAAGACACCTCCCCAGGACACCAACACAGCCTGGTTGCACATTGCACAGGAGGACCCAAGCAGGGATGTTGTCAGGAGTCCCTCGCTGTAGTGGCACAAACCTTTCAATGATCTCAGTAGATCACGAAACGTTACTGCAAAGTCATACTCAACCTCATCCAGCTGTGCCACTCATCACATCCCCCATCACTCTGCCTTCCCTACCCTACTCTTGCACATCTTTACTCACACCAGCTTACCTTGCACCTCCACCCATCCCTCTCTATCTACATTATCACTTCCCCATTTCACTAGCCACCCCTCACACTCACCCTCATCCTACTGCAAGCATACCAACTAACAACACACAAGGGTAGGCACTTGGATGGTTTAGCCAATGTTCATGTGAAGTTTCTGGTAATGTGCTGTCAAACACTGAAATCTTTATTTTCAACACTTTGTGTTCTTGGACAGATTTGTGTGCACCTTTTGAAAGTGGCTTAGTGAGTTCCAGTGAATGTTGAGATATTCACTGGTATAGTGATGAGTGTGCATGGAATGGCTTGGACATTAAAGGGATGCTTTACGGTGCTGGTGTGGGATGGTGTCAACTTGGCACATCATGTGGCAGCCAGGGTTTACAGCGTCAAGTGAAATAAATCTGGCCATGGTGATGCCATCGCTGGCCTCCCGGGCAGCAGTATTGTCAGGGGCTGATGCCCTGTGTCTTGTGCAGCATCAGGTGATGGCGGAGAAGGTTGGTGTTATTGTTGGTGCTGCTGGTGGCACTGGACATACAGCTGACTCTAAACACTTGCAAGCTAAAGAAATCTCTATATGTCTTACAAATGCAGCAACCAACAGTTTCTGTGCTCTGAAACTGAACATCTGCAACATGGCATCCTTTACACCACTTCTGCAGCTTTCAGCTTATCAGATACATCAAAGCAGACTCAGCCCACGACACGGTGAGCTGGCATGTTCCTGAGCAGCGGGAAACCCGTGAGGGAGCACGTAAAATTGGAAGGTAGCCTCAAAATAGCAATAAATTGGCTGTTAACAAGCCATTTAATGATCTCAGTTGTCTCTCCCCCTGCTTGGTGTCGGGTCAGTTCTCCGCAGACAGACCCAACACCTGGGAGACTCGCATGGAGGCAGTTTGACAGCGAGTTTCCTACCCGCTGTCAATCTTTGCTATTTTGACAGCGAACCTGCCTCCAAACCCGTCGTCTGAGCGCCGGCAAAATCCAGTCCAAAGCATTTGTTTAATTTCTCTACCATTTCCTTATCACCCATTATAATTTCTCCTGTCTCAGCCTATAAGGGACCCACATTTACTTTTGCTAATCTTTGCCTTTTTACATACCTATAGAAGCTTTTACAGTCTATTTTTATGTCTCTCGCTAGTTTACTCTCATTCTATTTTCCCTTTCTTTATCAATTTCTTGGCCCTCCATTGCTGAATTCTAAAATCCTCCCAATCCTCAGGCTTACTACTCTTTTTGGCAACATTATAAGCCTCTTCCTTTGATCGAATACTATCTTTAACTTCTCTTGTTAGCCACAGTTGGACCACTTTTCCTGTGGGGTTTTTGTGCCTTAAAGGAATGTATATTTGTTGTAAATTATGTATTAATTCTTTAAATGCTAGCCATTGCTTCTCTACCATCATACCTTTTGACGTAGTTTCCCAATCTACCTTAGCCAACTCGCCCCTCATACCTACGTAGTTTGCTTTGTTTAGATTTAAGACCCTAGTTTCAGATTTAACTAAGTCACTTTCACACTCAATATAAAATTCTATCATATTATGGTCACTCTTCCCTAAAGTCCCCTTTACTACAAGGTTATTAATTAACCCTTTCTCATTGCACAATACTAGATCTAAAATGGTCTGTTCCCTAATTGGTTCCTCAACATACTGATCTGGAAAACTATCTTGCATACATTCCATGAATTCGTCCTCCACACTATTACTGCAAATTTGGTTTGCCCAGTCTATATGTAGATTAAAGTTCTCCATGATTACTGAGAGGTGATCTCATTGAAACATACAAAATTCTTACAGGGGTTGACAGGATAGATGCAGGGAGGATGTTTCCCCTGGCTGGGGAGTCTAGAACCAAGGGTCACAGTCTCAGAATAAGGGGTCAGCCATTTAGGACTGAGATGAGGAGAAATTTCTTCACTCAGAGGGTGGTGAATCTTTGTAATTCTCTACCCCAGAGGGCTGTGGAGGCTCATTCGATGATTATATTCAAGACAGTGATCGATAGATTTTTGAATATTAAGGGAATCAAGGGATATGGGGATAGTGCAGGAAAGCGGAGATGAGGTTGAAGATCAGCCATGATCTTATTGAATGGTGGAACTGGCTCGAAGGGCCAGATGGCCTACTCCTGCTCCTATTTCTTATGTCACACCATGCATAAGAACATAAGGGTACCCCCCGCAATGGTGATGAGTGTGAAAGGAATGGCTTGGGCATTGTAACATTGCTTTATGGTGTTGGTGTGGGGTGCCAACCTGGCGCATCATGTGGCAGCCAGGGTGTACAGCGTCAAGTGAAGTAAATCTGGCCATGGTGAGGCCATCCCTGGCGTCCCGGGCAGCAATGTGGTCAGGTGCTGATGCCCTGTGTCCTGTGCAGCATCAGTTGATCACGGAGAAGTTTGGTGATAATGTTGGTGCTGCTGGTGTGCCTGGTGATGTTTGTGTTGGGGCTGATCATGGTGGAATTCTGCGGACCAAGGTGAGATTTTTTCAAGGGCACCGATGCTGCTGGAATAGATGGCAGCTGAAGTTGAGATGATAGAAGCAATCTGTCAATGGTGAGAGAGGTTGCTCCAAGGAGGTGGCTCCAAGGAGGTGACAGTGGATAGAGAGTTTACTCCAAACTGCATACAGCTCAAATGTGTCTTCCAAATCCTGAAGGCTCAAGCTTCTGACATTGGAAATTGAACAGCTGTGAAATAGTAGCTTTTTTACCACTTTTGCAGCTGTCACCTATTCACAGCAATGGAGAGTCATAGAGAACCTGACACACTGGCCTGATGTGATACCCGAGCAATGGGAACCTCGTGGAAAAGTTGGAAAAATTTCTCGAAGGTGGTAAAATGCTGTTCAACTGCCTTTAAAGACCCTCTTAGCTATCTCAGTTGGCTGACCCGCCGCTTAGTGTTGGGTCTGGAAAGCGCAGGCAGACCTGGCACTTGGGAGACTGACACGGAGGCGGGTTCAGAATGGGATCCCGACCCGCTGTCAATCTTTAAAATTTTGACAGCGGACCTGCCTCCGAACCCGTCCTCTGAGTGCCGTCAAAATTCCGGCCTTCGGGTGATCCTGTAAAATTGATCTGTGTCAACTAAAATCAATATAAAGCATCATAAAATTAATTGATGAATTTTGCAAGATCTCCCTGACCCAACTGTCCTGTGCAATCCATGCAAAATATACTGCCCTATTTATCACTTTCTAACTTTTTATTGATTTTTGTGCTTCTCAGGCAATTGATGTTGGTGCTAGGTGATGGAAAAGTTCCCATTTCAATTACTCAGCAGCAAGCACTCCCAGATTGGGTATAGCACAACCATCTACAGAATAAAGCTTTCTGTGCACTGTTGCAACAGAGTCCCCTAACTCCATCTTAGAAGTACATCTGCACTGTACTAATACGACATTTGGTTTATGCAAAGCAGCCATCCTTATGAATTTTGAATGTGTTGCTGATGAATATTTTGAACATGTAATCTTAAAATCTTCATTTTTAATAATTGCCCTGAATGGAACATTATCAAACAAAATTTAACACCGAGCCACATAAGGAGATATTAGGACAGGTGACCAAAAGCTTGTACAAAGAGGTAGATTTTAAGGAAAGTCTTAAAGGAAGAGAGAGAGACAGAGAGGTTTAGAGAGATAATTCCAGAGCTTAGGGCCCAGGCAGCTGAAGGCACGACCACCAATGGTGAAGTGATGAAAATCAGGGATGCACAAGAGACCAGAATTGAAGGGTTCGGAGATCTTGTAGGGCTGGAGGAGGTTACAGAGATAGGGAAGGGCGAGGCCATGGAGGGGTTTGAAAGCAAGGAAGAGAATTTAAAAATGGAGGCGTTGCCAGACCGGGAGCCACTGTAGGTCACGGAGCACAAGGGTGATGGATGATCGGGACTTAGGTTACAGGCAGCAGAGTTTTAGATGAGCTCAAGTTTACGGAGGGTGCAAGGTGGGAGGTCGACCAGGAGAGCATTGGAACAGTCGAGCCTAGAGGTAACAAAGGCATGAATGAGGGTTTCAGCAGCAGATGAGCTGAGGCAGGGTTGGAGATGGGCTATGTTACTGAGGTGGAAGTAGGCGGTCTTGGTGATGGAAAGGATATGGGGTGGGAAGCTCAGTTCACGGTCAACTAGGACATCAAGGTTGTGAACGGTTTGGTTTAACCTCAGACAGTGGCCAGGGAGAGGGACGGAGTCGGTGGCTAGTGAACAGAGTTTGTGGTGGAGACTACAGTAGTCCTAATCCCATGTGCCTACACTGTTCCCATATCCCCTTATTACCCTTTTCTTCAACTACCTACCTAACATATTCTTAAATCTTGACATGGTCTCTGCTTCAATCAGTAAGTCCGGTAGTGCATTCTACTGTCCTTTGTGTAAAAATATTTCTCCTGCTTTCTGACCTAAATCTGTTAAATGCAATCATATATCTTTGCCCCTTTGTTCTAGACCCCTTAATCACCGGAAACAGTCTGTTTCTATCTACTCCTTTCCTTTCATAATTTTAAACACTTTGGGACTTGGACCAGTCAGGCTTTAGCAGCCATTGTTTTACTTCAATTACTTCACTTTTGCCTCTATCTCTGTTTATAGTTTAAAAAAAAATCAAAGTCTATAGTTGTATCTTGCTTCTCCAACTTTCAGAAGTCAACCATGAAAGCTTTAGAAAAACTTTTAAAAATCACACCATTTATAATAGTAAATCTCATTTGACTTGTATGTTTTCTGCAGACACAAAAACAATATGAATCTGAAAATTAGACAACAGGGGGGAAAAATTCAGTATCGCCCCGTTTGGGGCGCAATTATCGGCCGGGCGCAAAGTTTAGCGCCTGGCGCTAATTATCGCCTCCAACTGCAAACTTGGCTTTTATCGCCCCTGGAGGTGATTGGAGTGCTAAATCAGGCGCTACACACCTGTCTTAAGGCGCAAAGGCCGAGGAGCGAGGCGCTACCTCAGAGTGCTGGCGAAGCTCATGTGATGTCAGTCAGCAATGGAACACAGACACAATGGCGCTGGCCAGTTCTTAAAGGGGAGGGTTGATCTTGCTCTCCATCCACACCCTGCTCATTGCAGCCTTGAATCTCGGCCTGGAGAGACCTGTACATCAAATCTGCTGGAAAGAACAATGGAGAGACCCAGGGAAAGAGCTCAGAGTGCAGCCCCCACAGTCTCTTCTAAATAGATGCAAGGAAGGGCAAATCAAAATGAACCTGCAAAGTGCTGCTCAGTACCCAAAACTCCTTCACACAATGTTGAATCTTTCCAAAAGTCTCTCTCTCTCAGAATGCGTGGTGCAAAAGTGTCACCAACAAAAAAAGGCAGGAAGCGTTCGCCTTTAAATAGCGCTCCCCCAATCCCTTCCTGACTGCAAAACGCTCCCCTCAACCTGCCGTTGCTAGCGGCAGGCAGTAAGGCAGGGGGCGCCACTCAATATCCGCTACGGGGCACTACCGGGGCGTTGCGCACTCGACTGACGTCACGATCTGCTGGCGCAGGAGATCATGGCGGTAGTGTTTAGTGCCGCCGCAAAATGTCTGGTCAATTTCACGAGAGGCGCAGATATCGCCGCGCCCGGGCGCTAGTTGCTTTGCGCCCCATTAACGCCCTCTTAAGGCACTAACGGGAGGCGCAAACCAACTGAATTTTTCCCCCCAGACGTTTAGCTTGGAAATATCTGCAATAGCTGCAGTCCAAACTCTCAATAACACGCAGCACACCAATGTCTGAGTTGCGTGTCTAGGAGTAGACTGAATCTGTCTTATTATTTCCCAATGTGCTGACAATGCGCATTAAATATATACGCTGATGCAAATTGCAAATAGAAACATTATTTAGGGAAAACATTGCTTTTCTACTTGGCTAATATTCCATAAGTAAACAGGAGCAAGACATGAAAATATATTCAGTATTGAGAAAATGGCTTAGCAGAATTGCTTGCAAGAAGCACCCAGGGTTCATTGTTTTCAGTTTATTTAATTTCCCATCTTATTAGTTTATACTTTTGAAAAATGTCGGGTAGTTTTCAAAATGTGTCCATTGGACCTGAGGGAATGAAAATGGGGACAACACCAGGGGGAACGACTGGGATGGGAGATGATGAAGGTTTTACTGGGGATGGTTGTAGGACTGGAAGAGGTTACATCGAAACATAGAAAAATAGGAGCACGAGTAGGCCATTCGGCCCTTCGAGCCTGCTCCACCATTCAATATGATCATGGCTGATCCTCTATCTCAATACCATATTCCCACTCTCTCCCCATGCCTTTTGTGTCTAGAAATCTATCTATCTCCTTCTTAAATATATTCAGTAACTTGGCCTCTACAGCCTTCTGTGGTAGAGAATTCCACAGGTTCACCACCCTCTGAGTGAAGAAATTTCTCCTCATCTCAGTCCTAAATGTCCTACCCCGTATCCTGAGACTGTGGGCAGAATTTTCATTGACCCGTGGAGGTGGGTTTGGAGGCGTGTGGGGGGTTAAAATTGCGAAACCTGGCGGACGGGCACAAGTCCGCCTCCATCCCGCCTCCACGCAATTTTCATTAAATCGTGTCTGTTGCTCCCGACTCCGTCCCGCCTCCAAGAGGCGGGATAGGCCGTTAAGGCCCTTAACAAGCACTAAATTGCCTCTATAATGCCATTTTGAAAGGCCTTTGTGATTTTAACCCTTTTTCCACATGAAGCACGCCTGTTCTGAACCACGAATGTGAAACCTGGCGGTAGCACATTTGGATTGCTGACTATCAGCTGCAGCTCAACCATGAAATAGGAGATGTGATCAGCCATCATTTGCAGTTGGCAGGACTTTGTTGTCTGAGGTCTGGGGGAACTTTTATATGGCATAACCACAGCTGTGGAAGTTTGGAGCCTGACACCCATCTCCAGTGTGACCTCCTGGGAAACCCCTCTCGCCACCTTGACTGAGCGCTTCCTCAACTGAGGCATATGCCAGAAGCATGGGAACCATTTATTTCCTTTCCTCCTGGACATCAGATTCGGACGAGAACCAGCCGTGGCAGCAGCAGAACCATGAACAACAGCACCACCAGCAGCAGCAGCATCAACAGGAGTGCTAAGCTGCTCCTCACCCACCTGAAGCTGCACAGGCCAGAAGGCGCCAGCGCGCGACCACATTGCTGCCCGAGATGCAAGGGACGCACTTGACCAGATTTGCTTAGCCTGCACAATCAAACACTTTTGCCTCGTACCTTCTTATCAGACCATCGACAATGGCCAGGAACCTGCGGATTCCTATCACTCTGACCACCATACTGACAATTGCAATTCATCCTAAGCCCTCAATGTGGTAGTCCCATTTGCGAAATGACAGACGCCACAACTTCAGCAGTTTGCCAGCAAAATTTTTAATCACACCAAGCAAGTGCTAGCATTTCAAGATTAAACACAACATTACACCCAAGTGACTACCCTTGTGACTACTTGTGCATTATTTTTCTTTTACGCGTGCTCCTACGTGGTGCTTCCCCTGTGGCTTCAGCAGATGTGGAGGCCCCTTGCTCACTTTCTTGCTGCTCCTGCCTCGACACCTTGTGCGGGCGTCCTCTGGGGTTGCGAGCCTGTGAGGGCTCGGCACCAGTCTGCTGCTCCTGCGGCTGTGCAGAGGTTGAGACGCCGATCTCAGTTGGGTGAGGACTCTGGTGGGGCTCTGACCGAGGGCTTTGCAGTAGCTTGGTCGTGTGAGTGCTTGGAGAGGAGCCCCCACTTCCTTGTTGTCTGCCACCAACATCCCTCTCATGGATCAGCCCCACCTCATGCAGACCTTAAATGCTGCAGCAATGATGACGTCATCGGAAGCGACTTTCAGACGGAAAAACTCACTGGCCATGGGTTCCCACACGTTGGAACTCAATTGGCCAATTACGTTAAAATCGCATCAATCTCCCACATCGATTTAGATTCGGGTGGCTAACACGAAATGCGGATTACATGACCCCAGCCCGCCCCTGAATCAAAATCCAGCCCTGTGACTCTTCGTTCTAGACCCGCCAGCCAGGGGAAACATCCTCCCTGCATCCAGTCTTTACAGAGATAGGGAGGGCAAAGGCCATGGAGAGATTTAAAGTTAAGGATGAGAATTTTAAATTTGTGGTGTTGAGGGACCGGGAGCCAGTGTAGGCTAGGGACAGCAGATGAGATGAGCGAGTTTGACTCGGTGTGCATTAGGGTGTGAGCAACAGAGATTTGGATGAATGCTGGCCAGGAGAGCATTGGAGTTATATGGGTAGATTTTCAACTTGCCGGCCAGAAGTACAACAGGCGTTGCAGATCAGCCACCTTTTATAGAAAGAAACTACCAGATTTTCATCATTGAAAACAATGGAAATGAAGATCGGACGGTTTGTACAATGGGCAGCGTTCCGCAACAGCAAGTTGAAAATCTACTCCATTGAGTCTGGAGCTGCCAAAAATTTCAGCAGCAGATGGGCCGAGGTAGGGATTGAGCCGGGCAATGATATAGAGGTAGAAGTATGCCGTCTTTGTGATGGAAAGAATATGAGGTTGGAAGCTCAGTTTGGAGTTTAACCGGTCGCCAAGAATGTGAACAATCTGGTTCAGTCTGAGACAGTGTTAAGGGAGAGAGATGGAATTGTGCCTTGGGATGTTTTACTGCGTTAAAGGCGTTATATAAGTACAAGTTGTGGCATGAGGATGAGAAAATCAATGGTGGAAGTGAGGGAGTGGTTGAGCTACAGCTGCAGAGTTATTGTGGCAAATAAAGTGCCAAAGGCTCGGCAGTACAGAGATGTGTATTTAACACTGAAGCCTTTCACATATAACCAGAGAACAGTTATGGAATGGAAATCTTTTCCCCCTCTTCAGCCACTCATTATCGATGTAAGCAGTCCCAAAAGTGTGATGCCGCCAAACAGATATAAAGCAAATTTCCCTCTATTCTGCTTTAATAATGTGTTTGAATCCTAATCTCAAAATACCTGCTACTTGATTTTTTTTTAATTTACCACACCAACTATTCTTGTGGCTTTTGTAAATTGAAGGGACTGAGTGTAATGTAGTCAAATTTGTTGATGATACAAAGATGGGTGGGAAGGCAAATTGTGTGGAGGACGCAAAGAATCACCAAAGGGATATAGATAGGCTAAGTGAGTGGGCAAAAATCTGGCAGATGGAGTTTAATGTGGGAAAATGCGAGGTTATCCACTTTGGTAGGAAAAATAAAAAAGCAAATTATTATTTAAATGGGGAGAGATTACAAAATGCTGAGGTACAGAGGGATCTGGGGGTCCTTGTACATAAATCACAAAAAGTTAGCATGCAGGTCCAACAAGTAATTAGGAAGGCAAATGGAGTGTTGGCCTTTATTGCAAAGGGAATGGAGTATAAAAGTAGGGAAATCCTGTTACGACTGTACAGGGCGTTGCTGAGACCACACCTGGAGTACTGCGTACAGTTTTGGTCTCTTTATTTAAGGAAGGATATATTTGCATTGGAGGCAGTTCAGAGAAGGTTCATGAGGTTGATTCCGGAGATGAAGGGGTTATCTTATGAAGAAAGGTTGAGCAGGTTGGGCCTATACTCATTGGAGTTTAGAAGAATGAGAGGGGATCTTCTTGAAACATATAAGATTCTGAAGGGGCTTGACAGGGTAGATGCAGAGAGGATGTTTCCCCTCGTGGGGGAATCTAGAACGAGGGGGCATAATTTCAGAATAAGGGGGCACCCTTTTAAAATCAGAAATGAGGAGGAATTTCTTCTCTCAGAGGGTCGTGAATCTTTGGAAGTCTCTTGCTCAGAGAGCTGTGGAGGCTGGGTCATTGAATATATTTAGGGTGGAGATAGACAGATTTTTGAAAGGTAGGGGAGTCGAGGGTTATGGGGAGCGGGCAGGGAAGTGGAGTTGAGGCCAAGATCAGATCAGCCATGATCTTATTGAATGGCGGAGCAGGCTCGAGGGGCCAAATGACCTATTTCTGCTCCTACGTCTTATGTTCTTATGTAAATTATACTGCCAATTAGTGCTTAACGATGGGACATTTTGTACTGTAGGCCTGTGCCCACAGTGAATTGGGTTGAGACTATCTAAACTTACTTCACATAAAGTCCTTCCAGCTGGCAGAGAAAGGAGACTTTAATCCTAACTATACAATCTGGATTCATATCAAGGCAGCGTGTTGAAAGGACCATGTCCAAACCCACTGGCACTAAATCTTACTGCAGTTTCAGTTCTCTTTTTCTTTTACTTGTGATACACAGTTCTCTGAAGCTATTAAATAAGCTGAGGAGAGTTGGCAACTAAATGCACATAGCCTTTTGGAAGAAATGGGCTTTGAGAGAGTGTGAACTGAATGGATTTTTTTATTCCGTACTTTACTTACATTTTATTGGCATAATTCTACCCTTATTCTAACTGTGTTATTCTGTTGCCTATTTTTGTTCCTATTTATCTCGACCTTAATATTTAATTTATAGTATCTGCTTTCTAACTTGTCCTTTATATTGATTTCATATTTCAAATTAGAACAGATTTGTTTTGGTTTTGGCTGTTCAATTATTTATACATCCCATTACAATGAAAGAGTAGAGAAGCCACTTGGAGGAGATTAAAGAGGCATTGGATGTCAGCCCTTGACTTCTTATTGATGTCCCCCATTCTTCTGCTGCTCAGCGTAATCCTTTGTTTTTAATAGTGTGGAGGAATCTCTACTGATTTTGCCAGTATTATTTAATGCTTTAAAAACTTTTCTAAGGTTACAATGGATCTATGAAGCATGTACAGAGCTCTGTTACAGCATTGTCATTGGCATTGAGCATATCAGGCTGCTTCCAGCTTCACTCTTCTGAACATGTTTTCAGCTTTTCTTTCAGAAAATAAAATGGCTGCTACCAGACCAAATTAGAGGGAATATTTGTTATAATGAAATGCAAAAATGAGCACGGAGATGGAAATCTTACTGTTTTTTTCCATCAGACATTTAGTTCTCTGCAAAATCAGGAACAGTATTCAAGGGACGAAATAGAATTTCTGTCTCTTGTCTCTGTTAAACCTTGCAATTATTTTTATTGAGAACTATGAAAATGGATACTGCTATCCTGAACTTCAATCCCACATGACATGATTTACTCAATTTTAAACGATTGTAACCAAAATAAGGAAAAAAATGGATGGCCTTATCGGCAACAGTCACATGGCATTCAATCACGTGACACCATTCACGTGATGCTTAATCACATGACATTTTCCCACTGTTTTCAAATGATGTTACATTTACCTTCGTTGAGTGTCTAAGTATCACCAAGCCCCGACTTTATTTTGAGATGAATAACATAATTTATAAATCAAAGAAAGAATACAATAGAAAGATTTAAGGTTAAGTAATACTTAAATAAAAAACTACTTCTGTGATGTTTCGACAGTATCGACCACAATGAGAAACACCAAGTAAATACCACTGATTCAACAAAAACATTATCGATATAAGTAACTTCTAAATAAAGTTTTCGTACAATTTTATGACTCTTTATAATACGCAGCAAATTATAAATATAATAAATAAAACCAAAAGCAAACCTAATTCAATTCACTGACTCCCACACCCCACCCAGCTTCAGGGAGGTGAGGCTCAGTCCTCGGGGAGCAGCACCAAAGCCGCCTGACTCCTATAATAAAACACATTATACAACAGAGCACATCACAGGCCGACATGAACTCTCCCTCCCTCAGTTTGTGTTTCTCTTTCTCTCCTCCAGTTTGAGCTGCTCTCTCTTTCCCTCCCTCAGTTTGTGTTTCTCATTCTCCCTCTCCCTCTCCCAGTTGCTGCTTTCGGATTCACGGAGTTTCCAGGCGATTTTCATTTGCCCTGATGCTGTCATCCTCACAACCAGCAATGAAGCGGTGCGATCTGAATAGCTGGGAAACGAGCATGGCTCAGACAATGGGGTTTAGTGGCAAGCCACGACAGCCGAGGTATTGCACATGTGCGACCTGCGCATACAAAGACCATGGGGGAGAAATTCAGTATCGCCCCATTTGGGGTGCAATTATCGGCCGGGCGCCAAGATTAGCGCCTGGCGCTAATTATCGCCACCGACTGCAAACTTGACTTTTATCGCCCCTGGAGGTGATTGGAGCGCTAAATCAGGCGCTTCACACCTGTCTTAAGGCGCAAAGGCCGAGGAGCGAGGCGCTACCTCAGAGCGCTGGCGAAGCTCATGTGATGTCAGTCAGCAATGGAACACACACACAGTTCTTAAAGGGGATGGTTGATCTTGCTTTCCATCCACATCCTGCTCATTGCAGCCTTGAATCTCTGCCTGGAGAGACTTGCACATCAAATCTGCTGGAAAGAACAATGGAGAGTACCAGGGAAAGAGTTTAGCGTGCAGCCGCCACAGTCTCTTCTAAATCGATACAAGGAATGGCAAATCAAAATGAACCTGCAAAGTGCTGCTCAGTACCCAAAATTCCTTCACACAGCGTTGAATCTCTCCAGAAGTCTCTCTCTCTCTCTCTCTCAGAATGCGTGGTTCAAAAATGGCACCAACAATAAAAGGCAGGAAGCGGTCGCCTTTAAATAGCGCTCCCCAGTCCCTTCATGACTGCAAAACGCTCCCCTCAACCTGTCGTTGCTAGCGTCAGGCGGTAAGGCAGGGGGCGCCACTCAATATCTGCTCTGGGACGATACCGGGGCGTTGCGCACTCGACTGACGTCACGATCTGCCGGCGCAGGAGATCGTGGCGGTAGTGTTTAGCGCCGCCGCAAAATGTCTAGTTAATTTCGCGAGCGGCGCAAACATCGCCACGCCTGGGCGCTAGATGCTTTGCGCCCCATTAGCGCCCTCTTAAGGCGCTAACGGGAGGCGCAACCAACTGAATTTTCCCCCCCATTTCTCCCGAGCCGCCAACAGCAGCGTGCGTGAGACCAATCAACCTAGTCGCTAGCAAAGTTGCCATTTATTGCCCAATTCTAGTTGCCTTGAGAAGGTGGTGGTGAGCTGCATTCTTGAACTGCTGTGTAAACACTCCACTGAATGTTATGCTTCAGTGCTATATGGTGGGTGTTTCGCTCCATTATAATGTAAAGAGGTCCATTTCAGCCGTCTACAGCAGTTAGTCCCTGTAATATTATAATAAAAGTTTACAGAACTTTAGTCAGTACTTTTAAATGCATGTTTTTTTTGTCAAAATAGTATTATTACTTTGATCATGATGAACAGTCTTTTCAAAAGATATTTGACTTTATAAACTGGAATTTTTGCCAATAAAAAGGCATGCTGAAGACTTATTTTCAGAGCCTCTGGAAAATTCCAAGAAATTAAAATTTTGGGCAAGATGCAAGGCAAAAGCTTTTAAACGACTACACAATATTCTTGTCGACTGAAAGAAAATGTAGTCACAGCAGACAGATGCTGTAAGGGACCTTATACACTTGTCGGGCTGATTTTGTCAAGTCCTGCTGCTGATACAGTCCCTCGGTGGTAGCAGGTATAAAATCAGGTGTGTGCCTGATTCTTGCTGCAGATTTTTTGCAAAGCATGAATTTGGAAGCTGGAATGAGACTATATTACTGGCATTTAAATTATATAATTACTTAAATTAGGTCTGATACTGGGTTTCATTACGTCAGCAAGGTTCCGCCCCTTTTGTCCATTTCACCCGTGAGAAATGTGCGCGTGATTGCTTCTTAAAGAAAGCATTCCGTTTTTTTCGGTTGCCATCAATTATGCTTTTTTTTGGCTGGGAGCATTTCTGTATTTCAACATTGTACTTCTTCAAAACTTTAATTCCTCCTCTGGTTGTGCTTTTTTTGCAAAAGCTTTCATTTGGAAAGCCACGCTTTTCTGACGACTTCTTCATTACTGCTGCAGTACAAAGTTGCACCTAAACCTGTTTGCTGTTGGCTGTTTCCATAGTGCTTCATGATTTGGATGATGCGGGCCAATTCATGTGGAGACAACGAGGCAGATGTTTTCTATGTGCAGCGAATAAAATGGTAAATTATTACCATTTGCTGCATATACTCCTAATGGAGCCCATGTGTGATTTTCTGTTAATTTAAGGCAAAGCTCCCTCCTGCCTGATTTTCCTCTATTCGCTTATGCCCAGGTGATCCAAGAGCCCCAGGCACAAAAACAGGAAAACCTACCCCAATATCTTCAGGTACAAAGAAATCTCAGGCAGTATGTTTGCTCCGAGCAAAGCTCAGAACACCTTTACAGACTGGGTTACCCCTACCTGGGTATGTCACAGGAGACTTTTTTATTTGTTTATGGGATGTGGGTGTCGCTGGCAAGACCAGCATTTATTGGCATTCCCTAATTGCCCTTGAGAAGGTGGTGGTGAGCCGCCTTCTTGAACCGCTGCAGTCCATGTGGTGAAGGTACTCCCACAGTGCTGTTGGGTAGGGAGTTCCAGGATTTTGACCCAGCGATGATGAAGGATCGGCGATATACTTCTAAGTCAGGATGGTGTGTGACTTGGAGGGGAATTTGGAGGTGGTGGTGTTCCCATGCGCCTGCTGCCCTTGTCCTTCTAGGTGGAAGAGGTAGCGGGTTTGGGAGGTGCTGCCGAAGAAGCCTTGGCGAGTTGCTGCAGTGCATCTTGTAGATAGTACACACTGTAGCCACGGTACACCGGTGGTGGAGGGAGTGAATGTTTAAGGTGGTAGATGGGGTGCCAATCAAGCGGGCTGCTTTGTCCTGGATGGTATCGAGCTTCTTGAGTGTTGTTGGAGCTGCACTCATCCAGGCAAGTGGAGAGTATTCCATCACACTCCTTACTTGTGCCTTGCAGATGGTGGAAAGGCTTTGGGGAGTCAGGAGGTGAGACACTTGCCGCAGAATACCTAGCCTGTGAGCTGCTCTTGTTGCCACTGTATTTATGTGGCTGGTCCAGTTAAGTTTCTGGTCAATGGTGACCCCCAGGATGTTGATGGTGGGGGATTCGGCGATGGTAATGCCGTTGAATGTCATGGGGCGGTGGTTAGACTCTTGCTTGTTGGAGATAGTCATTGCCTGGCACTTCTGTGGCGCGAATGTTACCTGCCACTTATCAGCCCAAGCCTGAACGTCATCCAGGTCTTGGTGCATGCTGGCATGGACTGCTTCATTATCTGAGGAGTTGTGAATGGCACTGAACACTGCAGTCATCAGCGAACATCCCCATTTTTGACCTTATAATTGAGGGAAGGTCATTGATGAAGCAGCTGAAGATGGTTGGGCCTAGGACTCTGCCCTGAGGATAAGGCATTAATTGGAGGCAGTACAAAACTTGTACTGCCTGACAACGCTTCCCAAGAGCCCAGGGCACTATAAGTGGAACTCATGTTGTCATCAGGTCTTCACACATCAACATAGATGTAGATATGATCAAGAAGAAGTCCATAAATGTTACAGCGGTTTTCAGCCATAGAAATGAGAGTCTGCACATTAACGTCTGCTATTCAGGGAGCACCCATGATGCTTTTATTCTGCAGCAGTCCATGGTGCCTGCATTATTCGATGGCTATTGGGAAACCACAGCTATACTTTGTGGCTATGACTGGTGATTCCAATTAGAAAGCTTCACACAACAGCAAGATATAAATACAATGAGGTTCTACCAAACCCTAAGTTACTGATGATCACACCTTGGGATGCTTAAGAAATGATTGTTTCTTGGACTGCCGGCAAGGTGCTGCTCTATAGTCCAGCCAAAGTCTGCAAAATCATTACCATATTCTGTGTGTTGACAATTTTGCCATCCAAGGAGGAGTGAGTATGTAGCAGGATGATGAAAAAGATCACGGGCTGCAGGCCCACATGAAAATGGAAAGAAAGAGAAGGCGGGAGACCTAGAAGGATGTGATTTTATTGTGGAGGCTTGATGTAGAACTTCGTGATTGAGAATTTCCACGTGGCTTCTTCTTATCTACGAAGATCAAAATACACCACTGAGATAACAGGGTCTTCAATTTCTTCCAAAGAAATTCAAGACCCAATTGTTTATGAAACATGTTGGCCCAAATTTTGCGGTCCGCAGAACAGCTCTGGAGTACGCTGCGGATCTGCGACAATAATACGCACCTACCTGATGCGGGCCCTCCTTCATGAACTTGCTGTCTGACACTGTGTGCTGGAGGGCAGCGTAATGGCCCATGGATCCCAGGGGCGCAGCCTGTGCAGAAACATACCTGGGATCACGTGGGCCTGGTACTCCGGTCAGAAAACAGAATTAGATTTTACACAATTTCAGAAGGGAATCCTGTAATCAGTTGTAATTACAATTACTTTACAGGATTGGAATTTAATTCCTAATTAGCTTCATTCCACCAACTTCACTACATCTTAGTTCTGTGAGTAAAAATTAAATTTTGCTGATAATTAGCGCTATCATTAATACTCCAATCTTTGCAGAAATAAGAAAAACTAATTTGATACAATTAAACAATCCGATTTCCGAGATGAAAATGTTTAAAATATGCCTGAGGTATGCCTGTTTGCATCAACCATAAAATTTTCATACGCAATTGCTGGACACTTGGTGGCAATTAGCCCAACTCTGTGCCAGCAATTGGTTTTTCTTCGGACGTGCGGATGATCTGTCAACTCGTACGACAGAACGCAAGTTCAGGATTTAGCTTTGCGGCCCATTTCAAAGGCGGTATGACGGCGTACTCTGAGTATGCCGTCATACCCACTGCAAATTCTGGCCCACCATGTTTACTTAACACGTCATCTTTCTCTCTTACCTTTGAACATTCCGAATCTTGTCTTAAACACCCAACTTCCTCCTCTTTCGTTCCCAGAATGGGAAGAACCACAACTGCACCTTCCCACACCCCAGGCCCAGAGGGTTGTTACAACTGCAGCTGTACTTCGTGCACTCGTGGGAACCTGTTTTTCATGAGGATTCGCTCTGCCTTGGTACTTTGTGCACCTCTGGCACATTTTGTTAGTTCAGGTCTATAACTAGTTCCCTCCTGTTACCTCAGGATTCACTTAGAGGGTTGTGGGTTCAGATCCAACTCCAGGGCGTAAGTACATAATCTAAACTGACTCTTCAGTGTAGTACTAAGAGAGTGGTGCATTGTTCAAGGTGTCGTCTTTCATTGAAACATTAAAATAAGGCACCATTTGTCTGTTCCTGTAGACCATGTCACTATTCAAAGAGCAGGATGTTCTTCCTGTGTCCTGGCCAACAGTTCTCCCTCAGCCAACACCATCAAAAAACAGATTAATTGATCATTCATTTCTTTTGCTTTTTCTGGGATCTTGTGTGTAATTGGCTACTGTGTTTCACTACATAACAACAAAGGGATAAGATGGAATTCAATGTCAGTAAGTGAAATAATGCATTTTGGTTTAAAAAAAACCCATCAGGAGTAATTCTACTTTGAATGGAAGTAGGCTCAATGCTGTGGAAGAGCAGAGGGATTTGTTGCAGTACCAATTCACCGGACATTAAAGACAGCAACCAGGTTAATAAGACCATAAAATAGCTAATGGAATCCTAAGTTTTATCACAAGAGGTATAGAATATGAAAGATGAGGTAATGATGAGTCGATATAAAACTTCACTTCGGGTACTGTGTACAGTTTTGGGCTCCACACTATAGGAAAGATATTGAGGCTGTAGAGAGGGTACAACACAGATTCACTAGGATATTGCCTCGTACGAGGAAATACAAATATGAAGACTTGAAAAATTGGTTGAATGTAGACATTTGATTAGTGTTACACAGATTACATATACTGACAGACCAATGGGACATTATGGTGAATGTTATTTAAGAACAGAAGAACATGAGAAATAGGAGCAGGAGTAGGCCATAGGCCCCTTGAGCCATTCTATAAGATCATGGCTGATGATCTACCTCATCTCCACTTTCCTGCCCAATCTCCATATCCCTTGATTCCCCATGAGTCCAAAAAATCTATCTCAGCCTTGAATATACTCAAAGACTCAGCATCCACAGCCCTCTGGGGCAAAGAATTCCAAAGATTCACAACCCTCTGAGTGAAGAAATTCCTCCTCATCTTGGTCTTAAATGGTCTACCCCTTATCCTGAGACTATGCCCCCTAGTTCTAGACACTCCAGCCAGGGGAAACAACCTCTCAGCATCTACCCTGTCAATCCCCTTCAGAATCTTGTATGTTTCAATGAGATCACCTCTCATTCTTCTAAACTCCAGAGAGTATAGGCCCATTCTACACAATCTCTCATCATAGGACAACCCTCTTATCCCAGGAATCAATCTAGTGAACCTTTGTTGCACCGCCTCCAAGGCAAGTATATCCTTCCTTAGATAAGGAGACCAAAACTGTGCATAGTACTCCAGGTCTTACAAAGGCCCTGTACAATTGTAGCAAGACTTCCTAAGTCTTATACTCCAACCCCCTTGCAATAAAGGCCAACATACCATTTGCCTTCCTCATTGCTTGCTGTACCTGCAGGCTAGCTTTCCGTGTTTCTTGCACGAGACACCCAAATCTCTCTGAACACCAACATTTAAAAGTTTCTCACCATTTAAAAATATTCTGTTTTTCTATTCTTCCTACCAAAGTGAATAATCTCACATTTCCCTACATTATACTCCAACTGCCACCTTACTGCCCACTCACTTAGTCTATTTATATCCCTTTGCAGACTCTTCGGGCTGGATTTTGATACTGGGGCGGGTTGGGGTCGTGTCATCCGCATTTCGTGTTATCCACCCGCCTGCAATTGGATGTGGGAGATTGATGCAATTTTCACTTAATTGGGCAATTGAGTTTCAGCATGTGGGAACCCATGAACCAATTAGTGGTTTCAGTCTGAAAGTCGCCTCTGATGATGTCATCATTGCAGGTCAGAGACTGCCTGGTCTCCGAGATTGCCTAGCCTTTGCTGTGAGAGGACCTGGATGCAAAATGAGCAGCATCTCAGAGAGAGAGAGAGCGAGAGAGAGAGAATTTTTTTTGCAACCATGTCCTCCCAGGCAGTCTCTGAAGACATTCAATGCAGCAGCATCAGAGGCGACTTTCAGACCTAATACTACTACTACCTTCATCACAATACTACTACTACCTTCATCACATCTCCGTTGTAATAGTGGACCTGCAGCTGATAGTCAGCTATCCACTTGTGCTCCCGCCAGGTTTCACTGGCGTGTTTCACATCAGGCGTACTTCACGTCGGAAAAGGGTTAAACTAGCTAAAACGTTTCAAAATGGCATTACAGAGCCAATTTAGGGCTTGTTAAGGGCTTTAATGGCCTCTCCTGCCTCTTGGAGGCGGGACGGAGTCAGGAACCCCGCGACCGATTTTTTTCAAAATTGCGTGGAGGCGGAATGGGGTCGGGACCCCCAAATCTGCAACTTTAACCCCCCACACACCTCCAAACCCGACTCCACGGGTCATTGAAAATCTAGCCCTTTGTGTTCTCCTCACAGCTTACTGTCCCACCTCACTTTGTAATGTCAGCAAACTTGGATACATTACACTCGGGTCCCTTCATCTAGGTCATTAATATAGATTGTAAATAGCTGAGGCCCCAGCACTGTTCCTTGCGGTACCCCACTAGTTACAGCCTGCCAATCTGAAAAAGACCTGTTTATCCCTACTCTCTGTTTTATGTCCGTTAACCAATCCTCTATCCATGCTAATATATTACCCCAACCCCATGAGCCCTTATCTTGTGTAATAACCTTTTATGTGGCACCTTATCGAATGCCTTTTGGAAATCCAAATATACTACATCCACTGGTTCCCCTTTATCTACCTTGCTTGTTACATCCTTAAAAAACTCTAATAAATTTGTCAAACACGATTTCCCTTTCATAAAGCCATGTTGACTCTGCTTAATCATGTTATGATTTTCTAAGTGCCCTGACACCACTTCCTTAATAATGGATTGCAACATTTTCCCGACGACTAGGAACCTTTTTCTTTATCTTTATTTCTGGGTGGACAAGTCAACAAGATTTGATCAATGTTTTGGATGTTAAGGCAAGAGAACTAGTTCAACTTCCTGCATATTTTCCTTCCATGGTTAGCTTTCAGAAAAAGAACAGCTGCATTCTGTCTAACCTGACCTTTCAAACCGTCTTTCTTTGTTGGTATTCTGAGACCCTTCTATCTAACACCTGATTACACCACTCATAGTACTTTGACTCTGATACTTACAGTTTACTTTTCACTTCTGTCCAGATGGACTTGTTTCAAAAAAGCATGTGAGATTCAGATTTATAATTAGGATCAAGCTGTTATCTGGTTTGTCTGCAGCACAGTCCTAATGGGGTAAAAATAAAATCAAAATACCTAAAATGTGCTGCTGAGGTACAAAAACAACTAGAAATATTTGATAAATTTTGAACGATCTTTTGACAATAAATTTGGGTCCAGAGCATTAAAGTCCTATATATATTTTTAAGTTAGGATGAGGTGGAATAAAACCATAACATTTTATTGTTTATTGATCAATTTAAAGATAATAGCAGGTGTTAAAGTTAAATATTTAAAATATTCAGTATTTTTATTTTGTTATACGGGGAAATGCCAATGTATGATTGCAATTCCCTATATTCATAGTAAGGTTCTGCCCCATGACTTTTATTGGTTTAACAAAATCAAGTTAGTTCCGATCTTTCAAGTGCTGTATGTGTTTATTTTACCTCTTTCACTCATAATTTTTAGCATCAGCTATCCACAGGTTAATAGGTATGTAACCTGTTCTCTGACCTCTGCCAATGCAATGCTTGAGCTGACCATTAAGAAGTACTCAAGTGTGGCCCCAAGGGACTAGAGACGTTGCTCGCGATTTTGCCAGCTCTCAGAGGGCGGGTTCGGAGGCGGGTCAGGTGTTAAAGTTGGAATGATTGACGGCAGGTTGGAAACCCATCGTGAACCCGCCTCCGTCTGAGTTTGAGGATTGTCGGGTCTGCGATCTCACAACAGACCCAACACCAAGCAAGGGATTTAAGCCACTCAATTCCTTGTTAAGGGCTTTTTTTAGCTATTTTGACAGCCTTTTGCAATTTTCCAAGTTTTGGGTCAGGTTTCATGATGTTCGGACAACACGCCCGGTAAGTGTGTCGGGAACACCAACGAGCTGGAAACTTCACAGCTGCAATTGCAGTCTAAAAGCTGCACTCTCAAATCTGGTCAATTTCAAATGTCAGAGGTTGGTGATTTAACAATTTGGGAGAAACATTCTGTGTTTATGCTGCAAGTATGTGGTGTTAACTCTATATCCACTGTCACCTGCATTGCTGGACATAAAACGTGCCCTTACCCTTCACTGTGCCACCTCAAATTGTCAGCACACACATGGCAACGATGTCAAACATTCATGTAACATTAATTTATTGCAACTGAAGAACAGAACAGAAACTTCACAATGAATTCTATCAGAACACCCAAGTGAGAACCCTTGTGCTTATTTATGTGTCAGCTTTCTCTTACGCGTGCTTCTACGTTGTGCTCCCCCTGTGGCTTCAGCAGATGTAGAGACAGCCTGCTCACCTCCCTGCTGCGGCTGCTTAGACGCCTTTGGCGGTCGGCCTCTGGGTTTTGGTGCCTGTGAAGGCCCTGCCAAAGTCTGCTCCTCCTGCGGCTGCACAGGGGCAGACTCGGCCATCACTGCTTGGGTGCTCATCTGGGGCTCTGACCGAGGGGTTGGCAAGGGGCTGGGAGTTTGAGCGCTTGGAGAGGAGCCTCCACTTGCATGTCGCCTCCCACCATCATCCCTCTCATGGGCCACCCATATTTCTCTGCTAGCAAGCAGCTGGAAAGCACTTTGCTGCACATCAGTGGGGCCATGAGGACCCGTCTCTGTACTGACAGTCCTCATAATGGGGACGTCCATGGACCTCTGGTTCCTCTCTACGATAGATGCCCATCTATGCTCCATATCTGACCATCTATCTAGAAGAGTCGCCATGTTGGTTTGAGTCTGGTAATTTATGTCCTCCATGGAGGTTGCCATCCTTTCCATGGTGGTACCTACATTCGCCATTGCCTGCACCACGGCATTGCTCATGTTTGAGATGGACTCCTCCATTCTCTGCACACTCTTAGTTGCTGTGGTTGCAATCCCAGTCAGAGCCTCCTGGACTTGTTCCTGAAACTCCAGCGCCGCTCTCTTTCTGGGTGGCCCCTGAGGCTCAGCATCCACATGCAGCTGAGCAGAGCCAGGAGCGTCCTGCGGCCTCTGATGAAGACTCTCCACTGCTGTCCCTGTCTCCACCATCTGTTCTTGCTCACTTGTGCGTTGTGATACACCAGGTGACAACACTACTCTATCTCGCAAACGACCTACCGAGGTGTGCGTCTCTGCCCTGGTGCTGGGTGTGCTGATTGCTGTTGACGCTGCTCCCTCAGAGGATGCAGCATTCTCTGAGGAGTCCTCCTGCTCTTCCTCCTGGACAGTAGGGAGGGAGGGGTGGGGGGCTGTTGATGGTCCTGTGGGAGAGTAAAGACATGATTTAGACATGTGATATGTAGATTGCAGACACATCCCATTGTGCACATGATGAGCATTCAATTTCTATTGACATCAGATGCCATATGTGTCACTCATGAAAACCAAATACAATGGATGGAGAAGCATTCTGTCACCAGGTTGTTCAACTGAGCCCGTCTCTCCGTCCCCCACTTCTAGCTGTTCCACCAATCCCACAATTTCGAGAGCCGCCTCCTCAGCGTTGGTCAGCTGCACCACAGATGGTGGTCCTCCTCCTGTTCTCTCCGTCTCCCTCTTATTGTGGGATCTCTTTTCCTGTAATGAGGGAAAGAAGTGGAGTTTCAGTAAGAGTGATGGAATGAGTGTATAGAATGGATAGGATAGATGTTTAGAGGGAGACTATGATGGAGTGGGTTCCCATTACCAAGTTCCCTCCTTTTGAGTTGCTAGTTGTTGTCATTGCATAACCTTGAGGGTGAGTGTGAGGGGTGCATAGTTAGATGGGGAAGTGATTCTGTACATAGGGAGAGAGGGATGGTTGATGGTGCAAGTGATGCTGGGTTGAGTTAGGATGTGCAGGGGGAGGATTGGCAATGCAGAGTGATGAGGAAGTGATGACAGGCACAGCAGAATTAAAGTCAGTGTGCTTTTATACTCACTTTTCCTGTGCGCAGGAGATCATTGAACCTCTTCCTGCATTGGACACAGGTGTGTCTTACCATGGACCTGGCATTGACCTCCTCAGCTATTTGCAGCCAAGCTGCCTTCGTCTACTGAGGAGGATTCATTCTTCCATTTCCCGGGTATAGGACTTACCGACGACCTCTGACTCCCTACACAAGAACATGGAGGGATTGCTCATTGAAGCGGGGAACTGCCTTCTGTCTCTGCAGACATAGTGAGCACCAGCAGCAGAAATGACTTCAGATGTAAATGTGAAATGGCCCCCTTAAATACTCTGACTGCAAACACGTCAGCAGAGCAGCTGAACAGACCCGCACCTTGTGATGAGGGCGGGGAACCCACATGGCGGGCTTAACTAGCCCAATTAATGGAAAATTGTGTCAGCGGGCCAGCTGGGATAAAAGGGGCAGTAGCAGCCTGGATACAAAATTGACATTTTGCAGTGGCAACATTTTAAAGGATTAGAACATTGGAACAGGAGTAGGCCATTTAGTCCCTTGAGCCTGTTCCGCCATTCAATGAGATCATGGCCGATCTGTGACCTAACTCCATATACCCGCCTTTGACCCATATCCCTTAATATCTTTGGTTAACAGAAAGCTATCGATCTCAGATTTAAAATTAACAATTGATCTAGCATCAATTGCCATTTGCGGAAGAGAGTTCCAAACTTCTACCACCCTTTGTGTGTAGAAGTGTTTCCTAATTTCACTCCTGAAAGGTCTGGCTCTAATTTTTAGCCTGTGTCCCCTAGTCCTAGAATCCCCAACCAGCGGAAATAGTTTCTCTCTATCTACCCTATCAGCTCCACTTAATATCTTAAAAACTTCAATCAGATCACCCCTTAACCTTCTAAATGCTAAGGAATACAACCCTAATTTGTGTAATCTCTCCTTGTAATTTAACCCTTGAAGACCGGGTATCATTCTAGTAAACCTATACTGCACTCCCTCAAAGGCCAATATATCCTTCCTAAGGTGTGGTGCCCAGAACTGTTCACAGTACTCCAGGTGTGGTCTAACCAGGGCTTTGTATAGCTGCAGCATAACTTCTACCCCCTTGTATTCAAGTCCTCTAGATATAAAGGCCAGCATTCCATCAGCCTTATTGATTATTTTCTGTACCTGTTCATGATATTTTAATGATCTATGTACCTGGACCCCCAAGTTTCTTTGGACCGCCACTGTTTTTAGCTTTTCACCATTTAGAAAGTGCCCTGTTCTATCCTTTTTAGGTCCAAAGTGGATGACCTCACATTTGCCTACATTGAAATCCATTTGCCACAGTTTTGCCCATTCACTTAATCTGTCGATATCTCTTTGTATTTTTATGCTTTCATCTACACTGCCTACAATGCCGCCTATCTTTGTGCCATCGGCAAATTTGGATATGTGGCTTTCTACCCCATCATCTAAGTCGTTAATAAATACGGTGAATAGAAGGGACAGAAATTACAGATGGTAGATGTTATTGATAAGGAATGGTCTGTCAATTTATCTCTGAATGATTGATTCATTTGTTTGAATCTGATAGCACAATTAATAGCATAGTGGTTAGCACTGATGCCTCACAGCGCCAGGGACCCGGGTTCGAATCTGACCTCGGGTGACTGTCTGTGTGGAGTTTGCACATTCTCCCCGTGTCTGCGTGGGTTTCCTCCGGGTGCTCCGGTTTCCTCCCACAGTCCAAAAATGTGCGGGTTAGGTTGATTTGGCTATGATAAATTGACCCTTAGTGTTAGGGGGGGATTAAATATGTGGGGTTATGAGGATAGGATGGGATATGTTAGGGGAATTAAATACGTGGGGTTACGGGGGTAGGGTGGGATATGTGTACTGTGGGGATTAAAGCAGGGACAGGGTACTGGATTTGAATGATCAGCCATGATCGTATTGAATGGTGGAGCAGGCTCGACGGGCCGAATGGCCTACTCCTGCTCCTAGATTCTATGTTTCTATGTAATAGAATTGTTACAGATTACTGGGACAATTGAAATGTATGAAATGATTTATCCAAGGTTCTAAGAGTGGATAATTTTAATTAAACTGAACAAAAGTAGTGAGGGTCAGGATCTTTTAAAACAGGCAAATTAACAGGCAAGATATTGCAGAACTACTTTAAAACAAAGCATACTAAAAGGGAACAAAGGATAGACTCGTCTAATACTTCGAAGTGAACTTCAGATGCTGGAAAAGATGAATGTTAACCACATTAGCACTAATGATCACATCGGGATAGATGTTGTTTTAATGTCAACAGTTCAATGAATCTAACAGCAATTGTTAAACAAATTGGGAGGGGGCAGATTTCCCACCATATTGTACATTCCAACCAGCTTTAATGCTTGAGTTTTGGTGATTACCATCAGCAGTATGTACAGGCAATTGAAGCAATAATTAAGGGCCAACATGGTAGGAAAGGAAGCCATTTGCATCTTTCAAAAATTACTGCGATATGGCATTAAGGCTTATGTCAAGTTGAGACATTGGGGTATTTCCAGGCTCCAGTGGGGAGTTGGAGCTACAACATTATAGCCCCAATACTGCAAATTACACTTCCTGCAAGCATAGCTGCTGACGAAGGACACCAGATCACTAAATCACCCCATTTCAGTACTAAAGAAATGTAAAGGTACATTCAAAAGTGTAATTTTTTTTACTTCACCTCCAAATTTTTGAGGGTGAGGCTCACCACTGAGAGCATGAAGTCAGAAATGTACCCCCTATAAGTACAACCTTTTCTATATTTATGGATATAATTGTTGAAATTGCTTTGATACCAATTCAGTTGTCGAGAGTAAGGCTGATTTTTCTCTCCTGATGCAGTCTGTGGGCAATTTGGGTGGATGTGTGCTCTGTTCAGATGAAGGCCTTAGCATTTGAAATTCCTTTCACTATTGAGTGCAGTCCCACAGCGCAAAGGAGGTCAGGGCATTTCTGGGGCCTTAAAGGTCGCAGCAACATGAAAGGGGCAGGTACAGGAGGAACCCTAGGACTATTCAATTTCTTACTATTCCTAAGATCTTGTACAAGTAATTATTCTGGAATTGTGAGAGGAAGATTACCAAGCATAGGTTCTTCACCTGAATAATACTAATAATACAAAGCAAAATACTGCAGATGCTGGAAATCTGAAATAAAAATAGAAAATACTGGAAATACTCAGCAGGTCAGGCAGCATCTGTGGAGAGAGAAATAAAGTTAATGTTTCAGGTCGATGACCTTTCATCAGAACGAGAAAAAGTTAGAGATGTAACAGATTTTAAGCAAGTACAGGGGCAGGAATAGGTCGGGGGGTGGGGGGTAGGAAAGAACAAAAGGGAAGGTTTGTGATAGGGTGGCAGGCAGGAGAGATTAAATGACAAAAGGTATGATTGTACAAAGCAAAAGGAGATGGTAATGGGACAAGAAAAGAAACAAAAGATGAGTCTAGATGAGGTGTAAATGGGAATGGCAGAATCATCAACAACAGCTGCCATCTGAAAAAATAGGGGCAGAGGTTATGGTCTGAAATTGTTGAACTCGATGTTGAGTCCAGAAGACCACAAACTCTGTTCCCTAACCACCGACTCCATCCCTCTCCCTAACATTTGTCTGAGGCTGAACCACACTGTTCGCAACCTTGGTGTCATATTTGATCCTGAAATGAGCTTCCGACTGCATATCCACGGCATAACTAAGACCGCCTATTTCCACCTCCATAACATCGCCCGTCTCTGCCCTTGCCTCAGCTCATCCACTGCTGAAACCCTCATCCATGCCTTTGTTACTTCTAGACTTGACTATTCCAATGCACTCTTGGCTGGCCTCCCATGTTCAACCCTACGTAAACTTGAGGTCATCCAAAACTCGGCTGCCCGTGTCCTAATTCGCACCAAGTCCCATTCACCCATCACCCCTGTGCTCGCTGACCTACATTGGCTCCCGGTTAAGCAACGCTTCGATTTAAAAATTCTGATCCTTGATTTCAAATCCATCCATGGCCTCGCCTCTCCCTATCTCTGTAATCTCCTCCAGCCCCACAAACCCCCTCCCCCCCCCCCCACCCCCCAAGATATCTGCGCTCCTCTAATTCTGCCCTCTTGAGCATCCCTGATTATAATCGCTCAACCTTTGGTGGCCGTGCCTTCTGTTGCCTAGGCCCTGAGCTCTGGAATTCCCTCCCTAAACCTTTCCTCCTTTTAAGATGCTCCTTAAAACCTACCTCTTTGACCAAGCTTTTGGTCACCTGCCCTAATTTCTCCTTATATGGCTTGGTGTTAAATTTTTTTGTCTTATAATACTCCTGTAAAGCGCCTTGGGATGTTTCCTACGATAAAGGTGCTATATAAATACAAGTTGTTGTTGTTTTTGTTCTTACGTTGAGCTTCATTGGAACAGTGTAAGAGGCCGAGGTCAGAGTGGGAGTGGAGCAGAGAATTAAAGTGACAGGCGACCGGAAGCTTGGGCTCACGCTTACGGACTGAATGGAGGTGTTCCGCAAAGCAGTTACCCAATCTGCGTTTGGTCTCCCCAATGTAGAGGAGACTGCATCGTGAGCAGCGAATACCGTATATTAAATTGCAAGAAGTACAGGTAAATCGCTGTTTCACCTGGAAGGAGTGTTTGGGGCCCCGGATGGTGGGAAGGGAGGAGGAAAAAAGGTAGGTGTTGCATCTCCTGCGCTTGCATGGGAAGGGTGTTGGGGGTGATAGAGGAGTAGACCAGGGTGTAGCGGAGGGAGCGGTCTCTTCGGAATGCTGAATGGGGAGGGGAGAGGAAGAGAAGATGTGTTTGGTGGTGGGATCATGCTGGAGGTGGCGGAAATGGCGGAGGATGATCTGTTGAATGTTTGGAGGCTGGTGAGGTGAAAGGTGAGGACAAGGGGAACCCTATCGTGGTTCTGGGAGGGAGGGGAAGGGGTGAGAGTAGAAGTGTGGGAAATGGAACGGACACGGTCGAGGGCCATGTCAACCACGGTAGAGAGGAATCCTCGGTTAAGGAAAAAGGGAGACATATTAGAAGCACTAATATGGAAGGTGGCATCATCAGAACAGATGCAAAGGAGACGGAAAAACTGGGAGAATGGAATAGAGTCCTTACAGGAAGCTGGGTGGGAAGAAGTGTAGTCCAGGTAGCTCAGTGGGCTTTTGAGGAATTGAGGAAGGGAAGGGAAGAATCAGAGATGGACCATGTGATGGTGAGGGAAGGGTGGAAATTGGAAGCAAAGTAAATACAATTTTCTAATTCAGGGCGAGAGCAGGAAATGGCACCCATACAGTCATCAATGTACCGGAAAAAGAGGTGAGGGAGGTGACCTGCGAAGTCATTTAATCTCTCCTGCCTTCCACCCTATCACAGACCTTCCCTTTTGTTCTTTCCTCCCCTCTCCCCTTTTCCTGCCCCCACATTTGCTTAAAATCCGTTATATCTCTAACTTTTTCCAGTTCTGATGAAAGGTCATCGACCTGAAACGTTAACTCTATTTCTCTCTCCACAGATGCTGCCTGACCTGCTGAGTATTTCCAGCATTTTCTGTTTTTATTTAATCCTAATAATATGTTTAGACAATCAAAATATAAATGTAATTTATCCTGCATAATGGCCCAGAAATTAAAGACGGAGCCTTCCTGCGGGGGTAAGGCTTCCCCGCGATATCTCACTGCGCGCCTGCCTTTTCCTTCCGAGCTCACACGAACTTTAGTTTCAAGGCTGCAGCTGTGCAGTGCTTGCGTATCCCACAGACGCAGTTAATTCGTGCGAGCTGTGGGATCACGTGATTCAGTTAGAGCCAATGGCATCACACCATCTTTCATTCATAGTTTTGACAGCAAGGGCTATCAAAGCTATGAATCTATACCCCCCCAAAAGAACAGCTAAACCTCAATTAAATTTTTTTTTAAAACCATCACAATAATAAAATAAGTATAGTTAAATAAATTAACCACTTTAAACAAAAAATTTAATTTTTGAAAAAATTTAAAATCTTTTTAAAAGTTATAAAAATAAACTTACCTTTCTTTAAAGTCTCTAAAAAGATATACCTGTTGAAATTTTTTTTAAATAATACTTAATTAACTACTTACCTTGTTAAAAGAGGGTCTTACGCCTCCTTTCTTCATGTGCAAAATCTTCCATGCTTACCTGCGCGTTCAAAGCACTAAGTACACTGCGTGCGTGCAGCCTGTAGCGCGCACGCGGTTCACTTAGGAACCGCCCCCTTTTGAGTTCACCAAGTGCCGGTTTTCAGCGCATGCGCAGTGCATGCAGAAAACCAGCAATTGGAGACAGAATACGCGAGAGTACACAGTGCGTACTCTCGCGTACTAAGACTAATTTTTGGGCCAATATTTTCCTAAAATCTACTGTGCAATTCTTGATTTTGTGGCATTCTATCTTTGTAGTAATGAACGCACCTAAACAACAGCTCAGGAACTATAGTACCAGGTTTTTATGGAGCCAGTCTGTCTCTGATCTGCTCCTTGTGCTATTGGAGGGAATCAGTGTGTACAGGAATCTGACATCAATTTGCATGTCATTTATATTAGTGCACCCTCTTCAGGCACAGCCAGGTGCAGACATCAGAACAGCCATAAAGGGGAAGTTCAGGTGAAATGCTATTCAAGTGCAAAATGTGGGAGGGAAGGGAAAGATTTGTGCCCCTTTCTCCTGTGTTGCACCCATTTTTTGGGGCAGAGAAAAATCTACCCTAATAGCTGCATAGCTGAAACATTGAAGGTAAAAAATTACCTTGCGAAACAGAATTTAGCAGCTAAGACCTAATTATTTCATTATTTCATTGTCATGAAAAGATTTATCTGAGCAGAATTAGGCTTAACACACCCATATCAGAAATTGAAAAGTAACTCGGTAATTCACTTTACATCAACTACTGATCTGCCATAATTACTCAGAATGCTTGCCAGTGGATAATCTTACAACTGTTAGAAGAATTAGTATAATAAAAATACACTAGATTTTAGGAAAGTTGATTTTAACTCCATGGCTTTCAAAGAATGGTTAAATTGAGAAATAATACTATGAGGAACAAATACCCCAAAAAGGAATAATTTTAAGAATATATTGGTGATGTTGGCCTCGAAATTGCGGTCGGAGGCTTGCCGCCCGCGTACGCCTCTGAACCGCAAGAGAACTATGTACTTACCTTGTGTCTCGGGAGCTTTGGACTCTTGCGGTCCTGGGCCTGAAGGCGTACACCTGCGTAAAGGCCCACAGATCCCAGGGGCACATGCGGTTCGCAAGCGTCCCATGGATCACGTGGGCGAGGCCAACCAATGACAAAGGGGGATTCCTATTATGCTAATGGCGATTACATTTACATACGGAATCCCCATAAAGATAATAGAAATCACCCAATAAATAAAATTTCACACCACTTAAATAAAAATAAATGCTCACAGGTTCAAAATTAATTAAAATACCGTTTAATTCAACATTTAAAATAAAAATTTATTTTTTGAAAAATAAATGTAAACATTTTTAAACGGGTCAAAAAAAACCTAAACTAACTTCAAAAGTGAATGTTAATTACAGCGGATGCGTGCGATCGGTCAAGGAGAAACTTGACAGACCGCAAGTTCCAGGTTTTTGCACACGCACATCGCATACGGAAACCCGGAACTTGCGAGGCCATTCACAGCAATTACGAGTCATAGGCCCCATAAAATCTGGACCATTACCTTATAAAATATCATACCATGCCCCTAATGATTAAATAGAGATGTTAAAAACAATATAAAGGAATAACATAGATTAAATGACGTGCAAAAATTGGAAAATATGTGGAATAAAAGTAAATATTATTAAATATATAAGTTGGGATGAAAAGAGAAAATTGGAAAAACAATTTGAAGTGGATATATTGGGGAAAAGCAAAAGTTTTTGAGGTGCAATTGTGGTAGAGAAAGCAGTAAAAGATTTAGCAGGACCCCTTAAGGATGAGACAGGTAAAACAGTGAAGAAAGCCAATAATATTTACTATTTTACAAGAGAAAACTGCAATCCTATTGCAGTAATTTGAAGAGTACAGTATGTACCTAAATACATGGAGAAAATATGGGGTTAATAACAAGATGGCTATTCAAATCTGAGTACTTAAATATTCCTAAAGCAGAAAGGCCAAATAGAATTAATCATATTCAATTCATCAATTCAACCATATTGACAAGGGTCACGGTAATTCCAATTCGATATGTTTTAATAACAGACCAGTGATGCCTGCTGTATTTACCAGAATGCGCCAAGGATGTAACAGGATTGGTGAATGAGGGTACTGGCAGATGGTTAAGGGGTAAAATTCAACTTTGGCGGGGGCGCAAAACAGGCGCTAGCGGATTGGCTGCCCTTTACACACTTGACCCGAATGGAAAGGAAAACTGGGCGGGGTGTATACTGGACAACCGATCCGCTAGTTGAATTTTACCCCCTTAGAGTTTCAGAAAGTATTTTAATAAGTGATTAAAAGAAGCCTCTGATTCAAGCGGGAATAAATGGGATTATCAATTAGCCAGATAATGAGAGTCATTAATAGTGTTAGTCTTGTGTGGTAGTTTGTTTTCTGTTAACTTGCTGCTTCTAGTGACTTCTGTCATATTTATAAATGATCTTGATAAGTGTACTAAAAGACAACTTGTATGATATCAAGTTGAGTGGGAAAGTAGAATTCTCTAACAAAAAAGGGACAAAATTTACATTTAGAAACTAGACTAAGGCCTAGAAATTCGGGTGTTTTGCGCCACCCATTACCGCCATGAAATGGCGAAGAAACGGCGGCTGGCGCTCTTCCGCCAGAAGGTGGCGGGTCCTGCGGCAGCCGCCATTTTTGGCAGGTATTTGAATGAGTTGGAGCTTGACGTCAATCGGCATGCAATGCCGAGTTGACGACAGCTCATCCATTTTGGAGTTCGCCGCTCCCATTGCGGCCCACTCTAAATCACACCAGTGAGTGCTGCCACTAAGAGGTGTTTCAGCAGCGTTAACGTCCATGAGGAGTCTGGCAGGACTTGCGAGGATGGAGGCTGACAAGTGGAAAACACCTCAGATGGATGCCAGAACTTCAAACGTCTCCTTTGCCAAGGTTCTTCTTTTAAACTGTCATTTTTTGCCCATCAGTGGAGGAGGTGGGGGGGGAGGGGGGTTGCATTTTCTGGTAGTTTTCCGGGAGGCCTATAATGTTTGTGGGTCAGTAAATCAATGGGTGAACTCCATTGCAACGATTGAAAATGATCTCTGATGAGATTTCTTTTATCTTTATGATAGCGTCACCAGAACGTCGCCCCCTAGCAAATCTGGACTCGCCTGCTTAAGATTTTAAGGAATTATAAATAATTTATTCAAATTCCATAACCAATTATTTATCAAATAATTATTTTGTGTCGAGTATGCAAGACCCACTAAAAGCTGCCACGATGACTGCACATTTTAAACACTTTCAAGAGTAACCATTGGGGAAAGATTAGTGTTACAGAGAACGCAGATGCATTCATTTCATAAACTATTAAAAATCCACAAACATCGGGTGGCAGCTAATATTTTTGGCGCAAGTACGTCAACTGTTCGGGTTGCTCCATTCTTCCCCGTTCCCCTACACTGCAAGCGGGAGACAGAGACAGACCAGCAGGTTTCCAGCGTTCTCCAAGTTTTAACTCACAATTTTGAATGTTAAATGCACAAACAAGAATAGTAAATCTGATTACACAATGAATGTTGTCTTATCAACCAATTGTTGGATCAGCCAAATGATCTGGATGTTAGTTTGATAGTTGACCAGATATCAAAAATGTTATGGGTAAGTAGGGCCTTTCAAGCTGTTAGGACACCCCAAAGCTCTTCACAGCCAATTAAATACTTTTAAAGTTTAGTCACTGTTGTAATGTAAGCAAACACAGTAGCCAGTTTGCACACAGTAATCAGATTAAAATCCACGACGAGGCCTTGGACAACGTAGACCACTTTCCATACCTCGAGAGCCGACTGTCAACAAGGGAAGACGTCGATGATGAAGTCCAACACTGCCTTCAGTGTGCCGGTGCAGCCTTCGGTCGCCTGAGGAAGAGAGTGTTTGAAGACCAGGACCTCAAACCAGCACCAAACTCATGGTCTACAGAGCAGTAGTGATACCTGCCCTCCTGTATGCTTCAGAGACATGGACCATGTGCAGCAGGCACCTCAAAGCACTGGAGAGGTACCACCAACGCTGCCTCCGCAAGATCCTGCAAATCCAGTGGCAGGATAGGTGCACCAATGTCAGTGTTCTCGCTCAGGCCAACATCCCCAGCATCGAAGCTTTGACCACGCTCCATCAGCTCCGATGGACAGGTCACATTGTCCGCATGCCCGATACGAGACTCCCAAAACAAGTGCTCTACTCGGAGCTCCGGCACGGCAAGAGAGCCCCAGGTGGGCAGAGGAAACGCTTCAAGGACACCCTCAAAGACTCCTTGAAAAAGTGCAACATCCCCACCGACACCTGGGAATCCCTGGCCCAAGACCGCTCAAAGTGGAGGAGAAGCATCCGGGAAGGTGCCGAACACCTAGAGTCTCTTCGCCGGGAGCAAGCGGAAGCCAAGCGGAAGGAGCGCACGTCAACACAAGCACCCCACCCACCCGCCCCTTCAACCACCGTCTGCCCCACCTGTGACAGAGACTGTAGGTCCCGCATTGGACTCAACAGTCACCTGCGAACTCATTTTTAGTGTGGATGCAAGTCATCCTCGGTTCCGAGGGACTGCCTAAGAGAGAAGAAGTAAGGTCCCACAAACAGCAATCAGATAAATGACCAGTTAATGTGTGTTTGAGGGATAAATGGGGACACGGGGAATTCCCAGATCTTTTTGAAGGGTGATGAGAAATCTTTTACACCTAGCTGAGAGGGCAGACAGGCCTCGGTTTAACAATTCATTTGAAAGATAGCACCTCCGATAGTGACCACTTCCTAGCATCCCTCACAACCCACAACCCCCTACCACCTTTCAACCCCTCTTCCTTCTGTGTGTGTCCCTTGCAGCAATCAGCACACAGCTTCCAGGTCTGGGAGGTTTAAAGAGGCCACAACTTCCATTTGCTGTACATTGTCTGCGTCATTAACAAATGAGCACTGTCTCCTGTGGTTTCCTTGATGTCTGGATGATGAAGCAGTCATCTGTTACATTTATCAACTCTGACTCTAAACCACATAGATTTTCCAGTTTATATTTGGTTGATTGAAGTGTCCCATTAAAATAACTTTCTTGTTTTCATATACCCTTCTTATCTGTTCATAGAACCAATTGTCCTCATTTTTATGTTGGTCTGGTGGTATGTAGCATGCCCCTAGTGTTGACTTGATTTTTTTGAATTGTGGGTGTCTAACCAAACAAGCATATTTTGTAGCTATTCTCCTCCCACAGGATCAAGTATACTTATCTCACAAATGTCCATGACATATAGTGCTACACCACCTCTTTTTTGCCCACTCTGCCTTATCTGAACACTCTGTACCGCTGAATATTATATTCATTAACATCCTGATGATTTAGTTATGCTTCTGATATTCCTCCTACATTATAGTTCACAACAAACTCCAATGTTGGCATCTTACTTCTGGTGCTTCTAGCATTCATGTGCATACGCCTTATTATGAAGGCCCTTATAATATTACCTTCTTTCATGCTCCCCATTGTCAGTCTATTCCTGGCCTCTGGTTTATATATGTTTGCCTGAGTATCTGTGTCTGTACCCAACTGTTGACTACCTTCTACCCTACAAACTCTCTCATCTTGGATCAGTTTTCTGCCTGATCTCTCACCCCTCACTGCTAGTTTAAATGACTTTCAATTGTTGCCTTTCAAGTCTCTTTGTTCCTGCTTGGTTTAGGTGCAGCCCAAACACCTGCACCAGTCCATTTTATTCTAAAAGTCTTCCCAGTTATTAATGAAGGTAGTGTTATTGTTTGCATATCAAGTTGCCAGGTTTCAACTTAAAAATTATGACAACCTCCAGCTCTACCTCTCTACCACCTTATTCAACCCCTCCACTGCTTCTGTATTGTCCAACATCCAATCTTGGATGAGCCACAATTTCCTACAGTTAAACATTGGGAAGACTGGAGTGATCAACTTTGGCCTCCACCACACACAGTCCGTACCCTAGCCACAGATTCTATCTCTCACTGTCTCAGGTTAAACCTGACTGCAACCTCGATGTTGTATTTGAGCTGAGCTTCTGACCCCATATCATCTCCATCACAAAGACTACCTACTTCCACCTCCATAGCATTGTCCACCTCTGACCCTGACTCTGCCTCAAGCCATCTGTTGCTGAAATCCTGATCCATACCTTTTTCATCTCCAGACTTGACTGTTCCAATGCTGTCCTTGTGGCCTACCATCCTCTACCTTGTGCACATTTCAGCTCATCCAAAGTCTGTTGCCTGTATTTTATTCCACACCAAGTCCTGTGTATACATTGCCCCGTTCTTGCTAACCTACATTAGCTCTCAGTCCCCCAACACATCCAATTTAAAATTCTCATCCTTGTGTTTAAATCCCTTCATGGCCTCACCTCTCCTTATCTCTGTACCTTATCCGCCCGTACAAGCCCCCCACCCCAGAACTCTGTTCCTCTGAGTCTGGCCCCTTGCATGTGCCTCCTCCTTTCCCCCACTATTGGCAGCTCTGCCTTCAGTCGTCCAGGCACTTTGCACTGGAGGTCCCTCCCGAAACTCTCTGCCTCTCCACCTTCCTCTCCTTTTTTAAGATCTTTCTTAAAACCACCTCTTTGACCAAGCTTTTGGACATCCCTCCTAATATCTCTTTCTTTGGCTCGGAGCACATTTCTGTCTGCACTTTTGTGAAGCAAGTTAGGATGTTTTTCTACGTAAAAGACCCTATATTAATTGCAAGTTGTTTTTTGTGTCGATTCTTGTGTCCAAATAATTTGTGATGTTTCTCAGAGGCGCTTGGTAAGGCATTATATAAATGCAGCATTTTGTATACTAAAATAAATGGTGGATGAATTGGGTGTACTGCTGAAAAATGTTAAGAGCAAGCATTCCAATGATGCCTTGAGTCGAAAAACAATCCTTACTTTGGACACATTTAAAACACATACTTTAGATGCAGTGCAATAGCCTGGGGAGTTGGTCCTTACCAATAACCAAATTGACTGTTGTCTGATTATCATATATTCCCAGTCAACCAGCTTAACAAAACCATAGTGGCAAAATTATGCTGGAGCAGCATAATTTTGTATTATTTTAATTGCAGTCAGCATACTGCTTATTTTAATGTTTTTTATTCCAAAATGTTTCTATTCTCCTTATCCTACAATTTTTATGCTAAACTTTCATTAATAACAGCATAAATTTGGCACAGAAATTGTCGTACAGAGTCACTTAGTTACCCTTTGCTTTAGCTGCACTGTTTCCATTGCGATCCACCCAAGATTGTGTCTGTAGTGGAGTAACATTAGCCTTGAAATTTCGTTGGACCATTATTAGCATATGATGGCTGAACCTCCTAAGTCCATTACATCTTGTGCCATTAGGTGAATGCAATGGGGTATAAAATGGGCACAATGAGGCCAGTTTCAGGGACCAACTTCCTACGCCCCAAGGATGCCTGAAAAATATTTGCCCCAAAATTGGGTTTGGCCATTTTTCAGTCATTTGAGGCGGCCGCTTAAAAACGGGCATTAGTCTTCTTGCATATGTTAATGAGGGGCCTAATACCTGTTTTAGGACTGCTCACGGAAATTGGGCTGCCCTGAGCAGAGCAAGCATTGGTTTTCTAGGCATGGATGCGACCGAGCAAATGGCTGCCACAAAAAAGTTAAGCAATTTTTCAAAAATTAATATGGAGCCAGAAGGAGCACAGCTCTCCTAACTGCTTCTGCCGGCCACGAGCGGGCCCCGCCCCCTTCCCAGCCACCTCCCCGTCACTAGCCTGAGGACCACTGCCAGCGAGGCAAGTGGCCTGAAATTCGTTTTTGGAAGTCATCACCAAAATTACTGAAATGAGGCCCAAGGCCCCATTTCAAGCCAGTGTTGGGCCTCACAGTTGGGGTGTGCTCTGCATGCGCTGCACTAATTCTGAGTCCAAAATTGTGCCCAGATGAATTTTTCCCCCAATATATTTGTGTCTAGGTTATCCAGAGCAAAGACACTGGCTGCTCCAATATCCTTTGAAATTTGTAGAATGCCTATGCATGTGTCGGAACCTATGTGACATAATAGAGTCATAGGGCTCGATTTTGCCAGGCCTGAGGAGGCGGGATTGGAGGCGTGTGAGTTGTTAAAATCGGCAAAAATGGCGGGCGGGCCCGATCCCGCCTCTGAGCAATTTTCCCAAATGCGAGTTTTCTGACCCCCTTTAATCCGCCTCCAAGAGGCGGGATAGGCCCTTAAGGCCCTTAACAACCACTTAATAGCCTCTATAATCCCATTTTGAGAGGCCTTTCCGATTTTTAGACATTTCCCCCATCCTTCACGCCTCCTCTGGAACACGCCAGGTAATGCTGGCGGCCTCACAAGTGGATTGCTTACACACAGCTGCAGCTCCACCATTACAAAGGAGTTTTCACCAGTGATCGTTTGCAGGTGGCATAACTTTCTTGTTTCAGGTCTGGGGAAACTTTTAGCAGGAATACTCAGTGTTGTGGAAGTTTGGAGCCTGACACCCATCTCCAGTGTGACCTCCTGGGAAACCCCTCTCCCCACCTCGACTAAGCGCTTCCTCAACTGAGGCATATTCCAGAAGCATGGCGAACATTTAATTCCTTTCCTCCTGGACATCAGATTCAGATGCAGACCAGCCGCGGCAGCAGCAGAACCATGAGCAACAGCAGCACCAACAGCAGGAGCATCAACAGGAGCGCCAAGCTGCTAGTCACCCACCTGAAGATGCACAGGCCAGAAGGCGCCAGCGCGCGACAACATTGCTGCCCGGGATGCATGGGATGCACTCATCCTGGCCAGATTTGCTTAGCCTGCACAATCAAACACTTTAGTCTCGCTCCTTCTTACCAGAGCACCGACAATGGACAAGAACCTGTGGAATCCTATCACTCTGACCACCATTCCGATAATCGCAAGGCGCCCTAAAACCTCTGTGAAAGTCCCATTTGCGAAATGACACAGGCCACAACTTCAACAGTTTGCCATCAAAACACTTTATAATACAATCACAATGATGGCTGGTCCAAAAACAAAACAACACAGCACCCAAGTGACTACCCTTGTGACTACTTGTGCTTTATCTTCCTCTTACGTGTGCTCCTACGTGGTGCTTCCCCTGTGGCTTCAGCAGATGTGGAGGCCCCTTGCTCACTCTCTTGTTGCTCCTATCTTGACACCTTTGGCAGGCGTCCTCTGGGGTGGTGAATCTGCGCGGGCTCGGCAACAGTCTGCTGCTCCTGCGACTGTGCAGGGGCTGAGACGCCCATCTCAGTTGGGTGAGGACTCTGGTGGGGCTCTGACCGAGGGCTTTGCTGTGGCATGGTTGTGTGAGCACTTGGAGAGGAGCCCTCACTTCCTTGTTGTCTGCCACTAACATCCCTCTCATGGGTCAGCCCCACTTCAGAGCTAGCAATGAGGACCCGTTTCTGCACTGGAAGTCCTACTCCAGAGGACTTGCATGAAGGTCTGGTTTGTTTGCTCAATAGCTGACCATTGCTCCTCAAGAGATGTCATTCTATTCTGAACAATGACCATACTTTCAATACCCTGGCGACTAAGCTCCTCCATGGATGTAGCCATCCTCTCCGCTGGTGCTGGGTGCGCTGAATTCTGCTGACGCTGCGCCCTCAGAGGTTGCAGCTTCCTCTGAGGAGTCTGGAGCTCAGGCTGTTTCACCTGGATAGTGGGGACGGGGGCTTTCGATGGTCCTGTGGGGGAGTAAAGGAAAGAGTCAGAGATGTGAGGCCAAGGTTACATGCACATTGAATATTGCAGATGTTCATAAGTCAATCTGTTAGAGCATCAGAATCATTATCAGTGACTCATGCTATGTCAATGAGAGAGATTCCAAACTATTCTGTCACCAGCTTGCTGTGATGCGCCCATCTGTCCGTCCCCCACTTGGATATCCTCTTCGATCCCAGCAATTTCCAGGGCCGCCTCCTCCCAGGGGGTGAGCTGGGCTACTGAGGGTGGCCCTCCTCCTGTCCTTGCTCTTTCCCTCTTATTGTGGGCTCTCTTTTCCTGCAATGAGGGACACAAGTGGAGTTTGAGTGAGAATGAAGGAGTGAGTGTAGAGAATCCATAGCATAGATGCTTAGAAGGATACAAAGGACCCTCCCTGTGTGTTGAAAGTTGTTGTTGTCATGGCATCACAGTGATAGGGAGTGTGAGGGCTGTATGGTCGAATAGTTAAGTGAATGTGACCATAGAGAGAGAGGGAATGGGTAAGGTTGCAGGGATGTAAGTCTCAAGTGGCATGTGGAAGAAGAGGTTGGCATAGCAGAGTGCTGGTGAGGAGAGGCGATGGGGATCAGATTGAGGGTGATGGGAAAGTCATACTCACTTTTCCTGTGCGGAGAAGGTCATGAAACGTCTTCCTGCATTTCAGCCAGGTTCTGTGGCTCAACGAAATGGAGTTGACCTCCTGGGCCACTTGTAGCCACACAGCTTTTGTCTGCTGGGGTGGCTTTTTTCTCCCTGAGGAAGGGAACAGCACCTCCTTATTACAGCTGGCTCCGTGCACCAGAGCTTGGAGGGAGGGCTCATCAAATCGAGGAGCACACTTTTGCTTGATCGTTGACATTTTCCACAATTCAACTCCTTCATAAAATTGCAGAGCCTTTGCAGTCTCCAGAAGAATCAAGGCTGCTTGCAGGCCTTAAATCCAACAGGATTGATGATGTCATCGGAGGCGACTTTCTGTATGAAAAGACTGATTCGGCCAATGGTTCCCACATGCAGGAAATCAATTGGCCAATTAGGGGAAAATCCCACTTTTTCAACACTTCACTTAGGAGTCGGGGTCGACACGATTTCCACCTGACACGCCCCAGCCCGCCCACACTGACAAAATCCAGCCCATAGAGTTATACAGCACAGAAAGAGGCCCTTCAGCCCATCGTGTCTGCGCCGGCCATCAAGCCCTGTCTATTCTAATCCCATTTTCCAGCACTTGGTCCGTAGCCTTGTATGCTTTGGCGTTTCAAGTGCTCATCTAAATGCTTCTTGAATGTTGTGAGGGTTCCTGCCTCTACCACCCTTTCAGGCAGTGAGTTCCAGATTTCAACCACCCTCTGGGTGAAAAAGTTTTTCCTCAAATCCCTTCTAAACCTCCTGCCCCTTACCTTGAAACTATGCCCCCTGGTTATTAACCCCTCTACTAAGGGGAAAAGTTCCTTTCTATCTACCCTATCTATGCTCCTCATAATTTTGTACACCTCAATCAGGTCCCCCCTCAGCCTTCTCTGCTCTAAGGAAAACAACCCCAGCCTGTCCAGTCGCTCTTCATAGCTGAAACGCTCCAGCCCAGGTAACATCCTGGGGAATCTCCTCTGCACCCTCTCTAATGCAATCACATTCTTCCTATAGTGTGGCGACCAGAACTGCACACAATATTCCAACTGTGGCCTAACTAGCGTTTTGTACAGCTCCATCATAACCTCCCTGCTCTTATATTCTATGCCTCGGCTAATGAAGGCAAGTATCCCATATGCCTTCTTAACCACCTTATCTACCTGTCCTGCTGCCTTCAGGGATCTATGTACATGCACACCAAGGTCCCTCTGATCCTCTGTCCTTCCTAGGGTCCTACCATTCATTGTGTATTCCCTTGCCTTGTTAGTCCTCCCAAAATGCATCACCTCACGCTTTTCAGGGTTAAATTCCATTTGCCACTGTTCTGCCCATCTGACCAACCCGTCTATATCGTCCTGGAGCCTGAGGTTTCCCTCCTCGCTATTTACCACTCCACCAATTTTCGTGTCATCTGCGAACTTACTGATCATACCTCCTATTCATATCTAAATCATTAATGTACACTACAAACAGCAAGGGACCCAGCACTGATCCCTGCGGTACACCACTGGACACAGGCTTCCAGTCACAAAAACAACCTTTGACCATCACCCTCTGCCTCCTGCCACTAAGCCAATTTTGGATCCAATGTGCCAAATTGCCCTGGATCCCATGGGCTCTTACCTTCTTGACCAGTCTCCCATGTGGGACTTTGTCACAGTGACACAGTGAGTATGTGCTTGTTACTGCACAGTGGCACTTCAAGATTTCAAGAAAGTCAGAACACTTCATCGGATCATCGTAACTTTATTGTGTGAATGAGGCAACATTATTTAATAAATCTCAGCCGTAATAAATCCCAGTGATCAGCTTTCATCAGTTATTATAGGATTGTCATGATGCAACAGAATTTCAAAAATACAGAGAGGCAACCACATGAGCTTTTATTTTGTTTTGGAGGGAGGCCATTTGGAGTGGATTACAAACTCTAGATGTTTTAAAAGGAAAAACATATTTTTCAAAATGTTCTCACAAACTGGTGATCACATAAAGTATTGCATTTAGAAAAGATTTATTTCAGGATTGTGAAGAAGGAAGAAGTAATATGTTGATAAAATCTAAGCATTTCTCATGTCTTCAGTGATTTGCATTCATCTCTTTCAATTGTGCTAGTCATGCTCCTGGAAAAATTGTGATGTCAATGTTACCATGGCAACACAATGTAAAATCCCCAGCCCATTCATGCAAAAGCTTTTTGACAATGTAAATTGCCATGGGTATTCTGGAAAAATATTTCAAACAACTTTTCTTTATTTATTTGTGATGAAAACACTCCTTATGGCATTCTTTCCTGGTAAAGCAAAACAGGTCTTGATTATACAAAAGAATTTAATAGTCAAACAGCCCATTACTGTGTTCATTATAGATCCAGTTACTGAAACAAATGTGAATTCCATTTTATTTATAATCCCAAATTGATCTGTCCCTCATTTATAACACAATGCATGCTGTTTATCACTAAACTTACTAAGTTCAGTAATGATGTAAACACATAACCCAATATTTCCCTCTGTGTGTTAATTTTAATGAGTCTGCAAACTCATTTACAAACAAAACATTTCTGAATACAAAGAGTAAAATATATGGGGTAGTATGAACAGAATAGAAGATAACATGATTTATTGCACTAGATTCATTGTGCTGTCGTATTATTATTTATGTTGTAATTTATTTTACCTTTTTGATGGTATGGCAAAAAAGTTGCTCAGCCATCAGCAATCCTCAAAGGGGTGAATAAGAGGTGAAGATGTTGTCTGTAGCAGATGAATGTGAGAAGAGTCAGTGATCACTGCAGAACAGAATGAAATATTTGTCTCTCAACTGAGCACTATTGTTGGAGCCCCACCTCGGTCCCTCCCAAGGGATACTTCTGTCCAGAGCCTGTGAATGGATAAAGTGCACTCTCAACCAGCATGCCTGCCTGTCGGTTAATTAGGTAGCTTGCGCATGTTCCACACATAAGGAAATCATGAGCAAAACGACGACAGCATTTATCAGTATGAAACCATAGTTTTTATAGGTGCTTATGGCTGGTTCTGTAAATAGAAGTGACTCATGGGCATTGGCATAGAGTCGTAACATAGAGTCATAACGGCACAGAAGGCGGCCATTCGGCACTTTTTAATCTCATATGATGTTTGTCGATATTAATCTGAAGGATGCTAAATCAGAAATAAGAGCACCGATATCATAATTTTTCAAAGAGGACAGATTACTGGGTAGCACGAGAATGTTTTCTTTTATTCGCTTATGGGATCTGGGCGTCGCTGGCAAAGCCAGCATTTATTGCCCTTCCCTAGTTGCCCTTGAGAAGGTGGTGGTGAGCCGCCCCCTTGAACCGCTGCAGTCCGTGTGGTGAAGGTACTCCCACTGTGCTGTTAGGGAGGGAGTTCCAGGATTTTGACCCAGCGACGATGAAGGATCGGCGATATACTTCTAAGTCAGGATGGTGTGTGACTTGGAGGGGAACTTGGAGGTGGTGGTGTTCCCATGTGCCTGCTGCCCTTGTCCTTCCAAGTGGAAGAGGTCGTGGGTTTGGGAGGTGCTGCCGAAGAAGCCTTGGCGAGTTGCTGCAGCGCATCTTGTAGATGGTACACACTGCAGCCACGGTATGCCGGTGATGGAGGGAGTGAATGTTTAAGGTGGTGGATGGGGTGCCAATCAAATGAGCTGCTTTGTCCTGGATGGTGTCAAGCTTCTTGAGTGTTGTTGGAGCTGCACTCATCCAGGTAAGTGGAGAGTATTCCATCACACTCCTGACTTGTGCCTTGTAGATGGTGGAAAGGCTTTGGGGAGTCAGGAGGTGAGACACTCGCCGCAGAATACCCAGCCTCTGACCTGCTCTTGTTGCCACAGTATTTATGTGGCTGGTCCAGTTAAGTTTCTGGTTAATGGTGACCCCCAGGATGTTGATGGTGGGGGATTTGGCGATGGTAATGCCGTTGAATGTCAAGGGGAGGTGGTTAGACTCTCACTTGTTGGAGATAGTCATTGCCTGGCACTTCTGTGGCGCGAATGTTACCTGCCACTTATCAGCCCAAGCTTGAACGTCGTCCAGGTCTTGTTGCATGTGGGCATGGACTGCTTCATTATCTGAGGAGTTGTGAATGGCGCTGAACACTGTGCAGTCATCAACGGACATCCCCATTTTTGACCTTATTTTGAAGGGAAGGTCATTGATGAAGCAGCTGAAGATGGTTGGGCTGAGGACACTGCCCTGAGGAACTCCTTCAGCGATGTCCTGGGGCTGTAATGATTGACCTTCAACCACCACAACCATCTTCCTTTGTGCTAGGTATGACTCCAACCAGTGGAGCGTTTTCCCCCTGATTCCCATTGACTTCAGTTTTACTAGGGCTCCTGGATGCCACACTCGGTCAAATGCTGCCTTGATGTCAAGGGCAGTCACTCTCACCTCACCTCTGGAATTCAGCTCCTTTGTCCATGTTTGGACCAAGGCTGTAATGAGGGCAGGAGCCGAGTGGTCTTGGCGGAATCCAAACTGGGTATTAGTGAGCAGGTTATTGGTGAGTAAGTGCCGCTTGATAGCACTGTCGATGACACCTTCCATCACTTTGCTGATGATTGAGAGTAGACTGATGGGGCGGTAATTGGCCGGGTTGGATTTGTCCTGCTTTTTGTGGACAGGACATACCTGGGCAGTTTTCCACATTGTTGGATAGATGCCAGTGTTATAGCTGTACTGGAACAGCTTGGCTAGAGGCGCGGCTAGCTCTGGAGCACAAGTCTTCAGCACGACAGCCGGGATGTTGTCGGGGTCCATAACCTTTGCTGTATCCAGTGCGCTCCAGCCGTTTCTTGATATCACGTGGAGTGAATCAAATTGGCTGAAGACTGGCTTCTGTGATGGTGGGGACCTCGGGTGTCGGCCGTTATGGATCATCCACTCGGCACTTCTGGCTGAAGGTGGTTGCAAACGCTTCAGCCTTGTCTTTTGCACTCACGTGCTGGGCTCCACCATCATTGAGGATGGGGATATTCATGGAGCCTCCTCCTCCCGTTAGTTGTTTAATGGTCCACCACCATTCACGACTGGATGTGGCAGGACTGCAGAGCTTTGATCTGATCCATTGATTGTGGGATTGCTTAGCCCTGTCTATAGCATGCTGCTTCCACTTTTTAGCATGCATGTAGTCCTGTGTTGCAGCTTCCCCAGGTTGGCACATCATTTTTAGGTACGCCTGATGCTGCTCCTGGCATTCTCTTCTACACTCCTTATTGAACCAGAGTTGGTCCTCTGGCTAGGTAGTAATGGTAGAGTGAGGGATATGCCGGGCCATGAGGTTACAGATTGTGGTGGAATACAATTCTGCTGCTGCTGATGGCCCACAGCACCTCATGGATGCCCAATTTTGAGCTGCTAGATCTATTCTGAATCTATCCCATTTAGCACGGTGGTAGTGCCACACAACACGATGGAGGGTGTCCTCAGTGTGAAGACGGGACTTTGTTTCCACAATGACTGTGCGGTGGTCACTGCTACCAATACTGTCATTGACAGATGCATCTGCGACAGGTGGATTGGTGAGGACGAGGTCAAGTAGGTTTTTCCCTCATGTTGGTTCTCTCACCACCTGTCGCAGGCCCAAACTGGCAGTTCTGTCCTTCAGGACTCGGCCAGCTCGGTCAGTAGTGGTGCTACTTGGTGATGGACATTGAAGTCCCCCGAGTACATTCTGTGCCTTTGCTACTCTCAGTGCTTCTTCCTAGTGTTCAACATGGAGGAATACTGATTCATCAGCTGAGGGAGGGCGGTAGGTGGTAATCAGCAGGAGGTTTCTTTGCCCATGCTTGACCTGAAGCCATGAGACTTCATGGGGTCCGGAGTCAATGTTGAGGACTCCCAGGGCCACTCCTTCCCGACTGTATACCACTGTGCCGCCACCCCTGGTGGGTCTGTCCTGCTGGTGGGACAGGACATACCCAGGGATGGTGATAGAGGAGTTTAGGACATTGGCTGAAAGGTATGATTCCATTGCAGTTGTACAGGGCCTTGGTGAGACCACACCTTGAGTACTGTGTGCAGTTTTGGTCGCCTTATCTGAGGAAGGATGTTCTTGCCATGGAAGGAGTTCAGCGAAGATTCACAAGGCTGATACCTGGGATGGCAGGAATGACATATGAGGAGAGATTGGGTCGATTGGGCTTATACTCGCTGGAGTATAGAAGAATGAGAGGGGATCTCATCGAAACATATAAAATTCTGACAGGTCTGGACAAATTGGATGCAGGAAGAATTTTCCCGATGGTCGGAGAGTCCAGAACCAGGGGTCATAATCTAAGGATAAGGGGTAAGCCATTTAGGACAGAAATGAGGAAGAATTTCTTCACCCAGAGAGTGGTGAACCTGTGGAATTCTCTACCACAGAAGGTAGTTGAGGCCAAGTCATTAAATATATTCAAGAATGAGTTAGATATATTTCTTAAAGCTAAAGGTATCAAGGGATATGGGGAGAAAGCAGGGACAGGGTACTGAGTTTGGATGATCAGCCATGATCTCATTGAATGGCGGCTACTCCTGCTCCTATCTTCTATGTTTCTATGTGAGTATGACATTGTCAGGCTGTTGCTTGACTAGTCTGTGGGACAGCTTTCCCAATTTTCGCACAAGTCCCCAGATGTTGGTGAGGAGGACTTTGCAGGGTTGACTGGACTGGGTTTGCCGTTGCCGTGTCTGTAGCCGGTGCTGAGGTCGATGCCGGGTGGTCCATCTGGTTTCATTCTTATTATGTTTCATCGCGGTTAGTTACAACTGAGTGACTTGCTTGGCTATTTCAGAGGGCAGTTAAGAGTCAACCATATTGCTGTGGGTCTGGAGTCACATATAGGCCAGCCCAGGTAAGGACGGCAGATTTCCTTCCCTAAAGGACATTAGTGAACCAGATGGGTTTTAATGACAACCCGATAGTTTCATGGTTACCATTACTGATACTAGCTTTTTATTCTAGATTTATTTAATTAACTGAATTTAAATTCCCCAGCTACCGTGGTGGGATTTGAACTGACGTCTCTGGATCATTAGTCCAGGGGGATTACTAGCCCAGTGACATTACCACTACTGTTACCATGTGCATTGCATGTGTTATTTAACATTGGCTCCAGTGGGCAAAGAAATAGGCCAGGAATTTGTAGTCAGCGACGTAGCAAAGGCGTTTGCCGCTGGCCCTGAAGTAAGCTTCGCACAAGGATCTGTTTCGAGATGCTCGGGTTTTCCGACGTGTAATTCAAATCAACGTAGTATAGTGGGAATCCCATAGTGCGAGCAGCTGTGACGTCAACAGGCTGTCTAAGCAGCCAATCAAAACTCAGAATTCTCACAGAGAGCGAACCAGAAAGCTCTTAAAATTCTAACTTTTAAAAAAATATTAGAGAGAGCAAAACAAAGATTGGGGCTCTCACTTGGGAGTAAAGGTAAACCTGAAATAAAGATGAACAAACTTTTAAAATAATTTTTTTTTAAAGTTTCTTAAAAATTTTAATTTTTATTAAAATGGACAAATTTGACACAGCACAAAATAAAAATTAGTTTTTCAGGTCCATAACCTGTGTTTAGCAGCCAATACGCTGTTAAAACCCCATTTAAACCTAATTCCTTTGGGTCTAACTTTTAGTGTGGAATTTGACAGCGTAATTTCTGTGGAAGAGCCAAAGTTTTCGTCAGGTTCCACTGATTGACAGCTCGACGGAGGGGGCGGTGGCGGCGCGGGGAGGGCACAGCAGAGACTGTGAAGGAGCAGTGAATGACAGACCTCAATGTCATGATTTCCGCATTCGACTGCGCATGCACTAAATTCTGAAGTTGTGGTCAGTTTCAAAGGCGAAATGACAGTGAATGCTGCCAGTTCGCCATCATCAGGACTGCAAATTCTGGCCCATTGTTTCACTTTTTGACTTTGTATCCTATGCAGCAGTTTAAAATATATGGAATATTGTCACCTTTTATTGTGGACCAACAACAGTCATCCAAAAGTATTACTGGATCATTATTTTTCTTCAGTATTTTCTCCCTTTTTTTGTTCCATGCTTTCTTTGATTAGTAGGACCTGATGATAGAATCTGCAGACATTTCCATGCACCGTGTCATCAAGGAAGTGCAAGTAAGATGTTTGCATACCCCTGCAGAAGTGCATAATCCAGATTCTACTGTTTCTGGAGACATTTGGGTAGATACTTGTGTGAAGTGTTTAACTTTCCTTCCATTTGAAATGATCTTTTACATCATTTAACAATCATTTCACCGATATTAACTCTGTTTTAGTCTTTTTTTGTCCTTTTACTCTGCTTCTATTAGAATGCTTGTACATCTTCCCCTTTTCCGTTCTGAAGGAGAGTCCAGCCTGAAAAATTGATTGGTTTGTTTGTTCTCTCCACCGATGCTAATTGACCTGCTATGTCTTTACAGCATTTTCTAATTTGGCTTCAGATTTGCAGCATTTGCTTGATTTTATGAACTGGGTTTGTGCACTGCTGCCACTAGCCTCTGCTCTTTGTCCCTTTAGTTTTTGCAGTTGCAGAACTATAGCCCAAAGCAAAAATCATGAGCATGAGTACACACACTTGCCATTCTGAAAATAATTGCCACTTCTAGCTCTGTCCTTGCAAGTATTCAGGTTTTCAAAATAAATGTTTTTCTTAATGTGTGATTTGTCTGCTTATGTACTGTGAAAAATTCTTTCATGACACCTGTGTGGCACTGAAATTAAACTGACTTAATTTGTGTCCTGTAAATTTGAGTCTGCTATGGAGATACCCAAAGATTCTAGAAATTTTATCTGAAGTTCAAATGCTGCCCTGTTTTTACACTTAATGCAGCATTATGGAGTAATTAATTTTATGAGCTGGTAATGGAGATCACATGCTAATAACGTCAGGCAGGCTGCAAAATGATCCTGCTTCATGCCCAGGTCGTGCTTTTCTTCCAACAGATGTATTACATTTTCTAAAAAGGGGACGGTGACCTATCTTGAGCATTTTACACTTCTACACTGTAATGTGATCATGAGAGATAATGAAGAAAAAATAAAGAGACTGCAGCAACATTTAGAAGTCAGACAGTCTCCCAGGAAGGTCTGGGGTCCTTTGACGCAATTTGAGCAAAGAGCTGACGTACACTGGGGAGGTTGTTCACACACCAAAGCCCATATTTCCTGCCTTGTGGTTTGACATAGTGCAGATGGGTTATACTTGTTAAGACTTTAACCAAATCTGTATCTCTTCTTCTACACTCAGCACTAATTACAGCTGTGACATTGGTCTGTTTTAGTTGCCTTTCTGAGACATAAAAGCAAGCTGCATGGGTTAAAACAACATCACAATAGTTGTTGAAATTTAGAATAGTACTTTTATCATTACAAAGATTAAAAAAGTCTGGCAAGTCTTTAATTCCTGAATGGAAACTATGCAAAATGATAGTGCAGTGCGTCTTTGGAAAATAGATAGGAGTGTTGCAGTGCTGCAGAGAATGCTTTCAGATGTGAAAGAACATTCTGGCATAAGGGTAAAGGAAACTGCATACTTTAGGCATAAGTTGGATCATTGTCAAATTAAAGTCTGGGGAATAGCTGACAGAAGAATACTGTGTAATAGCCCAACTTTGAATAAATGTTTTTCAGCACTGATGTATATTACTCAGTACCAAGATTACCAGAAGAGTTAGATTGTCTCTTTAAAAAAGAATGGTGATTTGGAAAGATTGTGTGTACTCACTGAAGAAATGAGTTTATCGTAGAATCATAGAAATGTACGGCACAGAGGGAGGCCATTCGGCCCATTGTGTCTGTGCCGGCTGAAAAAGAGCTTTCCAGCCTAATCCCACTTTCCAGCCCTGTAGGTTACAGCACTACAAGTGCACATCCTTCCTGAATTAATGCATATTTGCAGTAAATGTGCAATTTTCTGATGCAAGTAATAGTTTGGCTCCAGCATCTGTTTTTAAAGTACTGTGAGGAGACAGCACTGAAATAAATTGCTCTTAGCATTCTCTGTCAAGGCAAGCAGCACTCCGTGAATGTGTATTGAAACCCATTTGTGGAGCTCTGCTCATCGACGTCTGACTGCTAGTGAAACATTCAGTGTCAATGAAGTGCAGAGTGGAACCTCAGCTTACTGTACCAGCACTCAGAACTTAAAGGTGGTGCAGTTGCCCCATCTGGGAACTTTTTAACTTTTTCATTTGAAAGCTTTCACCAGTTGAGTTTATACGCCCCATCTCGCATTGCTTTTGATAAATTAAATCATGTTGAAATTCGTTGCCTTAAACTGGATTTTTGTTGCAGGTTCTGCACTGGTAAACTGTAAAAACCCTGTTGAATCAACACAAAATCTGTTGTATGACAGACCCTATAATGTGCACTGGTCAGAAAAAATATTGGTGTATTCTGGTTTCCAAATGTAAAAAAAATGATTTCAGTCGAATTTATTTCCTGTATTTTTGAGGCATAACTTTAGTGCTTTACACTTAAGATGTAAAAACGTGATTCACTTCTAAAGTCAAAACACTACGTCAGGGTTAGATGATTGAAGTAACTGAAAATGTGGTTTATCGTAATTTATGCACGTAAAGTTTGCATAGCTTGCATTGACCTTAAAGGTTAAGGACTGGATGGCCTGGAATTGGGGTGTGAACACGGTGAACACACGCTGTATGGGCCTAATGATGCCAGCGGCAGGACCACAGGCCTCAATAGGACCAGACTGGCAAGCTGCTGGTGCTAACTGTGGCCCCAGAGTCAATTCACTAGTCGCAGCAAGGGAGCAAAATCGAAAAGTTTGGCTGCTGGCCAAGGGACTTAAGTAAGTCTGGAGTGCAACGCCACATTCCACATTTATGCTGTAATTCAGATGAGACTTTCAGGTGAGATGAAATGCCAAGGTCCTGTCTGCCCCCTCGGGTAGACATAAAAGATCCCATGGCATTATTCGAAGGCGAGCAGGGGAGCTTACCCAACACTTATCCGTCCACCAACACCAGCAAAACTGTTCATTTATCTCATTGTTATATGTGGGATCCTGCTGTGTGCAAATTGGCTGTCGCGTTTCACTACATTATAACATTGGCCCGTAATTTGCGGTCAGTGGCGAAACAAAGGTGCTCGCCGCTGGCCCTGAAGAAAGCTGCCCACAGAGTTTTCAATGTTCAGTTGAGTGCAGCACTCTGTAATGGGGATTCCCAGCGAAGGGCTGCAGACACATCAACAAGCTGTCTAGGCAGCCAATCACATAGAAGAATTCTCATAGACAGTAAACCAGGAAATGAAAAGCTGCTATTATCCAGACTTTTTACAAATGTTAGACTGCGAAATGAAGATTGGGACTTTCACATGGGGATAAGGTAAAAGCTGAAATATCGTGAACAAACTTTAAAAAAAAAAGTTATAAATAAATTGTAATTGTTATCCTAATGGAGAAATTTGACACTTCACATATATAAAAATTAGTTTTTCAGGGCCAGAATGTGTGTTTAGCAGTCAATACGCTGTTAGAACCCCAGTTATTCCTATTCCAACAAGGCTTAACATTTAATAGGGTATTTAACAGCGATATTAGTGGAGAAAAGCCTAATTTTTCATCCGTTTCACTGATTTACCTTATTTCACTGATTTCCAGCTATGGTGGGGGGTGGGGGGGGTGGCTGTGGCAGTGGGGGGGTCCACAGTGCAGCACAGCCTGTGTCGGAGCCGTGAATGACTGACCGCAACTTCAGAATTACCGCATTTAGATGCGCATGTGCTAAATCCTGAAGCTGCAGTCAGTTTCAGAGAGGTAATGACGGCGCTGAAAGTTCGCCGTCATTACCCATCGCAAATTACGGGCCAGTAATTTGCTGTGAAGCGCTTTGGGACGTCCTGCAGTCATGAAAGCTGCTATATAAATGTAAGTTCTTTCTGTAAGCTTCTGTGGTTCTTTGCAAGACTTATTTGGAGGAGCGCAGTCAAATAAATAAATCCTCGCAAGTTGGATCTTGACAACATATGCGTGATACACACACGTGCAGGCATTGGGTGTTTCCTTGATTTTCTCGTCAAATATCTGAAGCTGTATCAATTCATTATTTCTAATTTTATAATCAAAAGTTTCCATCAAGCCATTTCATCGCAACGCTGTGTGAGAAGATATTGGAGATGGGCAACCTGAACTGTCCAAGACCTCATTTGCGCTGAAGGAAGGAAGGGATGTGTGCTTTTGGTGTGAATCTACCGGCCGCTGGAATTTCCATTTCACTTGCCAAGTGCACTGATGAATCAGATCACTGGTCTGATTTGGCGTTTGCACTCTAACTTTAGTTGCAGCATTGAATTTGGAGTGTAAATACACCATCTGAGTTCCACTGTGCATTTACAAGCAAAGACAGTTCAGTACAAATGCGCCTCTGCACTCACAGTGACTCTGCCAAGTTTCAGAGTACACAGTGTATATTGCGGGCATAAATTAGTTGGTGTGATTGTGTTATTTAATGAGAAACACTGGTGTCAGCCAGAAAACAGTGGTATTCAAACAGCATGTATTTACATATGAGGTGGCCTCATCTCTTGGCTGTACTACTAGGTAGGGTTGTTCAATTTGCTTTCAGTTGAACCTTTTAGAGTACTGCCATCAGCTTCTTTTGTGTTGCATATACATTTTTAATTTGGGTAAAAATGAGGGAAGTAAAATTAAATATTCTTTTATCATGACTTTGTTTGAAATCTTGTGATGTGTAAAATATAGGAAATAGGATAATAGTGAATTACAAAGCACTTGTTCAATCAAATAGCTCTAATGACATCACAAACTACAAGACCAAAGCTCAAATCTTTATTAATATCAGCAACATCCTGTGATTGAAATACTGCCTGAAAGTGGAATGAAAGTGGAGGAAATGAGCACTTTCCCAGGTGAATGTCAGTTTATTGTTCTTGGTGCCTTTAATAAAAACAATCATAAAATAACTTCTTTACATAAAATATTTTTTAATGGTAGCCTAAGGTCTCCATCTAATTTCAGATGTCATGATGATGATGATGTAGCTATGGAGAAGTTACTGTGATGCTTTCTACTAAACTAGATAAGCACATGAGGGAGAAAGGAATAGAAGGGCATGTTGATGGGGTTAGATGAAGAAGGGTGGGAGGAGGCTCGTGTGGAGCATAATTACCGGCATGGACCTGTTGGGCCAAATGGCCTGTTTCTGTGCTGTAAATACTTTGTCATACTTTGTAAACATGCTAAAGTCATAGATGTAAACTTAGGGGTCAAAAGTCCACTTTCAACAAAAAGAAGGGAGAATATCTGTTTCTTTCCATAATTAGTAATGTGCTACTGAAAGTGCCAAGTAAGCAACTTTTGAAATGTGATTTCTGAGAATTTAAAAAATGAGCATTTTTATTGTAAAGTGGAATACAGCCCTGTTGATGAAAACTTGACGATGTCAGTGACTACGTTACAAACATTAGTCCATTATTATGGGCATCATTTTACACCAATGAGGTGCGGTATATTTACACTGTAGCTACCGCTCTGAAGTTGGTAGCTACAGTTCAGGTTTCAGCCAGCCAGAACTATTATTATTGCTTGGCTTCTGCCTGGCTGGAACCGTAGGTGCCCTGTTTAGGAGAGAGCTCTGTACATGCCTAGATACACACCTTATTCCAAACTTAAATGTTTAGAAAGTGATGAGAGGAAAATCCCTGCTCTCAAAATATTTAAATGGAGATAAGGTAGGTTTAACAAGTACTCAGGTGGTCCAACTGGATTTGCACTCCAAGAAAAGTCAATTTGAAATGATGCAAGATTACCCTCTCCAGGGGCTCTTAAACAGCTGTGCTCTGGATGCTGGTCAGGCTTTGACTCTGGGTTTACACTGTCAGTTTAGCATCACTGAAAAGTGTAACTCACTTCATACCAACACTAAACAGACATTAGTGTCTACTGTGATAACTGCTGTCAAAAAAAAATGGACCTAAATCTTAGTAAGAGCACCATCATGAGGGGCAGGGTATATATTACACAAATTTTTGATACACTGGAATAATTTAAAGACTGTAATCTTATCTCCGTGCTTACAACATTCATAAACTATTTTATGATTTGCTGTGTCTGAATGTTCAGTTATGCAATGCTACTGCATTAACTGTAGTGTTGGAATCCTTTTAAAAGTGGCTGAAGATCAGATCCATCCTTTATCCATTGCCTTTGCCTGCATCAGGATCATTTTACTTGTAACCAGCAGCACTGTCTACATTCCTGATGGCAGAGCTTGAGAAAATACCTATCCAAATATGTCCGTCTAATTAAAAACCAAGACAATTCTCATTCAGTGTTTGTTCGTAGCTGCCTACCAACTCCATTTGTTTCTAATATTCAGGTATATAGGGGTAATTTTCCAACTCTGCAGACTTGGCTGGAAGCTTCAGTCCACTGGGAGCACATAATTAGAAATCCAGGTGCACAAGTAACCTGATTTTCCGCCATTTAAAATGAATGGTCAGAAAATCATGCACCACACGTGCCCAAACTTTCTGAAACGTACTTCCGGCAGCAAGCGCAAAATCAAATTGTTGCAGAATTTGTGCTCATTTGTGAACACAGTACAAGGATGAGTTTCCAACTGGATGCTCAAAGTGAGGGGTGACGCTCCCTCTGGAGAGCTAGTCAGGAAATTGTGGGTATGCAGCCTAATTTTCTGTCCATTAAATTAAATGGGAGCCCACGATTTCCTGACTAGCGCTCCCCGTCACTGTGAGCGTCACTCCTGTATTGAAAATTGACTTCTTTCGAGGAGATGAATATGTGACGTGACTATTGATGTAGATATCTACAAGAAAGAGGGTTTAATAGAATTTTCGAGCAAGGACATGGAATAGTGAAAATAATAGGGGAGAATTGGTCCATGTTGCACCCATTTTCTGGGCAGAAAACGGTGGCAAAAAAGACCAGTTTTGCGAGGCTATGTCCCACAACCCAAGGAGGCCTGAAATATCTTCGACGTCCCGAAGCGTTCCAGGTGGCCACCTTAAACAGGCATTGGACCCTGTATATGAGGGGCCTAACGTCTTTTTTAGGACACCTTCAAGAAATTGGACAGCTCTGACTGAAGGTGCCGCCGGGCCTGTTCTGCTCAGGTTTTACAGCATTTGCTGTGGCATAACCAGCGGCCCCCAACAAATGGTTAAGTTTTTTAAAATTTGTATCTTGATATGGAGCCAGGAGGAGCAGGAGTGCTCCTGAGGCCCATGCTAGCCCTCTTCCTTAATCCTCTCCCCCTGTGCCTCCAACGACCTACCTGAGGGCCTCTGCTGGTGAGGCAGCCAGCCCAATTGGAAATCCTCAAACCTCCACTGCCTCTGGAGGTGTGACAGTCACTGGAAACTCCCCAATAATCTTGAAATGAGGCCTGAGGACCAATTTCAGGAGATCCTTCATGAGCACGTTGCTGTCGTGCCGCCCACTTTGCTCCTGTCTTGAGCGCTAATCAACCTCTTCCCAATGGCCTACTACATTTCTTCTCTGTTCAACAAAAACATTGCCACACATAGGCCGTGATTTTGCCGGCGCTCAGAGGGCGGTTTCGGAGGCAGGTCCGCTGTCAAAATCGCAATGATTGACGGCGGGCTGGGAACCCGCTGCAAACCCGCCTCTAAGTTTCCAAATTGTCGGGTCTGCAATTTCAGAACAGACCCGACAGCAAGCGGTGGGGGTGGCATTTAGGATAGTTAACTGCTTGTTAAAGACTATTTGCCAGCCTTTTTGTATTTTCACACATTTTCAACGGGGTTCACATCGTTCGGAGATCACATCAGGTAAGTATGTCCGGAGTTCAATCGAGCTGAATAGTTCCCAGCTGCAACTGGAGTATAAAATCTAACCTTTCACATCCATTCAGTTTGCAATGTCAGAAGTTGCTGATTTCAGGATTGGGAAGACACATTTGATCTGTATTGAGGCTGTAAGTGTGTGGTGTAAACTCTCTATGCACTGTCACCTCCTTGGGATAACCTCTCTCCCCAGTGACTGATTGCTTCTAACATCTCATCCTCAATTGCCATATATACAGCAGCATGGGAACATTTTATACTCTCTCACCCTGGTCCTCAGAATCGGAAGATGATCATCCGCAGCAGCAACAGAACCAGGCACACCAGCAGCACCAACAACAAGAGCGCTAACCTTGTCCTCAACCACCTGTTCTGCACAGGGCAGAGGCCGTCAGCGCAAGGCTGCACCGCGCTGCAGGAGATACCCCCAACACAGGGTTTACAGGCAGAGGATGAGCTTCCTCAACATGACTGAGCAGCAGTGCCAAAGGAGGCTGAGACTGTGCAAATATCTGCGACTATGTCCGATCAAGACCTGCAGCCCAGAGGAGCGGGTGGACACTCCTTACCAGTGGCTGTCAAAGTCACCACCGCCCTCAACTTCTTTGCGTCAGGGTCCTTCCAGGGATCAGCAGCAGACATCAGTGGCATCTCCCAGTCGGCCGCCCACAGATGCATCACGCAGGTCACCGATGCCCTCTTTGACAAGTCCGCCAATTACATCCACTTTTCCATGGATGAAGCCAGTGTTAGTGAGCGTGCGCTCAGCTTTGTCAATCTGGCTGGCTTCCCATGGATGCAGGGCGTCATCGACTGCACACATGTGGCCATCAGGGCACCCCATCAGAACCCAGCAGCATTTGTAAACCGCAAGGGCTTCCACTCCCTTAATGTGCAGCTGGTCTGCAACCACAGGAAGAGCATCATGCATGTGTGCGCGAGATTCCCTGGCAGCTGCCATGACTCTTACATCCTGCACCAGTCCACTGTGCCTCAGCTCTTCGCACCGCCAAACGAACATTCCGGCTGGCTCCTTGGAGACAAGGGCTATCCCCTGAAGACGTGGCTAATGACGCCGATGAGGAGGCCATCAAGTGAGTCTGAAGAGCGTTACAATTAAAGCCACATTTCCATGGGAAGTCTCATAGAGCAAACAACAGGGTTCCTCAAAATGCGCTTCAGATGCCTGGACAGATCTGGTGGAGCCCTTCAATACGCACCAGTCAGGGTCTCGAGAATCGTTGTTGTGTGCTGCGCCCTGCACAACATCGCACTGCAGCAAGGATTAGCGCTACATGAGGAACAAGACGCAGAGTGCACAACCTCTTCAGAGGAGGAGGAGGATGAGCAGAATGAGGTTCACCAAGAGGAAGACCTGGAGGAGGTGGCTGACCCAGTGCAACCAGCACGTGAGCACATTACTGCCCGTGATGCCAGGGATGGCCTAATCAATGCCACATTCACGTAACTTTATACAGCACAGACATGTGGCTGCCACATGCACATGAAGGTTGGCATGACCACACTGCAACGCCATAGAACATCTCTACAATGAACAGTTCAATCCTTGCACTGTCATCACCATTGCTGGACAATAAAGGCGCCCTTACCCTTATCTGTGCCACTTCAATTTGTGAGCACACATATGGCAACAAAATCAAACATTCAGAAAACATTACTTTATTACATCAAAAGAACAGAAACTTAACACTCATTTATAGCAATTCACCCAAGTGACTACCCTTGTGACTATTTCTGTGGGAGCTTTCTTTTACGCGTGCTTCTACGTGGTGCTACCTCTGTGGCTTCAGCAGATGTAGAGGCAGCCTGCTCACTTCCCTGCTGCACCTGTTTAGACGCCTTTGGTGGTCGTCCTCTGGGTTTTGGAGCCTTTGAGGGCCCCACCAAAGTCTGCTCCTCCTGCGACTGTGCAGGGGCAGACTCGGGTATCACTGTTCGGGGAGGCATCTGGGGCTCTGACCGAGGGGTTGGCAAGGGGGGGGGGAAGTTTGAGCGCTTGGAGAGGAGTCCCCACTTCCATGTCCCCTCCCACCATCATCCCTCTCGTGGGCCTCCCGCACTTCTCTGCTAGCAAGTAGCTGGAGAGTACCTTGCTGCACATCAGTGAGGCCATGAGGACCCATGTCTGTGCTGACATTCCTCATAACAAGGATGTCCATGAACCTCTGGTTTCTCTCCTCAATGGATGCCCATCTATCCTCTATAGAGGACCATATATTTAGAAGTGTTACCATGTTCTCCTGAGTCTGGCGGTTGCCATCCTTTCCATGGCAGAACCTACAGTTGCCAGTGCGTGCACCATGGCTTTGCTCATATTTGAGATGGACACCTCCATTCTCTGCACACTCGCAGTCACCGCAGTTGCAAACCCTGTCAGAGCCTCCTGAACTTGTTCTTGAAGCTCCAGGATCGCTCTCTTCCTGGATGGCCCCCGAGGCTCAGCGTCTGAATGCAGCTCAGCAGAGCTAGGAGCGTCCTGCGGCCTCCGACGAGGACTCTCCACTGCTGTCCCTGTCTCCACCATCTGATCTTGCTCACTTGTGACTTGTGATACACCAGGTGACAACACTACTCTATCTCACATAGGACCCATCGAGGTGTGCGTCTCTGCGCTGGTGCTGGGTGTGCTCATTTCTGCTGACGCTGCTCCCTCAGAGGCTGGAGGATCCTCTGAGGACTGCTCCTGCTCTTCCTCCTGGACAGTGGGAGGCTGGGCTCTTGATGGTCCTGTGGGAGAGTAAAGGCATGAGTTAGACATGTGATATGTAGATTGCAGACACATCCCAGTTGAGTCACTCATGAATGCAAAATAAGATGTCTGAAAAAAAATTCTGTCACCAGGTTGTTCTAATGAGCCCCTCTCTCCATCCCTCACTTCAAGCTGGTCAACTACTCCTGCAATGTCCAGAGCTGCCTCCTCAGCGCTGGTGAGCTCAGCCAGCAATGGTGCTCCTCCTCTTGTTCTCTCCCTCTCCCTCTTATTGTGGGCTCTCTTTTCCTGCAATGAGGGAAAGAAGTGTAGTTTTAGTGAGAGTGATGGAATGAGTGTAAAGAATGGATAGGATAGATGTTTAGAGGGACACTATGATGGAGTGGGTGCCAATACCAAGTTGCCTCCTTTTGAGTTGTTGTTGTCATTGCATAACGTTGAGGGTGAGTGTGAGGGGTGCATAGCAAGATGGGGATGTGAATCTGTAGATAGGGAGACAGGGATGGGTGATAGTGCAAGGGATGTTGGGGTGAGTTAGGATGTGCAGGAGTAGGGTTGGCAATACAGAGTGATGGGGATATGATGAAAGGCACAGCAGAATTAAGGTAAGTGTGCTTTTATACTCATTTTTGCTGAACGCAGGAGATCATTGAACCTCTTCCTACACTGGACCCAGGTGCGAGCAAACACAGACCTTGCATTCACCTCCTCAGCTATTTGCAGCCAGGCTGCCTTTGTCTGGTGAGGAGGTCTCCTCCTTCCATCCCCAGGGAATAGAACCTCCCTGTGTCCTTTGACTCCCTCCACAAGAACATGGAGGGAGCCATCGTTGAAGCGTGGTACAGCCCTCTGTCTCTCTGCAGTCATTTTGCAATCAAGCAGCACTCAGGAAGCAGAACCGAGAGCAAATGGGGACATGGCCCCCTTAAATACATCGGCAGCAAACGCGTCATCAGAGGAGCTCAACAGACCCGCACCTTGTGATTGGCCCAAGTAACACGCAAATTGTTTGCGCAGAGCGGCTGCAGCTGGGAGCGGGACCGGAACCCGCCAACTACCTCTCCCACCGCGAACCCGCCTCAGCTGGCAAAATCCAGCCCATAGTACGCATTGTGGACTGTTGTCTCATTTCTCAGTAAATACTGTGATGAGCATAAATAAGCACGGATTAAGCCCATTCCCTCCATGCATTATGTGAAATCCATTTTATTTTTGATACTACCCCCTCCCAATAAATCTCCTTCGGAAAGATTCTGAAAAATTTATGTCTGTAAATCAAGCAAAACTAAGAAATACACTGTTTATCCTTGACTGGTTGCCTTCATTAGTGTTTGCATTTCCTTAGTTACAGCAACTCTGAAACCATTATATTTTGATCGTCTCCAGCTGTTCTTTGCCTTATAGCTGTCAGTCATGTTTCTAAACAAATACTCATCCAGCTCTTTTTAAAATGTGAATTGACATCGCATTAACTGCTTTAGCTTGGAACATATTCAACATATCAATGACAGTACTGGGGGAGAAAATCCTTCTAATCTCAAGTCTTGATTGAGGCTTGTTAATTTTATACTTGTCTTCTAGTTGTGTGCAAATAGTTCAAGTTAAATAACCTATTTACATCCACATTATCCATTCCTCTCAGTATCTAAAAAAGCTGGATCATATCTCCTGTCAATCATTATTTTCTCAATTACAACTAAATTTAGTCCTGTCAGTTTCCATTCATAACTTGGGCACTCTCTTTGAACCCTCTCCAATATATTAATGTCCTTTTGAAAATAAAAGCTCCAAAAATGTGAGACTGCACCAGAAGTAGAGTCTCACAATTTTAAGACAAAATGCAAAACTGCTCAAATATTCCAAATTTAACCTTGCCAAGAATGTATGCAAGGTTAGACTACCTTGTTTAAATTTATACTGGATCATTTTGGTCAGGAAATTGTGTTGTGTGCGTCTGAATTTCTAACATCCACAACAGACAATTAAGGCCCCTTGCCCACAATGCGAAGTTGGAAATTATCCCTCCAGCCAGAAGCCATTGAGACACATTTCAGCACATGATTAGCCTTGTTGGTAAAGCTTTTTGGATACTTTCAGCAAATTGTCAGTGATCATATCCAAAACTTTTCCATTTCCACCATTACTCATCAATATCCCTTAACTGTGTACATATGTTTCTTGTTTACTGTTCAAATATATAAAGGTTAATTTTCCTGACCCCCTTCCCTCTGAGGAGTGCTCCTCCTGTCCAGCCCCAGGAATGCAGGGATTTCTTGCCCTGGGTTACTGTTGTGTTGAGCAGCAGCTCTCTGGTACCCCACCCAAATGGCTAGTCTTCAGTTATGATCCGAGGAAGGAAGTGTTAGTGGACCAATTACTGTTAGGTCACCAAAGCTAAGCCCGGTCTTGTCTTCATCCAACATCCACATGTGCACAAGTCTAGCAGGACTCATTGGGTAGCACTCACTAGCAGAAACCTGTCTTTTTTTTCATTCTCTAGCTGAGGCTAATTGTAGCATCTCCACTGATTTGTTATTTTTCTGCACTTTAAACAAATCTGTTGCAAACTTTTATAAAGTTAGAAATTATTGCCAGCGATATTACCATATGAATCTTGCCATACCCGTATTAAATTCCTCTTTCCTTTATTTTAGTAGATGCATTAATCTATTTAAATTAATGCCTCTTTCAAAATAGCAGAGAGGAATTTGCAGTGACCACATTAAGCATCGGTACAATAAGATTATCAACAGTAATTTCCAAACTCAGGTATTTTTTATATCATGTTATTTAGATGATCTAATACAAATATAGCTAGTTGAATTTATTGTTTATATTATATTAACCATTTACTTTTCTTTTCTCTAGGTAAGTAACAACTAAAATGAAGGAAATAAAGAAGCTTGGTAAGACTTTTCAAAAATGATTTGTTTTAAATTGCTTTCAGAGATATAATTTGCAGGCAATAAAATCCCTTCACCTTGCATCAAGGTAAAAATGTATGTGACCTATTTTCAGTAGTATTGCACTTTTAACATATTTTGCAGGTTGCTGTTGAGAGGGTGAGGCGTGTATGTGCTACTAGTGGAATTTAGCTTGAGTTTAACTGTTGCAACCACCACAACCACCTGTAGTCAGTCGGCAGTGTTTATAGTTCTGCTTTAACCGTCCATGGAATATTTTGGTATCTATTTTATTTTGCATTAGGTGCATTTCTTTGATGGGTCAAGCATCTAAAATTACAGGCCAGAATTTAAAAAATAACAGTTTTAAAAATTCTATGGGCTGAATTTTACGGGGGGTCAGCAGGCACGATCGGTAGCAGGTCGGGTGGGAAAGCAGTTTTTTTCCCTAGCGGGTCAGGATCCCGCTGTCAACCCGCTGCCACGTGGCTTTACCAAATGTCGGGTCTGTCAGTGATGAGCAGACCCGGCACACAGCGGCGGGGAAGGCAATTAAAATCATTAGTGGCTTGTTTACAGCCACTTATCAATGTTTTTTCCCCAGCTTTTTAAATTTGAGAGGTCGCCCACCAGTTTCCCGCTGTGCCTAGACCTCGTCTGTGAAGCTGAGGCAGGAGGTCATTGACCATTGAATCAGCTGATGAGTTGACAGCTTCAAATGTCAAGTCAAAGCTCCCAGCTGATTGAGACATGTTCCCTTAACCACTAGCTTCTCTAAACAGCATTTCCACCACAGATTCAGGATGCTGCAAGCCTTTACACAAGTCTCCATCCAGTCTGACCTCATTACCTCTCCCACCATTGACAGATCGCTTCTGTCATCTCTACTTCACCTGCCATCTATTCCATCAGCAGAGGTGCCCTTGAAACTCTCTCACCTTGGTCCTCAGAATCCCACCATGATCAGCCCCAACACCAGCAGCACCAGGCACACCAGCAGTACCAATAACACCAAACTTCTCCACAATCAACTGATGCTGCACAGGACAGAGGGCATCAGCACCCGACCACATTGCTGCCCGGGAGGCCAGGGATGGCCTCGCCATGGTCAGATTTACTTCACTTGATGCTGTACACCCTGGCTGCCACATGATGCACCAGGTTGGCACCACCCCACACCAGCATCATAAAGCATCCCTACATTGACCAAGCCATTCCTTTCACACTCATCACCATTGCAGGTGGTACCGTTATGTCTCACCATTCACTGCAATTCACTAAGCTACTTCCAAAGGTGCACACAAATCTGCCCAAGAACGCAAAGTGTTGAAAATAAAGGTTTCAATGTTTGACAGCACATTAACAGAAACTTTACATAAACATTGCATAAAACACCCAAGTGCCTACCCTTGTGTGTTGTTAATTGGTATGATTGCACTAGGATGAGGGTGAGTGTGAGGGGTGGTTAGTGAGATGGGGATGTGATAATATAGATAGAGAGGGATGGGTGGAGGTGCAAGGTAAGCTGGTGTGAGTAAGGATGTGCAGGAGTAGGGTAGGAAAGGCAGAGTGATGGGGATATGATGAGAGGCACAGCTGGATGAGGTTGAGTGTGGCTTTGTACTAACGTTTCATTATCTACTGAGATCATTGAAACATTTGCAGCACTGCACCCAGGTCCTCCTGACCACGTCCCTGCCTGTGCCCTCCTCTGCAATGTGTAACCAGGCTGTGTTGATCTCCTGGGGAGGTCTCTTCCGCCCATGGGAAGGGAAGAGGACCTCCCTGTGTGTTGTGACTCCCTCCATAAGTATATGGAGTGAGTCATGGGCGAGCCTGGGTGCAGCCCTGCACTTCTGTGCAGTGCTGGTCAGTGTTTGCAGCACCTCAATGCTTTAGAACACTGACAGCACAAATGTCAAAATAAATTTGGCCATGGTCCCTTTAAGGAAACCGGCTGATGACACGTCATCAAATGACGTCACCAGACCCGCTTCCTCTAATTGGCCGGGAAACGTGCTGGGCGAGCTAACAAGCTCCATCAGGGGAAATTCATTTCAGAGGCTGGGATGGAGACAGCAGCGGGGTTGAGACCCGCCACCGACACCGCCCGCCACGGACCTGCCGAAGTTCGTAAAATCGCAGCCTCTATTCCCAAATACCAACAGTTGGTATCATTTTATTTAAACTGTTTTTCCCCTACTTTTTTCACAAAAGCTGTTTCACTCTGACAGACAGAGGAGCCATGGTGCCAGTTAAGTCCCCTAAAAAACACTCCCATTGTGGTAGGGGCAGAAGCAGGTGGGTTCAGTGGTGATGTGGAGCATTTGACAACCATCAGTCTGAAATTCCTCTCATCAAAATTCCTGTCTTTTTTTGTAATTAATAGCCTGTTAATGAAACTACATTATCAGATATCACATGTTTCAAAGCAACACATTTCATAGGTTCTTGGCTAATCATTAATCAAAGAAAAACAGTCATTCGCCTCGTTTTTGACCTTGAGCATCATTTTCTAACTTCAGTTTGTAAAACCTGTTCAGTGCTTTATCTGGAGGCATAATTGAATGAAATTTGGGCCTCTTTCATACTTGTACCTTTCTTTCTTCCACTTTGTGACGAGTAAAACATAAATATCCATGAGTCAAAAGCAAAATACTCCGGATGCTGGAAATCTGAAATAAGAGAAAATGTTGGAAATACTTAGCAGGACAGGCAGCATCTGTGGAGAGAGAAACAGGGTTAATATTTCAGGTCGATGACCTTTTGTCAGAACTGGAAAAGGTTAACGATGTACCTGTAAGACGTGCAGAATTACCCTTCGCCCCGTCCAACAGGTTATAGAGTTCGGACTTGAGACGAATGTGAAATTACACCAGACACACGGGTTCTGTCTTTAACATTTTATTGTTCCTAAGACAGATTCAAAACCCCAACCACTATTCGAGCAGTTCACCAATAATATTACAGGAAATCATACATACAACCACCTGCCGATGATCGGTCCAGTGTTGACTGTAGGTCCTCGTAAGCGAAACGACTGGCCAGGCCCCTCCTTCCTCTGACTGCAGCTTGATCCTCATAGGCGAGATGACTGGCCAAGCCACTTTCTTCTGACTGCAGTGCTGATTTTCTTTAGCCACCGTGCTTTATACAGCTTTCCTTGTCTTTTGTATTCAATCATTCATTCAGAGATAGTGAAATGTTCCTTTAATGTTGGTTTGAGCTGTCAAACGTTTACAATCACACATCCTGTGGGGCTATTATTCAGTTTGTCCTTATCACAGCCCAAAATTGTTCATTCACTCCTAATGTTTACAAAGGTGGCAGAAAACCACTTGGTTTGGTTCATGAGTTACGTCGTATTCTGCATTTCAAAACTTCAAAGGTTTGACTTCTCACCTCAGAAAGGTCACCAGAGACACCATGTCTACAGTACTCAGGGGGTTTGTTTATCTCTGTTGACTATCACTACCCCCTGCAGTCACAACCATGTTTCCTGCCTTATCAGTGAAAGACTGCTTGTTACATTCACCAATTTTATTTCACTTTGTAAAACCTTTTTGCCTGGCAAAGCATTTCAAGAAATATTAAAATTAAGGGTCTGTATATACTTTCTACACACCAGTATATAAGCAAGTACAGAGACAGGGCAGGGGGAGGAAGGAAGCAAAGGGAAGGTCTGTGATAGGGTGGAAGGCAGGAGTGATTAAATGACAAAAGGAACGATGGTGCAAATCAAAAGGGGGTGGTAATGGGACCAGTAAAGAAACAAAAAATAGGTCTAGAGGAGCTGTAAATGACAACAGCAGAACCGTTACCAGTACCTGCTGTTCGCAAAAATGGGAGCGGTGGTTATGATCTAAAATTGTTGAGCTGAATGTTGAGTCCGGAAGGCTGTAAAGTGCCTAATCGAAAGATGAGGTGCTGTTCCTCAAGCTTCCGTTGAGCTCATTAGAACAGTGTAGGAGGCCGAGGTCAGAGTGGGACGGAGAATTAAAATGGCAAGTGACCAGAAATCAGGGTCACACTTGCGGACTGAATGGAGGTGTTCAGCAAAGCGATCACCGAATCTGCATTTGATCTTCCCAATGGAAAGGAGACTGCATCGTGAGCAGCGAATGCAATATACTAAATTGAAAGAAGTACAAGTAAATCGCTGTTTCACCTGGAAGGAATGTTTGGGGCCCTAGACGGTGGGAAGGGAAGAGGTGAAGAGGCAGGTGTTGCATCTTCTGCGCTTGTATGGGAAGGTGCCATGCGGAGGGGAGTGGGTGTTAGTGAAAGGTTCCTTTGGAATGCTGAAAGTGGAGGGGAGGGAAAGATGTGTTTGGTGGTGGCATTGCGCTGGAGTTGCCGGAAATGGCGGAGTGTGATCCGTTGACTGAGCAGCCTGGTGGAACAGAAGGTGAGGACAAAGGGAAACCTGTTGTGGTTCTGGGAGGGAGGGGAAGGGATAAGGGCAGAAGTGTGGGAAATGGGACAGACACGATTGAGGGTCCTGTCAACCACAGTGGAGGGGAATCCTCTGTTGAGGAAAAAGGAAGACACATCGGAAGTACTAGTGTTTAAGGTGGCATCATCAGAACTGATGTGAGGAAGGGAAGGGAAGAGTCAGAGATGGACCGTGTGAAGGCGAAGGAGGGGTGGAAATTGGAAGCAAAATTGATGAAATTTTCCAGTTCGGGGCCAGAGCAGGAAGTGGCACCAATAGTCATCAATGTACCAGAAAAAGGGGTGAGGGAGGTGACCTGAGTAGGACTGGAACAAAGAATGTTCCATGTATCCCATGAAAAAACAGGTAGAGCTCGAACCCATACGGGTTCACATAGTGACAACTTTTATTTGGAGGAAGTGAGCGGAGTCAAAGGAGATGTTCAATGTAATAACAAGTTCAGGCTGGTGGAGGAGGGTTGTGGTGGATGTGGACTGGTTGGGCTTCTGTTTAAGGAAGAAGCAGAGGACCCGCAGGCCGTCCTGGTGGGGGATAGGTGTAGGGGGACTGGACAAGAGCAGGCTGAAACGATGGGTCTATCAGGGCAGCCCTGTTTGTGGATCTTGGGAAGGAGGTAGAAGTGGACTCTGTGGAGTTGGGGTACCATGGAATGTGCGGGGTTGGGGTACCATGGGATGTGCGGGGTTGGGGTACCATGGAATGTGCGGGGTTGGGGTACCATGGAATGTGCGGGGTTGGGGTACCATGGAATGTGCGGGGTTGGGGTACCATGGAATGTGCGGGGTTGGGGTACCATGGAATGTGCGGGGTTGGGGTACCATGGAATGTGCGGGGTTGGGGTACCATGGAATGTGCGGGGTTGGGGTACCATGGAATGTGCGGGGTTGGGGTACCATGGAATGTGCGGGGTTGGGGTACCATGGAATGTGCGGGGTTGGGGTACCATGGAATGTGCGGGGTTGGGGTACCATGAGGCTGCAGGTCTTGGGGGAAGATCTCAAGAGGAGAGGTGGTCAGTGATGGTCTGGGAAACTCTGGCTTGATGTTTAGTGGTGGGTTCGTAGTCCAGGGGGAGGTAGGAGAACATGTCAGAGAGTTGCTATTTAGCCTTTGAAAGGTAGAGGTCATTTTGTCAAACAACAACAGTACCGCCCTTGTCAGCAGGTTTAATGAAATGTCAGAGTTGGACCTGAGAGAATGGAGTGCTGCAAGTTCAGTGAGTGAGGGGAGTAGAGAAATTGACAGCCGATGTCACACTGGCAATTCCCAATGAAAAGATCTAGAGAGGGCAAGAGGCCAGAGGGGGAGGGTCCAGGTGGAACAAGAATTCTGAAGACAGGAGAAAGAGTCCCATGTGCGGGGGCGGGGGGGGGCGGGGGGGGCGGTGGTGGGGGGAAGACTCCTGGCCAAAGAAGTGGACACAGAGGTGAAGGCGATGGAAAAAGAGCTCAGCATTGTGCCGAGCTCGAAATACATTGAGGTGGGGGCATAAAGGGATGTAATGCAAAGAACTGTGGAACAGGACACCTCTGAAATAGAGTGAGTCAGTGCTGCTGAAGAGAGAGCGTGCATTTGGCGGCGCATGGCATTGAGAGTGGATCTCAGTAAGTGGAGAGATCAGTGGTTTGAGGAACGCTGAATATCATGGAGATATCTGTTATCATGGGTGGATCCGAAACATGAAGGGTGGAATTTAAGTTGGAATCCATTTGAATCAATCTGCAGGGGTATGGACAGAATGAGCTACAGATCATATAAACTATACTGTGGCCCAGTGAAGCGATAGGAAGGATACTGTCAGGACATCCATTACCCTGACTGGTTGTCTCAGTGACAATATTTTGTAGAGTACATGCATCAGTATTGTTCTTGGGTACAATTCTATTTCTGCTCTGTGCCAACCTTCAGAGCCTCTTTAGTTTTCACATTGTTTCAGTCAGGTGTCTATCCAGTCTCTGCATTATATAGAATGTTCTCAGCATGGAGAGCTCCAATCAAGCTATTAAGAACCCACCTTTTTTTTTCCTCCTAGAAGCTGGCAGCTGTCCTTCATTCTGCCAGTGGATTTCACACTTCATTCAGCCTTAATCTGTCACATTAACACCACCTCTAGCCTTGCATATCTCTTAATGTCTCTTAATGTCTCTTCATCTCCCCCTTTGTTCCTTTATCCCCTCCCCCTTTTCCCAGCTTTACCCTGGCCTTAAATCTATTTGATTTCCGGCTCTTCCCAGTTCTGATGAAAGGTCATCGACCTGAAACGTTAACTCTCTTTCTCTCTCCACGGATGCTGCCTGGCCTGCTGAGTTTTTCCAGCGTTTTCTGTTGTTATTTCAAGCTATTAAGAAAGTTCATTAACTTAGTTTTAAAAGAAATAAGATAAAATAAATTTGAAAAACATGTTTTAGATTTACACTGCAGAAGAGTAGTATCTGTACAATATAATTTAATCATAATGGTCAATGTGGTGGGGCAGTTTTTTGCAGAGACTTCTATAGAAAAGGATCTTGCACAAAACTCTCCATGGAGCAAAAGTACTTCAGTAGCCCACAGCATGTGAGTTCCTGTTATTGTATTGAAATCTTTTGGTGAACAATTTACTCCCACAGTTTATGGCAGCTCCTGCAACACATATGTTCCCCAGCAGTCATCAGAGTGCTTTTTCAGTTTAAGCTTTTCCAGATACTTAACTACTAAACCAGATAACAGTGCTTCTTTCTTCTCATTTTGTGTATTCCTCCTTTCCATGCACATTCCCTGATTAAAAAGTTTGAGCAGCTGGCCTGTGTCTAGACTTCTACTGTTACTGCTTCATAGAAAATAGGTACAGGAGTAGACCATTCGGTCCTTCGAGCCTGCAGTGAGGAGAGACAAAAGGGTTATGAGCGCTTGATCATCTCAAGCCTCCCTTTTCTCCTACAATTTGCTATCCTTCCTTTATGGAAGGTGCCATTTCTACTTGGTGCGTCTCCAGATTGTCCTTAATGAGATCAGGAATGTACTATATGAACTTGTGAGGGAAATCTTAACAAGTTGTGTTTTAAGCAGCTTTATAAATTATTTCATGGGTTATTATTATGCCATTTTAATTTCTGTTGGACAGTCACACTCGGGGCCTGTGATTCAACAACTTGCACAATTTACACTCCTATCTCTAAAATTATTGCAATAATTATTCTGATTTATTCTGGTAATGGTTCAGTAATTGCCATTGGATAGCACTGGATTTCCTTGTGAAATAAGATCTTACATTTCACCAGTTTTAGCTCTAGTTTTAAACACCTTTAAGTGCTTCAAATCCAAATGTGTTTCAAATCATCTATTTTAATCGAGACTAATGTTAGTCTGCAAAAAAAACAAGCAAGCAAAGTGGATTTAAATTAGGGTTCTGACAAATGGGGCATTTAAATACCAAACTGTCTTGTTTTGTCAACATACCAAGGAAAGTGTTCTCAAATTTGTAAATTAATATTTCACCCAAGTCGTGTTTTAGATACAGATGTGAATGTAAATGTTAACAGACCTAACAAGAATTCAATTTTCCACTTCAAACTGGAAATGTATGAAGAACTGATTGTTTAACCAAGTAAGTATAATTAACACCAGTGTTTGTGTGTGCAGTTATACTGTTGATATTGAAAATGTCATCAGATTACAGATTGGGATAAGGTTGTATTTTGGAATGGGTGAGAACTAATGCAAAACTCCTTAGGTTAAAAATTGGTCAAAAGGAGGCTGCTGATTGTTGAGAATATTATGACATGGGGGTAAGTTTCGCATAAACGTTATAGTATAAAAAAGGTATCTCAAAGCACACAATTTCATTGGTTTCAGTCCTTCACTGATGTGCTGTAAGCACTTTGGCATCCTACATGACAACAGAAAGTGAGAAACAAAACCTTGTATAAATCATCATATTTCAGGTTTTAGCAACCCAAGTTCTGTTGCAGCACTTGGTTGGCCCTTGTTAGATGCATATTATCTTCTTCACTGTTGCCTTTTTAAGGTGTACAACCCTGTGCCTGGTAGGGGTTAGATATTACCTGCAAAAACTGTTCTTCACATTATCTGGTTCTCCAGAAAAGAAGGACACTCCAGCTTCAAAAATAATTCTTTGATGATGTTTTGATTCCATTCTAAAATAATGTCCAATAACTGTTGCACAATACGTTTGTACTGAAATTGTAGTTATTTATAATCTTTTCACTTCACCAGACTGTTACCAGCAGATCTTTGTCACAAATATAACATTTTATTATTTTGAAGAACTTGATTGCCTTTAGTTTTCTGAGTGTGGTGTGCAAATTGAAAGTCATCTGAGATTAACACTTTGGTTACAATATGAATTAAAGGAATTTGCTTCATAAATAGATGCATTTAAGTGTCGTGCATTCTCTTAAAATGATGTGTCAAAAATTAGGTTTAATACACATCAGTTACTATAAAATCATCAAATTCCATGACCAATTCCAAAAATTCTGTCTAATAATTACGTAACCTTGGATCAGAATTCTTCAGCTCTTCTCTCCCCTATCCATCACTTAAACCCTAAGTATTAGTACTTTTGACCTTTCAAGTCAATCTGCTTATATTCAAAGCAAGACTCCAATTTGGATGGCCTGAGAACTATCACACCTGGAATTTCTGTGGGGATATCCTGCCTTAATGTCAGTGTGAGTTTGGCAGAAACCCATGAGAAATGGCGTTTCAGCAGGGTTAACGCAAAAGTTATGGTGTTCAGGAGAACGTCATGTAAATTCAACTCCTGGTTATTAAACTTTGATTTGGCCTCTGCCTCTTAATCTTGTGTCACCTAAGATGCATAAATCTCAGAAACTCCATCTTTCTAAGTGTACCTCTGTCCAGGAGAGAGTAATTATATTTTGAAATACTATCTTTTTATCTCTACAGTCCGAGTTAAAATCTAACCCAGACAAAGGTGGTAAAAATTTATCCTGTCTCAGAACATTATTTACTGGTTTAGTTTAGGTTGACTTAGTTTATTTTCCAGTGATCGTGGGACCACAAGTGAAGAAGTTTCCTTGAATTTTGGCACTAGTTTCAGTTCACTTGGCAATCTCACAAATTTCAGAATCTAGAAGAATAGAAAATGTGTATTAAGGGGTAAACTTTTAAGGTTGCGCTTGGTGTACATTATTAGATTAATGTAGAGAAACTTCATGCTAAATTTTTAATGCGCCATATTAATGGCATTGCTCACAGCTACTTAGAATAGGAGCAGGCAACACATTTGGGCAGAAGGTGGCAAACGTAAGAAGTGATCATGTATGCCTAATCAGGCTGAATTTCAATTATAGCATTGAAATCATAAACTTGTATGGAGAAGAGAAAGACCACAGTGTAGCAACAGAAAACAAAGAAAATAGGAAAAAAACAGGAATTATTCTTAACTTAAACCAAGCATGAATGAACCTGCTTATACAGCAAAGAAAGGGGCAACAAAGGCAAGGGGAAGGGGTTCTTGCAAAGAAAATAAATGAGTCTCAGGCCCCTGGGATAAGAAAAGCCTCCAGACAGCAAGGAGGGTAATTTTCACCTTCAGTGCCTGGGTGGTAAACCTGTGGAGCGGATCGCCCGTATGTTATAGAAGCCACCCGATCATCATTTCCATGGCGGTTGGAGCCACTTTGAAGAAATTATCACAGTCATTGGTTGAAATTGTAACCTTTCGAGTGATTATTTTTCTGTTGCATGTTTGCTTCTGTATATTTCAACAAATCGTTATGCTTATTTGAGCCAATGAAAAAAGAATGATATATCATTTACAGGACTTTTAATTATTTAGACTTGTGTGAAAGCAGATGAAATACAAAACATCTGGCAATAGCATTGTGAGTTTCTTGTTATCAGTTACTTTGGGGGGAATTTTGCCAGTCCTGGGGAGGCGGGTATGGAGGCAGGACTGCCGGGAAAATGGCAGAAACTGGGAGCGTGTACTGAACCCGCTCCCGACCCGCCTCCGTGCCATCTTCCCGGGAGGAGGGTCCCTGACTCGCGCAGGGACCCGTCTCCTCGAGGCGGGAAGGGGATTACAGGCAGTTAAGAGGCTTATCCCCATTTTACCCTTGTAAGTGCAGGCTTCCCAACGGCTGCGAACCTCGCCAGGGTCAGTGAGGCAAGCAGTGGGTCTGCGGGGGTGACAGGGATCGAAAAGTCCGCTGTGGAGGTGAGTGATGGGTGCAAGTGTGGAGCGATAAGTATGAGAGGTGAGTGCAAAGTGTTAGAAAAAGTTTACTTACCTTTGTTTCTTCCTGCGGGCTTCAACCCTTGGGGATCCGGAGGTGCCTCATCTCAATGGCAGAGATGACAGAATGGCTGCTGCATTCTCAGATGCAGCAGCCATCTGATTTCTGCTGAGGAAAGAGGTTTGGTGAGTCTTCAATACAAGGGCTCACCTTAGAACAGAGATTGTTAGTGTTTGACAGCCGCTGACAATTCATCTGTCAAATTTTTAGACAGATGAAACATCATACGCTGACGTTCTCTGTCACCGGCTTTCCCCTAATTGGCCGGTTAAGCCTGCAGGGCGGGCTTAACAAGGTCAATCAAGGGAAAATAGTGTAGATTGGCCGGACGTTGTTGGAGGCGGGACTGAAACCCGACAGCCAGCAGTCCCACCCCCAACGCGCCCCCATTGACAAAATCCAGCCCTTTGAGTCTGGTCAGTTGACTAGCTTATGTGATTTTCTAGCTGCAAAATCGTGCTGTATTTGCAAACAAAAGTATTCAACAAAATAGAAGTTAGCCTCCAATGGTCCCTTAATGTCTTTTGAACATAAGCCTATGTTTCTGGTTGACATTATTTTAACACTGGAAATTAACCTGTCTGAAATAAATGAAAATAATGCCAATCGGAAAATGTAAACTTATAATTTTGGAAGTGTTCATTCAATCTTTCATTTTGAATGGCAATTTTTCTCATCAAAGCCTTACTTTCCTTCAAACTTGTTTTCCTGAAGTCTTTGAAATTGTTACCACATAACCAAAATGCTATATCCTTTCGGAATAATGCATAATTGATTAATACTCAAGATTACTGTCAAATGCACTTCTGTTCTCTTTTAATCATAAAGTGAATTTAAATTACATCAATTAAAAAGTGCTTGATGTACAGATAGCCGGATTTTTTTTGCTACTTAACAAGCCTGTACCTATTAGAGAGACTGTGAATAAATTAGATACTTTTATATTAATGTTAGAGATGAATATTTAGTCCAAACAATAATTTTAAACTGGCCAGACCAAGATAAATGATGAGTTAATTTGTTTTGATAGTTTTTTTATGGAACTGAACAAACAAAGAGAAGGGGAAGAGAACAGCATGTAAAATTCAGGAGTCAGGAATGGTGACTGCTGTCACAGAGAGGCATCAGGTGGCATTTGATTCTCTGCGCTCTCACCCCACACCTCTAATTCTCATCTAGCCTGTTAGTGTAATCAACTTTTTACCCTACGCTCCCGCCCCCCCCACCTCTAATTCTACTCTTCACCCAGACTTCACGATTCAATAATATCAGTTTCACAGCCACTCCGACCCTGGAAGTAAGATCAGGTTTTGAAGGTTCCAGTGTGAACTGTCAACCAAACCTGAAGTGAACGTAGGCGTGATTGCTGGACTGTGAATGCACTGTCATTGACATATTATCCAACAATGTATGTAGCGTTATCGTGTTCTGTCCAACATACCTTCTAGATTATATTCATCAAAATATGAATTTTTGTCAGCAAAATTAGTTAAATTCATTCCTGCCATATATTATTGAATACTACCAATTTAGTTTCTCCCTTTATATTTTCGAACTAAGCTGTCAACATGTGTTGCCTCTATCACTTTTGGTATACACTAAGCAAAGCAGAAAGGCATGGCAATTGTGTAGGGGGCATTAAATGTGACTGCTAACTCATCCAGATAATTACAGGCATTAGAATATTATTGGGGGATATCAGCTGATTCAGAGCCTTTGAACCTCCCTATTTATTGTTAATATTAGATTGGCAAAATGTTTGAGAACCAAAATAAATTGAAGTGTTTTATTAATGGTTATCTCCAAAAGGCGCATAAAATAGTAGTTCTGATGTTCAAGATCAGATTTCTCAGCCTGGTTTCAGTTCCTCGTCTAAATGTCAAATGTCAGTGAAATTGTTTATTTGCTTCTTGGTAAAAGGTTATATTTTGCATTGGAAAGTAATCTTTTGTTAGTTCTGCTTTTCTTCATCTCTCATTTTCATGTTTTATGGAGTGTAGGGTAGAAAAGTTATGCTTTGTACAGGACTCAGATGATTATTAAGACAGTTATTTCATGTTGAATTTTAGCCAAGAACTTCATAAAAGTGAGGGTGCCAGAATGTAGCTTTTGGAAGAGTGTATTACAGTAGGATGGAAATTATGTCATAAATAATAGCTTTCTGGATTAACCCTTGGACTGATGGTAAGTCTTGGAATAGGAACATAGGAATAGGAATATAGGAACAGGTGTAGGCCATTCAGCCCTTGGAGCCTGTTCTGCCATTCTAGTAGATCATGGCTGATCTGTACCTCAGCTCCATTTACCCATCTTTGCTCCACATCCCTTAATACCCTAACCCCCCCAAAAAAGGAAAATAAATTGATCTCAGTCTTGAAAATGTCAACTGTCCCAATATCCACAGCCTTTTGGGGGACAGATTTCCAGATTTCCACTACCTTTTGTATGAACAAGTGCTTCCTGATTTCACTTTTAAATGGCTTAGCTCTAATTTTAAGATTATGCCCCCATGTTCTGAATTTCCTCACTAGAGGGAAATTTCTCTGCATCTTACCCTATTGAATACCTCTACCTTTGAAACGCCTCAATTAGATTATCCCTAAACTAGGAAGATTATAGTCTGTGTAAGTCTTCAGCTCACACACTGTGACACAGAAACAAACACCAATATTAAAGTCAGAATAGCTCTATTTCTATAATATTAAACTAAGGTAAAATACCAAAAATCAATTTTAAATTTAAAAAAAAACATTTTAGCGGTGATTTCACAATCTGGCACTCCAAGTGGGGAAGCGCGTTTGTAGGGAGTGCACCTCAGGAAACTGTGTCTGTGATTTTCAGTCCATCGCAGAATCATCACTTTTAATTCTGCCAGTACTGTTTTCTTTCACTGCTAATCTCTTATTTTCCATTCTCTCTGGCTTATTTTTATATATTTAATTTCTACTGCCCAATCTATTCCTCTTTTTAAAAAAAAATGTTTGCCTTAAATTTTTTTTCCCTCCTGAATTTCTGCTTCCATTCTGGATATAGGAGCAACATTAAAAAGTGGACTTTTATTGGCGGAAAATTAGAAGCCAGTATTTCAGCCAATTGAATGCCCGAACACCGAAGCTTGAGATACTTGCAGCAAAACTGACTGACAAAGAAACAAATTGGTGGTCCACACAGCTAAAGCTTATCCAGATGAAAAAAAAAGCCTGTGCTAAGTGTTGGAATCATTGAAAATTTGGCTCCTGCAAGTTGTTTGAAATAAACAGTTTTCATGTTATAAATGTGAATTGCAAACAAACTTGAAATTAAGAAGCAAGTGTACCAAAGTTACCTTTCTCATCATTCTGAAACATTGGCAACTCATAGCTACCTTCGGATTGGCAATTAAGCACTATATTCAACCCAAGTTTTTTTTTATGACGTCGTGTCATCAGCCAGTTTCCTTAAAGGGACCATGTCCAAATTGATTTTGACAGTTCTGCTGTCAGTGTTCTGCAGCATTGAAGTGCTGCAGAACACTGACAATGACTGCACAAAGGTGCATGGCTGCACCCAGGCTCTCCCATGACTCCCCTCCATATGCTTATGGAGGGAGTCACAGCACACAGGGAGGTTCTCTTCCCTTCCAATGGGCGGAAGACACCTCCTCAGGACACCAATGCAGCCTGGTTGCACATTGCACAGGAGGACACAAGAAGGGATGTTGTCAGGAGGACCAGGCTGCAATGGCACAAACCTTTCAATGATCTCAGTAGATCACGAAACGTTACTGCAAAGCCACACTCAACCTCATTCTGCTGTGCCACTCATCACATCCCCATCACTCTGCCTTCCCTACCCTAAACTTGCACATCCTTACTCACACCAACTTACCTTGCACCTCCACCCATCCCTCTCTATCTATATTATCACTTCTCCATCTCACTAGCCACCCCTCACACTCACCTTCATCCTAGTCCAATCATACCAACTAACAACACACAATGGTAGGCACTTGGGTGTTTTAGCCAATGTTCATGTAAACTTTCTGTTGATGTGTCAAGCATTGAAATCCTTATTGTCACCGCTTTGCCTTCTTGGACAGATTTGTGTGCACCTTTGAAAGTGTCTTAGTGAATTCCAGTGAATGGCGAGACATAACATCCCCCACCACCCCCCAATGGTGATGAGTGTGAAAGGAATGGCTTGGACATTGTAGGGATATTTTATGGTGCTGGTGTGGGGTGGTTCCAACCTGGCGCATCATGTGGCAGCCAGGGTGTACAGTGTTAAGTGAAGCAAATCTGGACATGATGAGGCCATCGCTGGCATCCCCGGGCAACAATGTGCATGGGTGCTGATGCCCTGTGTCCAGTGCAGCATCAGTTGATTGTGGAGAAGGTTGGTGTGGATGTTGGTGCTGCCGGTGTGCCCGGTGATGCTGGTGTTGGGGCTGATCGTGTTGGGATTCTGAGGATCAAGGTTAGATTTTTTCAAGGGCACCGATGCTGATGTAATAGATGGCAGGTGAGGTTGAGATGACAGGAGTAATATGTCAATGTTGAGATAGGTTGTTCCAAGAAGGTGACAGTGGATAGAAAGATTACTGCAAACACTTCAAAAGTGCATAAAGCTGAAAAGTGGGTTCCAAATACTGAAGTCTGAAGCTTCTGAGATTGGAAAGTGACCAGCTGGAAAATGGTAGCTTTTGTATCACTTTTGCAGCTGTCACCTAATGAAAGAAATGGAGAGTTGTTCAGAACCCGACATACTTACCTGGCGTGATCCCTGAGTGACGGGAACCTCGTGTAAAACTTGGAAAAATGCTTTGTACCTGGTAAAATGATGATTAAATTGCTTTAAACACCCTCTTAACTAGCACAATTGCATGACCCACCGCTTAGTGCCGTGCCTGCAAAGCGCAGGCAGAACCAGCACGAAGGAAGCTCACAAGGAGCTGGGTTTAGAGTGGGATACCGCTCCGCTGTCAATCTTTTGGATTTTGACAGCGGACCCGCCTCCGAACCCGCTCTCTGAGCGCCAGCAAAATTCAGCCCTGCATATCTCAGTGAGGATTCTTCAATCTGATTGGTTAAAGAGCCTTGCTCTTGCTTGTCCTGCTCACGGGAGCCACAGGGCCCCCTTAGAGGGCGCCACGCTGGATCAGACACCTGATTAGAGTACGTATCCACTCAAAAGCCCGCAAAAACTCTGTGGGCAGCTGTCAGAGAGATGAACGGCGAGCGCCGTTCCATCACCACTGACTGCAAAATCTGAGCCATTATGTGTTACGATTTTAAAAGAAAATAGCATTTTCTCCAGTATTTTTAGTTTAATCTAACAAACAGTATTGAGTGATGTTCGTTAGTTTCAAATTATTTCCAATGGTGAGCTAGATCAAAAGATATTACATTAAGTTGTGCTTTCTAATCAGCTAGAGTATTTAAGTTTTTCTTTTTAATGTATAAAATTAGAAAATATATCAATGGAAAATAGACACTACACATTTCATATTGATGTTTAATTGCATCCATTTAATGCATTTCTGTCGTAAGTGTTGCAAGCAGTGTGATTTAAAAAAAATAGTATCAGAGCCTTACTTACACGTCAATAATATATTAAAGTTCTTATGTAGGTGTTTTAAAACTGTCATGTAAACACTTCCTGAAACATTTCCTATGGGAATTCTCCAATGTAAAAATGTCCACACTGACCTATTACATGTCCAAAGTCAATATTTGCCTTGGATTTTAGAGCGGTAACTAACCTACCCATAAGCAACACCACGTCATATCTACCAATTATGTTAAGCAGTATTATAAATTTGCAGCAAGATGCGTGACCTTGAAGGCGGGCAGCAGGAGGTTGGTGAGTGACCAGAGTCAGGGACTGGAAAGTGTGGTCCAGTAAACACCAGTAACCAGGCTACAGGCTACCCTTGAGCAACACCACTATTGACAACAAAATGAACTACTCAACTCTATTGAGTACAGCTCTCTTTCTTTCATTTAAACTGGTTGTTCAGCCTGTGCTTCAAATGTATCCGGATATACAAACCTGGTGTCTCTGTAACCTTCTCCAGCCCGCCAACCCTCCAAGAACTATGTGTTCTTCCAACTCTGGCCTCTTGTGCAACCCTTACTCCCTTTGCCCCACCATTGGCGCCGTGTTTTCAGCCGTATAGGAACAGGAGTAGGCCATTCAGCCCCTCGGGTCTGCTGCTCCATTCAGTTAGATCGTGGCTGATACAGGCCCCAAGCTCTGGAATTTCTTCCCTAAACCTCTCTGCCTCTTCAGTTCTCTCCTTTTTGAAGACCCTCCTTAAAACCTACCTCTTTAACCAAGCTTGTAGTCACCAATCCTAATATCTTCTGCTTTGGCTCAGTGTCAAATTTTGTCTGATTTCTCTCCTGATGCGCCTTGGAATGTTTTCCTATGTTAAAGGTGCTATATAAATACAAATTGTTATTCTAATGTACTAATGTCAATACACTTGTTCTTTCACCTAATGCTGGAGCTGTTGTTGATCTCTGTTCAATATCTGAATCATACAATTGATCTTGTTTTCAAACTCTATACATCCTCCCTTTTGACAAATCAGCTCTTGGCAATAAAATATGTACTTTGCACCATCTCTTCTAGCAGCCAGTTAGCACATTTTTGTTCTTGTTTTCTCCCCTTCGCTCCTCCCATCTCCTGAAGTTACTGACTCTTATTGAAATACGGTTCCACAAGTGCCAGCTACCATCCAGTATCTCTGCCAAGTGGTTGTTTTTCATATGTGAGTTTAGACAGAGTGTCAGTCTGGTGTTCCACCATAAGGGACATTACAGACTAACTTTTTAAAAAAGTTTTTTCTTCCCTTTGATTTTTGTCCATTTTTGCCCTTCATTGTTCCATTACATTTGTACGTTTTCCCCCTACTGGAACTATGGTTTTAGATTTTCCCAGATTTCTTATTACTACCACTCTACTGATTAGCCAGTGTGCTGTTAATATAATAGGAAGATCAATTATTCAGTTCTTTGCACATATCGCTGAGTTATCGGGTTAATGTAAAGACAAACATAGAACAAAAAATGCACCAGGCATTTCCTGAAGAGCGCGATCTTGAAAGGTCACATAAATCGTATAAATATATATGGGGGAGAAATTCGACTTATTTTGCCTCCCGTTAGTGCCGGCGCTAACTGGGCGCAAGCGACTTTGCGACCAGGCGCGGCACCGCTAACGACTTCCGCCATATTCAGTGGCAGTTTAACGGCGGCGCTACGGCATTGCACCCCGATCTCCTGCACTCAGAGATCGTGACGTCATCTCTGGGTGTTTTGCCCCGTTAGCGCCCCAGACCCTAAATTGGGTATCGCCCCCTGAAGCTGCGCCGGGCGATGACAGCGACAGCTTCAGGGGATGTGTACCGGCTGGCGGGCCGCTATCGGGGCAAGAATTAAAGGGGAGGTGGCCGGCTAATGTGAAAATAATGTGCTGTTTTCGTTGCCGCTCCAGTTGTGGTTTGTTGGCGGGTTCGGTGCTGCGATCGCTCAGCCCGGCACTCCCACTCCCCGCTGGTTCAGGTAGGTGGATTCTTCTTTGGCAGAGTATGCAGCTTGAGCCCTTCCCTTTAATTGAGGGAAGAGCCCTTCATACGCGGCAGCGCTATACGGCCCAGTGCGTAGCGCTGCTGAGCCGTGTGCCCCGCTCCCACCCCAGGAAGGAAGTGGTGTGCTTGATTTGGCGCTCCACTTCCTTCCGGGGGCAGTAACCCAAATTTAGCGAGCGGGGTGGAACTTCCACGTCTGGCGCAAAATGTCTCGCCCCCCGGATGTTACCGCCCTCAAACGGGGCGATACGCAATTTCTCCCCCTGTGTTTAAACTATTCTCGGGTGCTGAGCAGCTAAATAAGATGCCATTTAGTTATACAACTGGCAGCCCAATAGAGGGTGCTAAAGGTACAATGACTTCTATCCCATCCTGATTCTGGATTGTCTCGGGGCCAGATGTTAATAGATAATAGTTTCTTTGAGTCTGTGCTGAAGCTAGTTTAAAAAAAAAGGGGGCCTTGTTCAGCCCGCCCTGCGGGCTTTCCGGCAAATTAACAGGAAACGGCTCTGATGACGTCATTTGATGACGTGTCATCAGCCGGTTTCCTTAAAAGGACCACGGCCACATTGAGTTTGACAGTTGTTCTATCAATGTTTGACAGCACTGAGGTGCTGCAAACACTGACAAGCACTGTACAAAGGTGGACGGTTGCACCCAGGCTCTCCAATGACTCCCTCCATATGCTTATGGAGGGAGTCACAGCTGCAGGAGGTTCTCTTCACTTCCAAGGGCGGATGAGACCTCTCCAGGACACCAACGTAGCCTGGTTGCACATTGCACAGGAGGGCAAAAGCAGAGATGTCGTCAGGAGTTCCTGGCTGCAGTGGCGCAAATCTTCCAATGATCTCAGTGGATCATGAAACATTACTGCAAAGGCACATTCAAACTCACCCTGTTGTGCCATTCAACACATCCCCATCACTCTGCCTTCCCTACCCTTCTCCTGCACATCCTTACACCAACTTACCTTGCACCTCCACCCAACCCTCTCTATCTACATTATCACTTCGCCATCTCACCAGCCACCCCTCACACTGACCCTCATCCTACTGCAAGCATACAAGAGTCAGTACTTGAGAGGTTTAGCCAATGTCCATGTGAAGTTTCTGGTAATGTGTTGTCATACAGTGAAATCTATATTTTCAACCCTGCTCCTGATTGGACAGATCTGTGCTCACCTTGAGAAGTGTCTTACTGAGTTCCAGTGAATGTTGAGAAGTAAGTTCCCCACCCCCACTATAGTGATGAGTGTGCATGGAATGGCTTGGACATTAAAGGGATGCTTAACGGTGTGGGATGGTGTCAACCTGGCGCATCAAGTGGCAGCCGGGATTTACAGCGTCAATTTAAGTAAATCTGGCCATGGTGATGCCATCGTTGGCCTCCCGGGCATCAATGTTGTCAGGGGCTGATGCCTTGTGTCCTGTGCAGCATCAGGTGATGGCGGAGAAGGTTGGTGTTGTTGTTGGTGCTGCTGGTGTGCCTGGTGATGTTGGTGTTGGGGCTGAGCGTGGAAGGAATCAGAGGAGCAAGGTGAGATAGTTTCTAGGGCACCGATGTTGCTGCAATAGATGGCAGCTGCAGGTGAGATGACAGAAGCGATCTGTCAGTGGTGAGAGAGGTTGTTCAAATGAGGTGGCACAGGACAATACAGTTGGGTCTAAACACTTGCAAGCTAAAGAAATCTCTATGGGCCGTATATTCCAATCCCTACGGGTGTGTACGCGCTGTGTACACACCCATAGGGACATCGGAAATGCCGGTTTCAGGCATGCCAAGTGCATGCGCTGAAAACCGTCATTTCCAATCTGTCAAGAATGCTCTTGACAGGTCGGACGCCTGCCCTAGAGAAGGGCCTCTGTGGGTAGATAGTTCAGCTCTCTGGAGAACCTCCGCCCGCAGAAAACCCTTAGAAATCTTACGCCTGGTAAAAGTAGGCATAAGGCCTGCCTTTACCAGCATAAAATTTGAAAAAAAGTTTTAAAAAAAAAATTCCACTCATTTATCATTTAAAAATACTTTAAAAAAAGGTAAGTTTATTTTTAGCCCTGTAAAAAACGTTAATTATTTTTTACAAAAAATTAAATTTTTGTTTAAAATATTTAATTTATTGTAATTTCAACTAATTTTAAAAATGTGATTTAAAAAAAAAATTATTTAATGTTTTACAGTGTTTTGGGGGTGATCCCCATTCATATATTTGACAGGTCTATCTGTAAAGTGTATGAAGGGAGATTCCCTTCTTTGATTGGCTCCCCATGGTCCACGTGATCCCAGGGACGCTTGCGAACCGCATGCGCCCCTGGAATACATGGACCCTGCGCATTTCGAGTTGGAGAGGCCCAGGATCGGAAGTGTCCGGACCTCAGGAGCCCTCAGGTAAGTCCGTAGATTTTTTCCAGATCGGAGGCCTCCGCACGCAGGAAGCCTCCGATTTGAAAATATGGCCCTATGGGGTAGAAATTAGGTCGCGCCCCATTTGGGGCGCAAATATCGTCCGGACGCAAATATTAGCGCCTGGCGCTAATTATCGGCACTGACGGGAAACTTCACTTTTACCGCCCCGGGAGGTGAGTGGAGCGCTAAAACAGGCGCTGCACACCTCTCTTAAGGCGCAAAGGCCGAGCAGTGAGGCGCTAACTCGGAGCGCTGGCGAAGCTCATGTAATGTCAGTCAGCAATGGAACACACACAAAATGGCACGGGCCAGTTCTTAAAGGGGATGGTTAATCTTGCTTTCCATCCACATCCTGTTCATTGCTGCCTTGAATCTCGGCCTGGAGAGACTTGCACATCAAATGTGCTGGAAAGAACAATGGAGAGCACCAGGCAAAGAGCTCAGAGTGCAGCTCCCACGGTCTCTGCTAAATCGATACAAGGAATGGCAAATCAAAATTAACCTGCAAAGTGCTGCTCAGTACCCAAAACTCCTTCACACAACGTTAAATCTCTCCAGAAGTCTCTCCCTCTCTCTCTCAGAATGCGTAGTTCAAAAATGCCACCAACAATAAAAGACAGGAAGAGGCCCCCTTTAAATAGCGCCCCCCCCAGCCCCACAGCGATTGATAGCGTTCCAGTCTTCTGGTCGTTGGAAGCGCCAGGCGGTAAGGCAGGGGGCGCCACTCAATTTCCACTACGGGGCGCCCCAAGGGCGTTGCACCATGGAATGACGTCACAATCTGCGCACGCAGGTGGTCGCAGTGGTAAGTTTTAGCGCCGCCGCACAATCTCAAGTTAAGTTCTCGAGCGGCGCAAACATCGCTGCGCCCGGGCGTTAGCGGCTTTGCGCCCCATTAGCGCCCTCTTAAGGCGCTAACGGGCGGCGCAACCAAGTGAATTTTTCCCCCTAAATGTCTTACAAATGCAATATCCAACATTTCTGCGCTCTGAAATTGACCATCTGCAACATGGCATCCTTTATACCACTTCTGCAGCTGTCAGCTTATCAGATACATCAGAGCAGACTCCACTCACGCCAGGGTGAGCTGGCGTGTTCCCCGATCAGCGGGTAACCCTTGGGGACACGTAAAATTGGAAGGAAGCCTCAAAATTGCATTAAATTAGCTGTTAGCAAGCCATTTAATGATCTCAATTGTCTCCCCCGCCGCTTGGTGTCGGGTCAGTTCTGCGCTGACAGACCCGACACCTGGGAGACTCGCAGGGAGGCGGGTTGACAGCGGGTTTCCTACCCACTGTCAATCTTTGCTATTTTGACAGCAGACCCACCTCCAAACCCGCACTCTGAGCGCCGGCAAAATCCAGCCCAAAGTATTTGTTTAATTTCTCCGCCATTTCCTTATTCCCCATTATGATTTCTCCTGTCTCAGCCTGTAAGGGACCCACATTTACTTTTGCTAATCTTTGCCTTTTTACATACCTATAGAAGCTTTTATAGTCTGTTTTTATGTCTCTCACTAGTTTACTCTCATATTCTATTTTCCCTTTCTTTATCAATTTCTTGGCCCTCCTTTGCTGAATTCTAAAATCCTCCCAATCCTCAGGCTAACTACTCTTTTTGGCAACATTATAAGCCTCTTCCTTTGATCTAATACTATCTTGAACTTCTCTTGTTAGCCACGGTTGGACCATTTTTCCTATGGGGTTTTTGTGCCTTAAAGGAATGTATATTTGTTGTAAATTATGTATTAATTCTTTAAATGCTAGCCATTGCTTGTCTACCATCATAACTTTTAATGTAGTTTCCCAATCTACCTTAGCCAACTCGCCCCTCATACCTACGTAGTTTGCTTTGTTTAGATTTAAGACCCTAGTTTCGGATTTAACTAAATCACTTTCAAACTCAATATAAAATTCTATCATAGTATGGTCACTCCTCCCTAAAGGCCCCTTGACTACAAGGTTATTAATTAACCCTTTCTCATTGCACAAAACTAGATATAAAATAGTTTGTTCCCTAGTTGGTTCCTCAACATACTGATCCAGAAAACTATCTTGCATACATTCCATGAATTCGTCCTCCACACTATTACTGCAAATTTGGTTTGCCCAGTCTATATGTAGATTAAAGTCCCTCATGATTACTGTGTTACCCTTGTTACATGCGCCTCTAATTTCCTGATTTATACTCTGCCCTACATTACAAGTACTGTTTGGGGGCCTATAAACAACTCCCACCAATGTTTTCTGCCCCTTGCTGTTTCTTAGTTCCACCCAAATGGATTCTACTTCTTGATTTTCGGAGCTAAGATCCTTTCTCTCTACTGTCTTTACCCCATCCGTTATTATCAGGGCTACCCCTGCTCCTTTTCCATTTTGCCTATCTCTTCTAAAAGTTAAGTATCCTGGAATATTTTGTTCCCAACCTTGGTCTCTTTGCAACCACATCTCCGTTATGGCTATTAGGTCTCCTTATTTAAGGAAGGATATACTTGCATTGGAGGTAGTTCAGAGAAGGTTCACGAGGTTGATTCCAGAGATGAAGGGGTTGTCTTATGAAGAAAGGTTGAGCAGGTTGGGCCTATACTCATTGGAGTTTGGAAGAATGAGAGGGGATCTCATTGAAACATATAAGATTCTGAAGGGGCTTGGCAGGGTAGATGCAGAGAGGATGTTTCCCCTCATGGGGGAATCTAGAACTAGGGGGCATAATTTCAGAATAAGGGGAAACCCTTTTAAATTGGAAATGAGGAGGAATTTCTTCTCTGAGTGTTGTGAATCTTTGGAATTCTCTTCCCCAGAGAGCTGTGGAGGCTGGGTCATTGTATATATTTAAGGTGGAGTTAGACAGATTTTTGAACGATAAGGGAGTCAAGGGTTATGAGGAGCGGGCAGGGAAGTGGAGTTGAGGCCAAGATCAGATCAGCCATGATCTTATTGAATGACGGAGCAGGCTCGAGGGGCCAAATGACCTACTCCTGCTCCTACGTCTTATGTTCTTACGTATGTTCTTATGTAAACCTGTTAATTTCTATCTGCGCTATTAATTCATCTATTTTGTTGCGAATGCTTCTCGCATTCAGATATAGTGCCTTTAGCTTTGACTTATTTCTATTTTTCCCTGATGTCACCTTAGTCACTGATGCCTTATTACCTTTGTTACTCTCGCTGTCCCTTCCTGACCCACTCTGCTTATTTTTACCCAAAACTCTACTCTGCTCTAGAGCCTTGACATTTCTCTCGCAGATCCTTCGCATCCACTACAAAATCACTTTCGCTGGCACAGAGTTGGGCTATTTGCCCAACTACTGCCTGGCAAATGCGCATGAAACACATACCCCTGGTAAAAGCAGGCATAAGGCCTTCTTTTACTAGCATCAGGATTAAAATAAATCTTAAAATAACATTTTCAAAATGATTTAAACATACACATACATTTAAAATTAGTTCAGGCAAATTTTGGCCTGTTTTATAATGTTTAAATTTATTTTTCAAAAGATTAAACTTTTATTTTAAATGCTTAATTAAAGGGTCTTTTAATTAATTTTGAACGTGATCATTTATTTTTATTTAAGTGGTGTGAATTCTTATTTATTTGGGGATTTCTAATATGCTGATGGGGATTCTGTACGTAAATGGAATCCCCATAAGCATCATTGGAATCCTCCTTTTTGTTTAGTTGACTGGGCCCAAGCGTCCCTGGGATCCATGGGTCTTTCCGCAGGTGTACGCCTGCAGGCTCAGGACCCGAAGAGTCCGAAGCTCCGGAGGCACAAGGTAAGTTTGGATTTTTTTTCCGGTTTGGAGGCGTATTCTTCTGGTACGCCTCCGACTGCACATTCAGGGCCAATAATCTTCTTTAGTGGTGAGGAGGGAACTAAGAATTTAAGACCCTTTGAAGAAATTATTCCATCACAAAATATTAAATTATATGGTTAAAAATGTGATGACATTTAACAATAGCAACCCTCTTTGGAATTAACTTTAGGTGGGAAATATAGACAGGTCATCCAACAAATGTCCAAATGTGAATATTGAATGAATGGGATTGGTCTGAGAGGATCTGATTATGTAGGTGGGTTTTAAAACACATTTCACTGCACCTGATTAACACCAAATCCAAATCGTTATTTTCTGTTTCAACAAAATATAGTAATAAAATACGAGCATAGGAACAATGACGGACAGGTAAAGACCCTCTGGTCTATCGAGCCTGTCCCACACAATTGCGATACCTTGTGTATCACAACATATACACTCCACCCCACCCGAAACCATGTGATCTCCTGGGAGAGGCAAAAAAAACAGATAAAAAATCCAGGCAAATTTGGGGGGAAAAAATTGGGAAATTCCTCTCCGACCTTTCTAGGCGATCAAAACTAGTCCAGGCGATCACTCTGGCCCTGAATTCCCTGCAGTACCCACCTTCTGTAAGATTTGATCTCCGCCCAAACCAGAAACAAGTCCAGTTCTCGCTTGAAGGAATTCAGCGAATCAGCATCCATTGTAAGAGACGGCAGCCTGTTCCAGAGGTCCAATACTCTCTGGGAAAAGAACTACCTGCTGACATCTAATCTAGATCTGGCCTTGTGACCCCGGTCCTCCTTAACCTATTTAATTGAAACAAACTGTCAGCTGGAACACAATCTATTCCCTTTATTATCTGATAAACCTCAATCAGATCACCCCAAAGTCTACGCTTCTCTAAAGTGTAGAGGCCCAACTCTTTTAGCCTATCTTAATAACTAAGATGCTTTAAACTAGGATTTAGTCAAGTGGCCCTCCTCTGCACCCTTTCCAAAGCCTCAATATCACCCACCATGTGAGGAGACCAAAACTGGACACAGTATTCCAAGTGCGGCCTGACTAAGGTCTTGTACACGGACAAAACAGTATGCCCCATCTTAAACTCAATTGTCCTATGGATACACCCCAACACCATATTTGCTCTAGCTATCACTTCACGGCATTGCTCATGTACTTTTAAGGATGTATGCATTAGAATGCCTAAATCTCTTTCTATCTCCACCTTCTTTAATGCTTTTCCCTGAAGGGTGTATGAGTGTTGAGCATTTGCCCTGCCCACATGCATAACACTGCACTTATCTAAGTTATACATCATTTGCCAGTCATGAGCCCAATCTTCCAACGTATTAAGATCCACCTGAAGCAGACGAGTGTCATCTAGAGTCCTAATACTTGATCTTGGTATCATCTGCAAATTTGCAGATTGTGCGCCCAAAACCTACATCCAAATCATTAATAAAAGTAGTAAACTGCAATGGTCCCAACACTGATCCCGCAGGTTTTTCCTTGTTATTTTGTGTCTCTCTGGCATTAAACATTAAAAAAAAATCTACTTTTATCTAGTTTTATCGACTTTTAAATTTCCACAGGCTGGTGATCTGCTTTTAATTTTCCACTTCCCTGTTAAGTTACCTGGCCTCAGCTGAGGGCCGAGGAGAGTGATGCTCTCCTACTATACTGTGTTGTTACAGTTAACCTCAGCTTCCACCATTCACAGCTCCCAATGGAGTCGATTTCCCACAATGTCTTTGTTTTGCCGGATATTGGTTCTTCTGCCTCTTAGCACCTCCAAGTTTTGGATATGTTTGTCGGATCATGGGAGCCTTCTGAGCAGCTATCACACCGGTTAACTGGAATTCTCTATCTGTTGGCCAGAAAGGTCCTACATGAAATCAGTCTGGAATACTGGGCAGAGGCTCACAGAACAAAACTATCTGCAACTCTGCAGGGTTTTATCACTAAATTATCAATCTCACTCAGAAAAAAAAGCCTTAAGGGTGGCTGGTGTGGGAAATAGTACATTACTTTTCTGAGGTTGGGGTTCAAACACATTTTTGGATCACAGTAGAGCAAGCTTTATTCTGCATCTGGCTGTACTATACTCGAACTAGGAGTGCTGGGTGCTCACACTAGGCCTTCAAAGTGGAAAAAATGTTCATTTCTCCAGCATGAGTTTGAGCACATATGTGTAAAACTCTGCCAACTCCCAATCAAAGTGATGTAAATGATGAATGTAAGCATGTCTCCCCAGTCATTAAAACCTGCTACTGGTACCTCACCAGCAAATATGATCTACAACAACAAACTTCTCTTTGCTGTCATGTGCCTATTGATCAGACAGTAGACCGCTTTTATAACCTTCATTTATACACCGTTGAAGCTTTAAACATGCATAATTTCCTACATTACAACAGTGACTACTCTTCAAAAAGTACTTCATTGGCTTTAAAGCACTTTGGGACATCCGGTGGTCGTGAAAAGCGCTCTATAAATGCAAGTCTTTCTTTCTTTATGATTGAAATGTATTTTAGGACTGGTGTTATTCAGTTTGAAACTACTTTATTCCGATCTGTCAAGAGCATTCTTGACAGATCGGAAGTGCCGGTTTTCAGTGCATGCGCTTCGCATGCCTGAAACGGGCACTTGCGAGGTCCCTACGGGTGTGTACACACCTCGTACCCACCCGTAGGGATCGGAAAGTATGGGCCAATATGTTTACCAGATTATTCATTTTGAGTAAAGCATCCCTTGCTGGTTTAAATATATCTGGGCTGGATTGGTGGCAGTTTTGCCTCCTAATTGAATGCCCCCATTACCGTAACTGGCACCAATTGTACTTCATTAAACATTTTATTTATACTAATTCTGGCCCTTGTGTAGTTAAAGGGGTAGTGCAATTTGCGTTGGTATTGCAGTGGTACAATATACATTTGAATTTGAGTTTTGAATGTCTTCTGTATTATCCCAATCTTTTGTAGTTTTCTTGCTCTCATGTATGATTAAAATGAAAAATGTCAAAAAAAACTTTAAGAATATTTTTTAATGCATGGCAGCAGTGTGAAGCTAATGTCAAATGAGTTATGAATTGGCAAAAGGAGTTTGGGTAATAATTCTACTAAAACTAAATTTAATAGCACGTTGCATTTTGGAAACATGGAAAAGCTGCACGAATAAGAAGTGATCTTTGTTTCAATATAAATTTACACCCAATATGTTACGACGTTGGTTGAGAACAGGAACTTGCTTGGCTGCAATGCCCTTCATTGATGAATAACAGAACTTAATTGCCTAGGGTCACGTTAAAAAGGGGCCACTTGGGCAAAGGATCAGGCGACTTCTGGGTCGGAATTTTAATTTGGAGGCGAGTAGGGAGTGGGGGGGCTGGAAGCGGTCGGGAAACTCAGGAGAACAGGTTTCCCGCAGGTCCTGCCGAATTTATTGCCAGGGCCTGATTAGCATTTCAAAGCACTGATTTTCACCCGCAGCCAGCCAGATGGAGAGGCTGGCTGGCTGTCGGTTGGGCGAGTAGGCCTAAAGGGTCCAGGCCGCAGGGAGGAGGAGTGGGGGGTCGGAGGCCGGAGAAGGATTGAGACCGGAAAGAGGCGGCCAGAGGAGGATTGGGGCGGAAGGGGGAGGCCAGAGGAGGATCGGTGCCGGAAGGGGGAGGCCAAAGGAGGATCGGTGCCGGAAGGGGGAGGCCAGAAGAGGATCGGGGCCGGAAGGGGGAGGCCGGAGGAGGATCGGGGCCAGAGGAGGATCGGGGCCGGAGGAGGATTGGGGCCGGAAGGGGGAGGCCAGAGGAGGATCGGGGCCGGAGGAGGATCGGGGCCGGAGGGGGGAGGCCGGAGGAGGATCGGGGCTGGAAGGGGAAGGCCGGAGGAGGATCGGGGCCGGAAGGGGAAGGCCAGAGGAGGATCGGGGCCAGGGAAGGGAGGCCGGAGGAGGATCACGGCCGGAGGGGGGAGGTCGGAGGAGGATCGGGGCCGGAAGGGGGAGGCCGGAGGAGTATCGGGGCCGGAGGGGGAAGCCAGAGGAGGATCGAGGCTGGAAGGGGGAGGCCGGTGGAGGATCGGGGCTGGAGGAGGATCGGGGCCGGAGGGGGGAGGCCGGAGGAGGATCGGGGCCGGAAGGGGAAGGCCGGAGGAGGATCGGGGCCGGAAGGGGAAGGCCGGAGGAGGATCGGGGCCAGGGAAGGGAGGCCAGAGGAGGATCAGGGCCGGAGGAGGATCAGGGCCGGAGGGGGGAGGTCGGAGGAGGATCGGGGCCGGAAGTGGGAGGCCGGAGGAGTATCGGGGCCGGAGGAGGAAGCCAGAGGAGGATCGAGGCTGGAAGGGGAAGGCCGGTGGAGGATCGGGGCCGGAGGGGGGGGTCCGGAGGGGGGAGGCCAGAGGAGGATCGGGGCCGGAGGGGGGAGGCCGGAGGAGGATCGGGGCCGGAGGGGGGAGGCGGAGGAGGATCGGGGTTTGAGGAGGATTGGGGCAGGAGGAGGATTGGGCCGGAGCGGGGAGGCCGGAGGAAGATCGGGGCTGGAGGAGGGAGGCCGGCGGCGGAGGGAAGCCGGAGGAGGATCGGGGCCGGAAAAAGGAGGTTGGAAGAGTCGGGGAGGGGGTCCATATCGGAGGCCTCGGGGAGAGATCGGAAGGGTCGAGTGGGGGGGTTATCGCTGAATCCAGCAGGTAAGTGGAAAGGCACTTACCTCTTGGATCGAGCAGTCCTCGCCTCCCTTAAGCTGGTGGGTTCCTCGAGGCCTGGGAAACCCAGCCTGCCAGAGTTAAATTTGAAACGGTGGATCACCATGAGGCACGGAGCCTCATTATCATATTTAAATGGGCGACCCACCTTCAGGGAGCGGGTTGGCTGCACGCCCCCACCACAACCCGTCCCGCCTCCATTTAAACTGGAAGTGGGCGGGGCAGGATTCAGTTTTTTAACTCTCTAACCTCCCACCGATCCCAATCCATCCGTTTTTTGGGGTTAAAATTCCCCCCTGATGTATCCCAGTATGAGTCACTTTCTTCAGGAGAGGAGGAAGAAAACTGGGGGGAAAAGTATAGACCTGTTCAGTCAAACCAGTTTTCACAACATTGCCTTCTACATACATTACATTTCCAACTGCTTTATGTTTTGTTACTAACTCGCATAGTTCCTTTAGAGACAAGAGAGTTGCCACTATGATTAAAACATTCATAATATTCATTCTTAAATCTATATCTGTGCAGGGTATTCATGTCAACTAGAAGAGGAAATCACAGTGTGCTGGATATAGGCTTGTGCCCTCCATTTTACATCAGAGATGGCATGACCTTGTGCTAGCAGTTCTCCTTATGGTGTCCTCTATAGAAGTTATTTTTTCCATGCCTGTTTTGTTGGGAAAGAAGTATATAAAAAAGCCTAACAAATGGTTATGTAATGAATATTTCATGAGCTGAGCTTACTGATATCAATGGCCATGCACAGTGCATTTATTATACATCACCAGTGCCGTGGCAGCACCAGCCTAAATAGTGCTGGATGCTGCTGCATTTTGAAGAGTACTCTTTGTAATGAGAACTCACTGCCCACCAGAGTAAAAGAACTCGGAAGGTAGTGCAGAGGTCCCCTGGGTCCATCTCCCTCTCCGACAGATTTTCCGTTTTGGGGGAGATGGTTTCTCAGGGGAATGCAGCAAGAGAAGAGCCAAGTCCGTGGCACTACGAGTGGCTCAGCTGCACAGGAGGGGAGGAAAAAGAGTGGGAGAGCAATAGTGATAGGGGATTCTATCGTAAGGGGAAGAGATAGACGTTTCTGTGGCCGCAGACGTGACGCCAGGATGGTATGTTGCCTCCCTGGTGCCAGGGTCAAGGATGTCACTGAACGGCTGCAGGGCATTCTGAAGGGGGAGGGCGAACAGTCAGAGGTCGTGGTTCACATTGGCACCAACGACATGGGTAGAAAGAGGGATGAGGTCCTGCAACAAGAATTTAGGGAGCTAGGTAGCAGATTAAAAAGCAGGACCTCAAAGGTTGTAATCTCTGGATTACTCCCGGTGCCACGTGCTAGTGAGTATAGGAATAGGAGGGTAGAGCAGATGAATGCGTGGCTAAAGAGTTGGTGCAGGAGGGAGGGCTTTAGTTTCCTGGCTCACTGGGTCTGCTTCTGGGGAAGGTGGGACCTGTACAAGTCGGACGGGTTGTACCTGAACTGGAACGGGACCAACATCCTTGCGGGGAAGTTTGCTAGCACTGTTGGGGAGGGTTTAAACTAACTTGGCAGGGGGATGGGATACAGAGTGGAGCTATAGTAGGGGGTGATGCACAGCCAAATATAGAGGAAAAAGCAAGTCAGCCTGGAAGGCAGAGCAAATATGTAATGGCACAAGGGAGTATGGCAAGGCTGGATGGCATTTATTTTAATGCAAGGAGTCTTGCGAGTAAGGCAGATGAATTGAAGGTGTTGATGAACACATGGGAGTATGATATTGTTGCTATCACAGAGACATGGTTGAGGGAGGGGCAGGACTGGTAGCTCAATATTCCGGGGTATAGAATCTTCAGGCGAGACAGAGGGGGGTGCAAAAGAGGAGAGGGTGTCGCAATATTAATCAAGGAGTCAATTACTGTTGTAAGGAGGGATGATATCTTAGCAGGTTCCTCTAATGAGGCCATGTGGGTAGAACTTAAAAACAAAAAGGGGCCAAGCACTTTGCTGGGAGTGTACTATAGGCCCCCAAACAGTCAGGGGGAGATAGAGGAACAGATATGTAGGCAAATCTCAGAGAAGTGTACAAATAATAGGGTAATAATAGTAGGGGATTTTAACTTCCCCAATATTAACTGGGATAGTCAGAGTGTGAAAGGCTTAGAGGGTGCGGAATACTTAAAGTGCATCCAGGAGAGCTTTTTGAGCCAGCATGTAGAAAGTCCTACAAGAGAGGGGGCGGTACTGGACCTAATTCTAGGAAATGTAGCCGGGCAAGTGGTAGAAATGTTAGTAGGAGAGCATTTTGGTGACAGTGACCATAATTCGGTGAGATTTAAGGTAGTCATGGAAAAGGACAAAGATGAACCGGAAATAAAGGTTCTAAATTGGGGGAAGGCCAATTTTAATATGATAAGGCAGGATCTGGCCAAAGTGGACTGGGATCAGCTACTTGTAGGAAAATCCACATCAGAGCAGTGGGAGTCTTTCAGAAAGGAAATAAAGAGAGTACAACGGCAACATGTTCCCGTAAAGGTGGGACCAACAAGCCCAGGGAACCCTGGATGTCAAGGGATATACGAAAATGGATTAGGAAAAAAAGGGAGGCTTTTGGCAGATACAAAGGACTAAAAACAGTGGAAGCCCGAGAGGAGTATAGAAAGTGCAGGGGGGTACTTAAAAAAGAAATTAGGAGAGCGAAGAGGGCGCATGAAATAACACTGGCGGGCAAAATAAAGAAAAATCCCAAGGTGTTTTATAAGTATATTAAGGGCAAGAGGATAACCAGAGAAAGAGTAGGGCCCATTAGGGACCAAAGTGGCAATCTGTTTGTAGAGCCAGAAGATGTAGGTGGGGTTTTAAATGAATATTTTACATCTGTGTTCACTATGGAGAAGGACGATGTAGGCATAGAAATCAGGCAGGGGGATTGTGATATACTTGAACAAATTAGTATTGAGAGATAGGAGGTACTAGCGGTTTTAGCGGGCTTAAAAGTGGATAAATCCCCAGGCCCAGACGAGATGTATCCCAGGCTGCTGTGTGAGGCAAGGGAGGAGATTGCAGGGGCTCTGACACAAATTTTCAGAACCTCTCTGGCCACAGGGGCGGTGCCAGAGGACTGGAGAACAGCTAACGTAGTACCATTATTCAAGAAGGGTAGTAGGGATAAACCAGGGAATTACAGGCCAGTGAGCCTAACATCAGTGGTAGGGAAATTATTGGAAAAAATTCTGAGGGACAGAATTAGTCTCCACTTGGAGAGGCAAGCATTAACTAAGGATAGTCAGCATGGCTTTGTCAGGGGGAGATCGTGTCTGACCAAATTGATTGAATTTTTCGAGGAGGTGACTAGGTGTGTGGATGAGGGTAGTGCAGTTGATGTGATCTACACGGACTTCAGTAAGGCTTTTGACAAAGTCCCGCATGGGAGACTGGTCAAGAAGGTAAGAGCCCATGGGATCCAGGGCAACTTGGCACATTGGATCCAAAATTGACTTAGTGGCAGGAGGCAGAGGGTGATGGTCGAAAGTTGTTTTTGTGACTGGAAGCCTGTGTCCAGTGGTGTACCGCAGGGATCGATGCTGGGTCCTTTGTTGTTTGTAGTGTACATTAATGATTTAGATATGAATGTAGGAGGTACGATCAGTAAGTTCGCAGATGACACGAAAATTGGTGGGGTGGTAAGTAGCGAGGAGGGAAGCCTCAGGCTACAGGACGATATAGATGGGTTGGTTAGATGGGAAGAACAGTAGCAAATGGAATTTAATCCTGAAAAGTGTGAGGTGATGCATTTTGGGAGGACGAACAAGGCAAGGGAATACACAATGAATGGTAGGACCCTAGGAAGGACAGAGGATCAGAGGGACCTTGGTGTGCATGTACATAGATCCCTGAAGGCAGCAGGACAGGTAGATAAGGTGGTTAAAAAGGCATATGGGATACTTGCCTTCATTAGCCGAGGCATAGAATATAAGAGCAGGGAGGTTATGATGGAGCTGTACAAAGCGCTAGTTAGGCCACAGCTGGAATACTGTGTGCAGTTCTGGTCACCACACTATAGGAAGGATGTGATTGCATTGGAGAGGGTGCAGAGGAGATTCACCAGGATGTTACCTGGGCTGTAGCGCTTCAGTTATGAAGAGAGACTGGACAGGCTGGGGTTGTTTTCCTTAGAGCAGAGAAGGCTGAGGGGGGACCTGATTGAGGTGTACAAAATTATGAGGGGCATAGATAGGGTAGATAGAAAGGAACTTTTCCCCTTAGTAGAGGGGTCAATAACCAGGGGGCATAGTTTCAAGGTAAGGGGCAGGAGGTTTAGAGGGGATTTGAGGAAAAACTTTTTCACCCAGAGGGTGGTTGGAATCTGGAACTCACTGCCTGAAAGGGTGGTAGAGGCAGGAACCCTCACAACATTCAAGAAACATTTAGATGAGCACTTGAAACGCCATAGCATACAAGGCTACGGACCAAGTGCTGGAAAATGGGATTAGAATAGACAGGGCTTGATGGCCGGCGCGGACACGATGGGCTGAAGGGCCTCTTTCTGTGCTGTATAACTCATGGACTCTATGCAGGTAAAACTTACTGTGCTCTGTTTCTGCTTGGACTTCTCCTCAGGGCTGATTTCCATCTTCACGTGTAAGGCAGTTCTAATTTTGTTCGCACTGCTTTAAAACCCACCTGGATCTTGCATGCCAATAGCACTCGATTCTCTGGTCTTGGCTTATTGTACAATTATTCACAGGTCCAGCTGATGTGAGTAGTAAGAAAGGAAAATTATGTATTCATGAAATTTAAAGGGATGGGACAATTAAAGGAGAGTAACCATGGAGAGACAGAAAGTCATAAAGCTTCTGGAGAGCCTTAAAAAGAATCTCAACCTGTTGCCAACAACAACTTGTATTTATATAGCGTTGTTAACATAAAATGTCTAAGGATGAAATGCCAGGCCAGCATGAAGGGAAAAGGAGCCCTGGGTGCAAACGTGAGTTTGCAGGCAAGTGATGGAGCAGCCCAGCACCCGACCCCCCATTTGATGGCTGCTGAAGTGTGGCGGTGCTGCATGAGCTGCTTGGGAGGAGATCTGCCCTCTGTGCCATTCCATGGCATCATAACATAGGTCAGCACTGCAGCATGCCTACAAGATGGTGCAGCCACATTTCAGGCCACAGATGCCCATTACTATACTTATATGTGCAAGCCCTTTGCTGTATGACGGCCACATGTGTCCTTTCAACAGATCACACAGCTTGTTGGCATCTGCCTCACTGCTGACCTTGATATTGAAGGAAAAGTTTCAGAGGAGGGACATTCAATTGATACCCGGTTGAAGTTAGTCATCAGGCCAGGCTTAGAGATCTGGGGCTTTACAAGATTATAGGCTTCAAGAAGATATAATTGTGGTCTTTAAAATAATGAAGGAATTAGATTCTGTCCATGTAGATAAGCTATTTGAGCTAGATAGGTTCATTGGACTAGCTGGTCTTTTCCTATCCTTTTTCATAAGTTTGTAAGACAGGTTCCCACAGTCAATCACAGGTGAGTTTGCCTTGGCAGGCGCGGCCAAAAAGGGAACACTGACTCCTGATCACACTGGCATATCTTTTTTTCGTGTAGTACCATGTCAATTATGACCTGCTGTGATTGGGTTGCTTCTGAAGTGTTTTCCAACAGAGTGATTAATTATGTATTCACATCTCATAGTGATGCCACCAGGGGGTCTGCTGGCACAGCCTCCTTTCAGAAGAGGAGCCACTAACTTGCTGAAATGAGGTAGTGTATCTCTGTCTGCACTTGGGCTGGTGCGGGTGCTGACGAGGGAGCATTGAGAACCTCTGAAGAATCCTGGCATCCCTCTGCAGCTCCTCCTCTTCCTCCAAATACATCAGCTCAATGGATTGCTACTGGAAAACCATCTGGTGTCAATAAAGGGAGTTGGGGCCAAAACATTAGTGATAACTGGCATACAAGCTCATGAAAGCCTAAATAAATTTTTTAAATGTAAAATAAATGACAAAAATACCTTTAAAATGGTTACAAATAAATCTGCAGGACTTTTAAGAGTCAGCTTAGCTCAATGGAGGCAGTCTCATCTCTGAGTCAGAAGGTCGTGCATTCAAGTTCTACTCCAGAGACTTGAGCACATAATCTAAGACGACACTTCAGTGCAGTACTGAGGGAGGAGTGACTCTGCAGGAAGGACTCCGATCTTGCAAATCTCTCGGCATGCAAACTTGTCGCCCACCCTGCCCCACATACTGATCCCACTCCAAGTTAAAATCGAGGCCAGAGAGTCATAGATTACTTATTCTAAATTCAAGCCACCTGAAATTGACAAATGAATTACCTGTGGAGTTTACTATCCAATTGAAATCCAGCACTCCTTATCTGAAACCCAGCGGGCTGATTTGGGTAAGATGCTGTCAGATTTGCTTATTCAGCTGAGACATGATGTGGCCTTGCCTGAATTCACTTGAATTAAATCAAGTTATTTTGAGTTTTATTTAAGCAGTGTTAAAAACATTGTTAAAATCAACACAAAGAATTTTTACAATTACATTAGGAAAAAGAGGGTAGTCAGGAGCAATATTGGCCCCTTAAAAACTGAAAGCGGTGATATTGTCAATGATAATAAGGAAATGGCGGACATGTTGAATTATTACTTTGCGTCAGTATTTACAGTAGAGGAAGAGGACAGCATGCCGGAAGTCCCAAGGAAACCAATATTGAATCGGGGACAGGGGCTCAATAAAATTAACGTAAGTAAAATAACAGTAATGAAGAAAATAATGGCACTAAAGAGTGACAAATCCCCAGACCAGATGGTTTCCATCCCAGGGTTTTAAAGGAGGTAGGTGAGCACATTGCAGATGCCCTAACTATAATCTTCCAAAGTTCTCTCGATTCAGGAACCAGTCCTTTAGATTGGAAAATTGCGCATGTCACTCCGCTATTTAAGAATGGTGAGAGAGGGAAACCAGGGAATTATAGACCAGTTAGCCCAACATCTATTGTCAGGAAATTACTGGAGTCTATAATTAAGGATAGGGTGACTGAATACCTTGAAAATTTTCAGTTGATCAGAGAGAGCCAGCATAGATTTGTGAAAGGTAGGTCATGCCTGACAAACCTGATTGAATTTTTTGAGGAGGTGACTAAAGTAGTGGACAGGGGAATGTCTATGGATGTTATTTATATGGACTTCCAGAAGGCATTTGATAAAGTCCCACATAAGAGACTGTTAACTAAGTAGAAGCCCATGGAATTGGAGGCAAGTTATTGACCTGGTTAGGAAATTGGCTGAGCGGCAGGAGACAGACAGTAGGGATATGGGTAGGTACTCAAATTGGCAGGATGTGACTAGTGGTGTCCTGCAGGGATCTGTGTTGGGGCCTCAACTGTTAACAGTATTTATTAACGACTTCGATGATGGCCTAGAAAGTCATACATCCAAATTTGCCAATGACACAAAGATAGGTGGCAGTGTAGATGAATGCATAAAATTACAAAGGGATATCGATAGATTAAGTGAATGGGCAAAACTGTGGCAAATGGATATCAATGTAGGCAATGTGAAGTCAACCACTTTGGACCTAAAAAGGATAGAACAGGGTACTTTCTAAATGGTGAAAAGCTAAAAACATTGGAGGTTCAAAGAGACTTGGGGGTCCAGATACATAGATCATTAAAATGTCATGAATAAGTACAGAAAATAATCAAAAAGGCTGATGGAATGCTGGCCTTTATATTTAGAGTACTAGAATACAAGGGGGTAGATGTTATGCTGCAGCTATACAAAACCCTGGTTAGACCACACCTGGAGTACTGTGAGCAGTTCTGGGCACCACACCTTAGGAAGGATATATTGGCCTTGGAGGGAGTGTGGCATATGTTTACCAGAATGATACTCTGACTTCAAGGGTTAAGTTACGAGAAATGATTACACAAATTAAGGTTGTATTCCCTAAAATTTAGGAGGTTAAGGGGTGATCTGATCAAAGTTTTCAAGATATTAAGGGGAACAGATAGGGTAGATAGAGAGAAACTAGTTCTGCTGGTTGGGGATTCTAGGACTAGGGGGCATGGTCTAAAAATTAGAGCCAGATCTTTCAGGAGTAAAATTAGGAAACATTTCTACACACAAAGGGTGGTAGAAGTTCAGAACTCTCTTCCGCAAACGGTAATTGATGCTAGATCAATTGGTAATTTTAAATCGGAGATGGATAGATGTTTTGTTAACCAACAGTATTAATGGATATGAACCAAAGGCGGGTACATAGAGTTAGTTCGCAGATCAGTCATGATCTCATTGAATGGCGGAACAGGCTCGAGTTGCTCAATGGTAACTTATGTTCCTGTGCATTTCCTACAGTTAATCATTTAATGAGGAAATATAACAAATTTTCAAACATGTTCCATCATTGTGACTAATATTTAGAAATTACTTTTTTAGAACAGTTTCTTCCTACAAAATCACTGGCACCTATCATGTCTAGTTAGTGTGGAACAGCAATCAACAAAGCAAATAGAATGCTAAACTAAACTGCTAAATCAGTATAATACAAATCAGAAGTTGTCATGTACAGGGTTTGGTTGGGCTGCACCTTGAGTACTCAGTCCAGTTTTGATACCAAGACACAAGGAAGACATACAAGCCATGCAGCAATGGAAAGAGCCATGAAGCTGATCCTTAACAACAAAGGTAATAAGTAATGAAGAAAGGCTGGAGAAGTTGGGGCTTTTCAGCCTTGAAAAGGAGCCCTCAAAAAGTTGTATGAGATAGTAAATGTTATCCAAGGGATAAATCCAGAAGGTATTTCAAGTGAAGGGGAATTTTCAGTAGTCCTCTTGCACATCAGTTTCAGCACGGCAGTCATTACTGCCGCTGGCTTCAAGCCCGAACTCCGCTGCGAACCAATTTCTAGTTTTCAACTATCAGATTGGAACTTTAGCGTTCTTGAAATTCAATATTATCTTAAAATGTTAGCAGCTATAACTGAAAAAAGCAAATAAAAATTGTACCACTGAGATAACATGGAATGTTGCATTAATTGAATTACATTTTATCAAGATGGATACATGACTATCCTAATACTTAGTCAAAAAGATAATAGTGTTTCAGATGTGTAAATAAATGATCTACTGAAAATAATTCTTGTAACATAATACATTACTCTAAGTGATCCTAACTTGCAAATCTAACAAAACATGTATCTTTTGTTATGTCTGAGATTGTCAGAGTACTAATTCTCTAACAAGAATTTTATTTTAAAGAGAAAAACAAAAGTCGAGATGTATTTTTTTTTAAAGTTTAATTTGCCTTGGCCTAGTTTTCCATCACCAAAGCAATCCAGTCACAATCCATCCATTGTTCTTCACCTTGTTTCCAGCCCAGGCTACTTCCATCTCAATCAAGACCATCGAACAGGACATAGAACCATAGCACAGAAGGAGGCCAATCGGCCCAGCTCGTCTTCACAGCTCCTTGCTAGAGTAGTCCAAAAACCAATCCCACGGCTCTCCTCTTCCCCACGTAACTCCCATACAACACTTCATAATATACAAAAATAATATAGTTTCTTCCCTTTTCTCTTTTCCGGTTTTTTCCAGCAAGGGTTGTTGTGATGCGAGGTTTCGCGGGATGCTTTTCTCTTATTTGACTTAAAAGTCAACCCCCACAGGCAAACACTCCCACTTCCAATGAGGCAAAGTGTGGCCTAGTGTGCAAAGTGATGTGCCTTTGGGTGATTTTCTTCAGAGCTCCTCCCACTCCACTGCTGTAACTTCCCCGGAAGCATGGTGTCTTTTGCTGCAGAAAGATTAATGAGTGTTTACAGTATTGATGTTTTCATGATTAATGAAATAGAAAATGAATAATGAACTGATATAAAAATCAGAGTCTGGAGGGAATTAAATAGTTTTTGAAGTAATTCTATTCATTTTAATTACCTCCGGATTCATGCAGAGAATACAATACCAGGAAAAAAATAGCATCTGCTTCCTTTATTTTTTTTCCATTTTTCATTGAACAGAGTTACTTTGGTAACAGGTCTTTCATTCTTTACGGCAGTGTGTGAGAGCTGACCTTTACTGTTGCTGGAATCTGGGGGCCATATTACCATTAACAGTGTTTAGTCTGACAGGATTGGTAAACAATTATTGCCAGCTCTCCCTCTCACGAGTGCAAGTGTTAAGGGAACTACTGCCTGGGTCAGAGTGCTGTCTGATGGACAGCTAGACATATCTTTGCTATGGTATTTAAGTTATGGTATTTTTATTCGGTAGTAAATTACATTAATAAAGTGGAACAAGACTCCAGCCATCCACTTTGATGGCAACTAGTTACTTTTACCGAAAGCAACACTACTCTCTTGGAAAAAGTACCATGTGCCGAGAAACCTTCGACCCACTGCTCGTCATTAAAATTCATTGGAAGACAGGAATATGTTTTAAACTCTGTGCTTATCAGCCAGAAGAGTTTAAACAAAAAAGGGAACAAAGTTGTTCGTAGTGCCAATGGAAAATATATTTCCATCCACTGAGTGGTAAATTTGACCCATTCTGATGGTGGTCTGTACTTATTGCCTTATACGATAGAACAAAGTTTAAAGCTGTGGTGTATGTTTTTATTATATTGTGGCACCCAGAAAAGTACATTTCTGACTCTCTGACAGGATCTTCATAGAATTTACACAATGTTACATTCATATATAAGGACCTTTTGGATTTTTTAATTCACGTGGATACTGTGATTGCCAGCACGCAAATGATATTTCTCTAACAAAATGTAAACGTTGTAAATTTAGAAATCTGCACAGCAAGATCCCACAAACAGCAATGAGATAATGACCATATAATCTGTATTTTAGTGATGCTGGTTGAGTGATAAATATTGGCCAAAACACCAGGAACCTCCCCTATCTGCACATTGGGCCCTCGGTTTAACGTCTCATCTGAAGGAAGAGACCTCTGACAGTGCAGCACTCCCTCAGTACTGCACTGAAGTGTCAGCCTGAATTATCTGCTCAAGTTTCTGGAGTGTAGAGGGGGAGGAAGCCCTGAGGAAATTCAACCCCCAAGATTCCCCAAAGAGGTCATAAAAACAATGCAAACTCAGACATGAGAACCATTTTCAGGAACGGGACTGCTCTGTCAGTTGCTGTGAGCGTTATAACGTTGTTGAACTTGTATGCAGAAGGCTCCTTCTAAGCAACTGTGAGATCTTTGTCACATTTCCTAATCTTCAGTGTACATTTGCATCATATAGTTCGTTGATGCATTGTTTGCCAGAGCCAGTGATTTCATCAGTTTCTGTTAGGCAAACACCCAACATTAGAAAAGAGCCCTCCGGTTTACTGTGTGGCAAGATTTCCCAGCATGCAGGACGTAATTGGTTGTACTCATGTAGTCATACATTATCACTCCATTGATGCTGTTATGTGGGTGAATGCCCATTATACCAGCAGCTCCCATAATTCCTTGATCCTATGATGATCATTGATAATAGTACTATTTGAAGGGCCACAAAGACAGGGTTATGGCTGCTGGGAGACCATAAATATTTACTGCAGCTGTAGCTCATGACATTACTGCATAACCAAGGACAATATCTGAGGAGAGGTACCTGCAAGTATCAGGACTTTAGTTAAGCACACCATTAGCATCCTCAACAAACCATTCAGATGCCTAGTCAGATTAAGGGGAGTGCTAGTGTATAGACCGACCAAGAACTCCAAGATTATTGTAGCCTACTGTGTCTTGCACAAGTGGCATAGCCATAGAGCAGGCAGAATTAAAAAGCAGTGGGTAAGAAGAGAAAGAAGACGAGCACAATTACAAGACAGAAGACTTGCCTCAGCCAGCAAGAGTTACAAGGCAGTCTAATTTAACTAAACATTTATTTAAGTGTGTTATACCTTCAATATACAATAGTTATTTCCATGTGACCTTGCCAAGTAAAGCATTGCCCCCATTGTCGAAGACCCACAGATCCCATATTATGTAGCCCGAACAACCTTAATCTGTTTTCTCCCAGAAGAACTGTCAGGGACCATTCCAGGATAGGTCAAACAAACTTTTACTAACCCTTAACTGTGTGTGATGCAGCTATGTGTATTCAGTTTTCACCCAGTACTTCCCCTTAGTGAAAGTGTATGGCATGTGTTTTCTACTTCCTAACATTGAAATGTTGCAAGTTCTCCCTGTGTGTGAGGGAATGAATGAATGATTATGGGATGAAAAACAATAGATACTAGCCATGACCTTGAGGGGGGCTTTTGACCTCCCCCTCTCTGACCCTCTAAAGAGCCTCCACACCCAGGATGTCTGGCTCTCCCTTCATAAGGAGTCAAGGGTCACAGCTTTGGTGACCTCTCTTACACTGTCTCTTGTTATGTGCAGCCTTCTCCTACAAATAAAGTAAATAAAAAGGATGACCTATGTTGGAAAGCGGAATGCGTATCTCTGTAACTTCCTCCAGCCCCACAACCCTCCAAGATATCTGCGCTCCTCTAATTCTGGCTTCTTGAGCATCTCTGATTTTAATCACTCCACCATTGGTGGCCGTGCCTTCAGTTGCCAAGGCCCCAAGCTCTGGAACTCCCTCCCTAAACCCCTCTGCCTCTCTACCTCTTTCCTCCTTTAAGAAGCACTTTAAAACCTACCTTTTTGGTCATCTGCCCTAATTTCTCCTTATGTGGCTCGATGTCAAATTTTGTGTTATAACGCTCCTGTGAAGCACCTTGGGATGTTTTACTACGTAAAAGGTGCTATATAAATACAAGTTGTTGTTGTGTAGAAAATGTGTATCAGCCATGTGCCGAGCCACCAGTCACATTCTTTGAGTGTGTGAGCATGCAGCATTGAGGTAACTTGTGTTGGCAGCACACTTGGTGCATGTTGCCACGACATTTAATGGCCCATAGGGTTACCACATTCATATGGCAACATTACCCAGTGCACTCTCCTCCTGTGAAGGTGCACCAAGAAAAATGCAGTTCTGATGCATTGTAAGGCAATGTTGAAAAAGCAAGTCACATATCAGTACATTGATACTGGCAATCTTACATAGCCCAGCGATAAAGTGCCACATAATAGGCTTGCCAGCAAAGGTGAAGCCCATCGACTAAAAGGGACAGTGGCAGCATGGATACAAAATTGGCTAAGTGACAGGAAACAGAGAGTAGTGGTGAACGGTTGTTTTTCGGACTGGTGTAAGGTACACAGTGGTGTTCCCCAGGGGTAGGTATTAGGACCATTGCTTTTCTTGATATATATTACTGACTTTGACTTGGGTGTACAGGGTTCAATTGCAAAGTTTGCAGATGACACAAAACTTGGAAGTATAGTGAATAGTGAGGAGGATAGTGATAGACTTCAAGAAGACATAGACTGGTTGGTGAAATGGGCGGACACGTGGCAGATTAAATTTAACATAGAAAAGTGCGAAGTGATACATTTTGGTAGGAAGAACGAGGAGAGGCAATATAAACTAAAGGGTACAATTCTAAAGGGGGTGCATGAACAGAGAGACCTGGGGATGTATGCACACAAATCGTTGAAGGTGGCAGGGCAGGCTGAGAAAGCAGTTATAAAAGCATATGGGATCCTGGGCTTCATAACTGGAGGCCTACAGTGCAAAAGCAAGGAAGTTTTGATGAACCTTTATAAAACACTGGTTTGGCCTCAACTGGAGTATTGTGTCCAATTCTGGGCACCAAACTTTAGGAAGGATGTGAAGGCCTTAGAGAGGGTGCAGAAAAGATTTACAAGAATGGTTCCAGGGATGAGGGACTTCAGTTACGTGGATAGACTGGAGAAGCTGGAGTTGTTCTCCTTAGTGCAGAGAAACATGAGAAGTCGCACAACACCAGGTTATAGTCCAACAGATTTATTTAATTTTACAAGCTTTCGAAGCAGTTCGCTCCTTCGTCAGGTAAGTTAGCAGTGAGAGAATCTCCCAGAATTCACAATTTAAACACAGACAAAATCTATTCACATTTTTCCCTACAACAAAGAGCACAGCCAAGACAATGAGATGTGTCCTAGGGGGTCCAACGTGTCAAACCACCTGCTGGCTGCATATCCTGTCAATTTGTGTTCTTGTGTTAGTCTTTTTAAAAAAAAAAAAACACCTGGGAAGACCGGCCATGATGTCAAGTCACGTTCTGTATCGTGACATGAACCCGATATCGCGATTGAGGCCATCCTCATGAGTGCGGAACTTGGCTATCAGTTTCTGCTCTATGATTTTGCGCTGTCGTGTATCTCGAAGGCCGCCTTGGAGAAGCGTTCTCCAAGGCGGCCTTCGAGATACACGACAGCGCAAAATCATAGAGCAGAAACTGATAGTCAAGTTCCGCACTCATGAGGATGGCCTCAATCGCGATATCGGGTTCATGTCACGATACAGAACGTGACTTGACATCATGGCCGGTCTTCCCAGGTGTTTTTTTTTAAAAAGACTAACACAAGAACATAAATTGACAGGATATGCAGCCAGCAGGTGGTTTGACACGTTGGACCCCCTGGGACACATCTCATTGTCTTGGCTGTGCTCTTTGTTGTAGGGAAAAATGTGAATAGATTTTGTCTGTGTTTAAATTGTGAATTCTGGGAGATTCTCTCACTGCTAACTTACCTGACGAAGGAGCGAACTGCTTCGAAAGCTTGTAAAATTAAATAAATCTGTTGGACTATAACCTGGTGTTGTGCGACTTCTCATTTTTGTCCACCCCAGTCCAACGTCGGCATCTCCACATCATGACCTCTAGTGCAGAGAAGGTTGAGAGGAGATTTGATAGAGGGGTTCAACCTCATGATGGGTCTAGACAGAGTAGATAGAAAAAAAGTTCCTATTGGCGGAAGGGTCGAGAACCAGAGGACATAGATTTAAGGTGATTGAAGAAGTACCAAAGGCGACGTGAGGAAAAACTTTTTTACGCAGCGAGTGGTTAGGATCTGGAATGCACTGCCTGAGAGGGTGGTGGAGGCAGATTCAATCGTAGCTTTCGAAAGGGAATTGGATAAGTACCTGAAGAAAAAAACTTGCAGGGCTACGGGGAAAGGGCGGGGGAGTGGGACTAGCTGAAGTGCTCTTGCAGAGAGCCGGCATGGGCTCGACAGGCCGAATGGCCTCCTTCTGTGCTGTTGTAACCATTCTATGATTTTACGAATTTCTTCCTAACCTACTCCCAGGTTCATCACACACATGAAGCAGCATTCACTCGCTCCGATACTGCCATTCATGCTTCACTGCACAGAGGCCCTGCCCTCCAAAAGAGTCACTCTTCTCTTGAAAACCTCCAAAATTGACACTAAATGAGACAGTTCTTATTCCACTTTTCAGCTCATTTGCAGAGCATCTTTAGGGACAAACAGCAGCCATTTAAGGGTAGCTGGTGCTCGATAATATCCCTGTAGCCCTGCAGCGCTCCTCGGGTGACATACACAAAGTGCCAAATACTTATTATGACTCGGCCTTATTTTATACCATGTGGTCACCCTCTTGCTCCACAGGCCTTCTAGGCAAAACTAGATTCAGTTGCAATGACGCTTATTAGTTCCTAATGATCAGCATTGCAGAGTTGCTACAATTTCCTCGGAGTTCCAAATTGAGAAATATTTGTGCACATATTATTTGTGAAGGTTTGCTTCAGATTCACAAATACCTGAATTTTGGGGTCTTTGATGCCAAATTCCCACCATAAAAAAATGCAAATTCACGTGAAAGCTTTTGCTCCCATTGCAGCGAATACAAAATTCTTTTAGAAAAACAGGGTTACGTGATTTCTGCAACAGTCAAAAATTGGGAGCACCAGGAATTGGGCATGCTGACCTCTGGGTTTTCTTCTCCAATCTACACTCCCATCAAATGACACTCTACATCACAAGTGGAATCTTGCAATTTTGGTGCTATTGGGGACGATTTTCAACCATATTACATCTTGGAAACAGGTGCAAATGGAGGGTAACTAAGTGCTAAATTCAGCTCTGTCAAGTTTACCACACTTAATGGGCCACAGTGTAAACACATATTTAACTGGTAGCATTGTTCGAGTTTCTTTTGGGAAGAGGATCCTCCAGGTTGGAGGTGCATTTATAGGCAAAAGAGGATGGGGTACCCTGCATGCCATTTCACAATGTGTGGGCATACACGACACCAAGTGCAACCATTGCTGAAGGAAATTGGTGTGCAGGATTACATTGGACTGACCGAGTTAGGAAGGAATTCAAGTAAAGGCCACTGAATGGAAAGGCAAGGGTAGTTAGGCTTTTGAAGTTCTGGACTGCTGTAGCACTTGTCTGCAGATTTCTGCCTAAATCTAGGGGTCCCCTTTCCCATCTGGGAGGTGCAGCAGTGGACTGGGTTCATTTTAAAAGTTGCGCCTCATTTAAATGGAACTGGTGAGTTGCCGACCTGAAATGGGCATCTAGAGGCAGCTCACCAGGATTGGGCTGGCAAGTTGGGGGTGGGCGTGGGGATTAAGAGGGTACCAGAAAAGTACGAGGAAGGGTGGAGCCTGGGGTGGCAGTGGCCCAAACTTTTGTCGTGGGGCCTGGAGGAGCACACCTGCTTCTCCTGGCCCCAGAAAAATAAGTTTTGAACTTACCTTTTGGTGCATCCGCTGGGGGTCCAGTAGCTTCTATTGTGCGGCGAGCCATGGCAGAAGCTCTGCTCAGCAGACTGTTAAAATGGCTTTGGGTCCTATCTAAGTGAAAGGACCCCGATTTGCACAAGTTCATGAGGATTCCGCCTGAGTTAAAATCCTCTTTATCATCTGGTGCTGTGAATAACTACATCTGAGCTCATACCAGAGAACTGAGTGCTGTTAACATTTGACTTTTCAGTCAGGATTTGCACTAATTCTTAACCAATTTGAACTGACTTTCAACTGTAGATAAAAATCAGCCCTGTTGTGTCTGAGCAGTAAAGACTAGGGGGGCGAAATTCAGTTACTCCCCGTTTGGGGGCGGTAACCAAATTAGCGCCTCACATTTAGCGCTCAGGGCGGGAGTAACCCCCCACCCCGGCCGCTAAATTGGGCTTATCGCCTCGGCTATCGAGGGCGCTCCACTTCCTCATGGGGTGCAAAGCGTGGTAGCGTGGAATGCTATGCGGCCACTCCATGTAGCGCAGACGCGTTTCAGCGCCCCCTGCCCTTCCGTTAAAGGGGAGGGCCGCTACACACTCTGCAGGCTGTTTGACGGCCTCCACTAGCCCACTAGGGCGGCGTGGTGCTGTGGCCACAGTGCGGCACCGAGACGCGGTGCCGGATGGCATGATGGCGGCTACGGACCCCGCCAAGAGGGGCCGACCTGGAGGTTGGCCAAAATAAAAAATGTCGGCGTGGGGTGCAGCCGGTCTGCCCCTTTAATTAGCGCCCTGCCAGTGGTGTGCGGCCTGGCTTGTGATCCGTGAGGCTGTCGCTGTCATCGCCCGCGGCAGCCAAATTTCGGCTGCATGGCGGTAAGGGGTCACGTTGCTTGATGATGACGTCATCGCCAGTGGCGCAGCAGCCCGGGGCGCTACCGGTGGGCGCACGCCGCTATTGGCTAGCGTCTCAGTAGCGCCCCGCCGAATTTCTCGGCAGGCGCTATTAGTGCCCCCGCCCGGGCGATAAGCCCTTTGCGCCCCGTAAGCGCCCCCCGGAGGTGCGGGTGCAAAGGAAGCAAATTTCGCCCCCTAGGAACCCTAGTATGTGCTGAGTTAGCTCATCTCAGCCAGGGCAACATTACAGTGACTTTGGGTTAGGGAAGGAAACTAACAAATGGCTCCTGGATAGTATCCAGTAGCCGCTGCTGGACATACTCCCTGGATTTTATATGAGGACAGGAACAGGCTTAGCTGTGATCTCCTTCATTTGCTTTTAATCGCTTTGCCTCTGTCGGTCTGAATGTTGGCAGAGGGAGTAACTGAACTGACATCAGACGTGGTCTTTGTCAGGTCGCAGCTCTATTGATCAGTGGGGTCTGCATTCCTTTCATTCCTGAATGTTAATCTGAAGCCATCAGGAATTTTGAAATTCTTGGTACAGAATTTCAAAGCCACTGATAGCCTTGGGTCTGTACTTGGTTAAACTTTTATACAATTAACTTTCATTCTCTTTTCAAATATTTTCACTCCGACTGATTTGTCATTGTGACAACAAAAACCTGAATACTGCTTCCATATCTTGGGAAACTCTTCTCGGAGCTGTCTTGTGCTTCTGGACAGGGTACAAAATAAATCTTGTCGGCTGACAGGCACTCCCCTCTTATGCTGGAAATGCTTTGGCTGCATTCAGATAGGTAAGAGTGATACCATGTGAGGGTAGTCCCATAGAGCATGGTGAACCATATCAAATGCTTTGGAATGGGTAAGGAACTTAATATGAAGAGATAATGTATTACAGTCAGAGAGGTCAGAGTGCTCTGAGCATGGTAAAAGTTGGACTGAAAGGATTTGAATAGGGTGTTTTGGGAGCTGAGTGGCAATATGATGTTCAAGGAACTTAGGAAAGAGACTAGGAAATGGAGTGCTAATTGGAGAGGATAGATAGGTTAAGATGGGCTTTTGAAGAGGTGGTAATATAATGGTGGGTTTTGATAGAGTGATGATGCCTGGGCAAAGGGAACCATTAATAATTTAGGCTAGCCAAGAGTGGCAATTGAGGAGTCAGAATATGAATGGGTAAGAGCATCGAGGGAACAGGAGGTGAGACACATGGAAGAGATGATCTTGAAGAGACCTGAAGGGGCGGGGAGGAATGAAATTGGGGAGTGATGAGGCATCAGAGCTAAAGTGGGTGGGAGACTGGTGAGACATTGGCAGCAGGGAGAAGAGGAAGGGAACAGCAGCTACATGGACGGTCTCAATCTTAAAATCGAAGAAATCGTCTTCAGGGTGTCTGCTATTGTTATGGTGGAAGATATGGGGGAATCACCACGGAAATTCAATCCCACTACATGCTTAGCTCGTCCTAATAAAACGAATGGTAAAGATCCAGTGATATGCTGACCTTTCAGAAAATTATTTGGCGGTTCCTCTGTGGTGCTCTCTGTCTGCCTCTCAATTCTGCATCATAGTATACTTAATAATGCTGGACAATGCAGCAAAAAATGGCCAAATTAAAATTTCCTGGGTGTAGCAGATCTCTGGAGCCCCTGGGAAAGAAATTTTGAACCATCAGAAATTCAAAAATGTCTAAATCCATGACTGTGATATATAATATAAATGATGGATTATTGGGTATAGCTGCAGTTTAAGTTATGACAAGTTCATGTCCCACTCCACTCCCATTAAAACAAATTTTTATATGTAATACGTGAGGCCATTGAGTTCCAATTATCACCAAAAAACTGCCTAAATTGCAAAATGTCAACCCAAGACACAAATTAAAATTCTAAAATCCAATGTTGTCTGTATCATTTTAAACTAATTCCGTTGCCTTGAAGTAGTGGCCTTGATCATAGGTCTGTTTTTCAATTGTATATTGTTTTCTTGGACTGTCAACCTTTTTGAAGTTGACTGTTTTTCCTAGTTTTGTAGATCAACTTGTATGGAGGGTGCATAATACATTTATATTTGGCAAAGGAAAGGATAAGTAGAAACAAAGTGTATTCATGGAAAAGTTTGAGGGATATTTCATACCACAGAAGAATATCATATATAGAAGACATATTTAATACCAGGCTTCACACTCAAGGAGAAAGCATTGATCGCTATGTTATAGACTGCTGAAAGAAGGTCAATGTTTGAGTACAGAGCCCACAGACAGCCTCATTAAAGATAGTTAGTTCACAAAGCGCCAGATTACTAAGAGGAAAGAAAGTTTAAATCTGCAGAAAATAGCCGATATTTGCCGAGTAAAATTAAGCTAGCATACCTCTGCAACACTAGCAGTATTGTAACTAATGTGAGTGGCACAGCAGTACCATTTCATAGAACAAAAAAAATCTGATCACACTGGTCAAAAACAGGACATGGATTGTAATTATTATGATAAATTGCACAAAGTGAAAAATGTCTGTAGTGTATGGCCAAACACATACATGGCGTTAAAAATAAAATATTTTATTATAATATGCAAAGCCAAAGCAAAACCAACCTCTGTACACAAAGAAAGAATAATAAGGACGTTCGTAGAGTGGAAGAGTGAGAGTGAGGATGAATGAATATTTTTATTCAGACAGGAGATCATGTCAAATGGACAATCGACCTCAGAACTGTTTGAAGCTCGACATGGGAGCTCAGTATGTTTGCTTACAAGAAGCTAAGTTCAAAATTGAGTAAAGATAGAGATGTACTCTGGCGAAAATATCATGTCAATAGGAAAATGTAAAGTGATGTGTGAATATAAAGACAAATACCAAAGTCTAGAATTTCAAATTCTGGAATAGTGAGTACAGCCAGTCTTTGGACTTGAAGTATGTCAACAGTTAGGATTGATCTGAAGAATTGATATAATTATGAACAATAAATGTCTAAAAGTGATGATAAGTATGCTGATGCATTTAAAGGTGAGGGGTGCTTAGCAGGAAAACAAAGCCTACAACTAAAGCCAGATGCTTAACCAATACATCCACCAAGGAAGATGCCAGTTGCACTTCAATGATAAAGTTCGTGATGAGCTAAATAGGAGGGAGAAACCAGGTGTAATAATTTCAAAGAACCAAGCTAGTGGGTCAGCATTATGGTGACAATAATCAAACCGAGCAGTGAATGAATGAAAATATACCTTGACCCTAAAGATTTGAATAAAGCTATAGCAAGAGAACATTTTCTAATGCAGACCACAGAGGAAGTGTCACAGTTGTCAAATGCCAAAATCTTCAGCATGCTCAATGTAAATTTTGGTTATTGGCAAGAACAATTGCATGAAGATTCATCAAAGAGTTGCACATTTAATAATCCTTTTGGCAGATCAGCATATACCAGAAATTTTTCAACACATAGGTTGGAATTTTCGCCTAAATAAAGGGTGGGTTTGGAGCGTGGGAGCAGTTAAATTGTTAAAAATGGGATTCCTGACCTGATCCCGCCTCCAACCTGCCCACTTCCAGAGGTGGGGGGGGTGTGGGGGGGCGGTGTGTGTGCGACCAATTCACTCCCAGGGGGTGTTAACCTCAATTTAAATATTATAATGAGGCTGAAAGCCTCTTTTTCCCCATCCATTTTGAATTTAACTGCCTGGGGACGGGTTTCACACCAATTTGTGAAACCCGGCAGTTAAACAGAGGCGGGGACTGCTGCATCCAGGAGGTGAATGGCTTTATACCTACCTCCTGGATCCAGAATCCCTACCTAACCCACTCCCCACGATTGGAGACTGCCCCCCCCCACGAGGCCTCCAGGCCTCCCACCCCAGCCCCCAAAGATGACGATGAGGCCGGCTGACTGCAAAATCCAGGCCTATAACTGCAATTTTGTAAGACCAACAAATTCTGTGTCGGGAATGGTTGGCTGGCTAGCCCAAGCTAGCCCACACTGCACAGAGGTGACTATGCCCAATTTGGTAGGGTCAGCCCGTTAGACTAATTAACACAAGCTCCCAGTGCAGCTTTGGCATTGTGCCAGTAGCTACCCCAACGAGGAATCTGCAGATTCTGGCTGGCAACTCAAATGTAAAGACATGTACACAATTAAAGGTACGTGGGCTGCATATGAGGACAAATATTCTTTCAGCCTTTAAATATTAATTTCACACCTTTGTTAGATTTTGCCAAGGCTGGCTGAAGAAAACCCTATATGGAGGCATAAAACAGTCTGTGGGCGAATGATGCAGCACTCTGACTCGCTGTTTGATGACTGGCAAAGTGGATGTAGTGCTGCATGAGGTGGATTTGAGGAGGGCTGCCCTGTTTGGCACTTCAGGGCACTGCCCCCAGAGGATAAACATACACCTTCCCTATCGGGAAGTTTTACTCATGGGATCCCAGGCACCTGGGAAACATTTTGTGCCTTGTTGAGCTGATCTCTGCTTCTTACAGGGAAAGTGATGAACATATTACCCTTTCTACACTGGTATAGTGCAAATAGGGCATTTGGATTATACACCACTGAGTTACAAGTTGGGTTACAACATTAAAATTTTGAAGAAATCAACAATTAAATTTTGCAAATTATTCTGTTGAATGTCCAGAATTCTTGCCATATTTTTGTATCACTTTATGTTCTATATATAATTACAGTCCGATTTCAACAGATGTGTTGCAAAACTTTGCTGCTAGAAAATTGACATTGTGACGTTGGTGGTTTGGAAGGTTCAGCTGCAGTTTGCTACATCTGACGTTAGTCACTGCCCTCACAGGAAGTATATATTTGTACAAACTGTCAGAGTATGCTATTACCAATAGTTCACTGTCCTTTCTTCACTTTGTCAGTTTGAATATAATAAAGCAGTTGTCCTTTTTCTAAATTTATACATTGAATAGAATTTTTGCAGCAATTTTGCATTTAGGACAGCAAAGTATTTACATTTGAAGCTTTACTGTATGCAGATAGTGGTTAAGTATAATCAGTAGTAGTGACCAAATATGATTTGTGGAAGTCTCATCTGCATTCAGAAAAAAAACAGGTGCTGTATTATGTATATATGTTTATAGTACATCTATAAGTGTGCAAACATTATTTATACAGAAACAATACAATTTACAGATGTGGTTTCATTTTTCTTCCCCTCCTATTTCCACTGATTTTCACCCGTTTAGTCTTCCTTTCCTGAAGATGTTAACGCCTTACTAATATGGTTTCATGGACGCCAATCACCCCCCTATACCTTGTCTAAATAGCAAGTTATGCATGTCTTAGTCTGGACAATGAGTATCGGCAAGTTATTTGACTGCAAGGAGAAGGCATCGCAGTCTTATCGTTACCCAGTGTCCACAAGCATGAATTTCCAGTAGGGGTCATTGGATAGAGATCAGGAACAGGCACACTGGCCAGTTTACCCTCCCTAGCCCAGGGGCACTGAGGTCAATTCATAAAATCATAGAATGATACAGCACAGAAGGGGGCCAGTCTGCTCATCGTGCCTCTTGGAAAGAGTTATATCCAGTTAGTTCCATTCCCCTGTCCTTTCCCCATAGCCCTGCAATTTTTTTGCCTTTTTTGTATTTATTCAATTCCCTTTGAAAGTTATTATTGAATCTGCTTCCACCACTCTTCCAGGCAGTGCATTCCAGATCATAACAACTTGTTATAACAATTGTAGCTGTCACTGTCCCAGCTGAGAGCAGCTAACTCGGCATGGACTGGGGATCGAGCCTAAAGCTTTTCTAGTCTATATGGTTCAGCTACTCATGGTCTGGGCTCATTGAGACATTGGGGGAGCTTGAAGTTATTTTATACACTAATGTGACCATCTCCCATTGAATACAGTATTTGGTGTTTATATATGTATAGACTTTATGATTTGTAAATGATTTAGACAACTAACCCAAATCTCTGACTTGTTGATACACATGCACTTTGTTGTATATACTATTTTAAAGTAGAGTCATCCAGACTCGAGTCGTCGTTGGCTTGTTCACAGATCCAGTAAAAAAAAGTAAAACGTTTAAAGTTTATGGTTTTCCATACAGACTGCATTTGACACATTAGACCCCCTGTGACCCCACCTCATTGTTTTAGTTGTATCTTGCTATGTCTTTGATATAATGTCTTCCTGACTGACCTGATTGTTTCTTTGCCGAGGTGTGATAAAAGGCAGTCAGAAAGATTAACTGTAGTCGTCTGACATTGTACTCTGCACAGGCATTGTTCTCTGTCTATATATGCTTTGCCGATTTGTATTTCTTCACTTCACCTGACGAAGGAGCAGCGCTCCGAAAGCTTGTGATTTCAAATAAAACTGTTGGACTATAACCTGGTGTTGTGCGACTTCATACTATTTTAAAGCTATACAATCTAGAGTGACCCAAAGTTAGTAGTGGAAATTGTGATGCAGAACAATTTCTTATGGAAATTTTTTTGCAGTAACCATCATTTAATGTCACAAGAATCATGTTTTTCAACTTCTTATAAGGATGCATGCTGGATTTAATTGGGAGTGAAATTCAACTTGGGTGAGGGCGCAAAATGGGCAGTAGCAGATTGGGCACCGTATACACCCCGACCGATCTTCCTTTCCATTGAAGTCAATGGAAGTTGAATATCTCCCCAAATTGTATTTTGTTTCTTTTTGTAAGTTTGTATATTCATAAAACTGAAAATATGTTGACAAATAATATTTTAAAAATAGCTGTCATCACGTTTGTTATATGGGCTAATACTTCAGAGTTACAACCATTTCAGGGTTAAAGAATAAAGCCATTCCCAACGTATCAAGAACTGAGGCATTACTGTTGTTGAAGTTTTTCTCTTCCTCCCCCCACTCCACAAAATAGTGGCAGTACATTCTATCAGTAGCATATTGTCATCTTGTTAAGTACATATTTAGCTACCATATAATTTAGAAAATACAGGGAAATAGTTAGAAGAGAAGTTTTTTTTTTAATACACTGCAGTGGAGGCATATAATTTTGTTTCTTTATTTTTATATGTTATTGTAATTTATATATTTTTATAAAGAAACTACTTTCAGTTCTGTCTATATTTGTGATTTATTTGCCAGTGTGAAATTGAACAGTTTAAAGTGCATTTAGCCTGTATGACTTTGCTACCTATCATGTGATGTAATTTTATCAATTTTGTGTTCTCAGTGCATGAATCTATGTGCTGGGAAAATGATTTTGTAACATTATCCCTTATAAGTAAGAACTTCAAATGTATAGTGTTCATAAATATTTAAAGAATTTTCTTTGTCTGCAGAGCGTTAATAATGATAATGTGTTTTCTAATACTGTACTCAGCCCATATTATTGTAAACTGTTGTGCCAGTTTGGTCCTTTTTGTCCCCTGTAAAGTGCCTTTGAATATTTTTCTACATTAAAGACACTATAAAAATGGAAATTGCTGTTGGTGGTGCAGCTACATTTTAAACTATTAGAAAGATTAAGGAAATCTTTTTTTGGAAAAGAAGTAGTTTTAAGATGACGTCAGAATTTTTCAAGATTATACAAGGGATTGACCAAATTGATCAAAGTAAATCGTTCACTATGCTGATGGGTTCAGATATCAGGAGGAACAGCTTCAAATTGGGAGGTTAGGAGTGGGAAAGGAAGTTTTTACACCGTGTAATGGACTTGTGGAACTAATCATAGGGGAAAGGCAGTTTAAGCTTCATAGTTTGGTTTAAATTGATTTTTTTATTCGTTCATGGGATGTGGGCGTCGCTGGCAAGGCCAGCATTTATTGCCCATCCCTAATTGCCCTTGAGAAGGTGGTGATGAGCCGCCCCCTTGAACTGCTGCAGTCCGTGTGGTGAAGGTACTCCCACAGTGCTGTTAGGGAGGGAGTTCCAGGATTTTGACCCAGTGACGATGAAGGAACGGCGATATACTTCCAAGTCAGGATGGTGTGTGACTTGGAGGGGAACTTGGAGGTGGTGGTGTTCCCATGCACCTGCTGCCCTTGTCCTTCTAGGTTGAAGCGGTCACGGGTTTGGGAGGTGCTGCTGAAGGAGCCTTGGCGAGTTGCTGCAGTGCATCTTGTAGATGGTACACACTGCAGCCACGATACACCAGTGGTGGAGGGGGTGAATGTTTAAGGTGGTGGATGGGGTGCCAGTCGAGCGGGCTGCTTTGTCCTGGATGGTGTCGAGCTCCTTGAGTGTTGTTGGAGCTGCACTCATCCAGGCAAGTGGAGAGTATTCCATCACACTCCTTACTTGTGCCTTGTAGATAGTGGAAAAATGGTGATTGAACAGTAGTTGTGTTTCTGAAGAGAAGGTGAAGGCTATGGTGAGAAGATGGCTGGGTAGTCTTGAGCTCTGTCAAAAATGGGCAAACTTGCCTAAAGACTTCTTCCTCTTCTTAAAAATTCCTATGTGCATCACAGAAATGTATAGAAGTTACAACATGGAAACAGGCCATGCAGCCCAAGTGCTATTTTTTGCAGTTTTGGAGTGTTCGAAAAAAGTTCTCTCGATTCAGGAACCGTTCCATTAGATTGAAAAATTGCACGTCACTCCGCTATTTAATAAAGGTGAGAGAGGGAAATCAGGGAATTATAGACCAGTTAGCCTAATATCTGTTGTCGGGAAATTACTAGCGTCTATAATTAAGGATCGGGCAACTGAAAATTTTCAGTTGATCAGAGAGAGACAGCATGGACAGTGAAGGATATGTCATGCCTGATGAACCTGATTACATTTTTTGAAGAGGTGACTAAAGTAGTGGACAGGGGAATGTCTATGGATGGTTTTTATATGAATTTCCAGAAGTCATTCGAAAAAGTCCTTCATAAGCAACTGATAGCTAAAGTTGAAGCTCATGGAATTGAGAGCAAATTATTGACCTGGTTAGGAGATTGGCTGAGCGGCAGGAGATTGAGAGTAGGGATAATGGGTAGGTACTCTAATTGGCAGAATGTGACTAGCAGCGTCCCACAGGGATCAGTGTTATGCCCTCAACTATTCACTGTATTTATTAACGCCTTAGATGATGGGATGGAGAACCACATATCCAAGTTTGCTGATGACACAAAGATAAAGACAAAATTGTAAGCAGTGTAGATTTAAGCATAAGGTTACAAAGAGATATTAATATATTAAGTGAGTGGGCAAAACTGTGGCCAATGGATTTCAATATAGGCAAGTGTGAGGTCATCCACTTTGGACCTAAAAAGGATCGATCAGAGTACTTTCTAAATGGCGAAAAGCTAGTAGCAGTGGAGGTCCAAAGAGACTTGGGGGTCCGTGTACATCGGTCATTAAAATGTCATGGACAGATATAAAAAATAATCAGAGGCTAATGGAATGCTGGCCTTTATATCTAAAGGACTAGAATACAAGGGGTCAGAAGTCATGCTGCAGCTGTACACAGCCCTGCTTAGACCACACCTGGAGTACTGTGTTCAGTTCTGGGCACCACACCTTAGGAAGGATATAATGGTCAATGTAGACTTACTAGAATGATACCTGGACTCCAAAGGCTAAATTACAATGAGTAATTACACAAACTAGGGTTGTATTCCCTGGAACTTAGAAGATTAAAGGGAACTGATTGGGTAGATAGAGAGAAATTATTTTCCCTGGTTAGGAAATCTATGACTAGGGATCATAGCCTTAAAAATTAGAGCCAGGCATTTCAGGAGTTAAGTTAGGATAGACTTCTACACGCAACGGGTGGTAGAAATTTGGAACTCTCTTCCACAAATGGCAGTTGATGCTGGGTCAATTGTTAATTTTAAATCTGAGATTGATAGGTTTCTGTTTACCAAAGGTATTAAGGGATATGGGGAAAAGGCGGGTATATGGAGTTAGGTCACAGATCAGCCACGATCTCATTGAATGACAGAACATGCTTGAGGGCTAAATGGCCTACTCCTCTTATGTGATTTTCAAATGAATGTACATTCTCATGGGAAATGGCAAGATCAGTTGAAAGAGTTTAAGTGGTTTGATAACTCGAGTGTGGCATTGCAAACTGAAAGTCGTGTGATATTCAGTTCTTAATGTTTCAATAATTGATTCAAAGACCTTACTTTGAGTATCATTCGGGTGAAATTCCTAATGTTCTTTCCAACTAAAATAGCTGTTGCCAAAGCTGAGGATTGTTTGGAAATGAGCGTGCATAGATTCAGGGTTTCACAATTAGTTCACAACCATCTACAATAGACATACCATATGATTAATTAGATTATTAGTCCCCATTTGTCATGGGGCTGGAGAGGTCGTAAATTGCATTTATTCCAGGGAGGGCGGCCTGGAATGTGGCTTGGATCCTGGCACCCTGGATTCTGCCCCATTTGGACTAGGCCTTTAAATTCTGTTGCACTTACAGTGGTGTAACTGGGATCTAGAAACTTCCAAGCCTCTGTTCCTCTACTTTTGGAATAATTTCCCTTTAAGTCATCCACTGTTAGCCTGAATACACAATCATATCCAGTGAAGGGGAGCGAGGAGGAGCCTGCCACCACACACAACTTTTAAGCACTCAACAATCTCGAGCTGTCAAGAGATAACGAGGACCAACACTGTCGCTGCCTTCATGAGCACAAACATTCTGCGCCAGCGACGTCAGAAAAAAAGCCAGAGGGTGTCATCTCTAGTGGAGTTTCCTGAAAACAAAGCATGGCAAAGTCAAACCAATGAGCTAAATTTCAAAATTTATTCAGGGATGTACTTACATAATACATAGATACATAGAAGATAGGAGCAGGAGTAGGCCATTCGGCCCCTCGAGCCTGCTCCGCCATTCGATGAGATCATGGCTCATCATCCAAACTCAGTACCCTGTACCTGCCTTCTCCCCATATCCCTCGATACCTTTAGCTTTAAGAAATATATCTAACTCATTCTTGAATATATTTAATGACTTGGCCTCAACTACCTTCTGTGGTAGAGAATTCCACAGGTTCACCACTCTCTGGGTGAAGAAATTCTTCCTCATTTCTGTCCTAAATGGCTTACCCGTTATCCTTAGATTATGACCCCTGGTTCTGGACTCTCCGACCATCAGGAACATTCTTCCTGCATCTAGTTTGTCCAGACCTGTCAGAATTTTATATGTTTCGATGAGATCCCCTCTCATTCTTCTATACTCCAGCGATTAAAGCAGGGACAGGGTACTGGATTTGGATGATCAGCCATGATCGTATTGAATGGTGGAGCAGGCTCGACGGGCCGAATGGCCTACTCCTGCTCCTAGATTCTATGTTTCTATGTTTCTATGTTTCTATGAGTATAAGCCCAATCGACCCAATCTCTCCTCATATGTCATTCCTGCCATCCCAGGTATCAGCCTTGTGAATCTTCGCTGAACTCCTTCCATGGCAAGAACATCCTTCCTCAGATAAGGCGACCAAAACTGCACACAGTACTCAAGGTGTGGTCTCGCCAAGGCCCTGTACAACTGCAGCAGGACATCCCTGTTCCTATACTCAAACCCTTTCGCTATGAAGGCCAACATACCATTTGCCTTCTTCACCGCCTGCTGCACCTGCATGCTTACTTTCAGCGACTGGTGCACAAGGACACCTAGGTCTCGTTGCACTTCCCCTTCTCCCAATCTATTGCCATTCAGATAATAGTCTGCCTTTCTGTTTTTGACACCAAAGTGGATAACCTCGCACTTATCCATGTTATATTGCATCTGCCACGCTTCTGCCCACTCACCCAACCTGTCCAAATCATCCTGGAGTTTCTCGGTATCCTCCTCGCAGCACACACGCCCACCCAGCTTTGTGTCATCTGCAAACTTGGAGATATTACATTTAGTTCCCTTATCCAGATCATTAATGTATATTGTGAATAGCTGGGGTCCAAGGACCGATCCCTGCGGTACCCCACTAGTCACTGCTTGCCACTCGGAAAAAGACCCATTAATTCCTACTCTCTGCTTTCTGTCCGCCAACCAGTTATCTATCCAAGTCAATACCTTGCCCCCAATCCCATGTGCCTTAACTTTACACGCTAATCTCTTATGCGGGACCTTATCGAAAGCCTTTTGAAAGTCCAAATACACCACATCTACTGGTTCTCCCTTATCTATTTTCCCAGTTACATCCTCAAAAAATTCCAGTAGATTAGTCAAGCACGATTTACCTTTTGTAAATCCATGTTGACTTTTTCCGATCCTGTCACTGTTTTTCAAGTGCTCAGCTATTACATCCTTTATAATGGACTCTAGCATTTTCCCCAATACCGGTGTCAGGCTTACTGGTCTGTAATTCCCCGCTTTCTCTCTACCACCCTTTTTGAATAGTGAGGTAACATTGGCTACCCTCCAATCCATGGGTACAGTTCCAGATTCCATCGAATGTTGGAAGATGATCAGCATAGAATGACATAGGATATAAGGCACAGAAACAGGCCATTCGGCCCAACCAGTCCATGCCGGCGTTTATGCTCGAGCCTCCTCCCATCCTTCCTCATCTAACTATATCAGCCTAACCCTCTATTCCTTTCTCCCTCATGTGCTTATCTAGCTTTCCCTTAAATGCATCGATACTATTCGCCTCAACCACTCCCTGTGGTAGCGGGTTCCACATTCTCACCACTCTGGGTAAAGAAGTTCCTTCTGAATTCCCTATTTGATTTCTTGGTGACTATCTTATATTGATGGCCTCTAGTTTTGCTCCTCCCCACAAGTGGAAACACTCTCTCTGTATCTATTCTATCAAAACCTTTCATAATTTTAAAGACCTCTATTAGGTCACCCCTCAGCCTTCTCTTTTCAAGAGAAAAGAGACCCAGCCTGTTCATCCTTTCACGATGGGTATAACCTGGCAGTTCTGGTGCCTTGTATTTACAGTGGGAATGTCAGTAAGTATACCAGCATGCTATATTTAAAATTTGTGAACTTTTGTCAGTATAAGTGCCAGCTTGGCTCAGTGCTGGTACTCTTACTTCTGAGATAGAAGGTTGTGGCTTCAAGCTTTACTCCAATACATATGCAGATGATCTAGGCTGACACTTAAGAGCAGCACTTGAGGGAATGCTGTGTTGTTGGAGGTGCCATCTTTCAGGTGAGACGAGGCTTTGCAGATGTAACAAATCCCATGGTACTTTTCAAAGAAGAGCACCGAATTCTCGCAGTATCTTAGCCAACATTCATCCATCAACCAGCACTGTCAGGAAAAAACATCATAACTGGCCATAGATCTCATTGTGTGTGTGATCTTGCTATGTGCAAATTTTTTGCACAAATAACACAATTGCTGCACTTCATAAAAGTAATTCATTGGCTGTCAAGCTCTTCAGGATGTCTCCAGGAAAGAAAGACTTGCATTTATATAGCGCCTTTTTCGACCACAGGAGCTCCCAAAGCACTTTACAGCCAGTGAAGTACTTTTGAAGTGTAGTCACTGTTGTAATGTAAGAAACACGGCAGCCAATTTGCGCACAGCAAGTTCCCACAAACAGCAATGTGATAATGACCAGATAATCTGTTTTAGCGATGTTGTTTGAGGGATAAATATTGGTCAGGACACTGGGGAGAACTCCTCTGCTCTTCTTAGAAATATTGGCATGGGATTTTTTTATGTCCATCTGAGAGAGTAGATGAGGCCTCAGTGTAACATCTCATCTGATAGGCAGCACCTCCGATAGTGCAGCACTCCCTCAGTACTGCACTGGATTGTCAGCCTCGATTTTTGTGCTCAAGTCTCTGGAGTGGGACTTGAACCCACAACCTTCTGACTCAGAGGCAATGGTGCTACCAACTGAGCCCTGTTTGACATGAAAGGTGCTATTATAATGCAAATCTTCCTTTACAATTTCCATTTCTGACTCTTGAGTTTTTAAAGATTGCCCACGCCTGATGTATTCCATGAGAGACCTAAAAAATGAAGTACAAATATGGAAGCAACAGCTTTCTCTCAATGTTCACGCATCTTCTGGTAGTGAAAGATCACCAGAATCTAAATGCAAACTTCAAATTAATTCTTGCCAACCCATTTCTAGTAGAATTAGATCACATGATCGTCATAACTCATTTTTTTTTAAAAGCTTGTTATTCTTGCTAACCTACCCTAATATTAAGGATAATCCACTTGAGAGCGGCTTTCTCCTTGTGCCTGTGCTTTTCTGTCTTGTTACTAGACTGGTAAATTCTTATTAAGTAAAAGCTTGTGAGCGAGGTTAACATTCACTCTTTTGTCCTGCAGCTATTAGTCACCCATTAATGACCCTATAGTCATACAACAAATGTTTCAGAATGCATTAGCAGTGTGTTCTTAAAGGAGCATTGTTGCTATTTCAAGGGATTCTTTTGGCTAATTCAGTTCCGGGAGGGGCCAGGAGGAGCCTGCTCCAACAATTCTTGTTCCCACAGCAAAAATAATCACACTGCAGCTGCTATAAAATCCACTGTAGTGTTGCATAATTTAAACAAGAATGTTTTTGAATATACTTTCAATAAATTTGCATTTTTTTTTAAAAACCTAAATGTCAGTTTGGATTGGTGGTAGCACTCTTGTCTCTGAGTTAGAACATTGTGGATTAAAGAGCCTTTCGTCATCTAGGTTGATACTTCAGTGCATAGAGGGACTGCTGCATGATCAGAGGTGACATCTTTTGGATCAGTTGTTAAGTTAAGGCCTCTGCCTCGTGAGGTGGATGTAAAAATCTCCAGGCACTATATGAAGATTAGGGGAAACCTTCCGGTGTCCTGGCCAACGTTCCTTCTTCCACAAAAACGGTAAATGTATTTAATTGCTGTTAGTAGGAGCTTACTGTGAGCAATTTGACAACTGTATTTGCCTACAAAACAACAGTGACGACACTTCCGAATTAATACATTGGGGATCATTTTAACCTAACCCTCCTGATGGGAAACTGACTGGATCAGATCCTAGAAAGAACCATAGAAGTTTACGGCACAGAAGGAGGCCATTTGGCCCATCGTGTCTGTGCCGGCCGAAAAAGAGCTATCCAGCCTAATCCCACATTCCAGCTCTTGGTCCGTAGCCTTGTAGGTTACGGCACTTCAAGTGCATATTCAAGTACTTTTTAAATGCGATGAGAGTTTCTGTCTTTACCACCCATTCAGGCAGTGAGTTCCAGACCCCCACCACCCTCTGGGTGAAAAAAGTTCTCCTCAACTCCCCTCTAATCCTTCTAGCAAATACTTTAAATCTATGCCCCCTGGTTATTGACCTCTCTGCTAACAGAAATAGGTGCTTCCTATCCACTCTATCTAGGCCCCTCATAATTTTATACTCCTCAATTTAGTCTCCCCTCAACCTCCTCTGTTCCAAAGAAAACAACCCCAGCCTATCCAATCTTTCCTCATAGCTTCAGGTGGGGTGTAAAATGAGTGGCTGATCCGATCCCATCAATTTCCTGCTGTGTGGGTGAGGCTAAAACTAACCCCATTGTCTGTGAAGTGCTTTGGGACAGACCAATCATTGATCTTGTTTTAGATATGTTGATGAGTGATGCTGTTACAGTATTGCATCAGCAATTTACATTATTGTGCATCCATGTTTCCAAACATCCTGGAACATGATACTGCTATTCACTTACTGGAAAAACAATACCCTTTTAAAAGATGAATATAGGTTTGATGTGTCATTATACTTCAGTAGTGCATCGATAACATAGATTTTTGCAATTAACTAGCTCGACCTTCAGCTATCAAATAATGTTTATTGTCCTACCTGTTTTTTGCCTTTCCGCTTATTATTTTGGTTAATCTATAAAGAAGCTTCCCTTGTTTGACCATGACCAATTTGATGTCAGGTCCCAACTGAAACATTAACATACTATGCAAAAAAAGGCAACAGCATTCTGGGTTTTATAAATAGTGGTGTGGAGTACAAGAGCAAAGACGTTATGATATATTTGCACAAATATCTGGTTATGCCGCCATTAAAGTACTACATGCAGTTTTTGGTCCCCTATCATAAAAAGGTCATTAATGCCATAGAGAGCATACAGTGCACCAGGATGATGCCAGGGATGGGAAACTGTAGTTATGAGGAGAGACTTGAGATATTGGGACTGTTTTCACTGGAGCAAAGAAAGCTGAGGATATTTAATAGAGGTTATTAAAATTATGAAGGCTTTTGAGGCTGTGAATGGGGAAAGACTATGGGCTGGATTTTGATACTGGGGTGGGTTGGGGTCGTGTTACCCGCTTTTCGTGTTGCCCACCCGAATCTAGATTGATGTGGATGAATGATGCGATTTTAACTTAATTGGCCAATTGAGTTCCAACGTGTGGGAACCCATGGCCAATGAGTTATTCCAGTCTGAAAGTTGCCTCCGATGACGTCATCATTGCTGCTGCATTTAAGGTCTGCAACAAGCCTTGCTTCTTCTGTAGGCTGCCAAGCTTTTGGACCTGTATCCTAGAGGCAACTGCAGGAGGAATGGCCAGCCAATGACCCAGGTCTGCTCCCAGGTTCGATGACGTTGCCCTGCAAGCTTTGGTGGATGGAGCAAGAGCCAACAGAGAGGTGCTCTTCCCCTCCTCAGGGAGGAAGAAGCCTCCCCAGCAGACCAAGGCTGTGTGGGTCCAGGTCGCCCAGGAGGTCAACTCCTTATCCATCACCCGCAGAACCTGGCTGCAGTGCAGGAAGAGGTTTCATGACCTTCTGCGCACTGCAAAAGTGAGTATGACTTTCCCTTCACCCTCAATCTGATCCCCATTGCCTCTCCTCACCAGCACTCAGCTTTAGCAACCTCTTCCTCCATATCCCTCTTGACACTGACATCCATACACCCTTACCCATTCCCTCTCCCTCTATGGTCACATTCACCTTACTATTCGACTATGCAGCCCTCACACTCCCTATCACTGTCATGCGATGAAAACAACTTAGAACACACAGGGAGGGCCCTTGGTCTCGCCACCTCACTCTATCTTTGTCTTCTAAGCATCTATGCTATGGACTCTCTACACTCACTCCTTCAATCTCCCTCAAACTCCACTTGTCTCCCTCATTGCAGGAAAAGAGAGCTCACAATAAAAGGGAAAGAGCCAGGACAGGAGGAGGGCCACCTTCATTAGCGCAGCTCACCCCCTGGGAGGATGCGGTCCTGGAGATCGTGGGAGTAGAGGAGGATACGCAAGTGGGGGATGGACAGACGGGTGCATCACAGCAAGCTGGTGACAGAATAGTGTTCCATCTCTCTCATTGACATTGCATGAGTCGCTGATAATGAATCTGAAGTTCTAACAGATGGATTTATGATCATCTGCAATATGCCATGTGCATGTAACCTTGGCATTACATCTCTGACTCTTTCCTTTACTCCCCCACAGGACCATCGCAAGCACCCGTCCCCACTAGCCAGGAGGAAGAGCCTGAGCATCCAGACTCCTCAGAGGAAGCTGCAACCTCTGAGGGCGCAGCGTCAGCAGAACTCAGCGCACCCAGCACCAGCGCAGAGACTCACACCTCGGTGGGACCCTCGGGACATAGAGTAGTGTTGTCACCTGGTGTATCACAGCTCACAAGTGAGCATCAGCAGATGGTGGAGACAGGGACAGCAGTGGAGAGTCCTAGTCGGAGGGCGCAGGACTCTCCTAGCTCGGCTCACCTGCATGTCAACCCTCTGCCTCTGGGGCCATCCATAAGATCAGCGGTGCTGGAACTCCAGGAACAGATGCAGGAGTCTCTGGCAGGTTTTGTCTCCAGGGTCACTGCGAGTGTGGAGCGAATGGAGGAGTCCATAGCGAACATGAGCAGAGCCTTTGTGGAGTCATTGGCGCATGAACGCATCACCATGGAAAGGATGGCAACCTCCATGGAGGTGATAAGTCGCCAGAGTGCAGAAAACATGGTGAGTGTTCTGAATAGAATGACATCTCTGGAGGAGCGATGGACATCTATTGAACAGAGAAACCAGACCTTCATGGAAGTCCTTCTGAGTAGGACTGCCAGTGCAGATACAGGTCCCCATGGCCCCCCTGATGTGCAGCAAGGTGCTCTCAATCCACTTGCAAGCGCTGAGATGGACCTGACCCATGAGAGGGATGTTGGTGGCACACAACAAGGAGGTGGGGGCTCCTCTCCAAGCGCTCACACTTCCATGCCACTGACAAGTCCTCAGTCAGAGCCCCACCAGAGTCCGCACCCAACTGAGATCGGCGTCTCAACCCCTGCCCAGTCGCAGGACCAGCAGACTGTTGCCGAGCCCTCGCAGGTTCGCAACCCCAGAGGACGCCCACCAAAGGTGTCGAGGCAGGAGCAGCAACAAACTGAGCAGGGGGCCTCCACCTCTGCTGAAGCCACAGGGGAAGCACCACGTAGGAACACGCGTAAGAGAAAGATACTGCACAAATAGTCACAAGGGTAGTCACTTGGGTGAAATTTGATGTTTAATGTGAAAAAGCCATCAAGTGTTAAGTGTAAATAAAAACTCTGATGGCTACAGCTGCAGTTGTGGCGTCTGTCATTTCGCTAATTGGACTTCCACAATGAGGCCTTAGGATAACTTGCAATTGTCAGTATGGTGTTCAAATTGTTAGGGATCCGCTGGGTCTGAGCCATTGTCGTAGCTCTGGTAAGAAGCTGCGAGGCAAAAGTGCTTGCTTGTCTAGGCTAAGCAAATCTGGCCAAGATGAGTGCGTTCCTTGCATTCCGGGCAGCTATGGTCTCGCGTAATGCTGCCGCTGGTTGAGGGGCCTCTGCAAGTTGTTCGTTCTCTCTCTCCTCCTCCTCCTCCACCTCCTCCTCCTCCTCATCTGAGGAGGCTATGTGAGGAGCCACTTGGTCCTCCGGCATCTGTAAGCCACGACGCTGTGCCATGTTGTGAAGTGCACAGCAAACCACGACGATTCTGGAGACCCTGGCTGCTGAGTATTGCAGGGCTCCACCTGATCTATCCAGGCATCTGAAGCGCATCTTCAGCATACCGATGGTTTGCTCGATTATGGCTCTGGTAGAAATGTGGCTGGAGTTGTAGCTCTCCTCAGCTACGTTGGATGGGCTCCTCAACGGCGTCATTAGCCACGTCCAAGTAGCCATCCGTGAAGTTGGTCTGGCGGACTGAATAGCGGAGGCACACTAGACTGGCGCAGTATGAAGGAGTCATGGCAACTGCCAGGGTACTTGGCACAAACATGCAAAATTTCCTTCTTGTGGTCACACACCAGCTGAACATTGAGGGAGTGGAAGCCCTTGCGGTTGACAAAAATACCTGGATTGCGATGGGGTGCCTTAAGGGCCACATGTGTGCAGTCAACGACGCCCTGCACCCTTGGAAAGCCTGCCAGATTAGCTAATCCAACCGCACGCGCCGTGACACTTGCTCGATCCTTGGTGAAATGGATGTGATTGTGCTCGATGGCAAAGAGGGCATCGGTTACCTGTGTGATGCAGGTGTGTGCGGCCGCCTGGGAGATGCCGCTGATGTCTGCTGCTGATCCCTGGAATGAGCCTGAGGCAAAAAAGTTGAGTGCGATGGTGACTTTGACGACCACTGGTAAGGGGTGTCCACCTGGTCCTCTGGGCGCCAGGTCTTGTTGCAGCATTGCGCAGATGTCACCCACTACCTCTCGCGAAAGTCGGAGCCGCCTTTGGCACTGCTGTTCAGACATGTTGAGGTAGCTGACCCTGTGTCTGTAGACCCTGTTTGGGTAGTATCTCCTGCGCCGACGGCCTTCCATGTGCTGGCACCTTCTGGCCTGTGCAGCTTCAGGCGGGTGAGCAGCAGCTTGGCGCTCCTGCTGTTGCTGCTGCTGTTGGTGCTGCTGTTGTTCATGGTTCTGCTGGTGCCGCGGCTGGTGTTCATCCTCATCGGATGCCCAGGAGGGAAGGAAATAAATGGCTCCCATGCCTCTGGTATATGCCTCAGTTGAGGAAGCGCTCAATGAGGGTGGCAAGAAGGGTTTCCCAGGAGGTCACACTGTAGATGGGTGTCAGGCTCCAAACTTCCAGAGCTGTGGTTATGCATTCTAAAAGTTCCCCCAGACCTGTGACAACAAAGTCCTGCCACCTGCAAATGATGGCTGATCAAATCTCCTATTTAATGGTTGAGCTGCAGCTGAGAGTCAGCAATCCACTTGTGCTCCCGCCAGGTTTCACTGGCGTGTTTCAGATCAGGCATGCTTCACGTGGGAAAAGGGTTAAATTAGCTAAAAACTATCAAAATGGCATTACAGAGCCAATTTAGGGCTTGTTATGGGCATTAATGGCCTCTCCCGCCTCTTGGAGGCGAGACGGAGATGGGACCAGCAGACACGATTTCATCAAAATTGCGTGGAGGCGGGATCGGGCCCGCCCGCCAGTTTCTGCAATTTTAACCCCCCACACGCCTCCAATCCCGCCTCAACGGCCCTATGAAAATCCAGCCCTATTTCTCTGATTGGGGAGTCAGTAATAAGGGGTCATCAATTTAAAATTATAGCTATAAGTATGTGGGCAGAGATTTGGAGACAATTTTTTTTCAAGGCTTTGCCACAGGGAGTGAAAAGGTTAGAGACCATTGCATCTATTACAGGACAATTGGATAAATATTTGAAGCAGAGCTATTGGGAGACAGCAGCGCTGTGGAATTAGTTTTGGATTGCTCTAGCAAAGAGCTAGCACGGACATGATGGACCAAATGGTCTCTTTCTGAACTGTAGGTTTCCATGACTATGATTCTATGCTCCTCTTTCAGATGGTAACGGACGTTTAGCGAGTTGGTCACACCGCAGGTAAAGGGTGTACAGGCAGGAAGTGAATGGATGACCAGCAGGCAGAGTAAGAGGTGCAGGCAGGTAGTGCAAGGGTCCCCTGTGGCCATCCCCCTCTCAAACAGATATACCACTTTGGATACTGTTGGGGGGGATGACTTATCAGGGGAAGGCAGCAGCAGCCAACTTCCTGGCACCATGGGTGGCTCTGCTGCACAGGCTGGGAGGAAAAAGTGTGGAAGAGCTATAGTGATGGAGGATTCAATTGTAAGGGGAATAGATAGGCGTTTCTGCGGCCGCAAACGAGACTCCAGGATGGTGTGTTGCCTCCCTGGTGCAAGGGTCAAGGACGTCTCGGAGCGGCTACAGAACATTTTGGAGGGGGAGGGCGAACAGCCAGTTGTCGTGGTGCACATAGGCACCAACGATATAGGTAAAAAACGGGATGAGGTCCTAAAAGCAGAATATAGGGAGTTAGGAGGTAAATTAAAAAATAGGACCTCAAAGGTAGTAACCTCAGGATTGCTACCAGTGCCACGTGCTAGTCAGAGTAGAAATAGGAGGATATTTCAAATGAATACGTGGCTAGAGGAATGGTGCAAGGGGGAGGGATTCAAATTCCTTGGACATTGGAACCGGTTCTGGGGGAGGTGGGACCAGTACAAATGGGACGGTCTGCACCTGGGAAGGGCCGGGACCGATGTCCTAGGGGGAGTGTTTGCTAGTGCTGTTGGGGAGGGTTTAAACTAAAGTGGCAGGGGGTTGGGAAACTGAGCAGGGAGACAGAGGAAAGGGAAACAAGGATAAAAGCAAAAGACAGGAAGGAGAAAAACAAAAGTAGAAGGCAAAGAACTCAATGGTTTAAATCAAACATGTTCACAGTAAATAATAATTCATATAGGTCTGAGAGCATTAAAAAAACAAGCCTGAAGGCTTTGGGCTGGATTTTCAATGACCTGTGGAGTCGGGTTAGGAGGTGTGTGTGGGGTTAAATTTGCGGGGTCGGGAGTCCCGACCCCATCCCGACTCCATCCCGCCTCCACGCAATTTTGACAAAATCAGTCGCGGGGTTCCCGACTCCGTCCCGCCTCCAAGAGGCGGGAGAGGCCATTAAAGCCCTTAATAAGCTCTAAATTGGCTCTGTAATGCGATTTTGAAACGTTTTAGCTAGTTTAACCCTTTTCTGACGTGAAGCACGCCTGGTGTGAAACACTCCAGCGAAACCTGGGGGGAGCACAAGTGGATTGCTGACTCTCAGCTGCAGGTCCACTATTACAACGGAGATGTGATGAAGGTAGTAGTAGTATTAGGTCTGAAAGTCGCCTCTGAAACTGCTGCATTGAATGTCTTCAGAGACTGCATGGCATTTGGTGTGAGAGGACTTGGATGGCAAAAATTCTCTCTCTCGCTCTCTCTCTCTCTCTCTCTGTCCTCCCCCTCCCCCCCCTCCCCTCCCCCCCCCCCCAATCCCAGTGTAGCATAAGAATAAAACAAAAAGGGTGACTCAACCATGGCTAACAAGGGAAATTAGGGATAGCATAAGATCCAAGGAGAGGACATATAAATTGGCCAGAAAAAGCAGTAACCCTGAGGATTGGGAGCAGTTTAGGATTCAACAAAGGAGGACAAAGGGATTCATTAAGAAGGGGAAAATAGAATATGAAAGTAAGCTTGCAGGGAACATAAAAACTGACTAAGAGCTTTTATAGATATGTGAAGAGAAAAAGATTAGTGAAATCAAGTGTAGGTCCCTTGCAGTCAGAAGCGGGGGAAGTTATAATGGGGAACAAAGAAATGGCAGACCAATTAAATGCATATTTTGGTTCTGTCTTTAAAAAGGAGGACACAAATAATCTCCCAGAGATGTTGGAGAAGATAGAGTCTGATGAAAGGGAGGAACTGAAAGAAATCAGTATTTGCAGGGAAATGGTGTTAGGGAAATTGACGGGATTGAAGGCCGATAAATCCCCAGGGCCTGATAATCTACATCCTAGGGTACTTAAGGAAGTGGCCCTAGAAATAGTAGATGCATTGCTGATCATCTTCCAACATTTGATGGAATCTGGAACTGTACCCATGGATTGGAGGGTAGTTAATGTTACCCCACTATTCAAAAAGGGTGGTAGAGAGAAAGCGAGGAATTACAGGAAGCCTGACATCGGTAGTGGGGAAAATGCTAGAGTCCATTATAAAGGATGTAATAGCTGAGCACTTGAAAAACAGTGACAGGATCGGACAAAGTCAACATGGATTTACAAAAGGTAAATCATGTTTGACTAATCTACTGGAATTTTTTGAGGATGTAACTGGGAAAATAGATAAGGGAGAACCAGTAGATGTGGTGTATTTGGACTTTCAAAAGGCTTTCGATAAGGTCCCGCATAAGAGATTAGCATGTAAAGTTAAGGCACATGGGATTGGGGGCAAGGTATTGACTTGGATAGAGAACTGGTTGGCAGACAGAAAGCAGAGAGTAGGAATTAATGGGTCTTTTTCCGAGTGGCAGGCAGTGACTAGTGGGGTACCGCAGGGATCGGTCCTTGGACCCCAGCTATTCACAATATAGATTAATGATCTAGATAAGGGAACTAAATGTAATATCTCCAAGTTTGCAGATGACACAAAGCTGGGTGGGCGTGTGTGCTGCGAGGAGGATACCGAGAAACTCCAGGATGATTTGGACAGGTTGGGTGAGTGGGCAGAAGCGTGGCAGATGCAATATAACGTGGATAAATGCGAGGTTATCCACTTTGGTGTCAAAAACAGAAAGGCAGACTATTATCTGAATGGCAATAGATTGGGAGAAGGGGAAGTGCAACGAGACCTGGGTGTCCTTGTGCACCAGTCGCTGAAGGTAAGCATGCAGGTGCAGCAGGCGGTGAAGAAGGCAAATGGTATGTTCGCCTTCATAGCGAAAGGGTTTGAGTATAGGAACAGGGATGTCCTGCTGCAGTTGTACAGGGCTTTGGTGAGACCACACCTTGAGTATTGTGTGCAGTTTTGGTCGCCTTATCTGAGGAAGGATGTTCTTGCCATGGAGGGAGTTCAGCAAAGATTCACAAGGCTGATACCTGGGATGGCAGGAATGACATATGAGGAGAGATTGGGTCGATTGGGCTTATACTCGCTGGAGTATAGAAGAATGAGAGGGGATCTCATCGAAACATATAAAATTCTGACAGGTCTGGACAAACTAGATGCAGGAAGAATGTTCCCGATGGTCGGAGAGTCCAGAACCAGGGGTCATAATCTAAGGATAAGGGGTAAGCCATTTAGGACAGAAATGAGGAAGAATTTCTTCACCCAGAGAGTGGTGAACGTGTGGAATTCTCTACCACAGAAGGTAGTTGAGGCCAAGTCATTAAATATATTCAAGAATGAGTTAGATATATTTCTTACAGCTAAAGGTATCAAGGGATATGGGGAGAAGGCAGCTACAGGGTCCTGAGTTTGGATGATGAGCCATGATCTCATCGAATGGCGGAGCAGGCTCGAGGGGCCGAATGGCCTACTCCTGCTCCTATCTTCTATGTTTCTATGACAGTTCATTTCAGCTGTTTTAAATCCAATTATTTGATTTTATATTTTTTTAATACACTCCTTTGCATTCACTGATCATTCTGTTTAAGAACCATGTGGAATAAGATCGCTATATTTTCCACATTCGAATTTTTGGATCAGTAACAGTGAAAGGTGAATTACTGGTAAGAATTCCTGGTTTTCAACTTTAAAAGTCATAATTTGGGCGGATGAGCAGTGAGCTAAGGAAATTTGACTGGACTGCATTGCTAATGGGGAAAAACATGCATGAAAATTAGATCCTCTTTATTGGCTCAGTTGTAGGGCTTTCACCTCTGAGTCAGAAGATTGTAGGTCTAATGCCCACTCCAGAGACTTGAGCTCATAATCTAGGCTGGCACTTCAGTGAGGTACTGAGGGATGCTGCATTGTCAGAAGTGCCGACTTCAGATGAGATGTTAAAACAAGGCCCCGTCTTCCCTCTCGAGTGGACATAAAATTTCCCATGCCAGTATTTTGAAGAAGAGCAGGGTAGTCCTCTCAGTGTCCTGGTCAGTATTAATCCCTCAACCAACATCACTAAAACCGATTATCTGGTTAATTATTTTGCTGTTTCTGTGACCTTGCAGTGTGCAAATTGGCTGTTGTGTTTTGCTACATTACAAGAGTGACTACACTTCAAAAATACTTACTTGGCTGTAAAGTGCTTTGGGACATTCTGAGGTTGCAAAAGGTGCTATATAAATGCAAGTTTGTTCTTTAAATCGAGTACAAAACAGATACAGACTACTGTGGAAGAGTAACAGAGGGAATAGACTATTATGAGCAACAATGGAAGCAATGCAGGCAGAACAAGATAAGAGCTCATGGGGTTGGGGGTAATATATTAGCATGGATAGAGGTTTGGTTAACGGACAGAAAAGAGAGTAGGGATAAACGGGTCATTTTCCAGTTGGCAGGCTGTAATTAGTGGGGTGCCGCAAGAATCAGTGCTTGGGCATCAGCTATTTATAATCTATATTAATGACTTAGATGAAGGGACCGAGTGTAATGTATCCAAGTTTGCTGACGATACAAAGCTAGGTGGGAAAGTAAGCTGCGAGGAAGACACAAAGAGCCTGCAAAGGGATATAGATAGACTAAGTGAGTGGGCAATAAGGTGGCAGATGGAGTATAATGTGGGGAAATGTGAGGTTATTCACTTTGGTAGGAAGAATAAAAAAACAGAATTTTTTTAAATGGTGAGAAACTATTAAATGTTGGTGTTCAGAGAGATTTAGGTGTCCTCGTACAGGAAACACAGAAAGTTAGCATGCAGGTACAGCAAGCAATTAGCAAGGCAAATGGCATGTTGGCCTTTATTGCAAGGGGGTTGGAGTGCAAGAGTAGGGAAGTCTTACTACAATTGTACAGGGTTTTGGTGAGACTGCACCTGGAGTACTGTGCACAGTTTTGGTCTCCTTATCTGAGAAAGGACATGCATGCCTTAGAGATCGGGCGGGAAAGTGGAGTTGAAGTCGATGATCAGCCATGATCTTATTGAATGGCGGAGCAGGCTCGAGGGGCCGTATAGCCTACGCCTGCTCTTATTTCTTATGTTCTTAGAGGCGGTGCAACGAAGGTTCACTCGATTGATCCCTGGGATGAGAGGGTTGACCTAGGATGAGAGGGTTGTCCTATTAAGAGAGATTGAGTAGATTGGGCCTATACTCTCTGGAGTTTAGAAAAAGGAGAGGTGATCTCATTGAAACATATAAGATTCTGAGGGGGATTGACAGGCTAAATGCTAGATTGTTTCCCCTGGCTGGGGAGTCTAGAAATAGTGGGCATAGTCTCAGGATAAGGGGCAAGCCATTTAGGAGGAATGAGGAGGAATTTCTTCACTCAGAGGGTTGTGAATCTTTGGAATTCTCTACCCCAAAGGGGTGTGGATGCTGAGTTGTTGAGTATATTCAAGGCTGCGATAGATAGATTTTTGGACTCTAGGGGAATCAAGTGATATGGAGATTGGGTGGGAAAGTAGAGTTGAGGTCGAAGATCAGCCATGATCTTATTGAATGGCGGAGCAGGCTCGAAGGGCCATATGGCCTACTCCTGCTCCTAATTCTTATGTTCTTAACAAACAAAAAAGAGGTTGTTCCCAATGTAAAAAAAAGTAAAGGAGGTTAAAGAATTGGTCAGGACAGCTAAAATTGAAATTGAAGTTAGGATAGCAGGGAATATCAAAAGAAATGTCAAGCAGTTCCAGAAATATATTCAGAACAAATGGGTGAAAAAGGAAATGGTGAGGTCACTGAAACATCTCAAAGGTTGGCATGGTATCAATTGACCAAGGAATATCAAATATACTAAATAAAGCCGCCTTTTCTGTGTCCATCGAGGAGACAATGGGCAGCCTCCCTAACATGGAAACTGAATTTCAGGAGATAATGGAGGAAGTACTGAAATAAATAGAAATATCAGATAAGGCAGTCACTGATTATTCTGAGGAATTTAAAAGAAAACAAGGCACCAGGCCCAAATAAACTTCATACAAGGGTACTTAAAGAAGTGGCTTGCAAAATTGGTCACGTCTTTGCCACTATCTTTAGAGAATCATTTAAAGAAGTGGGAGTAGTGCTTGAAGACCTAACATATCTTCAATCTTCAAAAAAGAGCACAGAGATAATCAAGGGAACTGCCTAACATTTGTTGTGGGTAAGTTATTAGACAGCATTCTGAAAGAGGGAATAATGAAATACCTGGATACTAGTTTCTTAAGTCAATGTGGATTTATGGGAGAGACCTCTTGCTTAACAAATTTACTGGAGTTTGTCAAGGAAAGAACAATTTCTGCAGATGTCATACATTTAACTATTTTTCGGCCCCTCCCGTCACTGTCTGCTGGATTTCTGCCCCAGGAACGTCACTGATCCTGTGGAAATTTGAGGCCAGTGAGTCTGTACAAGGCACTGGTATAACCTTGGAGTACCGTGTACAGTTCTGGTCATTACTACAGAAAGGATATCCAGGCATGATATATTTTTAAGCCTTCAGCCAATTCGGTTCACTCCACGTGATAGCAAGAAATGGCTGAGCGCACTGGATACGACAAAGGCTCTGGGCCTTGACAACATCCCGGTTGGCTATAGTGTAGAAGACTTGTGCTCCAGAACTAGCCGCTCCACTACCCAAGCTGTTCCAGCACAGGTATAACACTGGCATCTACCCAACAGAGTGGAAAACTGCTCTGGTATGTCCTGTCCACAAAAGGCAGGACAAATCCAACCCGGCCAATTACCACCCCATCAGCCTACTCTCAATCATCAGCAAAGTGATGGAGGGTGTCATCGATGGTGCTATCAAGCAGCGGTTACTCGCCAATAACCTGCTAACTGAGGTCCAGTTTGAATTCTGCCAGGATCAGTCGGCTTCAGAACTCTTTACAGCCTTGATCCAAACATGGAAAAAAGAGCTGATTTGCCCAGACATCTGAAGTGCTGTCACATCCCATGAACGAATACTCAACAACACTCAAGAAGCTCGACACCATCCAAGACAAAGCAACAACAACAACTTGTATTTATATAGCACCTTTAACGTAGTAAAACGTCCCAAGGTGCTTCACAGGAGTGTTATAAGACAAAAAATTTGACACTGAGCCACATAAGGAGAAAATAGGATAAGTGACCAAAAGCTTGGTCAAAGAGGTAGGTTTTAAGGAGCGTCTTAAAGGAGGAAAGAGAGGTAGCGAGGCAGAGAGGTTTAGGCAGGGAATTCCAGAGCTTAGGGCCTAGGCAACAGAAGGCACGACCACCAATGGTTGAGCGATTATAATCAGGGAAGCTCAAGAGGGCAGAATTCGAGGAGCGCAGATATCTCGGGGGTTGTGGGGCTGAAGGAGATTACAGAGATAGGAAGGGGCGAAGCCATGGAGGGATTTGAAAACAACGATGAGAATTTTGAAATCGAGGCGCTGCTCAACCGGCTTGATTGGCACCCCATCCACCCCCTTAAACATTCACTCCCTCCGCCACCGGTGTACTGTGGCTGCAGTGTGTACCATTTACAAGATGCACTGCAGCAACTCACCAAGGCTTCTTCGGCAGCACCTCCCAAACCCGTGACCTCTACCACCTAGAAGGACAAGGGCAGCAGGAGCATGGGAACACCACCACCTCCAAGTTTCCCTCCAAGTCACACACTATCCTGACTTGGAAGTATATCGCCATTCCTTCATCGTCGCTGGGTCAAAATCCTGGAACTCCCTCCCTAACGGCACTGTGGGAGTACCTTCACCACAAGGACTGCAGCAGTTCAAGAAGGTGGCTCTCCACCACCTTCTCAAGGGCAACTAGGGATGGGCAATGAATGCTGGCCTTGCCAGCGACGCCCACATCCCATGAACGAATAAACGAAATCCAGAGGGGTGGCGAGAGTGACTGCCCTTGAGATCAAAGCTGCATTTCACCGAGTGTGGTACCGAGGACCCGTAATAAAATTGATGTCAATGGGGATCAGGAGGAAAACTCTTCACTGGCTGGAGTCATACCTAGCAGAAAGGAAGATGGTTGTGGTTGTTGGAAGCCAATCATCTCAGGCCCAGGATCGCTGCAGAGTTCCTCAGGGCAGTGTCCTAGGCCCAACCATCTTCAGCTGCTTCATCAATGACTTTCCCTCCATCATAAGGTCAGAAGTGAGGATGATCACTGATGATTACACTGTATTCAGTTCCATTCACAATTCCTCAGATAATGAAGCAGTCCGTTCCCACATGCAGCAAGACCTGGGCAGCAATCAAGCTTGGGCTGATAAGTGACAAGTAACATTCACGCCACACAAGTGCCAGGCAATGACTATCTCCAACAAGAGAGAGTCTAACCACCACCCCTTGACATTCAACGGCATTACCGGCATCGTCGCATCCCCCACCGTCAACATCCTGGGGTTCACCATTGACCAGAAACTTAACTGGAACAGCCACATAAATACTGTGGCTGCAAGAGCAAGTCAGAGGCTGTGTATTCTGCGGCAAGTGACTCACTCTCCACTTGCTGGATGAGTGCAGCTCCAACAACACTCAAGAAGCTGGACAGAATCCAGGGCAAAGTAGCCCTCTTGATCATCACCCCATCACCACCTTAAACATTCACTCCCTCCACCAGCAGTGCAACGTGGCTGCAGTGTGTACCATCTACAAGATGCACTGCAGCAACTCGCCAAGGTTCCTTCGACAGCACCTCCTAAACCCGCGACCTCTACCTAGAAGGACAAGTGTAGCAGGCGCATGGGAACACCACCACCTCCAAGTCACACACCATCCTGACTTGGAAATATATCGCCGATTATTGCTAGGTCAAAATCCTGGAACTCCCCACCGAATAGCACTGTGGGAGTACCTTCATCACACAAACTGCAGAGGTTCAAGAAGGCGGCTCACCACCACCTTCTCAAGGGCAACTAGGGATGGGCAATAGATGCTGGCCTTGCCAGCGACGCCCACATCCCGTGAATGAATTAAAAAAGGGCAACCAAACTGTCACCTAGTTTCAGATCTCTAAGCTACAAGAAGTTGAAGGGCCTGTTTATTCTGAGAAGTGAAGGCTCACGGAGATATTGTTCAACTATTCAAGATTCTTAAAGGAACAGATACTTTGAGCCCCATTAAGTGTTTGCCACAGACTCTAAAATCAACGGAAGTTACCTCAAGCTTAGAAGAGGGAAGGTGCACAGATAGTTCAGATTTAACTGCTTTACACAGATGAATGTGTGGAATGGACAGGGAGAGAGGTGATGTGGAAAATTTAATGGGAAAATGGGTTAAATTGTTGGGTGATTGACGAGTATCAGTTCTTGGTACTAGTGAGATGAATTACAGAGTCCTTTTCATTCCTGTACTTTCCTATGGTCCTGTGTAAGAACAATTTTAGCTGACAGGAAGATTTTGGTTGGAAATTTGCAACCTGTATTTCTACTTTGGTGGGTGATCAGTTTATTGTGCTCCAAATAGCTATCAGAGGAGTTCAAAGGAGTGGATTTTTTTTGGTCTCTATGGGGGAAAAATTCAGTCGCGCCCCATTTGGGGCGCAAATATCGTCTGGGCGCAAAAATTAGCGCCTGGCGCTAATTATCGCCACTGACTGGAAGCTTCACTTTTATCGACCCCTGAGGTGATTGGAGCGCTAAATCAGGCGCTTCACACCTGTCTTAAGGCGCAAAGGCCGAGGAGCGAGGCGCTAACTCAGAGCGCTGGCGAAGCTCATGTGATGTTAGTCAGCAATGGAACACACACTCAATGGCACCGGCCAGTTCTTAAAGGGGATGGTTGATCTTGCTTTCCATCCACATCCTGCTCATTGCAGTCTTGAATCCGGGCCTGGAGAGACCTGCACATCAAATCTGCTGGAAAGAACAATGGAGAGTACCAGGGAAAGAGCTTAGAGTGCAGCCCCAACAGTCTCTTCTAAATCGATACAAGGAATGGCAAATCAAAATGAACCTGCAAAGTGCTGCTCAGTACCCAAAGCTCCTTCACACAACGTTGAATCTCTCCAGATGTCTCTCTCTCTCTCTCTCAGAATGCGTAGTTCAAAAATGGCACCAACAATAAAAGGCAGGAAGCGGTCACCTTTAAATAGCGCTCCCCCAGTCCCTTCATGACTGCAGAACGCTCCCCTCAACCTGTCGTTGCTAGCGTCAGGCGGTAAGGCAGGGGGCGCCACTCAATATCCGGTCCGGGGCGATACCGGGGCGTTGCACACTCGACTGACGTCACGATCTGCCGGCGCAGGAGACCGTGGCGGTAGTGTTTAGCGCCGCCGCAAAATGTCTAGTTAAGTTCGCGAGCGGCGCAAACATCGCTGCGCCCGGGCGCTAGCTGCTTTGCGCCCCATTAGTGCCCTCTTAAGGCGCTAACGGGAGGCGCAACCAACTGAATTTTTCCCCCTATATCTTTGTAATAACAAGACAGATATTATAGTGTTAGACAAAATAATACTTAAACTGCTATTGATAGAGGTATCTGAGCTGTGGTGTAGCACATTGATATATTAAAATGCTGTACCATTACAGAGGATGCAAATCATGCTTGACTAATCTACTGGAATTTTTTGAGGATGTAACTGGGAAAATAGATAAGGGAGAACCAGTAGATGTGGTGTATTTGGACTTTCAAAAGGCTTTCGATAAGGTCCCGCATAAGAGATTAGCGTGTAAAGTTAAGGCACATGGGATTGGGGGCAAGGTATTGACTTGGATAGAGAACTGGTTGGCAGACAGAAAGCAGAGAGTTCGAATTAATGGGTCTTTTTCGAGTGGCAAGCAGTGACTAGTGGGGTACCGCAGGGATCGGTCCTTGGACCCCAGCTATTCACAATATAGATTAATGATCTAGATAAGGGAACTAAATGTAATATCTCCAAGTTTGCAGATGACACAAAGCTGGGTGGGCGTGTGTGCTGCGAGGAGGATACCGAGAAACTCCAGGATGATTTGGACAGGTTGGGTGAGTGGGCAGAAGCGTGGCAGATGCAATATAACGTGGATAAATGCGAGGTTATCCACTTTGGTGTCAAAAACAGAAAGGCAGACTATTATCTGAATGGCAATAGATTGGGAGAAGGGGAAGTGCAACGAGACCTGGGTGTCCTTGTGCACCAGTCGCTGAAGGTAAACATGCAGGTGCAGCAGGCGGTGAAGAAGGCAAATGGTATGTTGGCCTTCATAGCGAAAGGGTTTGAGTATAGGAACAGGGATGTCCTGCTGCAGTTGTACAGGGCCTTGGTGAGACCACACCTTGAGTACTGTGTGCAGTTTTGGTCGCCTTATCTGAGGAAGGATGTTCTTGCCATGGAAGGAGTTCAGCAAAGATTCACAAGGCTGATACCTGGGATAGCCGGAATGACATATGAGGAGAGATTGGGTCGATTGGGCTTATACTTGCTGGAGTATAGAAGAATGAGAGGGGATCTCATCGAAACATATAAAATTCTGACAGGTCTGGACAAACTAGATGCAGGAAGAATGTTCCCGATGGTCGGAGAGTCCAGAACCAGGGGTCATAATCTAAGGATAAGGGTAAGCCATTTAGGACAGAAATGAGGAAGAATTTCTTCACCCAGAGAGTGGTGAACCTGTGGAATTCTCTACCACAGAAGGTAGTTGAGGCCAAGTCATTAAATATATTCAAGAATGAATTAGATATATTTCTTAAAGCTAAAGGTATCAAGGGATATGGGGAGAAGGCAGGTACAGGGTACTGAGTTTGGATGATGAGCCATGATCTCATCGAATGGCGGAGCAGGCTCGAGGGGCCGAATGGCCTACTCCTGCTCCTATCTTCTATGTTTCTATGTCTTACTGTCATGCATCTCGTGGCCTCTGGCTTATGAGCAGCATGTGCAGAGGTCTGAGAAAAAGTCACCTTCCCATTTTAGTCAGGGAATGATTTGGAAAAATAATAATAATTTTAACAAATATATAAACAGAAATTTTGTGATATTTGAAGCCACTTGGAATTTGGGCTTGCAGACTTCATTCCTGAATCTCAAGTCTAAAATGTGCCTGCTCACTGTTCCACTGTTCCATCCCTCCTTTGCCAGATTGTGTCTTCACTTTTTACCTTTACTAACTGCTGTGACAAGATTAGTTGCAGAAACTGCTGTGGGGAAAAAAACCTACCATTCATGGACAAGTACGTGTGCAGAGCTATGGCACTCAGTGGAGAACATGCAAAATCTTGACATATGGAAGTAGATTTGAAGCTTTTTTAACAAGTTCTATACAAATTGGCATGTGAGGCTGAACAGCTGTGTAAAGAAAAAATGCACAAACCCAAAACCAGAGTGAGATTTTGTGGACGTTGTGCTTTCGAAAAGGGCTGTTCTCATGCAAGAGCACTGTACACTTACCTCTTAGCTTTCCTCTCAAGTTTCTAAATCACTGAGGTTGCCCTGATGGTTCAGTGTGTTGAGCCAGTGAGTTGCTGAGCCATACACATCAGCATGGTCCTGGTCTGTGCTGAGTTAGCTAATCTCAGTTAGAGTGGCAGTGGGGTGCTACAATTAGCCTAGGTGTCCCTGGATTAGGGAGGGCAAAATTGGTCAGGATTTCCAGTCCTAAACCGAATCCAGAGATCCCTACTGGAAATGTGTGCATATGGACAGTTACACACAAATCCTTCTATGATTGAATAAGCTGCTGACAATCACTGTCGAGGCTTATCCAGGAATAATGGGCACTTGGGCAAGGTAGGGGGGAGCACCACACCAATGTGTTCAGAAAATGAGCGGAGAAAATAAGCAAGAACATTTTTCAAGAAGTTTCTAAACCAATTTAAAAGCTGTTTCTGTAATGTGTGTTTCATTAATTGCTGCTTCAAAGAACTATAATTCTATCTTGTTTATAGTGACAAATGTGAGTCAAATTATTGAAAACAATTGAGGAATGCAGCTCACATGTGCCTCTGTAAATATTGCAGATTTAACGAATTTCTGCACCTGGCAGTTCCATCTAACTGCCTCAAAAAGAGTTAACATAAGGAGAAATCATGCAAAGGAACGCTTGAGCTTGTAATGAGTTTAGATCAAGGTGTTTGGAGCATAACAATACAGTGAGTAGATGAAAGCAAAGGTGTAAAGTGTGATGTTTATAATTTAACAAGATGTGAGTTTCAGGCATGGCTAATTTTTTTTAACTTTGTCCAATAATCAACATTTTGAAGGAAAGGATAATGGATTTGGAGACATGGGTTGATTTGCTCAGTGTGAAATTTTCATTCATAGTATGTGCAGTTTTAGAAGAGAGAATTGAGGACAGTTAGTGAAGATGTATAAAGAGCATAGTTGAGGAGTAGTTGCGCAGGAAGAGACCAACAGAAAAGGTAGGGATTACATTACAGGTTACACTAAAGAAAGGATAGAATTGCAGCAATAATATTGTAGTAACACAGGAAATAACTGTCAAAAGAATTGCAGGTACTGGATAATACTGAAGGTTTTATTCAGAAAGAAGAAATTATGGAAGAGTCAAAGCAGTTTAGTGACCAAGGATAACATCTATGGTGCAGAAAAGTGAGGTTATCAATGGAACAGATTCAACAGTGTGATTTGTGAGCCATTCTTTTTGTCATAAAGTTAACAGGGCAGTTATTGTTTGCTGGGAACATGGAAGTTGTGGCTGTCTCCTCTTACTTTCCCTGACAGTTTAAGGTCAGCAAACTTCTTTCTGCACTGTGTTGCCATGCATCAGGTGGTTATATTAGCACTCACTGCCCGAGGCAACCTCCTTTTATTTACCTTTGCTGTTCGACTTGGGGCCTGGCACTGTTCTGTGCCAAACCAGGCCTCTTTCCTCTGCCTGACTTCCTCCTGAAGTACGTCCACAACAGCATTGGAGAATTTGGGGGCTTTTGCCCTTCTGTGTATCTGCCAGACATTCTGCCAATCCAAAAAATAACTTTTTATCCACATTCATTGCTCTCTGTCCTCTATCCATGTGACTGCATTCCTTTTAACACCATGGGGGAGAAATTCAGTATCGCCCCATTTGGGGCTAATTATCGCCTCCAACTGCAAACGTGGCTTTTATCGCCCCTGGAGGTGATTGGAGCGCTAAATCAGGCGCTACACACCTGTCTTAAGGCGCAAAGGCCGAGGAGTGAGGCGCTACCTCAGAGCGCCGGCGAAGCTCATGTGATGTCAGTCAGCAATGGAACACAGACACAATGGCACGGGCCAGTTCTTAAAGGGGAGGGTTGATCTTGCTCTCCATCCACAGCCTGCTCATTGCAGCCTTGAATCTCGGCCTGGAGAGACCAGTACATCAAATCTGTTGGAAAGAACAATGGAGAGGCCCAGGGAAAGAGGTCAGAGTGCAGCCCCCACAGTCTCTTCTAAATCGATACAAGGAAGGGCAAATCAAAATGAACCTGCAAAGTGCTGCTCAGTACCCAAAACTCCTTCACACAGCGTCGAATCTCTCCAGAAGTCTCTCTCTCTCTCTCTCTCTCTCAGAATGCGTGGTGCAGAAATGTCACCGACAAAAAAAGGCAGGAAGCGGTCGCCTTTAAATAGCGCTCCCCCAGTCCCTTCCTGACTGCAAAACGCTCCCCTCAACCAGTCGTTGCTAGCGGCAGGGGGCGCCACTCAATATCCGGTCCGGGGTGCTACTGGGGCGTTGCACACTCGACTGATGTCACGATCTGCCGACGCAGGAGATCGTGGCGGTAGTGTTTAGCGCCGCCGCAAAATGTCTAGTTAATTTCGTGAGTGGCGCAAACATCGCCGCGCCCGGGCGTTAGTTGCTTTGCGCCCCATTAGCGCCCTCTTAAGGCGCTAACGGGAGGTGCAAACCAACTGAATTTTCCCCCCCATATGCCTTAATTTTACTAACAGGTTTCTGGCTCCGAAAGTCCATGGAGCAGGGTTCATCCCAGCATAACTGCCCAGAAACATTTCTTCAGATTTTACCAGGCATAGCTTCTCTATGCCATGAAAGCAGGCAGCCCCAATGTAGGTTGTCCCTGTATCCAGCTCTGCCCCTTGTGCCATTGGCCTTGTGTGAAGCAGGCAGAGGCTCCACTCCCAGCAAGCTAACCCAGTGTAAGGCCAGACACACCATATCTGGATGGCAACCAAATTTGCAGCCTTTCCGGTGCACTCCCATTGACGTTAAAGCAGGAGTGTGCCGGAAATCCATGGATTTTCGGGGCCTCTATGATTTCCTCACAAATTGGGACCAAAAAGGAGACCTACGCATGGAGGCAGAGGGCATGGCTGAGGTACTAAATGAATACTTTGCACCTGTCTTTACCAAGGAAGAAGATGCTGCCAAAGTCATAGTGAAAGAGGAGGTAGTTGAAATACTGGATGGGATAAAAATTGATAGAGGAAGTACTAGAAAGGCTGGCTGTACTTAAAGTAGATAAGTCACCAGGACCAGATGGGATGCATCCTCGGATGCTGAGGGAAGTAAAAGTGGAAATTACGGAGGTACTGGCCATAATCTTCCAATCCTCCTTGGATACGGGGCTGGTGTCAGAGGACTGGAGAATTGCAAATGTTACACCCTTGTTCAAAAAAGGGTGTAAGGATAAAACCAGCAACTACAGGCCAGTCAGTTTAACCTCGGTAGTGGGGAAGCTTTTAGAAACGAAAATCCGGGACAAAATTCACAGTCACTTGGACAAGTGTGGATTAATTAAGGAAAGCCAGCATGGATTTGTAAAAGGCAAATTGTGTTTAACTGACTTGATTGAGTTTTTTGATGAGGTAACAGAGAGAGTTGATGAGGGCAGTGTGGTTGATGTGGTGTACATGGACTTCCAAAAGGCGTTTGATAAAGTGCCACATAATAGGCATGCCAGCAAAGTTGAAGCCCATGGAATAAAAGGGACAGTGACAGCATGGATACGAAATTGGCTAAGTGATAGGAAACAGAGTAGTGGTGAACGGTTGTTTAATGGACTGGAGAAAGGTACACAGTGGTGTTCCTCAGGGGTCGGTACGAGGACCACTGCTTTTCTTTGTATATATTAATGACTTGGACTTTGGTGTACAGCGCACAATTTGAAAATTTGCAGATGACACAAAACTTGGAAGTATAGTGAACAATGAGGAAGATAGTGATAGACTTCAAGATGACATAGACAGTCTGGTGGAATGGGCGGACACGTGGCAGATGAAGTTTAACGCAGAAAATTGCGAAGTGATATATTTTGGTAGGAAGAATGAGGAGAGGCAATATAAACTAAAGGATACAATTCTAAACTGGGTGCATGAACAGAGAGACCTGGGGGTATGTGTGCACAAATTATTGAAGGTGGCAGGGCAGGTTGAGAAAGCGGTTATAAAAGCATACGGGATTCCTGGGCTTTATAAATAGAGGTATAGAGTTTAGCGCCGCTTGCGAAATTGACCAGTCGTTTTGCGGCAGCGTTAAACACTACGTCAGTCAAGCGTGCAACGCCCCGGTCGTGCCCCGAACCAGATATTGAGTCGCGGCCCCTGCCTTAGCGCCTGCAGCTAGGAACGACAGGTAGAAGGGAACGTTTTGAAGTTGGGAACGGGTGGGGAGCGCTATTTAAAGGCGGGCGCTTCCTGCCTTTTCTTGTCGGCAAAATCTTTGGTACATGCAGGTTGAGAGGGAGAGAGATGTCTGGAAAGATTTAACACTGTCCTAAGGAGTTTTGGCCCTCAGCACCACTTTTGAGGTTCCTAAGCGCCAAGCTTTTTCCCTGGGCCTATCCATTAGTGCTTCCTACACAATTGCTTTAGAGGTCTCTCCAGACCGAGATTCAAGGCTGCAATGAGCAGGGTGTGGCTGGCCAGCAAGATGGTCCCTCCCCTTTAAGAACTGGATGGCGCCAGTCTGTCTGGCTTCCATGGTAAATGACATCGCCTGAGCTTCGGTAGCGTTCTGAGGTAGCGCCTCGCTCCCCGATGTTTGCGCCGTAAGAGAGGTGTGTAGCGCCTGATTTAGTGCTCAAATCACCTCCAGGGGCGATAGAGGGGAATTTTGAAGTCGGAGACGATAATTAGCGCCGGGCGCTAAACTTTGCTCCCCGGCCGAAACTCGCGCCCCAAAATGGGCGATACCCAATTTTTCCCCTATACTGTTCCCGTTGGCGGAAGGGTTGAGAACCAGAGGACACAGATTTAAGGTGATTGGCAGAAGAACCAAAGGCAACATGAGGAAAAACTTTTTTATGCCGCGAGTGGTTAGGATCTGGAATGCACTGCCTGAAAGGGTGGTGGAGGCAGATTAAATCAGGACTTTCAAAAGGGAATTGGATAAGTACCTGAAGGAAAAAAAATTGCAGGGCTACTGGGAAAGGGCGGGGGAGTGGGACTAGCTGAAGTGCTCTTGCTGAGAGCCGGCACGGGCTCAACGGGCTGAATGGCCTCCTTCTGTGCTGTAACCATTCCATGATTCTATTCAATTAAATTCAAGCACTTGTCATTTACAAATCTATGCTGGCTCTTCCGGATTATGGCTTTCTAAGTTCTTGCCAACATTTGTCTTCAACCAAAACCACAAAGAATAAATTAACTAGCCATTCATCTGTTACTGTTTGTGGGATCTTAACCCAATAAGAAGTCATTGTAGTTCAAAATGATTAATTGTAGGTGAAGTATTTTAAAATGCAATGTGGTTAGGCACTATATAAATGCAAGTCCTTGCTTCTTTCTATCATTTCACTGTCATGTTGGCATTAACTGGGGAGTCTAATGCTCATTGTCAATTATACTGGTATGCTCAAATTTGCACTTTGGTAAATCTATGGGACACTGGATTGTTTTGTGAGTTAGAAAGTAGTCTTTCACTTTTTTGACTCATTCACTTCTGGAACTTGGATCCAAATGAATCTCAAACTGTTGGGGTGAAAGTCTTCTCATGCTAATCACTGTGAAGATCATATGCAAAGTGGGTTTAGCCAGTTGAAATTCAATCCTAGTAGGTGTTGGCTAACAACTCAAAACCCCCTTTAATTTGGCACAAAAATTGCAAAGAATTGAAAGGCCACAACAATATCTGGTAAGTGAAACAATTTACACTGATGTGTTGGGCAAGGGCCTTCTGAGTTTGGTGAAGAATAAAAGGAGCTGGTATCAGCAGCTTGCTTTATTATTTCTACTAAATGATTGATGATGATATTAGGTGACAAAATTGGCAAAAAATGTGTTCCATTCTCCTGCACTGACATCCTTCAGCTTGATGAGTACAAAATGCATATGTATGAGTGCAAATTAATTGCACAATATTTAATTTAGAACTTGCAGTATGATTTACAAGTTTTAAAATTAAAAGACTCTCATGGTCTGGAGTGATATAAAGCCACGACCTATATCAATTTAATCACCTTAAAGTATACTATGGCAGTTTCACAGATTGTGGCTAGTGAAACAGTACAATAACTGCACCATAATTATAAATAGTACAGACTAAATGCAAAACAGAATTAATAAATGTTACACTGATAGAAAATTAATGTACGTAGAGAGCTGGCAATGCAAATTGGCATGATATATGAAGACGAGAGGTAAAGTTTCGGTTGTTGGGGGTTAAAATGATTTTTCAAAGAGAAATGGCTGATGGGATAATGGATCCTAAGCAAATGAGATATGAATGTGGTACGGAGTGGGGATGTGATATCATTGTGATGGTCAAAAACCAAAAGCAATAGAATCTGATTTCTTGATACTCGCATCGCAATAATGTGAGCCTGGAAATTCCTGTCAGTGAAAGGGCTTGTGCTGGTGGGAAATCATGTGTTCTGTAACTCATTCATTTTCCACCCATTCTGCACTGTACTTTTAATTCCTGTTCTCCAAGATCATCATTATTTGCTGCATGCTCCCAATACACAATAGCCTAACCGTGGAGTTGGGGGAGAGGGCCAACACCAAGGTCAGAGCAGATCACACATACTGACCAAGTGACTGTCATTGCAGGAACACCAGTGCAGCTTGGAAGACTGACGTAGCACCAAGCAAGTGGCTCCAGGTATCTTCTGTAATATTGTCCTCTGAAGTTCCTCAATTAACATCAATGCCCACCTTTTGTTGTTACCAAGCTACATCATCAGAAAGAAACTAGCAAAGTTCAAATACACTGCAGCAGATTATTAACCTACTCTGTCCTTTGTGAATGACACTATTGTATTTTGCCATAGTGCTTCTCTTTTGTGCTGGCGTATTGTGTGTGACTTCTAACCCCCTAAACTCTGACTCTACTAAGTACTTCCCCTGTGGAAGTAGTAGATGTGCTGGCTGTCTGCAGGATTTCAGTGGGAGCAACTTGGGATTCAGGTATCCTTGTGCCGGCACATCTGTGGCATCAGCCGTGGCTCAGTGGGTAACACCCTTGCCTCTGAGTCAGAAGGTTGTGGGTTCAAGTCCCACTCAAGAGACTTGAGAACAAAAATCTAGGCTGACACTCCAGTGCAGTACTGAGGGACTGCAGCACTGTTGGAGGTGCCGTCTTTCGGATGAGACGTTGAACCGAGGTCCTGTCTGCTCTCTCAGGTGGATGTAAAAGATCCCATGGCACTATTTCTAAGAAGAGCAGGGGAGTTATCCTCAGTGTCCTGGCCAATGTTAATCCCTCAATCAACATCATTAAAACAGATTATCTAGTCATTATCACATTGCTGTTTGTGGGAGCTTGCTGTGCGCTTTTTGGTTGCTGCGTTTCCTACATTACAACAGTGACTACACTTCAAAAAGTTCTTAATTGGCTGTAAAGCACTTTGGAATGTCCAGTGGTTGTGAAAGGTGCTATATAAATGCAAGTCTTTTTTTTCTTTTCATCTACTCTTGCTTACTGAAACTTTGTTACTCAGAGAGTGGTGAGAATGTGGATCTCTCTACCACAGGGAGTGGTTGAGGCGAATAGCATAGATGCATTTAAGGGTAAGCTAGATAAGTTCATGAGGGAGAAAGGAATATGTTGATATGGTGAGATGAATTGAGGTGGGAGGAGGCTCTTGTGGAGCATAAACGCCAGCATAGACTTGTTGGGCCGAATGGCCTGTTCCTTTGATGTAAAATTCGAAAAAAATGTATGAAATTATACTGGATTTGATGTTGCCTTGAGAAACAGCAGGCTCCCCTTGCCTTCTCCATCCATGCCTCTGCTACTGGCACTCCCTCAACATTTCCCATGATCTGCAGGGGAGCATACCCGAGGGCAACAATTGGGTTATAAAACCTTGGCTCGTAGCTCTCTCCATCCATTAGCATGATGAAGCTGGACAAGAGAGTCTCTAGGAGATTGGAGCTGAAGGCACCTGCAGTAGCAGTCTGAGCATTCTTTTGAGATACTCATACTGGGTTTATGATCCGTGCCAACAACAGCTCTGCTGCAGATGTCTCTAGAATTGCCGCATACTCTATAGTAGACTTCCTAAATGATCACACAGATGTAGCTAGTGGAGTCTTTCTCACTCCTAGCCAAACCGCACAGGGTATTTTAGACAGACTCAAGTGACTCCTGTAGACATCTTGCATAGACAGTAATCTCCTTTTATATGCATGTCCTGTGAAATTGAAATGACTTGGGACTGCAGTTGTTGGAGAAACTAAGCTTGCGCTCTGGCCATGAGGTTTCTGCACATCCTCTGTCATCACCACTTGACTCACCTCCCTCCTCAAGCTCATTATCTTCATGTGTGCAGCTCTGCTGGTAATTGCAACAGTTTGTGAGGATTGCGCTTGGTACTCTGAGGTACCACTGGCACTGTCCTCCCAGGCTTATAAAAAGAGAAGAGTAACATATGCAAAGTGCTGACTGGAAGACACACTTTCATGACAATATATTTGTGTGATAGTTTTCTAGTTGAGTTATATGCCTGTGTTTGAATGAGTGAATAGGGAAAGGAAATAAGAGCAAGACGGTACTATCTCTGAGTTTGTGGGAGGCTTCTGGAAACATTCTCTCTTATTCCCTCGATGTTCTCACAGCTAATGATATCCAGCATGTCCTTTTCAAAGGGAGTCAAAGGCTTAACATTTCTGGCCCCTCTTCCAATTTGGGTCTAATCCCTTTGTTAAGTGCCATTTGGTCTGCAGGTAGAGAAGTAGTCTTGAGATTTTGCAAGTTTAGAAAGCACATGCAATGACACACAACTGCCCATCAGGCAGCCCCTTTGTGTTAGTAAATGGTTGTATTGGAAGGGTTTTCTGTATAAAGTCCCCTTAAGAATTTAATGTGACGACAGTTTGAGTTGTAAGTTTCAGTTGCAGTTACGCCCTTCCGCAATATGGCTATGCATGATAAGCATTCAAAGGGTTGTAAGATTGTAGTAATTCTTTGGATGGAGCAGCAATAAAAGAGTAATAGAATATGGGGAAGCAATTTATGGCACGCATAATTGGAGCAACTACTTGGTACAGGAAACTGTTGTGTAATCTTACCTAGGCAGCTTTCCTGAGGTCAGGTATCTTGCTCCACATTTGGAGCCAGGTACTCTGGGATCTGAGACTATATTTATCCCATCGGTTATTTCCTGCCAGACGTGCTTCACTAGACTTTTTTAGGATGCACTTCATTGCCAGAGAGGACACTGCTTCTTCCCCTCACTTCATCCAGCATGAATTCCAGCACAGTATCAGTAAATCTGGGCAGAAGAATGGGTAAGTAACTTCCATTGTGCAGGAATTTTGCAGCTGAAATCCCCCTTTCTTGTGCTGCAGATGAGAATGCAGACATTTAAATGGCTACCGCAGCTCTTTAAATCACTGTCAGCTGTGAAGCTCATCCAAGTTTGTCAGCTGTGCCTCTGAGTCAGAAGGTTGTGGGTTCAAGTCCCACGCCAAAGATTTGTGCACATGATTCAGGCTGACACTTCAGTGCAGTGCTGAGGGAGTGCTGCACTGCTGGAGATGCCGTCTCTCAGATGAGATGTTAATCCGAGGCCCTGTCTGCCCTCAGCTGGATGTAAAAGATTCCATGGCACTATTTGAAGAAGAGCAGTGGAGTTCTTCCTGCTGTCCTGTCCAATATTTATCTCTTAACCAACATCACTAAAAAACAGATTATCTGGTCAGAATTGCTGTTTGTGGGACCTTGCTGTTTGTAAATTGGCTGCCACGTTTGCTACATTACAACAGTGACTACACTTCAAAAGTACTTCATTGGTTGCAAAGCATTTTGAGACGTCCTGAGGTCATGAAAGGTGCGACATAAATGCAAGTCTTTGTTTAAGTGATCTTTCAGGCAGCATGCTATATGGGTGGGAGCTCGCGTAGAATAGGCAGTATCCACAAATCCCGACTATCGAGAGTAAAAGGCCATGTGAGTACAGATGATTGTTTAATCAATCAGAAATTTTAAGTGTTCGATTTTGAGTTCGCAAGGCCAACTCATGGAATACAATGATAGTAGAAAAGGTACGGTAATATAGTGGTTATGTTACAGGATTGGAAATTCAGAAGACTGGATTAATAATCTAGGGAACGCGAGTTCAAATGCCACCATGGCAGTTTGAGAATTTGAATCAGTAAAAGTGACTCTGAAGCTATCGGATTGTCGTAAAAACCCAACTGGTTCACTAATGTCCTTTGCCGATCTGGCCTATATGAGACTTCAGTCAACTGCCTTCTGAGGTGGCCTAGCAAGCCACTCAGTTGAATCAAAACTGCTACAAAGCATTGCAGTGGTTCAAGGAGAAAGCCCACCACCACCTCCATTAAATGCCGGTCTTGCCAGCAACGGCCACATCCTGAGAATGAATTTTTTTAATTCGAAAGATCATTGGGACCTAAATTCAACTATGCTGTGCCCATTTTATTGGCCTAAAAACTATGACAAATTTAGCAGTGGGAAGGCCCAGGTCCATTTTGTGCCTGGGCCACTGCTAAATTTGGTCGGGCCTTTTTTTGTTGAAATATTGTAATGAGGCTCCTGCGTCTGTTTCTGGACCCATTCGAGATGTTTGTTTAAACTTTTTCGGGCTCTAAAATCTGTGGTCTTTAAAGGGACTGCTGCAGGCCGCAGAAGTAGCTTACAGATAACTTATATCATAACATATCTTAATGCGGAGGCAAGTGGAGAAACAGTGCTCCTCCTGCATCCACATTAAGACTGCGGCTGCTCTGCCAGCTCTCGCTCACACCCCTCTTCCCAACTTACCCTGTGAAGTAGAAATTGCCCCTTCTATTCTGATCAGCATTTAACCTCCAGTTCAAATATGAATAGTAGGGCATGTTGCTACCAGAATGCTGTCATGCTTGATAACACATCGCATGACTTTGATTGCCAAATGGTAGTCATCCTGAAGAACTAACTGTATGAATATGGTCAAAGAAAGTGAGGGGAAGGAGGATTGCCTGTCATGCATATGACACTACTGTGGCAATGCTCATATTGTCATAAAATTCGATTCACTCCAAGTGATATCAAGAAACGGCTGAGCACACTGGATACAGCAAAGGCTATGGGCCCCGACAACATCCCGGCTATCGTGCTGAAGACTTGTGCTCCAGAACTAGCCGCGCCTCTAGCCAAGCTGTTCCAGTACAGCTACAACACTGTCCGACAATGTGGAAAACGGCCCAGGTATGTCCTGTCCACAAAAAGCAGGACAAATCTAATCCGGCCAATTACCGCCCCATCAGTCTACTCTCAATCATCAGCAAAGTGATGGAAAGTGTCATCGACAGTGCTATCAAGCAGTACTTACTCACCAATAACCTGCTCACTGATGCCCAGTTTGGGTTCCGCCAAGACCACTCGGCTCCCGACCTCATTACAGCCTTGGTCCAAACATGGACAAAGGAGCTGAATTCAAGAGGTGAGGTGAGAGTGACTGCCCATGACATCAAGGCAGCATTTGACCGAGTGTGGCATCAAGGAGCCCTAGTAAAACTGAAGTCAATGGGAATCAGGGGGAAAACGCTCCACTGGCTGGAGCCACACCTAGCACAAAGGAAGATGGTTGTGGTGATTGAAGGTCAATCATCACAGCCCCAGGACATCGCTGCAGGAGTTCCTCAGGGCAGTGTCCTAGGCCCAACCATCTTCAGCTGCTTCATCAATGACCTTCCCTCCAACATAAGGTCAGAAATGGGGATGTTCGCTGATGACTGCACAATGTTCAGTGCCATTTGCAACTCCTCAGATAATGAAGCCATCCATGCCCGCATGCAACAAGACCTGGACGACGTTCAGGCTTGGGCTGATAAGTGGCAGGTAACATTCGCGCCACAGAAGTGCCAAGCAATAACTATCTCCAATAAGCGAGAGTCTAACCACCTCCCCATGACATGCAATAGCATTACCATCGCCGAATCCCCCACCATCAACAACCTGGGGGTCACCATTGACCAGAAACTTAACTAGACCAGTCACATAAACACTGTGGCAACAAGAGCAGGTCAGAGGCTAGGTATTCTGCGGCGAGTGTCTCACCTCCTGACTCCCCAAAGCCTTTCCGCCATCTACAAGGCACAAGTAAGGAGTGTGATGGAATACTCTCCACTTGCCTGGATGAGTGCAGCTGCAACAACACTCAAGAAGCTCGACACCATCCAGGACAAAGCAGCCCGCTTGATTGGCACCCCATCCACCACCTTAAACATTCACTCCCTCCACCACCAGCATACCATGGCTGCAGTGTGTACCCTCTACAAGATGCACTGCAGCAACTTGCCAAGGCTTCTTCGGCAGCACCTCCCAAACCCGCGACCTCTTCCACCTAGAAGGACAAGGGCAGCAGGTGCATGGGAACACCACCACCTCCAAGTTCCCCTCCAAGTCACACACAATCCTGACTTAGAAGTATATCGCCGATCCTTCATCGTCGCTGGGTCAAAAACCTGGAACTCCCTACCTAACAGCACTGTGAGAGTACATAGAAACATAGAAGATAGGAGCAGGAGTAGGCCATTCGGCCCCTCGAGCCTGCTCCGCCATTCGATGAGATCATGGCTCATCATCCAAACTCAGGACCCTGTAGCTGCCTTCTCCCCATATCCCTTGATACCTTTAGCTTTAAGAAATATATCTAACTCATTCTTGAATATATTTAATGACTTGGCCTCAACTACCTTCTGTGGTAGAGAATTCCACAGGTTCACCACTCTCTGGGTGAAGAAATTCTTCCTCATTTCTGTCCTAAATGGCTTACCCCTTATCCTTAGATTATGACCCCTGGTTCTGGACTCTTCGACCATCGGGAACATTCTTCCTGCATCTAGTTTGTCCAGACCTGTCAGAATTTTATATGTTTCGATGAGATCCCCTCTCATTCTTCTATACTCCAGCGAGTATAAGCCCAATCGACCCAATCTCTCCTCATATGTCATTCCGGCTATCCCAGGTATCAGCCTTGTGAATCTTCGCTGAACTCCTTCCATGGCAAGAACATCCTTCCTCAGATAAGGCGACCAAAACTGCACACAGTACTCAAGGTGTGGTCTCACCAAGGCCCTGTACAACTGCAGCAGGACATCCCTGTTCCCATACTCAAACCCTTTCGCTATGAAGGCCAACATACCATTTGCCTTCTTCACCGCCTGCTGCACCTGCATGCTTACTTCAGCGACTGGTGCACAAGGACACCCAGGTCTCGTTGCACTTCCCCTTCTCCCAATCTATTGCCATTCAGATAATAGTCTGCCTTTCTGTTTTTGACACCAAAGTGGATAACCTTGCATTTATCCACGTTATATTGCATCTGCCACGCTTCTGCCCACTCACCCAACCTGTCCAAATCATCCTGGAGTTTCTCGGTATCCTCCTCGCAGCACACACTCCCACCCAGCTTTGTGTCATCTGCAAACTTGGAGATATTACATTTAGTTCCCTTATCTAGATCATTAATGTATATTGTGAATAGCTGGGGTCCAAGGACCGATCCCTGCGGTACCCCACTAGTCACTGCTTGCCACTCGGAAAAAGACCCATTAATTCGAACTCTCTGCTTTCTGTCTGCCAACCAGTTCTCTATCCAAGTCAATACCTTGCCCCCAATCCCATGTGCCTTAACTTTACACGCTAATCTCTTATGCGGGACCTTATCGAAAGCCTTTTGAAAGTCCAAATACACCACATCTACTGGTTCTCCCTTATCTATTTTCCCAGTTACATCCTCAAAAAATTCCAGTAGATTAGTCAAGCACGATTTACCTTTTGTAAATCCATGTTGACTTTGTCCGATCCTGTCACTGTTTTTCAAGTGCTCAGCTATTACATCCTTTATAATGGACTCTAGCATTTTCCCCACTACCGATGTCAGGCTTACCGGTCTGTAACTTCCCGCTTTCTCTCTACCACCCTTTTTGAATAGTGGGGTAACATTAGCTACCCTCCAATCCATGGGTACAGTTCCAGATTCCATCGAATGTTGGATGATGATCAACAATGCATCTACTATTTCTAGGGCCACTTCCTTAAGTACCCTAGGATGTAGATTATCAGGCCCTGGGGATTTATCGGCCTTCAATCCCGTCAATTTCCCTAACACCATTTCCCTGCAAATACTGATTTCTTTCAGTTCCTCCCTTTCATCAGACCGTATGTTCTTCAACATCTCTGGGAGGTTATTTGTGTCCACCTTTGTGAAGACAGAACCAAAATATGCATTTAATTGGTGAGCCATTTCTTTGTTCCCCATTATAACTTCTCCCGCTTCTGACTGCAAGGGACCTACACTTGATTTCAATAATCTTTTTCTCTTCACATATGTATAAAAGCTCTTACAGTCAGTTTTTATGTTCCCAGCAAGCTTACTTTCATATTCTATTTTCCCCTTCTTAATGAATCCCTTTGTCCTCCTTTGTTGAATCCTAAACTGCTCCCAATCCTCAGGGTTACCGCTTTTTCTGGCCAATTTATATGCCCTCTCCTTGAATCTTATGCTATCCCTAATTTCCCTTGTTAGCCACAGTTGAGTCACCCTTTTTGTTTTATTCTTATGCCACAGTGGGATGAACAAATTCTGTAGTTCATCCATGCAGTCTTTGAATGTTTGCCATTGCCTATCCACCGTCAACCCTTTGAGTGACATTCCCCAATCAATCCTACCCAATTCGTGCCTCATACCATCGTAGTTTCCTTTATTTAAATTCAGGACCCTAGTCTCTGATTCAACTACTTCACTCTCCATCCTAATGAAGAATTCTATCATATTATGATCACTCTGACCCAAGGGGCCTCGTACAACAAGATTGCTAATTAATCCTTTCTCGTTACATAATACCCAGTCTAAGATGGCCTGATCTCTGGTTGGTTCCTCGACATATTGTTCCAGAAAACCATCCCGTAAACATTCTAGGAATTCCTCCTCCACAGTATTTTTACTAATTTGGTTAGCCCAATCTATATGCAAATTAAAGTCACCCATGATGACTGCTGTGCCCTTACTGCATGCTTCTCTAATTTCCCTTTTAATGCCATCCCCAACCTCCGTATTACTGTTTGGAGGTCTATATACCACTCCCACTAACGTTTTCTGCCCCTTGTTATTTCTCAGTTCTACCCATACAGATTCCGCATCATCAGAGCTAATATCCTTGCTTTCAATTGTGTTAATCCCCTCTTTAACCAGCAATGCTACCCCACCTCCCTTTCTTTTTTGCCTATCTTTCCTAAATATTGAATACCCCTGGATGTTGAGTTCCCAGCCTTGGCCACCCTGGAGCCATGTTTCTGTAATCCCAATCAAATCGTATTCATTTACCTCTATTTGCGCAGCTAATTCATCCACCTTGTTCCGAATGCTTCTTGCATTAAGACACAAAGCCTTCAGGCTTGTTTTTTTAATGCTCTCAGACCTATATGAATTATTATTTACTGTGACCATGTTTGATTTAAACCGTTGAGTTCTTTGCCTTCTACTTTTGTTTTTCTCCTTCCTGTCTTTTGCTTTTATCCTTGTTTCCCTTTCCTCTGTCTCCCTGCTCAGGTTCCCAACCCCCTGCCACTTTAGTTTAAACCCTCCCCAACAGCACTAGCAAACACTCCCCCTAGGACATCGGTCCCGGCCCTGCCCAGGTGTAGACCGTCCCGTTTGTACTGGTCCCACCTCCCCCAGAACCGGTTCCAATGTCCAAGGAATTTGAATCCCTCCCCCTTGCACCATTCCTCTAGCCACGTATTCATTTGAAATATCCTCCTATTTTTACTCTGACTAGCACGTGGCACTGGTAGCAATCCTGAGATTACTATCTTTGAGGTCCTATTTTTTAATTTACCTTCACCACACAGACTGCAGCGGTTCAAGAAGGCGGCTCACCGCCACCTTCTCAAGGGCAACTAGGGATGGGCAATAAATGCTGGCCTTGCCAGCGTTGCCCACATCCCATGAACGAATAAAAAAACATGCCCAATTAAATTTGAGCTCCAGTGGCTAAAAGAGGAAAAATGGGTCCCCTCTATGAGTTACACTCAAGCATAAAACACTTTATGACATGCAGTAATCAGTTCATTGCTCTACACCCATTCAAAGATTTGGATTCCACAATCATATCATTGTAATAATTCACTTTAGTAATTTGTTTGGAAAAACAGCTTTAATTCTAAATAAAGCAACACTCCACATTTTAATGAAAGAATGAGGAACTGCATAATGCATTTACAGTGTAATCGTTAAAGGTAATTAAAATGCCTATTAAATTCAAATCGCTATTTGTTTTGAAACAATTAAAATCTGAAATGTTATATGACTCATCAGAAGCTGGCAGTGTACATTCAGAAAACATTCTTCCCCACCCTCAATCTTGTTTGAGTATGTCTACCACTATTGATGTAATAACAACACCCACATCATTTCAAGTTTGCTATTTAGTTTCACAACCTCTGAGCTACTCTTTCTGGACAATGGTTACTTCAAAGAATAAACAGCTGTGTTGAGTCTAAAGATGGGCATGTGTTGTAACAAGAACAGTTGCAATGGAAAAAAACTGTAGGGCAATTCAGTGCTTGTGGAGTGCATTCTCACTCAAAGGGAGCTTGGGTTGGAGAATTGAGGCTGCAGTCTTGTGCCCTATTCCAATTCATCATGCCTTAAGTGAGGATCTCCAATGGAAATGCTGGATCACTGAATGAAAAAAAGAACATGGACCAGAAAATACTTCTGTGGTTCATAAATCAGCATCAAATTTAAGACTGAATTAGCACGAATACTGTCCAAGTCAGCTTTGTTTTTGTTGCTGTTGCTATTGACCTCACTTTGCACTTTGCACTTTCCTTTTGGCTCCTGTATAAGTGTATGTAACTACTCCAGATAGTGACTACTATTTAAGGCTAATAGTGAGAAAACTAAACAAGGACTTTTCAAAGAAGCAACCAATCCTTTTGAACTGTGTGAGAAGAGAACCAAAGGGACAAGACATACGGGGGTTGTTTTTGCTTCTGCTACATTCTTAAGTGAATGCAAAGTAATTGGGGAGTGAATTAAAATTGTCCCTGTTGCACAAAATGCTATTTTGTATTGTGAGCTGAGGGGAGGAGAGACATAAAATGATTAGTAGTGGGCTGATGAGGTACGTACAATATAGGTTCACCTTTAGAAGATCATTTCCAAGTTACAAATTTCTGATCAATCTCTTTTTCTAATCTTGCTGGTTTATTTTTCAAAGGTCAGCTTTCTATTTTTTTGGTGTTCTGTCTCTGTTTCAGAATAATGCCCCATGTTACAAATGTGACTACCTAAATTATTTAAGTAGTCAAAAGCATTTTTGACTTCATGACAAATACATTTTAGAATGTTACTTAAAAGGCTGTCTGTATACTCCACAGCTTCTCTGTTGGATGCTAAATTGGTAATTGGCCTCAATTACTCATATTTATATATATTTTTGGGGAAAATCTTGCTTTGTTTATATATCGGGTAAAAGGTATTTTCTAATCTTTAAATTGGTGATTATTGTTGCCCAGAGGGAAATTGTGCTTGTGCACAGCACCAAATTATTGTCTGTTGGCATTGCCTGAGACAGACCTGCGTCAGTGCCATCCAGCAGTGAGTCCTTTCAGGGAGTGTTCTATTCATTATTGAGCAGACAGCATTAGGTCTCTGCATAGATGAACTATAGAGTGACCTGCTAAAAATATCTGGACTTACCAGTCATCAGGGTTTAAGAAATTGACTGTTCACAGACCTTTCCACTCAGCAAATAATATTAAATCCCTTTGTATTATTCTCCCTGAGTTTCTTGCACAATCACCGTGAATGATATTCACACTTTGGACAGACAGAAGGACTAAATATGTTGGACATTAAGGCCTAGAAATTGGGTGGTTTAGCGCCACCCGTTACCGCCAGAATTGGGTGCAAAAATGGCATCTGCTGCTCTTCCGCCAGCTGGTGGTGGGTTCCGTGGCGGCTGGCATTTTTGGGTGGCCGGCAGTGCTGCCGATAGCACGATCGCGAAAATCATTGAAATGAGGCAGATTGTGATGTCACTGAGTGTGCAATGCTCACTTGATGCCCGATCTGCGAGTTTGGACTTTGCCACTCCACTTATCGGCATGCCTTAAGTATGACGAGCTGAGCAAATGTTGACAGGCAGGAAGGAGGCTCCAGCAGCGTTATTTAAAGGGATCGTCAGCAATCACTTGCAGCTGACATGTTTGTTCAGGTTGACTGGCTGTGCAACATTCTGCAACTTCAGCAGCTTTATTAACTTATTGCAAGGTTCTAAGGTAACAGAGAGTATTGTTGCAAGTGGGAAACGCCTTCATTATTATTTCAAGACTTCTGCTCACAACACTTGCTCGCAGTCATGGGGGCTCGACTGGCAGTCCCCCTCACGCTCGTATATCTTCGGGAGAGGGAGCGGAGGCAGCGAAGAGGACGAGAAGATGTGCGCACAGGGAGGAGGAGGAGGGTCAGGAGGGCTCTTAACAGGAGGCCTTACCCACCTAGGGTCTTCTGAGAGCACTTCTCTTATATCCATCTAAGTGAAGAGCAGTGTATTAGGAGGCTACGCTTCACCAAAGAGGTCACAAAACTCTGCCACCTCCTGCAACCAGGCTTGTAGCCTGAGAACATGGTGAACACGACTCTCCCAGTGGCAGTCAAGGTTGCCGTGGCCCTCAGTTTCTTTGCCAGTGGATCCTTCCAGTCTGCAGCAGGAGACATAGCTAACGTCTCTCAGTTCGCCGTCCATCGCTGCATCCGGGAGGTCACTGAGGCTCTCTACACCAGAAGAAGGGACTACGTTGTCTTCTCTCTGAGCAGAGAGAGGCAGGAGGATCACGCATGAGGCTTTACCAAGATAGCGGGCTTCTCCATGGTGCAGGGCGCCATCGACTGCACACACGTGGCTTTGCGGGTGCTGTATAACAATCCTGAGATCTTCCGTAATCACAAAGGCTACCACTCACTTAATGTACAGTTGGTGTGCGACCACGCCCAGCGCTTCCTGATGGTCAATGCCCGCTATCCTGGCAGGAGTCATGATGCCTTCATACTGCGTCAGTCCAGTGTGCCAGCAATCTTTCAGCCACCACAGCAAACTCGAGGGTGGCTGCTCGGAGACCAGGGCTATCCGCTCTCCAGCTGGCTCATGACTCCCTTCCGCAACCCCAACACTCGTGCCCAGCACTCCTATAGTGAAAGCCATGCTGCCACCAGGAGCATCATCGAGCAGACCATCGGGGTACTGAAGCAACGGTTCCGCTGCCTTGACTGCTCGGGTGGAGCCCTCCAGTACTCGCCGGAGCGGGTGTTCCATTTCGTGGTGGTCTGCTGCATCTTCCACAACTTGGCCATCATGAGGAAGGTGCAGCCCTTGCCAGCAGGGATTGTAGGACCACCTCAAGAGGAGGAGGAGAAAGAAGAAGAGGAGGAGGAAGAGGAAGAAGGGGACGAGGACGAGGAGGGAGGGAGGAGGCAGGCATCCAATCCCCGTTCCAGATGGGCTGTCCGTGAATGCCTCATCAGACTCAGATTCCAATGAATAAAACTCCAGATCCCCGTAGCTCATCACATCCCCGTTATAAATCCCTCTGTCACGGAATATCACAGCGTCCTCCTGGGCGCAAGGCTGAAATGAGAGACATCACACAAGATTCCAAACAAAATTAATAAATTTATCAAAAATGACTTCACACATATTTACAGTAACAATATGAATTAATCACCCTTGTGCAGTCCCTTAGTGCCTGTCGTTTGTGTGCCTTTTCCTACTCTAGTGCTCCTACAAAGTGCTCCCCAGAGGCTGCAGCAGGGCTGCTGGAAGGCTGCTGAGTTTCCACGGGGGAGACTTCAGATGGCTTTGCAGGACGACCTCGAGCAGCTCTGGCCCTAGAAGGCCTGGCTGTGTATTGCACCACCTCGGCATGGGCAGCAGCAGTCTGGGCTGGCTGGATTTCAGGCAGCGGCAATGGCAATGGCAGAGTGGCAGTAGTGGGAACAGGAATGCCGTCATCCTGAGAGAGGACAGCAGGGTCCTGCTCCACTGAACTACTGCCACTCCCCCGGGATGCTGCCTCAGCATTCCTAGTAATATGTTGGAGCACAGATTGCTGGGCTGCTGCGACACCCTGCAAGCCCCTGTCGACAGTGGTTAACCCAGCCATGATGGCAGCAAAAAGAAAAGAAAGACTTGCATTTACATAGCGCCTTTCATGACCACCGGACGTCCCAAAGCGCTTTACAGTCAATTATGTACTTTTGAAATGTAGTCACTGTTGTAATGTACGAAACGCGGCAGCCAATTCGCGCACAGGCAGCAATCTGAGCATGGGTGGCATCAAGCTGAGGCTGCATGAGAGCAGTCTGAGTTTGGATGGCACCAAGCAGAGACTGCATGAGAGCGGTCTGTGCTTCCGCTGCAGCACTACGACGTTGGGTCGCTTCCGCCTGTGCTGCAATGGCAGTTGCGACATCCCCCAGCACCCGCACCATCACGTCTGGAATCGACATGGTCTCTTCGGGAGTCTTCCATCATTTCCAGCCTGGAAATCCTGGGCTCCAAGCTCTGCACAGAGCCCCGTGCAATATTGGAGGCGGACTCCTCCATGCTCCTTGACATTGCCAAGAGGCTCTCTGGCAGGCTTGCCATTACACCTAGCAATTCGGTGTACATGCCCATCACCCTTCTTCTGAAGGTTGCCCCATTGAGGTCCTGTGTACAGTTCTGGTCTCCTTACCTGAGGAAAGACATACTTGCCTTAGAGGGAGTGCAGCGAAGGTTCGCTAGACTGGTTCCTGGAGTGAGAGGATTGCTCTATGAGGAGAGATTGAGTAGACTAGGCCTATATTCCTTAGAGTTTAGAAGAATGAGAGGTGATCTAATTGAAACATAAAAAATTCTTAAGAGGCTTGACAGGGTTAATGCTGAGAAAATGTTTCCCCTGGCTGGGGAATCTAGAACATGGGGTCACAGTCACAGAATAAAGGGTCGGCCATTTAGGACTGAGATGAGGAGAAATTTCTTCACTCAAAGGGTTGTGAATCTTTGGAATTCTCTACCCCAGAGAGCTGCGGACGCTCAGTCGTTGAATATATTCAAGACAGAGGTCGATACATTTTTGAGAACGAAGGGAATTAAGGGAGATGGGGATAGTGCGGGAAGGTGGAGTTGAGGTAGAAGATCAGCCATGATCTTGTTGAATGGCGGAGCAGGCATGAAGGGCCAAATGGCCTACCCCAGCTCCTATTTCTTATGTTCTTATATTATGTCCTCATCTGAGTCCTGTGCAACAGAACTCGTGCGCGGACTCGCCCTCCGGGGAGCTGGCCCCCGAGCTACCTTTTCCCCCTGGCCTTGTTGCAGCCCACTCGTGCCCGGTGCCTCACCCTGTGCAGATTCCACTACTACACTAGCCTCTAAAGTATGCGTAGTGCCAATTTCTGAGCTGGTGTCTGCGAGTGACAGATGCAGTGAAGCAGTGTCGTCTTCTTCCTCTTCTTCTCCCCCTTCGCTCACATGCATCGCCTCGGGGTCAGGCTGCTCTGGTGCTTGTTGTTGATTATCTGAAAGCAGAAAGGCACAAGAGTCGGGTTATGGTGATGGGAGGGGGGCGGGGAAGCAATATATGCATGCAAACAGCATCAGTAGCTTGAAAGTGAGAAGAGATTATGGGATGAGGGGGAAGTGGGATGTAAGAAGAAGGATTAGGAATGACCATTGTTGTCCCCAAGGGATTCAATCTCGCCAGTTGCCACGGCGTCTATTATCTGGCACCCAATTAACTCCAGAACTCTCTCCTCCAGCTGGCTGAGGTTGTTGATGTCAGCCTGCCCCTCGCCTGTCTGCTACTGCTCCCGCCGATTCTGTGTGACCTTGGCCTGCAAGTGAAAAAGAATTGTGTGAGTGAGTGCGGTGCAATGTGTTTGGGTGATGTGCCTGCCACAGTTGAATAGCTGTCAGTGTGTGCAAGGTGTGAGATGTGGGTGTGAGTGTTGCAGCAGTGTTAAGGTTGTGAGGGTGAAGTGAAGCTATGATTGTGAGGTGTGAGTGGTGATAGGTAGAGATTGTTGGTAGTTGAGTGCTGGGGTAAGGTGCATTGAGCAGTGTGTGAGGCTTGCGGTGCAGATGGTGGGATATGGCATTTGCAGAATCCTTCAGTCACCTTGACCACCCGTGTGAGGTCATTAAACTTCTTTTGGCACTGGATGGCCAACCTTAGCACCACAGTGCTGGCCATCACATGGACGGCTATCTCCTGCCACATCCTTCGGAGGTGTGTGGCAAGGCCTTCCTTCCAGTCTGTGGGAAGAGGACAGCTCGCCTCCTCTCCTCAGCCACAACCAGTGCCTCCAGAGCTGCGTCAGAAAATCTTGGGGCTCTCTCCCTTTGAGGACGCCCTGCCATGGCTTTGCAGTTCCTTATTCTTTCTTCGTCGTCGTCATCATCATCTTCTTTTTCTTCATCTTCTTCTTCGTCCAGCTGCAGTTGAAGTGCTATAGCATCAATGCACCTCCCCTTTAAGTACTGAATAAAGCCTTGCCACACATGACTGGGAATTAGACTGGCCCCGATATTGGTTCACCGGTTGAGCGTTAAGCCAATGAGCAGCAGTTTTAGTGCTGAAATCAAGACTATAATCATGTTAATGAGGAGTGAGTACGAATTTTACATGCTACCTAGACAATTTTGAGGTGGCGCAGCTTAACATCATTAGGCCTTAACACTGCCCGTTTTGTGGCTATATCCAATTTCTAGGCCTAAGTTATTATGTAGGAACTTACACATTTGAATAGTAAGTGAATGACATAGTTTGTTTGATGCTTATAGCTATGCTGGATGTGCATTTTCCAGAGTCTGCATATTAAAAGTGACAGCTGAGCACATTGCAGCACCTGGCCTATTTGGAGACCATTTTCCTTCCCCTTTAGTTTTGATAATGCTGTCTGCATGTAGTGGGTAGCATCTTGGTTATGGTAATAACCTAGCATGCCAGAGGTCATGAGTTCAAAACCTACCATAGCGAGTTGAGAAATTAAATTCAATAAATCTGATAACTTCTAAACACCCAACTGGTCTTGCCTACGTATGACTCTAGTCCCACACTACATGGTTAACTCTTAACACATTAGGAAGCCACTCAGGTGTGAACAGTTCCGACAAAATTCAAAAATATGGAATAAATCAGATGAACCTCTTGGGATCAGGACAAGATTTGGACAATCCCAGCCCAGATGAAAAGTCCTCTTTAAATATAGAATCATAGAACTTTACAGCACAGAAGGAGGCCATTTGGCCCATCATGTCTGTGCCAGCGAAAAAGAGCTATCCAGCCTAATCCTACTTTCCAGCTCTGGGTCTGTAGCTTTCAAGTGCATATCCAAGTCATTTTTAAATGTGATTAGGGATTCTGTCTCTACCACCCTTTCAGGCAGTGAGTTCCAGACCACCACCATTCTCTGGGTGAAAAAATTACTCCTCAACTCCCCTCTAATTCTTCTACCAATTACTTTAAATCTATGCCCCCTGGTTATTGACCTCTCTGCTAAGGGAAGTAGGTCCTTCCTATCCACTCTATCTAGGCCCCTCATAATTTTATACACTTCATAAGTCTCCTCTCAGCCTCCTCTGCTCCAAAGAAAACAACTTCAGCCTGTCCAATCTTTCCTCATAGCTAAAGTTCTCCAGTCCTGGCAACATCCTCGTAAATCTCCTCTGTACCCTCTCTAGTGCTATCACATCTTTCCTGTAATGTGGTGACCAGAACTGCACGCAGTACTCTAGCTGTGGCCTAACTAGTGTTTTATACAGTTCAAGCATAACCTCTCTGCTCTTATATTCTATTCCTCGGCTAATAAAGGAAAGTATCCCGTATGCCTTCTTAACCACCTTATCTACCTGTCCTGCTACCTTCAGGGATCTGTGGACATGGACTCCAAGGCCTAGAATTTGTCTCGGGCGGTGGCACAAAGCGGGCGGTATTGGATTGGCCGCCCGTTGTACACAGCGCCTGATATTCAGTTCTATTGCAGTCAATGAATATCAGGCGCTGTGTATAACGGGCGGTCGATCCGATACCGCCCGCTTTGTGCCACCGCCCGAGACCAATTTCTAGGCCCAGGGTCCCTCTGTTCCTCTGCACTTCTCAGTATCCTACCATTTATTGTGTATTCCCTGGCCTTGTTAGCCCTCCCCAAATTTATTACCTCACACTTCTCCAGATTGAATTCCATTTGCCACTTTTCTGCCCACCTGAGCTGTCCATTGATATCTTCCTGCAGTCTACGGCTTTCTTCCTCACTATCAACCACATGGCCAATTTTTGTATCATCTGCAAACTTCTTAATCATGCCCTCTACATTGAAGTCTAAATCATTGATATATACCACAAAAAGCAAGGGACCTTGTACTGACCCTTGTGGAACCCCATGGGAAACAGCCTTCCAGTCACAAAAACATCCGTCGGCCATTACACTTTACTTCTTGCCACTGAGCCAATTTTGGATCCAATTTGCCACTTTCCCTTGGATCCCATGGGCCTTTACTTTCCTGACCAGTCTGCATGTGGGACCTTGCCAAAAGCCTTGCTAAAATCCATGTAGACTACATCAAATGTGCTACCCTCATCAACCCTCCTTGTTACCTCCTCAAAAAATTCAGTCACATTAGTCAGACACGTCCTTCCCTTAACAAATCCATGCTGACTGTTCTTGCTTATTCCGTGCCTTTCTAAATGACGATTAATTCTGTCCCTCAGAATTTTTTCCAACAATTTGCCCACCACCAAGGTTAGGCTGACTGGCTTGTAATTACTCGGTCTATCCTTTTCTCCCTTTTTAAACAACAGTACAACATTAGCAGTCCTCCAGTACCCCAGCACCACACCTGTAGCCGGAGAGGATTGGAAAATGATGGTCAGAGCCTTTGCTATTTCCTCCCTTGCTTCTCTTAACAGCCTGGGATACATTTCATCCGGGCCTGGCGATTTATCTACTTCCAAGGATGCTGAACTCCTTAATATTTCCTCTCTCACTATGTTTATCTCAGCTAATATTTCATACTCCTCCTCCTTAACTGCAATGTCTGCATCGTCCCTCTCTTCTGTGAAGACAGACGCAAAGTATTCATTAAGAACCATACCCACGTCTTCCGCCTCCACATGCAGGTTACCTTTTTGGTTTCTAATATTCCCTACTCTTTCTTGAGTTATCCTTTTTCCCTTTATGTATTTATAAAACATCTTTGGGTTTTCCTTGATTTTAATTGCCAACATTTTTTCATGCCCTCTCGTTTCTTTCCTAATTTCCGTTTTAATTTCACCCTTGCACTTTCTATACTTCTCTAGGCTTTCTGCAGTATTTAGCTCTCGGTATCTGACATAAGCTTCCCTGTTTTGCCTTATCCTACCCTGTATGCCCCTTGACATCCAGGGGGCTCTAGATTTTCCAACCCTAAGATCCTTGAATGTTCCATTGGTACCCAGCTCTGTGCTCACTTTACCCTGTTTCGATCTACATCCATGGTATCATCCTAGCTTGGTTCCACCCTTGCCTGTCTCAACATAGCCAAAATATTTCCTGTACTGATTTTTCCCACTGCCTCTGCATGGTCAATTTCAGAGTTGCACAAGGTTTCATCCTTGGCCCCTTCTCTTCCTTGTTTATAAGCTGCCCCTAATCAGCATTTTCTGTAGGCATGGTGTCACCTTCCATATGTAAGCCGATTACAGCCAATTCCAGCTCTCTGCCACCACCCTCAACGCTATGACTACTACCATACTATCTGTAGTTTATCCAACATCGAGTTGTAGAGGAGCCAGATCTTTCTCTAACTTCAAGAACAAACTTGCCTTTCACGAGTCACTACAACACAAGATGGGTCACGATGGTCTCCTGAATATCACTCTTCATTGAAGGTTTTTTTCTTCTCAATTTCCATCCACCCTCTTATGAAGGCACTGACTCTTGCTTGGACATGGCTCCCCAGGTCTTACCAGCCCATCACATGGCCCAAGTGTATGAGCAGCTGGAAGTTCTTTATATCTGGAGAGAGGTGAAAATCATCTCAGATATTCTATAAATTGCATATTATGCAAACAGAATATTCAGTGAGGATTTCTATTTAAATTAACAATGAGCAGATAAAGATAATTTATGGTATACTGAATGCTCTTTCTATGAAAATATTGAATGCCAAACAAAAAAGTTTAAGTTGTGGGGTGGGGGTGGGATGGCGAATAGCAGAATCGTTAAGGTCCCACTGGAGTTTTAATATAAGTGATAAGAATTGGAGTATACATAAGAAGCAGCAGCTTTTGGCAGAGCAGGACCATGAATAACGCTGTAGCACTGCAGTGCTACTGAAAGGTTCCTCAGCAGTCTACCTTCACAGAAACTGCAATAAATCATTGTGTTTTAAGGATAATTTATTTTAAATTGAATCATTTAAATTCTATAATTCTGTTGTCACACAAACTATTAAACAATTGTTCAAATATTACTTGAGAGTCCATCTGTAATATATGTGAAGTGTTGAATCATGATCACTTTTTTAAGAGATTTACTTACAATAAAAAAATCCCCATGTTTCATTCCTAAAAACAAAAGAAATCCCCATTTTAATTGCACGTTCTGTTTTTTTCATTTGACTTCTGAAGCTATATCCTATAACTGTTTAGATCATTGTTTACTACTTCCCACTTGTCCTAAAAAGGCATTAACTATGCTGTCAAGGGGTCTTTTAGGGTATTTTAAGGTGATCCAATTTCTAATAACATTGTTGTGCATCAGATGGAAATGGAGAAACACAGCAGTAATTTTCTTATACTACGTACTGCAATATCATTCATAAACCAGTTTAATAAGATGTTAGCTGAAAACAAGCTTATGAATAAATTTGTTGAAAATGGAGCCTACCTAAAGGGGCCCCCTGACGACAGCACATCCTCTGTGCAGCAGCATTCTCACAAGATTGAAGCTGGTTCTGCAGCAGAGTAAAGTAACCGAGTCACTGAGAATGTGCTAAACCTTTCTGAGCTGCATGTCAGACTCTCTGGAGATGACTGAACCCATGAGTATGGTCAGGACACTTTGCTCTTGAATGAGAGCCTTTTCTATTGTTACGCCTTTACAAAAATGCAAGGTTTCGAGAACACAGACTTCAAGCAGATGATCCCATTTACAATGACAGAACAGTAATGACAACTGTTGGTGAACTGGATTGGAAAAAAAGGAACAAGGACGGTAGGGGAGAGGTTCTTAGATGACATTCAGCTCTGAAGCATTCCTCTTCACCTTCCTTCGTATCACTACTGACATCCTTTTGTTCTTTGTTATCTACTGTTATGCCAAATTTACACAGGCTGCATGGATTAAGAAGATCAACAGCTTAGTTCTTTTGAAGCAGAGAAGTGCACGTTGCTTTAATAAAAATTTCTTTTCGAAATATCGTCCATAGTTAAAAAAAAAATCCAGAGGAGAGCATAATCACAAAAATACATGTGATGGCAGCTGAACATCACCCTGGGGCTTGGAGCAGAAAGGGCTCGGTGCCTTGCTACAGATGTGGATGACTGAATCCCTGCTCTTTTAACTGTTAGTGAAAAGTTTATTTAGTTGCCGTACATTATCGTGATTATTATATCATCCCAGAAGGAAAAACTCAATGAAGAAGTATTTGTTTTTCGTCAGTGTCGAAAAGAATGAATTGTGCAAGAAAGCTGAAAGGTTTGCAGAAAGAATACGAAGAAAAAGAAAGTAAAACTACACACACCTTCCTTTAATGACAATTGAGAAGAGTCTTCTGCAAAGCTGCCTCTGTTCTCTTATATTGTAGAAATTTTACATAATGCTGGAAGATGGAGTATATTTTCTGTTGGACTGTTTCTCTCCGCTTTTTTCTTTGTACCTGACCCCAAGTACTGTTTTGATTGCCTTCATTCACTAGAAGCAGGAGCTTACGTAATTAAGTGTTCAGCTTCAAAAATTGTCATAAACAGTTATAACAATGACAGCACTGATGTTTCAAACTGCAGTGTGGTTCTAAACTGCTTCTTTTTAAATAAACAATTCAATGACTGCAGATGTGCAAAATGATCCTACATACATTATGGTCAAGATTAATAGAGAGGATCTATTAGATTGCTACCAGAGCTGATTGTGTATTAAGGTGTCTGCACAACTTAAATTTCAACGATTGAGAGGAATCCCTGTAAAGGAAGATTCATGGAAATGATGCACGTGAATAATTTCCCCTTCAGGAGGCATTCATGGATATGGTAAGATGTGCTTGCAAAGTTCAGTTCCCAGAAGTAACTGATCAAATTTTCTGAAAATGTGTTTGTCACTACTAGTAATGCTGCATGTATTTCCCATTTGGAAGGATATGTGAAATTCTGAGTATCTTAATAGTCATTAGTACAGCTAAGAAACAGATACAGTGAACTAACTGTTTACCATTCAGTATTTGTGAACTTCCACACACAGCAGAGCACTCATGGATGTGTGTATGGGTGCTTTATGCTAGTCTTACCCTCGGTATTTTCTGTAGGAAACTGAATGAGACACAGACATTTGTAAGTCTGATGACTACTATAAAAACACATTTAAGTTAATACAGCTGCAGGACAATGTAATGTTCATTAATCCTAAATACTATGAAAAATATTTATAATCCTAATTCTTCAATTAAACCCCTTGCTGATGTTAAGGCAGTTTAATAAAAAGGCAAGGTCAGCAAAAGATAAGAGGTTCTTCAGAGCAGTTGTTATGAAGCCACGGAATGAGATTTATGCCAGGCAGTTCACGCTCATGAAAAATCCCTTCACTCCTTATAGTTTGTACAGAATGAGGAAGATGCTCTGCAGAAACGTAAAATCATTTTAAAATAGACTTTCATATATGTTGTAATTACAATAATAGATCATTTAAAAATTCAGAATGTAACAAAGTAATATATTGCTAGTATTTGTTTTAATCTGTAATGGTCTTGTGGGCCTACAGTTCTTTACATTTAGTCTGTGCACTGTGTAATCAGTAAATTAACTTTGATGTTTTATTTGAAGTAGGGAGTAATGCAAAATATGCATTCACTTAAGGCAGAGAGGGTAGTTCTCCCTGGTGGTATGAGGAAGCAGGAACTAGTGAAATTTTGACTTGAGTGGTTTATAAACCAATTTGTAACCCGTGCATCACCTTTCTTCAATGATCTACTTGTTAAATTACTCGTTGATTTTTACATACCCCATTTAAAATAACCACATTATGAACTCCATATGTATTAGATGAGTTAGAAACGGGACCACCCGTAATGACATACAACTATATCTTGGAGGAAAAACGATATGGCAAAATAATCAAAAAGAGTCTTGTCACCAATACTGCCTTTCCAAGTCAAACTGTTTTAAATAACAATTACAATTTTAAAACCCCTGTTTTCCTTTATATTCTTGTTGCTTCGTTGGAATATTCTCATGTAAGTCATGAGTGCTCATGAGATTGTTGAGGAGGGAGCTGAATTAACATTAGTGGTTATAATTGTTATCTGAATGCTTCAGTGACGTTGTTGTTTCAACTGTAGATTAACTTGCTTTGTTCATTTGTTGAGCTCAGTAAATCACTCCATCCAGTTTCTCCAATAATGTCATCATCGCTCACAATTTAAAAAAAAAGCAGCAGCAAAATAAGGATGTTAAAGTTAATCACATTTATTGTAACTGATTTTAAAAGAGTTGTGATGTGTCAATATGGAAATCAGAACAGGGACAATATCCTTGTATTGAGTTAACATAGCTCAGTTAGATTGTAAATCTTCTGAAGTGTTTTGATTTACCTGTGGCCACTGGTCCCTGTAACATTATCTCTGTAGGAGAATACGGTATCTGTCCTATTAGTGAATGCCTTTTCTATTAGTGAATGCCTTTTCTTTTAATGGATATTAAATTAACCAGGTTTACAGCCATGGTTACATACATTTCTGTACTGCTGCTCATTCAGCTCTTTATGGTCTATATTCATGGATTGTTTTGAAGGTTCACCTGTCTACACTAAACATTTGAGTAACAATTTTCCATTTTCTGCCTTTGAGTGACAAAATCTATTGTCATTTTCATTCATACACTGCAATCAGATATTTTTCCCCTCGAAAGTGAATATTACTCGGTAAAATCTGAATGTAGTGGACCTTGCCACCTGTCCACTCATTTTCTTGCCATTTATATGTGTGGCACAGTTACAGTAAAGTGCCCCAAAACACTCATTATGTCCCTGGTTTTTTTTAGGACAGAGGGGTGAGGAAAATAGAGAAGAAATTGTGTTGCAACTCCTGTCTTGTGTGTAGGGAAGTGTTAGAAGAATATTATTTTTGAAATATGTGACATTTAAATAGTGATAGTTAGTGGTTTCATTGTGCTTATTATCTTCTCTGCCAACACAAAAGGAACGTCTGAATGTGTTCTGCGTGAAGTGCTGAACTATCTGATATAAACTAGCTTATCGCTTCTCAAAATAACAAAACTAGAATGGGGGAACAGGGGTGGGGTGGGAGGGTGGGCAGGAGGTGGCGGGGAGACAGGGTGGCGTTAGAAGAGTTCTAATGTTGTCCTAGACATTTTTTTCTTTTACTGCCAAATGCTTTTTGCATCAGTTCAATAAGCACTTATGTCACTGCTGCGGAGAACAAGTCGGTCTGGGGTGGATTCAAAGCCAGCTGCCAGAGGTGAAAGGGCAATGTGCCAACCCACTGCACCATTCAGTACCCATTAGGATCAATAGTTTGAATTTGGAGGCTGTTTTGGGTTCTCTGTTGTATTTTATGAAACAGTAGGAAATTGCTTAAAGATCACCTTAATGTAAAGAAAAAAAATTACCATCAAAACTATGATTTGTTTCCTCCCTTGTTGCATTTCCACATTTTTGCTATAACCTGATAATCTGTTAGCAAACCCATTTATAATAGTGTGAGTGAATGGTCAAAATTTATATTAAGCTGCAAAGGTTTCATTTGCTATTTGGCATTAAAATCTCCTTGAATTATTTATAGCCAGGCACAAAAAGGCTCAAGATGCTTTTGCACACAGGTACTTGCCAAGTGCACTGGGCATTGTTGGATTGTGGGCAAGTTGGTGTTAATTATGCCACAAGACAAATTTTATAATGTACAGGCAACTGATGCTAACTAAAACTTTTATATTTAAAAAAAATTACTTTTTTTTAAAAAAGGACTCTTGTCGTGGTGACAAGAATCTTTATTCAGAGAGTATTAAAACATATATATACAGTATTGGGGCAACAAGGAATAATCCTAGACTTTACCTGTGCTGTGAGCTGCTATTTCTCCAGTTAAAAAAAAACAAAGGTAGCTTTGACAAGAAAGTAAGGTAGATGTTAAATTATTAATCTATTTAAATATTGAAATGGTGGTGTCAAGTAACATTTGTTTTACAGGTGTTGTTGCAATGTGTAAGTATGTAATCTAGCATGATAGGGTTCCAGAAACATTTACATTTTTGTGGTAATCTCTTTTTGTATTGATACTGAAATAAAATACCATTCTTACCATAAAATATCTCTGGCAGCTGTTTGAATGTTTGAAGTTTTAACCTTTTGCGTGCTTTTTTATTGTTATACTGCTTTTATACTATGTATCTCAAAGATTATCATTCAGGATATGGTTGCTTAAAAGAACAAAAAATTCTATAAAATATGTTCCGTTATATTTTTTGACGTATTTTTGTCTGGGAATTAGGAAACCTTGAATCAGAATACTGTTGTAATTCGAAATAAACATTTAGACAGCTGGACATAGAATGTGCAGTCATAAGCAACTCAGCCACCTACACACTCATATCCGCATCCCCACAGTTCTACTTATAAATCAGATATGCCTCGCATCCAGTTTACATTTTTGTATGTTCCCATCTCTGTCTGACTTTCAGGCTTCTATTTAAAAGGCAATTATGGAGCCTGAAATGCAAAATCTCTCAGGCTAACCAATTAGCAGCATGTTTGGCTTGCAGCTATTCAAAATTATTCTTTGTTTGGTCACCTGACTCGCTTACCACTACAGTGAGTGGCATTGAAAGGTGTTTTAAATTAAACAGCAGACACAAATATGACTGCCTTTGAAGACTGTAGTAAGCTTGAAACCATGGGACACAAGTTCCATTTGCTTTGATGCAAGGCTTATTCTTAAATATTGATTCTGTACAAACCTGACAAAATAAGTTGTATGCGTTACCCCTCGAGTCTTTTTAAAGACTGAGAAAGAGTACTGTTTTCAGTGTTTTACACTTGCTTCTATTTATGTCCATCTAAAGTTATTTAAAATGGATTAGCCAGAAATGGAGAGAACTCATTGCTAACTCAAGGGTGTTTTAGATCTGAGAAACTGAACAATATGTCGTAATGACTTTATTTTATGTCTCTGGCTAGAGAAAGTTGAAGTTGTTACAGCTTTGCAATCTGTAGCCATATCATCTCTTGTTATTCTCTTTTAAAGATTAAACATGTGATTACTGAAGTCCTTTATAGAAGAAAAAAATCTTTTACCTCATTGTGCCTGCTTGCAGGGATGGTTGGGAGGCATTATGTATGGAAACAGGTGAAACAGCCAAAGCTGTTGTCATAGTGATTGACAGTTTGACCAGTGCAATCTTTGAGATGCTCCGAATTTCTGTTTGGCAAAATATGATCTTTAAATCTGCAGCCCATTACTATAATGCTGCCTGATATATGCTCACCTTTGATATCATACATTAATTATGGAATCCTCATACACCAACAAACCAAAATATAATGCACTTTACCAAACGCCTTATTATAGCATACTTTTTACGTCTCTGTAAGGCCACATTATAGAGAGGATTCTCCCTTTTTTAGGTTATTTACACTTAAGTTTCTTTTTCCATTATTTCCTCTCCTCTGCTGTCCCAGAGCAACACATTACTTATGATTTTGTGGACATGCGCCCAGGCCTCCATTAATGGCATGCTAATGATGTATTCACACTTCACAAGTTTAACATCAATGTGAAGCCAAAGTCGTTTCTCACTGACGCTAAACATTGAATATAAATCAGGTGTGATGGCCCAACTGGCTCTGAAGTGAAAAGAAAGAAAACTCCCTGCTCCAACGAGTCTCACTCCACTTGGTTATGATGTGAGGTTAAGTCTGAACACTGGATTCCGGCTGCATTTATAGTATAACTGCAGTGCCTTACAGAGCAGTTTTGCTTTACACTAGCATTACAGTTATAATGTAAATGCCTGGTTAAAGTTGCAGAAGAACAGTCTAAAGATGACTTACTGCCCTGCCCTGCCCTGTGTTCGGCCTCCGATTGGCATCTCCCCTACTGATGTGGCCGAAATTGGAAATTCAACAGAATAGAGAGTGAATTTATAGTCCCATTGTCTACCATATTGGGTCAGAATTTTAGGTGTCTTCGACAGTGTACGCTCAGCATACGCCATCCTAATCCTAATGTTTGGCCCCGCAAGTTCTGGGTTTCTGCATGCGTTGCGCATGTGCGAAAACCCAGAACTTGCGATCTGTCAAGGTACGCCTTGACAGATCATCTGAACCGACTGAGAAATCACTTTTGCTGGCGCAGAGTTGGGCTATTTGTCCAACTACGGCCCAGCAATTGCCCACGAAACTCTTACGGCTGGTAAAAGCAGGTGTAGGTCCTGGTTTCACTAGCGTAAGGGTTATTATAAATCTTAAATTAAAAATGTAAAAATAAAAAATGATGCACGAACACTTAAAATTAGTTTATGCAAATATTGGCCTGGATTAAAATGTTTAAAAAAATTTTTTTGAAATAACATTTTTATTATATTTGGTGTAATGAAGGGACTTTTAATTAAATTTTGAAAATCAGAACATTTATATTTATTAGAGTTGTCTGAATTGTTTAATTATTTGGGGATTCCATTGCATGTCATTAGGGGATTCCGTTTGCAAATGACAGCAATGGAATCCTCCTTTCTCATTGGAGGACCTGGCCAACGTGATCCCAGGGACGCTTCCGAACCGCCTGTGTCCCTGGGATCTGTGGGTCTTTACGCAGGCGTATTCTTGGAGGCCTGAGACCCGAACTCTCCGTAGCTTTGGAGCCAGGAGGGAAGTTCATAGTTGTTTCGCGGGTCAGAGGCGTACACCGGAGGTATGCCTCCGACTGCAAATTCAGGGCCATTGCGTCTGGTTGCTGCAACACTACACTATCATAATCTACAGTATTTATTTTCAAATAGATGCCAGCCTCTCTTTCAATTTCACTACACCTAAAATTAACCAAACGGTAACATAAAGAAGCTTCAGAAATGGCAAATCTACATGCACAGACTTTTGATTTTTTGAGTTTTAAAATTGAACAAGTAGATCTATATAAAAAGGAAATACTTTTATTGGAAGCTACAACGCTCTTGATCTTCATGTAATTTTATTTATAGTCTAATTTAACTCAAAATTTACATATGTAGATTGATTCAATATGGGGATCATTCATTTCATAATGAAGTATAAGTAACTTTTTTATAGAAAAAGTTGGATTACATACCAAGGGTACAATTGACCCCACTCAGTGCTGTGTTCCCTATTTATGAAAGACACATTCTCAGACATCAATTGATTCCAATTTCATTGAAAGTTAGCAGTACTGATGGAATTTGCTTAATATGGATGATTTGAAAAATAGTCTAATTACATTTCTACATCTCAATTGACAGGCTTCAGTAGTATTCATCTTTCTCCAAGTGAAGATCTTCTGACGAAAGGTCTTCGACCTGAAACGTTAACTCTGTTTCTCTCTCCACGGATGCTGCCTGGCCTGCTGAGTTTTTCCAGCGTTTTCTGTTGTTATTTCGGATTTCCAGCATCCGCAGTATTTTGCTATCGTATCTTCTGTAGACTTCTGTTGCTAGGATTTCAGGCAATACTGTTGATAAAATATAAATGGAATCTGCTTTACACTTTTCCTTTGCTCCCTCTGTTCTCACTAATCCTCATGAAAAAAAAGAGTGAAGGTGCTTTTGATCACCTCAAAGTGACTTCCTCTGCCCTTGTACTGTGACCTAACCCTATGAGTAACTGATCTAATAGTCCTGCAAAGCCAGTGGATGAAGAAATTTGTCAATGTGTTGTGTGGAATGTGTCAGTGAAATACAAGGGGAAAAAACCTGTTGGAGTAATTCTTACTCTATGCATCCCTGTCCCTTCTAGGAACTTGAGGTAAACATGATTCAAGAGCCTATTCCAGACAAAGTAGAACATAATGATGTGAGAGACAGATTATACATACTACATAAGCAGGAAATGTTCTGACTCAACTACTGATCTCCTCCCAAGCTTGCTTTCTTGCATACAGATGGGTGGGATGAGGGTTGTACCAGAATCGAATGTTGCTGTCTACATCACCAGATTGACCTCAGTGTCTGTAAAATGTGTCTTTCTTTTAGATTTTTCAATATTTTTGAGTATATACAAAATAGTATGTTGCGAATTTGTCATGAGCCAGCAGTGAATTTTTCTACTGATAGAACTCATTTAATGCTTGAAGTATCCAATCAGCTCACCTGCACTGGTAAACAATTCATTTCCTATGGAAGTCAAAAGACATTTTTTAAAGGCTATGGGGAAAGGGTAAGGAAATGAGATTAAGTCAGATGAGATGTTAAACCAGGGCCTAGTCTGCCCTCTTGGGTGGACATAAAAAATCCTATGGCACTATTTGAAAATGCGCAGGGGAGTTCTCCTGGTTTCCTGGCCAAAATTTGTCCCTTAACTGACATGACTAAAACAGATTCCCTGGTCATTTATCTCATTGCCACTTGTCGGATCTTGCTGTGTGCAAATTGGTTGCTGTGTTTCCCTGCAATACAAGAGTGAATACACTTCAAAAATAATCAATTAGCTTTGAAGTGCTTTGGTGCATCCTGGAGTTGTGAAAAGCGCTATATGAATGCAAGTTTTTTCTAAGTGGATATCTCTGTCAGAGCGCTAGCGCAGGTACAATGGTCAAAATGGTCTTCTGTGCTATAAAATGCAATGATTCTAAGCTAACTTCCTGCTTATTAATTTGCTAACTGTGATATTCACTGGTCTGCTGCCCTTATGTGTTTATCAAATTTTGCTAACAGTAGATAAAGTTGAACAGCTCAAAGGAAACCTCAGAATTCTCATATCTTTGCACGTTCTTTGCATTACTTGACAAATTAGCCCATTAAAGCCCTGAATTTCTGACACCCTCAAATTCACCTCATTCAAGACAAAATTCCAGTGTAGTTTTACTTTCACTTCTGCTAAGTCGGTTTCACACTGTGAAGAGCAATATGGAAAATAATAGGAACCAAGAGTTAAGGCAGTAAATATGAATCCACCACACAATTAAATGTCCTTTGGTCATTTGAGAAATTAAATGCACAATTGTTAATGCTATTTCAAGCTAAACTGCAGATGAAAAATACATTGTTTACGCAACAATATTTAGGAATACGCATAGAATATCTCACTGAGAATTTGTCATGAGCTAGCAGTGAAATGACAATAGTCATTTAGTGTATGTGTACAAATAATAATGGCCTTAAAAAATATGCACAAATAACTTTTAAAGGTTATGAGAATTTGGAAATCTCAGTTCCTGATGTCAATGTGTTGAGAATGGAAATTTTGTTTGATGCATAGAAGTGTAATATGCTCCGGTTTCAGCTCAAACTGTATTGGCACTTCATTAACCAATGAGTGCTTTCTATTGACATAGACACAATAGAAGTCATTTTCAACTTTGCTGCCAGGGCATAACTGATCAGAGTGGACCGCTTGCCCATTGTACAATCTGCCTGACGGAACAAAAATCAGGCAAGTTCTACAGTGGGCGGGCAATCCGCTTTGATAGGTTATCGATCGGGCAGCAACGTTGAAAGTTACCCCCAATGTGGAAAAAAAATTCAGTTTCATTACTGTTGCCTCAAAATGCAAGTAGCTTTCAAAGGAAATTCATGAACAAACCAGGGGGATTATGTATGTTCATAACGGTCCTGTGGAGAAAGCTGGAAACTCCCTTTCTAAAACTACATAAATTCAGCAGTAAATTGAACTAGCTGGTTTCACACATCCCACAGCCATTACTCCTGTCACATAAAGAAGAACAAAGCTTGAGTCATCAAAACATTGTGTTGTTAACTTGTCAATCAAATGTTTAAAGATGAAAAAGAAAAATTATACAATCAGCAACAGTACTGTGTAGAAAAAGAAAATACTGCAGATGCTGGAAATCTGAAACAAAAACAGAAAATGCTGGAGATACTCAGCAGGTCAGGCAGCATCTGTGAAGAGAGAAACGGAGTTAACGTTTCAGGTTGATGACCTTTCATCAGAACTGGAAAAAAGCAGGAAACGGAACAGATTTTTAAGCAAGTGTAGGAGCTGGGAAAAGTGGGAGGGGATGAAAGAACAAAAGGGAAGGTCTGTGATAGGATAGAAGGCAGGAGAGGTTAAGAGACATTAAGAGATATTCAAGGCAAAAGGAGATGGTAATCCTTTTGCCTTGAATATCTCTTAATGTCTCTTAATGTCTCTTAACCTCTCCTGCCTTCTATCCTATCACGGACCTTCCCTTTTGTTCTTTCATCCCCTCCTCCTTTTCCCAGCTCCTACACTTGCTTAAAAATCTGTTCCGTTTCCTGCTTTTTTCCCCAGTTCTGACGAAAGGGCATCGACCTGAAACGCTAACTCTGTTTCTCCCTTCACAGATGCTGCCTGACCTGCTGAGTATCTCCAGCATTTTCTGTTTTTGTTACAGTACTGTGTAGGGTGGGGTGACTGTGAGGGAAGGAAAAGGGTTGTAATTTTGTTGCACAAATTAATAAGTAGTTTATAGTTTTAAAAAATATTTAATAAATTTCACATTATGTATTGCTGACACTGAATGCTATCTGATTAACTTGAGTGCTAGGAATGATCATTCAATTTGACTCGGATTAAGAAGTGGACTCCATTCTCAGCAACCCACCACATTTTTAAAGGTATGGATGGAAATTGACAGGAGAGTAGGGAAAGACTCAGATATTTTGGATAGAAATCCCTCCAATTTCTCTGATGCATAGTCACTCAGGTTCCTGGAAAATATGTGCTTCAAATGGAATGAATAAACAAACCACGCATTGAGTGAACAAAAACTGTTGGGATTTGCATTTGCATCAACATTTTTTTTTTAAAGGACGGTCATATCCAACTTCGATACACACTTACTTACTTACACAGCACCTCCCTACCCTACGACCTCCACCACCAAGAAGGACAAGTGCAGCAATACTGTGGTAACATCATCTCCAAATTCCCCTTCAAGTCGCGCACCTTGCTGACTGTGTCATATACCACCTTACCTTCACTGGGTCAATATCCTGGAATTTCCCTGCGTAACTCCATGGCGGAGCGCCATTACCAAAAGGACTGCAGCAATTCAATGAGAATCTTCTTGTGGCAACTACGAATGGGCAGTGAATACAGTCTTGCTAGCTTTGTCCACATCCTGAGAACATACATAAAAAAATGTGGGTTTTTTGGCCACAATTTTGAGTTTTGCAAATATATCACGTTAACTAACTTTTCTCTCTTCACTCACTCAACACATACATTTTCTGTGGAGAGCAACGCAATTATATTTTGTCATTGGGCATTCTAAGCTGTTTCCTTCAAACTCTCCAATGAAGTAATCTGCACTGTTACATAATCATGAAAGACCACATAACGTGTACCATACTCCCGGATTCTTGCTATACACTGTGGTATTCAAAGCCCTGTGACAGTCATGCTGAAGATGAAAATTTAGCCCAGTTTGATTGCCCAGTGACATATTAATTTAATCTATTTAGCCTCTGAACTACTTCCTCTGCATCACTCACTCTATTGATTGCACTTACTTTGATAAGTCCTTGGTATAGCCAGGTATCAAAATTGCAGCTTAATGCTTCAAAGTCCAATGTCTAAAATCTGAATGTAACTGATGCTGGAACCTTTTCATATTTAAATTCAAAAATGTGTTTTCATTTCAGATGCTACAGGAATGCACAAAAAGAGGCATTTATTTATATTACACATGTCAGCCGTGGCTCAGTGGATATCTTTAGCCAACTTTATTACCTTTCAGTTATTCACATACTGTGCAAAATCAACAGCAGGATAAATGAATGAAGACTCTTGTTTCTTAATAGCTTATTTACACTGTGCAGGTACATGCAACAGCTTAGCACAGTGGGACACCCATAAGGGATTTCAAGAGAGCAGGATTGGGCCATATTTAAAAATATATATATATTGAAGTCGTTTTGATACATTGAGACGTTAACTGTATTCAGTGATGGTAACTTTAGGAGTCGGCTGAAAATAATCTGAAATTTCTTGTGACGTAAAAACTTCAAAAATTTCTTACCAGCGTGATATCCTCAAGTTGGCTCTCTTTCTGTGTGTGTGTGCTAAGGCACTTTAGTAACCTCCATTCCTCTGCTATTGAGGACTACTCCTGCTAATGCCCCTGAAGTTGTCATGCACTTCACAATAAACTGCAGCACAGACAACAGTTCATGTGGGACTGCACAGATTCCACTGGTGGACTCTTACATACAAGTTCTAGCCAGGCATTGCAAGATATTTTGCAAATGACTGTTATCATGGTCAGACAGCAGTCTCCTTCTATAAGCAGGCCCTGAGAAGTCATTCTGGGCAGTTGTGCTTGCTGTTCAACTGGCATCACCGTTGCTCTTCCTCGTTCATGAACTGTACTGTCACTCACGCAGTGGGTCTCCTCAAACAGTCTCAAGATCTTGTAATGCTTGAGTCCTTCTCTAGTTTTTCTTTGGTACCCTTTATTATGTGCCTTTCATGCCCTGCAGTAAGATAAATATTCACCTGATTCTCCGATCCCTATTGTCTATGAATGCAGCTCCCCACTGGGTACGCAAGATCACAGATTTACACTTTTTATAGCATGCCTACTAGGGGGGATACTTGGCGCTGTTGGCTGTACTTTAGCCTTCCCTTAGCAGGTGAGGCATCTTTTTACTGACCTGTATCCAGATCTGTTGGGTTCAGAGCACAGCACTTACTCTGTCAGTATTCTGTTCCCAAGCTTGTGGGAACTAGTCATTTTTGGGGAGAGGCTTTTCTGCATCATAAACAACAGCTCTCCTGTCCCTTACTTCCTAAATAAGAGCTTTCTTAGCTTGGTCACTGAGCTCTTGTTGCCTGCGTTGTTCAGGAAAATGGTTGAGTAAACCCCTGGCCTGCTCTCCTCTGTGTAACTGCAGGGTTAACAAAAGTAATGGCTTTTCTACATTGCAATCAATTCCAATGCTCCATTGTTCAGCCTGTTGTGTGGGTGGTAAATTGCATAATCTACACATGCAGTAAAAAATTGGAATATTGGCAGTTAATGATCAGGTGAGTATTCTTCCCAAAATTTTTAGTGACCCACAGCTAACCCCACTTAATCAACAACAATGGCCTAGAAATTCGCGTGGCCGGCTTGCCGCGGGGGTAAGGATCGCGCGCGCTCTTACCCACCATGCCTGCCGTTGTGTTTTGGGCCCACAGGAACTTCGGGTCCCGGGTCTCTTCCAAGAGCCGGCGCGCAGTGCTTGCATGTCCCAGGGGCGCAGTTAGTGCAATGCGACCCCTGGGATCATGTGGGCCATGGAGAGCCAATGGCAGCAGACCATCTTTCATTCATAGATTTGACAGGAGACCTGTCAAATCTGTGAATTGAAATCGGCCCCAAAAGAACAGCTAAACTTCAAATAAATTTTTTTAAAAACCATCACATTTATAAAATAACTATAGTTAAATAAATTAACCACTTTAAACAAAAATTTAAATTTTGAAAAAATTAAAATACTTTTTAAAAGTTATAAAAATAAACTTACCTTTCTTTAAAGTATCTAAAAAAGATAAACCTGTTGAAAAAAATTTAAAATTATACTTAATTAACTACTTACCTTGTTCAAAAGGGGTCTTACGCCTCCTTTTTACTAGCGTAGAATCTTCAATACTTACCCTCGCGTTGAAACCTGAAAAAAAATCTAAGTGTGCTGCGTGCGCGCAGCCTCTAGCGCGCACGCGGTTCACCTAGGAACCGCCCCCTTCACCATACCGGAAGTTCCGGTTTCCCGCGCATGCGCAGTGCATGCAGGAAACCGGCACTTCGGGAATGAATACGGGTGAGTACGGACTGTGTACTTACCCGGGAATGGCCGAATTTTTGGGCCAATATCTGGGCTATAATTCACTTTCCACTGCAAGTTATTTTTTGAAAGTTTACTGCAACACTACAGTACATTGACGGTGATACAGGGAGGCAGAACAGAGATTTTTAAATAAATTAGCAAAAGCCTTTGTAAAATACTCTAAATATGAGGTACAATAAAGTCTTTTATTTAAGGTAAGAGATTAAAAAAAACAAAAATAAATATACACTTTTATTATAAGTAAGTGTCTCTCCATGATTAATTCCATTTTTAGCCAATTAAAGGTCATATGACATTCTCTTGGGACTTTGTATGAAATAGACCAAGCTGTTCAGAGCTGTGACAAAGTCCCTATGACATCAGGTGAGGTATTTCTCTCCTCAACGTTAAACTATTGGCTGTGTACACAGGCTGACATGATGAGAATATTGTTCATTATTTTGTTTGCAAAATTTAAAACTTAAGTTTATAGCTATCCTTTAATTGAAGTCAGTCACACCATGCCAGCCAAAGTAATATTCCAATGTTCTGTCATGTTATTGATCACACTTTCCATGTCAGTTTTCACAGAATCATAGAGCATTACAGCATAGAAACCTGACTGCTCAGCCCATTAAGTCTGTCCCATTTTTCTCCCACTCACCTGCTCACTCTCATACTCTTTGATATTACTCTTTTTCAAGTAACTGATTATCTTTTAAAATAAATTATGGACTCTGCTTCAATAACAGTTTGTGGTAGAGAATTCAAAATTCTTATCATCCACTGTGTCGAGATGTTTTTTCGAACCACCTCTTTAATTCTTTTTCAGCTCATCATAAATCTGTGCCCTCTTGCATTCAAGATAATTTTTTAGATCAGTATGTCAAGGAACCAACTAGGGAACAGGCTATTTTAGATCTAGCATTGTGCAATGAGGCAGGGTTAATTAATAACCTTGTAGTAAAGGAGCCTCTGGGGAAGATTGATCATAATATGATAGAATTTTATATTGAGTTTGAGAGTGATTTAGTTAAATACGAAACTAGGGTCTTAAATCTAAACAAAGCAAACTACGTAGGTATGAGGGGCGAGTTGGCTAAGGCAGTTTGGGCAATCAATAAGTTGCCACACAAGAGATTATTACACAAAATTAGGGCTCATCGGATTGGGGGTAATATGCCAGCATGGATTTAGGATTGGTTAACGGACAGAAAACAGAGAGTAGAAATAAACGGGTCATTTTCAGGTTGGCAGGCTGTAACTAGTGGGGTACTGCAAGGATCAGTGCTTGGGCCTCAGCTATTTCTATCTATATCAATGACTTAGATGAGGAGACCAAGTGTATTACAGGAAACTTTCGTTTATCCGGCACCGACGGGACCGGCGTGGTGCCGGTTGATCGAAAGTGCCGGATTACAGAGAGGTATACTTACCAAGGTACGAGAGCCCCGTACACGGCCACAGGCTTAACAATTGGGACCCGGAGAGGGAAAGTAAACGAGACTCCGGCTTTTTCCTCCCAGGCGGCGACAGGTCCGAGTCAGAAGAACGTTGACCCCCCTTTCTTGGGGGCGAAAGGTCAGAATCGGGGTCTTGTCTGTATAATAAAACTTACCTGATTTTTGCCGGTTAAGCGAGAATTCCGGATATTTGGGTGCCGGATAAACGAAAGTTTCCTGTATATCCAAGTTTGCTGACAATACAAAGTTAGGTGGGAAAATAAGCTGTGAGGAGGACACAAGGAGGCTGCAAAGGGATTTAGACAGGTTAAGTGATTGGGCAAAAACGTGGCAGATGGAATATAATGTGGGGAAGTGTGAAGTTATCCGTTCTGGTAGGAAAAATAGTATAGCAGAATATTTTTTAAATGGTGAGAGACTGGGAAATGTTGGCATTCAGAGGGACCTGGGTGTCCTTGTACACGAATCACAGAAAGTTAACATGTAGGTACAGCAAGCAATTAGGAAAGCAAATGGTATGTTGACCTTTACTACAAAGGGATTAGAGTACAAGAGTAAAAAGTCTTGCTGCAATTATGTCGGGCCTTGGTGAGATCACATCTGGTGTATTGTGTTCAGTTTTGGTCTCCTTGCCTAAGGAAGGATATACTTGCCTTAGAGGGAGTGCAAAGTAGGTTTACTAGACTGATTCCTGGGATGGGGGGTTGTCCTATGAGGAGAGATTGAGTAGACTAGGCCTATATTCCCTCGAGTTTAGAAGAGTGAGAGGTGAGAACAATGAATGGTAGGACCCTAGGAAGGACAGAGGATCAGAGGGACCTTGGTGTGCATGTACATAGATCCCTGAAGATAAGGTGGTTAAAAAGGCATATGGGATACTTGCCTTCATTAGCCGAGGCATAGAATACAAGAGCAGGGAGGTTATGATGGAGCTGTACAAAATGCTAGTTAGGCCACAGCTGGAATACTGTGTGCAGTTCTGGTTGCCACACTATAGGAAGGATGTGATTGCATTGGAGAGGGTGCAGAGGAGATTCACCAGGATGTTACCTGGGCTGGAGCGCTTTAGCTATGAAGAGAGACTGGACAGGCTGGGGTTGTTTTCCTTAGAGCAGAGAAGGCTGAGGAGGGCCTGATTGAGGTGTACAAAATTATGAGGGGCATAGATAGGGTAGATAGAAAGGAACTTTTCCCCTTAGTAGAGGGGTCAATAACCAGGGGGCATAGTTTCAAGATAAGGGGCAGGAGGTTTAGAGGGGATTTGAGGAAAAACTTTTTCACCCAGAGGGTGGTTGGAATCTGGAACTCACTGCCTGAAAGGGTGGTAGAGGCAGGAACCCTCACAACATTCAAGAAGCATTTAGATGAGCACTTGAAACGCCATAGCATACAAGGCTACGGACCAAGTGCTGGAAAGTGGGATTAGAATAGACAGGGCTTGATGGCCGGCGCAGACACGATGGGCTGAAGGGCCTTATTCTGTGCTGTATAACTCTATGAATCTATGACTCTATCTCATTGAAACATGAAAAATTCTTATGGTGCTTGACAGAGTAGCTGCTGGGAGGATGTTTCCCCTGGCTGAGGAGTCTAGAACTAGGGGTCACAGTCTCAGAATAAGGGGTTGGCCATTTAGGATTGAGATGAGGAGAAATTTCTTCACTCAAAGAGTTGTGAATCTTTGGCATTCTCTACCCCAGACAACTGTGGGGTGGGTGCTCAATCATTGAGTATATTCAAGACAGAGATTAATAGATTTTTGGATACTAAGGGAATCAGCGATATTGGGATCGTGTGGGAAAGTAGAGTTGAGACAGAAGATCAGCCATGATCTTATTGAATGGTGGAGCAGGCTCGAAGGGCCGTATGGCCTACTCTTGCTCCTATTTCTTATGTTCCTTTTTTATCATCTCTAACCACTGGAATCAATGTATCACTATTTATCCTATAACCCTTGATAACCTTGAAAACATCTATCAGGTCAACCCTTAACCTTCCCAGCTCTAGTCGTAATACCTAAACTTCTCAAGTCTCTCTTAATTGTAACCGTTCATTCTTCAACTAACCGAGTGAATCTAAATTGCACTTTTGGCATTGCTTTTATACCCTTCTTATAATTGGGTGACCTCACAAACTTTCAGCTTTTATCAAGTGGGAAATGTTTTAAATATGAGGAGATTGATGTCAAGAATATATTTTTGTTATGGCTACAGTTAATGTTTAGTTATGTACGGGATCATGAGGAATCAAAGTTGTTGGTGCCATCATGTAATTAAAGTGATAAAAATAACAGAAGCTGTACACTACTAAAGTTCTGTTCAGTTACACTATCTAGCCCAGTAAATGGTTTTCCAAAAGAGCAGGATAAAATTTTCCAAAAACTATATATGTGCAGTAATTTATTGAAAAAACATATTTGTTGGTAACAATTCCTATGTGTGCATTTCATCACAGTAAAGAACCTGTTGGATCTTACCTTTGATTGAAATTGTAGTTAGTGTAAGAGGAAAAAGGGTGTTTCAGAAATAAATAATCAGTGAGATTGGACAATTAAAGTGCCTATTTGGAAGAGAATCCTGTATTCTTGTTGAGCTCACTGTTTAATGTGCCAAAAAGGTCACAAATTTTAATTTGCATATTTTCCATTCCTTGTTCTTGAAATGTACTTTCAGTGCTGTGATTTGGCTGCTAGAAGGAGTCAATGATGATGATTATCTAGAGTTCTTAGGAAAGGATCATCCCACTTAAGTCAGGATCAAGTTACAAAGTTGTTATTGCTGTATACAAATCAAAAGTGCTGATGTGGCCTAGTTGCCTTATGCCAACTATGGTTCTGTGGAAGTTGGTACCGAATTTCCAGGGCTATGACTAAAGTACTTCTATTAATAGGTATGAAAGAAACCCTCCTGCATGGAGATGGTTAAGGGACATTTGTTGGTAAATATGCATGAACGGTGCATATTTATCACTGATCCATAAGTGCAGTATTGTCTGCATTTCCATATGCTAATTTACTACCTGGTGGCAACTTAATCCATGCAATGGTACATTGGATGAAATTACATTATTTTGCCACTGTAATAATCAAAAATGAAGTACTTCATCTTTAAGTCTGCCTTAGTGCGAGGGAGTGGTGAATCTTCTAAAATGGTGTGCCAAACATGCATCACAAGGAAGCAACTTTTTGGGGAAACAAAATTGAAAATTTTGGTTGAAGAGTCTACAGAAAGAAAGTATGTTGTAGTCTAATATTAATATATCAACATCATCAAGGAATTCAAGTGCCAGGGCTGAAGTAGCCAGAAAAGACAACAATGCATTTATTCCATGTCACTAGAGATATTAAAAAAGTAAAAAAGATTTCAGAGATTTAAAGGCAGTGGCTAGGTTCAAGGTGACACACAACTAGCAGCGAAAATAAGTAGAACCGTGTCCCTTCTCAAAATCCCTGAATCTGTTGAATTGAGGGTGGCTATCATATTCTACATTCTGAAGGAGGAGGAGGAGCCCAAAACAGTACTCTCTTATTCTGGTAAGTGTATTTACAATATATATGCAACATTATGCAATTTACTCAGTACAGGGATATCAAACATGTAATGTAGGTTAACTTGACATGGTGACAGTGTCATTTTTTAAATCAAGATTTGTAATTTTCATAAACCTTTTGTATTTAAATTGCATAAATCTGAATACAACATTGATTTTCATGTCTAAAGTGTAGTTTCTGAAACACATTATTTCTTTGTTCAAACTTTACAGACGATGCTTCATTATCATAACACAAGGATGGCTCTTCTAGAGGCCAACCATTGTGATTTCTGAGGAAGGGGAAAATGACTGAAGATGAAGGACAAAGGAGGAATAGTCAAAAAGCTACCTGATACCAACATCGTAGGAACAAGAAAACAAACAACCTATTTGACAAGCAGGGAGCATGACACTTTCAGGACAAAAATTTCTGGAACTCTTTCCCCCGCCGCCCCTCCCCCCCCCAAAAAAAAAGCTGTTGAAGCCAAGTCAATTGAACATTTCTATACTGAGATTGATAGATTTTTGTTAGGCAAGGATTTTAAGGGTAAAGGAACGAAGACGGGTAGATGGAGTTAAGATGCAGATCAACCATGATCGAATTGAATGGGCTGAGTAGCCCACTCCTGTTCCTATGTTCTCTGGGCCACCGGAAAAGCCATAGGATATGTATTAATCTGTCATAAAAACAGGAGTATTAGCTATAGTAGATATGGGTGAAATCTTCAACCACCCATTTAAACCCAGCGAAAGCAGGGGATGAAAAGTGACTGGAGGATTTAGGGCAATAAAGATATAAATACCACCATCCAATCTTTTTGAATTACAATATTCAACAAGCTTCGGCCCAGCTAACCAAGTAGGTTGGCTCTAAAGTCAGCCTGTTGATTATCATACTGTACAATCAATAATTGACATCTACATAATTCAGAAATATCACCACCTAGAGTTCCTTGGGAAAGTCTGGTAGGGTTGAGGGGTCATCCTAGAGTGCCAGTATGGTTGAAGTAGTGTTTTTCTCTCACAGATTAATTCTGCTTGATTTCAGTATATCATTTAGTATATATCATATATCCAAATTTGCTGATGACACAAAGATAGGCACCTCCCGGGAGCCCTCAGGTCTTGGCGCAGATTTTTCCAGATCGCAGCCCTCCGCCCACGGGAGGTCTGTGATCGGAATATCTGGGCCATTGGCTTTGGAGGGAGTGCAACGTAGGTTTACCAGAATGATACCCGGACTTCAAGGCTTAAGTTATGAGGAGAGATTACACAAATTAGGGTTGTATTCCTTAGCATTTAGAAGGTTAAGGGGTGATCTGATTGAAGTTTTCAAGATATTAAGGGGAACAGATAGGGTAGATAGAGAGAAACTATTTCCGCTGGTTGGGATTCTAGGACTAGGGGGGCATAGTCTAAAAATTAGAGCCAGACCTTTCAGGAGTGAAATTAGGAAACCCTTCTACACACAATGGATGGTAGAAGTTTGGAACTCTCTTCTGCAAACGGCAATTGATGCTAGATCAATTGTTAATTTTAAATCGGAGATTGGTAGATTTTTGTTAACCAAAGGTATTAAGGGATATGGGGCAAAGGCGGGTATATGGAGTTAGGTCGCAGATCAGCCATGATCTCATTGAATGGAGGAACAGGCTCGAGGGGCTCAATGGCCTACTCCTGTTCCTATGTTCCTACGAATTTACTCAGTGTTTTTCTTTTCTTTTACTATATAAAAAAGTTAATACATGCTATTTAACTTATTCTTATTAAAGATCTAAAATAATCATTTGTCATCATATGTGTCTACCAGTTCTTTTCAAAAGCAGGTAATTAGTCACCACTTTAAATTTATAAATAAATAAATAAATAATGTTAGTATATGCCCCAAGCAGGATGTCACCCATTACATTCAGTACTTTCAGTTTGAGGAACATGTTTCCACATGTGCTGTTTTATACTCTGGGTGCTGATATCCTTCATTTAGACATAAAGAAGGTGGTTTTGCTGGTGTTGATTAAATATGAAATATTACACAGTGTAAACATGAAATTATTACTATTTAGTATCTTTCTAATTTTAGTCTATCATGTTGGATTCCAAATTGCTATTTCTTTCAAGTTGAAAAAAATCAAAAGGAGATCATCCCCTTAGTAGTTAATTGTTTCTTTAGTCACCCTATGTTTAATATTACAAGGACAATGCAATTAGCATTTGTGACCATAAATGTGAGATTACCATCACTGTCACGTAGCATAACCATCAGCTATTTGCACTGTTATTAGTGGACATGGGACGATCCAGATATAGCTTTCTTTCCCACAGAACAGGCTCATTCTCTTTGTTATATAATTTGATAATACACAGTATTATTTTCGCCTGAGAAACTTTGGCCTCTAATAATCACTATGGCCCTGAAATTGCGGTCGAAGCGTAACTAAGGAGTACGCCGCCGACCTCTGAAAGAAATCCGCACTTACCTGGTGCCAGGCCCCCTTCATAAACTTGAGTTGTTTTGCTGCAGATTTGAGTGCAGCGTAGTGGCCCACAGATGCCAGGGGCGCATCGTGTGCGTAAGCGTACCTAGGATCACGTGGGGCGGCGCGCAATCAGGAAACAGAAATCTCAGACGCCCGACATCAATCAAATTTTCAATTAAGCAGTGTGATTTGAATTGATGACTTATCACTCCCACTGTAAATAATAATGATAATCATTATAACACTCAAGCTAAATTGGCAAGGAATATTTTTTGTAAAATAAACACGGATCCCTTTTCGAGGATCTGTCCAGTTTTACTTGGAGTGAAATGAATAAAAACAACGTTATTCAAAGCGAGGAATGGCAAAGAAATATTAGGCAGCAAATCTTGTTTCAACAATATCCAATTACTTTATTATCTAAAAAATCTAGTGGCTGGGAATAATTTGTAATCAGAGTGATGAACAGCCGAGTGAGAACAATACAAAGTAATGGCAGTGTTTGTATGGCAATACAAAGCTATGCTGAATTAAAACAGTATGGACAACTACCTCCCCCGCGCCCCCTCCCCACCCCCACCTCCCCTTACGCTGTGCAAACAGGCTCCTGCGCCTATGTGCACCAGCCATAAAATTTTCATGCGTAATTGCTAGCAGTTGGTGGGCAATTAGCCCAACTCTGCGCCAGCAATGAGGATTTCACAGTCGCAGTGGATGATCTGTCAAGTCGGTAGTTGACAGATCGCTAGTTCGGGATTTAACGCACGCGCATGTGGAAATCCTGAACTTGCGGTCAACTTCAAAGGCGGTACAACGGCGTACTCTGAGAGTACGCCATCATACCAACCACAAATTCTGCCCCTATATATCTACTTAGTGTGAAATTATCCAGTCTGTCAGCATAATGGCCATACTGGCAACGCTTCAAACACATCAAATATGGCTTTAGTCTGCTTACAATCAAATGCACAGACTATATGTAGTTGCTTTAACAACATAAGAACTAGAAGCACGGGTAAGCCATACAACCCCGCTCTGCCATTCAATAAAATCATCGTTGATCTTTGACCTCAATTCCACTTTCCCACCCGATCTCCATATCCCTTGATTCCCATAGAATCCAAAAATCTACTGACCACAAGTTTGAATATTCTCAACAATTCAGCATCACAACCTTTTGGGGTGGAGAATTCCAAAGATTCACAACCCTCTGAGTAAAGAAATTCCTCCTCATCTCGGTCTTAAATGGCCGACCCCTTATCCTGAGACTATGCCCCCTAGTTCTAGACTCTCCAGCCAGAGGAAGCAACCGCTCAGCATCTACCCTGTCAATCCCCCTCAGAATCTTGTATGTTTCAATGAGATCACCTCTCATTCTTCTAAACTCCAGAGAGTATAGGCCCAATCTACTCAATCTCTCCTCATAGGATAACCCTCTCAACCCAAGAATCAATTTGGTGAACCTTCGTTGCACTGCATCCAAGGCAAGTATATCCTTCCTTAGCTACAGAGACCAAAACTGTGCACAGTACTTCAGGTGTGGTCTCACCAAAGCCTTGTATAATTGTAATAAGAGTTCCTTACTCTTATTCTCTAACCCCCTTGCAATAAAGGCCAATATGCCATTTGCCTTGCTAATTTCTTGCTGTACCTGCATGCTAACTCTCTGTGTTTCCTGTACTAGGACACCTAAATCTCTCTGAACACCAACATTTAATAGTTTCTCACCATTTAAAAAATATTCTGTTTTCCTATTCTTCCTACTAAAGTAAACAACCTCACATTTCCCCACATTATACTCCATCTGCCACCTTATTTATTGCCCACTCACTTAACCTGTCTATATCCCTTTGAAGGCTCTTTGTGTCCTCCTCACACCTTACTTTCCCACCTAGCTTTGTATCATCAGCAAACTTGGATACATTACACTCGGTCCCTTCAACTAAGTCATTAATATAAATTGTAAATATCTGAGGCTCAAGCACTGATCCTTGCAGCACCGCACTAGTTACAGCCTGGCAACCTGAAAAATTACCCGTTTATCCCTACTCTCTGTTTTCTGTCCAGTAACCAATCCTCTACCCTTGCTAATACATTGCCCCCAACCCCATGAGCCCTTATCTTGCACAACAACCTTTTATGTGGCACCTTATTGAGTGCCTTTTGGAAATCCAAATATACTACATCCACCGGTTCCATTTTATTTACCCTGCTAGTTACATCCTCAAAAAACTCTAATAAATTTGTTAAACACGATTTCCCTTCTATAAAACCATGTTGACTCTGCCTAATCATATTATGATTTTCTAAATGCTCTGTTACCACTTCCTTAATAATGGATTCCAGCATTCTTCTGACAACTTATGTCAGGCTACTTGGCCTGTGGTTCCCTGTTTTCTCTCTCCCTCCTTTCTTGAGTCCCAGGGTTACATTTGTTACCTTCCAATCCGCTGGGACTGTTCGAGAATCTAGGGAATTTTGGAAGATCACAACCAATGCATGCACTATCTCTGCATCCACCTCTTTTAGAACCCTGGGATGTAGGCCATCAGGTCCAGGGGATTTGTCGGCTTTTAGTCCCATTAGTTTCTCAAGTACTTTTTCTCTACTGATATTAATTACTTTAAGGTCCTCACTTTCATTAACCCCTTGGTTCCCCACTATTTTTGGTATGCTTTTTGTGTCTTCTACTGTGAAGACAGGTACAAAATATTTGTTGAAAGTCTCTGCCATTTCCTTGTTCCCTATTATGATTTCTCCTTTCTCAGCATCTAAGGGACCAATGTTGTAGAAGCTCTTACAATCTCTTTTTATATTTCTTGCTAATTTACTCTCATTCTATTTTCTCCCTCTTCATCATTTGTTTGGTCATCCTTTGCTGGTTTCTAAAGCTCTCCCAATCCTCAGGCTTACTACTGTTCTTCACAACATTATAAGCCTCTTCTTTTAATTTAATTCTATCCTTAACTTCTTTAGTTAGCCACGGATGGATCACTTCTCCCGTGGATTTTTAATTCCTCATTGGGATGTATATTCGTTGAGAATTTTGGAAACACTGCTCCATGGCCTTAACTTCTCTCTTTAGATTTCCAAATGTCTCCTCACCTGACCCCTTCCCCACCCTTTTTTGTTTAAAGCCCTAGTTATTCGATTCGCCAGGACACTGCTCCCAGCCTGGTTTAAGTGGAGCCCGTCCCAACGGAACAGCTCCCTCTTTCCCCAGTACTGGTGCCAGTGCCCCATGAATCGAAACCCCTTCCTCTCGCACTTCTCTATGAGCCATGCATTTAACTCTCTGATCTGCTTGTCCCTATGCCAATTTGCGCGTGGCTCAGGTAACAATCCAGAGATTATTACCTTTGAGGTTCTGCTTCTTAATTTGGACCCTAGCTCATCAAACTCTCTCAGCAGAACCTCATTCCTAGTTCTACCTATGTTGTTGGTTTCTACGTGGACCACGACAACTCCCCCTCGCACTACAAAATCTTCTTCATCCCCATGGAGATATCCTTAACCCTGGCACTGGGCAGGCACACAGCAAGCAATTAGGAAGGCAAATGGCATGTTGGCCTTTATTACTTGGGGGTTAGAGTACAAGAGTAAGGAAGTCTTGCTACAATTGTATAGGGCTTTGGTGAGACCACACCTGAAGTACTGTGTACAGTTCTAGTCTCCTTATCTAAGGAAGGATATACTTGCCTTCGAGTCAGTTCAACAAAGGTTCATTAGACTAATCCCTGGGATGAGAGGGTTGTCCTATGAGGAGAGATTGAGTAGATTAGGCCTATACTCTTTGGAATTTAGAAGAATGAGAGGAAATCTTATTGAAACATAGAAGATTCTGAGGCGAATGGACAGGGTAAATGCTGAGAGGTTGTTCCCCTTGGCTGGAGTGTCTTGAACTAGAGGCATAGTCTCAGGATAAGGGGGTAGGCCATTTAAGACTGAGATTAGGAGGAATTTCTTCACTCAGAGGGTTGTGAATCTTGGAATTCTCTGCCCCGGAGGGCTGTGCATGCTGAGTCTTTGAGTATATTCAAGGCTGAGATAGATAGATTTTTGGACTCTAGGGGAATCAAGGGATATGGAGATCGGGCGGGAAAGTGGAGTTGAGGTCGATGATCAGCCATGATCGTATTAAATGGTGGAGCAGGCTCGAGGGGCCGTATGGCCGACTCCTCTTATTTCTTATGTTCTTATTGTTTAGATTTTTAACTAATTACTTGATCTAGTTTAAGTTATAGGTAGATTCAATTAAATATTTACCTGTAGCACAAAGAACGGCAAGTATTGGAGGCAAAAAGCAGCATCTCCTTCCTTCTCTCTAAATTCCCAACTTTAATACTCTGCTTAGATGCACTCTATTTAAGGCCACTCTTTGCAGACCAGTCATGCTTTATATATGCTTCACATTATAAGCTGCAGCTGTGCTTTGGGTCGCATTATACGAAAGCTATAACTTATGTGTGGAGAATTATGTTACTGCAGGATGATGTCATTTTAAAAGCAATAATGCTAGCTGTAGGTGTTGACGTCATGGTTGGTGATATTTATATCTGTTTATGTTGACCCTTTGTAAATATATAATAAATGCTATGGGGTGGGGGTCAGCCTACATATCAAAGTTAGATCATGCTCATGATGAATAAACATCATGTCAAATATATGACTACAAAGGAAATCTTAAAATGGAAAGATAACTTTCTTCGAATCTCTTAATTTTTGTGTTCAAAACATTGCACTTATTTTATTCATTCATAGGATGTGGGCATCGTTGGCAAGGCCAGCACTTATTGCCCATCCCTAATTGCCCTTGAGAAGGTGGTGGTGAGCCACTTTCTTCAACCGCTGCAGTCCGTGTGGTGAAGGTACTCCCACAGTGCTGTTAGGTAGGGAGTTCTAGGATTTTGACCCAGCGACGTTGAAGGATTGGCGATATATTTCTAAGTCAGGATGGTGTGTGACTTAGAGGGGAACTTGGAGGTGGTGGTGTTCCCATGCACCTGCTGCCCTTGTTTTTCTAGGTGTTAGAGCTTGTGGGTTTGGGAGGTGCTGTCCAAGAAAACTTGGCGAGTTGCTGCAGTGCATCTTGTAGATGGTACACACTGCAGCCACGGTGCGCCGGTGGTGGAGGGAGTGAATGTTTAAGGTGGTGGATGGAGTGCCAATTAAGTGGGCTGCTTTGTTCTGGATTCTGTCGAGCTTCTTGAATGTTGTTGGAGCTGCACTCATCCAGGCAAGTGGAGAGTATTCCTTCACACTCCTGATTGTGCCTTGTAGAAAGACTTTGGGGAGTCAGGAGGTGAGTCACTTGCCTCAGAATATCCAGCCTCTGACCTGCTCTTGTTGCCACAGTATTTATGTGGCTGGTCCAGTTAAGTTTCCAGTCAATGGTGACCCCCAGGATGTTGATGGTTGGGGATTCGACGATGGTAATGCCATTGAATGTTAAGGGGAGGTGGTTAGACTCTCTTTTGTTGGAGATGGTAATTGCCTGGCACTTGTGTGGCGCGAATGCTACTTACCACTTATTAGCCCAAGCCTGAACGTTGTCAAGGTCTTGCTGCATGTGGGCACGGACTGCTTCATTATCTGAGGAGTTGCAAATGGAACTGAACACTGTGCAATCATCGGCAAACATCCCCACTTCTGACCTTATAATTGAGGGAAGGTCATTGATGAAATAGCTGAAGATAGTTGGGCCTAGGATACTGCCCTGATGAACTTGTGCAGCAATATCCTGGGGCTGAGATGATTGCCCTCCAACAACCACAGCCATCTTCCTTTGTGCTAGGTATGACTCCAGCCAGTGGAGAGTTCTTCCACTGATTCCCATTGACTTCAATTTTACTAGGGCTCCTTGATGTCACACTCGGTCAAATGCTGCCTTGATGTCAAGGGCAGTCACTCTCACCTCACTTCTGGAATTCAGCTCTTTTGTCCATGTTTGGACCAAGGCTGTAATGAGGTCTGGAGCTGAGTGGTCCTGGCGAAACCCAAACTGAGCATTGGTGAGCAGGTTATTGGTTAGTAAGGTCCGCTTGGTAGCACTGTCACTTTGCTGATGATTGCGAATAGACTGATGGGGGCGGTATTTGACCAGATTGGATTTGTTCTGATTTTTGTGGAGAGGACATATCTGGGCAGTTTTCCACATTGTCGGATAGATGCCAGTTTTGTAACTGTATTGGAACAGCTTGGCCAGATGCACGGCTAGTTCTGGAGCACAAGTCTTTAGCACTACAGCCAGGATATCGTCGGGGCCCATAGCCTTTGCTGTATCCAGTGTGCTCAGCTGTTTCTTGATATCCCATGGAGTGAATCGAATTGGCTGCAGATGGGCTTCTGTGATGGTGGGGATGTCAGGAGGAGGCCGAGATGGATCATCCACTCGACAATCCTAGCTGAAGATGGTTGCAAATGCTACAGCCTTGTCCTTTGCACTCATGTGCTGGGCTCCACCATCATTGAAGATGGGGATATTCATGGAGCTTCCTCCTCCCGTTAGTTGTTTAATTGCCCACCACCATTCACGACTGGATGTGGCAGCACTGCAGAGCTTTGATCTAATCTGTTGATTGTGGGATTGCTTAGCTCTGCCTATAGCATGCTGCTTCTGCTGTTTTGCATGCATGTAGTCCTGTGATGCAGCTTCACCAGTTTGGCACCTCATTTTAGGTACGCCTGGTGCTGCTCCTGGCATGCTCTTCTACACTCCTCATTGAACCAGGGTTGGTACCCTGGCTTGATGGTAATGGTAGAGTGAGGGATATGCTGAGCCATGAGGTTACAGATTGTGGTGGAATACAATTCTACTACTGCTGATGACCCACAGTTCCTCATGGATGCCCAGTTTTAAGCTGCTAGATCTGTTCTCAATCTATCCAATTTAGTATGGTGGTAGTGCCACACAATACGATGGAGGGTGTCCTCAGCGTGAAGACGGGACTTCATCTCCACAGGGACTGTGCGGCGATCACTCCTACCAATACTGTCATGGACAGATGCATTTAGAAACCTAGACAGAAACATAGAAAAATAGGAGCAGGAGTAGGCCATTCGGCCCTTCAAGCCTGCTCCGCCATTCAATATGATCATGGCTGATCCTCTATCTCAATACCATATTCCCGCTCTCTCCCCATACCCCTTGATGCCTTTTGTGTCTAGCAAGCTATCTATCTCCTTCTTAAATATATTCAGTGACTTGGCCTCCACAGCCTTCTGTGGTAGAGAATTCCACAGGTTCACCACCCTCTGAGTGAAGAAATTTCTCCTTATCTCAGTCCTAAATGTCTTACCCCGAATCCTGAGACTGTGATCCCTCATTCTAGACCCCCCAGCCAGGGGAAACATCCTCCCTGCATCCAGTCTGTCTAGCCCTGTCAGAATTTTATACGTTTCAATGAGATCCCCTCTCATTCTTCTAAACTCTAGTGAATACAGGCCTAGTCGACCCAATCTCTCCTCATACAACAGTCCTGCCATCCCAGGAATCAGTCTGGTGAACCTTCGCTGCACTCCCTCTATGGCAAGTATATCCTTTCTTAGGTAAGGAGTCCAAAACTGCACACAGTACTCCAGGTGTGGTCTCACCAAGGCCCTGTATAACTGTAGTAAGACATCCTTGCTCCTGTACTCAAATCCTCTTGCAATGAAGGCCAACATACCATTTGCCTTCCTAACTGCTTGCTACACCTGCATGTTTGCTTTCAGTGACTGGTGTACAAGGACACCCAGGTCCCTTTGTACATCAACATTTCCCAATCTATCACCATTTAAATAATACTCTGCCTTTCTGTTTTTCCTACCGAAGTGGATAACTTCACATTTATCCACGTTATACTGTATCTGCCATGTATTTGCCCACTCACTCAACTTGTCTAATTTGCCTTGAAGCCTCTTTGCATCCTCCTCACAACTCACAATCCCACCTAGTTTCGTGTCATCAGCAAACTTGGAAATATTACATTTGGTTCCCTCATCCAAATCATTGATATATATTGTGAATAGCTGGGGTCTAAGCACTGATCCCTGCGGTACATCACTAGTCACAGCCTGCCACCCCAAAAAAGACTCATTTATTCCTACTCTCTGTTTCCTGTCAGTTAACCAATTTTCAATCCATGCCAGCATATTACCCCCAATCCCATGTGCTTTAATTTTGCACACTAACCTCTTATGTGGGACTTTATCAAAGGCCTGTTGAAAATCCAAATATACCACATCCACTGGTTCTCCCTTATCTATTCTACCAGTTACATCCTCAAAAAACTCCAGTAGGTTTGTCAAACACAATTTCCCTTTCATAAATCCCTGTTGACTTTGTCTAATCCCGTTGATATTTTCTAAGTGTCCTGTTATAACATCCTTTATAATAGACTCTAGCATTTTCCCTACTACTGATGTTAGGCTAACCGGTCTGTAGTTCCATGTTGTCTCTCTCCCTCCTTTTTTAAATAGTGGGGTTCCATAATCTATAGAATTTTGGAAGATGACAACCAATGCATCCACTATTTCCATGGCTACCTCTTTTAGTACTCTGGGATGCAGATTATCAGACCCTGGGGATTTATCGGCTTTCAGTCCCATTAATTTCTCCTGCACTATTTTTTTACTAATACTAATTTCCTTTAATTCCTCCTTCTCACTAGACCCTTGGTTCCCTAGCATTTCTGGGAAGTTATTTGTGTCCTCTTCCGTGAAGACAGAACCAAAGTATTTGTTCAATTGCTCTGCCATTTCCTTGTTCCCCATTAAAAATACCCCCGTTTCTGACTGTAAGGGACCTACATTTGTCATCACTAATCTTTTTCTTTTTACATACTTGTAGAAGCTTTTACAGTCTGCTTTTATGTTCCTTGCAAGTTTACTCTCATACTCTATTTTTCCCCTCTTAATCAATCTTTTGGTCCTTTTTTGCCGAATTCTAAACTGCTCCCAATCCTCAGGCTTGCTACTTTTTCTGGCAACTTTATATGACTCCTCTTTGGATCTAATACTATCATTAATTTCTTTTGTTAGCCATGGTTGGGCTGATTTTCCTTTTGTGTTTTTGCACCAGAAAGGAATGTATAACTGTTGCAATTCATGCATTTGTTCCTTAAATGTTAGCCATTGCCTATCCACCGTCATGCCTTTTAATGAAGCTCCCCAATCTATCATAGCTAACTCACTCCTCATACCTTCGTAGTTTCCTTTGTTTAGATTTAGGACCCTAGTTTTGTATTGGACTTCTTCACTTTCCATCTTAATGAAGAATTCTTCATGTTATGGTCACTCTTCCCTAAAGGACCCCTGCACAACAAGATTATTAATTAACCCCTTCTCATTGTACAATACCCAATCTAGAGTCTGTTCCCTAATTAGCTGCTCAACGTACTGGTCTAAAAAACCATCTCGTACACACTCCAGAAATTCATCCTCCACAGTATTATTGCTAATTTGGTTTGGCCAGTCTATATGTAGATTAAAGTCACCCATGATTACTGTAGTACCTTTGTTACATGCATCTCTAATTTCCTGTTTGATGCCATCCCCTACATTACCACTACTGTTTGGAGACCTATAGACAACTCCCACCAATGTTTTCTGCCCCATGGTGCTTCTTAGCTCCACCCTGACTGATTCTACATCTTTATTTTCTGAGCCAATATCCTTTCTCACTATTGCTCTGACTTCATCCTTTACTAACAACGCCACCCCACCTCCTTTTCCTTTTTGCCTGTCCTTCCTAAATATTGAATATCCTTGGATATTCAGCTCCCAGCCTTGGTCACCCTGCAGCCATGTCTCCGTAATCGCAATTATATCGTATCCATTTACATCTATTTGCGCTGTTAATTCATCTACCTTATTACGAATGCTTCGTGCATTCAGATATAGAATCATAGAAAGTTGCAGCACGGAAGGAGGCCATTTCGGCCCATCATGTCTGCGCTGGCCAACAAAGAGCTATCCAGCGTAATCCCACTTCCCAGCTCTTGGTCCATAGCCCTGCAGGTTAGAGCATCCCAAGTGCACATCCAAGTACTTTTTAAATGTGGTTAGGGTTCCTGCCTCTACCACCCTTTCAGGCAGTGAGTTCCAGAGCCCCACAACCCTCTGAAATTTCCCCTCAAATCCCCTCTAAACCTTCCCTCAATTACTTTAAATCTGTGCTCCCTGGTTTTTGACCCCTCTGCTAAGGGAAATAGGTCCTTTCTATCCACTTTATCTATGCCCCTCATAATTTTATACACCTCAATAAGGTCTCCTCTCAGCCTCCTCTGTTCCAAGGAAAACAGACCCAGCCTATCCAGTCTTTCCTCATAGCTAAGATTCTCTGCTCCCGGCAACATCCTTGTAAATCTCCTCTGTACCCTCTCTAGTGCACTCACATCTTTCCTGTAATGTGGTGACCAGAACTGCACGCAGTACTCTAGCTGAGGCCTAACTCGTGTTTTATACAGTTGAAGCATAACCCCCCTGCTCTTGTATTCTATGCCACGGCTAATAAAGGCAAGCATTCCATATGCCTTCTTAACCACCTTATCTACCTGGCCCTGCTACCTTCAGGGATCTGTGGACATGCACTCCAAGGTCCCTTTGTTCCTCTACACTACTCAGTGTCCTACCATTTAATGTGTATTCCCTTTCCTTGTTAGCCCTCCCCAAATGCATTACTTCACACTTCTCCGGATTGAATTCCATTTGCCACTGTTCTGCCCACCTGACCAATTTATTGATATCTTCCTGCAGTCTACAGCTTCCTTCAGTATCAACCACACAGCCGATTTTAATATCAGTGCCTTTAGATTTGTCTTTTTAACATTTTTAGGCATCTTAACATTTTTTTCTACTCTGGCCCTATTTGTCATAATACAATTTTTTCTTACCCAGACCCTATTTGTTAGTGCACTCCTTTGTTTGTATGCTCTGTCCCTTCCTGACACAATCTGGTTATCTTTACCCCAATCACTTTCCTGCGCTGCCTCCTTGTCTTTTCTCTTTAGCATTCTAGATTTCTTTCCACCGGGACCCTCCCCCCCGCCCCCCTTATTTAGTTTGTGACAGGTAGATTGGTGAGGACGAGGTGAAGTATATTTTTCCCTTCTGTTGGTTCTCTCAGCATCTGCTGCAGGCCCAGTTTGGCAGTTATGTCCTTCAGGACTCGGCCAGCTCGGTCAGTAGTGGTGCTACCGAGCCACTCTTGGTGATGGACTTTGAAGTCCCCCACCCAGAGTACATTCTGTACCCTTGATACCCTCAGTGCTTCTTCCAAGTGGTGTTCAACATGGAGGAGTGCTGATTCATCAGCTGAGGGAGGGCGGTAGTTTGTAATCAGCAGGAGGTTTCCTTGCCCATGTTTGACCTGAAGCCATGAGACTTCATGGGGTCCGGAGCCAATGTTGAGGACTCCCAGGGCCACTCCTTCCCGACTGTATACCACTGTGCCGCCACCCCTGGTGGGTCTGTCCTGCCGGTGGGACAGGGCATACCCAGGGATGGTGATGGAGGAGTTCGGGACATTGGCTGTAAGGTATGATTCTGTGAGTATGACTATGTCAGGCTGTTGCTTGACTAGTCTGTGGGGCAGCTCTCCCACTTTTGGCACAAGTCCCCAGATGTTGGTGAGGAGGACTTTGCAGGGTTGACTGGGCTGAGTGTGCCGTTGTCGTGTCCGAATCCGGTGCCTAGATCGATGCCTGGTGGTCTAATTCTTATTATTGTTTTTCGTGGCAGTTTGGTGCAACTGAGTGGCTTGCTTGGCCATTTCAGAGGGCAGTTAACAGTCAACCACATTGCTGTGGGTCTGGAGTCACACATAGGCCAGAACGGGTAAGGATGGCAGATTCTTTCCCTAAAGTACATTCGTGAACCAGATGGGCTTTTAAGACAATCCGGTAGTTTCTTGGTCATCAGTACTGAAACTAGCAGCAGATTTATTTAATTAATAATTTAAATTCCCCAGCTGCCGTGGTGGTGATTTGAACTCTTGTCCCCGGATTATTAGTCCAGGCCTCTGGATTACTCGTCCAGTAACATAACCACTATGCTACCGTACCCCTGTTTTTGCAATACATAGAATAAAAATGCACTGGATTTTCATCGATGAGGCAAAATAAATAAAACTGCACATAATATGCTCCAAACCACTGCAAGCTGTGAGCATCCTGTGCTATATTCTATAAAATTCTAACTCTCCTTATAAAATTCCATTTAAAGTATGTATGGTGGATTGCACTTCTTTAATCTCCACACTTCAAGATGTACAGCAAGCTAAGTAGTTTGATATGCTGCTATGTTTGCAATTTGCTTTAGTTTGTTTTTCTTAATTGAAAAGATTAATCCCATTTCCAGTGGCTTTTATGCAGTGCTGCCATCAGCTCACTGCAGAGCAATTTGTCTCAGTATCTATCAATGAAGCCAATCTTACTGAAATGGACTGAATATGAATTGGCATGAAAGATCTGAGTCAGCAAATGTTTTTACTGTTCTATATAATGTAAAATGCATATAATCTTTGACATTCTGTAGAAGTCTGCTATAAAAAATTAGATAAACATGTGCGTTATTTAACTTTGATAATAGCTCATATGCTCCACCCCATAGCATTTATTATATAGTTATATGGGGTCAGCATTGTGGGTGAAGCCTTATTTAGCTCGTATTCAATTATGTATTGCAAATCTGCTGTCAAGATGGTTGCGGCAACTATTAACAGCTCTGTGCTTTCTTACTGCTATTTATCTCACAGGAGGAGGTTCCTTCTTCAGCCAGCAGCTGTTCAGAGCACATGTATAGAAGTGCACAGCAGACATTGGGTCACGCACTGTAATATTTGTTGTCTCTGAACTGCAGGTGTCTGTGTTTATGGCAACACACAGCTTTGCTTTACAGTTGGATGATTTTGCTGTATTATGAACAAACAATTTCACAAACTTCTTGTTCCCTTTTAAAGCAACACTGAGGGATGTACCTCATGATGAATGATAATTAGTGAGTAAAACTCAGGATGTGAGTGAATAGGTTATTCAACAGAAGGAGATTTCTGGGTATGAAACATGTGGATTTGGAAATGCATGTGCAGTCAGTTCTTTTCCAATGTGGTATACAACTGTAGCTCCCCATGTTCTAAAAACAAACTTACTTTTCTTTTCTGAGCTTGGTAACATTAATAGTCTAGAGTTGCATTCGATGCAAGGTCCCAAAGGCTCAAATAAAAAGGGTTTGTTTTCAGCTTGGATCATGATGTATCTGGTGGCACTGGAGCTAATAGAGGGTTGACTCCAGTGCCTAAGCAATAGCATTTTTGACTTCCTCATAGCAACTGTACGAGGAGCTGGTGTTTCCACTCTGTGACAGGAATAGGCTTGTCAAGAGTAAGCCTGTTATATGCTGGGCATCAAATTTTCTTTTTTCTTTTCTAGCTTGGTGAATGAAAATCTGATTTAAAGTAATTAAATGGGTGATGTACTCTGATTAAATTGGGGTTAATTTTTCGATTTTATATTGATGCCGGAAGTCCTGCCAGCAGCACGCATCAGAACATTGTGGCCGCACTGCCCACTATTTTAAACTCAGAAAATTACCCCCATTGTGCGAGATCTGACCTATCTACAATAGTCAGCTAATGTAAATCCCAAGAACAACACACTGCGTTGACTGGCATCTGTGTCTGTCTGCAAGAGTGATCTTGACCGCCTTGTGGCTCACCACATCAAATCTGATCATGCTGTGTTTGGCCTCCTACACTGTTCCAACCCAGTTCAAAGCAAACAGCTTTACTTCATCTTCCTTCTGGGCACTCTGCCGTCCTCGGGTTTGAACATTTACTTTTGCAACTTCAGACCTTAGCTGTTTCCACCATTTCCATGCCAGTTTCCCCCATTCACATTCCATTTGGCTTCCATCTATTTTAGAACTGTTTATATACCTTATGATTTTTCTGAGCCTGACTGATACAACCTTTGTATATCTTCCAGCACTTCGCCTTTTTGCAACTTCATACAGAACTCATGTTTACAGGCTGTTAAACCCATTAGCAGCTCCTCTTTGTACTAGTATTTAGCACAATTGACCTGTATTTTTTTCTCTTGCTCTTCTATCCTTTCTTTGTTTTGGTCACAGAAATCAAAGAAATTTATGGCACAGAAGGAGGCCATTTGGCCCATTGTGTCTGTGCCGGCCAAAAAAGAGCTATCCAGCCTAATCCCACTTTCCAGCTCTTGGTCCGTAGCCCTGTAGGTTACAGCACTTCAAGTGCATATCCAAGTACTTTTAAATGGGATGAGGGTTTCTGCCTCTACCACCCTTTCAGGCAGTGAGTTCCAGACCCCCACCGCCCTCTGGGTGAAAAAAGTTCTCCTCAACCCCCCTCTAATCCTTCTACAAATTACTTTAAATCTATGTCCCCTGGTTATTGACATCTCTGCTAAGGGAAATAGGTCCTTCCTATCCACTCTATCTGGGCCCCTCATAATTTTATACACCTCAATCAAGTCTCCCCTCAGCCTCCTCTGTTCCAAAGAAAACAACCCCAGCCTATCCAATCTTTCCTCATAGCTAAAATTCTCCAGTCCTGGCAACATCCTCGTAAATCTTCTCTGTACCCTCTCGAGTGCAAGCACATCTTTCCTGTAATGTGGTGACCAGAACTGTAGACAGTACTCTAGCTGTGGTGTAACTAGTGTTTTATACAGTTCTAGCATAACCTCCCTGCTCTTATATTCTATGTCTCAGCTAAGAAAGGAAAGTATCCCGTATGCCTTCTTAACCACCTTATCTACCTGTCCTGCTACTTCAGGGATCTATGGACATGCACTCCAAGGTCTCTCTGTTCCTGTCCTTGATTGATCTGTGCCTTTCTAAATGACGATTAATACTGTCCCTCAGAATTTTTTCCAATAATTTGCTCACCACCGAGGTTAGGCTGACTGGCCTGTAATTACTCGGTCTATCCCTTTCTCTCTTTTTAAATAACGGTACAATGTTAGCAGTCCTCCAGTCCTCCGGCACCACACCTGTAGCCAGAGAGAATTGGAAAATGATAATCAGAGCTCCCGCTATTTCCTCCCTTGCTTCTTTTAACAGCCTGGGATTTCATTTCATCCGGGCCTGGCGATTTATCTACTTTCAAAGATGCTAAACCCCTAAATACTTCCTCCCTCACTATGTTTATCTCATCTAATATTTCATACTCCTCCTCCTTAACTACAATGTCTGCATCATCCCTCCTTTTGTGAAGACAGACGCAAAGTATTCATTAAGAACCATACCCAGCCTTCCGCCTCCACACACAAAAGCTTCCTTTTTGGTCTCTAATAGGCCCTACTCTTTCTTTAGGTATCCTCTTGCTCTTTATGTAGTTATAAAACATCTTTGGATTTTCCTTGATTTTAATTGCCAATATTTTTCATACCCTCTCTTTGCTTTCCTAATTTCCTTTTTAATTTTATTCTTGCACTTTCTATACTACTCTACGCTTTCTGCAGTATTTGGTATCTGACATAAGCTTCCCTTTTTTGCCTTATCCTACCCTGCATGCCCCTTGACATCCAGGGGCTCTAGATTTGGGAGCCCCACCCTTTTTCTTAGTGAGGATTCAGAGCAAATATGTTCCCACAATCTCCTTCTTGAACGCCTCCCACTGCTCTGACACTGATTTACCTTCAAGTAGCTGCTTCCAGTCCACTTTTGCTAAACCACATCTCAGCTTAGTAAAATTGGCCTTTCCCCAGTTGAGAACTTTTACTCCTGGTCTATCTTTTTCCTTTTCCACAACTACGCTAAATCTAACTGAATTATTATCACTACCACCAAAATGCTCTCCCACTGATAGCCCTTCCACCTGCCCACCTTCATTCCCTGAAAATAAGGCTACAACCGCCCCCTCTCTTGTTGGGCTTGCTACGTACTGGCTAAAAACGTTCCCCTGAATTCATTTTAAGAAATCTGCGCCCTCTATGCATTTTACACTGATTCTATCTCAGTTATATTAGGGTAGTTGAAAACCCCTACTATGACTATCCTATTGTTTTTGCACTTCCCAGAATTTTGCCTACATATTTGCTCTTCTATCTCCCTCTGACTATTTGGGGGTCTATAGTACACTGTGTGATTGCCCCTTTTTTGTTCTTCAGTTTAGTTCTATGGACGAGCTTGCCTTCGTTCCCTCTTTAGTTCTCAGAAGGGCTTTGACCCAAGACATTGGGCCAGAATTTGCTGGAGCAGGGCATCTCACAGTGTGCCCCATGAGTTGTATGTTTTTCCTCACCATTCAGCTCAAAAACTTTGTGTGCCGCAAATTGCTGGAAGTACGAGTTGCCAACAGGACATCTGGGACCTTGGTGAAAAAATGGTCTATCTCTTTAACCAATGAAATTTAGGAAACAGAGGAATGACAGAAAAGGAAATAGGGTAGAGTCAAATTAGATACAGAAGGAGAAATAGAGAGAGAAAGAAACATTGAATTAAGAGAGAGAATAAAGGGACAGAAAGGAAAAGTAAGAAAAAAATGTAAATTTAAAAAACCTCAAGGAACAATTTACTACCTGCAGGAAGAAGACGCCACAGTATCAATTGTTCCCTTTCTGGGCATCTCAAGTTGAGTGGCATTGCAGGAACATAAATCTCGTCATTAAAAGGGCCCTTGCATTGTTAAATAGCAGCCCTAACTTTCTGTGGTGCGTCTAATTTGTATTTACACGCAAATCAAGCAATTTCTTGATTTCAAATATTTACTCATTCTTTTGCTGGAGGCATTCTGCCACTTTATTGCCAGAAACAGTAAATGCCATGGCAGAGAGATAGTGGATACATTTTACCCAGTATGAGTTGAGTTCATAGAATCATAGAATAATACAGCACAGCAGGAGGCCATTCGGCCCATCGAGTCTGCGCCGGCTCTTGTGTCATCATTTTTTAAAACTGTTGGTCAGCTTTTGCAAGTTTTCCAGACAAGCATGCAAGGCACAAAGAAGTGAAAGTGTAACTCATCACACCTTTTGATTTTTCTTCCTTCCTAATGTTAATGCATCTCTTGTGTACTCATTGGGGAAATTTTCAACTTTGCTACCTGGTCATTAACATGGTAACGTGGATCAACCCCACTCTCTTTCACCAATTGTAGAACCTGCTTGATTTTTTATCGATTGAAATCATTGGATCAAAAATGGGGCATGTTCTACAATGGGTGGGGGGAGGGGGAAAATCTGCTCTGCCAAGTTGCCACCCAGATGGCGAAGTTGAAAATTATTCCTAATGTCTCACCCTTGGCTGACTGGCCTAGGTTGGGTAAATGCTGTGTGGAGAATGAAACTGCCATACTATCCCATGGCATGTTTGTCGACCAGCACATTGCATCAGCAGACCACCTCTGAGAATGGCAGTTTTAAAAAATGCAGATGCTGAAGGAACTGAACCATTCTGACTAAAAACATACCAGATTTGATCCCCAATCTGTGCTAAGTTTCCTAATTACAGCCAAGCCAATGGTGCAAGGGTTATAATTGACCTAAGTGTCCCTGGGGTGGAGTTGAGAAATTAGTCAGGATTAACGATCCTGATCAGTTTTCCTGACCTTGCTGGAAAGTGCATATGTGTGGACTGGTTTCAGTTTGTTGGTCCCTGCAGTGAAGTAACCTGCCCAAAACTGCCTTGGTTAATTCGTGCAAAATGGCCATTTAGATGAGATATTGAAGGGCTGCTATTACCTGTGGGACCAGAGCCCAACATGAGAACGTGCCTTCATGAAAGTGGCGAAGAGAAATGGGATGAAATTGAACATAAATGCTCTATTTTTAAACCAACAGCTTTGGGTATAGTTATGTCATGCGGCTGTGCTGTAACTGTTCATGTCACACAACAGATATGGGTTTAAATTTATTGTGTTACTGCGTGGTGCTATAGAGCAATGGTTCTCAAATTTTTTTGTTTGAAGGACCCCTTTTCAAATGGATTAGTAATCATGGCCCCCCATCTAAATTATAATACTATATAATACTCAAAACCTCTGTTAGATTCCCCCTCCCCCCTTAATATTCTCTGTTCCAGTAAAAGTGTCCTAATATTTTCAGCCTTTCTTGATAACTAGAATCATGCTAGTTAATTTTAGCTACAGCATTCCTATGGCTCTAATATATTTCCTATAATGGGGTGCCCAGAACTGCACGCAATCCTCAACTCAGATTTGCTTGTGTATGGGGTGGCATTGGGATAAAAAAGAAGAAAATGTGAGCTACAAATTAGTATAACCGAGCAGCAGAAAGAAAGAAATTCAGAAACGAGAGATTAAAAGAAGCACAAACTCTGCAAAGGTATCTATTTTGCAAGTGACATTTGGTAAAATTAACAAACCTCCAAAAATGTATTTTATTTCAAAAACGGTACTGGCTACACGAATTCTGGAGTGTGCTTACTCACTTTGATTTCACAATCAACATCAATGCTGAAAGGAGATGGCAACTAACTGATGCCCCTCGTTTCGCTGCCTTTCGAAGTGATGTATGATCATTGTTATATTGCACATTTCAATTAATTTGTGAGGTCTCAGAGATCGTTATTTCTCTCCTTTCGCTTCAAGAGAGTGAGGGATTTTCTTATTGAGTATGTGGGGGCGGTTTTGCCAGCCCTGGGGAGGCGGGTTTGGAGGCGGGACTGCCGGGAAAATGGCAGAATCTGCAATTTAATATACTGTATTCGCTGCTCACGATGCGGTCTCCTCTACATTGGGGAGACCAAACGCAGGTTGGGTGACCGCTTTGCGGAACACCTCCGTTCAGTCCGTAAGGGTGACCCCGAGCTCCCGGTGGCCTGTCATTTTAATTCTCCGCTCCACTCCCACTCAGACCTCACCATCCTCGGCCTCTTACACTGTTCCAATGAAGCTCAGCGTAAGCTCGAGGAACAGCACCTCATCTTTTGATTAGGCACTTTACAGCCTTCTGGACTCAACATCGAGTTCAACAATTTCAGACCATAACCTCTGCCCCTATTCTTTTTTTTCCATTTATTTTATTTATTATTTATTTATTTAATTTTTTCTCTCTCCCACATGGCAGCTGTCTATCATTCTGCCATTTACACTTCATCTAGAGCCATCTTTTGTTTCTTAACTTGTCCCATTACCATCTCCTTTTGCCTTGCACCATCTCTTAATCTCTCCTGCCTTCCATCCTATCACAGACCTTCCCTTTTGTTCTTTCCTCCCCTCCCCTCTTTCCCTGCCCCTGCACTTGCTTAAAAACCTGTTCGCTCTCCAGCTTTTTCCAGTTCTGACGAAGGGTCATCGATCTGAAACGTTAACTCTGTTTCTCTCTCCACAGATGCTGCCTGACCTGCTGAGTATTTCCAGCAGTTTCTGTTATTATTTTAGAAAAAGTTTACTTACCTTTCTTCCTGCCGGCTTCAATCGCTGGAGGTCCAGAGGCTCCGGCATCTCAATGGCAGAGATGACAGAATGGCTGCTGCATTCTCCGATGCAACAACCATCTGCTTTCAGCTCAGAAAATAGGTTGGGTGAGCCTTGAGTACAAGAACTCACCAAACAACAGAGAATGTCAGTGTTTGACAGCTTCTCAAAGCTGTCAAACGATGACAATTCATCTGTCAAAAGTTTTTGACAAATTAAACATCATACGCTGACATTCTCTGTCACCAGCTTTCCCTTAATTGGCCTGCTAAACCCGCTGGGCGGGCTTAACAAGGTCAATCAAGGGAAAATAGCGTGGGTTGGCCACATGTCGATGGAGGCGGGACTAAAGCCCGACAAGCAGCAGTCCCGCCTCCAACGTGCCCCCATTGGCAAAATCACCCCCTAAGTATTCGGATCTGATTACCAATGACATGGAGTAGTTTGACATCACACATCTGAAGCAACCCGAGCACGTAGTTTGATTTTGTCCAATATCTGCTGTCAGCAAACCATTCCCAAGTGCTGAATATATATTTGCGCAGAGCCACCTTGTTTAAAGTATGATCAGAACTCTGAGTACTTAGATCCTGGGATTAGTACACGAGTGGAAATGGGTGAAATCTTTGCTTCACATTGGTTGCAGGAGTCTGTCTACCTGCTGCAGGAGATCCAAGCTGCCAATCCTCCAGAGCAGCCCGATTAAAAATTGCTATTTGGATAAATCCGCTGCTTGGTCAGCACTTCCACGTTATTTTGCGGACCCCCAGTTTGAGAACCACTGCTGTAGACTGCTTTATTCTACTTTTCAGTACTTCAGACGCATTCAGTATTTTTAAAAAAAAAGCTCACAGTGGATATTTTGTTTAAAATAAAAGCCTCTTCATGGTTGAGAAAAATAATGGGAGAACTGCTGCTGCTTCCTGTAGAGTTAAACCAGATTTCCTACAAGATGCCGGAAATGAATCAAGTCTGAATGTACAATCGCAATATCAGGAAGTGAAAATGATAACGAACCTAAAGATTATATTACCTTTCAAATTTGGTATTTGTAAAACTGATAAAATTAAGGACAGTTCACGTCAACACAGAAAGCAAAATGTATTGCTTTAAATCTAGAATGCACGTTATTGAAGTAAAGACCCAGCATCTAGACTTGTAGTAATGTGTAGGATTTGTGGTTATGTTTCGATAGTTCCTATGTTATCCCTGGTCATGATCTGTTTAGTTTCAAGTGTTGAAGTTGAGAAGAAAGGAATGTAAGAAAACATATTTAAAAATAGTTTGATTCAGTGTGCTATTAAGTTGTATGGAGCCCATCAGCTGACAAGAAATTGATAACCTGATTACATGAGAGTATTTGGTGCTCTGTTAAAAACATCTGAAAATTCTAAGTCCCATTTAGCAACAATTACACATTTCTTTTCAAAACTGTAATAATCTTGAACAAAAATAATTGAGATAAAGATACAAACAAAATTTCATCTTGTTTAGAGCTGTTTCCTGCTATGTATTTTTTTAAAATTATTACACTGGTAGTACACAAGGCCTGTGAAGGAAACTGTACACATTATATTGTTCTTTATGACAGTTGCAATCAGTCTGCATGAATGGTAATTCAAACTTTGAAAACTTTACATACCGTACAAAAATTATCTCTCATCTGCATAACTTAAACTTGCACTAATAATCTTCTGCTACATTTCTCCTGTAGAAACAAATTTTTGACACCGTTACCTGCTTTTGGAATGGTGCAATAGACCAGTTATATTGCCCTCCTTACATTGCTGTGCTCAGACAAAGTTGAACTCCAAAACCTGTACATTTAAATGAATGCACAGCACTCCACTCACTGGCATCTGAATACTGCTGACATTTTTAATGTTAGTAAAGAGCTGCCTCTCGTGTCAGCTGTGTTTGCTTTTTTAATAAAAAGTTAGGGAATCCAATAGACCTCTTTTAAACTTAAATCATAAAGTTTAAGGGGCAGAATTTTCTCTTCCTGCATCTGGATGCATTGGACAACCTGGGCGCAGCCCATAGCAAAACTGTATCAGAAGGATTGCAAACCTGTAAAAGGGCTGATTTTTTGGAAGAATCTTTATGGGTGTGCAATACTCGCTTCCCGATTTTCATTTCTGTGCTCTGTCCAGGCACTCCGATATGTCTAGGTGCAGGAATAGGAATATTTGATCCTGTGTCAGTTTGGCTCAGTTGGTAGCACTCTTCGTCACTGTGAGTTCAAGTCCAATACAGATCTAGGCATGTAATCTGGCTCTTACTTCATTGCAGTGCTCCTGTCGTAATGTCATGGGGCTGCAAAGATTGGCTGCCAACAACCACAACCATCTTCCTTTATGTCATAAAAGATGCCAGGGCACTATTCAAAGAGCAGGGAGTTTTCCTGGTATCCTGGCCAACATTTCTCCCTTAACCAACATCAAAAAACCTGATTATCTGGTCATTCATTCAATTTCTGTTTGTGAGATCTTGTAGTATGTCAATTTGGCAGCACCATTTCCCTACATAACAACAGCTGTAAAGTGTTTTGGGATGTCCTGAGAATATAGTAAGGAGCTATATAAATGCAGGTTCTTTCTCTCTTATGACGCTTGCTCCATATTGGTACTGAGAAGCCTGAGCGGTTTAAGACCATGGCCGCGATTTTATTAATGGAGGCGGGTTGGGTGCGGGTCAGGTGGTTTCCAGCTTCCAGTCCTGCCCCCAGCTGCATCCAGCCCACAGAAGCGATTTTGCCTTGATTGACCTTGTTAAGTCCGCCCTGCGGGCTTGCTGGCCAATTAAAAGGAAGCGGGTCAGATGACAATTTTATTTTGACAGTTGATTTCTCAGTGTTTGGCAGCATTGAGGTGCTGCAAACACTGACAATCACTGCACAAAGGTGACCTTTTGCACCCAGGCTCTCCAATCACTCCCTCCATAGACTGGAACAGATGGCAGCTGCAGGTGAGGTGGCAGAAATGATCTGTCACTGGTGAGAGAGGTTCTCCCAATGAGGTGGCACTGGACATGGATTTAAAAACTTGTAACCTAAAGAAAAGTGTAAATGTATTAAAGATGCATTTCCCAACATTTTCTTTCCTCTGAGACTCACCATGTGCAACATTGGATCCTTCACACCACTTCTGCAGCTGTCATCATTCCACAAACATTACTGCAGACTCACAACACGCCACACTTACCTGGCGTGGTGTCCGGACGTCGGGAAACCCAAGCCAGAAGCGTCAAAATTCAAAAATAGGCTGTCAACTACTGGCAACTACCTGTTAATAGGCAGGTAATTGCCTTTAATCCTCTTCCCGCCGCGAGGTGTCGGGTCCATTCGCAAATCGGGGACCCGACACTTGGGAAAATTGTTTGGAGGCGGGATCGCAACCCGCCGTCAATCAAAACGATTTTAACCTTTGACCTGCCTCCAAATCCGCCCTCTGAGTGCCGGCATATTCGCGGCCCACACCTTTGATATCACATTAAATCAGTGTAAAATCTTGGCATGTAATGACTGTACAGTAGCTGTTACATAACTCATGATATGGTTATGGACATACAGGATATAGTAATGAGATGTGGATAAAAAAGTAATAAATAGCATTATGACCTAGATTATAAACAAATGCACTGATTAAATTTTTCTCTTGCAATCAGACAAGTTTATTGTTAGCTGTCCATTTGCTCATGGAAAAAATTAAGGTTTTTGATATTTGTGGCAGGCCAATTAATTATCTTGAGCCACTATTTAATAAGTTATCACAATTACATGCTCAATCATTCAGAGCAGAACGTAGCAAAGCAAGCATATTGCTGAACTATATAGCCAAAACTAATAGAGGGAGTTTGGTTAGACCACCTGTTGAATATTATGTCCAGTTCTAGTCTCAGCTCTGGAGGTGTTGGAAAGAGTCACAAGAGAAACCCTGGAGCGACTTGGGCTTTTCAAGCTTAAAAGGTGATCTTCTGGGAACTGCTAGATATTTATAAGATAGTAAATGGTATAGAAAAAAAAATCTAGAATACTTCTCAATTAAACCAAGAAAGTAGGGCAAGGGTACACAGGTTCAAACTAGTGAAAAGCAAATTTAGGACTGATGTTGGGTAATTCCTCTTCACACAAAGAGTCCTCTCCTGCATTTTTCAGAAGAAAATTATTATTTCCATGTAAAACTAAGCTTTCAATCCCTTTTAGCTGCTGCAGGTCTTTACTACTTCCCACTCCAAATGAGCAAGCTCCCAATGACATGCATTTCTCCTGCCTGGTACTTGCCTGAATTATGAAAAATGCATTGACAGTGGAAACGATAGTGGACTCTGTGTTTGGTGGAAGAATGAATGAACATACATTTATATAGCACCCTTCGTGACCGCAGGATGCCCCAAAGTGCTTCGTAGTCATTGAACTACTTTTGAGGTGCAGTCACTATTGTAATGTAGGAGAAAACTACAGCTAATTTTCACACAGCAAATGAGATAAATGATTGTTTTAGTGATGGTTGAGGGATAAATGTTGCTGAGGAAACGGGGAGAACTCCTCTGCTCTTCAAATAGTGCCTTGGGTTGTTTTATGTCTATCTGAGAGGGCAGATGGGGCCTCAGTTTAATGTTTCATCCAAAAGATGACACCTCCAACAGTGCAGTACTCCCTCAGTGCTAGATTATGTGCTTAAGTCTCTGAATTGGGGCTTGAACCCACAACCTTCTGACTCTCACCATTGAGCCAAGGCTGACACTGAAAAAAAAAGTTACATTGCATCAAGACAGATGCTGCCTGACCTGATGAGTGTTTCCAGCATTTTCTGTTTGTATTTCAGATTTCCAGCATCCGCAGTATTTTGCTTTTGTCTCTGGATTACAAGTCCAGCAACATATCTACTACACCACCATGCCCACACTAACAGAAAGGTCAGGCTAAAAAGCAAGGAAATATGAACAGGCCTGAGGGTCTTGGATAAGTGCCTTAAATAAGAAGGTTATGCTGAATCATCTATAGAAAGGCACCAGAGCAGGAGAGTGATGTACAAAAGAATAAAACACACAATAAGAGACAACAATGTAAACAGAAGTCCTGATAAAAATGTAATAGACTAGTGAAAGATTAGTAAAAGTAATGCATTGTTGTGACATTATTTAACCGTATGTAAACTTCTTTATAGTTACACAGATGTTTGGGTTCAGATACAAATAAATGACTCTTCGCTGTGCAAAGTTACAGTCTAATAATCAAAAATAATTGAATACAAAAGCTGAAGAATTTGTTCCTGCTGAGGTACATTCCTAGAGCTGCTAATCCAGCAGTCAAAATACACCCATTAGCCAGTTGGGGTATGGTTTTGGACAAACTTCAAGACAATTACTGTATTGTTCTGGTCTGGAGACACAATTGTGCCAATACTCCTCCTTCCCCAGTTATAAGTGCAGTGAAACATAAAATAGAAAATAACACTAAAAATCAAAGCCACATAATTTAATAATTTACAGACCTACTCGATAAGAAAAGACATTGAAATGGCGCCCCTATTCCAGCTAGTTTTACTTTCCTTTGGTTTGGTTTATTTTACTGTACTTTACATCCCTATTAAGTTAAGTGATTTATTTATATATATAGGTGTGTTGTTGCCACATTATTGTTTTGTCATTTCTGGTTGCTGGGCAACGAAGGACATTGCAAAATGGGAGTTGAACATCACATTTAATCCCAAGTAACAAGCCTATAATTCAGAACTAATTCCAGATTCAAACTGTCTCTATTTCCTTTGCGTGTCTTAGCATAGAATCATTGTGCTGAATCTTAACTCCCAAAAATGGGTGTGTTGGAGTCATGTCACAGTTTAAAATGCAAAAGATCTGAAACAGGAACCCGCCCTTTCCGGTTTTATCGGAGGTGGGACAAGGGGCGGGCGATGAATTCGTTTGCGGGAAGTGGGTTGGTCATTTAAATATTATAATGAGGTTGCCTGCCTTCATTTTAACAGTCATTCTATTTTTAACTCATGTCCGCCGGGTTTCCAAGGCTTCGGGAAACCCGGCAGGTGCAAAGAGGTAAGAAGGGCTGAATCCATAAGGTGAGTGTCTTTACAGCACTGCTTGTGGGCCAGGCGGAGCAGGAGTGTTTCTTCTAGGCCCAACAAGCTAACCATTAAATCCCGCGCTCCCCACCCCCTCCCATGCGATCGGTCTGCTCCCCCACTCCCCCCAACTACCATCTGTCCCCTCGACCACCATCTGCTCCCCTCCGACCACCATAACAGTTGGATACATTTATATTTAATATTAAATATGAAAAATATTCCTAGGCTGCAAATGCCAATGGAATCAATTCCTTAATTAAAATAATTTACAGTTCAGATAAAGTTATTCTCCTAGCTAACTTATTAACTCAGCATTTCAACAGAGACTTGACCGTCATACCCTTCTACCTTCAGGTTGCCGTCTCCTATATCATTCCTCAAAAACCACACTCCTAGGATTACATGAGTTTGGAAGTCAAATATTCTTACAGCGTTGATTTCCATATATGAGGTTAAGAAATATTTGTCTTCTCCTTTCCGTAACAGCCAGTCATTTTGAGTGACACATTTTTTCTAAAACTTGACCCTATGGTTCTAAGAGCTGATTCATTTGCCCCTAATTGCTGTGCCCATTTTAGTAATACTGCTTAAAATGAAAATTGAAGTGCTAATTTTCTAATGTTTGCCCACGAAGACACTATAGAATATTTCTTGTAATCAATATAAAGCAATGTCTTCAGTAGAAAGCATTTAAAGAATTAGGCCAGTTATACTGCAATTTCTGCGTTGATATGACAAGGGCCTAGAAATGGATTTGCACCCGACTTGGGATGGTCATGAAGAGGATGAAGATTTGATGGCACCGGAGCAACCGTGAGTCTGTTGTGGGGGTGGGGCGGGGGGGTTGGGTGGAGATCGGGAAGGGGGTGAGTGGTAGCTGGCAGTGCCCCGCAGTTGTAATGTGGAGCCAGGAGGAGCACTCCTGCTCCTTCTAACTTCACATTCAGGTAAGTGTGGCTTCTTCCAGCAGTCCCTTTATAGACCGTAGGTTTGGCTGCTATGCACCTGAAAAAACTGACCACAGCACGCACGGCACATGCTGCAGTCAGTTGCCAACCAATTTTGGGAATGGGCTTGAAATAGGCATTAGGCCCCTCGATCTGTATAGGCAATGGGCTTAATGCCTGTTTGAGGTGCATACCCAGAGCACCCGAACCAATATTATGTGCAGCGACTACCTGGTGTGGTAATGAGTGCCATTTTGGACCCTTCAGTGCCCATTTCTGCCTAAAAAAAAATAGATGCTACACAATCCAATTTCTAGGTCACAGTATTTTACACCTTATTGTCACACAATAAATTTCATAATGTGTACAATGAATGTGACCCAGTTACGGTCTTCATTGTGACATTATGCTCCTCTTATTGAGGATCGTTCTGCAAGAGCAAAATTTATATAAGTTTAATTTATATTTTGGGCAGCACAATTATTTGCAAATATTTATCTGATGGTCTATTAGTTTGATGCATTACTCTCCATATGCTTGGAAAGAGACGGAATATCTGCCTGAACAATTTTTCTTGCTGAATTCACACCTCAGGAAATATTTTTTTTAAGTGTGTTCTGTCTTGAATTGCTACTTATGAGTGAGCACAATGCTTTAATAGGCTTGAATTAAAAGAGCTAAAACTGGCAAAACTCATAGCATTAAACTCGGGTCAGTATTAATTCTCCAAAATATTCATTAAGAATGACACTCTCAAAACATGGATTATCATTCTGTGCTGTTTTAATAATGCTTGGTCATACTGGTCAGACTTTTTGATGTCTCTATGTGTATGGAACCCGGCAGTTCCTGGTTTGCTGGGATCATGGGATAGCCATACACTGAAGACAACTGGTCATGAATGATAAGTATTACTGTAAAGTTGGATGGACATTGTGGTTGTTTGTGGTGCAGTGACAAACTTTACAGAACCTTTTCCAGAGGATTTATGGAATGGGTCGAAACCCATGCTGTAGATTGCCCATGAGAATAGATTTGAAAGGTTGACTAGCCTTTTCTCATTAAATGCTTTCATAACTTCTTATGTTCACCTTCCTGAAGAAGGATAAAATCTGATATTAAAAAATTAAAGCACAGTCATAAATGTGCCTCTTTCAAGCAACTGCACTTGTAAAACAATTTAGGACAGTAAACAATAATAAAAGTTAACAACAAGTGATAATATCTAATTTAAGATGCCACAAAAATAGAAACAATAGAAAATTTGAGACTTTGAAAATTGGACTCATCACACTTAAACTAATATGAATCATTGACACTTAAGTAAGGGAGCATCGTAAAATCTACTGTATCATTACAACTATTCACTAGATACCAAAGCTAGTCAACAGTGAAGATTTTTATTTACCTGTTTTCAAAACCCATGAAATTATAATTTAATTTAAAAAAAAATGAAAATAGGACTTGCATGGTGTTAGGATAGAGAGTTAAGAACTGATTAAAGATTGAGGTATAGCTGGAATGTTTATTATTACCATTAATTGATAATGGTCATTTTAGGAATGAAGGTGATGCACTAATGTTATGTCTCCAAGCCAGTTGGATCACTGGGTTGTATTTAATCTAAAATTAATGTAATTTAAATTGCAATATCTTTAACATTTTTGTTCATTGCATTGATTCAAACAAAAATGTGTTTTAAAATCATTTTGATCAACTCAATACGTTGACCCTTTTAATTTAGTTCTTGTCATGAATCTACTATTGGTGGTAATCAACTTGTTCTGTCAGGATGGTCACTGAAGCAAACTAATGATTAAAAGTGGCCTTAATTTGATTAAATTTGGGCTTTATTAGTGATGCTTAAACCAATTCGTATCACTTGATTGTGATGGTAGTCTTGTGTCGCTCTGTATGCACCTGATCGCAAATAATATTCTCTGCTGTGGACTTCGCAAAGTTTTAAAATTTTGTTTGCACCAAATAAATTCCCAATTAAAAGATATCTGCAAACAAAGCACAGCTTGGATCTGTAACTGTTTTTAGTAATATGTATATGGTAAAAAAGGTCTGGACTGAAGCTGACTGGTTTGAGCAAACTGCCCTCAGTTTGGATACCTGTTTCAGAATGGCTGAAAATGACTCCAAGCAATTAACTAGTCCAAAGCCACTAATTTTGCATGTTTTTGTGCAGACCAGAAATTGGTGGCGCAAAGGCCAACAACTACAAATACCTCCACTCCCAATTTCAGGAAGGCATCACTAACAAAATAGAATGATCTTTACCAACTAAAATCATTGTGTAGTAATTTAAAAAAATATAATTTGAATGATTACTTGACTTTAGTGCTGGTTTGGACATTGATTCCTTGTAAAATGGAAAATTCTGCTACTTTATAATGATGAACATGAACATGGGCCCAGCTTGATTGGAATTACAATACTTATGCTTACTTCACTACTTCTATGCAATTCAGTTTAACATAAATATAAATATATATTTTACGTACTAGTAAATTGCCCGTGGAGTTGCTCACAGTCGGTTGATGAATATAAGGTGTTTTCTTCTCCCAATGCTGGGAGAGAGACTTCAGAAAATGACCACGCTTAACTATCTAGTGGCCAGGCACTGCAACTGCATCATGACAGCTGACATAGCAACATTGGGCTGGATTTTACCAACCTCGGCGGGTCTGTGGCGTGCGACATCCGTGGCGAGTCCCAACCCCGCAGCTGTGTCGATCCCAGCCTCTGAAATTATTTTACCTTGATGGGGCTTGTTAAGCCCGCCCTGTGAGGTTCCCGGCCAATTAAAAGGAAGCGGGTCTGATGACACGTCATCAGCCAGTTTCCTTAAATGGACCATGGCCACATTCATTTTGACAGCTGTGCTCTTAGTGTTCTACAGCATTGAGGTGCTGCAAACACTGACAAGCACTGCACCCAGGCTCTCCCATGACTCCCTGCATATGCTTATGGAGGGAGTCACAGCACACAGGGAGGTTCTCTTCCCTTCCAATGGGCGGAAGACACCTCCCCAGGACACCAATGCAGCCTGGTTGCACATTGCACAGGAGGGCACAAGCAGCGATATCATCAGGAGAAACTGGCTGCAGTGGCGCAAACCTTTCAATGATCTCGGTAGATCACAAAACGTTACTGCAAAGCCAGACTCAACCTCATCCTGCTGTGCCACTCATCACATCCCCATGACTCTGCCTTCCATACCCTACTCCTGCACATCCTTACTCACGCCAACTTACCTTGCTCCTCCACCCATCCCTCTCTATCTACATTATCACTTCCCCATCTCACTATCCACCCCTCACACTCACCCTCATCCTAGTCCAATCATACCAACTAACAACACACAAGGGTAGGCACTTGGGTGTTTTGTGCAATGTTCATGTGAAGTTTCTGTTAATGTGGTGTCAGACATTGAAATCTTTATTTTCAAAACTTTGCGTTCTTGGACAGATTTGTGTGCACCTTTGGAAGTGTCTTACTGAGTTCCAGTGAATGGGGAGACATAACCTCCCTCCACCCCCCCGCAATGGTGATGAGTGTGAAAGGAACGACTTGGACATTGTAGGGATGCTTTATGGTGTTGGTGTGGGGTGGTGCCAACCTAGCGCATCATGTGGCAGCCAGGGTGTACAGTGTCATGTGAAGTAAATCTATCCATGGTGAGGCCATCCCATGCCTCTCGGGCAGCAATGTGGTCAGGTGCTGATGCCCTCTGTCCTGTGCAGCATCAGGTGATTGCGGAGAAGGTTGGTGCTGTTGATGGTGCTGCTGGTGTTGCTGGTGTGCCGGGTGGTGTTGGTGTTGGAGCTGATCGTGGTGGGATTCTGAGGACCAAGGTGAGATTTTTTCAAGGGCACCGATGCTGCTGGAATAGATGGCAGCTGAAGTTGAGATGACAGAAGCGATCTGTCAATGGTGAGAGAGGTTGCTCCAAGGAGGTGACAGTGGATAGAGAGTTTACTCCAAACACTTCCAAACTGCATAAAGCTCAAAAGTGTCTTCCAAATCCTGAAGGCTCAAGCTTCTCACATTGGAAAGCGAACAGCTGTGAAATGGTAGCTTTTATACCACTTTTGCAGCTGTCACCTATTCACAGCAATGGAGAGTCATTGAGAACCCGACACACTTACCTGACGTGATGCCCGAGCGACGGGAACCTTGTGAAAAAGTTGGAAAAATGGTAAGTACATAGTGAAATTCTTTTTAAATACCTTTAAACTACCTCTTAATGATGCTGATTGGCTGGCCCGCCGCTTGGTGCCAGATCTGTGAAGCGAAGACAGACCCGGCACTTTGGAAACTTACAAGGAGGCGGGTTCACAGCGGGGTACCGCCCTGCTGTCAATCTTTTAGATTATGACAGCGGACCCGCCTCCGAACCCGCCCTCTGAGCGCCGGCAAAATTCAGCCCATTGAATGGGAAATGGTGACACAAAGCATAACCGAAGGACATGAGAACAGGAAATAAGTTTTGTGGACAGGAAGTGCATGCCTGCATAAAGATTTCTTTGCGAGACTACGAACCATGTTTTGACCTTGCAAGTAACATCATTGCTTCACTGAGGCTGTTCGACTAGATTAAAATTGTCTTGATGTTTCACACAGAAGACATTGTCATAAACTTGCATCTTAATGATTTGTTTTGATGATGCAAACCAGCCAATATATTGTCCACAACAATCATTACTGTTTAGGGAATGAAATCCCAGTAAAATGAAATTATATTGATAGTTTTCAGTAGGCAGATGGAAATATACATTCTGTCCTTTTAATACAGAAGTGCAGTCTAAATGCAGTCATGGCAAAAATACTCCAGACTGAGACTATTCGTAGCACTGTCATTATCATTGCATTTTTGGAAAATAATTATACAGAAAAGAATGGATACTTGAAAGGGACTACAAGGTAGTAATCTCAGCAAGGGATTAAATTGATGCAAACTGTGAGAGCAAAGCACAGTGTTTGTCACTGGAACCCAGAGATCACAGCCTTGCAATCACTCCCAAATACCCATAGTTCTTGATTTATGTTGAGGTGTGGCATAAATAATTGTGCTCAGCAAAGTGAGAGATACAATTCCTCGAGAATTGAACATTTTTCCATGTTCGTTACTCCTCTTCATCCCTATGTTAGCTCTCACTTCAGATCAGAGGGCCAGTGAATTTCCTTTTACTTTTAACCAAAAATGTGCCATAGCTTTGATCAATGGGAATTATGTTGGTTCCTTATGTTACATCGGATTCAGCACAATGCAATTCCACCACCCAATCATCTCATTGGGCAGCTCTTAACACAAACGAGCCAGTTTCCAACTAGGTACTCATATTTTTCCACTGCACTTATGCTACTGTAATCAGAAATGTGCTGGAAAAATCCGAGTGCAAAAGGGTATCAGTCTATTGTTATTGCTCAGTGGCTCAACCTTTGACATGAGCTTACCTGATTTGTCCTGCAGGAAGGATGCCATTTGGAGTGCAAACACAAAACATAAACTCAATATGGAGAAAGATGTCACTATTATAAAATATTACAAAGTATTTACAGCATAGAAACAGGCCTTTTGGCCCAACAGGTCCATGCTGTTGTTTATGCTCCACTCGTGCCTCCTTCCACCCTTCCTCATCTAACCCCATCAACCTCTGTTCCTCTACCCCATTTAAACACTTCCTTTCCAAGGAGTATGTGGCCTCCTTATTCTTCCTACCAAAATATATCACCTCACACTTATCTATCTTGAAGTTCATTTGCCAATTACATGCCCATTCTACAAATTTATTAATGTCTTCCTCCTAGTCCTTCTCTATGTTAACTTCACCCCCCAATTTGGTGTCATCCGCAAATTTTGAAATTGTACTTCCGATTCCCAGATCCAAATTGTTCATGTAAATGGTGAACAATAGCGGTCCCAGCACCAATCACGTCCCGCTATTTGCCAATTTGAATAACTACCTTTAACCTGTTTAACCTATCTGTTTTCTGTTTTGTAGCCAGCTTGCTATCCAAACTGCTACTTGTCCCCTGACTCTACATGTTGTGACCTTAGTCATGTATTGGTTCAGTAACAAATGTGTGGTGACTGTGGTGCTGTTGTTAATCTTGAGATTGCAGTGAAACATTATTTTCACTGCGCTTTCCTGGTTTGCTGAGCAGAAACCACACAGGAAAAGAGCGAGAATCTGATACTTAGTGCAAAAGCAAAATGCTGTGGGATGCTGGAAATCTGAAATAAAAACAGAAAATGCTGGAAATACTCAGCAGGTCAGGCAACATCTGTGGTGAGAGAAACAAAGTTAATGGCCATAATTTTCCTTACCTGGGCGGGTCCGGTGCGGGCGGTGTCCGTGGCGCGTCCCGACCCCACTGCTGGCTCCATCCCGCTGTACAAAGTGAACTTCCCTTAACGGGACCTATTATGCCCGCCCAGCATGTTACCCAGCCCAATTAGATGGAGCGGGTCTGGTGACGTCACTCATGACGCGTTTTAAGCCGGGATCCTTAAAGGGACCCTGGCCACATTTAATTTTAAGTTTAATCTAACATAGTGGGTGTTGAATCTTTACTGTACAATCATATACTAAAAGTTATATATGAGTGACAAAAAAATATTTAAATAAAATTATTAAGTAATATGACTCCATCTACAAATATGATCAAGAACCTATTTAAAAAGTACATTAGTTGTGAAGTTATTTGTACGTTAGTCACAAATTTATAGATTTTTGTATCAGTAACTGGCACAAATAAAAGATGTGTGTGTGTATAGGTAATATATAAAATTAAGCAGATTTTAAATGTAATTGTAAAGGGGTGGATTTACAATCTTATATAAGTTCAGCGGAACAGCTGCGGAATCCCTGACAAACAGTGCAAGTGGTGCTTACAATGTGTGTCTGAGATTTTTGCAACTCTTCTGTTGAAGTTAACAATGGACAAGTGAGAGAACCTCTGCAAAAATTCACCTAAAGTCTCAGACTGAAAAATTAAATTAGTCATATTCAGGGACTGATAGCAAATTGAACCAGTGGAATGACTGATAATGAAAATGTTGCGGTTGATGACTTGATTTAACGTGTAACTGAACAATCACAGTCTACTGTGAGAAAAACCTGACCAGAAACTACACAAAATTTTATTGAAATGGTATATGTCATTTTTTATAGTGCAGATCAATTCACTGCAATTACTGTTCAGTTGAAAGGCAACAGCTGAGAATGGCCAGTGAAAAATTAACATTTACCAGTAGCTTTTCATGTAGTACACAATCTTCAGCAATCTTTTAGCTGATGTAATCAACATGTTTTTATTTTGGTTTGTTTTCCATGCTGTCAAGTAATCAGCTGGAGCAATGGCCACGGAACTCACGCCTCAGGTTGACAAACGTGGTTCCTGAGTTGTGTGAATCCCGTGGCCATCCAGGGAAATTTTAAAAGTAGGGGGAGAAAGGCTCTTAACTGCCTGTAAAGTACCTCATAATGATTTCAATTGGGTCCTCCGCCGCTGCAGGTCGGGTCAGCTCCATGCTAACAGATGCGCTTGTGGGAAAGGCGCATGGGAGTGAGTTGACAGCGGGTTCCTGACACGCTGTCAAAAAGAACAACTTTCCCATCTGACCCGCCATCGATTGCGCCCGCTACCGCCACGGAAAATTCAGCCCAATGTTTCAGGCCGATGACCTTTCGTCAGAACTGAAAGGTCATCGACCTGAAATGCTAACTCTGTTTCTCTCTCCACAGATGCTGAGTATTTCCAGCATTTTCTGTTTTTAGATCTGATACTTTATCTTGCGTGACTTTTTAACTTATCTCACCACTGAACAGGCTAATTTTGATTACAGAAAAGCTTTGTAATTTTCAAATTGCAATGTTGTGTATTGATGCATTTTTTTTAAAGGATGTAGTAAATACTAAATAGAAGGATAGTGCATCAGTGTGGCTAGTGATGCAGTTGTATCATCATATTGTTATTTAGACTTCCACACTTCTTTACAAATATATTGGCCTAGAAATTGGTTTGCTCTGGCCTGATAAAGATTCCTGTGCCAGAATGGGTAGGCTCAAGGCACACCCAATATTGGGTCTCCAGCCAGCTTACCGGTGAAAAGGATTTCAAATTCGAGCCGCAGCGGCCCTCAGCTAGGTCCTGGGAGAGGTGCGGGGGGTGAACAATCGGGAGGGAGGGGTAGGCGATCAGGAGAAGGACGAGTCGGGACTTGCAAAGATTTTGAGGAGCATTCCTGCTCCTCCCATATCCACATTCAGGTAAATATTTTTTTAACAAGCTTACCTTTTGGTGGTGGCCTCCAGTGGGCCCTATAAAGACCGCTGCTTAGGCCGCATGTAGACCACGTTTTCCTGAACACAAACAGCCCGGTATGTAAACTGTTGAAGGTTTGCTCTTGACATTATGGCGGTGATTTCGCCGGCCGGGGTCGGTAGCGCGGTCGAAGCCCGCTGCCTGCTCCAGCCCGCTCTCTCCAAGTGATTTTACGTTGCTTGGGCTTGTTAAGCCTGCCCAGCGAGGTTCCCGGCCAATTAAAAGGAAGTGGGTCTGATGACATCATTTGATGATGCATCATCAGCCGGTTTCCTTAAAGGGACCATGTCCAAATTGATTTTGACAGTTGTACTCTCAGTGTTCTACAGCATTGAGGTGCTGCAAACACTGACAAGCACTGCACAGAGGTACATGGCTGCAACCAGGCTCTCCCATGACTCCCTCCATATGCTTATGGAGAGAGTCACAGCACGCAGGGAGGTTCTCTTCCCTTCCCATGGGCAGAAGAGACCTCCCCAGGAGATCAACATAGCCTGGTTGCACATTGCACAGGAGGACCAGGGATGTCATCAGGAGGACCAGGCTGCAGTGGGGTAAACCTTTGAATGATCTCAGTAGATCACGAAACGTTACTGCAAAGCCACACTCAACCTCATCCTCCTGTGCCACTCATCACATCCTCATCACTCTGCCTTCCCTACCCTACTCCTGCACATCCTTACTCACACCAACCTACCTTGCACCTCCACCCATCCCTCTCTATCTACATTATCACTTCCCCATCACACTATCGACCCCTCACACTCACCCTCATCCTTGTCCAATCATACCAACTAACAACACACAAGGGTAGGCACTTGGGTGTTTTGTGCAATGTTCATGTAAAGTTTCTGTTAATGTGCTGTCAAACATTGAAATCATTATTTTCAACACTTTGCGTTCTTGGACAGATTTGTGTGCACCTTTGGAAGTGTCTTACTGAATTGCAGTGAATAGTGAGACATAAGAGTACCACCCCCGCAATGGTGATGAGTGTACAAGGAATGGCTTGGACATTGCAGGGATGCTTTATGGTGTTGGTGTGGGGTGGTGCCAACCTGGCACATCATGTGGCAGCCAGGGTGTACAGCGTCAAGTGAAGTAAATCTGGCTATGGTGAGGCCATTCCTGTGAGTACTGCTAACCTGAAATAGTGCTTATCCCTTCTGACATTTTTTACTCACAACTAGAGAGCAGGGATCAGAGTGCAGACTGTCTCTAGTGAAAGAGCAGAAAGTTAACTGTGGATGAAATAATGTCCTCTGTCACTGTGGGTTACTGGCTTCTTGATGATTCCAGCAACTCAATGTCATTAAAACAAGTAATGTCATCTGGAATTTTCTGAAAATATTTCTCGAAGCCACAAAACACTGCAATCAATTATTGCAGCTAAAAGCCTGCAGAAGTTGAATTATGAGACAATTATGCAACATTCCTCACTTTTTAATGTAGTAGCTTGAAGAAGAAGATCCCAAATTATTGGCCTGGAATTTGAGGTGGGTAATAACAGTGAACGAACAGTGTTCGTTGTTATTACCCCTTTGAAATTGATGGGATTGAAGTCCGATAAATCCCCAGGGCCTGATAATCTACATCCGAGGGTACTTAAGGAAGTGGCCCTAGAAATAGTAGATGCATTGCTGGTCATCTTCCAAAATTCTATAGACTCTGGCACAGTTCCCATGGATTGGAGGGTAGTTAATGTAACCCCACTATTTAAAAAAGGTGGTAGAGAGAAAACGGGGAATTATAGACCAGTAAGCCTGACATTGGTAGTGGGGAAAATGCTAGAGTCCATTATAAAAGATGTAATAGCAGAGCACTTGGAAAACAGTGACAGGATCGGACAAAGTCAACATGGATTTACAAAAGGTAAATCGTGCTTGACTAATCTACTGGAAGTTTTTGAGGATGTAACTGGTAGAATAGATAAGGGAGAACCTTATGTGGTGTATTTGGACTTTCAGAAGGCTTTCAATAAGGTCCCGCATAAGAGATTAGCGTGCAAAGTTAAAGCACATGGGATTGGGGGTAAGGTACTGACTTGGATAGAGAACTGGTTGGCAGACAGGAAGCAAAGAGTTGGTATAAACGGGTCTTTTTCCGAGTGGCAGGCAGTGACTAGTGGGGTACCGCAGGGATCGGTGCTAGGACCCCAGCTATTCACAATATATATTAATGATCTAGACGAGGGAACTAGATGTAATATCTCCAAGTTTGCAGATGACACAATGCTGGGTGGGTGTGTGTGCTGTGAGGAGGATGCCGAGAAACTCCAGTATGATTTGGACAGGTTGGGTGATTGGGCAGATGCATGGCAGATGCAGTATAATGTGGATAAATGCGAGGTTATCCACTTTGGTGGCAAAAACAGGAAGGCAGATTATTATCTGAACGGCAATAGATTGGGAGAAGGGGAAGTGCAACGAGACCTGGGTGTCCTTGTGCACCAGTCGCTGAAGGTAAGCATGCAGGTGCAGCAGGCAGTTAAGAAGGCAAATGGTATGTTGGCCTTCATAGCGAGAGGATTCGAGTACAGGAGCAAGGATGTCTTGCTACAGTTGTACAGGGCCTTGGTGAGACCACACCTTGAGTATTGTGTGCAGTTTTGGTCGCCTTATCTGAGGAAGGATGTTCTTGCCATGGAGGGAGTGCAGCGAAGATTCACCAGACTGATACCTGGGATGACAGGAATGACGTATGAGGAGAGATTGGGTCGATTGGGCTTATATTTGCTAGAGTTTAGAGGAATGAGAGGGGCTCTCATTGAAACTTATAAAATTCTAACAGGACTAGACAGACTAGATGCAGGAAGGATGTTCCCGATGGCGGGCGAGTCCAGAACCAGGGGTCACAGTCTAAAGATAAGGGGTAAGCCATTTCGGACAGAGATGAGGAGGAATTTCTTCACCCAGAGAGTGGTGAACCTGTGGAATTCTCTACCACACAAGGCAGTTGAGGCCAATTCATTAAATATATTCAAGAAGGATTAGATATATTTCTTAAGGCTAAAGGGATCAAGGGATATGGGGAGAAAGCAGGGACAGGGTACTGAATTTGGATGATCAGCCATGATCTCATTAAATGGCGGAGCAGGCTCGAGGGGCCGAATGGCCTACTCCTGCTCCTATCTTCTATGTTTCTATGATGCGAGTTAGGACACAGGCAGCAGACTTTTGGATGACCTCAACTTTACAGAGGGTAAAACTACAGAATTAAGTTGAAAGCATAAGCTGCGAGTGAACCTCAAGTGAAGTGATTTGTAACTCAAATTATTTTAATTTTTGAACCTCAAGATTAAGTGAAATTTTTAAATTGCCCCTGACTAAATATATAGTATTCATAAGTGCTGTTTGGATTTTGTGTGTATTCTAGTTTTGGTAAGTGCCACTTCTGCCTCTCTGCCTGTACCACAAATCCATTTAATTCCCCCTCCCCCCAACGCCCCCCCCCCCCCCCCGCCCCACCCCTTTTCCCTGGCTCAGCACCTGCTGAAACGCTGTTAAATCTCTCTAATATTTTCCAGTTCTGATGAAAGGTCAGCGACCTGAAACGTTAACTTTATTTCTCTCTCCACCGATACTGCCTGACCAGCATTTTCTGTTTTTAATCCATTAGAATGATTGTGAAATGATTGTGCCAGTTTATCATTTAAATAACTATATATATAAATTAGTAGAAATTGTATATTAAGAATATATTATAGGATTCTACCCACTACAAAAGCTGTATCAGTATTAACCAATAAATTAGTGTTCTATTATTCTGTACTTAGGATGTCAAAATGGATGCAGTTTTTTGCCAGCACTATTGTTTTCAAGAATAGCAAATATTGTACTCAAATGAGGTGCGCGAGCATGAATATTTCTTTCACCCTTTGCTTGCAATTTGTGCTTTAATGGTCCCCATATCTATTGTAGAACTGGATAGATGCAGAGTGAAAACTGTGCTCTAAACAATATGCTTCAAGCCCAGCCTGGGATTAATACATGAATGTGGTATTTCCACATCCTATACCAGTCATCCTTTTGGCATCTCTGAAGAAGACTAACAATATAGTATTGAATTGTGGGCACGTATGCCCTGTGGGCCCAGAGATACGAGCTCTGAGTTTAGGTGGCCAAAGTCATTTCACAAAGGATGAGTACAGCTGGCAGAGACAAGATAAGTTTGTCTCATCAGTCTATTTGGTTATTCATCCTTGGAACTCTTTCTTGTGGTCATTCACCTTTCTGAGAAGATGACAGTGCAAAAGTTCTGCAGTCTGTTGGAAGGAGTGGGCTTGATTGGCCAAATACTTTCTATTTTTGTTTGATACTTTGTTTTCCTATATGGGCATGTAAAGAAACTCAATTTAACAGGCACCTTTCTAAACTAATGGATCACTCTTTCCCTGCAAATAACACATTGCAATTCCTTCCTATGCTAAAATGAAGCAAAGCAGTCTGAGAAATGAACAGCTACAGTAGCAGCACATCATAGAAGATCTGAAATTTAAAAAAAATCAAAATATTAAAAAATAATTTACTTAAGAAAGTAAACCACAGTATAAATAGAAAGTGTGTCTGAGCTCTATTACATCTGATGCTTATCCAAATAGTGGACCTTTTTGCTCATACAATAATTAGTTGGGTGTGCGCGTTGAATAAAATCATATCCAATTGGATGTCCTACCATCTATTTATTTAATTATTTTACATTGGGTGCTGTTGGTGACAGCGTTAAAAAAATAACTCACAACTGAAAACCAGCCGTAGTAAATTATTCAAAAACTCCATCATAAGAATAGGCGTCTTTTCAATACTTTGCTAAGACTGACTATGTGTAATCCCGTTGACTTGGATCAATAATCTATTAGCAATTGCTTTTTGCAGCTGGCAGTGATGGCAGTATTGAACGTAATGGTCTAGTCATTTGTGCTGAGTAGCAGCAGATGTCGCATGTCAGCATTTTTTGTACTAATAGCAGACTGTAAATTATATTGCTTTGCCTTTTCCATTATCATTTACTCTATTATTTCATTCATTGGAGCAAGCAGAAGTTATGAGCTAAATTTTCAGTATGTTCATTTAACACTTTGTCTGTTGTGTATAAGCAAACTGAAAAGCTATTCAAGTATGTCTGATGCTTTCTAATGTGAATGTAACTGGAGATTGTCACCAAACCTAAAATCTATAAACTGTGCAAAGTAGATCGGAAAGCATCCCAAGCACGATGCAATCTGTTCAATGTCTGATGGTATAAATCCAATGGCCATCAGTATTTTTATAGAAAATATGAATATGTCAATTATCAGGTGCAATTTCACAAGAATGTAAAAAATGGTCAAAGAGTAGAAGAAAACACTTGGCTCATTAAAGCTCATCCTGCTGGTACCCTGATTTTCCTATATTTTGGCTAAAAAATGACAGTGACTACTTCAAAAGTACTTCATTGGCTGTGAAGCACTTTAGAACCTCCTGAGGACTTGAAAGTCACTTTATAAATGCAAGTAATTTCTTTCTTTCTATTTCAACAACCAATTGCATTTTGACTGACCCTAATATTTTGTCTCTACTACCCTGTGCGATAGATTATTTCAAATATTTATCACTTTTTGGGGTTGATAATGGGTCCTGAGCTCAGTGTCACTGGCACTCCAGTCCACAAATGTACTGACCCCTTTATGTAAGAGTTGTGTCGGAACATCAGTAAATTAGGATGTTCTGGTAGCATCAGGGCTGCATCGTTGGGCACCAGCAGCCAGTAAAGGGTTGCTGGCTTCCCATTGGAGGCTGGGCACTTTCCTGTCCAGGAGGAAGGTGCACCGGACATGGGGCAGTGGAGTGCAAGGGCCAATAGTGGCACAGGCCAGTGGGGTTATTGGTGCTGGGGAGGGTAGCAAAGGGAATGAGTGCCCAATTTAAAAAAATGTATGACAACTTCAGAGCCCATTCCAAATGGACGCTGTGCAGCTGAAATATTGGTTAGGCACTTCAGCCACATTATTTTAATAGAACTAGGAGGCAAGTAAACCTAACATGCAACATGTGTGCTGGCTTCCAACCTTCTTTATGCTAAGCATCTGTGGTGGGGAACACCAAGTGCTTTGGTTGTAGCCGTCAAACCTCCGCGCCCAATTTTCCAGGTTTTGGGTATCCAATCCATCCAGTGTGGTTGATTCTTAACTGCCCTATGCAGTTCAAGAAGGCGACTCACCATTACCTTCTCGAGGGCAATTAGAGATGGGCAATAAATGCCGGCCTTGCCAGCGATGCCCACATCCCATGAACAAAGAAAAAAAATCTACTTCAGTACATCAAGCACCCCTCTCTCCTGCGGCGCAGGCTCGAAGGGCCAAATGGCCTACTCCTGCTCCTATTTCTTATGTTCATTGTATCATCAGTCCATCTGAAAAAAGAAGTTCTTCCTTTTGCCTTTCTAATTTAGTTTTGTGTTTTCTGGTCATGCTTTCCTGGCTCACCTTATAGTAATATTCTGGGATAACAACAGAAAATGCTGGAAACACTCAGGCAGCATCCGTGGAGAGAGAAACAGAGTTAACGTTTCAGGTCTGTGACCCTTCGTCAGAACTGGAAAAAGTTAGAGATGTAACAGGTTTGGGGCAGGGAAAGGGTGGAAGGGAGGAAAGAACAAAAGGGATGGTCTGTGATAGGGTGGAAGGCAAGAGAGATTAAATGTAATATTCTGGGTTTGTTTTTAGACTTTCCTCTTCTGTACTTGGGTGTAAATAATTGCTGGAGTTGGGCACATAGAGGAACAGTTGACAGGAAAGATTGCATGTCCATAATGGAGCTCCCAAATTTTCTGTCCATTTAAATCAGACGGGCTTCGTTATGCATATGCCGTTTTCCTCTATGTGCTTCGGCCAGATCAATGTTTACGCCCAAGAGCAACAAAGAAAAATCTGCCCACAGTCTTCCCCTCACGTCATTTAACTGGATCTTGAACAAATGCAAGGTTTTTGAATTCATCTGGAAAAACATTTCAAATTTTGATCACTGAAGTTCTGCCTGATATCAGTCCTAAATTGCCCCTTCACCTGTTTGAGCCCATGTCCCCTTGTTCTATCGCCTTGGCTTACTTTAAAGCAGGGTCTGAATTTATCTTATCTATCTGCACCATTTAATATTTTATATGCCTCTGTACGTCCCCTCTCAGTTGCTGCTTTTCAGCTCTAAAGAGCCCCAATTTCTCTGGTCTTTCCTCATAACTCAGTTGTCTGAGGCTAGGGATCAGCCTCATAACTCTCCTCACAATTGCTTTCATGGTTCTCTTGTGTCAAGGGTAAATTTTCCGCTTGTATGCTCCCAACATAGAGCCTCGCCAGCTGACAGCCCTTACCAGGAAATTAATGAACAGAAAATTGTGACCAAAACTTGATATAGTCCTCAAGGTGTGGTCTGATCAGAGTACTGTACTCTTTTAGCAGGATATCCCCTTACTGATTTAGCAATAAGCTTTAGCATTCAACAGCTTTGTTGATTGCTGTTCCACAGTGATTTGCTGAATCTACTATCACTCCCAGCTCCCGTTCGATTGTACGTTTAGCTTATTCTACAGTATCTACAGTGTACGTATGACATGCATTTTTCTTTCCATTTTGCAGTCATTCATTTCCTTGCTTATAAACAGGACAATGTTGGAAAGAGCTTTAAGGTCAAGGATGCTGAAAAAAAAATCCCACTAGCACAATGGAGTTATAAAAAAACAAATGTTCAATTTCACACCATTTTTGAAATCCAGACTATTTGTATAAAAACATAAAAGATTAAACTAATTTAGAATTCAGTGCAGTGCTGTAACAATGAAGAATTTGAAACTGATTGCATTCATATTAACCTGCAGTACTCCATACTAAATTTCATCTGCCACTTTTCCCTCATTAATAGATGTTATTATTTAACTCAGGCCTCTTCCTCAAACTCGACTGTGTCTCCCCCTCCAGTTTGGTATCACCTGTGAATTTAAAAAGAAAAAAGAAAGACTTGCATTTATATAGCGCTTTTCACAACCCCAGGATATTCCAAAGTGCTTTACAACCCAAGAAGTACTTTTGAAGTGTAGTCATGGTTGTAATGTAGAAAACGTGGCAGCCAATTTGAACACAGCAAGGTCCCACAAACAGCAATGTGATGACGACCAGATTATCTGTTTTAGTGATGTTGGTTGAGGGATCAATTTTGGCCAGGACACCAGGGACCCTGCTCTTGACCCACTTTTACGTCCACCTGAGAAGGTAGACGGAGCCTTGGTTTAATGTCTGATCTGAAAGACAGTGCAGACCTCGTTCAGAACTGCACTGATTATGAGCTCAAGTCGCTAGACTGGAACTTGAACCACTTGAAGTATAACTAGTTTGTCTTGAGTATTTGAATTCAGCCATTGATACAGATTAGAAACAGTACAGGGTTCCATTGCTGAATTCTGGGGCACTCTACTGAATACTTCCCCTATCCTAACGCCACTACACTAACAGTAGCTATTGCTTTCTTTCCTTCTGCCAATTCTTAACCATTTCCAGATCATAGAATCATAGAAATTTACAGCACAGAAGGAGGCCATTCGGCTCATCTTGTCCGTGCCGGCCGACAAAGAGCTATCCAGCCTAATCCCACTTTCCAGCACTTGGTCCATAGCCTTGTAGGTTATGGCACTTCAAGTGCATATGCAAGTACTTTTTAAATGTGATGAGGGTCTCTGCCTCTACCACCCTTTCAGGAAGTGAGTTCCAGACCCCCACCACCCTCTGGGTGAAAAACCTCTCCTCAAATCCTCTCTAAACCTCCGACCAATTACTCTAAATCTATGCCCCCTGGTTATTAACCTGTCCGCTAATAGGTCCTTCCTATCCACTCTATCTAGGCCCCTCATAATTTTATACACCTCAATTAGGTCTCCCCTCAGCCTCCTCTGTTCCAAAGAAAACAACCCCAGCCTATCCAATCTTTCCTCATAGTTAAAATTCCCCAGCCAGGCAACATCCTCGTAAATCTCCTCTGCACCCCCTCTAGTGCAATCACATCCTTTCTGTAATGTGGTGACCAGAACTGCACGCAGTATTCTAGCTGCAGCCTAACTAGTGTTTTATACAGTTCAAGCATAACCTCCCTGCTCTTATATTCTGTGACTCGGTTAATAAAGGAAAGTGTCCCGTATGCCTTCTTAACCACCTTATCTACCTGTCCTGCTACTTTCAAGGATCTGTGGACATGCACTCTAAGGTCCCTCTGTTCCTATACACTTCTCAGTATCCTACCATTTATTGATGTTACTTGCCAATATTTTTTCATGTCCTCTCTTTGCTTTCCTAATTTCCTTTTTAATTTCACCCCTGCACTTTCTATACTCCTCTAGGCTTTCTGCAGTATTTAACTCTGGGTATCTGACATAAGCTTCCCTTTTTTGCCTTTTCTTACCCTGTATGCCCCATGACTTTTTTTTATTTTTTTTATTCGTTTATGGGATCAGGGCGTCACTGGCAATGCCAGCATTTATTGCCCATCCCTAGTTGCCCTTGAGAAGTGGTGGTGAGCCGCCTTCTTGAACCGCTGCAGTCCGTGTGGTGATGGTACTCCCACAGTGCTGTTAGGTAGGGAGTTCCAGGATTTTGACCCAGCGACGATGAAGGATCGGCGATATACTTCTAAGTCAGGATGGTGTGTGACTTGGAGGGGAACTTGGAGGTGGTGGTGTTCCCATGCGCCTGCTGCCCTTGTCCTTCTAGGTGGAAGAGGTCGCGGGTTTGGGAGGTGCTGCCGAAGAAGCCTTGGCAAGTTGCTGCAGTGCATCTTGTAGATGGTATACACTGCAGCCACGGTACGCCGGTGGTGGAGGGAGTGAATGTTTAAGGTGGTGGATGGGGTGCCAATCAAGCGGAAGCTTTGTCCTGGATGGTGTCGAGCTTCTTGAGTGTTGTTGGAGCTGCACTCATCCAGGCAAGTGGAGAGTATCATTTAGCTACATCATTACATAAATTTAAAACAGAAATAGACAGTTTCCTAGAAGTAAAGGGAATTAAGGGTTACGGGGAGCGGGCAGGAATTTGGACATGAGTCTAGGTTCGGATTGGTCATGGCCCTGTGGGTAGCGTAGCGGGCCCAGGGGCCGTGTAGCCTGATCCTGCTCCTATTTCGTGTGTCCAATTCTGTTAGGTTCAGGAGATGGTTCTGTGATAGTAGATTGGCGGTTAGGATCAGATCAGCCATGATCTTATTGAATGGCGGAGCAGGCTCGAGGGGCCAATTAGCCTACTCCTGCTCCTATTTCTTATGTTCTTATTCCATCACACTCCTTACTTGTGCCTTATAGATGGTGGAAAGGCTTTGGGGAGTCAGGAGGTGAGACACTCACCGCAGAATACCTAGCCTCTGACCTGTTCTTGTTGCCACAGTATTTATGTGGCTGGTCCAGTTAAGTTTCTGGTTAATGGTGACCCCCAGGATGTTGATAGTGGGGGATTCAGTGATGGTAATGCCATTGAATGTCAAGGGGAGGCGGTTAGACTCTCGCTTGTTGGAGATAGTCATTGCCTAGCACTTCTGTGACGCGAATGTTACCTGCCACTTATCAGCCCAAGCCTGAATGTCGTCCAGGTCTTGTTGCATGCGGGCATGGACTGCTTCATTATCTGTAGAGTTGCGAATGGCGCTGAACACCGTGCAGTCATCAGCGAACATCCCCATTTCTGACCTTATGTTGGAGGGAAGGTAATTGATGAAGCAGCTGAAGATGGTTGGGCTTAGGACACTGCCCTGAGGAACTCCTGCAGCGATGTATTGGGGCTGTGATGATTGACCTTCAACCACCACAACCATCTTCCTTTGTGCTAGGCATGACTCCAGCCAGTGGAGCGTTTTCCCCCTGATTCCCATTGACTTCAGTTTTACTAGGGCTCCTTAATGCCAGACTCGGTCGAATGCTGCCTTGATGTCAAGGGCAGTCACTCTCACCTCACCTCTGGAATTCAGCTCCTTTGTTCATGTTTGGACCAAGGCTGTAATGAGGTCGGGAGCTGAGTGGTCTTGGCGGAACCCAAACTGGGCATCAGTGAGCAGGTTATTGGTGAGTAAGTGCCGCTTGATAACGCTGTCGATGACACCTTCCATCACTTTGCTGATGATTGAGAGTAGACTGATGGGGCGGTAATTGGCCGGGTTGGATTTGTCCTGCTTTTTGTGGACAGGACATACCTGGGCAGTTTTCCACATTGTCGGATAGATGCCAGTGTTGTAGCTGTACTGGAACAGCTTGGTTAGAGGCGCAGCTAGTTTTGGAGCACAAGTCTTCAGCACGATAGCCGGGATGTTGTCGGGGATCATAGCCTTTGCTGTATCCAGTGCACTCAGCCGTTTCTTGATATGACGTGGAGTGAATCGAATTGGCTGAAGACTGGCTTCTGTCATTGTGGGGACCTCAGGAGTAGGCCGATATGGATCATCCACTTGGCACTTCTGGCTGAAGTTTGTTGCAAACGCTTCAGCCTTGTCTTTTGCACTCAAGTGCTGGGCTCCACCATCATTGAGGATGGGGATATTCTTGGAGCCTCCTCCTCCCGTTAGTTGTTTAATGGTCCACCACCATTCACGACTGGATGCTGTCGTGGACAGATGCATCTGCGACAGGTAGATTGGTGAGGACGAGGTCAAGTAGGTTTTTCCCTTGTGTTGGTTCATTCACCACCTGTCGCAGGCCCAGTCTGGCAGCTATATCCTTCAGGACTCGGCCAGCTCGGTCAGTAGTGGTGTTACCAAGCCACTCTTGGTGATGGAGTGGCTCGGTAGCACCACTACTGATCGAGCTGGCCGAGTCCTGAAGGACATAACTGCCAGTCTGGGCCTGTGATAGGTGGTGAGTGAACCAACATGAGGGAAAAACCTTCTTGACCTCAACCAGGGGGGCTCTAGATTTGGGAGTCCCACCTTTTTTCTTTGAGGGAACGTATTTGCTTTGAGTTCTCACTATCTCCTCCTGGAATGCCTGCTACTGCTTTGACACTGATTTACCTTCAAGTAACTGTTTCCAGTCCACTTTTGTTAAATTACATCGCCGCTTAATAAAATTGACCTTCCCCCAATTGTAAACTTTTACTCCTGGCCTGTCTTTGAGGTGCTGCAAACACTGACAATCACTGCACAAAGGTCACCTCTTGCACCCAGGCTCTCCAATGACTCCCTCCATAGGCTGGAATAGATGGCAGCTGCAGGTGAGGTGACAGAAGCGATCTGTCACTGGTGAGAGAGGTTCTCCCAATGAGGTGGCACTGGACATGGATTTCAAAACTTGTAACCTAAAGAAATGTGTAAATGTATTAAAAATGCATTTCCCAACATTTTCTTACCTCTGAAACTCACCAGTGCACCACTGGATCCTTCACACCACTTCTGCAGCTGTCATCAATGCAGAAACATTACAGCAGACTCACAACACGCCACACTTACCTGGCATGGTGTCCAGACGTCAGGAAACCCGAGGCAGAAGGGGCAAAATTCAAAAATAGCCTGTCAACTACTGGCAACTACCTGTTAATAGGCAGGTAATTGCCTTTAATCCTCCTCCCGCCGCTAGGTGTCGGGTTCATGTGCAAATCGGGGACCCGACGCTTGGGAAAATTGTTTGGAGGCGGGTTGATGGCGGGATCGCAACCCGCCATCAATCAAAATGATTTTACCCTTTGACCAGCCTCCAAACCCGCCCTCTGAGCGCCGGCAAAATCGCGGCCTAAGTCCCTGCCTCGATCCCGCCCTCTCCTATGACATTGGGTGGAAGCTCCAACCTTTGCAGGCATCCAAAATACCTGCCTAGCTTTGGACCCAGCCAGTGGACTCCCATTGAAGTTACGTTGAGAGTGCACTAGAAGCGCCGCAGATTTTTGGGCCCACGTGTAACTATGGCAAACAAAGTTGTTTCTGAAAAATTGACAATGATTCAATCCAAGGTTTACAAAAGCTGTGTACATCTCTGGTGACAAACTGAGTTGAAATGTTAAGTTTCTTTGAATGAGGGAAAGCAATTAAAATTATTATTTTTTTAAATCCTTCTGTGGACACCTAAAAGGGAGGGGGGATAACTCGCAATGAAACTAATGCCTGCATTCCCATATTAATGTTCTCCTTTAATGGTAGTGCAGTGTTTATGGTCCTGGACCCAGAGGTCATGAGTTCAGTCCCACCCATGGCAAATTGTGGAATTGGTCATGTGTGGGCTGGCAGCAGAGAAAAAAAAATTAAAGCTGCCAAATTGTTAAAAAAAAACAATTGGTTCAGTAATGTCGTTCAGGGAAGGGGACTTGCCACCCCTAACCAGTCTGGCCTATATGTGAATCCAGTCCCAACCTACATGGTTGACTCTTAAAGCCTCTCACTTGTCAAGACACCTAGGGTTAGGCAAAAGTTGTTGCTTTGCCAGCTTCACACTCGGGAAATACTGCAATTGGTGATGGTAACAAAACTGGCACTTGGCATGAGGCTGAAGCTGATCTGTCTCCGCAGAGAGTTGCCTTGTATCATCAAAGGTATGCTTACATTTGATTAGTGGCTCATGGGAGAATGGTAGTCAGGTGAGGCCTGCAACCTCTGTGCACTGTTTTTTCCTATTTCACTTGTAGTTGCTCCAAATCAAGGCCTTTTGGAGGCTGGAAATCCACACTACATCAGTGTAAAGCAACAGAGAGTCTGGCTCTGTGCATTTAGATTTAAGTGTAGATCTGTGGCAGCTTACAACACCCACCAAAATGTGGATCTTCATTGCCATTAGGTTTCCAGAAGTCCCTTGCTCTTTATTTAAATGCCCTCAACAGTGGACGTGTTGCATGCCTGTGTCGAGAGCACTCATTCAGTGTAAATCCGATTCAATATGTGGTAGAATTACAGCTTGAAGTATTTCAAAACAAAACTGTAGTTACTGATTGACACCTTTATATCTTTTCTCGACATCTAAGGGTCAATGACGTTGAAAGGCTGCAATTAGTTAGAGGTGCTCAGTGCATGCAAACTCTAAAGCCATTTTCTAATTTGTATATTGTAGAAATGACGCAAAATCAAATAGCAAGATTTTAAAAAGATAAAACGAGGCATCGTGCCATAAGACTGCTTTCCATGTCAAATATTCCTTTCCAGAACTGCAGTCGTTGAAACTCCTTTAACTATTTCAGGACTGAGAAACCTATTTTAACTTTAGAAATGCGTTTATCATTTTCAGATAACCTGCAAAAACATTTTATTACAATTTCTATTTCTAAAAAATGCAATTAAAAAAATGCATTAACCAGAGGACAATGTTTAATGTATAATATCCTTTTAGATTAAAAATGTAGGGGTATATTTTCCTGTTTGCTAATATTAACGAAAAAGTATAAAGAAGGGGAACCCATTTTATAATCACGATGGCCTTTTTTAACTAACATTAACAAAAATTTTAAAATATATCCCATAGTTTTGTCAGTGTGATTTTGATGAAGTAATTTTCCTGCAGTTCCCAATAAGAGACCATCGACTGCCATCACTGAATATTTTGTGATCTGTGTGCAGGAAATAGGTACTAGATTTTATGAACAAAACTAGCACACATTTATTAGAAAAAGACTGTTTATTTAAACATGTAACATCAGACTTGAAAAGACAGTTTGTACTTTGATGGTTGCATGGTTATTGAAAAAAGATTAAAGACAGCTCATATTGTATTTCCCCTCGATAGCACAAAGATGGTTGTTTGTCTTTAATGCAGTGTGTTATAAGTTCTGACAGCAGAGATAAAATCTAAATCAGCTGAGAATTTTTTTTTGCCCAAAAGTTCTCCGACAGTTTTACCATGACCTGAAACTGTCCTTTCGAGTTAATCCAACACTGCTGCAATGTACACACTGACCACAGCTGAATGATTCTTCCCAGAATACATTACGGGAAGATAGATATGGAGCTCTGCTGGTAATGAAAATAATGGCCCAGATTTTCCGGGGCCTATGACCACATACACACAGCGTACGCGGTCGTAATTGCCCTGCATGTTCTGGGTTTCCGTATGCGATGCGCATGCGCGAAAACCCGGAACTTGCGATCTGTCAAGTTTCAGCTTGACAGATCGTACGAATCCGAAAGAAATGGACATTCGCTGGCGCAGGGTTGGGCTAACTACTGTCCAGCAAATGCCCACAAAACTCTTACGCCTGGTAAAAGCGTAAGGCCTTCTTTTACCAGCGTAAGGGTGAAAATAAATATTAAAATACATTTAAAAAAATCATTTAAACATTCAAAACCCTATAAAGTTAGTTTAGGTTATTTTTGGCCCCTTTAAAAATGTTTAAATTTATTTTTCCCAAAAAATTTAATTTTTGCTTCCAATGTTTAATTAAATTGTATTTTAATTAATTTTAAACATGTGAGGATTATTTCTATTTAGGTTGTGTGAAAATGTATTTTTAGGGGATTCCTATTATGCTTATGGGGATTCCGTACGTAAATGGAATCCCCGTAAGCATATTAGGAATCCCCCTTTGTGATTGGTTGGGCTGGCCCACATGATGCCAGGGATGCTTGTGAACCGCATGCACCCCTGGGCTACGTGGGCCTTTACGCAGGCGTACACCTGCAGGCCCAGGACCGCATGCAGGTGAGTACGGATTTTACTTGCAATTCGGAGGCATTCGCCCGCAGGAAACCTCCGACTGCAATTTCAGGTCCAATGAAACTTACAAGCTGCATTTCTCTACAACAGCAACATAGGGGTTCAGTTCTTTGTAAACAAGTTTGAGTGTCCTTTTAAAGCTAGATTTTCCAAGTCCTCATTCATGGTGAACTACCTGGCTTGCTGCAAGCATGGATTGGAAAATTCCACACTAGTTGCCCACCATTTTCTGATCTGTACTCATGGCAGAAAATTGACTGCGATGGAAAGGAAAATAATGTGGAGTATAAAACGGGCAGCCAACCCACGCCACCCATATCCTGCCTAGTGGGAACAGTTAAAATCGACCTGTTTCACAACTTCCCCACATACTGGATGAGATTGAAGGAACACGGCAGGGGAAGGAAGTGGGTGTGAAGGGTCTCGTCGTTCCACGTGGATATTTCAGGGAAGTAGTACAAGACAGGGAAGGTGAACTTGGGTGTAAATATGAACCATGCTTCTAACATTGCATTGTTTTGTCTGCATTCCTGCTCCTCCTGGTCCCACATGGACAGCAAATAAATGTTAAAAAGACTTGCCTCTTCTGGCCCCTGCTTCTCTTCCCATTAGGTTGGCCAAGTGGGAATAGCCACAATGGCTTCCTTGCGCAGGCCTCTCATTGAAATAGCATTCGATTCCCGATGGTCTGATCAGAGCCCGATATGCATATTTAAGGAATGAACCATCGTTTCCAGCCAGGTGTTGTTCTCGCCTGCTCAGGAGAGCAGGTTAAATTGGCAGTTTGTGGGCCAATTTTAACTACTGCCTGCTGACGTCCTGTTGCATTCCACCTCATAATGTCACCATGCTATTACTGCATCGCACCTGCCCAGCCCAGTTCTTCCTGAAATCAAAGTGAAACAAAGAAAAATCTGGCCCACTGTCTCTTTTTGAGCTGGTTAAACTCTTTCCAGACAATATCCAGAAGAGGTAACAAAGCAACAAAATGAGAAGAGAGCTATATAATACAGTTTTACTTATTGTACTGCAGAACATCTTAAGTGAAGAGACCTGGGGTTAAATTTTTGCCTTCACTGCCTGAGTGGTAACCTGGTGGAGCAAATTTCCTGCCTGTTGTAGAACCCACTCAATTTTCATCCCATTGAAATCAATGGAAAAAAATATCAGCTGGGTTCTGCAATGCCCGGGCAGTGAAGGAGTAAATACCCCCTCTGGTGGTTGGAAAGACAATTGGAGATTAATATTGGGGGTTGGTTTTGAAGAATTGCAAATAAGCAAGTCCTGGCCCGCTACTCTTCTCTCAGTGATTGCGTCAGAGAGGAAAAAGTAGAGGCGTGATCATTCTTCTGAAGCAAGTGCTATGTATGGTCTGATTCCCTAAGAACTTGGAGTAATCCATGTTTTGGACTGCAAAGAAATCAGAAATTCTAGAATAGTGAAAAAAGTAAGAAAGCAAAAATCTATAAGTTGTTGAATTTAATATAGACAACATGTGTACACCACAGAGAATTGGCAATTATTAGCACAAGCAATGGTCAAAATCTGAGATAAAATAGAAGCAGAGTTAACTTTCTCTTGGGGAGCAAAGGATTCTAACACAGAAGAGAAACACTTGTGTCTCTATGTATGTGAAATCTGAAAGTAGCTTTCCTAAACTTGAGAAATTAAAAGAAGTTCCATGGGAGTTTAGTAATGTTTAGCTCCCTAAACATATGGTGACAGGAGACTTGTATATTCTGTACAGAATCTTAGAGAAACTGTTACTAGCTGCTCCCAATGGATGCTGTATTTGTTCTATGTTGAGTGAACAAACCTGTAAGAATTGCACATTTTGTTAGCCAGTATTCCTTGTTTTGAAAGCCAAATGAATGCTGCAGTTGGATGTGTAGCAATAGAACAGTGTCTTGCTGCAGCGATGCTCCAGCCACTGAGAGTACAATTGGTGGATTTGGTGGGCCTGAACACCTACACATCTGTTCTCTCACTGACCAGCCAGCTCACATTACAGTTCAAAATTCTCTTTGTTCAAATTACTTATATTGTAGCCCTTTATTAATGTGAATATAATATTATGCATCCATTATTTTTAAAAAAGAGCAGCTTCTGCGCATGGAATGCATCGCTTTAAGAAGGCGGCTCACCACCACCTTCTTCAGGGCAATTAGGGATGGGCAATAAATGCTGGCCTTGTCAGCGACCCCACATGCAAAAATTCAAAATTTAACTTTAAAAAAATCAATTTAGAATGAGGAAAGAAACTGACTGACACCCTCTCGCTCACACACCCTCTCACCCTCTCCTTCACCCTCTCTCTTCCACTCCTATTGTCTCTGTCAACCTTTCCCTCTCACACCCCTCCTCTCTCTCACCCATCCATTCTCTGATTCTATTTAACTCTCACCCTCTTTTCACCCCGCTCTCTCTCACTGACTTGGTCTCTCTCACGCTTCCCCTTTCTCTTTCTGATCTTAGTCTGTCTGTCTGTCTCTCTCAGCTTAATATATTTTCTAAAACTTATAGAACACAAAAGAAAAGCTATAACAGGTGTGTAATCAGAACATTATTATTTTCTTCAATTTCATACACACACAAACAGAATGTTTTTTTTCTGTGATGCACTTTCTCTACATTACAACAGTGGCTACACTTCAAAGGTACTTTATTGGCCTGTGAAGCACTTTGGGATGTCCTGAAGTCTTGAAAGGCACTGTATAAATGCAAGTTCTTTCTTTCTGAAGAAGCCATTGTGTAAGTCACAGCTTGAATATGTGCCCTGTTGAAACATGAATATGCATGATAAGCAGTAAGAGACTTGTAGGATGGTGTGAGGGCTTGGCATGGGCCTGGAGTAAATGTGGAACAGGTTGACAAGGAACAACTTGTGCATGCAAACTCATAGCATCTACTTGGTAAGTGGTACTGTTGTGTAATCTTTCTTCGGCAGCTTCCTTAAAATGTGCTGTTTTCTTCCGCATCTATTCCTAGGTTCTGTGGGTATTGTCCACCTGACTGTCAGCTCCATCCAGAGATTTTGCACTCTGGTCTTCTGGAGACGGTGTTCTGGAGTGCCCAGCTTCAATTTCCTGTCTCTACATTTATTTTGCCAGCCACTTTTTTGCCACATAAAGCCTTTGAAACGGGTGATGCAATACACTATAAAATATTTATAGCCTTTGTAAAGGCTTCAGCAGATTTTTCACCATCTGCATGCACTTACCTTTTTAAGTCAGTGCATTCCTTTTAAATTTAGCTGCTGCTTTAAGGCCTGCTCTCAGTGCCTAGCCCCATAAAGACTGGGAGCTTACCATGGATAATTTATTAAGGCCAACCCTGGAAAATCCCAGGAGTTCAGAGTGACAGGAAGTCGGTGCGTATTAGGCTTGCTTTACGCCAGTCGCTCCACTTTAGTGCCAGGACCAGATATTATACCCTTGTATTACTTCAGTTCAAGTTGTTTGATTTCATCATGGGAGCCTGCCATACATTGTCATCACCTACTAGTAACAAAAATAAAGACCATCAACAAGTAGGACCTGTGGGTTTTGTACTGGAGAGTCTAGAACTAGGGGGCATAGTCTCAAAATAAGGGGCGGCTATTTAGGACTGAGATGAGGAGAAATTTCTTCACTCAGAGGGTTGTGAATCCTTGGAATTCTCTACCCCAAAGGGCTGTGAACGCTGAATTGTTGAGTATATTCAAGGCTGAGATAGATAGATTTTTGGACTCTAGGAAAATCAAGGGATATGGGGATCGGGCAGGAAAGTGGAGTTGAGGTCGAAGATTAGCAATGATCTTACTGAATGGTGGAGCAGGCTCGAGTGGTCGTATGACCTACTCCTGCTCCTATTTCTTATATTAACTTGCTCAAAATTGTGGAACACTGTCTTTCCTTTCATTCCATAATTTCCTAAAGTGTACATATTACATAGAATAACATAGAAAATAACTCTTGGGTTGAAATAATAAACCATTTGACCTTCACTCACAGTGTTTATGATTTTATCTGATCCTTCCAATGTGCTACTGTCTTTCATACAGTGTAGCCTATTATTAGCCCAGATACATTTTGTATGGTAAATATCATTTATATCTGGTATCTGAATGTTCTGTCCCTAAGGTGCTGGATGCAAACAAACATAATTTATTGGGCTAAAATCAGAAAATGCTGGAAATACTCAGCAGGTCAGGCAGCATCTGTGGAGAGAGAAACAGAGTTAATGTTTCAGGTCGATGACCCTTCGCCAGTTCTGACGAAGGGTCATCGACCTGAAACTATGGGCTGGATTTTGTAAATGGAGGCGAGTTGGAGGCGGGACTGCTGCTTGTCGTGTCACTGTCCCGCCTCCATCCTCACCTGACCATTCAGAGGGATTTTCCCCTGATTGAGCTTGTTAAGCCCGCCCTGCGGGCTCAGCAGGCCAATTAGGGAAGAAGTCACTGACAGATCACGTCAACGTCAGATGTGCTATCTGTCAAGACTTCTTGAAAGAAGAAATGACAGCGTTTGACAGCTCTGTGAAGCTGTCAAACACTGACATTCCCTTTAGTTTGATGAGTCTTTGAGGTGAGGACTCATCAAACATTGCAAATTTGTAAATTTCAGATGTCTGATGGATCGGAGGGTCCATCAGCCATTACCTGAAATTGACAAGCAGGATGTCGGCTCTCCTGATCCTCCGTGGCTAAAGGCTATGGAAGGAAAACAAGGTAAGTGAACACTTTTTAAAACTTACCTTGCATACTTACCACTCCACACTTGCACCCATCACTCACCTCTACACCTTACTTCCAGGTGCCTCCGACCGCCGCAGACCTCCTCCACGTCTCCTCCAACCCGGCGGGGTTCTCCGAGGTCGGGAAGCCTTCACCTGTGAAGGTAAAATGGCACTAATCTTTTTTTCTGCCTGTTAACTACCTGTTAACAGGCAGTTAAAAGGATTAAATGCCTTTCCCGCCTCCAGGAGACGGGACCCAAAGCTGCACATCTTCCCGCCTCCTGGCAAATGGGCACGGAGGTGGGATGGGGGTGGGTTTGCCATCCGCCTCCAATTTCTCCGAGTTTACCGGCTGTCCCGCCTTCATGCCCACCTCCTCGGGGCTTGGAAAATCCAGCCCATTAACTCTGTTTCTCGCTCCACAGATGCCTGAACTGCTGAGTATTTCCAGCATTTTCTGTTTTTATTTCAGATTTCCAGCATTCGTAGTATTTTGCTTTTGTATAATTTATTGGGCATCTGGTACTGGTCTGTCATTAACCCATTACCAATAGTAAATAGACGCTTGCACCTGCGCACACTCTGAGGTCGAACTCCAAACCATCGTCAACACCTTCACCAAAGCGTACGAGAGCATGGGTCTTACACTAAACATCCGTAAGACAAAAGTCCTCTACCAACCTGCCCCCGCCACACAGTACTGCTCCCCAATTATCAAAATCCATGACGAGGCTTTGGACAACATGGACCACTTTCCATACCTCGTAAGCCTACTGTTAACAATGGCAGATGTCGATGACGAAGTCCAACACCGCCTTCAGTGTGCCAGTGCAGCCTTCGGTCGCCTGAGGAAGAGAGTGTTTGAAGACCAGGACCTCAAACCCAGCACCAAGCTCATGGTCTACAGAGCAGTCGTGATACCCGCCCTCCTGTATGCTTCAGAGACATGGACCATGTACAGCAGGCACCTCAAAGCACTGGAGAGGTACCACCAACGCTGCCTCCACAAGATCCTGCAAATCCACTGGCAGGATAGGCGCACCAACATCAGTGTTCTCGCTCAGGCCAACATCCCCAGCATCGAAGCTTTGACCACGCTTGATCAGCTCCGATGGACGGGCCACATCGTCCGCATGCCCGATACGAGACTCCCAAAACAAGCGCTCTACTCGGAGCTCCGACATGGCAAGAGAGCCCCAGGTGGGCAGAGGAAACGCTTCAAGGACACCCTCTAAGCCTCCTTGAAAAAGTGCAACATCCCCACCGATACCTGGGAATCCCTGGCCCAAGACCGCACAAAGTGGAGGAGAAGCATCCGGGAAGGCACCTAACACCTCGAGTCTCTTCGCCGGGAGCAAGCGGAAGCCAAGCGCAAACAGCGGAAGGAGCGCACATCAATCCAAGCACCCCGCCTACCCGCCCGCCCCTTCAACCACCGTCTGCCCCACCTGTGACAGAGACTGTAGGTCCCGCATTGGACTCATCAGTCACCTGAGAACTCATTTTTAGTGTGGAAGCAAGTCATCCTCGCTTCCGAGGGACTGCCTAAGAAGAAGCCGACCAATAGTAAAATTGTAATGCTCTGATCATTTTGAATTGTTAATGACTTATAAGGTGTACATGTACATGCTTGGTTTGTTTGAACATTCGGCATTGAAAAAATAGTATTTCATCTGAGCTTACTCATTCAAAGGTGTATGTATACCCTACACAATTATTATCAGTGTTCAGTTAAAAATTGCAGCTCTTGAAAAAATTGTGTAAAACTCAGCATGGTTTCTGAAGAAAGCTACAGAGTATCTCCAGCACAGACCAATTGCTGCTGTTCTCATTCTTTGACCATTGATGATTTGTTGTCATGTTCTGAGAGAGACATTGACACACAGTTAGAAGAGAAAAAGTTTATTATTGAGAGAATTGAGATAAGATTGAATGATTGATCATGCCTGTCTCAATGCTGACAATTTCTAGCCCATCACTATGTGATCAGTACTACACCCACCTTCAATTGAGGTAAAAACAAGCACAGTACACACAAACAAAATAACAAAGAAAATAGTTGTTTTAACAGTGGCAACAGTGTCTGTGGTCTATGATTTAGTACAGGATCTTTAGTTGTTAGCTTATTGTTGTACATTTCTGAGAAATATCAGGATGTGGTAAAAATGTGATAGAGGGGTATACAATGCTATGAAATTTCCTGAACACTGGGACCGGCCAGGCAGACCACAATGGTCTTTTCTAGTAATGTTCATTCCTACGGTCCTTAAGATCTAGCTGAATCTAAGACGGACGCCTCAGCACTTCACTCTACCGCAAGCCCACGGACAACCTCACGATGCTCCACTTCTCCAGCTTCCACCCTAACCACGTTAAAGAAGCCATCCCCTATGGACAAGCCCTGCGAATACACAGGATCTGCTCAGACGAGGAGGAACGCGATGGACACCTACGGACACTGAAAGACGCTCTCGTAAGAACGGGATATGACGCTCGACTCGTCGATCGACAGTTCCGACGGGCCACAGCGAAAAACCGCATAGACCTCCTCAGAAGACGAACACGGGACACAACCAACAGAGTACCCTACGTCGTCCAGTACTTCCCCGGAGCGGAAAAACTACGCCATGTTCTTCGCAGCCGTCAACATGTCATCGATGACGACGAACACCTTGCTAAGGCCATCCCCACGCCTCCACTACTCGCCTTCAAGCAGCCGCCTAACCTCAAAAGTACCATCGTTCGCAGCAGATTACCCATCTTTCAGGAGAACAGCAACCAAGACACCACACAACCCTGCCACGGCAACCTCTGCAAGACATGCCAAATCATGGACACAGATACCATCATTACACGTGAGGACACTACCCACCAGGTACACGGTACATACTCATGTGACTCGGCCAACGTTGTCTACCTGATACGTTGCAGTAAAGGATGCTCCAGAGCATGGTACATCGGCGAGACCATGCAGACACTGAGACAACGTATGAACGGACACCGCGCAACAATCGCCAGGCAGGAGGGTTGCCTCCCAGTCGGGGAACACTTCAGCAGCCAGGGGCATTCAGCCTCGGATCTGCGGGTAAGCGTTCTCCAAGGCGGCCTTCGAGATACACGACAGCGCAAAATCATAGAGCAGAAACTGATAGCCAAGTTCCGCACTCATGAGGATGGCCTCAATCGCGATATCGGGTTCATGTCACGATACAGAACGTGACTTGACATCATGGCCGGTCTTCCCAGGTGTGTTTTTTTTTAAAAACACAAGAACACAAATTGACAGGATATGCAGCCAGCAGGTGGTTTGACACGCTGGACCCCCTGGGACACATCTCATTGTCTTGGCTGTGCTCTTTGTTGTAGCGAATAATGTGAATAGATTTTGTCTGGGTTTAAATTGTGAATTCTGGGAGATTCTCTCATTGCTAACTTACCTGACGAAGGAGCGATAGCTCCGAAAGCTTGTAAAATTAAATAAATCTGTTGGACTATAACCTGGTGTTGTGCGACTTCTCATTTTTGAATCTAATAAGACAGCGTGTGCAAATGCTATAGATCTGTCCACACAACCCACATAGTTATTTTCCCAGAATAATCTCTTTCAGGTTTCAAGTAATCGGAGTTACTTCTATCATCACTGCTAGTTCTCAGGGAAAATAGGTTAATGGGCCGAAAATTGATCCCGGGACGCGAGAGTACGCACTGTGTACTCTCGCGTATTCCCACTCCAATTGCCGGTTTTCTGCATGCCCTGCGCATGCGCTGAAAACCGGCAATTGCTCTTCCGAAAAGGGGGCGGGGCCTGAGTGCATCGCGTGCGCGCTACAGGCTGCGCGCACGCTGTGCACTTCATGCTTTGGACGCGCAGGTAAGTAGGGAAGATTTTGGAAATGTAAAAAGGAGGAGTAAGACCCGCTTTTAAGAAGGTAAGTAGTGAATTAAGTATTTTTTTGAATTTTTTTTTACAGGTATATCTTTTTTATAGACTTTAAAGACAGGTAAGTTTATTTTTATAACTTTTTAAAAGATTTTAAATTTTTTCAAAAATTTAATTTTTTATTTAAAATGGTTAATTTAATTAACTATACTTATTTTATTAATGTGATGGTTTTTTTTTTAAATTTAATTGAGGTTTAGCTGTTATTTTGGGGGGGTGTAAGATTCATAAGTCTCACAGCCATGCTGTGAGACTTATGAATGGAAGATGGTGTGCTGCCATTGGCTCTAACTGAGTCACGTGATCCCACAGCTCGCACGAATTAACTGCGCCGCTGGGATACGCAAGCCCAGCACAGCTGATGTCTGGAACATCAAGTTCGTGCGAGCTGGATCAGAAAAAGCATAAGCGAGGTGAGACATCGCGGGGAAGGCTTACCCCCGCGGGAACAGAGCGAGATCAATTTCTGGGCCAATGTGTCCAAAACTGGCAGCATTTGTTAGGGAAACAAATTCTGTTTTTTTTAACCAGCCTAGTTGGTATCAAATTGGGGAAACTATTTGGAAAGACAGATGGTGAAGCATCGATGAGATAGCCTGAGGCAACTCTCACTTCCAATGTGCAATTTACGTATATGAGTTTAAGTATATTTTTCCCATTTTACAAAGACAGGAAAACAGGCAATTTAGACTCTATTGTTTAGAAATGTCAGTGCTTTATATCAGACTCAACAGTGATGGTTGTTTTGTGTTGCCAGTTTTGGGGGATTACTTTTTTAAATATTTAATTTTGAACAGATTCCTTTATTCATTATTTCCATGAAATAATCTTGTTTATATTATTAAATATAACAAAGAATAAAGTCAGGATGTAATTGTAACTTTTTTACTAAATTTGCTTGTAAAGTATCAATTTACATGTTTTATATGTGTGAATTTATGAATATATTATGCAACAGATGTTATTGAAATGTTAATTATTTTTGCATAATAGCTTCTTTTGAAGAGCAGTGTAAACTGTGACTACAACTGAAGAACAAATTAAGCAAGTAATTCTAAAACTGACAGTGCCCCATAAAAATATACAGAAAACATCTTCCTGGCGTCATTTATTTTTAAGGCACTGAAATTTTTTTTGCTGGAGATTAACTTCAGAACTGTGCAGTTTGAAAAGCATAAAAACCTCCCCACAGAAAGATTTGGATGTTATTCTGAAAAAATATATTTTTCAACAACAACCACTTGCATTTATATAGAGCCTTTGACATAGGAAAATGTCCCGAGGCATAATCAAAAAAAATCAGTAGCTGACTAAAGTGTTGAAGGTGGGAAAGTGAATACTCAGTAATTACAAAGTATTTACAGCACAGAAAGAGGCCATTCAGCCCAACAGGTCCATGCTCCACACGAGCCTCCTCCCAGCCCTCTTCATCTAAACCTATTAACATATCCTTTTATTCCTTTCTCCTTCATGTGCTTATCTAGCTTCCCCTTGAGTGCATCTAAGCTATTCACCTCAACTACTCCCTGTGATAGATAGTTCCACATTCTAACTACTCCCTGGGTAAAGAAGTTTCTCCTGAATTCCCTATTAGATTTATTAGTGACTATCTTATATTTATGGCGCCTAGTTCTGGTCTTGCCCACAAGTGTAAACATCTTCTCTACGTCTATCCTATCAAACCCTTTCATAATCTTAAAGATCTCTATCAGGTCACCCCTAACTCTTCTCTTTTCGAGAGAAAAGAGCGCCAGCCCATTCAATCTTTCCTGATAGGTATAACCTCTCAGTTCTGGTATCATTCTAGTAAATCTTTTTTGCACCTTCTCCAGTGCCTTTATATCTTTTTTATAATATCCAGGCATTTTCCTTTTTGTAATATCAAGGCCAGAACTGTTCACAGTACTCCAAGTGTGGTCCAACCAAGGTTATACAAGTTTAGCATAACTTTTCCACTTTTCAATTCTAGCCCTCTAGAAATGAATGGTAACTTAAAAATCCATTATTGTTTCCTTTTATTAAACAAACGTTCAATTTTGTCCTCTTTCACCTCTCCTGAAGGCAGTGAGTCACACTGATATATGGCTCCACAGGTGCAGCAGCCTCTGGTACCTCACTGGATAGAGATTCAAGGGAAAATTTTAATGGATGCAAAATCATGGGCCAGGAGTGCACAATTTCTTGATATGCACTTGCATTGTGCAGTAGGAATGTTGAAGTTGAAAATCTCCCTTTAGAGTAGGAACTGTGGCCGTTTCCCTCCCTGTTATGTTTTTGGGTTTTCACACTACATATTGTCCTCTGGTTCATTGCCACTGACCAATCCCAAAAACAGACCAACCGTTTCTTATGAACACAATGGCCCGTATTTTCTGATGCCTACGGGTGTGAATGAGCTGTGTACACACCCGTAGGGACATCGGAAATGCTGGTTTCAGGCACGCAAAGCGCATGCGCTGAAAACCGGCATTTCCGATCTGTCAAGAATGCTCTTGACAGATCGGACGCCTGCCCTGGAGAAGGGCCTCTGCGGTTGGAGAGTTCCGCTTTCTGCAGAACCTCCGCCCGCTGAAAACACTCCAAAATCTTACGCCTGGTAAAAGCAGGTGTAAGGCCTGCTTTTACCAGCATAAGAGTTGGAAAAAAAAGTAAAAAAAAAAAAAAAATTTTCACTCATTTATAATTTAAAAATACTTTTAAAAAAGGTAAGTTTATTTTTAACCCCGTAAAAAACTTTAATTATTTTTTTCAAAAAATTTAATTTTTGTTTAAAATATTTAATTTAATGTATTTTTAACTCATTTTAAAAACGTGATGGTTTTTAAAAATTTATTTAATGTTTTGATGTGTTTTTGGGGTGTTCTCCATTCATACTTTTGACGGGTCTATCTGTCAAAAGTATGAAGGGAGATTCCCTTCTTTCATTGGCTGGCCTGGCCCACGTGATCCCAGGACGCTTGCGAACTGCATGCGCCCCTGGGATACCTGGGCCCTGCGCATTTCGACTGTGGAGAGGCCCAGCATCGGAAGTGTCCGGACCTCGGGAGCCCTCGGGTAAGGGCATAGATTTTTTTCTGATAGGAGGCATCCGCACGCAGGAAGCCTCCTATCAGAAATTACGGGCCTATATGTAGGTAAGCGTAGTGAGTGGAAGACCCGCCAGTTTTGACTCTTCCCTGGTCAAGGCACACTAAGGTTGGTCGAAGGAACCCCGCTGTTATTGTGACTGAGGTCAGCTAACTCAAATCAGTGAACAAACCTGGAACATTTTAGCTTTATGGCTCAGTGCCAGAACAAGTTTATGTTTCCCCACCCAGCCAATGGGAAGAAAGTTTCTATAATGGGCCGCTGTATGCAATCTGGTGTGATTTATTGTTATAAATAAGTCATCAGGCTGATTAAAGGCCTACGGAAGCAAACTTGATAATTTATGCTCATGCTTACAGTTGTATGGTGGGCGTGTGATAAATTATACAATGTTGGCAACAACAGTTGGCAACGATACTGTGTAATTTGGATAAAGGACAAAATATTTGCAAAACTGATGAGAAATAAGGGCTCAATTTCCCCCTCTGTTTATATGAAAAAGTTCTTGCCCACTCACAGCGGCATTAGGGGTCAAGGGTCTTAATTTAGAGGCAGGTTTACTGAAGTTGTCATGTGATGCTGCACTATGTGTACTACCAGTCTGTTTTCCCCTGCTTGAACCCTGCAAAGCCACATCAAATCTTGGTGCAAATGTGACCAGTCATGTGCCTTGTCCATTTTAGCAAATTGTAATAGAATGGGGAAGAATTCAAACAGTTTCCCACATTTGATTGAACTACTAGATCTCCTGTTGCATTGCTCCTTTGAATTCTGGGTCCTGGAGTAGTTTGTTGTGTTTACTGTGGTCCCAGTGTAACCTATATGTGATAACCCAATTGATTGCTCTGCATTGTAAGAACAGATTTTTAAACTTCAACCTCCTCTCCCCCTACCCCACAGTCCTAGCTTATCATGGATGCTAACAAATCACAGTCAGCTTTACATAGTGTAGCAAAACAGAAAGTGCTGCAAATATACAACAGGTCCATCAGCATCTGAAAAAAGTAAGGCAGATTTACCTTTCAGCTACAGACCCTTTATCAGAAAAGTTTTGACAAAGGGTTTTCCCTGGACATTTTATTAACTCCCTTTTTCTCTTTTCAGATGCAGATGTATTTCCAGATTTTTTTTGTTTTATTTCAGATAGTCAGCATTGAGACTTTTTTTTGCATTTTATTTCTACTTGCTACAGCATAATTTTTCTTGCTCACAGTTGGTATCATTAAACTGGTCAGCTCACTTGTGTATATGTGTACGTAAATTTGGTGCATTAATTATTGCTTTATGCAGGTGTTTATGACCTGCAAACCCAGGTTTATGACTTTTGAATCATTGTGACCAATGTGCCAGATGTTGCAATACGTTTTTAAAATAATAAAATCCTTTTTTTAGCTTTTCAAAATTCCACAGCAGTCTTATTCCATGCTCAGCCGGAGTCCTAATAGACAGAAAGGATTCAGGCTGTGGTCATAACCTCAGGCACCTACTGTCCTTATCTCTGCAGCTGGTTGCTCTGTTACAGAAATGGGGAAACTAAGCGACAAAAGGATGTGGACTTCTGACGCGGCTGAGAAAAGAAGGCACACTTTTCACATTTAGCAAGTTCATGTTACAAGCAATTGGCAGTCTTTGGGGAAAATAAATTGCACCGTTATTCGGACAGTTCTAGTTCACAACAAAATCATCTCAGCACAAAACTTGCTGTGTTTCTGTGGCGGCGATAGCAAAATGTCTGGTCAGCTGTAGCATTGACCCACCCTCCTTGTTCCATTTTTATTACTCTTGTGGGTACTTCTCAGGTGAAAATTATAATTATTGCTAGCACTGCTCCCAAGTTAATAATAACAGGAAAATCACATCCAGTGCGCTAGATTTTAAGGAGGAGGGCGGGTTGGGGGCGGGAGGGCTCAAATGCGGTCGGGTAACCCGGGAGGCCTGGTTTCCCACAGGCCCTGCCATCTTTAACAGCAGGGCCTGATTTGCATGTGATGCCTTAGTTTCCCGCCTGCAGCCAGCCAGATTAAGAAGCTGGCTGGCTGCGGACAGGTAGGCCTGCGGCACTAGGCCACACAGAGGAGGGAGGGAGGGATTGGGGATCGGGCCGTGCCATTAAAAGGATTGGGGGGGGGGGGGTCAGCCAGGGATTGGGCCGTGCCATTAAAAGGATCGGTGGGGGTCGGGGGGGTGGTGTCGGACAGACAATCGGATAGGGGGAGAGAGGATCAGGGACGGATGATCGGGGTGGTGAAGGGAAGATCGTGGCCAGCCTCAGCAACATCGGTGGGGGGGGTGGATGCCTGGGGTGGGTGATCGGAGGCCTCGTGAGGGCATCTCTGATCATGGGGGGTAGGTCAAGTAGGGACCCTGGATCCAGGAGGTGGGTATAAAGGCACTTTTCTCCTGGATCCAGCAGTCACCGCCTTGCTGTAACTGCCAGGTTTTACGAATTGTGTAAAACCCGTCCACATGCAGTTAAAAAGCAAAATGGTGATTAAAAAAGAGGCTTCCAGCCTCATTATAATATTTAAATTGACGTCCCGCCTCCTGGCAGTGGGTTGGCTGCCCGCCCCCGTCCTGCCTCCATTAAAATTGGAAGAGGGCGGGTTCAGGTCGGAAATCCCATTTTTAACAATTTAACTGCCCGCACGCTCCAAACCCACCCTTTTTTTAGGTTAAAATTTCCCCGAATGCATTTTTAAATTTTGCTTCCTGGCTTTATGAGTATTGTTTTTTTTTGTATTGTTTACCTTTAACTCTTCCAGTTGATTTAATTCCAATTGTTTTCATTGAGCAAGTGCATTAGAATTAATTTCTTTTGTTCTGAAGTAACTATCATTAAGTAACAAAATCGAATATAATTTATATTTAATATAAGAAGATTGTCTTTGGATTTATAATGCAAGACAAACTCTTGGAGTATTGAATTTGAATCTATTAAGGCTGCCAAGTCATATTGTAACTGTTCATAAGTGTTTGGATTTTTCATGCACCTACTATTGTCGTTTCGTGTGGTTACTGCATTTGTCAGACATATAGGCGGGACTGCTGGTTTCCGGGTTTTAGTCCCGCCCCCAGCGACGTCTGACGAACTGACACTATTTTCCCTTGATTGGCCTTATTAAGCCCGCCCTGCGGGCTTGCCGGCCAATTAAGGGAAAGCCAGTGTCAGATGACGCTAGTGCATGACGCTTCATCTGCCAGTTTTCTTAAAGGAACAGGCCCCATAATTTTTTGACAGATGAATTGTCAGTGTTTGACAGCATTGAGATGCTGTCAAACACTGACGATCACTGTCCAAAGGTGATCCCTTGCAAGCAGGCTCACCAATGACTCTCTCCTTAGGAGAAAAGAGATGGCAGCTGCATGTGAGATTGCAGAAGCCACTTGTCAATTCTCCCGATCAGATGAGGCTTCACAGAAACATCAAATCTTGTCACCTGCAGATACATATAAACAGAATAAAAATATTTCTCACTACATTCTCTTACCTGTGCACCATTTCACCCATCACACTACCATTGCAGCTGTCAATTGCACACTTACACTGCAGCAGACCCACAGCTCGCCTCGCTGACCCTGGCGGGGTTTCCCGCCATCGGGATGCCCGCATCAGCAGGCTGAAAATGGTGAAAAAGCCTCTTAACTGCCTGTTAACAGGCAGTTAATTGGCTCTAATCCCCTTCCCGCCGCTAGCAGACGGGTCCCTGCGCGAGTTGGGGACCCGCCTCCCGGGAAGATGGTTCGGAGGTAGGTTGGGAGCGGGGTTGGGACCTGCTCCCAATTTTTCCCATTTTCCCAGCAGTCCCGCCTCCAAACCCACCTCCTCAGGGCTGGTAAAATCCAGCCCATAGAGATTTTTTTTAGCTTGCAAGTGTTTAGAGCCAACTGTATATCCAGTGCCACCTCCATGGAACAACCTCTCTCACCATTGACAGATCGCTTCTCTCATCTCACCTGCAGCTGACATCTATTGCAGCAACATCGGTGCCCTAGAAACTATCTCACCTTGCTCCTCTGATTCCTTCCACGATCAGCCCCAACACCAACATCACCAGGCACACCAGCAGCACCAACAACAACACCAAACTTCTCCGCCATCACCTGATGCTGCACAGGACACAGAGCATCAGCCAGTGACAACATTGTTGCCTGGGAGGCCAGCGATGGCATCACCATGGCCAGATTTACTTCACTTGACGCTGTAAATACTGGCTGCCACATGATGTGCCAGGTGAACACCATCCCACACCAGCATCGTAAAGCATCCCTTTAATGTCCAAGCCATTCCATGCACACTCATCGCTATAGCAGCGGGCGGGCGGGGGGTGGGGGGTAGGGGGGGTGGATTTATGTCTCAACATTCACTGGAACTCAGTAAGACACTTCTCAATGTGCGCTCAGATCTGTCCAATAAGGGGCCGTGTTGAAAATATAGATTTCACTGTATGACAATACATTACCAGAAACTTCACATGGACATTGGCTAAACCTCTCAAGTGCCTACCCTTGTGTGTTGTTAGTTCATATGATTGCACTAGGATGAGGGTGAGTGTGAGGAATGGCTAGTGATATGAGGAAGTGCTAATGTAGATAGAGAGGGATGGGTGGAGGTGCAAGTTAAGTTGGCATGAGTAAGGCTATGCAGGAGTAGGGTAGGGAAGGCAGAGTGATGGGGATGTGTTGAGTGGCACAGCAGGATGAGGTTGAGTGTGGCTTTGTAGTAACGTTTCGTGATCTGCTGAGATCATTGAAAGGTTTGCGCCACTGGAGCCAGGGACTCCTGATGACATCCCTGGTTTTGCTCTCCTGTGCAATGTGCAACCAGGCTGCGTTGGTGTCCTGTGGAGGTTCCTTCTGCCCATTGGAAGGGAAGAGGGCCTCCCTGTGTGCTGTGACTCCCTCCATAAGCATATGGAGGGAGTCATTGGAGAGCCTGGGTGCAACTGTCCACCTTTGTGCAGTGCTTGTCAGTGTTTGCAGCACCTCAGTGCTGTCAAACACTAACAGAACAACTGTCAAAATCAATGTGGACGTGGTCCCTTTAAGGAAACCGACTGATGACACGTCATCAAATGACGTCATCCGACCCGCTTCCTGTTAATTGGCCGGGAAGCCCGCAGGGCGGGCTGAACAAGGCCAATCAAGGGAAAATCCCTTTGACAGAGCGGCTGCAGCCGGGAGCAGGACCAGAACCCGACAACCAGCTATCCCGCTGCCATCCCGACACCGCTGAGAAAATCCAGCCCTTGGAGTGGGAAGAGTTGGGAAACATGCAGGGGACAGGTGTCTGAGAATAGAGAAGTGGGGAGGAGGGGTGTATTGCTCTGAATTTTTCAAGATGCCCCTGATTTTTAAAATTTGAGGAGACTTTGAGCTTTGCTGGTTCAGAGACACGCTTATGAACATCCGAATTAGGAGCAGGAGTAGGCCACTCGGCCCCTCGAGCCTGCTCCGCCATTCAATAAGATCATGGCTGATCCGATTACTCCACATTCCCGCCTACCCCCGATAACCTTTCACCCCCTTGCTTATCAAGAATCTATCTACCTCTGCCTTAAAAATATTGAAAGACTCTGCTTCCACCGCCCTCTGAGGAAGGGAGTTCCAAAGACTCACGACCCTCTGTGAGAAAAAATGTCTCCTCATCTCTGTCTTAAATGGGTGACCCCTTATTTTTAAACAGTGACCCCTAGTTCTAGATTCTCCCACAAGAGGAAGCATCCTCTCCACATCCTCCACCCTGTCCAGACCCCTCAGGATCTTTATATGTTTCAATCAAGTCACCTCTTACTCTTCTAAACTCCAACGGATACAAGCCGAGCCTGTCCAACCTTTCCTCATAAGACAACCCGCCCATTCCAGGTATTAGTCTAGTAAACCTTCTCTGAACTGCTTCCAACGCATTTACATCCTTCCTTAAATAAGGAGACCAATACTGTACACAGTACTCCAGATGTGGTCTCACCAATGCCCTGTATAACTGAAGCATAACCTCCCTACTTTTGTATTCAATTCCCCTCGCAATAAACGATAACATTCTATTAGCTTTCCTAATTACTTGCTGTACCTGCACACTAACCTTTTGCGATTCATGCACTAGGACACCCAGATCCCTCTGCATCTCAGAGCTCTGCAATCTCTCACCATTTAGATAATATGCTTCTTTTTTATTCTTCCTGCCAAAATGGGTAATTTCACATTTTCCCACATTATACTCCATTTGCCAATCTTTGCCCACTCACTTAACCTATCTATATCCCTTTGTAGCCTCCTTATGTCCTCTTCATAATTTACTTTCCTACCTATCTTTGTGTCATCAGCAAATTTTGCAACCATACCTTCGGTCCCTTCATCCAAGTCATTTATATAAATTGTAAAAAGTTGAGGCCCCAGCACTGATCCCTGTGGTACACCACTCGTTACATCTTGCCAACCAGAAAATTACCCATTTATGCCTACTCTCTCTTTCCTGTTAGCTAGCCAATCTTCTACCCATGCCAATATGTTACCCCCTACACCATGAGCTTTTATTTTCCGCAATAACCTTTGATGTGGCACCTTATCAAATGCCTTCTGGAAATCTAAGTACAGTACATCCACCGGTTCCCCTTTATCTACAGCACATGTTACTTCCTCAAAGAACTCCAATAAATTGGTTAAACATGATTTCCCTTTCACAAAACCATGTTGACTCTGCCTGATTACCTTGAACTTTTCTAAGTGCCCTGCTATAACGTCTTTAATAATAGCTTCTAACATCAACACGGTGGCATAGTGGTTAGCACTGGTGCCTCACAGCGCCAGGGACCCGGGTTCGAATCTGACCTCGGGTGACTGTCTGTGTGGAGTTTGCACATTCTCCCCGTGTCTGCGTGGGTTTCCTCCGGGTGCTCCGGTTTCCTCCCACAGTCCAAAAATGTGCGGGTTAGGTTGATTTGGCTATGATAAATTGACCCTTAGTGTTAGGGGGGGATTAAATATGTGGGGTTATGGGGATAGGATGGGATATGTTAGGGGGAATTAAATACGTGGGGTTACGGGGGTAGGGTAGGATATGTGTACTGTGGGGAATTAAATACGTGGGGTTACGGGGGTAGGGTGGGATATGTGTACTGTGGGGATTAAAGCAGGGACAGGGTACTGGATTTGGATGATCAGCCATGATCGTATTGAATGGTGGAGCAGGCTCGATGGGCCGAATGGCCTACTCCTGCTCCTAGATTCTATGTTTCTATGTTTATCTTCCCTATGACAGATGTTAAGCAAACTGGCCTGTAGTTTCCTGCTTTCTGTCTCTCTCCCTTTTTGAATAAAGGAGTTACATGCGCTATTTTCCAATCTAATGGAACCTTCCCCAAATCTAGGGAATTTTGGAAAATTAAAACCAACACATCAACTATCTCATGAGTCACTTCTTTTAAGACCCTAGGATGAAGTCCATCAGGACCCGGGGACTTGTCAGCCCGCAGCTCCAACAATTTGCTCAGTACCACTTCCCTGGTGATTGTAATTTTCTTGAGTTCCTCCCTCCCTTCCATTTCCTGATTTACAGCTATTTCTGGGAAGTTACTTGTATCCTCTATAGTGAAATACCTCTATCCTCTATGCAAAATACCTGTTCAATTCAACTGGCATCTCCTTATTTTCCATTATTAATTCCCCAGACTCACTTTCTATAGGACCAACGCTCACTTTGTTAACTCTTCTTTTTAAAATATCTATAGAAATTCTTACTATCTGTTTTTATACTTCTAGCTAGCTTTCTCTTGTACTCTAATTTTTCTCTCCTTATTAATCTTTTAGTCATTCTTTGCTGTTTTTTATATTCTGTCCAATCTTCTGACCTGCCACCCATCTTTGCGCAATTATATGCTTTTTCTTTTAGTTTGATACTATCTTTAACTTTTTTCGTTAACCACGGATGGTGGGTCCTCCCCTTGGAATTTTTCTTTCTCGTTGAAATGTATATATTCTGTGTATTCTGAAATATCCCCTTAAATGTCTGCCACTGCAACTCTATTGACCTATCCCTTAACCTAATTTGCCAGTTCACTTTAGCTAGCTCTGCTTTCATGCCCTCATAATTGCCCTTATTTAAGTTTAAAATACAAGTCTTGGACCCACTCTTCTCTCCCTCAAACTGAATGTAAAATTCAATCACATTATGATTGCTGCTACCTAGGGGCGCCTTCACTATGAGTACATTAATTAATCCTATCTCGTTGCACAATACCAGGACTAGTATAGCCTGCTCTCTGGTTGGCTCCAGAATGTGCTGTTCTAAGAAACTATCCCGATGTTTTATAAATACATTAAGAGCAAGAGGATAACTAAAGTAAGAGTAGGGCCTATTAGGGACCATAAAGGTAACCTGTGTGTGGAAGCAGAAGACATGGGTATGGTTCTTAATGAATAATTTGCGTCTGTTTTCACAAAAAAGAGGGACAATGCAGACATTGCATCGGAGCAGGAGTATGAAATATTAGATGAAATAAACATTGTGAAAGAGGAAGTATTAAGGCGTTTAGCATCTTTGAAAGTGGATAAATCCCCAGGCCCAGATGAAATGTATCCCAGACTATTTAGAGAAGTAAGAGAGGAAATAGCAGAGGCTCTGACCATCATTTTCCAATCCTCTCTGGCTGCAGGCGTGGTGCCAGAGGACTGGAGGACTGCTAACGTGGTACCTTTGTTTAAAAAGGGAGAAAGGGATAGACCGAGTAATTACAGGCCAGTCAGCCTAACCTCGGTGGTGGGGAAATTATTGGAAAAAATTCTGAGGGACAGGATAAATCTTCAATTAGAAAGACTCTGATTAATCAGGGACAGTCAGCATGGATTTGTTAAGGGAAGGTCGTGTCTGACTAACTTGATTGAATTTTTTGAGGAGGTAACAAGGAGGGTCGATGTGGGTAGTGCGTTTGATGTAATCTATATGGAATTTAGCAAGGCTTTTGATGAGGTCCCACATGGCAGATTGGTCACGAAAGTAAAAGCCCATGGGATCCAAGGCAAAGTAACAAGTTGGATCCTAAATTGGCTCAGAGGCAGAAAAGAAAGGGTAATGACCGAAGGGTGTTTTTGTGACTGGAATGCTGTTTCCAGTGGTGTTCCGCAGGGCTCAGTACTGGGTCCTTTGCGTTTTTTGTGGTATATATCAATGATTTGGACTTCAATGTAGGAAATATGATTAAGAAGTTTGCAGAATATACAAAAATTGGCCGTGTGGTTGATAATGAAGAAGAAAGCTGCAGACTGCAGGAAGCTATCAATGGACTGGTCAGGTGGGCAGAACAATGGCAAATGGAATTCAATCTGGAGAAGTGTGAGGTAATGCATTTGGGGAGGGCTAACAAGGCAAGGGAATACACTATAAATGGTAGGACACTGAGAAGTGCAGCAGATCAGAGGGACCTTGGAGTGCATGTCCACGGATCCCTGAAGGTAGCAGGACAGGGTGGTTAAGAAGGCATATGGGATACTTGTCTTTATTAGATGAGGCATAGAATATAAGAGCAGGGAGGTTATGCTTGAACTGTATAAAATACTAGTTAGGCCGCAGCTAGAATACTGCGTGCAGTTCTCTGTCTCCGCCCTTGCCTCAGCTCATCCGCTGCTGAAACCCTCATCCATGCTTTTGTTACATCTAGACTTGACTATTCCAATGCACTCCTGGCTGGCCTCCCACATTCCACCCTACGTAAACTTGAGGTCATCCAAAACTCGGCTGCCCGTGCCCTAACCCGCACCAAGTCCCGTTCACCCATTCCAACTGTGCTCGCTGACCTACATTGGCTCCCGGTTAAGCAGCGTCTCGATTTCAAAATTCTCATCCTTGCTTTCAAATCCCTCCATGGCCTCGCCCCTTCCTATCTCTGTCATCTCCTTCAGCCCCACAACCCCCTGAGATATCTGCGCTCCTCTAATTCTGCCCTCTTGAGCATCCCTGATTATAGTCGCTCAACCTTTGGTGGTCGTGTCTTCTGCTGCCTAGGCCCTAAGCGCTGGAATTCCCTCCCTAAACCTCTCTGCCTCGCTACCTCTCTTTCCTCCTTTAAGACGCTCCTTAAAACCTACCTCTTTGACCAAGCTTTTGGTCACCTGCCCTAATTTATCCTTATGCGGATCGGTGTCAAAATTTTGTCTTATAATACTCCTGTGCAGCGCCTTGGGACGTTTTACTATGTTAAAGGCGCTATATAAATACAAGTTGTCGTTGTTGTTCTGGTCACCACATTACAGGAAAGATGTGATTGCACTAGAGGGGGTGCAGAGGAGATTTACGAGGATGTTGCCTGGCTGGGGAATTTTAGCTAGGAGGAAAGATTGGATAGGCTGGGTTGTTTTCTTTGGAACAGAGGAGGCTGAGAGGAGACCTTATTGAGGTGTATAAAATTATGAGGGGTCTAGATAGAGTGGATAGGAAGGACCTATTTCCCTTAGCAGAGAGGTCAATAACCAGGGGTCATCGATTTAAAGTAATTGATTGGAGGTTTAGAGGGGATTTGAGGAGAAATTTTTTCACCCAGAGGGTGGTGGGGGTTTGGAACTCACTGCCTGAAAGAGTGGTAGAGGCAGAGACCCTCATCACATTTAAAAAGTACTTGGATATGCACTTGAAGTGCCATAACCTACAAGGCTATGGATCAAGTGCTGGAAAGTGGGATTAGGCTGGATAGCTCTTTGTCGGCCGGCGCGGACAAGATGGGCCGAATGGCCTCCTTCTGTGCTGTAAATTTCTATGATTCTATGAACAGCTTGTGATTGGCAAATGCTGTTAATTTGGTCCTAACTTGAAACAGGATAAATGATCCCTGAATTAAATGTCTTTTTTTTTAACAACTTCTAAACCAAAATCGAAACAGATTTATGTATTACTTTGTTTGTGAAATAAACATTGTTGTGAACAAAAACATGAGATTTAGTATTGCTGATGATTTTAGATATTAATTACTGAAAAAGTGATGCAGATACCTAACCTATGAGACCAAGGTAATGCTGGTACATAGAAGCTGAACCCTTCACAGATGGACCAAAAGTAATCTTCTTGAGTATTTAACTATTTTAAATCACCATATTCCATCTCCTCTCCTTTGAATAAAGGTTGTTACAGTCTGGTTATAGGAGTGCCTCGCTTTTCAAAAGACATCACAGTCAAAAAACACTCACAAGGCCAATGTATGGGAAAATTGCAAGACGTAGATGCTAATTTACAAGTTTTTGAAAATGGGTTTCTTAAGTACTAAGTGAATGTATTGCATCATAAATTAACAGAGTAATGGCTAGCAATTTTCTGAAAAGTTTTCTGAAATCTATACTTTTGAACTAAAAGGCCATAGTGTGCTACTTAGCATACATCATTTTTAAGGGACTCAAGGGGAGAAATTTGGTATAGCCCCATTTGGGGCACTAACTTTTAAAAGTTGAAAATATTAGCGCCAGGTGCTAATGTTTTTCATCTTTTAAAAAATTCGGGGTTTGCGCTCCAGGAAGGAAGTGGAGCACTAAATCAAGCGCTCCACTTCCTTCCTGGAGCGCAACAGGCAGCAGGCAGGGCAGTAGGTGTGCAGCACCGCAGAATGGGCCGTGCAGGGCTGTCGCGTTGGAAGGCTCCTTCCCTCCCTTAAAGGGAAGGGCCATCGCTGCAGGCTGTGCAAGGGGAAAACTTACCTGGTCCCCGACGGCAGCTGCGATCCGGCCCAATCAGCCCGATGCACTGCAGCAGAGTGCCAGGCTGATCGATCGCTGGCGAAGACAAATGGAAAAAAAAGGAGAAAGAGCATTGCAGAATTGTTTTTACTTACCTCGGCCACCTCGCCTTTAAGTATCGCCCCGAAGCGCCCAGCCTCCCGATGAACACCTCCTGCAGCTGCCAGTGTTTACACCCGGCAATGCTGCAGGGGGCAGAACTGAAGTTCGGGTCCTTGGCGATGTGCACGGCGATGACGTCACAATCTCCAGGCGAAGGAGATCGGGGCGTAACGCCATACCGCTGCCGCAAACCTCCCGCCAAATACAGCAGGAGTCGATCTTCTCGCCACGCCCGGTCGGTAAGTGCTTAGCGCCCCATTATCGCTCCCCGGAGATGATAACGAGAGGCGCTATGGAGGCCAATTTCTAGCCCCTTGTCTACTCTTCAGTTACAGACTTGTCCTGCACCAGTGTTGTCTCTGTTCAACATGAGATGTGGCTGGGGAGGAATTACGTCAGTTTTGTGTAGCCTGCTCTGACCACATGACTTTACAAAACTCGGAGCAATAATTCAAACATTCCAGAGCAATATTTTTGCGCCCCCCGCCCACCCCCAGTGCCTCCTGTTCCATTCATTTTTTTAAATCAAAACAATTAGCACTGATTATTTGTTAGTAGATTATTGTTTCCTGTTTTTACTTCAAAAATAATGAATGAAATGGGAGATGGTGGGAAGCAAAGTGTACTGTGTAACAGCCATATGCTGGTTCATAACCATTTTAAAGGTAATTAAATAATAGCAAGTTTCTTAATCAGGAAACTGTTTTGCAATTATATTTGCATAACTACTGTGATTTGGCCCATGAATCAAGGAATTACTGCAATTTTTGTAAGTGTTATTGGTGTTAAGTGTCTGAGCCCTGATAGAAACATGACAATAAGGTATGAAAAAGAAATTGCCATGATCTCTTCCAGCTTGGCTCATTTTCAGATCATTTACTGCCCTTCCTGACTTAGCCTCAAGCCAGATCCTACCAATCCATTTAATCGGAAATCTCTGTATTTGTTTTTATCTCATACAAATTATTTTTTACAGACTTTCCAAACCCAATTTGCTATTCGTTACAGCATGTGTAGATTTTTATGACCTAGGATCCTCTGATTTTGACTGATACACCAGTGGGATTGATGTTTTTTAACTGACCACAATCCAGAGGGCAACTTTTATCCCAGTGTAACTAATATAGAAACAAAAGTACATGGTCCACTGAAAATTATACATGATGAATTGGGTTTTTACCTTCGTCCTATCTTCAATGCTCTGTGGAAATTCATGCAGAATGTTTCATTTCAGTGACTCAAACATTGCTTAATTCCTACTAGGTTTCAGTAAATCTGCTAATACATAGTTATATTATTGGAAATATCTATCCAATGTTTTGATATGTGGTCTGTTTTAACCCATGGGTTTATGATGTAAAAATTAACCCACACAAAACAAAATGAGATCTTTGTATTGCAGTGCTGGGTTAATAATGATAATTGAGTGAAATTATTTAGTAGCATGTTCACCTTTTTTGAAATGTAACAGCAGTGCGATAATTTTACCCCTTTGCTCTTAAAACTTTACTAGAAAGAAAACTGCATTTATATAGCACTTTACCACATCTCTTAGAAGCAACTCAATCGCTTCGCTTAGCATGAAGTACTATACCTGTTATATTGGTAAATGAGCCAGCCATATTGTGCACAGTAAGATCCCACAAACAGCAATGCGAGGATCGACCAGTTGATCTATTTTTAGTCGTGTTGGTTGAGAGAGGAATGTTGACCAGCCTAATGCAAGGGCTTACTGTTCTTTGAATAGTGTCACAGAACGGGCAGACAGGGTCTTAGTTGTCTCAGTCAAAGGATGGGACCTCCAGCAGCATAACATTGACTCAGTCCTGCACTGGAGTGCCAGCTTAGAGTGTGTCCTCAATTCCTCAAGTGAGGTTTGAAAAGAGACCACAACCTTCTGACCTCGAGGCAAGAGCACTGTCACTGAGCCAAGCTGGCACACAGCGAATTATTCAACACATCTTTAGATGTCTCTAGCTCACAATGTAGTTGGGTGTAGGATTTGTGGCATCTGCATGAATCCTGCGTCATCTGTGTCACTTGCGTCACATAAGGAATTTCCATCTGTAGAGCGTAAAACAGATTAGAAGCTTACACCTTATATGGCAGTATCACTCACAGTGCGTACGAGGTGCCTTTAGCCATTGAAGAAGCTTATAGAGATTACCTCAATTTGTATAAATACCTCAACTGATTAACCATATTACTGGAACATAGCTACTTCTGTTGGTGCAGTGTTGGATTAGCCCTGAAGAAAACATTAGATCAAAAAAACTATATAAACAGCAAATAGTTTCCCTTTTTGAAAAGATATAAGTAGTTTAAAAATAATTTGTTTAAATACGCTCAATCATTTACTTCAAGAGTGAGAGGCAATATGCACTGCATGCTGAGTCCCTGGTGGTAATATTTCTACATTAGGGCGATGTGCACCCTTACATTTAATCTCCCCATAAGAGTCCCAATTAATAACAAAACATGGTCCATGAAATTAAAGAATAAAGGAACTCTGAACTTTCATCTCACAGTTTAAACTGATATCTATCACACCACCAGCGACTCACCTCCAGAATTTGAAACAATGCTTAACTACCAGCTCTCCATATATTGGAAGAATTTAACTAGTTGCAGGATTCCTATGAATTGTATTTTCTTCATGTGCAAACAATGAATTACTAGGCCCAAGTTTTGGCTCTGTTGCACCCCAAAAATGGATGCATTCATGGTGTAACGGAGCACATATGTGGCAGATATTACTTGCGCTCGATCACGCCAATAGTGCACGTTTCTGACAGCCTTTATGATAGACACAAGAAAGAGCCAGCAACTTCCTTACAATATTGTACTGATGTAGAAGTGAACTCATTACGGTATCCATACTATTTATCATCCTTTATGTCGGATGTAGGATCTTTCTTAACATGTTCCGTATGAATCAAGCATCCACACTTGCTCGGCTGTGCCTTTAAATCGTGGTTATTTAAAGGCACAAGCTGCAAGTTCAGTTGTATGTTTTTGTCCCAACTCAGCTGAAAGGGGTTTCTGTTACAGATTTTGGGCCACCCATTTTTGTTTATACCTACGTATTAGAGAATTCCTTATGCGAATCCCTCTATATTTATGCCTCCAAAGTCCTTGAACGTGTTGTCGCCTCCCAAATCCGTGTCTTTACCACAGCTCCATGTTTGAATCTCTCCAATCAGGTTTCTGCCCCCGCCACAGCACTGAAATGGATCTAAGAAAAGTCACAAATGACAAAGTACAAAATTCAAAGAAGCTAACTGCTTTCTGAAAGAGGAGTTAATGGGTAAATGGATAGCAAGGCTGGCTGCTGGTTTTCAGTGGAAGTTGGTTGGGATTCAAGAGGCCCTGTACCTTTTGTGCTACTGATTTGCACATATCTATTGTTACTGTGGCTGGCTGCTCCTTTCTGCTTTCTGGCACATCTACTGTCACAGGGACCTGGCTGTGGCATTGCCCTAAGATACATCAGCCTCATCTATGCCTGATCTGGCAATACTCAGCATCTCCACTAATCTATGTAGGAGAAAACCTCAGGGCAGGAATTTGATCTGTGAAGCCCTACCTCATGGCGCACTCTATTCAACGCCCCAGCATGCAGAAACCAGATAGCCTCTTGTATACTGGAACTCATCTTCTATAACAGCAGTCTGAGCATTTACAAGAGGTACTCTGACTGGGTTTAGGATCAGTGCCACTGTCGGGCTCTGATGCCAATGCCCCTGAAGTTCCCATATGCTAATTAGTAAACCACTGTGTAGAAGACCATTCCAACACAACTGCACACACAGTGAGTTGGGGAACTCCTTCACACTATTAACCAGACCTTGCAGGGTATTTTGGACAGACCGTCAGTGACTCCTCAGACATCAGTTTCCTTTATATACAGGTCTGAGAGGTCTGAATCTCTAGTAACTGTACAGGAGGAAGAAACTAAGTTGGTCTTCCAGTCTGCAAGTTCCCACTTTTGCTCTATGACCAACATTTACTCCTTCACATGCATGTCCTGAAACTCACCTGGTATTATGTCCTGAAGCTCACTATTTAAATCTTTTAGGGTGTGCAACAGTTGACAAGAGTGGCTCAGGACACTGAGGTACTGGCTTGCTTGTTACCACTGACAGTGGTAGCAGGCTGTTTTGCCAGACATACACAAATAGATGAGGAACAACATGTTATATAGCTGGCTCCAAGAAACACTTTCAAACAGCATTTACATTGCAATATACTGTGTCTGCTATTCTTGTGATTGAGTGCATGTCTGTCGGTAAGTTTGTGCATGAATGAGTAGGGGGACAAGTCACAATGAGTAGGAACTGTATTTGCCCTGTGTTTGGAGAGGGCCTCCAGCTTACCCTTCTCCACTTCCTGCAATATGGTAAGCATGCAAAGAGCTGTAAGGTGTCTGGATACTATGGAGGACCCATTATAAAAAGATTAGCAGGTTATGTGGAAATACATTTGGCATGCATATTTGGGACAACTACTTGTTACAGGAAACTGTTGTGTAGCCTTACCTTGACAGTTTTCCTGAGGTATGCTATCTTCTACCTCATCTGGATCAAGGTTCTATTAGCGTTTCTGACAAGATTCATCCTGTCCGGTGTTTTGAACACTCTTCAGTGCAGGATGCCCTTGAGTGCCAAAGAGGGCAGTCTACCCTTACCTCACTTCACCTGGCATGAATTCCAGCACTGCATCAGTGAATCTAGGCATGTGTAAACGAGAGCTATCCATATTACTGGAATTCTGCAGCTTTAAGTCAAAATACAGTCCTTTAATTTCCATAAGCTGTATGATTGCTCTTTCAAGCAATGAGAAAAGTCAGCAATATCTCTCGTATTGTGCCATTCCCGGTCAAATTGTGTCCCAACAGGAATTTCTATCTAAAATACACTAATCCCAAACATTCAGAGTAAATGGCGAGGTAAATGTAATTGAGAGGTCGCACAACACCAGGTTATAGTCCAACAGTTTTATTTGAAATCACAAGCTTTCGGAGCTATCGATTGCTCCTTCCTCAGGTGAAGTAAATTAGATACAGAATCGCCAAAGCATATATAGATAGAAAACAAAGCATGTGTACTCATGAGAAACACTCACATTGCACTGTTTATGACAGATTTGCTTGCAAACAGGAATTTAGAGGCTTATATTACTAATGAAAGCTATGGTGCTTCTATTACTGCAAATAGCACAATGAATTCTTGAAAACATGGGAAAAGTGGCAGAACTAAAAGATAATAGTGAAATTGTGGTGAGAACTATATTGTTCCCATTATTGTTTATTGACAGCATCCATAAAATGTTTGCATCAGGTTTTGAGTTAATGGGTGCATCTTTGTCATTGTCTATCATTGCCCATCTGTCTTTACTCTCTCTCATTAGATCCTCTATTGTACTTATCTTCAAATTTTACAGCAGTGTATTTATCCCACAATAGATGTGGCAGATAATGTTCTCACTGAAAACAGCTTGAAGAAAAGTACTTGTATTGAAAATTAGGAAATCAGTCTTGTTGCACTCAAATATTATCACGATAAAGCTTTATTACATTTGGGCTATCATGCAAGACTAACTTCTGAAGAATACAACTATTTTTAGATTACAGTTGATTAATTGCACCACTATGAATAATGGCCTCTTCATTACATTAGTTTGGCAATTGACCTTTTACTCCATGTAATTTTAAGGCAATTAATTTATAGAATTTTTTTTCAGTGTGGTTACTGCCAGGGTTCACTTTGCAAAATCTGTTAGTTGCAGAGTGTTTTATAAAATCACTAGGGGCAGATCAGTCCATATGGGTTTTATGGATGAATATATGAGCAGTCTTTTCTTCACTTGCAGTGAATGTGTATTGTATTACATCGTTACTGCTGGGATAGAAGAACAGTTCTTCATGTTTGTAGGATGAACATAATGCAATAATTGTGGAATAACAGAAATGCTGGTAATACACATGTAACTGTGTACCATAGTAATTTAAAATAAAGTATGATGAGTTATATATCACTTGACTCAGTGTTACCTCTGCTCCAAACATACTTAATCCACAAAATGTATCATTTAAATGTAACTAGTTTATGGGGGAAAATGAGGCAATTTCAATTTATTTTTAATTATCAAATATATGTACTTTTGAAAGAGACTTATAATATGAGGTACTTAGTGTGAAAATGGACTGAAGGATTTTGTTAGCTAAAAGAAAACATTTAAGAATTTTAACAAATTTCGATTAAAGCCTCAGAAAGTTTACTTCTTTTGAAGGATCACCCAAGACAAAGCTTGATCTTCGTCTTACTCATTATAACATTAGAAACGATTTAGTTTATGCACTCTGGGTAATTAAATCATTAACTCATTTATAAAGAACGCGTTTATTATTTTGATATACCTAGTGAATCATAGAATCACAGAAATTTACAGCACAGAAGGAGGCCATTCTGCCCATCGTGTCTGGGCTGGCTGAAAAAGAGCTATCCAGCCTAATCCCACTTTACAGCTCTTGGTCCACAGCCTTGTACGTTACGGCACTTCAAGTACATATTCAAGTACCTTTTAAATGTGATGAATGTGTCTGCCTCTACCACCCTTTCAGACAGTGAGTTCCAGACCCCCACCACCCTCTGGGTGAAAGAAGTTCTTTTCAACTCCCCTCTAATTGTTCTACCAATTACTTTAAATCTATGCCCCCTGGTTATTGAGCTCTCTGCTAAGGGAAATAGGTCCTTCCTATCCACTCTATCTAGGCCCCTCATAATTTTATACACCTCAATTAAGTCTCCTCTCAGCCTGCTCTGCTCCAAAGTAAACAACCCCAGCCTATCCAATCTTTCCTCATAGCTAAAATTCTCCAGTCCTGGCAACATCCTCGTAAATCTCCTCTGTACCCTCTCTAGTGCAATCACATCTTTCCTGTAATGTGGTGATCAGAACTGTACACTGTACTCTAGCTGTAGCCTAACTAGTGTTTGCTGTAGTGAGCAGAGAAAATCTTTCTCCTCGCCCTTCCCTGTGCTGAATTCCAGCTGCAACAGGGTTTTCACCTGGAAAACCTTGTTTGTTATTTCACCTTTGCTTTCCTTGAGTTAAGCCTGGGTTTCTGTGCTGATCTCATGTGTACCAACCTCAGGAGATGTTGAGTGGCGACCAAGTTCTTCCTCTCAAGGAAGAAACAAAAACTGGAGGAGAGTCACATAGAGAGATCACTGGCAGTCTTCTTAGCTAGGCATACTGCATACCACAACAATACTGCAGAAAGAGAAGGAAATGAAAATAGCTGAAAAGATGTCACATGCTCAACAACAGAAAAGATAACTGGATAAATTCACTGATTCCCAATCACACTTGAAGAGAACAAGTTGCAGAATTGGCGATAGTGTTAGTCATACCTCAGATCTGCGCCTCTTGTATGCAGCTCCCTGAAGTGAGAGTGCGATTGGTGAATTTGCCCTTGCATAATACAGCTGAATTTCTTTTTATACAAGGGGCGATTTTCCTTGATCACAAATCAAGAATTCTAAAAATTGCAGGTTCTGCACACCCAAATTCCTGTTATGTGCAAATTTGGAAAATTATCCCTGTAATATCTAAAATGCGAGGTTTGCTATTTAGTGTTTACCAAAAACCAAGAGAATTCTATAAAATTCTATCTTTTTAAGAGAATAGATTTTAATGATATCAATAATATAATCATAAAACAATAACTTAGGCTTACATAGCAAACTTCATGTGAAGCTAATGTCACAAAGCACTTTACATGTGATGGGGTGACCATCAAAGGAGAATTGGAGGAAGGCTGAAGGCATGGTCGAAGTGATAAAGAGGAAGTAAGAGCACAGGCACAGTAAGACAGTGAGGAACACCGAGAAAACTCAAGGAATTTGAGCTGAACAAAATCAGAATAGTTACAGAAGGTGAAGCAGAAAAGTAAAAAGATAGAAATGAAAAGCAGAAAAGGTTAGCATGGTGAAAGGATCAGTATGAGAAAGAAAATGGAATATCAGGAAAAAAGATGTCAATGTTGATAAATGTCAAAAATCAACACAAATGAGCGAACTAGAAATGATAAAGAATTAGCCAGAAATGGATAAAATAATGAGGAACAAATCATTTTAATTAGTGTGGGAGAGCAAAGGATGAAAGAAAGCAGAGAATTATAGAATAAAAAATAATTATAGGAACAGAGATAGGGACTGGATTAAATGGAAAAGAATCAGGAATTATGATGAGGTGAATGAAAATGACAACAGTTAAGAGTAATAGATTAGTGAAACGAAGGGTGAAAGAAATCATTATATTATTTCTTCAGATGTAAAAATGAGGTCTGAGAAGATGAAATGAGATAGTAATGTTCCAATTCAGATACTGAATCTTATTTTAATAAAGCATTCTAATTAATATTAGAAAATATTCTGGAATGGTAATTAAAGATTCATATAGTCAGTGAAGGGCTTTGAGATAATAGGTAGACAGCGTTAAGACTGTAATGGAAGAGCCATGATAGGATCGATGTGATGTCATTCTGTGGCATCTCCCTTATGGTATAATGAGACACTAATGAAGAAGTTAATGATCATTGATACCCTGAAGAGATAGAGTGAATATACCAACAGTGTCTATAAATTGTAAAATTAATTGTTGGGAAAATAAGGAACTAATCGAGAGATTTAATTACAAAGAACATAAGTAAGAAAGGACCATTTGATCTATCAAGCCCATTCCCACCATAGACCATTTTTAATTTGCAGAGAACCTTGGCCAACAAAAGACAGAAAAGTGATCCTGATGTGAAACAGTGTAAGAGAAAGTAATGTGAGCATTATGTAATATTATGTTGTATTAATTACAATTACTGTTTTTTATTAGAAAATCATTTCCAAGAGGGCACAGTCTGATTGCAGCAACATAACTGAGATCAATTAAAAGCACAAACTCGGAATCAAACCAGGGTCCTCATAGAATCATAGAATTTTACAGCACAGAAGGAAACCATTCGGCCCATTGTGTCCGTGCCAGTCAAAAAAGAGCTATCCAGCCTAATCCCACTTTCCAGCTCTTGGTCCGTAGCCTTGTAGGTTACGGCACTTCAAGTGCATATCCAAGTACTTTTTAAATGTGATGAGGGTTTCTGTCTCTACCACCCTTTCAGGCAGTGAGTTCCAGACCCCCACCACCCTCTGGGTGAAAAATGTTCTGCTCAAATCCCCTCTAATCCTCCTACCAATTACTTTAAATCTGTGCCCACTGGTTATTGACCTCTCTGCTAAGGGAAATAGGTCCTTCCAATCTACTTTATCTAGGCCCCTCATAATTTTATACACCACAATTTAGTCTCCTCTGTTCCAAAGAAAACAACCCCAGCCTATCCAGTCTTTCCTCATAGCTAAAATTCTCCAGTTCTTTTATTTATTCACGGGCTGTGGACATCGCCGGCAAGGTCAGCATTTATTGTCCATTCCTAATTGCCCTCGAGAAGGTGGTGGTGAATACAACTGAGTGGCTTGCTAGGCCATTTCAGACGGCACTTAAGAGTGAACCACATTACTGTGGGTCTGGAGTGATATATAGGCCAGACCGGGTAAGGATGGCAGATTTCCTTACCCAATCCGGTGGTTCATGGTCACCATTACTGATACTAGCATTTTTTTTAAATTCCAGATTTGTTTAAATATTTTGAATTTAAATTCCCCAGCTGCCATGGTGGGATTTGGACTCATATCTCTGGATTACTAGTCCAGTAACATAACCACTATGCTACCATACTCCTCTGTACCCTCTCTTGTGCAATCACATCTTTCCTGTAATGTGGTGACCAGAACTATACGCAATACTCTAGCTATGGCCTAGCTAGTGTTTTATACGGTTCAAGCATAACCTCCCTGCGCTTACATTCTATGCCTCAGCTAATAAAGGAAAGTTTCCCATATGCCATATGCCTTCTTAACCACCTTATCTACCTAACCGCTACCTTCAGGGATCTGTGGACATGCACTCCAAGGTCCCTCTGTTCCTCTACATTTCTCGGTATCCCACCATTTATTGTGTAATACACCTCACACTTCTCTGGATTGAATTGCATTTGCTGCCACCTGATCAGTGCATTGATATCTTCCTGCAGTCTACAGCTTTCTTCCTCACTATCAACTACATGGACAATTTTTGTATCATCTGCAAACTTCTTAATCATGCCCCTACATTGAAGTCTAAATCATCGATATATACCACAAAAAGCAAGGGACCTAGTACTGAGCCCTGCGGAACCCCATTGGAAACAGCCTTCCAGTCACAAAAACACCTGTTGACAATGACCCTTTGCTTCCTGCCATTGAACAAATTTTTGATCCAACTTGCCACTTTCCCTTGGATCCCGTGGGCTTTTACTTTTCTGACCAGTCTGCCATGTGGGACCTTGTCAAAAGCCTTGCTAAAATCCATGTAGACTGCATCAGAGGCACTACCCTCATCGACCCTGCTTGTTACCTCCTCAAAAAATTCAATCATGTTAGTCAGACACGACCTTCCTTTAACAAATCGATGCTGACTGTCCTTGATTAAGCCGTGTCTTTCTAAATAACGATTAATACTGTCCCTCAGAATTTTCTCTAATAATCTGGCCACCACAGAGGTTAGGTTGACTGGCCTGTAATTACTTGGTCTGTCCCTTTTTCCCTTTTTAACCAGCGGTACAGCATTAGCAGTCCTTCAGTCCTCTGGCACCACACCTGTAGCCAGAGAGGATTGGAAAATGATGGTCAGAGCCTCTGCTATTTCCTCCCTTGCTTCTCTTAACAGCATGGGATACATTTCATTTGGGCCTGGTGATTTATCTACTTTCAAAGATGCTAAACCCCTTAATATTTCCTCTCTCACTATGTTTATCTCATTTTACACTCCTCCACCTTAACTATAATGTCTGCATTGTTCCTCTCTTTTGTGAAGACAGATGCAAGGTATTCATTAAGAACCATACCCAGGTCTTCTGCCTCCACACACAGGTTACCTTTTTGGTCTCTAATAGGCCCTACTCTTTCCTTAGTTATCTTAGGTATTTGTAAAACCTCTTTGGGTTTTCCTTGATTTTACTTGCCAATATTTTCTCATGCCCTCTCTTTGGTTTCCTAATTTCCTTTTTAATTTCACCCCTGCACTTTCTATACTCCTCTAGGCTTTCTGCAGTATTTAGCTCTCTAGATATCTGACATAAGCTTCCCTTTTTTGCCTTGTCCTACCCTGTATGCCTCTTGACATCCAGGTGGCTCTAGATTTGGGCGTCCCACCCTTTTTCTTTGTGGGAACATATTTCTTCTGAATCCTCACTATCACCTCCTTGAATGCCTCCCACTGCTCTGACACTGATTTACCTTCAAGTAGCTGTTTCCAGTCCACTTTTGCTAAATCACATCTCAGCTTAGTAAAATCGTCCTTTTCCCCAACTTTTACTCCTGGTCTATTTTTGTCCTTTTCCATAACTACACTAAATCTAACTGAATTATGATCACTACCACTAAAATGCTCTCCCACTGATACCCCTTCCACCTGCCAGATTCATTCCCTAAAACTAAGTCCAGAACCGTCCCCTCTCTTATTGGGTTTGTTACGTACTGGCTAAAAAAGTTCTCCTGAATGCATTTTAAGAATTCTGCGCCTTATATACCTTTTATACTGATTCTATCCCAGTTATTATTATTAGGGTATTTGAAATCCCCGACTATTACTTCCCTATTGTTTTTGCACTTCTCAGAAATTTGCCTTATTTGCTCTTCTATCTCCCTCTGACTATTGGGGGTCTATAGTACACTCCCAGCAGTGTGATTGCCCCTTTTTTGTTCTTCAATTCAACCCATATGGCCTCATTTGATGATCCTTCTAACATAGCATTGCTCCTCACAGCTGTAATTGTTTCTTTAATCAATATTGCGACCACCCCCCTCCTTTTTTATCTCACTCTCTATCTCATCTGAAAACCCTGTAACCAGGAATTTTGAGCTGCCTTTCCTGCCCTTTTTTCAGCCATGTTTCAGCCATAGCTATGATATCATACTTCCACGTATTTATCTGTGCCCTCAGCTCATCTGCCTTATTCACTAGACTCCTTGCATTGAAGTATGTACCATTAAGCTCTGCCAAACTCCTTTGTTGTCTATTTTCTAGCCTTTGTTTCCTCTGCCTTCCAAACTCACTTACTAATTTACTGCTTTCCATTTACAGCTTTGCTTCTCTCCCTTCTGAATCTACGCTCAGGTTCCCATCCCCCTGCCAAGCTAGTTTAAACTCTCCCCAACAGCACTAGAAAACACCCTGCAAGGATATTGGTCCCGGCCCTGTTGAGGTGCAAACCGTCCGGCTTGTACAGGTCCCACCTCCCCCAATACCTCAGGAATCTAAAGCCCTCCCTCCTGCACTATCTCTCCAGCCACACATTCATCTGCTCTATCCTCCTTTTTTTATACTCACTAGTGCGGGCATCAGGAGTAATCCGCAGATTGAGGTCCTGCTTATTAACCTCTTTCCCAGCTCCCTAAACTCTGCCTTCAGGACCTCATCCCTCTTTCTACCTATGCCATTGGTACCGATATGGACCACGACGTCTGGCTGTTCACTCTCCCCGCCGCCACCCCCCCCCCCCCAATAGAATGTCCTGCAGCCGCTCGGTGACCTCCTTGACCGTGGCACCATGGAGGCAACATACCATATTGGAGTCACGTCTGCAGCCACAGAAACGCTGTCTGTTCCCCATACTATTGAATCTCCTGTCACTATTGCTTTCCTGACCTTCCTCCCCCCCTTACAACTGAGCCACCCATGGTGCCGTGGACTTGGTTCTGGCTGTACTCCCCAGAGGAACCATCCCCCTCACCATTACCGGTTAGAGAGCGAAATGCACTCAGGGGACTCCTGCACTTCCTGCCTGGTCCACCTTGTCTGTCTGGCGGTCATCCATTTCTTCTCTGTCTGCAAACATTTAAGCTGCGGGGTGACCACCTCCTGAAACGTGCTATCCATGTAGCTCTCAGCCTCACGGATGCACTGTAATGACACCAGCTGCTGCTCAAGCTCCGAAACCTGGAGCTCGAGCTCCTCCAGCTGACGACACTTCCTGCACATGTGGTTGCCCAGGACACGAGAAGCATCCTGGAGTCCCCACATGGCACAGGATGTGCATTCGACAGGACTGAAGTTCCCTGTCATGCCTCTATTTATTAGACTACGAACTAAACTTCTTAGTTTAACCCACTGCCCTAACTTAGAGAGAAAAGAGACAAAATGATTTACTCAGGTTTAATAAGAATCACTGAGATACTAAACACAAAGAGGGTTGCTTTGTGCCAACCGTTAGTGGCCCCCAGGGGGTGCTAATGGGGCGCAAAGCCCCTAGCACCCAGCGCCGCTAACGCCTCCCTTGAAATTCAGCGGGAGGTTGGCGGTGGCAGTAGCCGGTTGCGCCCCGCGGCGCTGCACCTCCGGCGATGACGTCATCACCGTACGCAGCGTCCCGCTCACGCTCCGGCCGCAAACTTCAGTTGCGCCCCCTGACCTATCGCCGGACGATATGTCCAACAGGGTCAGGGTGGCGTTTTTGCAGCTGCAGTGGTGTTAGTTAAAGGGCAGATGTCGGGCGGCCATTTTTTTTTGGCTGCCTGCCAGCACCTGTCCCCTTCCCCTTTTTTATACGGGGTGCCGGCCGCGATCGCTCAGCCCGGCACTCCTCTTGAGTGCTGGGTTGCTTTCCCGGCACCCCGCTCCCCGGTTGTCCAGCAGGGCCACGGTGCGCACAGCACATGGCCCCTCCCCTTTAATCAGGGGAGGGAGGCCTGTAATATCGCGGCGCTACGTGCCAACGCGCGTGGCATTGTTGCACGTAGTGCCGCGATATTCACTGCTAGCGCCCCAGGAAGGAGGGGGAGCGTTTCCAGTAGCACCCAGCCTCCTGCTTGGGGGGCTACCACTGAATTTATGGCGCAGGGCCCGGCGAAGTTAGCGCCCCAAAGGGGGCGCCACCGAATTTTTCCCCCAAAGAACCTAAATATTAGATATCTAGATAGTTAACTTAGAATCCTCGGGTTCTGTGGCTCCACTCCTTCTTTTAAGTTGGACCTGAGAAACTGCCTTCCTCCTCTCCACCGAATTCCTTCTCACACCAAATTCTTCCATTCCGTCTGTGATCCACTCCAATTGCGATTCACCCAGCTCTGTCTCCAAGCTGTGGGCTCAAGCTCCGTCTCCAAGCTGTGGGCTCAAGCTCTGTCTCCTAGCTGTGTGCTCAAGCTCTGTCTCCAAGCTGTGTGCACAAGCTCTGTCTCCAAGCTGTGGGCTCAAGCTCCGTCTCCAAGCTGTGGGCTCAAGCTCTGTCTCCAAGCTGTGTGCACAAGCTCTGTCTCCAAGCTGTGGGCTCAAGCTCTGTCTCCAAGCTGTGGGCTCAAGCTCTGTCTCCAAGCTGTGTGCACAAGCTCTGTCTCCAAGCTGTGTGCTCAAGCTCTGTCTCCAAGCTGTGTGCACAAGCTCTGTCTCCAAGCTGTGTGCACAAGCTCTGTCTCCAAGCTGTGTGCACAAGCTCTGTCTCCAAGCTGTGTGCACAAGCTCTGTCTCCAAGCTGTGTGCACAAGCTCTGTCTCCAAGCTGTGTGCTCAAGCTCTGTCTCCAAGCTGTGTGCTCAAGCTCTGTCTCCAAGCTGTGTGCTCAAGCTCTGTCTCCAAGCTGTGTGCTCAAGCTCTGTCTCCAAGCTGTGTGCTCAAGCTCCTCTGACTTGTTTGCCTCAGTCGCTACCTTTAATAAATGAAAATCTGTGGAGCTTTAATGCCGCTCTTACGTTTTGGAATCAGCACAGGTTGATTTTCCGTTCAGTTTTCTATCCATCTCCTCCTCTGTGGTGTGCATCCGCTTATCATAAGATCAGGATCGTCCCATTATGTGAAGGAGAGCACGGGATTTCTGCTGGTATTCTCATCAACATTTACCCCTCAACCACACTAGATTAGTCAATCATTTATGTTGTTGTTTGTAGGACGTTGCTGTATGCAAATTGGCTGCCATATTTGTTTACACAGTGACGAGGCTTTAAAAGTAAATCATGTGAAGCGCTTTCAAACATTCTGAGGGCATAAAGGCGCATAAGAAACACAAGTTCTTTCTCTTTCTTTTCTTATGAAATAAACAATTGCGCCAGAAATTCGGCTTTCCGGCTTCCTGCGGGTGCAAGCATCGTGCGCGTACTTGCCTACCGCGCCTGCCGTTGTGCTTTGGGCCCACGAGGACTTCGGCTCCTGGGCCTCCTGCAGCTGCCGGCGCGCAGTGCTTGCGTATCCCAGGGGCGCAGTTAGTTCGAAGCGTCCCCTGGGATCACGTGGGCCATGGAGAGCCAATCCTAACAGGGCATTTTCATTCATAGATTTGACAGGAAGACCTGTCAAATCTATGAATAGAGATCGGCCCCAAAACCACACTTAAACTTCAAATAAAAATTTTTTTTAAATCACATTTTTAAAATAACTATAAGTTACATAAATTAACTACTTTAAACAAAAATTTAAATTTTTGAAAAAATTAATTATACTTTTTAACAGTGCTAAAAATAAACTTACCTTTCTTTAAAGTATCTAAAAAAGATAAACCTGTTGAAAAAATGTTTAAATTGTAATTAATTAACCACTTACCTTGTTAAAAACAGGCCTTGCGCCTCCTTTTTAAAAGCGCAGCTTCTCCATACTTACCCTCCCGGAAAAACCTGAAAAAAAACCCAAAGTTCGCTGCGTGCGCGCAGCCTCTCCCGCGCACGCGTTCGACTTCTGAACCGCTCCCTTCAGGGGAACGGAAGTTCCGGTTTCCCGCGCATGCGCAGTGCATGCAGGAAACCGGCACTTCAGGTGGCCTTACAGGTGAGTACACAGCGCGTACTCACCCGACAAGAGCCGAATTTCTGGCCCATTATAGAAGTCCTGCCTTTCCGAAATTTGAAAACTATCTGCTGTAAAGAAAAGAATTCTGTAATTTCTCTACAATTTAGGGTGTGCAATTTTTTTTAAGTACTTGAGGCCTTAAAAAGTCCCCTAATGTTGGACTGATTTGTGGATAAATGGCTGAAGCCGACATATTTCCATATACTTGTGGCAGGATATTAAAATTACACACACAGCCTTGTCTGAACATGTCTCATCTCTAATTGCATCTTACCCAGCTGCTCTTCAGAGTTCATGACGTGGAATAATCTGACTGCCTGCTTGTCTCTCTTTTGGGATTTTTTTATTTGAGGGCTGCAAATTAGGTAACATCTTATAATTGGAACATTTTAGACTTCATGACGCAAGTAAACATTCAGGGCCATATTATATTCTTGTGGTTTGTGTTAGTTTTAGCACATCGTTGTTTGTACTGGAGCTTTAATGTATATTACATTGCACAGAGTATTTATTGATACTATTTTAAAAATTCAAATTCGTATTTTTTGTTGAATTTGGGGCTAATTGTGGGATGTTCGTGATGTGGAATTGAACATTTTTCAATGTTTTGCACCTAATGATATTATCAAGCACTCACAGGACTTAGATGTAGAGTAAAGCTCCCTACACTGCTCCAGCAATGGGTATGACCTCTGTGCATTTGTGCAACAAAATTATAAATGTGTTCATTTTAAATAAGTTTACACTGTCTTAAGCCCACCATCGGAAGAGAATAAGATTTAAAGTACAAACATATTAACCACCGAGAGTGCAGAATACTTCTGAAATAAAATGCTATCATGTAGGGTTTGCACTTAAATGGAACGAGAGCTGACACCAGCCTCAGGAATAATTACATCATGCAGTGTCATTCTGAAGAGCAGTAGTGCTCTGAAAATCTGCGTGCAAAATGGGGGATGCCTGCAAGCATCCCACTATACAGGAGAGCTCTTAGATTATTCAAAAATCTAATTTGTACTTTGCATGGTAACACTGTCTACCAATTCATAATAGAAATGTCACTAAAGTGGTATTTATGAGCCTCCCTAAGGCATTCATTTGGTGAAATTCTATTCACTTTGTAATGAAACTCATATAACGCAATCTTGAGATCAGTCAAACTTGCTAGCGCAATGCTGGGAGTAATAGTATTTAAATATTGAAACGAAAAATCCCAAGAGGAGTATCCTATCTCTTTAAAGATGAAAATAAATATATGTACATTCTGATGACTCAACAGGCATTCTTTAAATATGAAATAACAGTTCCTACAAATGTGAATTATTTAAGGTCAAGCCACAAAGTAAGAGAACCATATTAGATTTTCAGCTGCATTACTGGACAAGTAGCTTTGTAGCAATGCACTGTAAAGTGTTCAAGTCTTAGATTTTGCTGGAGATTTTACTGAATTCAAGCCCCGCTTCCAGGACCTCTGCACATAATCTAGGCTAACAATTCCGTGTAGTACTGGGGGAGTGCTGCACTGTTGGAGGTGCCCTCTTTCAGATGAAAGATTAAACCAAGGCCCCATCTGCTTGTTCAGGTGGACGGAAAAGATCCCATTACACTATTCAAGTAGCAGGGGAGTTTGCGTGGTGTCCTGGCGAATTATTATCCCTCAGGTTATACCACCAAAAGTCGGTTAAGTGGTCATTTACCTTATTGCTGTTTATACAACCACGTGTGAAAACTGGCTACCGTTTATCTCTACAAAACAACAGTGATTACACTTCAAAAATAATAAATTGGCTGCAAAGCACTTTGTAATGTCTTGAGGATGTGAAAGGCATTATATAAATACAAGCTTTCTTTCTACTAAATGCGCTAATAGTTCTGTTAAAGTTTCAAATGAATCCCACAATATAATTTCAGGGCCATTATGTCTCAAAGTCTTGTTATCACAGTGAAATTAAGTTTAAAAAATGCACCACTATCGCAAAAAATATCTCCATTAAATTTATTTTGTATTTTCTTCCATTCTGCCCCCTTCTCATTTTTGATACTAGGCCAATTCTACACAAAAATGTGCCATTAACTAAAGAAATCTAAACTTTAATTGCTTCCCTTAAACTCTTTGAAGTAATGTGAGCAATGTTAACCCATTTAAAATAAACAAATTAACATCTCCATTAAAACAGTGGAGATGAATCTGATACGAGGGCATTAAGTCATTGTATGATAACATCACAAAGTAATTTCCAGGCTTTACTTTGGTACAGCAGTTTTACAAAGTATATGGCTGTAGGTAAACTCTTCAAAAAATATTTAATGTAAATAAGTGGTATACACAAATTATGACAGAGCTTGTAACTTATGACAAAATAAACCATCAGTGAGTCAAGACAACATAACTCACTTGCCCTCAGGCACAAGTTACAATGTCAAGTGATGGTTTCATTTTCAGAGATTCGCAAAGTCCTGTCATGTGTTTTCTATGTAACCTATTATTACTGATTCACCGGCATACATTCAGAGCAGAACTTCCTCCCACATAATGCTATGCTATAGCGTTCAACCATGAAGGAAGCAGTAATGTGCAATTTGATTCTGTTGCCATTTTCTTCAGTGCAGATGCTGTCTTGTTTGCTTAATGGACTTGCCCAGTTAAATGCATAAAGTCTCCTGGTCCTGACACTATGCAATTGTGGAAACTGTAGGTATGCCCCCGTTCAACTGCAATTGTGTTGATTGATTGTTTTCATGAATTATGGGCTTGGGGACGTGTGGAATTATTTACTTGATAACTCCATTGTTTACCAATGATAAAATAGGGGAAGAATACACAAAATTAGAATATTATTTATCTGAATTTGCTTAATTACATTTACTTGTTATATACAATATAAATCTCAACAGCTGTTAAGCTTTTTTATTTGATTTCTTTGTTATGGTTCTCAGTGAATTAGACCTTGAAGGCACATTCAATTAGATTGTCACCACTAGAATTTGAGAATGAATCTTATTAAATAATCAATTAATATATCTCTGTCTGAATACTTTATATTCAGTTTTTTTAACAATAAACTTTTTTACATGACATAAAAGAAAAAAGACTTGCATTATAGAGAAGTTATGCTGAACCTTTATAAAGCGCTGGTTAGGCCACAACTGGAGTATTGCGTCCAGTTCTGGTCATCACACTTTAGGAAGGATGTGAAGGCCCTCGAGAGGGTGCAGAGGAGAGTTACCAGAATGGTTCCGGGGATGGGGGGTCTTAGCTACAAGGACAGGTTGGAGAAGCTGGATTTGTTTTCATTAGAGCAAAGGAGGTTGAGGGGTGATTTGATAGAGGTGTACAAGATTATGATGGGTTTGGATAGGCTAGATGGGGAAAGGTTGTTCCCACTAGTTGATGGTACAAGGACTAGGGGACACAGATTTAAGGTTTTGGGCAAGAAATACAGGGGGGATATGAGGAAAAACTTTTTTACGCAGCGAGTGGTGATGACCTGGAATTCGCTGCCGACGGAAGTGGTGGAAGCGGAGACACTCAATATTTTCAAGGGGAGACTGGGTAGGCACTTAAGGGAAATAAACTTGCAGGGCTACGGGGATAGAGCGGGGGAATGGGACTGCCTGGATTGCTCTACAGAGAGCCAGCGCGGACTCGATGGGCCGAATGGCCTCCTTCTCTGCCGTTATGACTCTATATAGCGCCTTGCATGACTACCAGATGTCCAAACGCTTTACAGCCAATGAAGTACTTTTTGAAGTGTAGTTACTGTTCTAATGTAGGAAATGCGGCAGACAATTTGCGCACAGCAAGCTCCACAAACAGCAATGTGATGATGACCAGATAATCTGTTTTTAGTGATGTTGATTGAGGGATAAATATTGGCTAGGATAACGCCCTGCTCTTCTTCGAAATAGTGCCATGGGATCTTTTAAGTCCACCTGAGAGAGCAGACGGGGCCTCCGTTTAACATCTCATCCGAAAGACGGCACCTCTGATAGTGCAGCACTCCCTCAGTAATGCACTGGAGTGTCAGCCTAGATTTTTGTGTTCAAGTCTCTGGAGTGGGACTTGAACCCTCTGGCTGGAATTTTGCCGGTCCTCAGAGTGTGGGATTGGAGGCGGGACTGCTGTCAAAATCACAAAGATTGACAGCGGGTAGAAAACCCACTGTCAACCCGCCTCCAATCAATCTTCCCAAGTGTCGGGTCCCCGATTTGCACATGGACCCGACTCCTAGCAGCGGGAAGAGGATTACAGCCACTTACCTGCCTGTTAACAGGCTCTTTTTCAATTTTGCCGCTTCTGCCTCGGGGTTCCCGACGTCCGGACACCACGCCAGGTAAGTGTGGCGTGTTGTGAGTCGGCTGTAATGTTTCTGCATTGATGACAGCTGCAGAAGTAGTGTAAAGGGTCCAATGGTGCACTGGTGAGTTTCAGAGGTAAGAAAATGTTGGGAAAATCATTTTTAATGCATTTACACTTTTCTGCAGGTAACAAGTTTTGAATTGGCTGTCTATTCCCACCTCATTGGGAGAACCTCTCTCACCAGTGACAGATCGCTTCTGTAACCTCACCTGCAGTTGCCATCTGTTTTAACCTATTGAGGGAGTCATTGGAGAGCCTGGGTGCAAGAGCTCACCTTTGTAAAGTGATTGTCAGTGTTTGCAGCACCTCAATGCTGTCAAACACTGAGAAATGAGCTGTCAAAGAAAAATTGTGTGTGGTCCCTTTAAGAAAACCGACCGATGACGCGTCATCAAATGACGTCATCTGACCGGCTTCCTTTTAATTGGCCAGCAAGCCCGCAGGGCGGGCTTAACAACGTCAATTGACGTAAAATCATGTCTGTGGGCCGAATGCAGTTAGGGGTGGGCTAGAACCCGGAAATCAGCTGACCCGCTCCCAAGCCACATCCATTTGCAAAATCGCAGCCACAGACCTCTGACACAGAAGCGAGGTTGCTACCAACTGAGCCACGACTGACGCAATACCTAACAGTTATTAAATACATTTTTAAACCATTCATGCAAATAAATTGACTCAAAGTGTAAATGCCATAATGCTCAAATTAATGATAAACTGTAGTGCAAATTGAAAGAATATTCTGAGGGTCTGCCAGCAGTATGTACTGGAAACCCTGCCAGCTTGCCCATATTTCCATCACTGTGCACAGAACCACTAATGTTTTATGTTCTTTGGTGTGGAACATTACCCTGGTGACTATTTGTTGTGAACAAATACCAATTTAATATCCAAGGTAAATTTATGGATCTCTTATGGCATTCAGATTCCACTAATGATCATTAGGCAAATGAGAATTTGTTTCCTATTTGTTCTTTTAATTTTATTCCCCTAAGAGAACATTGTAATCACTGGTATAGGTGAGTTGACATTAGGCTCTGTGGGACTATTGCAGTTTGGTGATTTTTTTGCTTTTTTTTAACTAAATGCAAAAGCTTTTCATTTACTTCCAGCTACTTAAAAAAAGGCTGATCAAATAATAAAGAAATGTACTTCATATACATTGGACATCTGGCATTCCTATATGTAAAAGGAATTATAAATACCGGAAGCGACAGAGCAAAGCCTGCTTTCTGTCATATTGCTTATAATTGTACTTAATCAGCACAGCAGGGTATTGTTTTAATGATCAGCACCTCTCATTTGTGTTGAAAATGTAGAATATGATTGCATTTAATAGGACTGAGAATAAATCTGCTCATAAAACACAGGAGAGAAAAACTATTTCACAGGGATGTGAAATGGTGACATTTTTTGTGTAATTGTGATGAAGTTTCTGCTCTAAGCTGTAAACAAAGCTACAGTGAGGGATCAATGCTTGCTACTGGTGATTATCCAAAGTCCTCTGAGAGTATGTGAATGAAACCTCAGTTGGCTTGTCATTCTCGTTAATGAGGGGCGATGACGCAGTCTGTCAAACCCGAGCAGACGTCACAGAGTACAGCAGTGTTTCTAGATTTTTATAACACAGACCATGCAGCTATGGAGAGAAGAAACCAGTGTGTGCTCGAACAAATAGTTGTGTCCCAGAAAACTGGGATCTTATTAAACAACAATAGAACTGCTTCTGCACAAGTTCATTTCCCTGTGGGATGAAAAATATTTCTATTACACATCCCAAGCTTCTCAGAAACTCCGTTGAATTTAACACAAGAGATTAATGCACTCTGCTGGGTTGCCATCTTTTCAGTGTGTTTACAAAGTAGTATTTCAGAGTTTTTTTTCTTAAATTTAAAGTAATTTTTGTGTATAGATTAGCTTGAGAAAGTTATTGCTGTGTCAGTCTTACCTGAGGGCTCCCGAGGTGCGTACACTTCCGCTCCTGGGCCTCTCCAAACTCGAAATGCGCAGGGCCCACGTATCCCAGAGGCACATGCAGTTCGCAAGCATACCTGGGATCACGTGGGCCAGGCCAGCCAATAGCAGAAGGGAATCTCCCTTCATACACTTGACAGATAGACCCGTCAAATATATTAATGGAGATCACCCCAAAAACACAGTAAAACTTTAAATACATTTTTAAAAAACCATCACGTTTTTAAAATGAGTCAAAATTACAATAAATTAAATATTTTAAACAAAACTTTAATTTTTTGAAAAAATAATTAAAGTTTTTACAGGGCTAAAAATAAACTTACCTTTTTTAAAAGTATTTTAAAATTATAAATGAGTGAAAAATACATTTTTTTGTACTTTTTTCAACTCTTACGCTGGTAAAAGCAGGCCTTACGCCTGCTTTTACTAGGCGTAAGATTTCGAAGGGTTTTCTGCGGGCGGAGGTTCTCCAGAAAGCGGAACTATCCGCCCGCAGAGGCTCTTCTCTAGGGCAGGCGTCCGATCTGACAAGAGCATTCTTGACAGATCGGAAATACCGGTTTTCAGCGCATGAGCTTCGCATGCCTGAAACCGGCATTTCCGATGTCCCTACGGGTGTGTACACAGCTCGTACACACCCGTAGGCATTGGAATATACGGCCCATTGAGAACAAGGTTTAACAGATTAAAAATGTTAAAGAAAATAAAGCCTTACTGTTGAGGAAACATTTTTTTTTCTAAAAAATGACTGAAGTACATGTAGAAGTTCAAATATTATTTGGTTTTCTGTTAATATCTGGAAAGTGCCACCTCTGAGATGCCTCAGCTGATAACGTGTGGTGTGGGGGGCCTGAAATTGATGCTTCACTTTAAAATCTTTCAAAAAAAATCAGTAGCACCATCAGCATTAATATGTTTCTGTCCCTTGCAGAATTTGATAATGTGTGCCACACATATCATGTGCAATTGACTATGGTGAAGGGTGGAATAAAAATACTTTCTTATTAGCACACATTAGTTTTGTAGATAGAATCTTACAACACAGAAGGAGGCCATTTGGCCCATCGTGCCTGTGCCGGCTCTTTACAAGAGTTTTCCAATTAGACCCACGCCCTTGCTCTTTCCCCATAGCCCTGCAAATGCTTCCTTTTCTTGTATTTATCCAATTCCCTTTTGAAAGTTACTATTGAATCTGCTTCCACCATCCTTTCAGTCAGTGCATTCCAGATTATAACAACTCACTGCATAAAAAAATTCTCATCTCCTAGAATCATAGAATGGTTACAGCACAGAAGTAGGCCATTCGGCCCATCGAGCCCGTGCCGCCTCTCTGCAACAGCACTTCAGCGAGTCCCACTCCCCCGCCCTTTCCCTGTAGCCCTGCAAATTTTTTCCTTCAGTTATTTATCCAATTCCCTTTTGAAAGCCATAATTGAATCTGCCTCCACCACCCTTTCAGGCAGTGCATTCCAGATCCTAACCATTTGCTGCATAAAAAAGTTTCTCCTCATGTCACCTTTGGTTCTTCTACCAATCACCTTGAATCTGTGTCCTCTGGTTCTAGACTCTTCTGCCAATGAGAACAGTTTCTCTCTATCTACTCTGTCTAGACCCCTCATGATTATGAACACCTGTATCAAATCTCCTCTCATCCTTCTCTGCTCTAAGGAGAACAACCGCAGCTTCTTCAGTCTATCCATGTAACTGAAGTCCCTCATCCCTGGAACCATTCTAGTAAATCTTTTCTGCACCCTCTCGAAGGCCATCACATCCTTCCTAAAGTGCGGTGTCCAGAATTGGACACAATTCTCAAGTTGAGGCCGAACCAGTGTTTTATAAAGGTTCAGCATAACTTCCTTGCTTTTGTACGGAACAAACGGGAAACTGTTCAACCTCCGTCGTCTCCAGTCCAGATCCAAGGTTGTCCCATCCTCTGTCATCGAATTACAGTATGCAGACGACGCTTGCGTCTGCGCACACTCTGAGGTCGATCTCCAAACCATCGTCAACACCTACACCGAAGTGTACGAGAGCTTGGGCCTTACACTAAACATCCGTAAGACAAAGTCCTCTCCCAACTTGCCCCCGCCACGACGAGGCCTTGGACAACGTGGACCACTTTCCATACCTCGGGAGCCTACTGTCAACAAGGGCAGACATCGATGACGAAGTCCAACACCGCCTTCAGTGTGCCAGTGCAGCCTTCGGTCACCTGAGGAAGAGAGTGGTTGAAGATCAGGACCTCAAACCCAGCACCAAGTTCATGGTCTGCAGAGCAGTAGTGATACCCGCCCTCCTGTATGCTTCAGAGACATGGACCATGTACAGCAGGCACCTCAAAGCACTGGAGAGGTACCACCAACGCTGCCTCCGCAAGATCCTGCAAATCCATTGGCAGGATAGGCGCACCAACGTCAATGTTCTCGCTCAGGCCAACATCCCCAGCATCAAAGCTTTGACCATGCTCGATCAGCTCCGATGGATGGGCCACATCATCCGCATGCCCGATATGAGACTCCCAAAACAAGCGCTCTACTCGGAGCTCCGACATGGCAAGAGAGCCCCAGGTGGGCAGAGGAAACGCTTCAAGGACACCCTCAAAGCCTCCTTGAAAAAGTGCAACATCCCCACCGACACCTGGGAATCCCTGGCCCAAGACCGCACAAAGTGGAGGAGAAGCATCCGGGAAGGCGCCAAACACCTCGAGTCTCTTCGCCGGGAGCAAGCGGAAGCCAAGCGCAAACAGCGGAAGGAGCACACGTCAACCCATGCACCCCAACCACCCGCCCCTTCAACCACCGTCTGCCCCACCTGTGACAGAGACTGTAGGTCCTGCATTGGACTCATCAGTCACCTGAGAACTCATTTTTCGTGTGAAAGCAAGTCATCCTCGGTTCCGAGGGACTGCCTAAGAGAGAGAGAGGCTTTTGTACTCGACACCTTTATTTATAAAGCCCAGGAATCCCGTATGCTTTTTTAACTGCTTTCTGAACCTGCCCTGCCACCTTCAACAATTTGTGCACATATACCCCCAGGTTTCTCTGTCCCTGCACCCGCTTTAGAATTGTATCCTTTAATTTATATTGCCTCTCCTCATTCTTCCTACCAAAATGTATCACTTCACAAATTTCTGCATTAAATTTCATCTGCCACGTGTCGGCCCATTCCACCAGCCTGTCTATGTCCTTTTGAAATCTATCATAAGAACATAAGAAATAGGAGCAGGAATAGGCCACTTGGCCTCTCGAGCCTGCTCCGCCATTCAATAAGATCATGGCTGATCTTGGGCTCAAAGCCACTTCCCTGCCCGCTCCCCATAACCCTTCACTCCCTTATCTTGCAAAAATCTGTCTATCTCCACCTTCAATGTATTTAATGACCCAGCCTCCAAGTCTCTCTGGGGCAGAGAATTCCACAGATTTATGACCCTCTGAGAGAAGAAATTTCTCCTCATCTCAGTTCTAAAAGGGCGACCCTTTATTCTGAAACTATGCCCCCGAGTTCTAGATTTCCCCACGAGGGGAAACATCCTCTCTGCATCTACCTTGTCGAGCCCCCTCAGTATCTTATATGTTTCAATAAGATCACCTCTCATTCTTCTAAATTCCAATGAGTATAGGCCCAACCTGCTCAACCTTTCTTCATAAGTCAAACCCCTCATCTCTGGAATTAACCTAGTGAACTGTCTCTGAACTGCCTCCAATGCAAGTATATCCTTCTTTAAATAAGGAGACCAAAACTGTACGCAGTGCTCAAGGTGTGGTCTCACCAATACCCTGTACAGTTGTAGCAGGACTTCCCTGCTTTTATACTCCAACCCCCTTGCAATAAAGGCCAACATTCCATTTGCCTTTTTGATTACTTGCATGCTAACTTTTTGTGTTTCATGCACAAGGACCCCCAGGTCCCTCTGAACTGTAGCATTTTTGAATCTCTCTCCATTTAAATAATAATTTGCTTTTTTATTTTTCCTATCAAAGTGGATAACCTCGCATTTTCCCACATTATACTCCATCTGCCAAATGTTTGCCCACTCATTTAGCCTGTCTATATCCCTTTGCAAAATCTTTGAGTCCTCTGCACAACTTGCTTTCCCACTCATCTTTGTATCATCCGCAAACTTGGCTACATTACACTCGGTCCCTTCATCCAAGTCATTAATGTAGATTGTAAATAGTTGAGGCCCCAGCACCGATCCCTGTGGCACCCCACTAGTTACCGTTTGCCAACTGGAAAATGACCCATTTATCCTGACTTTCTGCTTCCTGAGCATCTAATATCCAGGAATATTTAGTATCCAATCCTGCCCTTTTTTGAGCCAGGTCTCCGTTATTGCCACGACATCATATTCCCATGTGGCTATTTGCGCCTGCAGCTCACTTACCTTGTTTACTACGCTTTGTGCATTTGCACACATGCACTGTGAACCTATCTTAGACCTTCTTGTATTCTCTCTTAGTCTGACCCCACCTAATACTGTACTATTTCTTACTCTTGTGCTATCTGTCTCTCCCAATCCTTTGTGCACCTTGTTTCTCCTTTCTAATGCCACATCCTGGCGCCCATCCCCCTGCCAAATTAGCTTAAACCCTCCCCAACAGCACTAGCAACCCCCGTCCCCCCCCCCCCCGCCCCCCCGCCACGAGGACATTGGTCCCGGCTCTGTTGAGGTGCAACCCGTCCGGCCTGTACAGGTCCCACCTCCCCCAGAACTGGTCCCAATGTCCCAAGAATCTAAAGCCCTCCCTCCTGCGCCATCTCTCCAGCCACACATTCATCTGCTCTATCCTCCTATTTCTATACTCACCAGCTCGTGGCACCGGGAGTAATCCGGCGATTACTACCTTTGAGATCCTGCTTTTTAATCTCTTTCCTAGCTCCCTAAAATCTGCTTGCAGGACCTCATCCCTCTTTCTACCTATGTCGTTGATACCGATATGGACCACGACCTCTGGCTGTTCACCCTTCCCCCTCAGAATGTTCTGTAGCCGCTCAGTGACATCCTTGACCCTGGCACCAGGGAGGCAACATACCATCCTGGAATCATGTCTGCATCCGCAAAATGCCTTTCTGTTCCCCTACCTATCAAATCTCCTATCACTATTGCTTTCCCAATCTTCCTCCTCCCCCCCCCTGTACAGCTGAGCCACCCGTGGTGCCGTGGACTTGGCTCTGGCTGTACTCCCCAGAGGAACCATCACCCTCACCAGTATTCAGTACTGGCTAGAGAGTGAGATGCACTCCAGGGACTCCTGCACTACCTGCCTGGTCCTCCTTGTCTGTCTGACGGTCACCCATTCCCTCTCTGCCTGCACACTCTTACGCTGTGGGGTGACCACCTCCTGAAACATGCTATCCATGTAGCTCTGAGCCTCACGGATACACCGCAGTGAGGCCAGCTGCTGCTCAAGCTCCGGAATCTGGAGCTTGAGCTCCTCGAGCTGACGACACTTCCTGCACATGTGGCTGTCCAGGACACGGGAAGCATCCTGGAGTTCCCACATGGCACAAGATGTGCATTCCACGGGACTGAGGTGCCCTGCCATGCCTCTTCTTAATAGGCTATTAACTAACTTAACAGACATAAACTCGAACAATCACCAGCTACTCACCAATCAGCTCCTTCCATTGTGCTGGCATCACTTTAGGCTTTTTACCTCGCTCCCTGACGCGCGCGCTCTGGGCTCTCGGGTCTACCTTTATCTGCGACCGCTCCTCTCACTCCCCAGCAGGTCCACTCTCGGTGCCTATTAAGTTCGAGTCCTTGGGTTCTGTGGCTCCACTCCTCCTTTTCAGTTAGACCTCTCCACCGAATTCCTGCTCTCACCAATTTCTTTTACTCTGCTTGCGATCCATTCCGTTTGCATTCTCCAAGCTCTGTGCTCAAACTCTCTCTGGTTCTTTTGCCAATTATCTTAAATCTGTATCCTCTGGTTACTGACTCACCCGCTAGTGGAAATAGTTTTTCCTTATTTACTCCATTAAAACCCATCATAATTTTGAACACCTCTATTAAATCTCCTTTTAACATTCTCTGCTTTAAGCAGAACAACCCCAGTTCTAGTCTCTCCTTTTAGTGTTGCTAATCTTTCTTGTTTTTCTCTATTTTTCTAGTTCTCTAATTTATCAGTGTTGTATTGATGATATTACTCTTCTGAACATTCCTATCTTGCTCTTCATAAGCTCTAAATAAAAGAAAGAGCTTGCATTAATATAGCATTTTTCACAACCTCAGGTTGTATCAACACACTTCACAGCCAGTGAATTACTTTTGAAATGTAGTCACTGTTGTAATGTAGGATGATGCGGCAGCCAAATTGCGCACAGCAAGTCCCACAAACAGCAATGTGATAATGAGTAAATAATCTGTTTTAGTGATGTTGGTTGAGGGATAAATTTTCAATGCTAATAAAAATCTGTTTAGTTGTGGCTCAGTGAGGAGTAATTTAAGTCCATAAAATCAATGGGGATAAGTAATTAGCAATAGGAAATATAAACTACCAGTAGCAAGTTTTTCCGCACAACATTTATTCCAACTGCAATCAATCTTTTGAATTTACCTTGTTTATAACAAATGATCTCAATTTATTTATTTGGCTCAGACCCTTTGATTTTAGTCTGTTGACATTTTACCATTCTAACTCTCTGAATTTCTTAGTATTGCATTGTATTTGCATGACCTTCCCAGATAGAGGGTAATTTTCCAACATTGCTCTCCTGCCAGGGCTACATATCAGAAATTTGTCCCTGAGTGGCATATGGTTTCCTAATCCTTTCCGTTAAAGATTGGAAAATGACACCGCATGTGCCACTCTTAACAAAATCACTCCAATGGACGAGGCTCCCTTCTGGGATCACAATATCAGAGGTTTGGCTCTATAATGTCTACATAAGCACATTTTTATCAGTTCATTTGTTAGATAGGCCCAATTTTTAAATGCTTTGGGGGAAAAATTCAGTTGGTTGCGCCTCCCGTTAGCGCCTTAAGAGGGCGCTAATGGGGCGCAAAGCATCTGGCGCCCAGGCGCGGCGAAGTTTGCGCCGCTCGCGAAATTAACTAGACATTTTGCGGCGGCGCTAAACACTACCGCCACGATCTCCTGCGCCGGCAGCTCGTGACGTCAGTCGAGTGCGCAACGCCCCGGTATCGCCCCGGAGCGGATATTGAGTGGCGCCCCCTACCTTACCGCCTGACGCTAGCAACGACAGTTTGAGTGGAGCGTTCTGCAGTCATGAAGGGAAAGGGGGAGCGCTATTTAAAGGTGACCGCTTCCTGCCTTTTATTGTTGGTGCCATTTTTGAACTACGCATTCTGAGAGAGAGAGAGAGAGACTTCTGGAGAGTTTCAACGTTATGTGAAGGAGTTTTGGGTACTGAGCAGCACTTTGCAGGTTCATTTTGATTTGCCATTCCTTGTATCGATTTAGAAGAGACTGTGGGGGCTGCACTCTGAGCTCTTTGCCTGGTACTCTCCATTGTTCTTTCCAGCAGATTTGATGTGCAGGTCTCTCCAGGCCGAGATTCAAGGCTGCAATTAGCAGGATGTGGATGGAAAGTGAGATTAACCATCTCCTTTAAGAACTGGCCGGTGCCATTGTGTGTGTGTTCCATTGCTGACTGACATTACATGAGCTTCGCCAGCGCTCTGAGGTAGCGCCTCGCGCCTCGGCCTTTGCGCCTTAAGACAGGTGTGAAGCGCCTGATTTAGCGCTCCACTCACCTCCCGGGGCGATAAAAGTCAAATTTGCAGTCGGTGGCGATAATTAGTGCCAGGCGCTAATCTTTGCGCCCGGCCAATAATTGCGCCCCAAATGGGGCGATACTGAATTTCTCCCCCTTTATATTTTATTGAGTTTGTCATTAAGGGGAATATTTTCTGCTTTTAGAAACTAGGGGCTAGAAATTCGGTGCCTTAGCGCCTCCCGTTATCATCTCCGGGGGGCGATAACGGGGAGCTAAGGTCTTATCGCCCGGGCGCGGCAATGTTACCGCCACCTGCGAAATTCACCTTCCGGTTTGCGGCGGTGGTAACCCCTATCGTCACGCCCGCCTGCGGCCGGAGATCGTGACATCATCCGGCTGTGCATCGCCCCGGTAGCGCCCCAGACCTGAAATTCATTTCCACCCCTGAAGCATCGCCAGCTTCAGGGGATGTACATCGGGCGACCGGCCGCTTTGGGGACGAGGTGGCCGAGGGAAGTTTAAAAGAAAACTTACCTTTTTTGATCCGTTTTTTTTCGTGGGTTCCTGCCCGCGACCGATCAGCCTGGCACTCTGAGTGAGTGCCGGGCTGATCGCATGGGTTCACCGCTCCCTTGGTGGTTCAGGTAGGTGCCCTTTCTTTTGCAGAGCCTGCAGCAATGACCCTTCCCTTTAAGGGAGGGAAGGAGCCTTCCAACACGGCAGCGCTGCAGACCTCACCACCTCGCCTGCTGCCGATCACGCTCCCAGAGGGAAGTGGAGCGCCTGATTTAGCGCTTCACCTCCCTGTTGGAGCGAGAAAACAGAATTTTTTAAAAGTTAGAAAAACATAGCGCCTGGCGCTAATTTTTCAAACTTTTAAAAGTTATCATCCCAACACCCAATTTCACCCCCTAGGGCTTTAATCTCACCATTTTCTGTTTATTTTAATGAATAGAAATGCAAATTGGTTCAGTTTTCAGTTGGGTGAGTTCAGCCTTAATAGCAGAAAGCTAACCAATGAGGAATCACCTGGAATAATACTCATACCATGCTCTCAAGTAGCTTAATATCCATTTAACTACTCAAGTAACAGTCAGAGACTTTAATATAATTCTAGAGATTGGGAAAATTAAGCGAAGCAGCAAATTTCTGCATTATAATTCACTGACATGGCTGTTCGCAGATTTTGATCGACTGATTTTGAAATCATTAAAACCAAAGCATTTACTTTCATATATATAATCAACCTCTGTTTTGAAAGCAGGAGCAATTCAAGTTTTAAACTGTGTGCTTATTATAATTATATATTTTTTGAGCAATTGTGACCTTATTTGTAATGATTTATTTAAACTTCCAAACCTTGAGATTTTCAATTTCCATTGAAGGAGAATGGCTGAGCAGTGCATCAGGTTGTTTTTTAACAGTCCAAAGCTGTTCATCTCTAACATCTTCCAGTTCTCATGAAAAGTCATCAACCTGAGACATTAACTCAGCATTTTCTGTCGTTATTTTTCAACAATTTACTGCTTTTCCATTTAAAGTTCCACTGAGCCTTGGGTTGTTCAGCTGATTAAAGTACCGATGAGTAAAATGTAACAATAACTTGCATTTTTAAGCGCCTTTATCATCGAATGATACAGCACAGAACCAGGCCATTTGGCTCATTATGCCTGTGCCGGCTCTTTCAAAGAGCTATCCATTTAGTCCCACTACCCTCCTCTTTCCTTATAGCCCGACAAAATTTTCCCCTTCAAGTATTCATCCAATTCCCTTTTAAAAGTTATTATTGAATCTGCTTCCACCACCCTTTCAGGCAGTGCATTCCAGAACATAGCATCTCGCTGCGTAATTTTTTTTCCCTCATGTCGCCTCTGGCTCTTTTGCCAATTGCCTTAATTCTGTGTCCTCTGGTTACTGACCCTTCTGCCACTGGAAACAGTTTCTTATTTACCAAAACCCTACAAGACTTTGAACACCTCTATCAAACCTCCCCTTAACCTTCTCTGCTCTAAGGAGAACAGTCCCAGTTTCTCTAGCCTCTCCATGTAACTGAAGTATTTCATCCCTGGCACCATTCTAGTAAATCTCCACTGCGCTTTTAATCCCCTGGGTTCTACTTTGGTAACAAGTCCATTATGTGGTACTTTAACAAACACCTTTTTAAAGTCCATATACACAACAGCAACCGCACGACCCTAATCAACCTCTTCGTTACTTCATCAAAGGACTCAATTAAGGTGGTTAAACATGATTTGGCTTTAACAAATCCATGCTGGCTTTCATTTATTAACCCATATTATTCCAAGTGGCAATTAATTTTGTGCTGGATTATTGTCTTTAAAAGTTTATCCACCACCGACATCAGGCTGACTGGCCTGTAGTTGCCGAGTTTATCCCACTGCCCTTTTTTGAACAGGGGTGTAAAACTTGCAGTCCTCCAGTCCTCTGGCACCACTTCCATAACTAAGGACGATTGGAAGCTTGTGGCTAGAGCCTCCACAATTTCCACCCTTAATTCCCTCAGCAACCTAGTATGCATCCCATCCGGACCGGATGACTGTTCTACTTTGCGTGCTTCCAACCTTTTAAGTACCTCCTATCTATTTTTATCCTATCCAATTTCTTTACTGCCTCCTGTGACATTGGTGGCACCCTCTTCTTCAGTGAAGACAGATGCAAAGTACTCATTACACCTGAAAGACATCCGAACCAATATTGATTCGGGCTGTTTTTCAGACGCCCCTGGCGGCCACCTAAAACAGGCGATCCTAAGTAGCAGCTGGGAACAAAAGGTAGCTTTTTTAAAAAGTATGTTTTAAAACACTGCAAATACCCCAATTGCTACCCTCCCAGGACTTAACGTTGGGCTGCTGCTGGCGAGACAAACTGGCCGAAATTCATTTTCTTCAAACGGGCGAGCTGCCTGTGGAAGTGCGACAGGTGCTGGCAGCTCGCCTAATTAATATTAATGAGGCCCGAGGTCCAATTTTGAAAATGATCCTAAAGGAATTTCAACCCCATGAGCACCGACTCGTGGAACAGATCTGTACATTTTCAATATTACAAGAGTGAAATCATAAAAAGTTGTTCAACAGGAACCATTTATTCAGAATTTAAAAAAATCACACCATCATACCCAGGAAGTACAATGAAGTGTTTTTTCTGACATAAAAGCAGAAAATAATGGACATACATACCAGGTCCTTCAGCATCTCTAAAGAAATATAGGATCTGTATCCAGAATATTAATCTTTGTTGCTTCTGATGAAGAGACTCAATCCAAAGTGGTAACCTATCCTTTCCCTTTTCAAATGCTGATGGACTAGCTGCATGTTTCCAGAATTTTCTGCTTTTGTTTCAGATTTTCTCTCTTTATTTCACATTTCCAGTATTTGCAGTTTTCTTTTGAAATGTGTTATTACATATTTCATTAGCATAGGTACTCATTCATAATAATCATAATCCCATCCACCACCTTAAACATTCACTCCCTCCACCACCGGTGTACCATGGCTACAGTGTGTACCATCTACAAGATGCACTGCAGCAACTCGCCAAGGCTTCTTCGGCAGCACCTCCCAAACCCGCGACCTCTACCACCTGGAAGGACAAGGGCAGCAGGCGCATGGGGACACCACCACCTCCACGTCCCCCTCCAAGTCACACACCATCCTGACTTGGAAGTATGTCGCCAATCCTTCATCATCGCTGGGTCAAAATCCTGGAACTCCCTCCCTAACAGCTCTGTGGGAGAACCTTCACCACACGGACTGCCACGGTTCAAGGGCAACTAGGGATGGATAATAAATGTTGGCCTTGCCAGCGACTCCCACATCCCATGAACAAATTTTTTAAAAATGGTAAACTTATTTAAAACCTCAAATCCTTTCAGTGAAAAAATTATCAACAAGTCCAGCATGCATTTCATTAGTGGTAATGCACTAAATTACTGCATCTTATTTCACATGGTGGAAATTATCTGCATTTGTTTTGATTATGAATCATACTGACATGTGGTACTATAGTTTCTTCCAATCAGAGCTTAGGATTCAGTGGCACTGAGAAGAGGTTGATGCTATTTTTAAATGCAATATGTAGCCCAATAGTTCAATCACTGCTGTCAAAATGGAACATTTTCCTCAACAGATGTATTTCAAATGTGACAGTTGTTAATACACTGTCAGGATATTGCTTCAAAAATCACAGTAAAAGGCATGTAACAAAAGTAATTCAGAGTATTGTCTGAATGAACTGAACACATGTACACTGTGATTTAAGAGAGACCTATGATTATCTGTATTTTAAAGACATTTTTGTAATAAGAAGCACATATGTCTTTAAGGGGATTTCTTTTGCCATTATTGCTCATGTGTTGGATAAACATATATGGACAGGTTGGGTCAAATGGCTGTTTCCGTGTTGGAACTTCTATGTAATTACTTGAAACCACACGTTTTTTTTCTTTGCCGTGCAACTTCCTGTTTTATACCCACAACAAAAGGGAGGTGAAATTGGCAACAGTTTTTATTTACAAAATCTGCTTTTGCTTGTGAGGCCTCGATAATGAGGTTTCAGAGAAACGCATGTGAGTTTTCCACTAAGGAAAATTCAAATGGCCAGGTAGGGATTAGCTCAATTTGTAAATTCAACAACAGAGCAGCTAAATGCTTTGGCAGGGTATCTGTTCAATGTAGATTTTGTTGCAATTGTTCAATTAATTGGTTTGACGCCGCCATGGGTGGCAGAGGGTTGCTGAGGAGCACCCGCTTCACTGTTGACTAAGCACCCACCCCACCAAGTGCCAGCAGTCCACTGCATGTTAGCTGATATTGTGGACGGTTCCCTCCCCTCAGGTACTGTCCCCTCCTCTTCAAATCTGCCATCATCATCCCCCTCCTCAAAAAACCCACCCTTGACCAATGTTCCCTCTAAATTGTCTTTGTTGTGCATGACCTGTTTATTTCAATGTGCGGTCCCTTTAGATTTTCTGCGCATGCGCGGTATTTCAGATGGAAAAGCTTGTGAGCGGCCTGCGCGGTACCTTCCAGATTAGTGTGCGGCCACGCACGCAAGCAGCTTAGAGGGAACATTGCCCTTGAACCCTCTGTCCTTGCAAACTACCGCCCCATCTCCAATCTCATTTTTCTCTCCAAAGTCATTAAACGTGTTGTCGCCTCCCAAATCTGTGTCCATCTTTCCTGCAACTCCAGGTTACCACCCCTGTCTCTAGACTTGACTATTCCAATGCTCTCCTGGCCCGCCTCCCACCTTGCACCCTCCATAAAGTTGAGCTCATCCAAAACTCTACTACCTGTATTCTAACTCGCATCAAGTCCCATTCACACATCACCCCTGTGCTCGCTGACCTACATTGGCTCCCAGTCCAGCAACGCCTTGATTTTAAAATTCTCATCCTTGTTTTCAAAACACTCCATGGCCTCGCCCCTCCCTATCTCTGTAACTTCTTCCAGCCCTACTGCACTTCGAGAACTCTGCTCCTCCAATTCTGGCTTCTTGCGTATCTCCGATTTTCTTCGCTACACCATTGGCAGCTGTGTCTTCAGCAGCCAAGGCCCTAAGCTCTGGAATTCCCTCCCTAAACCTCTCTACCTCTCTCTCCTCCTTTAAGACACTTCTTAAAACCTACCTCTTCGAACAAGCTTTTGGTCACCTGCCCTAATATCTCCTTAAATAAAAATTAAAAATGCTGGAAATACTCAGCAGGTCAGGCAGCATCTGTAGAGAGAGAAACAGAGTTAACGTTTCAGGTTGATGACCCTTTGTCAGAACTGGCCAGTTCCCTTTGCCTTCGCCAGTTCTGACGAAGGGTCATCGACCTGAAACGTTAACTCTGTTTCTCTCTCTACAGATGCTGCCTGACCTGCTGAGTATTTCCAGCATTTTCTGTTCTTATTTCAGATTTCCAGCATCCGCAGTATTTTGCTTTTGTACTAATATCTCCTTATGTAGCTCGGTGTCAAATTTAGTTTGATAACGCTCCTGTGAAGCGCCTTGGGATGTGTTACTACATTACTCAACTGAAGGAGGGCTAATTTCAGTGAGTTGAAAAGGGGTCTGGCTTGGAATCCAGGTGGATTGGAATCAAAGATTGGCAAGTAAACTAGTAAATGAGCACTGGGAGGCCTTCAAAGAGGAGATAGTTCAAGTACAGACTAGACACATTCCCACAAGGGGAAAAGGAAGAACATCCAAAGCGAGAGTTCCCTGGGTGACTAAAGGTATAGAGGTTTCAATGAAACAGAAAAAGGAGGCTTATGATAAATGTCAGGTTCATAATTCAGTAGAGAACCAAACTGAATACAGAAAGTACGGAGGAGAACTGTAAAAGGAAATAAGAGGGGCAAAGACAGTGTATGAGAATAGATTAGTGGCTAGCATAAAAGGGAACCCAAAAGTCTTTTATAAACATATAACTAATAAAAGGTTAGTCAAATGAAAGGTCCCAAAAAGGAGATCTTGTGTAGGCAGAGGGCATGGCTGAGGTATGCCAGGGGCACCTGAAAAACAGCCTGATTCAGCCTGGGTTGGAGGTCTTTCAGGGTGTCCTTTGGGCACCTGAAATTGGCCCTCGTTGCGTACGTTTTACGCCCGTAAAACAGGAGCAATAACGTCCAATTTCAACCCTGATATATTTTAAACTGGTAATAAATTGCATGATAAGGACAGCAAGGAGTGCTCTGCAAATAATTATTTCAACACAGAATACTATTTTTTAATAAGCAAAAATCTGAATGCTATGAGCTAATACAGGGATTTCTCAATACATCAGGATTTCCACATTTTTACTTGAGCCAGTCGGAACAAAAAGCACTATGGACATGCGCATTACACAGGCGAATTAATCAAATTTTGCAGGTTTCGCTGTTTTATTGCTTGGTTAGCTGAGTAACAAGCGGCTTACGCATTGTAAGTGCATTCTGACTGGCTCCTCAAATGTGAATTAGTTGTAATGCATACAATATCACAGCGCACTGAGTAAAGTTGTGTAGGACTTTTCAAATTGAGCTTCAAACTTGAGAAAGTGAGGTTTGCTGAAGATGTAAGTTTTAGAAGGTACAATATATAAGGTATAGCCCCCACCGCTTAAAACGTCCATATTTAAAACAGGCTGTCGCTTATGTTAGCCAAAAAGCGAAAACCATTAACCAATTGCATTAACTTCAATTTCAAAGTTGACGGTTATAAGAACATAAGAAATGGGAGCAGGAGTAGGCCATTTGGCCCTTCGAGTCTGCTCCGCCATTCAATGAGATCGTGGCTGATCTTCTACCTCATCTCCACTTTCCTACACTATCCCCATATCCCTTGATTCCCTTAATATTTAAAAATCTATCGATCTCTGTCTTGAATATACTCAACGACTAAGTTTCCACAGCCCTCTGGGGTAGAGAATTCCAAAGATTCACCACTCTCTGAGTGAAGAAATTTCTCCTTATCTCAGTCCTAAATGGCTGACCCCTTATTCTGAGACTGTGACCCCTGGTTCTAGACTCCCCAGCCAGGGGAAACATCCTCCCTGCATCTACCCTGCCAAGTCCTGTAAGAATTTTGTATGTTTCAATGAGATCACCTCTCATTCTTCTAAACTCTAGGGAATATAGGCCGAGTCTACTCAATCTCTCCTCATAGGACAAACCCCTATCCCAGGAACCAGTCTGGTGGACCTTCATTGCACTCCCTCTATGGCAAATATATCCTTCCTTAGGTAAGGAGACCAAAACTGTACACAGTACTCCAGGTGTGGTCTCACCAGGGCCCTAAATAATTGCAGTAAGATGTCTTTACTCTTATACTCAAATCCTCTTGTAATAAAGGCCAACATACCATTTGCTTTCCTAATTGCTTGCTGTAACTGCATTTTAACTTTGTGATTCGTGTACAAGGACACCCAGGTCCCCCTGAACACCAACAGTTCCCAATCTCTCACCATTTAAAAAACACTCTGCTTTTCTATTTTTCCTACCAAAGTGGATAACTTCACATTTCAGCACATTATATTCCATTTGCCATGTTCTTGCCCACTCACTTAGCCTGTCTATATCCCCTTGAAGCCTCCTTGCATCCTCCTCACAACTTACATTCCCACCCAGCTTTGTATCATCAGCAAACTTGGATATATTACATTTGGTCCCCTCATCCAAATCATTGATGTACATTGTGAATAGGCCCAAGCACTGATCCTTGTGGTACCCCACTAGTTACAGCCTGCCAACCCGAAAATGACCCGTTTATTTCTACTCTCTGTTTTCTGTCCATTAACCAATCCTCAACCATGCTAGTGTATTACCCCTAATCCCATGAGCCCTAATTTTGTTTAATAACCTCTTGTATGGCACCTTATCGAATGCCTTCTGAAAATCCAAATGCACCACATCTACTGGTTGCCCCCTATCTATTCTGCTAGTTACAACTTCAAAAAACCCTTAACAGATTTGTCAAACACGATTTCCCTTTCATAAATCCGTGTTGACTCTGCCAATTATTATTATCTAAGTGCCCTGTTACCACGTCCTTAATAATAGATTCTGGCATTTTCCCTACAACTGATGTCAGGCTAACTGGTCTGTAGTTCCCCGTTTTCTCTCTCCCTCCTTTCTTAAATAGTGGGGTTACATTTGCCACCATCCAATCCGTGGGAACCGTTCTAGAATCTATGGATTTTGGAAAATGACAACCAATGCATCCACTATCTCTATTGCCACCTCTTTCAAAACCCTAGGATGCAGGCCATCAGGTCCAGGGGATTTATCAGCTTTCAGACCCATTAATTTCTCCAGTACTATTTTTTTACTAATATTAATTTCTTTCAGTTCCTCATTCTCGCTGGACCCTTGGTTCTCCACTATTTCCGGGATGTTTTTTGCGTCTTCTTCTGTGAAGACAGACACAAAGGGCTCGATTTTGCCAGGCCCGAGGAGGTGGGAATGGAGGCGTGTGGGGTGTTAAAATTGCAAAAAATGGCGGGCGGGCCCGACCCTGCCTCCATCCCGCCTCCGAGAGGTGGGATAGGCCCTTAAGGCCCTTAACAACCACTTAATTGCCTCTATAATCCCATTTTGAGAGGCCTTTCTGATTTTAAGACTTTTCCGACGTGATGCACGCCTCCTCTGAAACACGACGGTGAAACTTGGTGGTAGCACACTTGGATTACTGACTATCAGCCGCAGGTCCACCATTAAGAAGGAGATTTGATCAATCATCATTCTGGGGGAACTTTTTGCAGTCATAACCATTGTTGTGGAAGTTTGGAGCTTGGAGTAGTGGTGGTGGTGGAAAAAAATTCTGGGAGCAGACTTAGGTCTCCTGCTGCTCATTTTGCCTCCAGGTCCCTCTCACAGCAAAGGCCAAAAGCTTCCCAGTCTTTGCAGACCTTAAATGCAGCAGCAATGATGACATCATCAGAGGCGACTTTCGGACTGAAAAAACTAATTGGGTCATGGGTTCCCACATGCTGGAACTCAATTGCCCAATTAGGGAAAAATTGAATAATTCTCCCACATCCAAGTGGAGTCGGGTGGCTAACACGAAAAGCGGATGACACGACCCCAGCCCGCCCCATGACAAAATCGAGCCCAAAGTATTTGTTTAATTTCTCTGCCATTTCCTTATTCCCCATTACAATTTCTCCTGTCTCAGCCTGTAAGGGACCCACATTTACTTTCGCTAATCTTTTCCTTTTTAGATACCTATAGAAGGTTTTACATTCTGTTTTTATGTCACTCGCTAGTTTACTCATTATAGCGTCTTTAGTGCTCCATTTATTTCAGACAGAAACAGCTGGAGGCCAGTGTTTCATTGAAAAGTAAGCCAGTGATTGATGGGTGCTCCAATGAAGATATACTTTTCCGAGCTGGACCGGCTCGTGGCGAACTCCAGCAGCTTGGAATTGGAGCCCTGCCACCGTCAGCTTGCCACACATGTTGGGTTACCCTGTTCACAAGTTTTATGAAAGCTGAAACTATCTCTGGATAAGTGCAGCTGACAATTTATAGCTTAGAATTGCTTTGTTTTACAACAAGGTATTTTATAGAATGGAATCATAGAATCATAGAAATTTACAGCACAGAACGAGGGCATTCAGCCCATCGTGTCTATGCCGGCTGAAAAAGAGCTATCCAGCCTAATCCCACTTTCCAGCTCTTGGTCTGTAGCCCTGTAGGTTACGGCACTTCAAGTGCATATCCAAGTAATTTTTAAATGCGATGAGGGTTTCTGCCTTTACCACCCTTTCAGGCAGTGTGTTCCAGACCCCCACCACACTCTGGGTGAAAAAGTTCTCAACTCCCGTCTAATCCTTCTACCAATTACTTTAAATCTATGGCCCCTGGTTATTGAGCTCTCTGCTAAGGGCAGTAGGTCCTTCCTATCCACTCTATCTAGGCCCCTCATAATTTTATACACCTCAATTAAGTCTCCTCTCAGCCTCCTCTGTTCCAAAGAAAACAACTCCAGCCTATTCAATCTTTCTGTATAGCTAAAATTCTCCAGTCCTGGCAACATCCTCATAAATCTCCTCTGTACCCTCTCTAGTGTAATCACATCTTTCCTGTAATGTGGTGACCAGAGCTGAACGCAGTACTCTAGCTGTGGCCCAACTAGTGTTGTATATAGTTCAAGCAGAACCTCCCTGCTCTTATATTCTATGCCTCAGCTAATAATGGAAAGTACCCCGTATGCCTTCTTAACCACCTTATCTATCTGTCCTGCTACCTTCAGCGATCTGTGGACATGCACTCCAAGATCCCTCTATTCCTCTACACTTCTCAATATCCTACCATTTATAGTGTATTCCCTTACCTTGTTGGCCCTCCCCAAATGCATTACCTCACACTTCTCCAGATTGAATTCCATTTGCCATTTTTCTGCCCACCGGACCAGTGCATTGATATCTTCCAGCAGTCTACAGCTTTCGTCCTCACTATTAACCACATGGCCAATTTTTGTATCATCTGCAAACTTCTTAATCATGCCCCTACATTGAAGTTTAAATCATTGATATATACCACAAACAGCAAGGGACCTAGTACTGAGCCCTGCGGAACCCCACTGGAAACAGTCTACCAGTCACAAAAACACCTGCCGACCATTACTCTTTGCTTCCTGCTACTGAGCCTATTTTGTATCCAACTTGCCACTTTCCCTTGGATCCCATGGGCTTTTACTTTTCTGACCAGTCTGCCATGTGGGACCTTGTCAAAAGCCTTGCTAAAATCCATGTAGACTATGCCAAATGCGCTACCCTCATTAACCCTCCTCATTATCTCCTCAAAAAATTCAATCAAGTTAGTCAGACACGACCTTCCCTTAACAAATCCATGCTGACTGTCCTTGATTAATCCATGCCTTTCTAAATTATGATTAATACTGTCTCTCAGAATTTTTTCCAATAATTTGCCTACCACCGAGGTTAAGCTGACTGGCCTGTAATTACTCAGTCTCTTTCTGCCTTTTTAAACAACGGTACAATGGTTCAACGTTTTAGGGAGAATGACTACAATATATTGCACTGAACTTTAACTTTTTGATGATTAATTCCACCGACAGGAATGCTCAGCATTTACATACGCGCGATGGCCGTTATATCGCATATAGTGGGCAGAACGCTTTTGCATGAATGTGGCCACTATAGGCTGTGAGGACTGTATTGCAATTCCAACATTGTATCTTCAATTTTTCTTTATGCTTACATCAATAATCATTTTTAATCAGGTGAATATTAATTGATTAGCCTAAAACATCCACCTGCTCCATCATCGGCGCACCGTGGCTGCAGTGTGTACTATCTACAAGATGCACTGCAACAACTCACCAAGACCTCTTCGGCAGCACCTCCCAAAACTGTAAACTCCACCACTGATAAGGACAAGGGTAACGGGTGAATGGGAACACCATCCAAGTCCACTCCGTCCCAACTTGGACATATATTGCTGTTCCTTCATCATCGCTGGGTCAAAATCCTGGAACTCCTACCTAACAGCACTGTGGAATCATCTTCACCATACAAACTGCAGTGGGTCAAGAAGAAAGCTCACCACCACCTTCTCAAGTAAATAGGTATGGGTAATAAATGCAGAAGCCCACATCCCAAGAAGGACGAAAAAGAAAGATAAGATATAGAAACTGTGGGATTTCCCTTTACCAGAGAATGTTGCTCATGACTTTGACAAGGGCAATTTTGGTGCTATAGAAGTGGCAGAAGCCTGACTCGAGTGATTTGAACAGGGAGATGCAGGAGAGATAGACACTGATCTGGGAAGCACCATCAAATTCAAGGACTTTGGATAGGGAGGTTGGAGATGGGCGATAGTCACCTTCTTACCAGCTCCCTCCAAAGCAGACTGCAGGGATGCCTAGACATAAGAACATAAGAATTAGGAGTCGGTCATACGGCCCCTCGTGCCTGCTCCGCCATTCAATAAGATCATGGCTGATCTTCGACCTCAACTCCACTTTCCCGCCCGATCCCCATATCCCTTGATTCCCCTAGAGTCCAAAAATCTATCGATTTCAGCCTTGAATATATTAAACGATTCAGCATCCACAGCCCTTTGGGGTAGAGAATTCCAAAGATTCATAATCCGCTGAGTGAAGAAATTCCTCCTCATCTCAGTCTTAAATGGCCGACCCCTTATCCTGAGACTATGCCCCTTAGTTCTAGACACTCCAGCCAGGGGAAACAACCTCTCAGCATCTATCCTGTCAATCCCCTGCTGATTGGGATGTTTACATAGGATTACATAGGATATACAGCACAGAAACAGGCCATTCGGCGCAACCAGCCCATGCCAGCGTTTATGCTCCACTCAAGCCTTCTCCCGTCTTTCCTCATCTAAATCTATCGGCATAACCCTCGATTCCCTTCTCCCTCATATGCTTATCTAGCCTCCCCTTAACTGAATCTATACTATTCACTTCAACTACTCCCTGTGGTAGTGAGTTCCACATTCTCACCACTCTGGGTAAAGAAGTTCCTTCTGAATTCCCTATTCGATTTCTTGGTGACTATCTTATATTGGTGGCCTTTAGTTTTGCTCCTCCCCACAAGTGGAAACACTCTCTTTGTATCTATTCTATCTAAACCTTTCATAATTTTAAAGACCTCTATTAGGTCACCCTTCAGCCTTCTCTTTTCAAGAGAAAAGAGACCCAGCCTGTTCATCCTTTACTGATACCCTTGCATTTCTGGTACATTCTTGTAAATCTTCTCTGCACCCTCTCCAGTGCCTCTGTATCTTTTTTATAATATGGCGACCAGAATTGTGCGCAGTACTCCAAGTGTGGTCTAACCAAGGTTCTATACAAGTTTAGCATAACTTCTCTACTTTTCAATTCAATCCCTCTAGAAATAAACCCTAGTGCTTGGTTTGCTTTTTTTTTTATGTCCTTGTTAACCTGTGTCGCTACTTTCAGTGATTTGTGTATTTGTACTCCGAGATCCCTTTGCTCTTCTACCCCACTTAGATTCGTATTTTCCAAGTAATATGTGACCTCCCTATTTTTCTTACCAAAATGTAATACCTCACATTTATCTGTGTTGAATTTTATTTCCCAATTATATGCCTGTTCTTCAAGTTTATTCATGTCTTCTTGTAATTTGTTGCAGTCCTCCTCAGTATTGACCATCCCCTCCCCCAATTTGGTGTCATTTGCAAATTTAGAAATTGTGTTTTTGATTCCAAAGTTTAAATTGTTAATATAAATTGTGAACAACAGTGGTCCCAGCACTGATCCTTGTGGAACACCACTTCCCACCTTCTGCCATTGTGAATAGCTACCCTTTACCCCTACTCTCTGTCTTGAAGCCAGCTAGTTATCCATTCTGCTATTTGTCCCCTGACTCCGCATGCTCTAACCTTATTTTTGTTGCTGCCATCCCAGTCATAACACAGCAGTACGAGGTTATGTTCCATGCACTGGGAAATCTAGAACAATTCCTCTTTCTTCTATGAGTGTTCCACTGTGTCTACCCCTTTAAGATGAAGGCTGCATATAAAGCCAGGATGTATCCAGACTTTCTGCTCTCGTCATGGCTACGACTAATAGTATGGACCCACATCACACCTGCTTCATTCTAATTCGGCCCAAGAGGAAGTTAGGGTGCTGAGCGCTGGATCCTGGCTGAGTGCACTTCCACACTAATTGGTCTCTCATAACACTGGGAGAGCAAGATTGGCTGTAGTCATCTCCCTTTCCCCCACTATAGTTTTCTAATGAACTCTAGATAGAAAGATCACAGATTTATTACTCTCTAAGGAATTTTTCAGTCCTCACAATGGTTTAATGGAGTATTGTGAGTGGGTAATGATTACATAGTGAGTTACAAACAGTAAAATGTTTCAAGATCATGTAACCTCATATGCTTAGCCATGCAAGATTACCATTTACATTTCACTGATGCTGAAGATTTACCTGGTGCTGCTGCCATTATTCCTCAAAATTACATAAAGCATGGAACAAATTGTTCAGGGTTTATCAAAAATATACCTATGAGTTTGTTGATTGGGAGTTATTCAGTTCCAACATTAAAATGAGTTTTCTTTAATAAAAAAAATCGACTGAGACTGAGCAATGCACAAAACTCCAAATGATTTGTTTAATATGACATTTTACAAATTACTTCAAGATGGAAAGTAATCACTTGCAAATGATTAATCAACTAAGTAGATTTGCAACATAAGAAAGAAAAGAGTGTTTGGCTTAGCGAGTTTATTTCTTCCATGTGGAATGCATCTATAGTGGAGTCAGCCAATTTCCAACCCTCCCACAACTGGTGAGCTGATGGCAGAACCTTGAGTCACCTTGGCTCCACTCTTTTGAACTCCTCCTGTCCAGTCATCTCATCATGTCTCTCACCACCTTTAGAAACCTTCTCAAAACCTCTCCTAACCCTCAATGGTGTCTGCTCCTGTATTTCTTTTATCTAACCCTAAAATTAGAACTCGGCCATTCAGGGGTGATGTCAGGAAGCACTTCTTCACACAAAGACAATGGAAATGTGGAACTTTCTTCCCCCAAAAAGCTGTTGAGGCTAGGTCAATTGAAATTTCAAAACGAGATTGTTAGATTTTTGTTAGGCAAGGGTATTAACGGATATGGAACCAAGGTGGGTAAATGGAGTTAAGATGCAGATCAGCCATGATCGAACTGAATGGTGGAACAGCCTCAAGGGGCTGAATGGCCTACTCCTGTTCCTATGGTATAAGTCTCAATATTTTAATGTAGCTGTGACTATTGCTTTTGGTACTGTTCATAAATACAAGAAAACTATGTTGCACATTTAATCATTTTTTATGTATGTTATGCCATTTTGATAACGTTTTGTCGAAGTTCAAAGCGTATTTGCTTTACTAGCATTTTTTAGGTTTGAAAGAACAGGCAGATATGCTGGCACTTTAGCATTTAGCACTGAAAAGCATGCTTTTCTTTGCATACATTTTATTGGATACTGCCATTATTAATTTAGCTTTGTGAAAACCAACTTTCTTTTCAATTTCCATCAGCATCCATGGAAACCTTATTTTCCATGAATCACTGGTATATAGGATGCTGAAAAAGCAACCAGAAGAATCCTGTTTCCTAGGAAACATAAGCTGCAAGCAGGGAGCAGGTGGCTTAACATCTGATTGGACATCGGAGCAAATAGTGGCTGTACAGATATTTGAAGCAATTTCCAGCAGTACAGACAGTCAAACCAAATGCACCCCTGAAAATTAAGATTAGATTCCATGCAGAGACACCGAACGTAGAACAGAAATGAAAATAGTTTGATGAGAATCCATTGAAATTTAGTGAAAACTAGCCAATGCAAAAAGTTCAGCTGTACTGTGAAACATTCTTGTCAGTCCTTTAGACTAGCTGACATGGCATTTATACCAGGGCAAATATTATAAAGAAACATGGGATTCTTACAAGGCGCACGAGATATGCAGTGCTGTCAGTGCAGCTGATCTGAATTGATGAGTATTGACGTCAGTGCTCTATGACCGCCCGAGGCTGTGTTGAGACCACATGTTCTTTGTATATCTTTAGGATTAGAAATTGTTTCGATAAATCAGTGACGGTGGGTGGAGTTCATCATGAGAATGAAAGGAACCAAATATCAATTCTTTTTTTCAGTATTTTGTTTGTTTTGCCACTCTGACAGGGATGTTTTGCAATTCATCTGTTTGTTAATTTTGTTTTTCTGAGCCTTAATATTTTTGAATTCATATTTTAGTCAATTTTAATTCTGTTAGATATATTAACATGTGGAGGCAATTTTGTATGGCCTCTGGATATCTTTGGATACAGAAATACATATTTACATTTTTAACAGGTTGGGCAGAGGGGTAAGAACCTTCTTGCTTTGTATACACATTACACACTCATTACTACTGACATCATATTTGATTATATGTTGCCCTAGCAGCAAATGCTATTTTATAATGTTGTGCAACCTAAGGTTACGCTTGACTAGTGGCTTGAAATGCTGATACTTAGTGCAGTAATAAATAAGAACTTTCCTAACAAATCAGACAGATTTCTTTCATCAAGACCAACTGAAACAAATGGTACTCTGCACACAATGTAAAAAATACATGACCAGGCCATAATGCTAAAAAGCAAAAATAGATTTATAGGTATACCTTGTACTGTATATCTGAAATAATATTCGAGGTCTGTATTTCTGACATTTGGATTGATTATCAATGTGACTTCTCCTGAGGCACTTTTTATTAAGGGATTATCCTTGCTCTTAAATAACACTGCTTGAGTTTTTTTTATTTATTCTTATGATCTGGGTGAAGCTGGCAAGATAACTTTTATTGCCCATGCCTCATTGCCACGAGAAGATGGTGGTGGGCTGCCACGATCAGCCCCAACACCAGCAGCACCAGGCACACCAGCAGCACCAACAACAACAGCAACCTTCTCCGCAATCATCTGATGCTGCACAGGATGGAGGGCATCAGCACCCAAGCACATTGCTGCCCGGGAGGCCATGGATGGCCTCACCATTGCCAGATTTACTTCACTTGACGCTGTACACCCTGGCTGCCACATGATGCACCAGGTTGGCAACACCCCACACCAACACAATAAAGCATCCCTACAATGTCCAAGCCATTCCTTTTGCACTCACCACCATTGTGGGGGGGGGGGGGCGGGGGGGGGGGGACCGTTATGTCTCACCATTCACTGCAACGCACTAAGCCACTTCCAAAGGTGCACACAAATCTGTTCAAGATCGCGAAGTTTTGAAAATAAAGGTTTCAATGTTTGACAGCTCATTAACAGAAACTTTACATGAACATTGGATAAAACACCCAAGTGGCTACCCTTGTGTATTGTTAGTTGGTATGATGGTGTTAGATCAGAATTGGGACTTTTTCACAGGGGCCCAATTCGAGTCCACCGGGACTAATTAAAGTCCTAAGAGGTCACCCCTGCTCCCGGCATCCCAATTACTCACCAACGGGCCTTACTGTTACATCGAATTTTGGAGCAAAACCAGACGGAGACGGAACTGAAGACAAAGTAAAAGTTTATTAGAAACTAGCCAGAAGGCTTTGTGCACAAAGGGAGAGAGGTTGATCTCCTCAGACTCGAACCCAACTCTCAAAGGAAAAACTACATACAAGCATTGATATACCTTTCGATAGGCAACACCCACAGGTTACAAAAGTGGGCGTACACATACAAACAGCGTCGCTACCATTGCTCCCTTATTGGTTAATGATCAGTCACTCAATGTTGGGAGCCGCCCTGAAATGTTCTGTGACATTAAACATAACACATAGTTGTTATACATGGGGCCTTCATCTAGTCTCTGGGAGCGAGGTCTACTAGACTCCATCTTGTCTCTTAAACAAGGTCGTACCACGCTTATCTTTCCTTTCCCATATTGTTGTATCTAACCAATACTTCGTTAATTCTCGAGAGAAGCTTATTATGATAAACAAGGTCCGCTCCAAAGGGAGATAAGGTGTTTGAGACCAAGAGAGAAATGGTCGACTCCCTGTACAGTTCAGTTTCCCTTATCTCTTCCAAAGGCCAACTACGTATAAACACTGCTTCTGTAGCACTGATAGTTACCTTCTAAAATGCCTAGAAAGTAAGCTATGACTCCGACAATCTGGCTGCAAGTAGCAACACTTCTTTCAGTATTATTTAAAAGGATTAATATAATGAACCAAATAGTCCATCATGCTTTGCAACTATCTAAAAGCTATATGTACGTATTGATATCTCTCTATAAGTGAATTAACTATTCTTTAAACATGATTTCTAATATTACTGCCCTACAGCCTTGGTTAATATATATTTAAAGACTAGGGGATATAGGTTTCATTTCACAGGCCTAATTTGCGATCCCACAGTGGCTCTAGGATAAGGGTGAATGTGAGGGGTGGCTAGTGAAATGGGGATGTGATAATGTAGATAGAGAGAGAGGGATGGGTGGATGTGCAAGGTAAGTTGGTGTGAGTATGGATGTGGAGGGAGTCATGGGGGAACCTGGGTGCAGCCCTGCACCTCTGTGCAGTTATTGTCAGTGTTTGCAGCACTTCAATACTGTGGAACACTGACAGCACAAATGTTAAAAGAAAGTTGGCCATGGTCCCTTTAAGGAAACCGGCTGATGACGCGTCATGAATGATGTCACTAGACCCACTTCCTCTAATTGGCCTGGGAAATGCGCTGGGCAGGCTTAACAACCCCTATCAACGTAAATTCATTTTCCAGAGTAGGATGGAGCCAGCAGCGGGGTCAGGACCCGCCACCGACCTCGCCCGCCCCAGACCCATCGAGGTAGGAAAAATCTCAGCCATTGTGTGGACTAGAGTTACATGTAAGGCTGATCAGATGGGGGTGACAGGTTCCCTTCCTTGAAGGATTTTATTGAACCAATTAGGTTTTTCTGACAAAATTAAATTTGTGCTAGCCCACAAATTGTCACATTTATTATTTCAATTTCACAGTTTGCCATGATGGGATTTGAACTCACAACCTCACTAGTCCAGTGCCATAGCCACTATACTATTGTATCCATAATGGTTAAGTTTAAGCATCTCATCACAAACCTGGAACTAAAAAGTTATTAAAATAATTGTGATAGTGATAGATTATCCTAACATTATCTGATTACAACCAAACTCTTATTGAAAGTGTACCGATTTTTGAAGCCAGTCACCAACACTTTGGGGAGAGTTGGAATTACTAAATTGGCCATTTATGATAACTTTGTTTATGTTTTTTATTCTAACTTATACTTCCTATTAAGTATCTTAACCAATCCAGAAATGTCTTTTGGTGGAAGGTGCTGATGAAGTTTTATTTCTTTCGTGTATATAATGGTAGTGGATAAAATGTTCTGCAGCAATTTGCTTTGCTAATACTGAAGCCAGGAAGCTTTAAGATAATCATATTTTACAAAACGTTAACTGTGCTTGAAGGCTATACTATTAAACTGTTGACCTGAAGAGTGGAGAAATGATTAACAATCTATTATAATAACTCAAGTTAAATTCCTAAGACATTAAAGCCCACATTAGACCACTTTGATAGTTTACTTTATAGTAAGAAACCTTCAGTTTTATTATATAGATGGATTTAAATATGTTTAAAAGGTAGGATATCAGGTTATGTAGGCTGTGATTTGTCAAATCATCAGAAACTAATCTCTGTTCTGTTGCCAACTGGTATTACACAATTGCTAAACAGATGAAAAAGGACAACAAGGCTTAACCCAGTGTCAGAGCATTAAGTTATGAGGAAAGGTTAGAAAAACATCGATTCTTCAGCTTTGACAGGCAAATGAAAGGAGACCAAATATAAGAGTAAGTTGCATAGAATTAATCTGGAGCACTGTTTCAAGTTAAACCATGACTGTAGGACAAGGGGACATAACAACAACAGCAGCAACTAGCATTTATATAGACCTTTAATTAAGAGAAACGTCCCAAGGCGCTTCACAGGAGCGATTATCAAACAAAATTTGACACTGAGCCACATAAGGTGATATTAGGGCAGATGCTTGGTCAGAGAGGTTTTTTTAGGGAGCATCTTAAAGATGGTGGAGAGGCGAAGAGGTTTAGGGAGGGAATTCCAAAACTTCGGGCCTAGGCAGTTGAAGGCAGAACTGCCAATGGTAGAGCGATTAGGATCGGGGATGTGCGAGAGGCCAGAATTGGAGGAGCGCAGATATCTCGGAGATTACAGAGATAGGGAGGAGCGAGGCCATGGAGGGATTTGAAAACAAGGATGAGAATTTTAAACTCGAGGCATTATTCAACCGGGAGCCAATGTAGGTCAGCGAGCACAGGGTTGATGGGTGAATGTACTTGGTGCGTGTTAGGATACGGGCAGCAGAGTTTTGGATGAGCTCAAGTTTATGGAGGGTGGTAGATGGGAGGCTGGCCAGGAGTGCGATGGAATAATCAAGTCTAGGGGATACTGCAGCAGATGAGCTGAGGTAGCGGCGGAGTGAGGCGATGTTACGGAGGTGGAGGTAGGCGGTCTAAATGTTGGTGCGGATCTGTGGTTGGAAGCATATCACGGGGTCAAATACAACACCAAGGTTGCAAACAGTCTGGTTCAGCCTTAGATGGTTGCCTGGGAGAGGGGTGGAATGGGTAGCTAGGGAATGGAGTTTGTGGCGGGGACCGAGGACATGGCTTAGTACAAACTGGGCAAAATGCATGTTCGGGACTGATGTGAGGATGCACTACCTCAGGCAAAGAGTGATGAGTACTGGGAATGGTTTCCTGGAACGGGTGGTGGAGGCAAAACCTCTGAAATTATTCAAGAAGCAGAAGTGATGAGGACTGTAGGTATCTATGGAAAGATGAGATAGATGGGCCAAATGGTCTCATCTGCCAGCAAACAGTTGAAGGAATTGTGGCATGATAGGTACAGAATATATTTTTTGCAGGACAATGCTTAAACCAGTACTAAGTATTCCATGTGTGCATTTCAAAATGTCGTGAAGGCAACGTGCCTGTACTTAAGTTTCGTTTGGCTCATTCTTTATGCGATTAGGGTAGCAGGGTGTCACAGAGAGATTATTACCGAGAATGAACACTCTTATCATATACTGAACTATGGGTTATTGTTATTCAGGAAGCTTTTTTTTTGCAGACACAAACAAAAGCTTGTGCCAAGACAGGGTGGGTTTAACTTTCGTAACAAGCAGGCCACTTGGACCTTGAGTTCAGGCCAGAAAGGTTATCTAAGGAGAATCCACGTTATCATTCTGAGTTTTAAAAAAAAGACAGAATTCCCTACTATAACTTGGTTTGCCTCAGGCCAAGATGAACCACAACCTAATGTGTGAACAGTGTATGATTTGCTTATTCTGTTTTTAACCCAACTTTTGTGCTTATATAAACTTTCCATTGCAATGAAAGACATTGTGACCAAAAGTGGTGGGGCAGAAATTTTGAAGCTCTGTTGCTGGCGCACAGAATCAATGCTACTATGTTGTAGCCTATCTCCGATTCATGCTCACATATAGTTAGCTTCTGGACTGTAGCATAGCCTTGAGAGATGTGCTCTTCTAATTATGAACAGAAAATACCAGTACAAGAATTTGAAATGTCCACTTTGAATGGCCATGTTCTATGATGAGTATTTCAGTAACATAGTCTGCTGGCCTGGTTAACTTGTAGTCTGATATGTGCAGTTTATAAAATTTATCTCATCTAGATACTTGATAATTATTAATCTATGATACAATTTGTCTGTATTCTTAGTGGTTTTAGTATAATTTTAATGTGGTGCAGGGGGTCTTAGATGGTGATCTGTCCTGTTCTTACATTGGACTTTTTTGATTTCTGTTGATTGCGTGACAGGGTGAAATTGAAGTCAATTAGGTGCTTTATTTCCATTATGTATTTCTGTCCATAATAAATGAAAGATGAAATCATTATTCCCAAAATATTACCTCAATAAAATTGGTGATTTGTTGCAATACATTCCCTAGTACTGTTCTCTCAGGTGGACGTAAAAGATCCCATGGCACTATTTCGAAGAAGAGATGGGGAGTTATTCTCGGTGTCCTGGCCAATATTGCTCCCTCAACCAACGAAACAAAAACAGATTATCTGGTCATTTTCACATTGCTGTTTGTGGGAGCTTGCTGTGCGCAAATTGGCTGCCGCGTTTCCCACATTGCAACAGTGACTACACTTCAAAAAGTACTTCATTGGCTGTAAAGCGCTTTGAGACGTCTGGTGGTTGTGAAAGGCGCTATATAAATGCAAGTATTTCTTTCTTTCTAGTTCAGGGTTATACAGCTGGACTGCCTATTAAGAACCTTTGGTCTAAGGGTACTTGATATAACAACATGTTGTGCGAAAGTAAATAAGGTGCCTTTAACACCACTTAAGTGAGTGCTGATAAGTGACCAAAAAGTGAAAATGCAACAGAGACCGGGGTAGCGCACTGGGATAAAGCACCATTCTTTTGCCTCCAGGACATGAGTTTGAATCCAGCCCAGATTAATGGAATGAAAGTCTGTTCTCTTTAGTCTTCTGTAAGGGTCCTATGTGAAATGAGTTTGGCCATTGTCAATCCAATTCATAGTGAACATGGATCATGCAGCACTCATTGGCACTCAATTGGCGATCACTCGCTGAGCGGCTACAAAAATGGCTGGTATGCAAAATGGAAAGGTCATAGATGCACATTTGAAATCTGGAGCAAGATATATGGGAGGATGTTTTCTGCTTTAAGAATGTTAATCTCATTACTTTTGTTATTTTAGCAGTGTCATATGGAAATGTCAGTTACATTTGGCTTCTGCTGGGTGAATTTGTTCTCTAGAATTTTGTTGTCTTACCGTCAGAGGTCTGGCCAATTAGGAACCTCCTGTAATGAGATCATTTCATGATTCTCGTGTCTTACCAGATACCTAACTAATAAACAAATTACCAAACATATTGGTCCATAATTTGCTGTCAAAATAACGGCGAGGCTAATAGCACTCACCGTTATTTATGCACAAATGCTACAGACACTTCAGACGAGGGCAGATGCATGGTTAAATACGGTAATCAAAAGTTGCTGTCCGAGTTGCGCCGCTCCGCTGTTAGCTTCGGGAAAACAGCATCTCGCCGACTGGCTCATGATTGAAATGCATTGAACGGCATGAAGTTGCTGTATTTGCACATTAGCTGTGAACTAAACTTGCCACAGAAAGTTAAGTCTTGTCCATTTCAGTCTAAGTACCCTTTTAATGACATGATAAGTGTTAATTACTGCGAGTCAATCTCTGGCACTGAAAATTAACTATTACAAGTGTGGAGTCTCATTCCTTCAAGGTTTAATTGTTGTTGGAGATTTTCAAAGTGTAAAATTTAAAAAAAAATTTACTTTTCCTTTCTGTCTTTTTTCTCTCTTACTCCAGTATTTCTTTCCTTCTCTTTATTCTGAACCTGATATGACAATGAATTCACCCACTCTAACTTACACTTCCTTCTCAGTCCTTGTACTGTTAATTTCACAATCCTTCAATCTGATTGGTTAAGGAGATACACAGTTGCTTGACCTGTTGACTCAGGTTCCAGATGCCGTTTCTTTCGCTGCGACGTTATCAACTCGCACTTTCAGCAATTTGCCACGCAAAAATTTTAAAAACCTAAACATGCAAGGGCAAGTCTAACTAACGGCAGACGCTGTTAGATGCCCTCTCACAGCAAATCATGGGCCATTAATCCATCGCCAGATAGTGGATAACTGTAGGAAATTAACCAAAGAGATGACTCCAATAACTGACAGCCATTACCAAATTTTGAAAGACTGATTTCTAAAGCTATCACATTAAAACCAAAGTAGAGTTGCCTTTATGTGTGCAGTCAACATGGAAGTTTTAAAAGCAGAAATGAAGAGTTCATGTTTTAAAACTTGCTTGCATTGTATTATGTTGGTGTAAACTGAATTGAAAACTATATATTAATTTCTTGGTTAGTTTCAGTCTTTTTTGTATTTATAATTTATTTAAACATCCACACCTTAATATTGTTGATTTCCCTTGAAGCTGAATGAAATATTGGGTTAAGTTTTGCTACTTAATGCTCCAGGTGAGAGAAGCTCTGTGCCAGAAGACTTGATCACAACACTTGCCCTATATTGGGAAGCAGCATATCCAGGCTTTTCAACAGTTTATTGCTCATCTGTTTAAAATGCTCCTGAGGAGCACTGCTCAGCAAATTAAAGAAGAGTACCACAATGTAAAAGCCCACCGGGATTGTTGGGTGGGTGTTTGTATAAAACAGGTTACACAATGTACCAAACTCCAGGAAGTGAAAAGCAATAAGAATGAAACCCTGTATATTTTGGAAAATCTTCCATTACAAATAAACTGAGCGACTGAAACCTCTTCCTAATATTTTACTATAAATTGAAATGAAAAAAGTTTGTACTGCAATGTTAGAAAACTAGTCAATCGCTGAACAGAAATTGTCAGTATTGTGGTAGGAATTATGATAAGATTCACAAAAAGGTGTGTGCTGAGGGTTTTGTGCTAAGTACACAAAGAAAGTTCTTTTAATTTTATAAATGGTTTTCAAGCTGTGGCTTGGAACACTTCTATCATTGCTCCAACCTGAATTTGAATCCAATATAAACCAATTAATTGATGGCCTCTCAACACCTCTCTCTCTCTCTCTCTCACTCACTCTCTCTGTCACTACCACGCACACACAGATGATCTTAATCCAACATAAAAAAGCCCACAAACTCAGTATAACATATGCAAATTCAGCAGTGGCATAAAGGGATTGATTGATGATGAGTAAAGGAAAAAATACTGATGAGGTGCTTTGCTGAAGCTGGGGTCAGAGTCAGTTTGGAGGAGTTTTAATTTTCATTGGACTCATACTTAACCTGATAGGGGAAAATAAATTAAAAGGAAATGTAAATTGAGCTTTTCGCCTCCAGCAGTCCTCTATTTGTTTTCCAATTTGTTCAATCTGAATACTAGCCCATAATGTGCGTATTGGTATCACTGGGTTCAAAAGAGAAATATGTTAAAAGTTCCCAACAAAAATAATATAATACAAACACAAAATAACAAAACCTAAGCAAAAATAATTCTAAAAATGGTTCTGGTGCTTGAACTGATTACCAGTGAAATTAAAAAAATGGTTTCAATTTATTTTTGGAAGACTTAAAAAAATTGCCAGAGAAGCATTGTATCGACTGAGAATGAAACAGTAGCTTTTCATCAGTCTGACTACATTTTTTTAAGAGGTGGAAAGTGAGCTACAAGCTAGTAACACCATCAAGAGGTGCTGATGACAATAAAGGCTGTAAGAGTGCAGTTCAAGCTATTTTATCAACAAACTCTTCAAGTTCAATGAGGGCAATGGATAAACTAAATGTACGTCAGAAAGAACACAAGTGCAATTGTGAGTTACATTTTCAAATTTTACTGATCATAAAAAATTAAATGAACAAATGTTCAAATACAGTGTACACTGAATATTGTTCTGTGATCATTGTAACAGCCTGTATTGTTGGCTTAACACTCAGTGAAGCACACAGATCATTCCTTCCATAACAACCCAGCTGCCTTTGTATGCCGTACCAGATTATGTACCAATCTGTGTAAAACAGAAACTATCATCTGATAGACATGTTATCAGATAGCGTTCTATGTTCTTGATTTACAATTAATGAACCCAATGCCTCTGTATAAAATGAACCGCGTGCTTCTAAGGGCTTTGCATGTAGATTAGCGTATACGTGGACTGTGCTGAAAGGCAGTGTAGGAGCTCACAGCATAAGCCTTGAAAGTAAAAGAATTGTGCACATCATTGGAACTTAAATTGTGTTTGTGTCTTTATTTATTTTCATAATGCATAAGTTTTTGTTTTTTTTCATTTTTTTTCTGAGGAGGTTTCCCCAGGCCCATGAGCCATGGAAAAAGTACTAGTGGTCTGTGCAGATTAAAAGCATTATGACATAAGCAAGTGTTTGTTTATTGGTAGAAGGATCATACGAGATTTTTTTGGTAGTGCGTGCATACATAAATTTTTTAATATATTCTAAACATAGATGTACCAGAGGAGAGGTGCCAGAGGACTGGAGGACAGCTAACGTAGTACCATTATTCAAGAAGGGTAGTAGGGATAAACCAGGGAATTACAGGCCAGTGAGCCTAACATCAGTGGTAGGGAAATTATTGGAAAAAATTCTGAGGGACAGAATTAGTCTCCACTTGGAGAGGCAAGGATTAATCAAGGATAGTCAGCATGGCTTTGTCAGGGGGAGATCATGTCTGACCAATTTGATTGAATTTTTTGAGGGGGTGACTAGGTGTGTGGATGAGGGTAGTGCAGTTGATGTAGTCTACATGGACTTCAGTAAGGCTTTTGACAAAGTCCCGCATGGGAGACTGGTCAAGAAGGTAAGAGCCCATGGGATCCAGGGCAATTTGGCACATTGGATCCAAAATTGGCTTAGTGGCAGGAGGCAGAGGGTGATGGTCGAAGGTTGTTTTTGTGACTGAAAGCCTGTGTCCAGTGGTGTACCGCAGGGATCGATGCTGGGTCCTTTGCTGTTTGTAGTGTACATTAATGATTTAGATATGAATGTAGGAGGTATGATCAGTAAGTTCGCAGATGACACGAAAATTGGTGGAGTGGTAAATAGCGAGGAGGGAAGCCTCAGGCTATAGGACGATATTGACGGGTTGGTCAGATGGGCAGAACAGTGGCAAATGGAATTTAACCCTGAAAAGTGTGAGGTGATGCATTTTGGGAGGACTAACAAGGCAAGGGAATACACAATGAATGGTAGGACCCTAGGAAGGACAAAGGATCAGAGGGACCTTGGTGTGCATGTACATAGATCCCTGAAGGCAGCAGAACAGGTAGATAAGGTGGTTAAAAAGGCATATGGGATACTTGCCTTCATTAGCCGAGGCATGGAATATAAGAGCAGGGAGGTTATGATGGAGCTGTTCAAAACGCTAGTTAGGCCACAGCTGGAATACTGTGTGCAGTTCTGGTCGCCACACTATAGGAAGGATGTGATTGCATTGGAGAGGGTGCAGAGGAGATTCACCAGGATGTTACCTGGGCTGGAGCGCTTCAGCTATGAAGAGAGACTGGACAGGCTGGGGTTGTTTTCCTTGGAGCAGAGAAGGCTGAGGGGGGACCTGATTGAGGTGTACAAAATTATGAGGGGCATAGATAGGGTAGATAGAAAGGAACTTTTCCCCTTAGTAGAGGGGTCAATAACCAGGGGGCATAGTTTCAAGGTAAGGGGCACGAGGTTTAGAGGGGATTTGAGGGAAAACTTTTTCACCCAGAGGGTGGTTGGAATCTGGAACTCACTGCCTGAAAGGGTGGTAGAGGTAGGAACCCTCACAACATTCAAGAAGCATTTAGATGAGCACTTGAAATGCCATAGCATACAAGGCTACGGACCAAGTGCTGGAAAATGGGATTAGAATAGATAGGGCTTGATGGCCGGCGCGGACACGATGGGCCGTAGGGCCTCTTTCTGTGCTGTATGACTCTATGTACCAGTGGATTTGTTGTGGCACTGCTCACTGTGATTCAAAGGAGGGTTTCTCTTGTCTGTCTCTGTCATCTTCATGTTGGTGCTACTCTTGGTGTTTTATCTTCTTTTCTGCTTCTGCCTTGTTCTCTTTATCTGCTCTTCTGTGTGTCTCTCTCCCTTCTATTTCTGTCTGTCTGAATCTTCTCATACTTTGGATGGGAGGTGGTGAGTTTTTTTGGGGAGCTGGTGTTATCAAGGTGGGAGTTCTAAAAATGTACTTGCAGTTGGTGCATCCCTCCTCCTATTACATTCTTGGAACCCTCTATAACTAACAAGTAGTGTCTCCATCACTCTGAGTCTCGTCTCCAGCTATGTCACTTCCCTTTGGTTATCCCCTCTATTCCTCAGCATAGCTATTGCCATATAGACTGTGCTCAACAACCCTACCTCATTGCCCTTTTCACCCTCCCCTTTATCATTGTCTCATAAACTTGCATATTAACATGACTGCTACACCCTTGTTGCCACCCACTCTTTCCTCCCCTGTCTGCTTTCTCTAGTCTCCCGCACAGTTAGGACTATTAGGGCTATTCCATCCTAGTTAGTGCACTGATTGGCCACCTCCCAACCTTGACACTCTCCTGCTTAGTCGCTCAAACTGCTCAATGACCTTACCACGTCACCTGCTCGCTGGTGCCTCAACCCCAATTCTGTTTCCCATAGTCATTGCCCAGAATTTTAAAACTGCACAGCTGTTTCCTGACTGATCTGGGAAATAGGCTTACGTTTTTTTAAAGCACTTAAAGTGCCTGTATTGTATTACTGCAACCTGAGTGCCTCAAAATAGAAACCTGGCACAAAGACTGGAAGGGGGGTGGGTGGGGGGGGTGCGGGGGGGTTGGCGGAGAAAGAGGTGGTGAGAACCACCTGTGACTCGCAATGGCACAAAGACTATGGAGCAGAAGTGGGGTGGGTGAGGGGGTGCATGCAGGTAGCCCGAGGCCAGCTGCCTGAGAAGCGTGATAACAAGAAGACTTTTGGGCAACTGGGAGAGCCAGGGAAATATATATTTTAAATTTAGCACTGGGCCACAGGCAGAGCTGTGAGCAGGGCCAGAGGCAGAACTTCTTACAATGGGAGGAAGGACCAACAGGAGCCAAAATTTTCTTTAATTTAATGGCAACGGCCGGAGAAAATGTCCAAGGAGCAGGGCCAGAGACAGAGCCATGTGTAGCACTGGAGCCAGAGTCTCTGTTTATTGTGAACTGACATGATCACAAGATAATTATGCATGAGGACGGGCATTGTCTGTCTAAAAGTACCCTTCTCCAGTTCAAACTTGTATCTGCTAGTTCTACTCCCCCAGTTTAATTTAAACTTTTTCTATATATTTAACAATCTTACAAACCTCTATAAAATCAGCAATTGCCTCCTTTTCAGGCTGATAAATTTCTATTTCTCAAATATTTCCTCATAACTCAGACCCCCGATACAGGGGATTAGCCTTGTACCTCTTCTCTGCACTGCCTCCAATGCTTGAATGTCTCTTTTGTTCCTTGGCGACTGGAACTGGACACAGTATTCGAGATGTAAAGTCATAGGGGGAGAAATTCAGTATCGCCCCATTTGGAACGCAATTATCGGCCGGGCGCAAAGATTAGCGCCTGGCGCTAATTTTCGCCACCGACTGCAAACTTGACTTTTATTGCCCCTGGAGGTGATTGGAGCGCTAAATCAGGCGCTTCACACCTGTCTTAAGGCGAAAAGGCCAAGGAGCGAGGCGCTACCTCAGAGCGCTGGCGAAGCTCATGTGATGTCAGTCAGCAATGGAACACTCACACAATGGCGCGGGCCAGTTCTTAAAGGGGAGGGTTGATCTTGCTTTCCATCCACATCCTGCTCATTGCAGCCTTGAATCTCGGCCTGGAGAGACCTGCACATCAAATCTGCTGGAAAGAACAATGGAGAGTACCAGGGAAAGAGCTCAGAGTGCAGCCCCCACAGTCTCTTCTAAATCGATACAAGGAAGGGCAAATCAAAATGAACCTGCAAAGTGCTGCTCAGTACCCAAAACTCCTTCACACAGCGTTGAATCTCTCCAGAAGTCTCACTCTCTCAGAATGCGTGGTTCAAAAATGTCACCAACAATAAAAGGCAGGAAGCGTTTGCCTTTAAATAGCGCTCCCCCAGTCCCTTCCTGACTGCAAAACGCTCCCCTCAACCTATCGTTGCTAGCGGCAGGCTGTAAGGCAGGGGGCGCCACTCAATATCCACTCCGGGGCGATACCGGGGCGTTGCGCACTCGACTGACGTCACGATCTGCCGGCGCAGGAGATCGTGGCAGTAGTGTTTAGCGCCGCCGCAAAATGTCTAGTTAATTCCGCGAGCGGCGCAAACATCGCCGCGCCCGGGCACTAGATGCTTTGCGCCCCATTAGCGCCCTAACGGGAGGTGCAACCAACTGAATTTTTCCCCTATAGAGTTATACAGCACAGAAAGAGGCCCTTTGGCCCATCAGTTTGACTAGAGCACTATAAAGTTTGATCATAACGTCCTTTGACTTCTGTTCTATTGTTTTGGCCATGTAGTTCAACATCCTATTGGCTTTGCTAATTGCTGATCTGCATTGGTTGGAAATGTTTAGCGTCGAGGTTACTAAGACTCCTAGGTCTCTTTTAGCTTCACCCTTGGCTATTTCAACACCATTTGTGGAGTACGCATGGCATCTATTTTCTTCCTGTGTTTAATAATTCATATTTGTCTGCATTAAATTTCAACTGCCATCCTTCTGCCTCCTTACATATCCTGTCCAACTCATTCTGTAGTTTCTGAACTGCCTCCTCTAATTTCACTGCCCCTCCTAGTTTGGCAAAATCTGCAAATGTTACCACTTTGCATTGAGTTTTTGAATCCAGGTCATCTATAGAAATTTGAAACAGTAGCAGTCCCAGCATTGAGCCCTGAGGCACCCCACTTAGTACTTCATCTCCACCCACCGCCCTCCCCGCCCCCCTCCCCCCCGCCACATCCCCACTCAGAGATAACTCCTCCAACAAGTACTCATTGTGACAAGCAAAATACTGCAGATGCTGGAAATCTGAAATAAAAACAGAAAATGCTGGAAATGCTCAACAGGTCAGGCAGCATCTGTGGAGAGAGAAGCAGAGTTAACATTTCAAGTCGATGACCTTTTTACCACACTACTGAACAGTACTCATTGCTTCCTACCCTTCAACCCATTTCTTATCCATTCCCAGGGTTTACTCTGAATCTCCACAACTTTGGAGCCTTTCATGTGGAACATTGTCAAAGGCCGTTTGGAAATTGAGGAATAGCACATCATAGGGCTTACCACAGTCTATGTGGCTGTCACTTCCTCAAAGAAGTTGAAGAGTTTGGTCAGGCAGCATCTTCCCTTTCTGAATCCATGCTGATTGCTATTAACTAGATTATTGTTGTACAGATAATCCTCATGATTGATTCCATTATTTTACATGGAATGGGAGTAAGGCTACTTGGTCTGTAATTGCCCGAGTCTGATTTGTCACCCTTTTTGAATATCGGCACCACATTAGTCAGTTTCTATTTCTTGGAAATTTGACAGCAATGGTTAAAAAACATGGAATACATGTTAAAAAAAAAGTAGGTCACTTAAAGTTGATTCAGGGCAAGGGAAACTAATTGGCTGAAGTTTGTATAAACTTTAAATAGCTTGCTTCATCCCTTCATGAAACAGTGGCATGGTATGAAGTTGCAAGTTTCAGGAGGAGGAGAACCAAACCAAAACAATTATTTTTTAAATTTTGGATATATTTCTGTAGCGCTGGAAGAATGAAAGAAACCTCCAAAATCCATCAATCACCTGAATTCTGGCCTTTAATGAGGCTCCCGCCTGTTTCCGAGAGGAGCTCTGGCCACCTATCACCTGGGCCGCTCCAACATTGTATCGGGCGTGAAGACAGTCGTAAGTATTACACTGCAATTTTGATCTCACCACTGCCCTGTTCCCGCTGAAATACATATGGTAGAGAGGCCAATATCGGCCCCAACTATTCCAATTCTCATACAAAAGCAAAATACTCCGGATGCTGGAAATCTGAAATAAAAGCAGAAAATGCTGGAAATACTCAGCAGGTCAGGCAGTATCTGCGGAGAGAGAAACAGTTAACGTTTCAGGTCAGTGACCTTTCATCAGAACTGGAAAAGGAGATGTAACAGGTTTTAAACAAGTACAGAGACAGGAAAAGGGGGAGGGGAGGAAAAAACAAAAGGGAAAGTCTGTGATAGGGTGGAAGGCAGGAGAGATTAAATGACAAAAGGATGATGGTGCAAGGCAAAAGGGGGTGGTAATGGGACAAGTAAAGAAAAAGAGATGGGTCTAGAGGAGGTGTAAGTGGCAACAGCAGAATCATTACCAACAGCTGCTTTCTGGAAAAAATGGGAGCAGTGGTTATGATCTGAAATTGTTGAACTCAATATTGATTCTGGAAGGCTGTTAAGTGTCTAATCAGAAGATGAGGTGCTGTTCCTCAAGCTTACATTGAGCCTCATTGGAACAGTGTAGGAGGCCGAGGTCCGAGGTCATGGGGCGGAGAATTAAAATGACAGGCGACCGGAAGATCAGGGTCACACTTCCGGACTGAACGGAGGTGTTCTGTAAAGTGATCACCAAATCTGCGTTTGGTCTCCCCAGTGTAGAGGAGATCACATCATGAACAGCGAATACAGTATACTAAATTGCAAGAAGTACAAATAAAACACTGTTTCACCTGGAAGGAGTGTTTGGAGCCCTGAAAGGTGGGAAGGGAGGAGGTGAAAGGGCAGGTGTTGGGTCTCCTGTGCTTGCAGGGGAAGGTGCCGTGGGAAGGGGAGTAGGTGTTGGGGGTGATGGAAGAGTGGACCAGGGTGTCGCAGAGGGAATGGTTCCATCGGAATGCTGGGAGGAGAGGGGAGGGGAAGATTTGTTTGTGGTTGCATTATGCTGGAGGTGGCGGAAATGGTGGAGGATGATCTGTTGAATGTGGAGGTTGGTGAGGTGAAAGGTGATGACAAGGGGATCCCTATTATGGTTCTGGGAGCAGAGGGGAAGGGGTGAGAGTAGAAGTGCGGGAAATGCAATGGACATGGTCGAGGGCCATGTCAACCATGGCGGAGGAGAACCCTCGGTTGAGGAGAAAGGAAGACATATCAGAAGCTTTGGTATAAAAGGTGGCATTGTCAGAACAGATGTGACGGAGACGGAGAAACTAGGAGAATGGAATAGAGTCTTTGTTTGAATTCCAATTCTCTCCTGGCCTATTCTTCACCCTCCATAAACTTCAGCTCATTCAGAACTCTAATGCATCAATCCTATCTCACACCAAGTCCCGCTTACCCATCACCCTGTTCTTGCTGACCTACATTAGTTCCCAGTACTAAAATACCTCACATCTAAAATTCCCATCCTTGTGTTTCAATCACTCCAATGCCTTGCCTGTCCTCATCTCTGTAACCTTCTCCAGCCCTACAATTCCATGTTCCCAATTCTCTGTTCCTCAGACTTTGTCCTTCCTGCCACTGGCAGCCATACCTCCAGCTGCCTATGCCCCACACTCTGAAATTCCCTTCCCAAAGCCTTTCCACTTACTTCTCCTCCTTAAAACTGATCAAGCTTTTGCTCAATCCTCCTTCTTTGGCTGGTCTTGCCTGTCTTCCCTCTACACCTCCTCCACCCCCAGCCCTTCCGCCACTGACATCCAATGCCTTTGCTTAGCTCGAATATTACACTTAGTCTTGACTCACCGTGTACAATACCACGGAAGAGTCACTAGTACTGCCTTTAAAATCAACTTATGTTACAGATAATTGGAAACTGGTTGGTGCTCAAAACAAAGGTAGTTTGTGCTTTATTAGTTCCGACAACCACAAGTTTGCAGGATCTTTGGTTATTTTATTTTGATCAGCCGAGTGTCTGGTGTGAAGAAACAGGTTTAACAGTCTCCAAACCAAACTATTGAGAAATCTACACAGGTAGTTTTTTCTATTTGTTTATGGGATGTGGGCGTCACTGGCAAGGCCAGCATTTATTGCCCATCTCTAATTGCCTTTGAGAAGGTGGTGGTGAGCTGCTGCCTTGAACCGCTGCAGTCCGTGTGGTGAAGGTACTCCCACAGTGCTGTTAGGGTGTGAGTTCCAGGATTTTGACCCAGCGACGATGAATGAACGGTAATAGATTTCCAAGTCAAGATGGTGTGTGACTTGGAGAGGAACTTAGAGGTGGTGGTGTTCCCATGCACCTGCTGCCCTTGTCTTTCTAGGTGGTAGAGGTCACGAGTTTGGCCAGTGCTGTTGACGAAGCCTTGGCAAGTTGTTGCAGTGCATCTTGTAGATGGTACACACTGCAGCCATGGTGCGCCGGTGGTGGAGGAAGTGAATGTTTAAGGTGGTGGATGGGGTGCGAATTAAGCGAGCTGCTTTGTCCTAGATGCTGTTGAGCTTCTTGAGTGTTGTTAGAGCTGCACTCATCCAGGCAATTGGAGAGTATTCCATCACACTCTTGATTTGTGCCTTGTAGATGATGGAAAGGATTTGGGGAGTTAGGAGGTAAGAAACTTGCCGCAGAATTTGTGTGGCTGGTCCAGTTAAGGTTCTGGTCAATGGTAACACCTCAGGATGTTGATGGTGGGGGATTCGGCGATGGTAATGCCGTTGAATGTCAAGGGCAGTGGTTAGACTCTCTTTTGTTGGAGATAGTTATTGCCTGGTACTTGTGTGGTGCAAATGTTACTTGCCACTTATCAGCCCAAGCCTGAATGTTATCCACGGCTAGCTGCATGCGGGCACGGAATACTTCATTATCTGAGGAGTTGCGAATGGAACTGAACACTGCGCAATCATCAGCGAACATCCCCACTTCTGACCTTATGATGGAGGGAAGGTCATTGATGAAGCAGCTGAAGATGGTTGGGCTGAGGACACTGCCCTGAGGAACTCCTGCAGCGATGGCCTGAGGCTGTGATGATTTACCTCCAACAGGCACAACCATCTTCCTCTGTGCTAGGTATGACTCCAGCCAGTAGAGAGTTTTCCCCCTGATTCCCATTGACTTAATTTTTATTAGGGCTCCTTGATGTCAAGCGCAGTCACTCTCACCTCACCTCTAGAATTCAGCTCTTTTGTCCATGTTTGGACCAAGGCTGTAATGAGGTTGGGAGCTGAGTGATGCTGGTGAAACCCAAACTGAGCATCGGTGAGCAGGTTATTGGTGAGTAAGTGCCGCTTGATAACACTGTCGAGGACACCTTCCATCACTTTGCTGATGATTGAGAGTAGACTTATTTGTCCTGCTTTTTGTGGACAGGACATACCTGGGCAGTTCTTCACATTGTCGGATAGATGCCAGTGTTGTAGCTGTACTGGAACAGCTTGGCTAGAGGCGCGGCTAGTTTGGAGCACAGGTCTACAGCAAAACAGCTGGCATGTTGTCAGGGCCCATAGCCTTCGCTGAATCCAGTGCACTCAGTCATTTCTTGATATCACGTGGAGTGAATCGAATTGGCTGAAGACTGGTTTCTGTGATGCTGGGGACCCCAGGAGGAGGCCGAGATGGATCATCCACTTGGCTATTCTGCCTCAAGATGGTTGCGAATGCTTCAGCCTTGACTTTCACTCTCACAAGCTGGGCTCCACCATCATTGAGGATGGGAATGTTCATGGATCCTCCTCCTCCCGTTAGTTGTTTAATTGTCCACCAGTATTCATGACTGGCTGTGGCAGGACTGCAGAACTTTGATCTGATCCGTTGGTTGTGGGATCGCTTACCTCTGTCTATAGCATGCTGTTTCCGCTGTTTAGCATGTATGTAGTCCTGTGTTGTAGCTTCACCAGGTTGGCACTTCATTTTTAGATACACCTGGTGCTGCTCCTGACATGCTCTTCTACGCTCCTAATTGAACCAGGGTTGGTCCACTATGGTAATGGTAGAGTGAGGGGCATGCCGGGCCATGAGGTTACAGATTATGGTGGAATACAATTCTGCTGCTGCTGATGGCCCACAGTGCCTCATGGATGCCCAGTTTTGAGCTGCTAGATCTGTTCTGAATCTATCCCATTTAGCACGGTGGTAGTGCCACACAACACAATGGAGGGTGTCCTCAGTGTGAAAGTGAGACTTTGTCTCCACAAGGACTGTGCGGTGGTCACTCCTACCAATACTGTCATGGACAGATGCATCTGCGACAGGTAGATTGGTGAGAATGAGATCAAGTATGTTTTCTTTCGTGTTGGTTCTCTCACCACCTGCTGCAGACCCAGTCTGGCAGCTATGTCCTTCAGGTGCAGTGCAGTCGTGGTGCTACCGAGTCACTCTTGGTGCTGGACATTGAAGTCCCCTACCCAGAGAATGTTCTGTGCCCTTGCTCAGTGCTTCTTCCAAGTGGTGTTCAACATGGAGGAGTACCAATCAACAGCTGAGGAAGGGCGGTAGGTGGTAATCAGCAGGAGGTTTCCTTGCCCATGTTTGACATGATGCCATGAGACTTCATGGGGTCCGGAGTCAATGTTGAGGACTCACAGGGCCACTCCCTCCCAACTCTATACCACGGAGTCGCCTCCTCTGGTGGGTCTGTCCTGCCGGTGGGACAGGAAATACCCAGGGATGGTAATTGTGGAGTTCGGGACATTGGCTGAAAGGTATGATTCTGTGAGTATGACAATGTCAGGCTGTTGCTTGACTAGTCTGTGTGACAGCTCTCCCAATTTTGGCACAAGTCCCCAGATGTTAGTGAGAAGGACTTTGCAGGGTTGACTGGGCTGGGTGTGTCTTTGCTGTGTCCGGTGCCTCGGTCGATGCTGGGCGGTCCGTCCGGTTTTATTCTTTGTATACTTCTTTGTAGCGGTTTGGTACAACTGAATGGCTTGCTAGGCCTTTTCAGAGGGCAGTTAAGAGATAACCACATTGCAATGGGTCTGGAATCACATATAGATCAAAACAGCAGATTTTCTTCCTTAAAGGACATTAGTGAACCAGATGGGTTTTTATGACAATCTGTTAGTTTCATGGTTACCATTACGGATAGTTGCTTTTTAATTTCAGATTTATTTAATTAACTGAATATAAATTCCCCAGCTGCCGTGGTGGGATTTGAACTCATGTCTCCAGATTATTAGTCCAGTCCTCTGGATTACTGCAAAAGCAAAATACTGCAGATTGTGGAAATCTGAAACAAAAGCAGAAAATGCTGGAAATACTCAGCAGGTCAGGCAGCATCTGTGGAAAGAGAAACACAGTTAACATTTCAGGTCAATGACCTTTCGTCAGAACCTCTGGATTACTAGTCCAGTAACATAACCACAATGCCACCGTACCGTAATGTGGTGTTTCTGTTTCTCCGATATGGAATGCACAAGCTGTCCCCATAGGGACGTTCCCCATTTACCAAACTCTAGAGAGCTTAGGCAGAGAGTGACGAGAGCCAAGTGTGCATGGGGGCACTGAGATTTAGTGAGCTGATAGTATGTAGTCTACCAACACAGAGCAATGGTAAATTCATTCTGATCAAATCAGTTTTACAAAGCCACTTGCGCATTAACTTGTGGGGTTATTTAGAGCTAAGTGGAAAGAATTTCAACCCCTAGTTCAGGGTCTACTTTTCCAGTTTCCATTACTGAGCCAGGCTGGCTGGCTAGCTAATCGTTAATTGTGCTCTGGAATACTGTAGGTTTATCTGGCCCAGGTATTGGAGTTTACCACAAAAGATGGACTTGGTTTTGAACTTCCATCAGTGACGTTGGAGCCATCTCCAACCCAAAGAAATTCCACTTAACTTCTCTCCCACCAGGAGGATTTGTCACAAGTTATCTTTTGATTGTTAAAAGGTTTTCAAAATGGTCACAATACATAAAATTGAAAAAGTACAAATCAAAATAATGAAGGAGAAAAAATTATGCATCACATAACCAGTAATCCTGGGTGTGGTTACAGAGATGAACGCACCAAGATCCAATAGTGTCAATGTTGGCATAAATTATAAAAGATAAAAAGAAAATCATCCTGAAACTAGAAAAACTCATAGATCTCTCTGCACTCAGTACTTGTAACGTAAGGAATACCCAAGTAGGCCAAGTGGAGATGGAATGTATCAGTCACTACGGCCAGAATGTAAAATCCAACATTCTACAACCAACCTTTAAATGTCTTTTCAATGAACAATGGGCCCCTAAGCAAGTTATTTGAGTTATGGGGGTAGAATTTCCACTTTGGGCGAAATCAGGAAATTGCGCTCAAAATGCGCTTGAAATTACACTGGTTAGGTTAGGCTTGAAGTTTCCACTAAAATTCATTTCATAGAATCATAGAATGGTTACAGCACAGAAGGAGGCCATTTGGCCGGTCGAGCCCGTGCTGGCTCTCTGCAAGAGCACTTCAGCTAGTCCCACTCCCCCGCCCTTTCCCCGTAGCCCTGCAATTTTTTTTTCTTCAGGTACTTATCCAATTCCCTTTTGAAAGCCACAATTGAATCTGCCTCCACCACCCTTTCAGGCAGTGCATTCCAGATTCTAACCACTCGCTGAGTAAAAAGGTTTTTCCTCATGTCACCTTTGGATCTTCTGCCAATCACCTTAAATCTGTGTCCTCTGGTTCTCAACCCTTCCAGCAATGGGAACAGTTTCTCTCTATCTACTCTGTCTAGACCCCTCATGATTTTGAACATCTCTATCAAATCTCCTCTCAACCTTCTCTGCTCTAAGGAGAACAACCCCAACTTCTCCAGTCTATCCATGTAACTGAAGTCCCTCATCCCTGAAACCATTCTTGTAAATCTTTTCTGCACCCTCTCTAAGACCTTCACATCCTTCCTAAAGTTCGGTGCCCAGATTTGGACACAATACTCCAGTTGAGGCCAAACCAGTGTTTTATAAAGGCTGATCATAACTTCCTTGCTTTTGTACTCTAGGCCTCTGTTTATAAAGCTCAGGATCCCGTATGCTTTTTTAACTGCTTTCTCAACCTGTCCTGCCACCTTCAACGATTTGTGCACATATACCCCCAGGTCTCTCTGTTCATGCACCCCCTAGTTTATATTGCCTCTCCTCATTCTTCCTACCAAAATGTATCACTTCGCACTTTTCTGCGTTAAATTTCATCTGCCACGTGTCTGCCCATTCCACCAGTCTGCCTATGTCCTCTTGAAGTCTATCACTATCCTCCTCACTGTTCACTATACTTCCAAGTTTTGTGTCATCTGCAGATTTTGAAATTGTGCCCTGTACACCAAGTCCAAGTTATTAATATATACAAGGAAAAGTAGTGGTCCTAGTACCGACCCCTGGAGAACACCACTATGTACCTTACTCCAGTCCGATAAACAGCTATTCACCACTACTCTCTGTTTCCTGTCACTTAACCAATATGTATATGCATTTGTATCATCACAAACCTAAAATTTTCCATGAGCCAATGCAATCGGGCAGTGTAATAGAACGTAATTGGGTTTTTTTCCATTTAAAAGTATTCCTTGATGTATTTAAGAGTGGTAACCTGGTGCAGTTTTATTAATACAGCTGAAAATGGGCTTATCAGTAAAATAAAACAATTTTAATAAGGGTGTGCAGTGTGTGAGTAACCTAATTTAAAATCACTTTTTTAAAAAACCTATACCGAACCATTTAATAGTTTCATTGATGTTAACAAGTCAGTTTCTTAGTACATGAAATATTTTTGACATGAATTTTTTTTAAAACGTGCCTGTGCGCCTCTGAAAATGAGCACAATTTGAAGAGCCTTCCCGAACCAGTGCAATCGGCAGAATTTTGAACTGGGAGCGTGGCCACCTTTGTGGGCAGGGCCTGTTCCGGGCGAATTGAATCTTGAACCAGCATAAAAGATTGCGGAAAACACAAAAGTGGTTTTGGGTGCAACTCAGGCTTAAAGTTCCCCGATCTTTTGCATTGGTTTGGCTGATTCTGCTCAGATTGCGCTTCTATTACTGGCATAAACAAGCAGAAACCCGACCCCATGGTCTCGAGGTAATGGGAATTTCTTTGGAGCTTCTCCCGCTCCGCCACTGTAACTGGCAGATGGGTGGAAACCCCGTTTGTGCAGGTGAACATGGGTTCTGTCAAATTTGTGTCAAAGTTACAGCGGTGGAATAGAAGCAAATTCCTCATGTCCCCCCACGCTGATACAGAATTGGGCTTGTTACAGGCCAGTGGAGTGAGAAGGCAGCTGACTGAGTAGAGGGAGTACGACCCATGGTCCTGGAATTCAGCAGGGGTTCTCCAATCTCCCTATATGACATTGGCAGAATCCCCAGAGAAATGGCGTAAACTGGAAGATAATGGCCATTTACACCGTTTCTCGGGGTTGGGGGGCGTTGGGTATTTCCAGAACCCGCGTGTAATTTCCAGGCCTATATTATGATGTTTTGCTCACCAGCTGTTATCTAGGGTTAAGTACATAAGAATTAGGAGCAGGTGTAGGCCATACGGCCCCTCAAGCCTGCTCCGTTGTTTCGTTACAAGTACTGCCAGAGTTGGTTTGACTGACAACCTAGTTATTAATTAATTGTGAAAGTACGGGTAGCTAGTGTAATTTTTCATTGATTAGCTATTTTGCAAGTATTTATGTTAACTTTGGCTTTTTGTTTGTGCTGACTGTATTGTTTTGAATGGATTTGAGTAGATTATACAACCAAGAGACAATAAGGTTGTGACAAGCCAACATTTTGAAAGAGCAGCTGTGTGAGTAGAGTGAGTTTGGCCCTATCTGGAATTTGTCACTGAAGTGCAGTTGGCTTGAACTAATTGATTTTCTGAGATCAATGAGTCCATTTATTATTGCAGGACAATAGAATCAACATGGTGTGGAACTTGCATGATGTAGGAGTTTCTGGAAACCATGAGTGCAAGGGCAGGTGTAAGAAATATCTCCGGCTGAACTCATTCAAGTTACTGAGCTTAAGAAGCAGTTCAAAACCCTTTGTATTGTACAGGAGGAGGAAGGGTTGCTTTGCAGGAGACGGTCATCTCACAGCTAGAAAGGAGTAAAGCAGAGGAAGGGAAATGGATAACCAGACTCTCTGAGGGGGGAGGCGTTGTAGGAAAGAGGACTTGGGTAGCATCAGTGCAAGTAACTCCAGAGGTGGGGTGGGGTCTGAAGTTGTCTAATTGCTATACAGTGCTGTATACCCAACAACAATGCATTAATATAGCACCTTTAATGTAGTCAAGTGTCCTAAGGTGCTTCACACGAGCGTTATCAGACAAAATTTGACATCGAGCCACATAAGGAGATATTAGGGCAGGTGACCAAATGTTTGATCGAAGAGGTGGTTTTGAAGGAGCATCTTAAAGAACAAATAAGTTGTGGTGAGGTTTAGGCAGGGAATTCCAGAGCTTTGGGCCTAGGCAGCTGAAGGCATGGCCGCCAATGGTGGAGCGATGAAAATCGGGAATACGCAAGAGGCCAGAATTGGAGGAGTCCAGATATCTCAGTGGGTTGTAGGGTCGAAGGAGGTTACATAGATAGGGAGGGGCAAGGCCATAGGGGGATTTGAAAACAACGGTGAGATTTTAAAATCGAGGCATTACCGGACCGATTAGGTCCAGATAAGGATGGCAACTTGGGGGAGCAAAATCTTGAAAAACAGAACAGCTCCATGGAGAAAGTAGTTAACCAGTGGTAGTCCCTTGCTCTATGTGCCATGATGTTGCCAGCTTCTTCTGAATTACTTTCACTGTCCACCTCATACTCGGGGTACTCTTTTGCCTTCATCAGCTGGGCAGTAATCTGGCAGAGTGGATCACCAGCCCCATCTTCATTCCGTTGGCTTCAATGGAATGAAGATCAGGCGGGCTCTGTAATGAGCGAGCCATTCGCTTTGCTAGATTATTGCCCTGTTAGTGAAAATGAAAATTTACCCCCCTGTATCTATTGGACTATTCCAGCAATTTAGCAGTTCCCTACACCTGTAAGTAGTGTCTCCTCTGCTTCCTGTGCTGATGGTCACCCACTTGTCTCTTTATACATTATCCCTGTGTCATGAATGGACTAGCACAGCGTCTTAATTGAGGACATTCTGGAAAGTACGATCCAGAAATCCCTCATATTCTCTGATGCTGCAGAGTGTGGCTAATTGCTGTTCAAGCACAGAGATCCTGTGCTCTACATACTCAATTTTCTGACTGTTTGTGCAAACGTACTGCCTCTGGGTGCACTGAGGTTCCAGGATGGTCCACATGTCGCACTCCACATACATCACAAGAGTTCTCTGCACTGCTATCCTTTTGTGTCTGACTTTAAAAATGTAGATCGTGTTAGCCTAAACTCCCACTGATACCAAACTCTTGCAAGAACCAACAGCTCTCGTGGAAGAGCTACACTGGCACAGGCATGATGGGCCAAATGTTTTTCTATGCTGTAAATTCTCTGACTCTATATGCATTGATGTCAATTCATCATAAAGTTTTCAAACAAGGTGCCATCCAGGATTGAAAATAGCCACGCTGTCTAATCTTGTCAGATTGCACCATTTTCAGGTCATCAGAAAGCGAGCAGGCCAGGATGAAGCTTTGCCTGTTGCCACGTGAGCAGGATCGAACAGTGCCATTTGTTCTTTCCCAGCTCCTTCCCGACTCAGTACAGCTGCTCCCTCGGATATCTGCTCATGCACGACTGCTTCACTCACGCCATGCAGGCGGTTTCAACGGTGTGGGACATTGTGGACATCTGGCACCACCATTGCAGCCACACTGGTTTGGGTATTAGAAAGCACTTCAGCGATAGGGAAAGAGTTCAGTTAGATATTGAAGAAACCCTACCCACAGTTAAAACATGATTAAAACTTCTGAAAACCAGGGAGTGACTTCATCTCTGACACCCACTTTGCCCAATGACATAAACTCCAACTGATCCAAAACTCATAAACCACCTCTCGTACATAAGTCGTGTCGCCTATATTGCCGAAGCTGCCTCCACCCCACCATCCCACCCCCAACACTTGGAACTCGTCTTCTCCCTTCTTGTCAAACAGTTCTCGACTCTACCAATGCCAACACCTCACTCCCAACCTGGATCCATCAAAAAGGTCTCCATCTCACCTCTGGTGTCCCATTCTCCATTACATCTTTTCCTTTCTTCCGATTGCATCAATACTGTTATGATTGTGTCAATTTTCTTGCTCCTTCTGAATTCAAGATACATGAACACATTCTTCCTCTTGCTTGGCTCCTCCCTGTGCTGAAAACAAGTCTCCACGTCTCCCACTCTAATTAATTCTTTCCCAGGGCCTCACTACTTCAGAACTTCCCGCCTGTAGTTTGCGCCCGTGCACTTTCTTCCCCTGCTCACGGGTGGCATTCTGGTTCTCAGAACTTCTTGCGCAACAACTGCTGGCACAAAACCACGAGCAAAGACACGCAACTAAGGGACCCAACCTTTACAATAACGTTTATAAAATGTGTGCAGATGTCATGTGATCCGATGTCACATGTTCAGATGTCACATGATCAACCCTGCAGGAATACGTCCCAACGAGAGTTGCCAACCCGAATTCCAACTGTGGCCTAACCACTGCCTTCCTTGCTTTTATATTCAATGCCCCTATGTATAAAAGCAATTAACTGATTGGTACCAAGATCAAATGAGATTCATGCAAGAACTTTGACAACCAATGAGGGGAACAAGAGTGTTGATGATTCTACTAATTGATTTGACCTTTCTAACAAATCTGGTTCAGTAGGATTAAAACTACGGGCAGCTCCACAAAATATAAGGAAAGCTGCAAACTCTTCTACAATCCCAAAACACTGGGATTGTGATGTACTTATGATTTCAGGAAAATATGCACACTATGTCCTGTATAAAATTTTTAAATGTAATTTTGAAAATTGCTTAATTGTTGCAATCTGGAGCAGATATACATCTCGCACTGCTTATCAGAGCTTTGAGAGCAATCCTTCATGTTTCCTTGGGAGAGCTGGTGCAAGCCAAGTTCATAGAGATTTAAAAAATCTAGCTAAAGGGAAAAATTCGGTCGCGCCCCCTTTGGGGCGCTAACTTTTAGTGCCCCCAAAAAATTAGCGCCCCCGCGCTGTAAATTGAGTGGTAGCACCCCAAGTAGGAGGCGGGGCGCTACCATTCAATATCGTGGCACTTATGATACAGTCACACGCGTTGGCACGTAGCAGTGCGGTATTACAGGCCTCCCTCCCCGATTAAAGGGGAGGGGCCTAATGCAGTGCGCACCAGGGCCTTGCTGGACCACCGGGGAGTGGGGTGCCGGGAAAACAGCCTGGAACTCAAGAGGAGTGACGGGCTGACGGATCGCGGCCGGCACCCCACATGAGGGAACGGAAAGGGGGCAGGTGCTGGCAGGCGGCCCAAAAGAAATGGCCACCAAGCGCCTGCCCTTTAATTAGTGTTTGCAAAAACGCCACCCTGACCCTGTCAGACATATCATTCGGCGGTAGGTCAGGGGTGCGACCAAAGTTTGTGGCCAGGGCGCAAGTGGGGTGCTGCGCACAGCAATGACATCATCGCCAGAGGCGTAGCACCGCAGGGCGCTACTGCCACCGCCAACCTCCCGCTGAATTTACCGGGAGGCGTTAGCGGCGCTGCGCCCGGGCACTAGGTGCTTTGCACCCTGTTAGAGCCCCCCCAGGGCACTAACGGGAGGCACAAAGCAACCCAATTTTTCCCCCTAGATCTCTGATGAAGGGTCGACACCAGAGACACTAACTCTGTGGATGCTGATGGGCCTGCTGTGTAGTTCCTGCATTTTCTATTTTTACTTCAGGTTTCTAATATTTGGAGGTTTTTTCCTTTTTATCTACTTTGTGGAAATTGAGATGGAGTAAACCTGACATACAGATTTCCTCTCAGAGTGATACAAAGTGAGTTTCTCCAGCATTGTTGTTGCTATGCAATTTCACTCTCACAAATCCTTGTTTGAGACCTTCCAATCTGCTTTCTGCTCCCCTTTCCACAGCAATGAGACTGCACTGGTAAAAGTCACCAGTGACCTGCTTATCATTTCTACTTTTCCACCTGCACGGTTAATTTTGCTGTGCCCCAGAGCTCCATTCTTGTTTCACTCTTCATCACCATTTATATGCTACCTCTTGGCAATATCATCCACACACATATCTGTGCCGATGTCAATCAGCTCCATCTTTCTGCCTACGTCATCAATTCAAAGGTTGCTGTTATATTCCCTAACTGCCTTTGTGACATTAAAACATGAATAAGCCAAAATTTCCTCTGACTTAATGCCTGCAACATCAAAGCTTCTTTGGCTTCCGCGTGCCTCTGGCCTTGACTCCATTAACGAAGCTGGCTGTCTCAGACTAAGTCAGGAGGTTCAGAAACTTTCCGTGCTGCTCATCCCCGAGCTGAGTTTCTACCCACACGTCCACACCTTTAATAAGATTGCTTTCCTCCACTCCTGCAGCATTGCCTTCCTTCACCCCCACCTCTCACTCTCTGCCACTGAAACCCTATTCTATTTATTTATTACATTGAGGCTGGACTTCACTAACACTCTGCTAGCCAGCCTCCCCACCTCAACCTTGGATATATTCACCACATTAAGAATGCATAGCCTGCACCCTTCCCAGCTCAAAGTCCCACACTACTATCGCTCCTATCCTCCCCAAACTCCGCTGGCTTCCTATGCCCCAGCAAAGTGACTTCAAGATTATTTTCCTCACTTTCAAATGATCCCAGCCTACCTTGGTGATCTCCTCCAATCTTACCACCTCCCTCCCTGCTTTCAAAAACCTTCTTTGTATATGCCTTAATCCTCTTGTTTTCCCTTTCTCTCTTTCGATCAGTCTCCACTGTGTTTTTCCTCCTCAACCTAAAGCACTTTCTGTACATGAGGAGTCCAATGGAAATGCAAGTTATTGTTCTGTTGGCAGTGACCACGTAGTCTCAGCTAGCCCTTGGGCATTGCGTAGAAAATTATGACTGGAGGTATTGAAAAAAGTCACTGCCTTTCTAATGTTATTTCAGAAAGTTCTACAAGATTTTAGTAGCTCTTAATAATAATAATTGATGCATACCCTTATCATGTTAATTCAGGAAGTTCTAGCTGTACTATGAAAGGAATCTTGGGATTATTCCAGAGGGACGAATTAACAGAGAATGGTATGTGGAAAAAAATGCAGACCTGGACAGTGGCCTAAAATTTTTAGACGAGTACGTTGAGGAGCCAACTAGGGAACAGGCTATCCTAGATTGGGTGTTGTGCAATGAGAAAGGGTTAATTAATAATCTTGTTATGCGGGGTCCTTTAGGGAAGAGTGACCATAACATGATAGAATTCTTCATTAAGATGGAAAGTGAAGTAGTCCAATCCGAAACTAGGGTCCTAAATCTAAACAAAGGAAACTACGAAGGTATGAGGAGTGAGTTGGCTATGATAGATTAGGGAGCTTCATTAAAAGGCTTGACGGTGGATAGGCAATGGCTAACATTTAAGGAACGAATGCATGAATTGCAACAGTCATACATTCCTTTCTGGCGCAAAATCACAAAAGGAAAAGTGACCCAACCATGGCTAACAAAAGAAATTAAGGGTAGTATTAGATCCAAAGAGGAGTCATATAAAGTTGCCAGAAAAAGTAGCAAGCCTGAGGATGGGGAGCAGTTTAGAATTCAGCAAAAAAGGACCAAGAGATTGATTAAGAGGGGAAAAATAGAGTATGAGAGTAAACTTGCAAGGGACATAAAAGCGGACTGTAAAAGCTTCTACTGGAGTTTTTTGAGGATGTAACTGGTAGAATAGATAAGGGAGAACCAAATACTTTGGTTCTGCCTTCACGGAAGAGGACACAAATAACTTCCCAGAAATGCGAGGAAACCAAGGGTCTAGTGAGAAGGAGGAATGAAAGGAAATTAGTATTAGTAAAAAAATAATGCTGGTGAAATTAATGGGACTGAAAGCCGATAAATTCCCAGGGCCTGATAATCTGCATCCCAAAGAGGTAGCCATGGAAATAGTGGATGCATTGGTTGTCATCTTCCAAAATTCTATAGATTATGGAACAGTTCCTGCAGATTGGAGGGTGGCAAATGTAACCCCACTATTTAAAAAAGGAGGGTGAGCGAAAACAGGGAACTACAGACCGGTTAGCCTAACATCAGTAGTAGGGAAAATGCTAGTGTCTATTATAAAGGATGTGATAACAGGACACTTAGAAAATATCAGTGGGATTAGACAAAGTCAACATGGATTTATGAAAGGGAAATCGTGTTTGACAAACCTACTGGAGTTTTTTGAGGATGTAACTGGTAGAATAGATAAGGGAGAACCAGAGGATGTGGTGTATTTGGATTTTCAGTAGGCCTTTGATAAAGTCCCACATAAGAGGTTAGTGTGCAAGATTAAAGCACATGGGATTGGGGGTAATATACTGGCTTGGATTGAAAATTGGTTAACAGACAGGAAACAGAGAGTAGGAATAAATGGGTCTTTTTCGGGGTGGCAGGCGGTGACTAGTGGGGTACCGCAGGGATCAGTGCTTGGGCCCCAGCTATTCACAATATATATCAATGATTTGGATGAGGGAACCAAATGTAATATTTCCAAGTTTGCTGACGACACGAAACTAGGTGGGATTGTGAATTGTGAGGAGGATGCAAAGAGGCTTCAAGGTGACTTAGACAAGTTGAGTGAGTGGGCAAATACATGGCAGATGCAGTATAACGTGGATAAATGTGAAGTTATCCACTTCGGTAGGAAAAACAGAAAGGCAGAGTATTATTTAAATGGTGATAGATTGGGAAATGTTGATGTACAAAGGGACCTGGGTGTCCTTGTATACCAGTCACTGAAAGCAAACACGCAGGTGCAGCAAGCAGTTAGGAAGGCAAATGGTATGTTGGCCTTCATTGCAAGAGGATTTGAGTACAGGAGCAAGGATGTCTTACTACAGTTACACAGGGCCTTGGTGAGACCACACCTGGAGTATTGTGTGCAGTTTTGGTCTCCTTATTTAGGGAAGGATATACTTGCATTGGAGGCAGTTCAGAGAAGGTTCACGAGGTTGATTCCAGAGATGAAGGGGTTGTCTTATGAGGAAAGGTTGAGCAGGTTGGGCCTATACTCATTGGAGTTTAGAAGAATGAGAGGGGATCTTATTGAAACATATAAGATTCTGAAGGGGCTTGACAGGGAGGATGTTTCCCCTTGTGGGGGAATCTAGAACTAGGGGGCATAATTTCAGAATAAGGGGGCACCTATTTAAAACGGAAATGAGGAGGAATTTCTTCTCTCAGAGGGTCGTGAATCTTTGGAATTCTCTTCCCCCAGAGAGATGTGGAGGCTGGGTCATTGAATATATTTAAGGTGGAGACAGACAGATTTTTGAATGGTAAGGGAGTGAACGGTTATGGGGAGCGGGCAGGGAAGTGGAGTTGAGGCCAAGATAAGATCAGCCATGATTGGGGAGAGGGACAACAAACTTTTCTGACAGGGTTCTTTGTAGCTCTTGGTCTTCTTCGTACCAATGACAAGATCCTTTTGTTCTGATCAGTTATAGTATATATTTCTGCAGTTCAATAGATAATTTACCCTTTAGAAAACTAAATATTAATTGGTAGATAACAGAATCTCTTTTTGTTCAATTAAACAGTAATTGGTAGATAACAGTGCCTTTTTTTCTCTTTAGTTAAACCCCTGGCCTGGTGTAGGTGAGTTGGGTTTACTGACGTGTATAGGAATAATACCCTAGTTTTTTTCCTCCGTAAAATGTTACAAAAGAAAACTGAGACTGTTCAAAAACACATTGTTACAAATAACAATAGAAGAGAGTTGACACCCAGGTAATCTCCTTCCAAACATCACTGTGGTTCTGCTCTTGTCACACAATACTGCTTTATCTAATTTTCCTAAGTCACAGCCTTTGTCTTATGTTACTTACGTGTATATCTCACTCACTCATTCTGTCAATACGTACGATACAGTAGCAGAACATAAGAAACCAAGTGTAAAACTTAGCAACAGTGGAAGGTATAAACTGCTGGAGCAAAACTAATTGGGCTAGAAATTCATGTGTTGAGCGCCACACCATAGTGCCATGAAATGGTGATAAAATGGCAGCCGCCGCTCTTTCGCCAGCTGGTGGCAAGTCCCGTGACGACCGCCATATTCCTCTCCCCCTTTGCGCTGCTGGTAACTAGCAACGCCCTAGAAAAAAAATGGCGGCGTGGTGACATCAATTGGCATGCAACACCGACTTAACGTCACCAACGCGAACCTCGACCCTTCAGCACTGGGTCCTAAGCACGCCAGGTTAACCTGGCCTGCAAGCAGGCTGACAGTGGCGATGTCTGCAGCTCTTAAAGGGACACACACATCATTCAGGTAAGTTTGAATTTAAGGGTTTGGACTTTTTTTTAATTTTATTGAAGTGGTGGCTTGCTGCAATAGATGTGAAAAGATTTTTTAAGTGTGTAGGGAGTGCTGTTGGATGCTTGCAAGGGCTCGGATGGTAAATGAAGGCCTTTGAGAAGACAGAACATGCTGCGAATACTCAGCAGGTCATGCAACATCTGTAGAGAGAAAAACAGAGCTCACATCTCAGGTCAACATGCTGCCTGACCAACTGAGTATTTTCAGCATTTTATGCTGTCATTTCACATTTACAGCATCCGCTTGCAGAGGGAAGAGGAAGACGCAGAAGAGGAAGAAGCCGAAGAGGAGGAATCGGACGGAAAGATACATCCCAGACAGCCCCTTTGTGGCCGGGATATCCGGAATGGCTTCATCTGCCTGTGGTCCCACTGGCTGGGCAGGCTGCCTCTTCTTGTTGACCCACTGGCTGGGCAGGCTGCATTTCTTGGGTGTGTGAAATGAGGAAGGCTCAAGGATGGAGTTGTGGTGAGGGGAGGGTGGAAAGGAAGAGGTGCATGCCAGAAGGAGGATAACGTATAAGGATACCAGCATCTTGTATCCTTTCAGCCCCGCCGCTGGCCAAGGGCTCAACCATGCCCCTGCCAAGAATGGCCAGCACCGGCTCCTCCAAGAGGGTGAGGTGAGGCGAGGCTAGGAATGGGAGGAATGCCTCGTCATTGGTGCCGATTGTTGGTAGGTGAGTGATTGGGGGTCGTGCATTGAGCAGTGTATGAGGCTGATGGTGCAGTTGGTAGGAGACAGCTTTTGAAGATGCATTCACTGACATTGACCAGTGGTCTGAGGTCATGAAGCTTCTTTGGGCACTGGAGCCAGGTCGTAGGGGCGACACTGCTGGCAGTGACGGCCTTAGTGATGTACTCCCACATCGTTCTTTCTGGAGGGCCTCCTGGCCCCTGTGTGTAGAGGGCCACTCTTGCAGTGTTGACCCCCTGCACAAAGCTGGAGGGCTGCGTGTGAGATGCTCGATACCCCTTCCCTCGCTTGCTGAGCCATTTATGTTAGGGCTGAGGCAGATTTTCCATTTGTTGAGGTTAGGAAGGTAATTCAACTTTAACAGCTGAATATTCACATTTGGAACTTCTTTTAAATATTGAATATTTCTTAAGAGGCAGAAAGGGCTGAAAAATGTATTGATTCACTGCATTTTATTTTGTATCGCTTCAGTGTGCATGGTCCCTTTAAATCTCAGACCTCTTCATTGCCCACAATTCCTTGCGAGCTCCACAGCTTCGTTCACCGAGGCTGTGGGAAGCTGCAACGCTGCACCTGGACAGAAACTTCGTCCCGGATCCCTCCAGCAACGCCACCAGGACGGCGTTACACGAAGGTGAGCGCTGCGCCACCAATCTCCAGCCCCCCAGACCAATTTCACTCGGTTAGCGTTGCGGCCATTTCCAGCGGCCGTTAAATGCCGTTACACCGGCAACTTTGCTGGCGAACGTGAATTTTTCCACCACTGAATCTAAACAGCAAAACACTAATGTACAAAGCAAATAGAAGGTTCAACATATATATTCTCTAAATACAAAAGCAAAATACTGCGGATGCTGGAAATCTGAAATTAAAACAAAAAATGCTGGAAACACTCAGCAGATAAGGCAGCATCTGTGGAGAGAGAAACAGAGTTAACGTTTCAGGTCGATGGCCTTTCATCAGATGCTGCCTGGCTTGCTGAGTATTTCCAGAATTTTCTGTTTTTATATTTTCTAAATGTTGGATTCCAGTCCAGCTTAATGGGTGTTTAAGTGCTATGGAAGGCTTTGTGGTTTACAACCATGAACTGTAAGAAATATGTCATCTAACTTGCTGCTCATACTAATAGTTTTTTTTGCAGCTGGAGGGTGACTTAATAAGTAGAAGTGACATGACATTTCCCAAATATCTCAATTGTAAAAAAGAAATTGAAGCAAGTAAGGACAGAGCTCAAGTAGACTGTCTAATTAATAGGGTTCATATTAATAATGAGTTGAGATATGTGAATAATTTGCAAGATGTTTGGCCCAAAAACATGAGAGATAGTATTGCTGCAGAAAGAAAGCTTCCTAAGATATTGGGCCATTTCTCAATTCCTTTTTCCATGGACTTTTTTTGTGAAATACTTTGACATTCAGAAATGCTTCAATAATAGGAGTTTATTTGAGAGATGGCATCTATTGATTTATTCCTACTGCACTATGCTGACTGCAGTGTCTGTCAAATTACATTCCACCCTCATTATAATGCTCATAACTGCAAAGCTTGTAGAGAGTATTCCAATTATTGTGTTAATTCTTTTGGGGTTTTTTTGCCATAATATAACCCAATACTAGTATTGCGCCAAGAGTGCGATGACTGAGATTGTGCATATAGGAATAGTGTGACTTGTCCTAATAATCAGTACACATTGTATATTTAAATCCTTCAACAGGTTGAGTGCAGCAGTTAAGATTTTTTGTGAGAGAAATTCGTGTGGTTTGCGCCACCTGTTAACGCCACGAGATGGTGCTAAAATGCCGTTGAGAGCTTTAATGCCACCTGATGCCGGTTCCAGCGCCGCACGCCATATTGATGTTGCTGGTAGTGTTGCCACTGAACGCCATTGCCGGGGACCTCGCCATCACAGAGATCGTGATATCAGTGAGTGTGCAATGCTCACTTAACGCCCGATCTCCCAACTTCCTAACAGCCAATGAACTCACTGGCTGGAGAAAGCAATGACAGGTTGAGGTGGCGTGCAACAGCAGGAAGCTGGCTCCAGCGATGCTATTTAAAGGGATCATCACCAATCACTCGGACCTGACAGGTTTTTGATGCTTGAGTGGCTGTGTGCTACTTCCTGCTACTGGAAGAGTTTTCTTTATTCAGTTCAAGGTTGTTTGGTATCAGGGAGTGTTGTGGCAAGTACAAAACTCCATAATTATTTCCGAAAAGCTTCAACCTACAACACTTGCTAAAAGTCATGGGGGCTGTACTGGCAATGGACCTCGCCCTCCAAGATCTACGGTGGAGGGAGCGGAGGCAGCGAGACAATCAGCCTTCTGGACGGGCTGTCCGTGAGTGGCTCATCAGACTCCGATTCACATGAATGAAACCCCAAATCCCCATAACTCACCACATCCCCACCATACAATCCCTGTCTCACGCCATATCATAGTGTCATCCTGGGCACAAAGTTGAAATGAGTGAGGAGACAAAATATTGCCCATCCCTAACTGCCCTCGAGAAGGTGGTGGTGAGCCGCCTTCTTGAACCGCTGCAGTCCGTGTGGTGAAGGTTCTCCCACAGTGCTGTTAGGTAGGGAGTTCCAGGATTTTGACCCAGCGACGATGAAGGATCGGCGATATACTTCTAAGTCAGGATGGTGTGTGACTTAGAGGGGAAATTGGAGGTGGTGGTGTTCCCATGTGCCTGCTGCCCTTGTCCTTCTAGGTGGAAGAGGTCGCAGGTTTGGGAGGTGCTGCCAAAGAAGCCTTGGCAAGTTGCTGCAGTGCATCTTGTAGATGGTACACACTGCAGCCACAGTGCGCCAGTGGTGGAGGGAGTGAATGTTTAAAGTGGTGGATGGGGTGCCAATCAAGCGGGCTGCTTTGTCCTGGATGGTGTCGAGCTTCTTGAGTGTTGTTGGAGCTGCACTCATCCAGGCAAGTGGAGAGTATTCCATCACACTCCTTACTTGTACCTTGTAGATGTTGGAAAGGCTTTGGGGAGTCAGGAGGTGAGACAATCGCCGCAGAATACCTAACTTCTGACCTGCTCTTGTTGCCACAGTATTTATGTGGCTGGTCCAGTTAAGTTTCTGGTCAATGGTGGCCCCCAGGATGTTGATGGTGGGGGATTTGGCGATGGTAATGCCGTTGAATGTCAAGGGGCGGTGGTTAGACTCTCGCTTGTTGGAGATAGTCATTGCCTGGCACTTGTTTGGCGCGAATGTTTGCAGGCAGTAATTGACCAGTGTAGTAGTGGAAATTCTAGGAATGTTATTATATAAATGCTTAACACAGTCATACCAAATTCTTCTCTCTGATATTTTAATTTTAATGGCGTGTTAACCTGTTAAAAATAAATGAATTAATCCCTTCATTAGATCACAAGTACAATAAGTGTTAATGTCACAGCATTGCTGACAGTAATTTCCACTCTTATGATTCTATGCCATGTATTAATGGATTATCTACAGCTTCATCTATGGATTATTTAAATTTGATACTACTTTGACACATACTTTCACAGTATACTCAACAAAGTTATTACTGTTGTCTAGGAATGGCAAATAAACTGCTTGTGTATGTTAATATATAACATCATGTCACAGCTAAGGTTAGGTAAACACTGAAAACATGAATGCATCACCATTGTTCCAAAGATTTGTAGATGGAAGATTTGCGAACCTACAGTGTGTAAGGTAATGAGTCTTTTTGTAAATACAGAACATATTGCACAAAAGCTTTAATTAGAGTTTTCTGACGAGACACCTCGATAGTTAATATAGTAGTGAAAATAATAATATTGTCAGTGACAGATTATAGTAATTCTATCTAAAGATCATTTCTTAATAATTCTAGGAAGTGTTATCCCAAAGAAAAGTGTCCAACCAAAAGTCGAGACTGTGCCTGCACTGAGAAGGGGCACTTTACCTTTTCTTGTCTTCAATGGAAAGGGAAATTGGGTGGGGTGTTAAACGGGTGTGGACAGATGAAATCGAGCCCTTGATCTTGACTCCCATTTGCAATGCCATGAGAGATTCACTATTGAGTTGTGGCCCTCAGTTAATTCCAGGGGGCGGGGCGGGGGGAGGGGGGTGGGCAGGGTGTTGGCAATCGTGGCCAATTGCGGCTGGCAGGATTGCTATGGAGCCGTGAGGAGCACCTCTGATCTTCCTGGTACGCCATCAACAACAACAACAACAACTTGAATTTATGTAGTGCATTTAACACAGTAAAACGTCCCAAGGCGCTTCACAGGAGCGTTATCAAACACAATTTGACACCGAGGCACATAGGAGTTATCAGGACAGGTGGCAAACGCTTGGTCAAAGAGGTAGGTTTTAAGGAGTGTTTTAGACAAGGAGGGATAGAGAGGCAGAGAGTTTTAGGAAGTGAATTCCAGAGCTTAGGGCCTAGGCAGCTGAAGGCACGGCTAGCAATGGTGGAGCGATGAAAATTGGGGATGTGCAAAAGTCCAGAATTGGAGGAGCGGTGATATCTCGGAGCGTTGTAGGACTTGAGGGGGTTATGTAAATAGAGAGGGGTGAGGCCATGGAGTGATTTGAATACAAGGATGGGAATTTTTAAATCGAGGCATTGCTGGACCGGGAGCCAATGTAGGTGAATGGGGCCCTGGTGTGAGTTGGGAGATGGGCAGCAGAGTTTTGGATGAGTTCAAGTTTATAGAGCGTGGAAGATGGGAGGCCGGCCAGGAGAGCATTAAAATAGTGAAGTCTAGAGATAACAAAGGCATGGATGAGGGTTTCAGCCGCCAGCTAGACCCCATCCACGCCTCGAAAATCTGAGCACTTGCTCTGCTCAGAGCTGCCCCATTTCCCCAAGGGGTCCCAAAACATGCGTTAGTCCCCTCATTAGCATATGCAAGGGGCCTAACAACTGTTTTAGATGCCCGTTTTAGGTATGAGTGCAGCGAGGTCCAATTCCAAACTCTATTAGTTAATTAGAAGTGCTGTGATATTTTATGCAGTACACAGCAGGGAATCACAGCACCCAGTATCTTCATCCAGTGAACCACTAAAAGGGGGAGCTCTTAAAGGTAGAGAATATCTATTATAGAAACCTGCACACGGAATCCTTAAGAGTACACATTAGTATTTGAGGTTCTGCATGTTCTAGTGCTGCATTTCTAAAGTAATCCTAATTAAAATAATGAAATTAATATGCTGAAGGTAATATTTTATTCTTACCAACGTACATGAAATGTTCATGGAAGTCTCAACATAAATTGACAATTGGCAGCAAACCAAATTGTTTCTCTATTTATCACCAACAAAATCAGCTAGAATAGTACCTGACACTGTTGCCAAAATTAATTACAGTTGTAGCTGAATGCTGAACTGAAGTAGCTGAATATACAAATAATGGCCCAGAATTTGCGATCAGCGGCGATTCGACAGCACTCGTCGCTGACCTCGAAGAAAGCTGCCCACAAAGATCTGGCAATCTCTGTGGCATTGGTTTCAGCTCTCCTGACCTTTGTTTGAATCTGGCACCACATCAAGCGAATCTCCAATATCCAGCAACAGTGATGTCATCAAGCTGGCTAAGCAGCCAATCACGTTGAAGAATTCTAACAGACAGCAAACCAGGAAGTAAAATGCACAGATTCTAATAATTTTTATAAATTTTACAGAGAACGAAATTAAGATTGCACATATGATTAAGGTAGAAGCTTAAATATTATAACCAAACTTTAAAAGAAATATTTTAAAAACCATGTAATTCTTAATTATATTAATGGAAAAATTTGACATTACACAAATATAAAATTAGTTTGTAAGGGCTAGAACGGTTGTTCAGCAGTCAATACACCGTTTAAAACCCCAGTTACACCTATTTCAACAAAGCTTACCTTTTTCGGGGGGGCGGGGGGAGGTTTAACAGCGATATTCCAGTGTAATAGTGGAAGTTCGTCCTTCAATGTGATTTGAAGTTATTACCGGCTCTGGTGAGTTCCACAGCGCAGCCTGTGGAGGAGCAGGGAATGACTGACTGCAAGTTCTGGATTTCCCTGTTTAAATCCTGAAGTTTCTGTCAGTTTCAGAGGGGTAATGGCGGTGAACGCTGACAGTTTTGCCGTCATTTCCCCCGCAAAATCCAGGCCTTTATCTTCACCTATATTGTTGTGGTTTGCTTGAGTTCTGGCTTTGGTTCAAGTCCACTTACTAATTATTATCTACTTCATCCCAACTTGCTGCAGCCTGTGTCAATTAGTATTCAAATTATATCTGTCCATAAAGACATTGGACATCATTTTTTCCTTCACTGGCATAAATCCTAATCTGGTTATCCACAAACCTTCAATATTTTCCACTGATTTCCAACCAACTATATACCAGTAATAAATTTTCAGTATACCCCAACATGAAAAAGAGCATCCATTGCACATACCTTATTCGTGAAGCCACTTACATAAACTTGATAGAACTATGAATCAAGAAAAGGCCATTTGACCCAACAAAACTGCCACCAATTTAATCTCCCGCCAGAACCTTTGTTTAAATATTCCCTGATCCCACAGAATATTCATCCATCTCCACTCTGCTTACTCCCTGTCACTGAAAAAGTGAACTCAGAATATTACTTTAAATGAAAGTGCAGGAGAGAAGTGGGGATATAAGTTCAAACTAGAGAAGGGTATTTTTATGACATAAATCAGGTAAATTTTCTTCACACAAAGAATGATCAACAGTGGATGAACTTCTAGATAGAGTGGTGGAGGCAAAAACACTGGACCCATTTAAGAAACAAATGGATGCTACAATGTGATGACGTCTGGATCTCTCTCGATGGATAAATCACATGGGCCAAATGACCTTTCTCATCCGTAATTACCTTGTAATCTTGTAAAGATTCGGACATTGTGGGGATTGTGTTGCTATTATATTGATTTAAATGCGTTTTATCATTCAGCAATGCTGGGTAATATTGGTTACGCTTCTATAAAGGTAGAATAGAAAATCAGGCAATTTTAGACAGGAAAAGGATAACTTAGCACAAGAAACGCACTCCTTTTAGGTTATGCCAAAATAAGGGCCAGAAAATAACAGAACCGCTGTAAAGGTACTCCCACAGTGCTGTTAGGTAGGGAGTTCCAGGATTTTGACCCAGAGATGATGAAGGATCGGTGATATGCTTCCAGGTCAGGATGGTGTGTGACTTGTAGGGGATCTTGCAGGTGGTGGTGTTCCCATGTGCCTGCTGCCCTTGTCCTTCTAGGTGGTAGAGGTTGCGAGTTTGGGAGGTGCTATCGAAGAAGCCTTGGCGAGTTGCTGCAGTGTATCTTGTAGATGGTACACACTGCAGCCACGGTACGCCGGTGGTGGAGGGAGTGAATGTTTAAGGTGGTGGATGGAGTGCCAATCAAGCGGGCGCTTTGTCCTGGATGGTGTTGAGCTTCTTGAGTGTTGGAGCTGCACTGATCCAGGCAAGTGGGGAGTATTACATCACACTCCTGATTATTACCTTGTAGATGGTGGAAAGGCTTTGCAGAGTTAGGAGGTGAGACACTCCCTGCAGAATACCCAACCTCTGACCTGCTCTTGTTGCCACAGTATTTATGTGGTTGGTGCAGTTAAGTTTCTGGTCAATGGTGGGGGATTCGACGATGGTAATGCCATTGAATGCCAAGGGGAGGCGGCTAGACTCTCTCTTGTTAGAGATGGTCATTGCCTGGTACTTGTGTGGCACGAATGTTACTTGCCACTTATCAGCCCAAGTCTGAATGTTGTCCAGGTCTTGCTGCATGCGGGCGTTATCTGAGGAGTTGCGAATGGAAATGAAAACTGTGCAATCATCAGCGAGCATCTCCACTTTTGATCTTATGATAGAGGGAAAGTCATTGATGAAGCAGCTGATGATGGTTGGGTGTAGGACACTGCCATGAGGAACGCCTGCAGTGATATCCTGGGGCTGAGATGATTGGTCTCCAATAACCACAACCATCTTCCTTTGTGCTAGGTATGACTCCAGCCAGTGGAGAGTTTTCCCCCTGATTCCCATTGACTTCAATTTTACTCGGGCTCCTTGATGCCACACTTGGTCAAATGTTGCCTTGATGTTAAGCGCAGTCACTCTCACCTCACCTCTAGAATCCAGCTCTTTTGTCCATGGTTTGACCAAGGCTGTAATGAGGTCTGGAGCCAAGTGGTCCTGGCGGAACCCAAACTGAGCATTGGTGAGCAGGTTATTGCCGCTTGATAGCACTGTCAACGACACCTTCCATCACTTGGCTGATAATTGAGAGTAGACTGATGGGGCGGTAATTGGCCGGATTGGATTTGTCCTGCTTTTTGTGGACAGGACATACTGAGACATATTGAAACTAATATTATTCTAGGTAAAATACAGATTTGACAGATCACTTACAGTATACAACTTGAAATTATTTGTAAGCAAAGTGCATTGACTAGCTTCCAAAATAGAACATGACTTGTCTTCTTTTGTTGTTTAACTGTGTTGAGCTTCCATTGTGCATTCATTCTCATTACCAGCAGTTCATAAATAGTTTCCCATGTGACCTATAAAAGAATTACAGTATATAAAATTCTGTTCAGTTCAGTGCAGCAATGTATTGCTACTATTCATTTTAGGATTCTAATAATAGATTTATCTGGACTTTTCCTTACCCATGTACTCTCTTCTGAAATAGTAACATTGAATCTTTGAGAAATTAAAGACTCAAGTTTTTTTGAAAAACAAAATTCTGTTCTTTGTGTTTTACCCTACCTTTGCAGCTTGTTTTTTGTCCTCTCATTAGTTTTCTCCATGTGTCAATCATTACTGCTAGATTGAAATGGATCCTTCGTTACTTGCTGTCATACCTCTGCCCCTCCAGACTATGCAACTGCTGAAAGATTCACCATGGAGCACATTGTATATAGCACATTTAATTTACACATTTTAACACCTAAATTCACTGTCCAGTTACTGTATGAAATAAAACTTCAGCAATTTCACAGTTTACAATGACTCATCGGGGGAAGGCACCAGCAGCCAGGCTCATGGCACCATGACTGGCTCTGTTGCAAAGAAGGGAGGGAAAAAGAGTGGCAGGGCTATAGTAATAGGGGATTCGATTGTAAGGGGAATAGATAGGGGTTTCTGTGGTCGCGACCGAGACTCCAGGATGGTATGTTGCCTCCCTGGTGCAAGGGTCAAGGATGTCTCGGCGCGGGTGCAGAACATTCTGGAGGGGGAGGGGGAACAGCCAGTTGTCGTGATACATGTTGGTACCAACGACGTAGCTAAAAAAAGGGAAGAGGTCCTACAAGTAGAATTTAGGGAGTTAGGAGCCAAGCTAAAAAGTAGGACCTCGAAGGTAGTAATCTCTGGATTACTACCAGTGCCACGTGCTAGTAAGAGTACAGAGAACAGGATAGTTAGGCTAAATACGTGGCTTGAGCAGTGGTGTAAGAGGGAGGGTTTTAAATTTTTGAGGCATTGGAACCAGTTTTGTGGTAGGTGTGACCTATACAAAAGGGACGGTCTACACCTGTGCAAAGATGGAACTGATGTTCTCGGGGTAATTTTTGATAAAGCAGTTCGGGAGCATTTAAACTAGTATGGCAGGGGGCTAGAAACCTATGTAGTGAAATAGAGGAAAGTGAAAGGCAGACAGAAATAAATGGTAAAAGGGTGAGGAACAAAAAACAAAGGGCCAAACTAATTCATAAAAAATGTGAGCATAAAAAAAGCCTGAGGGTTTTATACCTTAATGCGAGAAGCATCAGGAACAAGGTAGATGAATTAGCTGTGGAAATAGAAGTTAATAATTATGATCTAATTGGGATTACGGAAACATGGTTGCAGGGTGAGCAGGGCTGGGAGCTTAACATACAGGGGTATTCAGTATTTAGGAAGGATCGACAAAAAAGAAAAGGAGGAGGGGTAGCATTGCTGGTAAAAGAGGGGATAAATGCAATTGAAAGGAAGGATATTAACTCAGTTAATACAGAATCTATATGGGTGGAGCTAAGAAATAGCGAGGGGCGAAAAACATTAATAGGAGTGGTATATAGGCCTCCAAATAGTAAAATAGAGGTTGGGGAGGGCATCACGAGGGAAATTAGAGAAGCGTGCAATAAGAGCACAGCTGTCATCATAGGTGACTTTAACTTACATATAGATTGGACTAGCCTAATCAGTAAAAATAATGAGGAGGAGGAATTCCTTGAGTGTTTAAGGGATGGTTATCTGGATCAATATGTCGAGGAACCAACTCGGGAACAGGCTATATTGGACTGGGTACTGTGCAATGAGAAGGGACTAATTAGTAATCTTGTTGTACGGGGACCCTTGGGTCAGAGCGATCATAACATGATCGATTTCTCACTCGAAATGGAGAGCGAAGAAATTGACTCAGAGACTAAGGTCCTGAATTTAAACAAGGGGAATTATGATGCCATTAGACGGGAACTGAGTAGGTCTGATTGGACAACGTTCCTGGGAGGACTGGAGGTAGATAAACAATGGCAAGCATTTAAAGATAGAATGACAAAATTGCAAAAATTGTTTATACCAATCTGGCATAAAAGGAAATCTAAAAAGGTGACTCAACCGTGGATAACAGGGGAAATTAGAGACAGCATAAAATCCAAAGATAGGGCGTATAAAATAGCCAAAAAAAGCGCCAGAGCGGAAGATTGGGAACAGTTTAAGATAGAGCAAAGGAGGACAAAGGGCTTAATCAAGAGGGGCAAAATAGCTTACGAAAGCAAGCTGGCGGAAAATATAAAAACTAACTCCAAAAGCTTTTATAAGTATATCAAGAGGAAAAGACTGGTGAAAACCAAAGTTGGTCCATTGCAGTCAGATACGGGGGAATATATAACGGGAAATAAGGAAATGGCAGACCAACTAAATGCATACTTTGGGTCAGTCTTTACGAAGGAAGACACAAAAAACCTCCCTGGGATATCGGGAAAAATAGGGACATTGGCAAAGGAGGAACTGACGCAAATCAATATCTCTAAGGATATGGTGTTAAGGAAGCTAAAGGGATTGAAGGCGGACAAATCCCCAGGGCCTGATAACATGCATCCTAGGGTACTGAAGGAGGTGGCCCTAGAGATAGCGGATGCACTAAGTATGATTTTTCAGAATTCATTAGACTCGGGAACAGTGCCCATGGATTGGAGGGTAGCTAACGTTACCCCACTATTCAAAAAGGGGGGTAGGGAAAAAGCAGGTAATTACAGACCTGTAAGCCTTACATCAGTTGTGGGCAAAATGCTGGAGTCCATCATTAAGGATGAAATAGCGGAGCACTTAGCAAATGGGGACAGGATAGGACAGAGTCAACATGGATTTACAAAGGGTAAATCGTGCTCGACTAATCTATTGGAATTTTTTGAGGGAGTAACTGGTAAAATAGATGGGGGAGAGCCAGTAGATGTGGTGTACCTGGACTTCCAAAAGGCCTTCGATAAGGTCCCACATAAAAGATTAGCATGGAAAATTGAAGCTCATGGGATAAAGGGGAAAGTATTGACGTGGATAGAGAACTGGCTGTCAGATAGAAAACAGAGAGTTGGAATAAACGGCTCATTTTCTGAATGGCAGGCAGTAACAAGTGGGGTACCACAGGGATCTGTCCTGGGTCCCCAGCTGTTCACAATTTACATTAATGACCTGGATCAGGGAGTCGGATGCAGCATTTCCAAATTTGCAGACGACACTAAACTAGGAGGGGGGGTGGGCTCAGAGGAGGAGACCAGGAAGCTCCAGAGCGATTTGGACAGACTGGGTGATTGGGCGGATAAATGGCAGATGCACTATAATGTGGACAAGTGCGAAGTTATCCACCTTGGGTGCAGGAACGGGAGGGCAAATTATTATTTAAATGGCAATAAATTGGGAGAGGGGGAAGTACAGAGAGACCTGGGTGTTCTTGTACACCAGTCACTGAAGGCGAGCATGCAGGTGCAACAGGCGATCAAGAAGGCAAACGGTATGCTGGCCTTCATAGCAAAAGGGTTGGAATACAGGAACAGGGATACCTTGCTGCAGCTGTACAGGGCACTGGTGAGACCACACCTCGAGTACTGTGTACAGTTTTGGTCGCCTCATCTGAGGAAAGATGTTCTTGCCATGGAGGGGGTGCAGCGGCGATTCACCAGGCTGATACCAGGAATGGCGGGATTGACCTATGAGGAGAGACTATGTAGTTTAGGGATGTACACACTGGAGTTTAGAAGATTGAGAGGGGACCTCATAGAAGTGTATAAAATTCTGACAGGTCTAGACAGACTAGATGCAGAAGGAATGTTTCCCTTGGCGGGTGAGAACAGAACTAGAGGACATAATTTAAGGATAAGGGCTAAACCATTTAGGACAGAAATGAGCGGGAATTTCTTCACTCAGAGGGTGGTGAACCTGTGGAACTCATTGCCACAGAGGGCAGTGTACGCCAGCTCATTAAATATATTTAAGAGGGAATTAGATATATTTCTACAGGCAAAAGGGGTTAAGGGTTACGGAGAGAAGGCGGGGACGGGATACTGAATTGGAGGATCAGCCATGATCTCATTAAATGGCGGAGCAGGCTCGAAGGGCCGGATGGCCTACTCCTGCTCCTATTTTCTATGTATCTATGTATCTTCTTGTGATTTTTGATGTTTTTTGATACTGTATTATGTGCAGCAGTAAATTAATGTAGTTAAATGAACTCATTAAGCTTCAGAGTTTGAACACATGTATTGACCTGTATTGTCAATGTAGCTCATCTGTAATTGGGTATTATTCCTTAAGGGTCTTATAACTACTGCAAAAATACTTCCCCATGAACCATGGGGATAAGTCATCCTGCAATATTCACATTTTTTAGCACTTCTACAAATCAAAAAGTGTCTTAGTTTTATCATCTACTGCTTTTCTTGATACCCTGAGTTTATATCCAAAATATAACAAGCAAAAGATATTTTTCAGTGTGGTCACAAAATGAAAGTGCCTTTAACACTGAAACATTGCTGGAAAATTGTTTTCAAAAATCTACATTTCAATAGCAGTGTCTCCAGTGCTGTTGTCATGCTCTTGAATCTACTGTTTTACTTTACAATCTTGGAGCAACAGATCCGGTTCTTCTGTTTAAAATCCATACCTTTCAGTAACTCGGCTGAAGCTTCCAGCTTCAGTAATATTCCAGCCAAAAGCTAGCCTGTCCTATTCTGTATAGCTCCGAGTGACTCTCTTAATCAACATTTTTAGTTGAAGTTGCACAATTGTTCCAGAGAAAAATTCTGGGGGAAAAACTCCCTGTTGATGTGGCTCTGTGACTGTGACCTGACTAGTTCCACATGGTCACCTCGACTGCCACCCTATGCTATCTTGAGATGGTATAAAATTAGGAATGTGCTGGGGAATCAGACATTGAAATGTTTTGGGTGCTATCTAGGGTTCTGGATGTATAGTCCAGTTTTTTGTCTAAAAATAGAAATTGGACACCAAAAGTCTTTTAAAAATAGAATTTAAAAAATCCTACTTCTGTATCTTATTCAGGTCTCTCTAAGATTTTCAATTAATCATTTATCAGCAGAAAACCAAACATGAGCAGTCTGAAGCCATGGTCCTGCCCTTTTCTTCATCCTATTCTGCCCCTGTTCAGCTTTGAACTTGGTAAATGGTGACAACCCTAGTGTTGTGCTATACATTCAGACAGGCTTCCAGCCACTGCATCGTGACAGATGTCTTTACATCAGACTATATGATGTATAGTAGGATGGGCACAGTTAGCAAAGCAGTTTGGCTATGTTGTTATGCTGATAAAACTGGTCTGCAGACAGCTACTATCTAAAATACACAGCTCAAGGGCATCATCAATCGGAGATCTTGACAGGATTGTGAAGGCAGCCTTGAGTGCTTCATTCACAGCAGATCCTGTAGATGATTCTTGTAGTGATTCCTCCTTCCAGTGTTAATGTTTAGAGTTTTATAATTATCATTTGTGAAATTAACAACAAATATTTTGCTTTTAAAAAATATGAATGTAATAAATGTATTTTTTTTGCCTTGATGCTGTAAACAAATAACTGTTTAATTATTTTTATATAACTACTTATAATTAATTGTTCCCTCAAAATAGTTACTTAATTTTTCACAAAAAAATATTGCAAGTGGTACCAGTAATCCAACCTCAGAACTTAGAGGAATCTACAACCACAATCCCTGAGCTCAGATCAATTCAGAGAATAAAGCTACTTTTGAGCCCTTGTATTTTTTTCTATCACATGGCAAAAAATATTACTGCATTCTTTACTTTTCCAATAGTTCCTTGATTTTGATTTGCGACTGCTTTAATTTGCATTTCTTTATGCGACTGTGGGAAGAATGAGCTGAGATACATTGATAACGGCAATACTTAAATTGGAACAATTTCTTTCTGGAAATCTATTTCATTTGGCCAGTATCACAGTTTTGTTTCAGTTAAGAATCTTCTACATCTTCTGAGCACAGTCTGTGACAGCTGAGAATGATTTACCAAATATTAGCGGCTGAGGCACTGTTAGCAAGGATCAGAATGCTAGGATTAACTCTCGTTACCTTAAATATCGATTAGTGTTCAGAGCATGTGATTTTGTTCTTGATTAGCTAGACATATAATAGTCTCCCAGCCAAAATCTGAGGCACTCAGGACAATTAACTTTTGTTGCTTGATTTGTACAATGTGCACGTTAAATCGGTACTGCAGGTCAACTCACAAGGTGAGGCACAAATATTTTGTTCATTTAAAGTACAATGCAAATGATTAATTAAAAAGAAATGAACTGGAAAGGTACAGCTGTGTCATAGAATTGTAGTCCCTGATTTTGGGGTCTCTGCTGTCCTGTTTTCCACTGGGAATAGGATCAAAATCACACACTGACACACTGCCCGAAGCACCCCCGCTGCCATTTTTGAGTGGACCTCAATACAGGCATCCAGCGTTCTGGCTGGGAACAGATGGGAGCCTCAGTGGGCCAAACAATGCCATTTTAATCTGCAGTGCACTGCCCCCAAGTGGAAAGTGGCCACAGCCAGCATCTCTTAAAGGGATCGATGAAGATCGCATTGGAAGTCTTTAAAAAAGAGGTTTGATGAAGATTATTTTGGCAGCAGAATGACCATCATTACTCTTCCTGTGCCTCAATAAAAATCAGAAGTCGCACAACACCAGGTTATAGTCCAACAGTTTTATTTGAAATTACGAGCTTTCGGAGCTCTGCTCCTTCTTCAGGTACAGGTATCTGTACCTGTACCTGAAGAAGGAGCAGAGCTCCGAAAGCTCGTAATTTCAAATAAAACTCTTGGGGGGAGAAATTCAGTATCGCCCCATTTGGGGCGCAATTATCGGCCGGGCGCAAAGATTAGCGCCTGGCGCTAATTATCGCCACCGACTGCAAACTTGACTTTTATCGCCCCTGGAGGTGATTGGAGCGCTAAATCAGGCACTTCACACCTGTCTTAAGGCACAAAGGCCGAGGAGCGAGGCGCTACCTCAGAGCGCTGGCGAAGCTCATGTGATGTCAGTCAGCAATGAAACACACACAATGGCACGGGCCAGTTCTTAAAGGGGATGGTTGATCTTGCTTTCCATCCACATCCTGCTCATTGCAGCCTTGAATCTCGGCCTGGAGAGACCTGCACATCAAATCTGCTGGAAAGAACAATGGAGAGTACCAGGGAAAAAGCTCAGAGTGCAGCCCCCACAATCTCTTCTAAATCGATACAAGGAATGGCAAATCAAAATGAACCTGCAAAGTGCTGCTCAGTACCCAAAACTCCTTCACACAGCGTTGAATCTCTCCAGAAGTCTCTCTCCCTCTCTCTCAGAATGCATGGTTCAAAAATGGCACCAACAATAAAAGGCAGGAAGCGGTCGCCTTTAAATAGCGCTCCCCCAGTCCCTTCATGACTGCAAAACGCTCCCCTCAACCTGTCGTTGCTAGCGTCAGGCGGTAAGGCAGGGGGCGCCACTCAATATCCGCTCCGGGGCGATACCGGGGCGTTGCGCACTCGACTGACGTCACGATCTGCCAGCGCAGGAGATCGTGGCGGTAGTGTTTAGCGCTGCCGCAAAATGTCTAGTTAATTTCGCGAACGGCGCAAACATCGCCGCGCCTGGGCACTAGATGCTTTGCGCCCCATTAGCGCCCTCTTAAGGCGTTAACGGGAGGCGCAACCAACTGAATTTTTCCCCCTTGGACTATAACCTAGTGTTGTGCGACTTCTCATTTTTGTCCACCCCAGTCCAACACCGGCATCTCCGCATCATGATCAATAAAAATCATCTGTGGATGGGCTGCAACATTTCCCACTACTCCAGAATAGCGAGCTGCCGATCAGTGCTTGAATGGCACTGGCAGCTCAGTGCTTCCATATAAATAAATGCCTGACCATCAATATGGCTCGGACCTTTTGCTAGCTGCATCAGGGTGGCATTGTGATTGCATCACCTCACTGCCCTCCCAATGTACGCTATACTTCAAGATCACCCCATGGTATTTGAATTAAGTCTCCCATACCCCCGCATCCGAATTTCAGCTGCATTGAGATGACTTAGTCACTCCATGTTCTTTTTCACTGATCCATAAATCCAATCCCTGTAACTCGCCAAATGAAAGTCATAAGCCCCGATTTTAACCTGGGCCAGGGCAGGAGTGACGTGCCTACGATGGTCCCAGTGTGGAGCTCGGGTAATTTTAACTCCTGGGCCTTATTTATATCCCGCCACGCTGACTCCCGCCCAAAGCCAGCAGGTCTGACATGGAGGCTAGCTGGCGGGTGAGAATGGGATATCACATTGCTGCAGGTCGCTGCTGGGGACCCAATGAAATCGACCCTGGCAAAGTAATTCAAGAGGGGGCACCGAGACGATTGCGGTCGTAGGAAGGTGTAGGGAAGCCCGGGCAGGCGAGGGCCAAGGATTCCTTGTGGATCTCAAAGAAAGAAAAGAAAGACTTTCATTTATACAGCGCCTTTCACGACCACCGGACGTCTCAAAGCGCTTTACAGCCAATGAAGTACTTTTGAAGTGTAATCACTGTTGTAATGTGGGAAACGCGGCAGCCAAAACTGCGCACAGCAAGCTCCCATAAACAGCAATGTGATAATGGCCAGATAATCTGTTTTTGTTATGTTGATTGAGGGATAAATATTGGCCAGGACACCAGGGATAACTCCCCTGCTCTTCTTCGAAATAGTGCCATGGGATCTTTTACGTCCATCCTCGGTTTAACGTCTCATCCGAAAGACGACACCTCTGACAGTGCAGCACTCCCTCAGTACTGCACTGGAATGTTAGCCTACATTTACGTGCTCAAGTTCCTGGAGTGGCACTTGAACCCACAACCTTCTGACTCAGAGGCGAGTGTGCTACCCACTGAGCCACAGCTGACGAGGAGCATTCCTGCTTGTTCTAACCACAAGGAAACCATTAAAACATTTTGCAAATCATTTACATGAGCCTCTTCTGGCCCTGGATTCTATCTGCTGCCAGCTTTTCCTGGTGGATTCGGGATTGGGCGGTGCAGCCGCGATCCCAAGTTAAAAGGCAGACTGATTAACATGTTTGTGAGACAAAGCCAGACAAGAATTGCTGAGCTGTTTTATTTTAAAGTCAGTAAGTGACTGTACAGAGTAATAGTTATAACAAATTTCACCTTACTTTAACTTAACTTTAGTTCCTTCGCTTCACATAAAAATAATAAATACACCACAGTTCGTGGGTTAAATAACACTTTTTTTCTAATCAGGCCCTGGCTGAAATCTGACTAGTTCTCCCCTTAATTTCCAGACTAGGCCCTTGCCTACTTCATGCAACAGCTCTTACCAACTGACTCTAACACGTGTCTTCGTTTTTTTGTGATCTCCGCAGTAGACAGATTGTTGAGGTCGTGACTTACTACACCTTCCCTGTCCAAAAATTGGCTGTTGGGCTGCCAATTAAACCACCTACTGCAATCCCTGAATGTGAACTCCTTGAAATGTAGCTCCTGCTGTTTCAAAATAAATACGGCTGTCCCAACATTATGAGCGTGGCTCGGTCACAGGATTGCAAGACAAGCCACATTCCAAGTCTGTCTGGCTTGAATATACAACAACCCTTCTAGCTGCAGAGTGGATTTTAACCTTTTGTGAACTCACTTTAATTTAAAAGGTAACACTTCAATATAACTCATACCCAAATCCTTCTGTGGTAAACCAGTTGAGGTGGAATTTCTACAGGGCTTCTCCAGAGTGTTCACCGTATCTTTGGCAGGAAATCGGCAGAAACCCCAGAGAAAAGTTTCCACTGTTTCTCCGTGGTTTCCACTGATTTTCTGTCGAAGTTAGCACAGACAATTGGGAGAAACCCCATGGAAGTTCTACCCCCTTGAAAATTGCAAAACACAACTGTCCAGTTAAACAACTTAAATGCTTCCTGGGGATAATTATTTAATGGTTTGTGATGCAGAGTGAACACCGACAACCAATTTGAATACAATTGTTCATTTGATACTAATGCATAATTTATTTATGATTTAATCTGGACGCACACGAGATTTTTCTGCCAATTGAAGAACAGTCCTTTGTTGGGGTATGTCTTGACTGTTAACATGGTGAACTCCTGTTGTACCCAGCGTCAATGTCTGTGATGGGGAGGTCTTGTACCCAGCAGACACCGCCGGATTATATAAAATCCCATCTATTCAACCGAGGGGTAGGTGCAGAGTAGCAGAAAGTTGCTGGAACTCTCAAGGGAGGAAATACTGTGAATTTAAACTTGCAGTTATCCAACAGTTGATTTTCTTTGCAGACCACATGGATCAAACCCACATTACGCAAACGTTTTTATATTTCTCAAAAGTACTTTTCTGGAAGATTGTTTAATTAACGTTCATCATTGACATCCGATTGGTTACTGATGGACTAGTTTAAGCAATCAGTAACGAACAATGTAATCTAATATAGGAGCCCTCACACGTCATATCTAATCAGAAGCAACATGTCAAACTCTCTGAAGAAATAACAAAGATTTTCTGTTCTCAACTGCAGAGCAATGTTATATAATTCTTCAAAAAAGTGAAAGTTACTATATAGTAACCCAATCCCACAGCTTTTTTCTTATGAGTTAATTATCTTGCATAGTTGAGGAACAGATCAACAGTAACAGTTACCACATTCACAATGATTAGTATATAAAAGTACAGACCTTGCTAATCAAGTGGATATGTGGAACAGACTCTCAGCAGAAACATTTAAGGCTGTGCCAATTAATTGCTTCAGAAAGGAGCTGGACAATATCTGCTTGGGAATAGGGTTTTTGAGATAGGCATGGACTGAAATAATCAAATACTCCACAATGGTTCCTCTGCTGCTGGGGTGATTGGGGGGAGGGCTATTTGTGGATGGCACCTTGCTCGGATTGAATTGTGGAGATGAGAGAATGGATAAATATTAGGATGATAAATATTCCAGAGTTTACGTTCTTAATTTTATAAACTCTTTCTTTCTGTCTGTGCATACATCAAAATTTCAGAACATTTCCTAAACTTGATTAGTATATGCTTGGTTGGTCTTAATTAAGGACAACCTTAGGCTCCTCTTCTAAATGACTGGCCGCCATCTCCTCTGACACCCCCAACCCCCCCATTTTTACCACGCTCTTCAAAGCTGAGGAACTCGTGGATTTTCAATCCCGAATATTGAAGACATCATTCGACTGTCTGAGTCAGCTCAGTCATCCTGTACTCCCCATTCCTCCCCATACCCTTGCTCTCTTTGCTTCCTTGTAAACATGCTATCACCTGGGAAACCATTCATAGACATGGGGTGAACTTTCACGTGTATACCTCTCTCTCACAACTTTCCTTGACCACCAGTGTGCTGTCTAACTGTTTGGCTGATGCCAAGTCCTGGATGCACAAAAATTTCTTCAACTCAACACTGGCAAGACTGAAGCCACCATTTTTGGCACCTGGCTCACACCATAATACCCAGCTCCCTCCCTATATCTGGCGGTTCAGTCACGGTACATCATCTAGTGTCCTGTTTGACTCTGAGCTCAGCTTCAAACCCCGCATCCTTGCCACGACCGAGACTGCCAACTTGCACTTCCACAACTTTAATTGGTTCTGTCTCTACTCTCTCCCAGTGCTGTTGAAACACTTATCCACCATGCCTTTTATAATCCTGAGCCTGTGCGTCTTAGTTACCAATTTGCCAAGCCTCTCATAGCCTTTCATAACTTAGATGGTTCGTATGATAAATTAAATATCACACTGGTACAGAAGGTAACATTCTTATGAGATTGGGTTTAAAGTACATTATTTGAATTATATAGGGGGAGCTGTACCCTGCATTCAGCCCACACTACCTTGCCTGTGACCCAAAGATGCTGATCTTGGGTGCCCAAAGTAAAATTGTTCTTTCTGCATCCCTTCCCTGAATAAGTATAAAAATCGCCCGGCTGAACAAAATCTGAGAGGAACAAGAAGGCAATGATCCGATTGTAACACTCAAATAATATCCTGATCAGAAGAGTAAACAGAGTTAATGAAATTCTGTCCAAGATTGGATTATTGTCTTTAAATTCCCTTTCAATTAAACTGAATTGTGTTGTTTCTTATAAGGTCAGGAGAAATATTAATAACTGTACCAGCAAACAGTTTAGTTACTCCCTTTAGTTCAGTATGTCAAATCCATTATAGCCACGAGTCCTGGTAATCCAGTTATTCAGTGAATGGCTTCCTAAATTTGCTTTTTTATATGATTGTACATGTGACTAAGTATTGGAAAGTCTCTACTTCAAAATAGATTAAACCCAACAGGTTCAGTAGCAGAACCGAATAACAATGAGAGTACTTGGAGTTTTGAGGCAGAAATCCCCATGGATCTGACCTGCCAATTGTACAGTAACGTTACGCCAGGTTTCCTGTTTTCTAAATCCTGCAGTGCTGAGCATCCTCTTTCTTTGTGCACCTATTGAATCGAACCCACAATGCTGAATATACACTTTTGTAAGAAAATTAACCAGATTTTCTCAGGCAATGTGGTGTGTATTTTTTTCCACTAACAGAGTTGAGGTTAATAACTTAATGTCAGTTATAAGGTTACTTTGGTCCGGATTTTACAGTGGGTAATTATGGCGAATTGTCAGTGTTCGCCGTCAGTACTCCTCTGAAACTGACCGCAGCGTCAGGATTTAGCGCACGCGCATCGAAAAGTTGAAATCCTGAAGTTGTGGTCAGTCATTCACTGCTCTGACACAGGCTGTGCTGTGGACTCCGTCCCCCGCCCCCCCCCCCCGCCAAACCGCGCAGCCAGCAATTAGTGAAACCCGTGGAACTGACGAAAACTTGAGCTATTCCGTGCTAATATTGTTAAACACCCCATTAAACGTTAAGCCTTGTTGGAATAGGTGTAACAGCGTATTGACTGCTAAACAACTGCTCTGGCCCTGAAAAACAAATTTTATATTTGTGGAATGTCACATTTCTCCATTTTGATCAAACTTACAATTTAAAAACAATAAAGTTTATTCATGATATTTCAGCTTCTACCTTAACCTCATGTGTATGTCCCAATCTTTATTTCGCTCTCTGTAGCATTTTTAAAAAGTGTGGATAAAAGCTGCTTTTTATTTCCTGGTTTGCTGTCTGTGAGAATTCTTCAATGTGATTGGCTGGTTAGACAGCTTGATGACATCACTGCTGCATTGCACTCGGAATCCCCTAGTCACAGCGTTTCAATCAATTACACGTCAAGAAATCTCAAGTTTTCGCCACAGAGATCACGTGATCTTTGTGGGCAGCTTTCTTCAAGGTCAGCAGCCACCGCATGGCCACTGACCGCAAATCACGGGCCAATATTCTTCAATGTATTTTTCTGGGGAGAATACTACAAATTGTAATTTTCTGTGAATGATATAACTTGGGATTCGTTACTATTTTTGAATAACAGTTTTGCCATTTGTACTGCAAAGCAAGATTTCATCTGTCGTCTTTGAATCATATAATCATAGATGCTTATAGCACAGCCCATCATACCTGTGTCAGTCATCTGACAGTTATCAATTTAGTCCCATTCCCATCCCTTTTCCCATACCCTTTTAAGTTTTCTTTTTCAAATATTTATCCACTTCACTTTTGAAAGTTATTATGGATTCTGCGTAAATAAAAACATTCTTCTAATCTCTCCCTTCATCAATTTGGTGCTGATGTTAAATTTATGCTCTCTAATTAACAACTCACCTAAAGTGGAAATAATTGTTCCCTATTTAACTTATCAAACCCCTTCATAATTTGAACAGCCATCAGAGTTCTCCTAACCTTCTCTGTTCAAATGAAAAGAGCTCGTTTTTCTAGTCTCAATTCATAACTAAAATCTCTCATATCTAATATGATCTCAGCGAATCTGATTTTCTTGACCTTTGACCCGGAAATGCTATTTGCCAGGGGCAAAGGTCAGGGAAAAGGGTGCAAAGACCTATTCTGCCATTTCTCAGTTGGCAGTAGACCATCTCCAAGAGTGCCCTCAGATAGGTGGGTCTGAAGGGGCCTGGCAGCAAATGGAAGAGGTCTGTGAAGTAGGTGGTGAACTTATTTTCAGCAGCAATTTTTGGGCATGGAGGCCTTCTGGCTAATGTTCTCCAACAGCAGCCAGAAGGCCCTGCAATGGTCTCCTCTACTGCTTTAAAAGTTTTACCATTGTATATGTGTATATGATCTCCATATACATTAGATTCTAAAATATATCACTTCATACATTAAATTTCATCTGGCATCTTTCTGCCCAATCTACTGACCTGTCCATGTCCTCCTGAAGTCTCATACAGTCTTCTTCACAATTAATCACGCTCCCGATTTACATTGAGTTACATCGAGAATACAGCACAGAAACAGGCCATTCGGCCCAGCTAGTCTATGTTCCACACGAGCCTCCTCCTTTCCCTCTTCATCTGACCCTATCAGCATATCCTTCTATTCCTTTCTCTCCCTTGCTTATCTAGCTTACCCTTAAATGCGTCTATGCTATTTGCCTCAACCCCTCCTTGTGGTAGTGTGTTCCACATTCTTACCACTCTTGGGGTAAAGAAGTTTCTCCTGAATTCCCTATTGGATTTATTAGTGACTATCTTATATTTATGACCTCTAGTTTTGGACTCCCCCACAAGTGGAGACATTTTCTCTACGTCTACCCTATCAAACCCTTTCATTATCTTAAACACCTCTAACAGGTCACCACCTCAGCCTTTGCTTTTCCAGTGAAAAGAGCCCCAGCCGTTTCTGCCTTTCCTGATAAGTTTCAGTTTATTTATATGTTGTCTGCAAATTTTGATATTGTGATCCCCTATATCCAAATCCAGATTATTTACATATATATTGATCCTCAACACTGACTCCTGGAGGACACCACTGTTTACATCCCTCCAGTCCAAAAATCAGCTGTTAACTGATATCATCTGTTTTGTGTCCTTTAACCAATTTCCTAGTCATGCTGGCACATTCCCTGACCTTAATATTATCAACAAACCTCCTATGCAGCACCTTATCAAATGCCATTTGAAAATCCATGTACATAACATTCACTACATTTCCTTTATTAATACGCTCAATGTTATTTCCTCAAAGAACGCTATTAAATTTATATGGTATAACTTGCCTTGGGCAAATCCGTGCCTTTCTAAGTGTATTAATTCTGTATTATGGTCTCTAGAAGCTTACCCACTAGTAATGTTAGGCTGACTGAAACGTGGTTAACTCTAGATTAGCACAGAGCTGGGGGCTGATAATGTGATGCCTGGTGCCTGTTGTACTGATATGCATCAGGTGTTGACTCCTGAACTATGGGCATTGAATTCTAAGGTCTGCTTCGTGCCTCATTTGCCTAGAATGCTATAATGCACCCATGATGTGTCTGTGGCCAGGCTCATTATAGCCTAGCTTTTATGTAAATAAGGGATCCTCCCTATAATGCAGCTGAAGTGTCTGAGCAGCACTCAAGATACCTATTTGGAATGGGCGATACGAGAAGGCCTGTGCCAAAAAAGTGCTTTTTTTTCTGGCACAATAGCTCTCTTCTTTCAATAGAGCCACCCTTGTTTAGCCCCAAATGGGCAAGCAATGAAAGGTGTCTTTTGTCAGGAAAAAAATGACTACATAGGCAGCTTTGGCTGCACCCAATATTCTGTTCTCCTGTCCCCATGGTGCTCCCAGAATAATCATGCGCTAAGTGATAGAAGTACTAAAATATTCAAATGAGCTGACATTCATTATTGTGAGAGGTCAGCTCATTTGACCCCAGGCGCGGCCAGTATTATCGGCCTGTTGATGTACTTGTTGATGAAGTCATTAAAGGGGGAAGAAGTCTCAACATAAAGACACTTTGGCCCATGTGTATGCCACAGCTACTGCTTATTAGCTAATTTTACCTGCGAGGGTTAATCTAATGAAAAGCTGTTCATTGCCTTAAGAGAATTACCTGCAATGGCTTCTCTTCCCGCTCCCACATCGTTACCTCTGGTGTCCCCAAAGGATTTATCCTTGGCCCCCTCCTATTTTTCATCTACATGCTGCCCCTTGGCGACATCATCCGAAAACACAGCGTCAGTTTCCACATGTACGCTGACGACACCCAGCTCTACCTCACCACCACTGCTGTCGACCCCTCCAAGGTCTCTAAATTGTCAGGCTGCTTATCCGACATCCAGTAGTGGATGAGCAGAAATTTTGTCCAATTAAATATTGGGAAGACCGAAGCCATTGTCTTTGGTCCTCGCCACAAACTCCGTTCCCTAGCCACCTAGTCATAGAGTCATGTTATACAGCACAGAAAGAGGCCCTTCAGCCCATCGTGTCCGCGCCGGCCATCAAGCCCTGTCTATTCTAATCCCATTTTCCAGCACTTGGTCCGTAGCCTTGTATGCTATGGCATTTCAAGTGCTCATCTAAATGCTTCTTGAATGTTGTGAGGGTTCCTGCCTCTACCACCCTTTCAGGCAGTGAGTTCCAGATTCCAACCACCCTCTGGGTGAAAAAGTTTTTCCTCAAATCCCCTCTAAACCTCCTGCCCCTTACCTTGAAACTATGCCCCCTGGTTATTGACCCCTCTACTAAGGGGAAAAGTTCCTTTCTATCTACCCTATCTATGCCCCTCATAATTTTGTACACCTCAATCAGGTCCCCCCTCAGCCTTCTCTGCTCTAAGGAAAACAACCCCAGCCTGTCCAGTCTCTCTTCATAGCTGAAGCGCTCCAGCCCAGGTAACATCCTGGTGAATCTCCTCTGCACCCTCTCCAATGCAATCACATCCTTCCTATAGTGTGGCGACCAGAACTGCACACAGTATTCCAGCTGTGGCCTAACTAGCGTTTTGTACAGCTCCATCATAACCTCCCTGCTCTTATATTCTATGATGCGGAGATGCCGGTGTTGGACTGGGGTGGACAAAATTGAGAGGTCGCACAACACCAGGTTATAGTCCAACAGTTTTATTTGAAATCACAAGCTTTCGGAGCTTACTACTCCTTCGTCGGGTGAAGTAAAAAGATACAGAATACAGCGATTCTGTATCTTTTTACTTCACCCGACGAAGGAGTAGTAAGCTCCGAAAGCTTGTGATTTCAAATAAAACTGTTGGACTATAACCTGGTGTTGTGCGACCTCTCACTTATATTCTATGCCTCGGCTAATGAAGGCAAGTATCCCATATGCCTTTTTAACCACCTTATCTACCTGTCCTGCTGCCTTCAGGGATCTATGTACATGCACACCAAGGTCCCTCTGAACCTCTGTCCTTCCTAGGGTCCTACCATTCATTGTGTATTCCCTTGCCTTGTTAGTCCTCCCAAAATGCATCACCTCACACTTTTCAGGATTAAATTCCATTTGCCACTGTTCTGCCCATCTAACCAACCCATCTATATCGTCCTGTAGCCTGAGGCTTCCCTCCTCGCTACTTACCACCCCACCAATTTTCGTGTCATCTGCGAACTTACTGATCATACCTCCTACATTCATATCTAAATCATTAATGTACACTACAAACAACAAAGGACCCAGCACTGATCCCTGCACTACACCACTGGACACAGGCTTCCAGTCACAAAAACAACCTTCGACCATCACTCTCTGCCTCCTGCCACTAAGCCAATTTTGGATCCAATGTGCCATGTTGCCCTGTATCCCATGGGCTCTTACCTTCTTGACCAGTCTCCCATGCGGGACTTTGTCAAAAGCTTTACTGAAGTCCATGTTGACCACATCAACTGCTCTACCCTCATCCACACACCTAGTCACCCCCTCGAAAAATTCAATCAAATTGGTCAGACATGATCTCCCCCTGACAAAGCCATGCTGACTATCCTTGATTAATCCTTGCCTCTCCTAGCATCTGTCTGAGGCTGAACCAAACTGTTTGCAACCTTGGTGTCATATTTGACCCTGAAATGAGCTTCCGACCACATATCCGTGGCAAAACTAAGACCGCCTATTTCCACCTCCATAACATCGCCCGTCTCCACCCCTGCCTCAGCTCATCTGCTGCTGAAACCCTCATCCATGCCTTTGTTACTTCTAGACTTGATTATTCCAATGTACTCCTGGCTGGCCTCCCACGTTCTACCCTACATAAACTTGAGGTCATCCAAAACTCGGCTGCCTGTGTCCTAATTCGCACCAGGTTTCATTCACCCATCACCCCTGTGCTTGCTGACCTACATTGGCTCCCGGTTAAGCAACACCTCGATTTTAAAATTCTCATCCTTGTTTTTAAATCGCTCCATGGCCTCGCCCCTCCCTATCTCTGTAACCTCCTCCAGCCTCACAACCCCCTGAGATATCTGCGCTCCTCCAATTCTGCCCTCTTGAGCATCCCTGATTATAATTGCTCAACCATTGGTGGCCGTGCCTTCAGCTGCCTAGGCCCCAAGCTCTGGAATTCCCTGCCTAAACCTCTCCGCCTCTCTAACTCTCTTTCCTCCTTTAAGATGCTCCTTAAAACCTACCTCTTTGACCAAGCTTTTGGTCATCTGCCCTAATATCTCCTTATGTGGCTCAGTGTCAAATTTTTTGTCTTATAACACTCCTGTGCAGCGCCTTGGGACGTTTTACTACGTTAAAGGTACTATATAAATACAAGTTGTTGTTGTTGTTGATAGCCCATGAAAGCAAATTCAACCAGCTATACTCACCAAGTATGCCTGTCACGGAAATCAATATGGTTTTATTCCTGAATTACAATCTGAAGTTGGAATTTGTTTCTTACTGCAGTACTAGCACTGATTCCCATTTAGAAACAATAGGTCTGCTAATCTAGATAGAGTGGATAGGAAGGACCTATTTCCTTTAGCAGAGAGGTCAATAACCAGGGGGCATAGATTTAAAGTAATTTGTAGAAGGATTAGAGGGGAGTTGAGGAGAAATATTTTTACCCAGTGGGTGGTGGGGGTCTGGAACTCATTGCCTGAAAGGGTGGTAGAGGCAGAAACCCTCATCGCATTTATAAAGTACTTGGATTTGCACTTGAAGTGCCATAACCGACAGGGCTACGGACCAAGAGCTGGAAAGTGGGATTAGGCTGGAAAGCTCTTTTTTGGCCGGCACAGACACGGTGGGCCAAATGGCCTCCTTCTGTGCCGTAAATTTCTATGAATCTCCATTTTGGCCTGGGGACCTGCGTATTGACTTGATGCATTTATGCCGTTGGTTGAATCAGCTTGCTGCTGCAACATTCATCTGCACAGGGTAGAGCTAATTAAAAATTGTAGGAAAGTAAAGTGTAAGAGGTGAAGAGGTGAATTACTTAATACATAAAATATGTTCCCCTATAGGCACATTATCCTATTAACTAATTCTGTTTTTATTTGGGTTGCATTGCTGAATGAATGATTAAACGGGCCGTTGTTACGAAAATTTGCCAACTGGCTCCTTCTTCTGTAGTTTATTACAATTCTGATCCAGGTATTAAACAACTTGGCACACTTGTTCTGCATTTATCAGCAATCAACTGCATAGTAGCTGGCAAATTAATCCTTTGACGTAGTTGTTGTCCATGCTGGATGACAAAGTGGAAATAATTGTAGGTGACACAGGACACGAGGGAGTTACTGCTGCTTGTGATGTAGCACCTGCAAATATAGGTAGTCATACAAAAGTTTTCAGGTTTGCATGCTATACCAACTAATGGAGATGTGTGAGTGATTATAACAGTTATGTAACTGTTGAGGGTCAGGTCTCAAAAAAAATGTAGGTAATTCCGAGCAGTCATCTGAACCTTGAGATTAGATTACAGGCTTGGAATCTCTACCAGGTGCCTATTATTGTTTGTAATACAAACTGTTTCTGTCTTCTGTGGGTTATTTTTCAATTTATGATTTGTTTGTCTGCAGGCGGCAAATGTTATTGCAGACTCCAAGTGTTTATGTCTTTGATGCAAACATACAAAAGGATTAGTGACTGAAATGTCATTACTTCAGTTTTACTGAGAAATAATCTGCAGATTACTGAGACATTTTATCCCTGATTCCCCGTTGAAATTCCACCCGATTTTGAATGGATCTGGTGGGGGCGGGAAATTGGCCACGGAGCCATTTCTATAGCTTCCTGCTGATCGTCGCCACTTCTGGGATTTTCCCTCAGTAGTGATGATGGCCGTTGAATGCATCCACCCAAATATCGGCATGCGTCTTTTTAATATCACAGTAATGACGATGATATCATGGTAATGATGGTGATATCACATGTCACAATTTCTACCATGACTGCCAAAGCAACATCTGAGAGGGTAACTGCAGTTAAAAATTTTAAAGGAGTATAATCGATTGTGGGCAATCAATTTCAATTGTAATTTAAAAAAAAAATTATCCTCCTCTTCAACTACAACAACAACTTGCATTTATATAGCGCCTTTAACGTAGCCTTCATTACAAGAGGACTTGAGTACAGGAGTAAAGAAGTCTTACTCCAATTATATAGGGCCGTGGTGAGACCACACCTGAAGTACTGTGTACAATTTTGGTCTCCTTACCTAAGGAAGGATATACTTGCCATAGAGGGAGTGCAACGAAGGTTCACGAGATTGATTCCTGGGATGACGGGACTGTTGTATGAGAAGAGATTGAGTAAACTAGGCCTGTATTCTCTTGAATTTCGAAGAATGAGAGGGGATCTCATTGAAGCATACAAAATTATTACAGGGCTTGATAGGGTGGATGCTGGGAGAATGTTTCCCTTGGCTGGGGAGTCTAGAACCAGGGACCAGAGCCTCAGGATAAAGGGTAGGCCATTCAGGACTGAGATGAGGAGTAATTTCTTCACACAGAGGGTGGTGAATCTTTGGAATTCTCTACCCCAGAGGGCTGTGGAGGCTGAGTCATTGGGTATATTCAAAACAGAAGTTGATAGATTTCTCACTAGTAAGATATAGTTAGATATAACACTCACAACTAAGGGGATCAAGGGGTATGGCGAGAAAGCAGGAATGGGGTACTGAGGTAGCATGTTCAGCCATGAACGCATTGAATGGCGGTGCAGGCTCGAAGGACCGAATGGTCTACTCCTGTACCTATTTTCTATGTTTCTATGTTTCTATGTAAGGGCATCAAGGGATATGGCGATAGGGCCGGTGAATGGAGTTGAGGCAGAAGATCAGCCATGATCTCATTGAATGGCAGAGCAGGCTCGAAGGGCCGAATGGCCTACTCCTGCTCCTATTTCTTATGTTCTTATGTTCTAAAATGCCCCAAGGTGCTTCAAGGAGTGTTATCAAACAAAATTTGACATGGATCCACATAAGGAGATATTAGGGCAGATGACCAAATGCTTGGACAAAGAGGTAGGTTTTAAGAAGCGTCTTAAAGGAGGAAAGAGAGGTAGACAGGCGGAGAGGTTTAGGGAGGGAATTCCAGAGCTTGGAGCCTTGGCAGCTGAAACGATGAAAATTGGGGATGTGCAAAGAGGCCAGAATTGGAGGAGCGCAGACATCTCAGAGGGTTGTGGGGCTGGAGGAGGTTACAGAGATGGGGAGAGGCGAGGCCATGGAGGGATTTGAAAACAAGGATGAGAATTTTAAAATCAAGGTGTTGCTCAACCGGGAGCTAATGTAGGTCAGCAAGCACAGGGGTGATGGGAGAATGGGACTTGGTGCGAGTTAGGATACAGGCAGCCGAGTTTTGGATGAGCTTAAGTTTATGGAGGGCAGAAGAAAGAGAGGCCGGCCCGGACTGCGTTGGAATAGTCAAGTCTAGAGGTAATAAAGGCATGGATGAGGGTTTCAGCAGCAGACGAGCTGAGGCAGGGGCAGAGTCGGACGATGTTACAGAGATGGAAGTAGGTGGTCTTTGTGATTGCGCGGATATGTGGTCGGAAGCTCACCTCAGGGTCCCCAGAGGCAGTTGGCTGTGTTCCACTGCTGCAGGTGACCAAAGCCTGCAACTGTTATTTTCCATCCCTGCCAAAGAGGGCTCTCCTTGTGACTTGGGTTGGTAATTGGTTGAGACCTAGGAAACAGAGTAGGGTGGGACAGAGCATACAATTTACAGGAAACTCTCTTTTAACCGGCACCCAAATAACCGGAAATCTCTCTTAACCGGCAAAATTCTTGAGTAGGTAACCGGGGTTTTCCTTCATCTCTCGTTTAAAATTAACTTTAAAAAAAACCCGAGGCGTTTGCCTTGTATCGGAGCATGTAGATTGGGAGGGGAATGTGCAGCCCGGGTAGGCAGCGGACATGACAGATGGTCAGCTGGCGGTCCCCAGGGAGACGGAGCTCCGAATGCAGGCGCATGTCAGTGTGTACGGGGTTCTCGTACGTTGGGAGATATAACTCTCTGTTATCCGGACTTTTTGATTAACCGGCACCACGCCGGTCCCGTCGGTGCCGGTTAATAAAGAGTTTCCTGTAAATGAATGGAAAAAACGAGTTCCTCCACAGGTTTGTCCACTCCGACCTGTCTGAACTTCCGATAGTTACTGGGCTCAGGTGATCCAGTGCACCTGGGCACAGTCCTAGGAAAATCTCCCTTTATGTGTTTTAAGAATTTCTAAACCATGCTGCTAAGGAATTTATGCGGGTAGAGTATTTGTTTGGCTGATAGAGAGTGCACACTCTCTCCCAAAGAGACACAGCTCACTTACTAAGGCTTTTGACAAAGTCCCACATGGGAAACTGGTCAAGAAGGTAAGAGCCCATGGGATACAGGGCAATTTGGCATATTGGATCCAAAATTGGCTTCGTGGCAGGAGGCAGAGGGTGATGGTCGAAGGTTGTTTTTGTGACTGGAAGCCTATGTTCAGTGGTGTACTGCAGGGATCGGTCGGTGCTGGGTCCTTTGCTGTTTGTAGTGTACATTAATGATTTAGATATGAATGTAGGAGGTATGATCAGTAAGTTCGCAGATGACACGAAAATTGGTGGAGTGGTAAATAGCGAGGAGGGAAGCCTCAGGCTACAGGACGATATAGACAGGATGGTTAGATGGGCAGAACAGTGGCAAATGGAATGTAACCCTGAAAAGTGTGAGGTGATGCATTTTGGGAGGACAAACAAGGCAAGGGAATACACAATGAATGGTAGGACAGAGGATCAGAGAGACCTTGGTGTGCATGTACATAGATCCCTGAAGGCAGCAGGACAGGTAGATAAGGTGGTTAAAAAGGCATATGGGATACTTGCCTTCATTAGCCGAAGCATAGAATATAAGAGCAGGGAGGTTATGATGAAGCTGTACAAAACGTTAGTTAGGCCACAGCTGGAATACTGTGTGCAGTTCTGGTCACCACACTATAGGAGGGATGTGATTGCATTGGAGAGGGTGCAGAGGAGATTCACCAGGATGGGCTGCAGCGCTTCAGCTATGAAGAGAGACTGGACATGCTGAGATTGTTTTCCTTGGAGCAGAGAAGGCTGAGGGGGGACCTGATTGAGGTGTACAAAATTATGAGGGGCATAGATAGGGTAGATAGAAAGGAACTTTTCCCCTTAGTAGAGGGGTCAATAACCAGGGGGCATAGTTTCAAGGTAAGGGGCAGGAGGTTTAGAGGGGATTTGAGGAAAAACTTTTTTACCCAGAGCGTGGTTGGAATCTGGAACTCACTGCCTGAAAGGGTGGTAGAGGCAGGAACCCTCACAACATTCAAGAAGCATTTAGATGAGCACTTGAAACGCCATAGCATACAAGGCTACGGACCAAGTGCTGGAAAATGGGATTAGAATAGACAGGGCTTGATGGCCGGCGCGGACACGATGGGCCGAAGGGCCTCTTTCTGTGCTGTATAACTCTATGACTTACCTAAGTCCAGAGAATTTAGGTAGAAAATGGCAGTGCCAAAGCTTAGCGACTTGAAGTGTGCACAGCAGTACTGCTGGAGTTTAACCACCTGAATCTGCAGCCGATCAGCACAGGGCATTGATGACCTTTCCACTGCTTGACAAGCCACAATCACCCTAAGCAGGGTTCTCTGGAGCCGAGTGAAAAACATTCCAGCTCCATGTGGTATGTCTAAACCTTCAGGCTGGCTGGTCAATCATCAACAGTGCCTTGGAGCATTCTGTGCCCGCCTGACCTCGGGACTGAATTATTATGTCTGCCACAGAAGTTTAACTTGTCTCCAAACTTCCATCACCAAGCATATTAACTTGCTAGCACCTCAGCTCCAAAGATATCCCTTTTACCCCACTCCCGTAAGAAAGATAGTTACTATTGTGTGAAAGAGTCTTCATACATGTATTAAAAAGTGTAGGGAAACCATTATTATACACCCCCCTCCGTATTTAATTCAGAGAACTGCAGCTAAATTTTGATTAAGAAAGAGGTATTTGTAAAGGAAGAGAACAGCGATGGTAACTAAATGATCTGAAGTGATACTTATTTTGCTTTCACCACCTCAGTTTTAAAGATTGATACTTGCACATAGCCTGAACCTTGGAAAAACTCATCTACATAGACTTTTGTCCATGAGTAAAAAAAATCAATTGCACATTGTTGCAGACAGCAACATAAGAACACTTCTGATTGATCAAAGTAACTCCAACAAATGGAAGAAAATTAAGAACTTTGCTTCAGTTTTCTGACTAAAATAAACAGAGGAATACAGTACAGAAGAACATAAAAAAACATGGAACAAGAAAAGCTCACCAGCCCAGTCATTCAGCATCCAATCGGCTCTTTCATGTACTCCACCACGCGCATTTGATCCCCGAGGGAAATATTCTGCAAAGTTTCACCCCATCTCCCCAAAGTTAAACCAAGCCCAATTAAAACCATCATTCACAAAGCCCGTAAGAAAAAAAGGAAAAAGGTCAGAGTGGGAAAGGATTTTTGGTATTATAAATAGGGGCATAGAGTACAAGACTAAAGAAGTAATGATAAGTTTGTACAAACATTAGTTACACCGCAGTTAGAGTACTGCATATAGTTTTGAACATCCCATTATAGACAGGGCATTAAAGCCATAGAGAACATACAGCCTAGATTCACCAGGATTGTGCCATTATAGAAAACTGTTTGTATGAGGAGACACTTGAAATAAATGTCAGCCGTGACTCAGTGATAGCACTCTCGCCTCTGAGCCAGAAGATTGTGGGTTCAAGTCCCACTCCAGAGATATGTGCACATAATCTAGGCTGACGTGTTTCCTACATTACAACAGTAACTACACTCCAAAAGTACTTCATTGGCTGTAAAGCGCTTTGAGACGTCTGGTGGTCGTGAAAGGCGCTATATAAATGCAAGTCTTTCTTTTTTTCTTTTGACACTTCAGTGCAGTACTGAGGGGCTGTGACATTGTTGATGCTGCTGTCATTTGGATGAGATGTTAAACCAGAGGCACGTCTACCCTCTCAGGTGGATGTAAAAGATCCCATGGCACTATTTCGAAGAAGAGCAGGGGATTTTTCCCTGGTGTCCTAGCCGATATTTAACCCTTAACCACCGTCACTGAAAAACAGATTACCTAGTCATTATCTTATTGCTGTTTGTGGGACCTAGCTGTGTGCAAATTGGCTGCTGTGTTTCTCTACATTACTACACTACACTTCAAAAGTTCTAAATTGGCTGTAAAACACTTTGGGATGTCCTGAGGTTGTGAAAAATGCCATATAAATGCAAGATCTTTCTTTCTTACTGGGACTATTTGCATTGGAGGAGAGAAGGCTAGGAGAAGACTTAGTGGAGCTTTTTTAAAGTAGGAAGAGTTTTAGATAGAGTGATTAGAGAAAGACTATTGCCTCTGTTTGAGGAGTCAGTGATGCGGTGGCATCATCAATTCAAAATTGTCACTAAGAAAGTGAGGAGAGAGGTTAGGAGAAATTTCTTTACACAAAGGGTTGTTGAAGCATGGAATGCTTTGCCACAGGGAAGGAATCGTTGAGGCACAGACTGTTGCCTGCTTTATTAGATAAATATTGAAACAGAGATAGTTCGAATACTGTGGGGTAGTGAGCAGGGAAATGGGAATACTTTTGGAATTCTCCAGCAAAGAGCCGGCACATACATAAAGGGTCGGATAGCCTCCTTCTCTGATGTAAGCTTCCTTGGTTCTGGGGAGAGCAATAGAACAAAAATACAGCAAAAATTACAATAAAGCAAAGACATTTCTCTCTGAATTTTTATTTATATATTGAAGGATAAAATTGAACTGAAATTTTCAACTCTTTGTGTTGTGGTCAACAATTCTCATCAAACTAAATACATTCTGAGCATTTGAACCCAAAAATAGAAAAAAAAATCTGCTTAATTCTGCACCTCCTTCCTTTTCTTGCTTTCAGAATCTACGTTGGAGCCTGTTAGCCCCTGAATTAATTTGGTGTGGTCTTAAGTGCAAAATTACTCTGGCCCTGATAATCCATTAAAGTATATTACTATAATTCACTGATCATTAGTCCACATTTCTATTGTTGTACGTTTTTAATTTAATTTTGGTCCTCATTATATACTTTGTTTCTTAACAGTCACGTGACTACAAGCTAACACTGTCTTTCTTTCTTTCTTTTTAGGTAAGTAGGCTGTTTTCTTCTAACTCCTGTTGTTATGTGAAAGAAAATAAACTCTGTCTTCTATGTGCTGTGCAAATACAATCTACTCGAAATTTTATAGATGAAGAGCAATAGCCAGAGCCCCAGGTAAGATTCACATATATATTGAGATGATTTTGGTGTTTCTGTAACAAAGATTGTTCAGACAGAGAGTGTGTTGATAGTGAGACAACAGAAGAAATCTAGCTGATAGTCAACCTGCTGATCCATAGTTAAGCACAAGAATATTTTTCTGTGTGATGTTTTAATTTCTTCAATATAACAGGAAGATAAATCTTTTTTATCATCTTCACAAAGAACATTTCAGTGAATGTATGTGGCACTTGCAAAATTGTTGGGATGCCATGATTGTAAAAGTAATGATGAACTTGCACTTTCCGCCACTCATCAGCAGCAGGAAGAACATAACATAACATATTTAATAAAATAGGGGTGAAATTGTTCAATGCCAGTAGCACATGATGGGCTGATAGTGAATTGGCAACCCGTTTTACACTGCGCCCAAATTTCTTTTCCATTGACTTCCCATTGAGGTGAAAATTCATCTGTGTCTGAGCGCTCCCCATTTGGGAGGCCTGAGGCTAGTCAGAAATTGGGTCTTAGGCCTTATGAACATTTTATGAGTGAGCTGCCGGCGCCTGTCGCGTCTCCAGTCAGCTCATCCATTGAAGGTTGCTTGCCTTGCCAGCTGAAGTTAAGTCCCAGGAGCAGGGCTGGAATGGGCAATGGGGTGGGGCGGGGGGGTGGGAGGGGTGGGATGATCGCGACCGTGTTGACTGTAGAGTTGGAGGAGCACTTTTGCTCCTCCTGGCTCCCCAGGAAGATTTTGTAAAAATGTATTTTAAAAAAAACTTACCTTTCTTCGGTGGCCACTGAAGAATCCAGAGCAAGGCAGGCCTAGCATCTGCTCCAGTCATTGGAAACAAATTTCTCAAAGTGGTCCTTAAACAGGCTTCTATTAACACATGCCAGGAGCCTAATGCCTGAATTAGGCGGCTGCCCGGGATGCCTAAAAAATGGGCCTGACAAATTTAGCAGTGGCCTGAACACACGCGCAGTATGGGCACGGGCCATATCACTGCTAAATTTGTCAGTGATGTGGCCGCTTTATGCCCCTAAAATGGGCACAACACATAGAAATTTCTACCCCATAATGTCTGAAAGTAATCCAGATGGGCAGGTACACTAATTGGCAGGATGTGACTAGTGGTGTCACGTATTTAATAACACCTTAGATGATGGGATAGAAGCCACATATCCAAGTTCGCCAATGACACAAAGGTGGACAGCATTGTAAGCAGTGTTGATGGAAGCATTAAATTACAAAGCGATATTCATAGATTCAGCAAATGGGCAAAATTGTGGCAAATGGATTTCAACAATTGAGGAGTCTAGGACTAGGCGGCATAGTCTAAATATTAGAGCCAGGCCTTTCAGGAGTGAAATTAGGAAACACTTCTACACACAAAACGTGGTAGAAGTTTGGAAATGTCTTTCACAAACGGCAATTGATGCTTGGTCAGTTGTTAATTTTAAATCTGAGATTGATAGATTTTTGTTACTCAAAGGTATGAAGGGAGATGGGGCAAAGGCACGTATATGGAATTAGGTCACAGATCAGCCGTGAGCTCATTGAATGGCGGAACAGGCTCGAGGGGCTAAATGGCCTACTCCAGTTCCTATGTTCCTAGATAGGAGCCAATCAGCCCCTGAGAATGTATGTAAATTTTCATCTTAAATCCCAGTGTAGAATGTTACATGCCTGGAGTGCACATTGGGAATTCAAGTGTGTGCCCCCTTGATGATTTTTCATCCATAAAGTTTAATGGAATACTGAAGATGAAAATTACCCCACAATCTCTGTAATCAGTAGATTAGAAACTAGTTCAAAGATGATTCTAGTATATTATGTTTATAATTTGTTCTTGCCGTATTGGATTGGGGTATTATATTAGAGAGCTGTGAACACTGGGCAAGTACTAGAATCATAAGCCTAGGTTTTCTGATCAATGTTATTTTAAGGCTGGTGCTAACCCATTAATAATAACACCCATCAGAACATTTAGGCTACAACATCATAGAATGTTCAGCACAGAAACAGCCTGTTCAACTCATAAGGTCTGGCTTGATGTTTTCTTGCATATGAGCCACCTAATCTACTTATCCACTCTCCTGCTTGCTCCCCATATTACTCTTTTTAAACCAGCTATATAATTCCTTTTTAAAGAATTTATAGATTCTGCTTTAACAATTTGTGGCAGAGAATTCCAAATTAAACCACCCTCTATGTAATGCATTGTTTTCTAATCTCCCCTTTAATTCTTTCTGTGATTATCTCATTATGTATGAGAGTTTTAAGTCAGCCACATCCTTGTTGCTGCAGCACCTGATTATGTTATGTCCTAAATTGTTTAACATTATTTCATTTGACATGCTATTTGCAGAAAGTATTTATGTCCTTATTATATAGAGGGATGATCATCCCATTATGCGTGATGTTATCATATACTCCCGCCAATCCGACATGGAGTACTGACGCACATTGTGTAATTCTGCAAATTCTATGAAATGGTTCAGGTGATCCAGGAAAAATGTTGTTCTGTCCTAGTTCACCCAATCATGAAATCAATATACTCAGTGCATAGATGCAGTGAACACTGCCACTGTTTTCTGGGATTTAAAGCTGAAATTCCAGAAGGCTGCACTTTATTTGATTTTTATCTACATTTATAAATTTCTTTTTTTCCTTTTCAGTGTAACCTTGTAGTCTGAAAATAGCCATAAATGTTTGTTTTATTTATTTTTGGCTGTATTTGGCTCCAATCATAACCATAATGGGAGCAGGTTTGCTGGTTCACAGATTTCACTGTGGGCACCATCAGTGCTTGATAGGAAGTATCTACTGCAGGGTCCTGCTATTTTTGTCTACATGAAGTGCTCCAGTTCTTTGCAGTGCTTCAACTTATCATCTGACTGATAATGAGAAAGCATCAATTGATAGGTCAATCAAGATGGGGATTTGAGGTGTTTACCCTCCAATTAGGAGTCTAGTGCTCCACTACTTACTGTGCTTAATACATAGTGGGTTAGGAATTCGGGGACACAGGGTGTATTCCCTGTTTGATCAAAACCCCTCATAATCTGCTGTAATCCGACAGAGGAAGGCAACAAACTGCAGCAAAGAGACAATGTACAGGAGGAGGCTGAAACTGCAACTGTTGAACCACCTTTGACAGCCCATCAAATTTCCCATGGTCCTTTGAGGACTGTAGCATTTTCAATTTCAAGCATTAACACAGTAGGTAGTGGACTTATCCACATTAGCCACTATCTGCTGAAGATTATTTGGAACAGTCTACAGTCATTGCAGCAATCTTTCATGCTCAGGAAATGTTCTTTTTAAAAAAACAAGTCCCATGGGGTTCAGATCCCTGTCCTCGTCAACTGAGAATGGACACGAGCTAGTGTTATGAACATCTGGTTTCTACTCCTCTACTTCCATTACCCACTTGTTCCTGCTGATCTGTGCTCTCTTGCAACATCCAGTACACTCTACTCAACTTCACTCTTCAAATGCTCCAGGGTGGATGTGATTGAGCTGGTGTTTTTCAGGGTTAGAGTAGGCAGTGGTGTATGCCATGACATGAAAGTCCCTGGCCATTGATACCGCATCATGTGGTATACCTAGTAGAAGAGGAAGATATAGGGCTAGATTGTCCTCTGTATTTCTGCCCATGCATGGGTTGGTTTCTAGATGGAAGGGAGCAGGAATTCTAGTAGTAAGCCATTTGGCTGGCTCCCCAGAAGTAATGCCAGACATTGAATACACCCGCCCAATTATGGGTGAGCCTATGAGGTTGTAGGGTAACAATGGAAAAAGACATCTGACATATTTCCTGTCATTAACGCCGTAGGAAAATAAGAAAGACAGACTTGCGTTTATATAGCACCTTTCACGACCTCCGGACATCCCAAAGTGCTTTATAACCAATTAAGGTTTTTTTTGACGTGTAGTCACTGTTGTAATGTAGGAAACACGGCAGCCAATTTGTGCACAGTAAGGTCCCACAAACAGCAATGTGATAATGACCAGATAATTTGTTTCTGTGATGTTGGTTAAGGGATAAATAATGGCCAGGACACCAGGAGAACTCCCCTGCTCTTCGAAATAGTGCCATGGGATCTCATCCGAAAGACAGCACCTCTGACAGTGCAGCACTCCCTCATTACTGCACTGGGAGTGTCAGCCCTGATTTTGTGCTCAAGTCTTTGTAGTGGAACCTGAACCCACAACCTTCTAACTCAGAGATGAGAGTGCTACCTACTGAGCCACAGCTGATACCAGAACGCTGTATTGGAATCCAGAATTGTTCAGGAGGGAAAGGGGATATTACAAAATGAAAGAATGACCTTACCTAATGCAGTTGATCAAACAGCAATCAATTGCACTAGTCAACACGAGAAATGGAAAATATATTTTTTTTACTTCAGCCAGCAAGAAAGAGGACCTTCCTTGTCTTGGGTACTTTCTCCAGCAAGTTCACTATTTCTTCAACTGAAAACTTTGCCACTGTAATGCTCACACAATTCCTTGCTGACAATTGCTTGAAATTTCCATGCTTCAGTTGTACAGAGCCTTGGTCATACCCATCTGGAGTACTGCATTCAGTTTTGGGCACTGAACTTCAGGAAATAGATAATGGCCTTGGAAATACCAGGGCTTAAAGGGTTAAATTATGAGGACGGGTTATAAACTTGGTCGTATTCCCTTAAATTTAGATAGTTGAGGATGAGTTAAAATGATGAAGGGATTTGATAGGGTAGATATAGAGAAGCTATATCCTCTGATGACGGAATCCAGTACAAGGGGACATAATCTTATAATCAGAGCTAGGCCATTTAGGAGTGAAATCCGGGAACACTTTTTCACACAAACATAGTGGAAAATCTGGAACTTGCTCCCTCGAAAGGTTGTGGATGCAGGGTCAATTAAAATTTTCAAGACTGAGATTGATAGATTTTTGTTGGGTAAGGGTATCAAGGGATATGGAACAAAGGAAGGTAAATAGAGTTGAGATTTAGATCAGCCATGATCTAATAGAATGGCAGAACAGGCTTGAGGGGCTGAAGGGCCTACTGCCGTTCCTATGTTCCTACCAGGTTTCCAGGCTGGATGTTAATGCCAGGATTTGGATTAAACCTGTGACAACGTCCTCCAGCTGGTTTACTCTGATATGACTGTAAAATTGCTTCTGCATGACTGCATTTCTTATTAATCTACACTGCTTTCTTTTCAGTGTCAGACCGATTCCAGAACCAGTTTTAATTTATTGTTTAATTGTGGGCATGCAGTCAAGTAGAATAATGACAGAAACTGTTTTGTGAATAAAAACAGTTAGTGTGTATGTTTTAATTGCTGTCTCTAATGTAGCATTAGCACTGTAGGATTCATTTAGTAAACATGGTGATTTTATTCTGTCACACCTCTGTGGATTTAAGTATAAATAGTAAGGGAGTTCTTCATTCTCCAACACTGAGAAAGGTTAATAGATTTCTGAATGCAGTCCCTCATGTAAGAAATACCACTGGCTTCACTGGAATTCTTTGGAGATTCATGGAAATCTTGATTCCTTCATCCTAGAATATTTGAGAGTGAAATAGTACTAGCACACTACATTGGAGATGTAGTGCCTCACGCTGACACTGTTTCCTTATATTGCTGAAAACTAAAGAAGGACATCACTGGTAAAAGGCTGTTCCTCGCACTATTCATTTTAAAGTTTTTTTTCCCCCATTGACAATCTTATCTGCACGCGGGTGTTTTGCATAGTTCTGGATTTGACCTGCTTTTTGCTACTATTTCATGGCTCTGGATGTTGAAGTGATTACACGTACCATTCCCCATTGTCCAACTTAGAGAAGAAAGAACCTGATTATTTATGTTTAATGTTTAATGTCTGAGGCTGAACCAGACTGTTCACAACCTTGGTGTCATATTTGACCCTGAAATGCGCTTCCGACCACTTATCCATGGCATAACTAAGATTGCCTATTTCCACCTCCGTAACATCGCCCGTCTCCGCCCTTCTACTGCTGAAACCCTCATCCATGTCTTTGTTACCTTTAGACTTTACTATTCCAACGCACTCCTAGCTGGCCTCCCACATTCTACCCTACGTAAACTTGAGGTCATCCAAAACTTGGCTGCCCGTGTCCTAACTCGTACCAAGTCCCATTCACCCATCACCCTTGTGCTCGCTGACCTACATTGGATCCCGGTTAAGCAACGCCTCGATTTTAAAATTCTCATCCTTGTTTTTAAATCCCTCCATGGCCTCACCCCTCCCTATCTCTGTAATCTCCTCCAGCTCAACAAACCCCGAGATATCTGCGCTCCTCTAATCCTGGCCTCTTGAGCATCCCTGATTTTAATCGCTCAACCATTGGCAGTCGTGCCTTCAGCTGCCTTGGCCCTCAGCTCTGGAATTCCCTCCCTAAACCTTTCCGCCTCTTTACCTCTCTTTCCTCCTTTAAGACACTCCTTAAGACCTACCGCTTTGACCAAGCTTTTGGTTATCTGCCCATATTTCTCCTGATGTAGCTCGGTGTCAAATTTTGTTTATAACACTCCTGTCAAGCGCCTTGGGACATTTACTACATTAAAGGTGCTATATAAATGCAAGTAGTAGTTGTTGTTGTTGTAATGTTTAAAGGCAGCCAGCACCACTTAACTGTGAGGTGCACTTTGGCTGCAGGCAACTGTCAGTGACGCTTCTGCTCAATAGCAGTTATAGCAGAAGCTGCAAGGGCCCCCTGGTTTTCGAAGGCTGCATTGGAGGTTTTGGTGGAGGAGGCCGGCAGGAGGAGGGAGATGTTCTGTGCATCAGGCGGTAGGAAGATATCCAGGCAAGCTGCCCAGCAAGTGTGGGCAGAGGTATCAGAGTGTGAGTGCCAGAAGCATTGCCCCAGGATATAGCTGCATTGCTAAAAAAATATAATGACCTCACAAGGAAATCTAAGGTAAGCCTCTTAACTCATATCTCTCATTACTGTCTGCTTAGCCTTGCATTACCTGTTGCCCCAACACTCTCAACCCTTCCCTCCCCCAATTACCTGCATTCTCCTCCAATCACTGCAGCACACCACCTCCTTCTGTTCCGACTGAAGCACACCACACCTGCTACTCTCCTCATTATTACTTCCTTCACCTCTCACACACCAGCAACACTATTCTACCCTGACATGCATATTGTCTAAACTTCTCGCTACTCTATACTGACACACTTCCTTCTTTATTGCAGGCCAAGCTTGTACGCAGTAACAGGCAGCCGCATGAGCCACGGGTCGTGGGGGGGGGGGGGGAGGCAGGCAACATTCATCCATGTACTGTCCCCACTTGAAGAGCAGGTGATGAACATCATGAGGCATGGGGCGCGTCAGGAGCATGGCATCTGGCGAGGCTGGAGGAGAAGTCCTGCAGGGTTTTAAACAATCTTTCCCTCTTTCCCTTCTCGCCTAAATGTCATTCTTACATATAATGCAGCCAAGTTGTTGTTCCTTTGAGAAACCATTTGTCTCAGCTTACCCATGCCACTTTTTGCTAACTCTTGTTCCTATTTTCCATTTCAGCTCTAGGAGCTCCACTCAGCCCTCAGGAGGTAGAAGATGACAATAAAGAGGGCAGCACTGCAAAACAGGAGCTGTCACTCGACCTTGCGCACATACAGCAGCTCAGAGACTGGCACCACGCGTAGTTCAGAGAGTATGCAAGTGGAGCTGCAGCCATCGCAAGTGTGCAGGAGCAAGGGCAGGGGGATAGGATGGCCCAGGAAGCAGCTCGTTAGAGGGAAAGCTCGCATCCTAGCACTTCTGCACAGGGTACAAATGAAGACATCAATGGCCATAAGACATACTTGAGAGGTCGCACAACACCAGGTTATAGTCCAACAGTTTTATTTGAAATCACAAGCTTTCGGAGCTATCGCTCCTTCCTCAGGTGAAGTAAATTCACCTGAGGAAGGAGCGATAGCTCCGAAAGCTTGTGATTTCAAATAAAACTGTTGGACTATAACCTGGTGTTGTGCGACCTCTCAATTTTGTCCACCCCAGTCCAACACCGGCATCTCCGCATCATAAGACATACCACAGGGACATCCTAAATGCACTGGGCTGTCTGCTAGCAAGCTTGCGTACAATGTCAAAGAGCATGGAGGAGTCCAGCACCAACTTGTCTGCTGTCATCGTGCAGAGCATCGAGACCATGCAGTCAAACATGGAGCGAGTGGTGTTGGGGACCCCGTAATGATGGAACCTCTGGCTATGAGGTCCAGCTTCTCCTCTGGCTTACAAAGCCTGAAGGAGGGGTCAGATAGGGTCTTTGAGATCCTCCCAGCATGGCTGCATGTTGTTCATGCATAGAGCAGTGGGAGTGCTGGAGCTCAGCTCCCTGAGAGTGGCTTTGGCTACAAGGAGAAGGCACCTGCTGTTTGATGGCACACCTGCTTTCCTGCCAGCCTCCCAACCAGTGTGCCTGTTAGTGCCAGTCAGCCAGCTGGGTCAGACAGCCCCTAGCTGAAGCCAAGTCCCAGCAGTCTGCACCCAAGGACTCAATGGCCATAGCTCCTCGAGGTTACCCACCTCAGGTGCCCTCAGCAGAGGTTCAGCAGCCTTCCACCTCCCAAGCTGTAGCCACTGAAGAATTACCTCGTAGAAGCACTAAAATAATTAACTGAGCACAAAAGACAGGCACTAGGGGTTTTCACAAGGGGGATTTGTAGGCATGCTTCTGTCGTATAACTTGTCAAATCAAGAATGGAGTTTGTTGGAAGTAAAAAATCTTCTGTTTTGGTATAGCTGTTGGTCTTCATAATCTTAATGATATAACTGGAACACCCATGAAGTTGTACTGTTTGAGGGCATTGATATGGTAGTTGTCGGGACTGGGTCAAATGGAAGAAGGGAGTGTTGGTTCTCTGGGCGGAGGAGGATTGTTCAGGAGGATCTCTCCTCAATATTTTGCTGCCTTACAGCTCTGGCGGCTAGCTGTTCTGCATCGTCAAGCTCTTCATCACCTTCTTCAGCTTCATGCTCCACTTCTTCCTCCTCCTGAGGCAGCTCCAAGGTGAGATTGTGGAGCATGCAGAAAACTAGAATGAATCGAGACTCGCTCTGGGCTGTACTGAAGGACCCCTCTCAAGCTGTCCAGACAGTGGAACTGTTGTTTTAGGATACCAATGATCTGCTCAGTCAGAACCCTTGTTGCTGCATGGCTCTCTTTATAGTGGCATTCCGCGACTGTGCTCAGGTTCCTGACAGGAGTCATGTGCCAGTTGGGGAGTGGAAAGCCCTTGTGCCCCACCAGCCAGTCGGCCACTCAATAGTCTGTGGAACAGAGGACATATTAAGGACTGGCGCATTATGAAAGCATCATGACTACTGCCAGAAAGCCAGCTACATGCCTGTATCACTCGCTAACTAGAGACTTACCTTGATAGAGATGAGGATCCCTTTAATCACAACCTGTGAAAGCTGCTTACCAATTGTTCCCACCATGATTTGCTGGGCGGGTTAAGAAAGTGAAATTTCAGGCGCGCATGGACACCAATTTAACAAAAGAGCCATGTTTCAGGCACAGGACCCTTATTATCATATTTAAATGATGCCTGCACTTGTTGCAGGTGGACGCCTGCACCAATATGATGTTGCATGCACTTCCAGTGTCGAACATTTCGCTGATTTATTCAACTTTGTGGCGCTCATTTTGGATGCCGAAAACGTGCGAGAGGCATCGCAATTTCACCCCTAGTAAGTGTGGTCACACATAAGTTGAACACTGAGCGAATAGAAACCCTTACTGTTGAGAAATAGCTGGTTCCTGATGAAGGGCACTCAAAGTTACGTACGTGCAGTCTATGATGCCCTGCACCTGCGGGAATACAGCAATGTGAGCAAATCCCAGTGCCCATTCTTCCTGCTTTTCAGCCTCCATGGGGAAGGTAATGAACTGTTAGTGCCTCACAAACAGTGCATCAGTGACCTGCCAGATCACTGTGTGCACAGCAAACTGACTGATGTTACTGATGATGCCAGAAGCAGTTTTAAAGGAGCCAGAGGCATTTTAGCTTAGAGCCACAGGCCCTGGTGTTGGGCTCCAATTGTCACTGCAACAGATGGCAGAGGTAAGAGACTGTCTCCCTGTTAAAATGCAGCTGCCTTACACACTGTGAGGTTCAGTTATGATGTTCTGTTTCTGACTAGCCGCACGCTGCAATGCCTCCTGTGCCCTCTTCTTACAGCTTGTGCAGGTCTTTGCTGACTTCCTTGCTGCTGTTCCTCCTCCTGATTTGGGAGCCTCAAGGATAAGTTCAGTAGCATTCTCAGGAATTCAGAACAAGCGAATTCTGTGAAATGGTTTCTGCCCTCTGCAACCTCTGAAAAAGTATTAAATAGAGAAACACAAAGCAGCCAAAAACAGGGCCCACAAGCACCCTAGCAGCCGAAAACGACTAACTGGAGACTTATCTTGATAGAGTTGAGGATCCCTTTAAACACAACCTGTGAAAGCCGCTGACCAATTGTTCCCGCAAAGATTTGCTAGGTGGGTTAAGGAAGTGAAATTTCAGGCGCGCATAGACAACAATTTAATAAAAGAGCCATATTTCAGGCACAGGACCCTTATTGTCATATTTAAATGATGCCTGCGCTTGTTGCAGGCGGCCGCTCTGGACGCCTATTGAGTGCCTGGACCAATATGACGTCGTGTGCACTTGCAGTGCTCTTCCAACACAGGACATTGCGCTGCTGTATTCGACTTTATGGTGCTCATTTTGGATCCTGAAAACGTGCGAGAGGCATCGCAATTTCACCCCCAGTAAGTGTTCTTAGTCAGAAGAGCCTTACCACCTTGTCGTTTCACAATTGTCCTGCAGAGGACAGCATTGATTCTGGAAAACCTTCAATGGCTCAGAAAAGTCTCTTTGTGCTTTCAATTTTCAACCAGATGTAAGTAATTCTGGGCTTTATATCCCAAGACTGAAAACAATTAAGCAGTACAGTACAGTTAATGAATAATAGACTTTAATTGTTGGTGTTAAATATATATTGGGCCAGATTTTGTTGAAAAAATTATGGTGTCTGAACGATGCACGCTGTTATTAATTTGCAAATCAGCCAGCAACATGTAGCGAGGAAGAGATACCGCGTGAATTGTGAATCACCAGAACTTGCTGTCCGATTTGCGCCACTCCGTCGTTAGCTTTGCAAAAACAGCATCTTACCCTTAACCTCCCCGTGATTTTCATGAAGTTGCTGCATTTGCACATTAATTGACCATTAAACTCGCCACAGAAAGTTAAGTCGAGTATTAATAGTGTAAGTACTCTTTTAATTGCGTGATAATTGCTAATAACTGCCAATCAACCTCTCTGACCCAGAAAGTAAGCAATTGCAAGTGTGGAGTCTCATTCCTTCAGGTTGTAAATTGTTCAAGGAACTTTTAATGTCAAATTTTAAAGTTTTATTTCTTACTTTTCCTTTCTATCTCTTTTTTCTCTCTTTCTTCTCTCTTTCTTATTCCAATCTTTCTTTCCCTCTCTTTATTTCTCTTACTGTACCTGATTTGACATTGAATTCACCCCCTTTAATTCACCCTCCTTCTCAGTCCCTCCTTTGTTTACTTCTCAATCCTTTAATCTCATTGCTTAAGGAGATGTCCCATTGTTCACCAAGGTTCCAGATGCCCTGTTGCCCTCACTGCTGGCCTAAGGCCCGAGCCAGATTTGCCGAGTTGCGGGCACCAAATGGGCTCCTTGCTCCAGCTCGCCAGGCAGGCAGGGCAGGAAATAAATCTGCTGGCTCCGGCACTGAGCCAGCCGGCAGGTGCAGTCAGAGGGGGGAAGCGATCCAGAGGAAGTTTGAAACTGGTGTAGGATCCTGATTTGCATATATAAGGAGACTAACGCCAATTTCAGGCAGGTGTCTTGGACAAGTTGGACAGTGTCTGGTGCATTTCTGGTGCAGTTCAAGGATGGCTGAAATTTGAAGGCCGTAAGCCGATTTTATGCCATATAAAGGGCGGCCATGAGTTGAATTTCTCCCCAAACAGGTTTACGTTTTCACTCATGCAATTCATCACCCAAAAGCAATATTAAGCTAGTGATTCTAAGCAATCCCACAAATAAAGAGAGGAAGTCTCCTCACTCTCCCGAATAGCACAAAGGAGTAGCAGTCAGCATGGTTTTAGAACCAATAGGTCTTGCCACACAAATCTACTGGGATCCTTTGAAAAAATAACAACCATTTGGCGATCCCAGAAAGAAAGAAAGACTTGCGTTTCTTTAGCACCTTTCATGACCTTGGGTCATCCCAAAGCGCTTTACAGCCAATTAAATACTTTTGAAGTGTAGTCACTGCTGTTATGTAGGAAACGCGACAGCCAATTTGCGCACAGCAAGGTCCCACAAAGAGCAATATGATAATAACCAGATAATTTGTTTGTAATGATGTTGGTTGAGCGATAAATATTGGGAGAACTTCCCTGCTCTTCTTCGAAATAGTGCCTTGGGATACGTCCACCTGAGAGGGCAGATGGGGCCTTGGTTTAACATCTCATGTGAAAGACGGCACCAAGACATTTTAAAGAAGATTAAAAGACTCATGGAATTATAGATGAATGAATTAACCCAGCAGTATTGGAAGGCGTACGTAGCAAATCAGTTGTTGCAAGGAAAGCAGGATGGCTGGCAATTTCCCTGACTGCCAGCCTGTAGTTTTTTTTTCAGTAATCTGTTTGGCCACAGCAATCAATCACATGTCCTGCTGATTGCTGTTCTGTGTGGTCTGCAGTGCCCAGAGGGGTAACTAAGCCTGAATGTTATCGCAGTCTGCACATCAACACATATTGCCAAACCTCTAGAAACACTAGGCACTCTGATTCAGTTTTGAACTAGTCCGTTTGTTAACACATACAAATATTTTTGGGGATCTGATTTTTTTTGGCCAGGTCAGAAAGGCTTAAAAAAATCATGGTGAAATAACATTGCAAAGGAAACCAAATGCCCTTTAATCCAAACATTGGGTTAAAATTTGGTCAATGTTGGTTGAATTTGATTGTATTTAACTGCTTTTACCCAGGATTAGCTTCAGGGTGTCCATAGTGTGCGAGTGGGGAACAGTCAGCTACAAATCATTTGTACCATATCTAATAGTTATTAAACCAAGAGCAGTAGCAGTGGTTAAAGTAAATTCATAAAAGTTGATCTGTTTTCTGGTTATACAGGCTTGACCTCAGGCTGAGGTGTAGCTGTTTAGTTTTGCAACCATTACAGCCAGTCGCTGGACAATGAACTCAGAAATGGTACAAGTTATGTAATTCTTTTTGTTGTAAAAATGTAAGTAGGTCAGGCTATATTATTCTGTTTAATGGGCTTTGGAGATGGATAATCTCATTCCTTTACAGACTAGAGATAAAACAGGCAAAGCTAAAGGTAATGAGACTTTCCTCATAAATTCAATCAGCAGGATTTTTATTGCACTAATTTATTGTTCAAGCTGATTTACCATAGTCTTTGATTTCTTAGTAATTGTGCCTATAGTGAACTGTGGGATTGATAATGGACTGTTCAGTTACTGTAGCACTGTAGTGCATTGGCCGTGGGTGGCCTGGAGTCTGCCCTGTACCCTTTGTGCATGGTGCATAATAATATTGCAGGTTGTGGTGCTGAAGGGCTGTACAACAGGTGTGCACAAGGCTCATTAAAGCCATGTAAAAAAATGTTAAATGAGGTCAGCTCCTAACCAAGTCTGCAATCACTGAGTATCCATTTAAAATGATAATTACTTGGAAAACCTCGCCAGCCATGATCATATTTCTGTTTTTTTATACAAGATATTTTCTGGGATTTAGTGTCACCAGTCATTACCGTAAGCAGAGCTTGTGTTCTCCTTGATATGTATTCTGCCCAATATCTAGTAAAATAATGACATGAGCTAAGGATCATAACAGAGAACCCTGACTCTTCACTGGCTACTGAAATGTATCGCAAGCCAACACGTGATTCTCCTCTCTTCAAAAGTGGACTGAATATGCACTCAGACTGAAATTCAGGCTCTGAACCAGCAAATGGTTTTATTTACTTAAGACAGGTGAATGAACATTTTCCTGCATTACAACAGTAACTACACTTCAAAAGTACTTAATTGGCTGCAAAACACTTTGGAACATTTTGAGGTCATGAAAGGCTCTATATCAATGCTAGATTTTTTTTCATAAACAATATAAAACAGTGCAACACCTCGAGTCTCTTCGCCAGGAGCAAGCGGAAGCCAAGCGCAAACAGCGGAAGGCGCGCACGTCAACCCAAGCACCCCGCCCCTTCAACCACCGTCTGCCCCACCTGTGACAGAGACTGTAGGTCCCGCATTGGACTCATCAGTCACCTGAGAACTCATTTTTAGTGTGGAAACAAGTCATCCTCGGTTCCGAGGGACTGTCTAAGAAGAAGAAGAAGAAGAAGAGTCATTGAGTGAACAGAGGGAGAAAGAGTAACAAAACATACTACTAGAGCTGAGAGGAGTCCTCTAACCTCCCCTATCCCCACACCTTTGTTTGCCTAGAACCTCCAGAGTCTTTCCCTCATCAGAAATAAAGAGTCTCAACTGAGATGAACCCACTTCTGTGACTTTCACCTGCAAGCAGATAGAAAATATTGTAATGAGGAATAGGAGAGATGTGTGTTACCCAAGTACCCAGATCAGAAGCTACCTTACATGGGCATGCCTGTGCATTTGGAAAGTACATGAACAGTTGCCAAAATACTCTGCATTCTTCCTCTGTGATCTTCACCAAACTTGTAGCGAACATCCCCAGCCAACATCCCCAGCATCGAAGCTTTGACCATGCTCGATCAGCTCCACATGCCCGATACGAGACTCCCAAAACAAGCGCTCTACTCGGAGCTCCGGCACGACAAGAGAGCCCCAGGTGGGCAGAGTAAACGCTTCAAGGACACCCTCAAAGCCTCCTTGAAAAAGTGTAACATCCCCACCGACACCTGGGAATCCCTGGCCCAAGACTGCACAAAGTGGAGGAGAAGCATTCGGGAAGGCGCCGAACACCTCGAATCTCTTCGCCGGGAGCAAGCAGAAGCCAAGCGCAGGCAGCGCAAGGAGCGCACGTCAACCCAAGCACCCCACCCACCTACCCCTTCAACCATCATCTGCCCCACCTGTGACAGAGACTGTAGGTCCTGCATTGGACTCATCAGTCACCTGCGAACTCATTTTTAATGTGGAAACAAGTCACCCTCGGTTCCGAGGTACTGCCTAAGAAATAAGAAGAAGAAGCGAAGTACTGTTGAAGATGCATTGTAAGGTAATATTGTAAAATGAAACAAAGTATGAGGAAAGTTCCCGAGACTAGAAAATTTATTCCTCACTTGTTCTAAGATTTGGGACACAGGTGAGACAGCATTTACTGTTTTTGCTATCTCCATCCGGACTGCTCTGGCAATGACCTTCACTAGAGGGTGGCCATCAGTTCCAAAAAGGACTACTCTTCTTTGCAGGACCCCCTACAGAAAGACTTCAAAAGCATTTCTCCCTTTTGCTCTTGCTCCAGACATTCCTCCCCTTTTCAGGACAGCTTTAAGGGCAACCAGCAGCCTCAGTTACTGGCGCTGGATAATGCACTCTCTGACACCACAAGCTCCCAAACCCATCATGCGTGGTGTACTGAGAGTGCTAAAACTTTATTTAAATGAGCTGACAGTGTTTTATAGCACAAGATCAGCTCATTGCAGTACAGGCACATGCAGCACCCAAATAGCAGTGCTGCCTCGGCCAATGTACATTCCCCAGCACATAAAACGTCCATGTTTAAAACGGGAAGTCGTTTATATTGGCTAAAAAAGTGATAACCATTATCCATTTGCATTGATATCAATTTCAAAGTTGCTGGTTATAGCGTCTTACATGCTCCGTTTATTTCAGGCAGAAACAGCTATGTTTACTGACTAGTTTGTATAATTACATAAAAGTATACAGTAAATTGAGAAACCAAATGTAGTATGGCTCCCAAGCACATTAAAGCCAGGAGGCACAGATGTCTACTCGGTGTCCCAAAGCTGTATTTTAAGACCCAATAAACTGCTGTAGACAGTTTGCCTATGCTTTCCTAACATGAAAAAGGTATTGTTTGGGGAATAGAGTTCTGTGCATTTATCCAAGGATGGTCTGCTAACTGCGTATTGCACTCCACCACTGTTTCGAGACTGAAAGCTAAAACTACCTGATAATAGCTGGGGTTTTTTCCATGACACTTTGGGCTAAAAATTGGAGAGCGCTAAAAACCTGCTGGTGCCACCGCGGGCCGGAGTTACCGGCTGCTGAAATTAATGGAGCTGGCAGGACCGGGATGTTGAGGCTGGTTGCTAATTAACATTAGCGCAGCACTAAACTCACTGTGCAAGGCTGGTTCTCCTGGCGGTAGTCTCAGCAGGAAGTCCAATGCAGGGTGGCCGTAGCGTCATTGCAGCAAGAACAGCCTTCTCTTAAAGCAAAGCTGCCATTTTAGATAGCAGTGCAGTCTCTTAAAGGGGAACTGCCTTCTAAAATGAAAAAAATAAAAATCATTTAAAAATAGGCAGTTTTTAGCCCTTGGAACTCAACTGCCTTCTGAAAAAAATGAACATGAAAAAGAATTCCCAAATGGCAGTCTTCAGCTCTTAAAGCTGAATTGCCTTCCGCACCTAATTAAAATGCTAAAAGTGCTTCAGCACTAACACAAATGGCTTAGCAAGCCAGGGAAAGGAAACCCAGGATCTCGCATGCAGCACTCCAGCTTTGTGCAGGGGGTCAACACTGCAAGAGAGCAAGAGAGGTCCTCTATCCACAGGAGCCAGGAGGCCCTCCAGAAATAAAGATGTGGGACAAGATCACCGAGCCATCACTGCCAGCAGTGTCACCCCCATGACCCGGCTCCAGTGCCAAAAGAAACTTTGTGACCTCAGACCAGTGGTCAAGGTCAGTGAATGCATCTTCAAAAGCCATCTCCTACCAACTGCACCACTAGCCTCACACACTGTTCATTGCACAACCCCGCTCCCCAATCACTCACCTACCAACAATCTGTACCAAACACGAGGCACATCTCCCATCCCTAGCTTCACCTCACCCCCTTGGAGGAGACAGTGCTGGCTATTCTTGGCCAGGGGCATGGCTGAGCCCTTGGCCAGCGGCGGGGCTGAAAGGATACAAGATGTTGTATCCTCATATGTTATCCTCCTTCTCGCATGCACCTCTTGCTTTCCCGCCCTCCCCTCACCAGAACTCCACCCTTGTGCCTTCCTCATTTTACACACCCAAGAAATGCAGCCTGCCCAGCCAGTGGTTGACCAAGAAGAGGGAGAGGAGAGTGAAGAAGAAGAAGAATCACTGTCACTCGATTTGACACTCCCAGCCACCAGCTACTCAAGGCCGACTTGCAAGGCCATTTGCAGTATCCGCCACTGAAACTCAGCAGCCTTCCATCAGCCATGCTGCAGCCACTGGGGTAGCACTGCGTGACATCAGTAGGATAGGCAAAGGCACACACAAGACATTCACTAAGGGAATTTATAAGGGCGAAGTGTTGATTTCTTGATGTCATATTGGATGGATAGATGTATAAAGTTTGATTGGAAAGTTTGCTTTGTGGTGGATTTTATTTCAGCATCGTGTCCAAGAGGACACTGTGATGGTCAGTAACAGAGGGAAGGTAAAGTGTGGGAAAAATGTTGAAAGGGGAATTGGGGTTGTGGTCACTGGAACCACAGGCAGATGATTCTATCCCGGCCAGAAAGGGGCTGTCTGGGTTGCATCCTTCCTTCTGCTTCCTCCTCTTCCGTTTCCTCCTCTTCCGCTGCCTCCTCTTCTGCGTCTTCCTCTTCTGTTTCTTCCTCTTCTGCGTCTTCCTCTTCCCTCTGCGAGTGGATGCTGGAAATCTGAAATTAAAGCAGAAAATGCTGGAAATACTCAGGTCAGGCAGTATCTCGACCTGAGGCATGAACTCTGTTTCTCTCTCCACGGATGCTGTCTGACCTGCTGAGTATTTGCAGCATTTTTTGTTTCCTCAGAGGCCTTCTTTTACCATCCGAGGCCTTGCAAGCATCCAGCACACTTAAAAATTTTTTAACATGTATTACACCAAGCCACTACTTAAATAAAATATAAAAAATCCAGTCCAAAAGCTTAAATGCAAGCTTACCTGAAAGATGTGTGTGTCCCTTTAAGAAGTGCTGACAGCATCTCTGTCAGTCTGCTGCACGCTGACTTTTCAGAGCGAGCTTAGGACCCAGCGCTAAACTCAGTGCAAAAGTCCAAGTTCACAGAACGTGACGTTAAGTCGGCCTTACACGCTCCCCATATTTGCATGTTCAGGGCCAGCACTGCTGTCGGCAGCGTTATGGCCCTCACCAAAATGATGGCTGCCGAGTCCCATGCCAGAGAAGGGCGTTAGAGTGGCGGGCGCCATTTATTTTCAGGAAACCGGTGGTAACTCGTGCCGGTAAGTTGCTGAATTTTCCCCCCTTTGTCTTAGTCCTAAAATTAGTCCTGGTTGTTGAAATTCTGTTTAACAGCCACTTAAGGGTAACTAACAAATGATTTCTCATTTTATTAACACTACCACGTTATGCTAGCCATCACGTATAGCGAGCAAATTGCGTTCACATGAACGTGCCTGCTATAAGTGGTGGGGACTGTACTGGAAAACTCGTAATCGGCTTCCATGAGTTAGAATTTCCGCAGGGGTTCTCCCGATCCCCCAACGCAACTTCAGCAGAAGATTGACAAAACCCTTGGAGAAATGGTGTACATGGCTGTTTATGCTGATTCTCCAGGTTTTCCACTGATTTCCCATGGAAGTTATGGCAGGATATTGGGAGAACCCCTACAGAAATTAATGGCATATCTTTCTGCCCATTTTTGGCTTATTGATACAAGTGTGCAGTGCCAATATAACTCTGAACATCTAATTCAGGGTACTGTTCCAGTGACTGATCTTATATAAGTTGACTCCAATTATTTTGTCAGATTAAAAATCTATCATGTGCAAAGTCAAATAAAATGTTATTAAATGAACCAGAATGCACTATTTTATTGTACAATATTCCAGGAGGCAATATTTGGAAGGAGTAAGTACAATTTTAAATTTGCTGTTCCTGAGCTCGCTGGATTGAAATACTCCATGAATGGTGTTGAAATAGCTAAGGATGAAGTTGAAAGAGACCAAGGAGTCTCAGTAGACTTGAATATACCCAACAAAGCCAATAGAATGTTGAACTACATATCACAAACAATAAAATATAAGTTTTGATCAACTGTGTAGTGCTCTGGTCAGACCATACCTTGATTACTGTGTCCAGCTCTGACCATCAAGAAACAAGGGAAACATTCAAGCACTGAAGGCAGTGCAGAGAAGAGGCTTGCGGCTGATCATTGGTGTCAGAGGTCTGAGTTATGAGAAAATACTGGAGAAACGTGGGCTTTTCAGCCTGGAAAGGAGGCATCTGAGAGGGGGTCTTCTAGAGATATATAAGATATTAAATGGTATGGAAAAGTCTAATCCAGAATAATACTATAAAAATAGTACTGGAGAAATTAATGGAACTAAAGCTGACAAATCCCCTGGACCTGATGGCTTACATCCTAGGGTTTTAAAAGAGGTGATTACGGAGATAGTGGATGCATTGGTTTCGATCTTCCAGTATTTGCTAGATTCTAGGATGGTCCCCGCAGATTGGAAGGTAGCAAATGTAACCCCGCTATTCAAGAAAGGAGGGAGAGAGAAAACAGGGAACTATAGACCAGTTAGCCTGACATCAATAGTAAGGAAAATGCTAGAATCTATTATTAGGGAAGTGTTAACAGGGCACTTAGAAAATCATAATATGATTGGGCAGAGTCAACATGGATTTATGAAAGGAAAATTGTGTTTGGCAAAATTATTAGTGTTTTTTGAGGTTGTACCTAGCTGGGTAGATAAGGGGGAACCAGTGGATGTAGTATATTTGGATTTTCAAAAGGCATTCGATAAGGTGCCATACAAGAGGTTATTACACAAAAATTAGGACTCATGGGATTGGGGGTAATATATTAGCATGGATTGAGGATTGGTTAACAGACAGAAAACAGACAGTAGGAATAAACGAGTCATTTTTGGGTTGGCAGGCTGTAACTAGTGGGGGTACCACAAGCTTCAGTTATTTAAAATCTATATTAATGGCTTAGATGAGGGGACTGAGTGTAATGTAATTGCTGGCGACACAAAGCTAGGTGGGAATGTAACCTGTGAGGAGGACGCAAAGAGGCTGCAAAGGGATGTAGACAGGTTAAGTGAGTGGGCAAGAACATGGCAGATGGAATATAATGTGGAGAAATTTATCCATTTTGGTAGGAAAAATAGAAAAGCAGAATATTTTTTAAATGGTGCGAGATTGGGAAATGTTGGTATCCAGAGGGACTTGAGTGTCCTTGTACATGAATCACAGAAAGTTAACATGCAGGTACAGCAAGCAAATAGGAAAGCAATCGGTATGTTAGCCTTTGTTACAAAAGGATTGGAGAATAACAACATCAGAAACTTGTATTTATATAGCTCTTTTAACGTAGTTAAATGTCCCACAAGAGCTTTATAAAAGAAAATTTGACACAGAGTCACATAAAGAGATATTAGGGCAGATGACCAAAAGCTTCGTGAAAGACATAGGTTTTAAAGAGCGTCTTAAAGGAGGAAGGAGAGGCTGAGAGGTTTAGAGAGGGAATTTCAGAGCACGGCCACCAATGATGGAGACATTAAAATAGGGGATGCTCAACAGACCAGAATTAGAGGAGCGCAGATATCTCGGAGGGTTGTGGGGCTGGAGGAGATTACAGAGATAGGGAGGGGCGAGACCATGGAGGGATTTGAAAACAAGGATGAGAATTTTAATATTGAGGCATTGCTTAACCAGGATCCAATGTAGGTCAGCAAGCACAGGGGAGATGGACGAACGGGACTTGGTGCGAGTTAGGACACGGGCAGCAGAGTTTTGGATGACCTCATGTTTATGGAGTGTAGAATGTGGGAGGCCAGCCAGGAGTGCTTTGGAATAGTCAAGTCTAGAGGTAACAAAAGCAATGGATGAGGGTTTCAGCAGCAGATGAGTTGAGGCAGGGGCGGAGTCGGGTGATGTTCCGGAGGTGGACATTGGTGGTCTTAGTGATGGCGTGGATATGTGGTTGGCAACGTTTCCTCTAAGCTGCATGGCCGCGCAGCTCTCTGACAGTCCCTCGCAGCCCAGGACCGGCTTTTCCAATGTGAAATTGCTCACATGCGCGAAACTGTGAATGGGCCATGCAGCCCCTTAAAGGGGCCATGCATGCAAAAAAAAATTAGAGGGAACTTTGGTGGCCGGAAGCTCATCTCTGGGTCAGATATGACACCAAGGTTGCAAACAGTCTGATTCAGCCTCAGACATTTGCCAGGGAGAGGGATGGAGTTGTTATAACAGTAAGTAAGTCTGACTGCAATTATATAGAGCCTTAGTGACTGTACCTGGAGTACTGTGTACATTTTTGGATTCTTTACCTAAGGAAGGATATACTTGCTTAGAGGAAGTGCAATGAAGTTTCACCAGACTGATTCCTGGGGTGGGGGGGATTGTCCTATGAGAGAGATTGAGTAGACTAGGCCTATATTTCCTAGAGTTTAGAAGAATGAGAGGTGATCTCATGAAATATATAAAATTCTTAAGTGGCTTGATAGGGTAGATGCCGGGACGATGTTTCCCCTGGCTGGGGCGTCTAGAACTGGAGGTCAAAGTCTCAGAATAAGGGTCAGCCATTTAGGACTGAGGTAAGGAGAAATTTCTTCACTCAAAGGGTTGTGAATCTTTGGAATTCTTTACCCCAGAGGGCTGAAGATGCTCAGTTGTTGAGTATATTCAAGACAGAAATCGATTATTTTTTGGGTACTAATGGAACCAAATGATATGGGGATAGTGCGGGAAGGTGGAGTCAAGGTAGAAGATCAGCCATGGTCTTACTGAATGGCGGAGCAGGCTTGAAGGGCCAAATGGCCTCCTCCTACTCCTATTTCTTATGTTCTTATGTTCTTATTATAGGGGTAGGACAGAGGGAGGTAGATTCAAACTCATGAACAGTGATTTTAGGACTGAGGTCAGGAAGTTCTTCTTTGTGCAGAGAGTGGTCTACACTTGGAATGAATATCTCGGCAGTGTGTTGGAGGCAAAAACCCTGGAATAATTTTTTTTAAACAGTTAGATGCCGCAATGGGGAGAGTGTAGTCTTGTTCTAGATGGAGATGAATGAATTAAGGTGGGCTAAATGGCCTTCCTCATACATAAGTATTGTGATCTTGTGAGTCTCGTAAAATCATAGCTATACAAAACTCATCGCAAAGGTCGTAAAGAAAATGATTTGGTTCAACTATCAGCCATTTAATGAAAATATCTAGTTAATGTGATGCTATCAGCAAGCTGAACCATGCACTGTAAATTAAACAGATTATTTTAACCCTATTTAACTCATGGTAAGGTGACATTCAGCATGGTGAGTGTATATAGTTTTAGGCATGCTACCTTTGCACAGACATTAAAATATTGGAAAGTGTTCAGAGAAGAACAAAGATGATGTTGGAACTTAAACTTAAAGGTGAGAGTCACAGAATGGAATTTATTTTCGTTGGAGTAAACAAGACTGCGAGGCAATGTGACCCAGGTTTTCACAAAGTTGAGAAGCATGTATAATGTAGAATTAAATAGACTATTTAACCCTTTACTGTGAGTGCAATATTAAAGGACATGAGTATAAAATGGCTATCACTCAGGCAAAACAAGAGATTTCTATAGAGTTAAAAACAAGAATGCCACATTGATTGACTTCCTTAAAGAGACCCTGGTTGGTTCCCCTGATGGCTCAGCAAGTAGCTAAGCCATACTGAGGATTCCAGGTTTAGGCCTTGGTGTGATGGAGCAGCTAATCTCGACAGAAGCAGGGGTAGCAGCACACAATTGATCAGAGTACACTGGGTAGAGTTGGGTTAATCAACCGATTCCTGTTCCTGAATGCTGTGCAGAAAGCACAGAAATGTACATCTGTGGATATTGGGTGAGGACAGGCTTGGCTGTGAAGCGCCTTGTAGTTGAATATCCTGCTATTGTCATGAGGGAAAATGTATTTCTATTTTATGCTACAAATATGTCCAGTTCCAATAGATACTCTACAATGGGCCGGATATTCCGATCCCTACGGGTGTGTACGCGCTGTGCACCCACCCGTAGGGACATTGGAAATGCCGGTTTCAGGCATGCACAGCGCATGTGCTGAAAACCGGCACTTCCGATCTGTCAAGAATCCTCTTGACAGATCCTCCGGCTGCCCTGGAGAAGGACCTCTGCGGGCAGATAGTTCCGCTTTTTGGAGACCCTCCGCCCGCAGAAAACCCTTACAATTCTTATGCCTGGTAAAAGCAGGCGCAAGGCCTGCTTTTACCAGGATAAGAGTAGAAAAAAGTTTTTTTTTTTTTAATTTTCACTGATTTATATTTAAAAATACTTTTTAAAAAGGCAAGTTTATTTTTAGCCCCGTAAAATACTTCAATTATTTTTTTCAAAAAATTACATTTTTGTTTAAAATACTTAACTTATTGTAATTTCAAGTCATTTTAAAAATGTGATTTAAAATTTTTTTTTAAGTTTTGCTATGTTTTTTCATTGATCTCCATTCATATATTTGACAGGTCTTCCTGTCAAATGTATGAAGGGAGATTCCCTTCTGTGATTGGCTCCCCATGGCCCACGTGATCCCAGGGACTCTGCGAACTACCTGCGCCTCTGGGATACGTGGGCCCTGCACACTTGGAGTTTGGTGAGGCCCAGCATCGGAACTCTGCGCGTCCCGGGAGCCCTCAGGTAAGGGCGCAGATTTTTCCAGATCGCAGGCCTCAGCCTGCGGGAGGCCTGCGATCGGAAAATACGGGCCATTATGTTTTTATATTTGTTTTATTGCTTTTTCTTTTCAGCGCACCAGCACACAATCTCCAGTTTCTTGCTCAGTCTCATTTAAACATGGGGCTCAGCTGGGCATGGATAAAAGCAACTTTCATTGACCAAAAGTCAGGCCACAATAAAATTATTCGTAAGAACATAAGAAATAGGAGCAGGAGAAGGCCATACGTCCCCTCGAGCCTGCTCCGCCATTCAATAAGATCGTGCCTGATCTTCGACCTCAACTCCACTTTCCTATCTATCTCAGTCTTGAATATACTCAATGATTCAGCAACCACAGCCCTTTGGGGTAGAGAATTCCAAAGTTTCACAACCCTCTGAGTGAAGAAATTCCTCCTCATCTCAGTCTTAAATGGCTGACCTCTTATCCTGAGACTATGCCCCCTAGTTCTAGACTCTGCAGCCAGGGGAAACAACCTCTCAGCTTCTACCCTGTCAATCCCCCTCAGAATCTTATATGTTTCAATGAGATCACCTCTCATTCTTCTAAACTCCAGACAGTATAGGCCCATTCTACTCAATCTCTACTCATAGTACAACCCTCTCATCCCAGAAATCAATCTAGTGAGCCTTTGTTGCACCGCCTCTAAGGCAAGTATATCTTTCCTTAGGTACGGAGACCAAAACTGTACATAAGAACATAAGAATTAGGAGCAGCAGTAGGCTATACAGCCCTTCAAGCCTGCTCCGCCATTCAATAAGATCATGGTTGATCTTCGACCTCAACTCCACTTTCCTGCCCGATCTCCATATACCTTGATTCGCCTAGAGTCTCAAAATCTATCTATCTCAGCCTTGATAATACTCGATGACTCAGCATCCACAGCCCTTTGAATTGCAAAGATTCACAACCCTCTGAGTGAAGAAATTCCTCCTCATCTCAGTCTTAAATGGCTGTCCCCTTATCCTGAGACTATGCCTCCTAGTTCTAGACTCTCCAGCCAAGGGAAACAACCTCTCAGCATCTACCCTGTCAATCCCCCTCAGTATCATATATGTTTCAATGAGATCACCTCTCATTCTTCTAAACTCCAGAGAGTATAGGCCCAATCTACTCAATCTCTCCTTATAGAACAACCCTCTCATCCTAGGAATCAATCTAGTGAACCTTCGTTGCACCGCCTCTGTCCTTTCTCAGATAAGGAGACCAAAACTGTGCACAGTACTCCAGGTGTGGGCTCACTGAGCCCTGTACAATTGTAGCAAGACTTCCTTACTCTTGTACTCCAACCCCCTTGCAATAAAGGCCAACATGCCATTTGCCTTCCTAATTACTTGCTGTACCTGCATGCTAACTCTCTGTGTTTCCTGTACGAGGACACCTAAATCTCTCTGAACACCAACATTTAATAGTTTCTCACCATTTAAAAAAAAATTCTGTTTTTCTATTCTTCCTACCAAATTGAATAACCTCACATTTCCCCACATTATACTCCATCTGCCACCTCATTGCCCACTCACTTAACCTGTCTATATCCCTTTGCAGGCTCTTGTGTGCTCCTCACAGCTTACTTTCCCACCGAGCTTTGTATCATCAGCAAACTTGGATACATTGCACTCGGTCCCTTCATCTAAGTCATTAATATAGGTTATAAATAGCTGAGGCCCAAGCACTGATCCTTGTGGCACCCCACTAGTTACAGCCTGCCAACTGGAAAATGACCCATTTGTCCCTACTCTCCGGCCGCGATTTTTCCAGCGCTCAGAGTGCGGGTTTGGAGGCAGGTCCGCTGTCAAAATCGGAATGATTGACAGCGGGTTGGGAACCCGCTCTGAACCCGCCTCCATGTAAGTTTCCAAAGCGTCGGGTCTGCGATTTCAGAACAGACCTGACACCAAGAGGCAGGGGAGGCATTTAAGATAGTTAACTGCTTGTTAAACGCTTGTTAACTACTATTTTGCCAGCCTATTTCTATTTTAGCACATTTTTAACGGGGTTCACGTCATTTGGAGATCATATCAGGTAAGTATGTCGGGTTCTCTATCTCTCCCCAGTGTTGTGAAAAGGTGACAGCTGCAAAAGTGGTATGAAAGCTACCATTTGACAACTGTTCACTTTCCAATGTCAGAAGCTTGAGCCTTCAGGACTTGGAAGACACTTTTGAGCTTTATGCAGTTTGGAAGTGTTTGGAGTAAACTCTTTATCGACTGTCACCTTCTTGGAGCAAGCTCTCTCACCATTGACAGATCACTTCTGTCATCTCAACTTCAGCTGCCATCTATTCCAGCAACATCGGTGCCCTTCAAAAAATCTCACCTTGGTCCTCTGAATCTCTCCACGATCAGCCCCAACACCAACATCACCAGGCACACCAACATCACCAACAACAACACCAACCTTCTCCGCAATCACCTGATGCTGCACAGGACACAGGGCATCAGCACCCGACAACATTGCTGCCGAGGGCCAGCGATGGCATCACCATGGCCAGATTTACTTCACTTGATGCTGTCCACCCTGGCTGTCACATGATGCGCCAGGTTGACACCACCCCACACCAGCACCATAAAGCATCCCTATAATGTCCAAGCCATTCCTTTCACACTCATCACAATTGCGGGGGGTAGGGGGGATGTTACATAGGATTACATAGGGGATAATGCTCTACTCGAGCTTTATTTAAGTTTAATACTCTAGTATGTCACTCTCAAACTCAATGTGAAATTCTATCATATTATGATCACTCTTCCCCAGAGGATCCCTTGCATTGTGATTACTACTTAACCCTGTCACATTACACAAGACAGGATCTAAAATAACCTCTTCCCTGGTTGGTTCCACAATGTGTTGTTCTATCTCGAATGCATTCCATAAACTCGTCTTCCAAACTACTTTTGCCAATTTGATTTGTCCAGTCTATATGAAGATTAAATTCCCTCACAATTATTGCATTACCTTTTTACAAGCTCCTCTTATTTCTTAATTAATACTCTGTCCAACACTATAGCTACTGTTTGGGGACCTATAAACGAATCCCACCAATGTTTTCTGCCCCTTGTTATTTCTTATCTCCACCCCTACTGATTCTACTTCCTGCTCTTCCAAGCCTTCCTCACTACTGACCTTATGTCATTCTTCATTATTAGGGCTATCCTGCCCCCCAATTTCCATTTTGTCTGTCTTTTCGAAACATGAAGTACCCTGGAATATTTAGTTCCCAGCCTTGATCACCATGCAACCATGTCTCTGTAATAGCTATTAGATCAAACCCATTTATCTCTATTTATGTCATTAATTTGTCTATCTTGTTATGAATGCTTTTTGCATTCAGATAACATGCATTTAATTTTAACTTTTTACCATTTTTACCTGATTTGACCTTATTCACTGATGCACTATTACCGTTAGACTCTCTGTCCTTTCCTGTCACACTCTGCTTATCTTTACCCAAATTTCTACACTGCTCTACGGCCTTGACTTTTCTCTTTAGATTTATAAATTTCCCCTCACCTGAACCCTTCCCCCCCCCCTCCCTTTTTTTAGTTTAAAGCCCAATCTATAGCCCTAGTTATTCGATTCGCTGCGACTCTGGTCCCAGCTCAGTTTAAGTGGAGTCCCTCCCAACCGAACAGCTCCCTCTTTCACCATTACTGGTGCCAGTGCACCATGAATCCTTGTCTCCCACACCACGCTTTGTATTTAACTCTCTGATCTGTTTGACCCTATGCCAATTGACGGGTGGCTCAGGTAGTCATGCAGAGATTATCACCTTTGATTATTCAAATAAACAGACTGTTAGAAAACAGTCATTTTATCAGCAAAACAAAAGCCACAGATTTTAAATCAGCTGCATTACAATTCTTTCCTACTTCCTGCGTGGCTAGAGGAACAAAACATAAATTTCTGAGCAAAAATTAATACAAATTATAGTGAATCTTTTTGTGAAATCATGCTGCTGGCAAAAAGCCACCATTGCAGGAGCATATATTGGGAATACAGGCACACGCTCGCATTTCCATCCCTTGTGAACACCACATGCCCGAATTCCTGATATGAGCTCCTGATAAGTGTGGCTCCCCGCTGGGTGTATGATTTCATAAAATTACCCATCGTACCTATCAGAGACAAAAATCGATTCAGCCATTACCCGCAATTATTGAATAAACAAATTAGGATGTAGGTTTTTATAGTGAGGACCAAACACACGAAACTTAAAATATTAATCTAACTGCATTGTTTGTTATTCACCAAATACCTCTGCAGTAGTATTTATTGTTACTCAATAGCCCCCTTTTATATATCAATGGCCCTGAATTTCCACATGGGTTTTTCCGACCTCCTGCTGTAACTTTGGTGGGAGATTGGCTGAACCCCGAAGAAACCCTTTTTCACCGTTTCTCTGGGGATTTTACTGGGTGCCCCAAGGCCACAAGTACAGGAGAAAGAGGTGGGGGACCGGGAACACTCTCTTCCACCTCGTTAACATGGTCGTGGTCTCGGCCTCCCTGAGGAAGCCCTGGAAATCCCAGGGAAACATAAATGGGGCAGAGGTCCAGAGAAACTGGTCACTACCTGTTTTTTCCGGCCCTTTGCTCGTAGGAAATGGACATTCTCAGGGGGCAAAGGTCAGGCATATCAGCTGCCGTATATTTTTATGCAATTTTCCAGGTCACTCTCCACAAAGGCAACACTCCTTGCAGCAATATCAAGTATTGTACATATCCATATGCACTCATTGTATTCAGTGGGAAAGCACATATTTGGAGGATTATAAAATGTACATACAGTATTGTATAAAAACCCAGATAAAGAATTTCATAACAAATCAGCAGCCAGATATGACTGCTAACTAGTGTAAATAGTTACGATGAAATGTTCTTTGAATTTATGTACCTTAATCTGGCACTTTAAATGCTCAGTGTACCTGAAAACATAACTGAATCAACAGGTTCTCTGAAGCTTAATAGATAAAAGTATTCTAATTTCTACAAAAGCAAAATACTGCAGATGCTGGAAATCTGAAATAAAATACAGAAAATGCTGGAAATACTCAGCAGGTCAGGTAGCATCTCTAACTTTTTCCAGTTCTGATGAAGGGTCATCGACCTGAAACGTTAACTCTGTTTCTCTCTCTACAGATGCTGCCTGACTTGCTGAGTATTTCCAGCATTTTCTGTTTTTATTTCTAATTTCTACGGTCTTATTAATGAAAATCTGAAGCTTCATGTGAAAAGACTGTAAAAAGAGCATCAGCGCGGGCAACATAAAAGAACAGTATATCAAATCCTGTTACAACTGTATCCGTGTCAATTCTTTAGTAAAATACAGGATTCATAAAAATCTTTGTTCCAAAATAAATATGATTCAATCCTATTCCAACCAACATTGAATCCCCCTCCTGTTAGTTTACGTAGCTGCAGATGCTCCATTTCTGCATGTCAAGGAATGCAGTCTTCCTTACTGTATGGTGGGAAACTTTGAGCTGAGTAAGTTTAAACCTTGAATTTCCGTGGGGATTTTCCAGCTTTCCACTCTAACTGTGGTGGAAGAACCGCGAAAACTCCAGGAAAATGGCAGAAACGACCGGGAGAACCCCTACGGAAATTGAACCACCCCCTCCATGTACGATTCTTCCTTCATGTGTGTATCCTTAGTCCTTTATGTATGCTTACTTACAGGTTATAATTGAATCTTCTGAAAAGGCATCCATCTTTGACATTTGGCCAATCTGCCCTTCCATTTTCATTACTTATCCAAAAGTCAACTTCCACAATTTAAACAGATCCCCTCCTGGAAGCGTCTCTAAAGCTGCTCGAATTTGTAATAAGGAAAGAATTGCTGTTTGGGTCGGCAGTATAACTCCCTCATTTGCTTCAAAGTAGCTTCGGAACAATAGTCCTTCTGGTGCAGGAGAGGTTTTGGTGCTACAATGACAGCGCAAAGTGCTCCAGTGCAGAAGTGCACTGGCTGCTCTCAAAATGGCACTCAAGCTCATTAAAATAATTTTACGTAGCTACTTGTGCAGCTTTGTCCTTATAAAGGAAGTCAGCCCAATGGAGCAAACAGAATTTCTGGCTATCAAGTCCAAATTAAAGGGACCTGCACACTTGAAGGTGATTGCTTGCATACGGGGGCAAACATTTATTTCAGCTTTATCAAGCTACAAAATCAACTTCACGTATTTGAGAGAAGCGTCAGGTATAAAGGGAGTGAAAGGAAATCAATTGTGGAGACCTAACAATCATTATATGAGCAACTGGTACAGCACCTACACCACTGTTTCAGAGATGGCTAAATGGACAAGCAGCTGCATAAGATGGATGCAAGGAGGGTTGACCAATTTGGCATTTAGGTGTCATCTAGGCTACCATTCATAGAAGCAGATGGTAAGCAGGCTCAAAGTTTTGCGCACTACTGCAGGACCTGGGGCCAGAGGAGAAGGTGACAGTACACAAATTAATCTGTACAGGAAACAGTATCTAAGTGTACCATGCATATTGTCCATAACTCAAAAGGTTACTTGTCACACAAGTGTTGCCTATTTCACATGCACTCATCACCTATGTCAAGGCCTAACACCTTACAGCTAATTCTTTACTTCTCATGCATACACATGCCTCAGGATGGCACACCTTCAAAATGCAATATAGATTTGGAAATTTTGTTGCACTCATATCTTTCAAGGCCTTAACATGCCAAGTTATTATAAAACATCCTAAATCCTCCATGATGCACAGTCACTTACTGACACCCAGGTTGGCATGCAGGCTGTGCACACATGTCTGTCATTGTGCATCAGCTCCATCAACTTCCAACCTCTTGCAATACCAGCAAGTTACAGCACCAAGGATTTTTGAGTTGAATGGTGCAGAAAGAGACTAACTAATGGCGCGCAGTGTGAGCTGCCCCACTCCAGCAAGATCCAGCCCAATCTGAAAAAGACTAACTAATGGCGCACAATGTGAGCTGCCCCACTCCAGCAAGATCCAGCCCAATCTGTTGACTCGTTTATCATTTCCTTTTTTTGAAACGAGCAGAGATGCAATGATATTGTATGATGAAAACTGGAGTTCAACCTGCTCTGAGATGGTTATGTGATGCCTAGCTGCTGTAAGAATGTCAACCCCATGTATTAATTAATGGTAATCAGTCTTAACCAGCTCTGAGCAACACACAGGGGTAGAGTTTCAACTTGGTGCCTGGGGTTAAAGCTAGCATTGCAGATTGACCACCCGTTATACAAACAGCCCGACTTTCATTTCAATTTCAGCCTGATTTCCATTCCAGTGCAAATAAAAATCAGGCAGTTTCTGTAATGTGCAGCCAATGTAATTTGAGTTTTCACTGTGTCCAGTTGTGTGTGCATTTGGCTGCCGCACAGGCCCGAGCCCATCACTTCTATTTCCACTTTTTTGTCCCCCTTTTTAAATGTTTTCTTTACCCCTCCTAGATTCCTCTCTTCTGTTGTCATGCCTCCTTTCATTACTCCCCTCTTGAGTACTCTGCCCTCCCAAATCCCTACCCCAACCCTTCAGTAATCTTCGGCCTTCCTACTCACCTGCCGCCGTCCCAGGCTTCACTCCCAATAGATGAGCCCACAGCTTCCCTCTGTGCCTCTCTTGGCATCCTCCAAATGGCCCATTGAGGCACTCGTCAATGCCTCCTTACGAACAGCAACCCCAACTGCCCTATCCGACTCTCTCGCCGACCTCCCCGCCCAGCTCGCCCACTGGGGGCTGATCTTGCCAATCTCCTCCCTATCAAACTCACCCCTCCCAGTGCTGACCCTGTGGACTCTGCTAGTGGATTAGCTGTCACCACCCCTCTCCAAGTCTCCCTCCAGAATGTCCGTTCACTTCTGAACAAAGCCCTTGCCATCCATGAGCTTATTGTGGATGATTGATGATCGATGTCATGGCCTTGATGGAAACCTGGTGAGGGGTGATGATACCTACCCCCTAAATGAAGCATCCCCGCCTGGCTATACCTTCCACCACTTGCCCCGCACAGACCATCGTGGTGGCAGTGTGGCTCTTATCACCAAATCACACCTTGATCTGTCCCCCTACTCTCTGGCACTTTCTCCTCCTTTGAGCATCACACCTTTTTCCACCCTTTTCACCTCTCATTTAAAATTCTCGTTCTCTACCGCACACCCAAATACCATAAAACTTTTCTCACCAAGATATCTTCACTGCTTTCCTCCCTCGGCCTCTGCACTGAACGACTTCTCATCCTCGGTGATTTTGACCTCCATCTCAATTCATCATGCTCTCTCTCCTCTAAGTTTACTACCCTCCTATCCTCCCTTAATCTCTCCCTCCATGTAAACACCCCAACCCATATTCACGGCCACCCCCTTGACCTTGCCATCTCTTGTGGCCTCGCTACTCCCATCGTGTCATCACAGATAAGGCCATCTCTGATTACCTCCTTGTATCGCTCTCCACCCACATCCCCTTTCCTTCTCCCAACCTTACTTGCTTCTGTATTCACCCCTAAAAAAAACTCTCTCCCACTTCACTTACAACTGCACTTTCAAAATCCCAACTGTCTAGTCTTTGGCCCTCCATTCAGCACGACATTTCTGCAGCTACCGATCTGCTCAATCACACCGTCACCTCACCTTTAATGGTCTAGTGCCCAGTAAAACCTTTACTCTCTCTCACTCTGGCAGTTCCCCCTGGTACGACCCTCATCTCCACTCCCTTAAGTCTTGACGCAGACTTGAACGGATATGGTGGACAACTGGTTTAGCCATTCACCGCCAGATCTGGCTGGACCACATAAAGCACTATCGGGTCCTGCTCTCGTCTGCCAAAACTGCTCACTATTCCAGGATGGAGTGGAAAGATAACCCCCGGCTTCTTTTCTCTGCTGCAAACCATCTTCTTAAACCCCTCCCCGTCTCCTCCATCTTCACCTAGAGTCATAACGGCACAGAAGGAGGCCATTCGGTCCATCGAGTCCATGCCGGCTCTCTCTAGAGCAATCCAATCAGTCCCATTCCCCCGCTCTATTCCCGTACCACCAACAATAAGTGTGAGGAGCTCATGGACTTCTTTGTCACTAAGATTAAGACCATCCGATCAGCTGCCTCTGTCACTTTCCTCCCTTCCCCCAGCTCACCAGGCCAAACTTCCTCTAAGGTTCCCCCCTGCCCTAGCCCTGAACTCACATCTTTCTCTAGTTTCTCTTCGATCTCCCCTCATGCGCTCGCCAAGCTCATCTTGTCCATGAGACCCACTTCCTGCTCCCTCGACCCTATTCCCACTAAACAGCTGACCACCCAACTTCCCTTCCTGGATCCCATGTTAGCTGATATTGTTAACGGTTCTTTCTCCTCAGGTACTGTCCCCCTCCCCTTCAAATCTGCCGTCATTAGCCCTCTCCTCAAAAACCAACCCTTGACCCCTCCGTCCTTGCAAACTACCGCCCCATCTCCAACCTCCCTTTCCTCTCCTTGAACGTGTTGTCGCCTCCCAAATCCGTGCCCACCTTTCCCGCAGTTCCATATTTGAATCCCTCCAATCAGGTTCCGCCCCTGCCACGCTACCGAAACGGCTCTTATCAAAGACACAAATGTCATCCTATGTACCTGTGACAAAGGTAAACTATCCCTCCTCATACTTCGCAACCTGTCTGTAGCCTTTGACACGGTTGACCACACCATCTTCCTCCAACGCCTCTCTACCATTGTCCAGCTGGGTGGGACTGCACTCGCCTGGTTCCATTCTTATCTATCTAATTGTAGCCAGAGAATCAACTGCAATGGCTTCTCTTCCCGCTCCCGCACCTTTACCACTGGTGACCCCCAAGGATCTATCCTTGGCCCCCTTCTATTTCTCATCTACATGCTGCCCCTCGCCGATATCATCCGAAAACACAGCGTCAGTTTCCACATGTGCGCTGACGACACCCAGCTCTATCTTAGCACCACCTCTCTCGACCCCTCCACTGTATCTAAGTTGCCAGACTGCTTGTCTGACATCCAGTACTGGATGAGCAGATTTTCCTCCAAATAAATATTGGGACTAACAAACCCATTGTCTTCGGTCCCTGCCACAAACCTACGATCCCTAGCCACTGACTCCATCCCTCTACCTGGCAATTGCCTGTTGCTGAACCAGACTGTTTGCAACCTTGGTGTCATATTTGACCCCAAGATGAGCTTCCGACCACATATCCGCACCATCACTAAGACCTCCTACTTCAACCTCTGAAACATCGCCCGACTCTGTCCCTGCCTCAGCTCATCTGCTGCTGAAACCCTCATCCATACGTTTGTTACCTCTAGACTTGACTATTCCAACGCACTCCTGGCTGGCCTCCCACATTTTACCCTCCATAAGCTTGAGGTCATCCAAAACAAGAGCAGGTCAGAGGCTGGGTATTCTGTGGTGAGTGTCTCACCTCCTGACTCCCCAAAGCCTTTCCACCATCTACAAGACACAAGTAAGGAGTGCGATGGAATACTCTCCACTTGCCTGGATGAGTGCAGCTCCAACAACACTCAAGAAGCTCGACACCATCCAAGACAAAGCAGCCCGCTTGATTGGTACCCCATCCACCACCTTAAACATTCACTCCCTCCACCACTGGTGTACCGTAGCTGCAGTGTGTAACTTCTACAAGATGCACTGCAGCAACTCACCAAGGTTTCTTCGGCAGCACCTCCCAAACCCGCGACCTCTACCACCTAGAAGGACAAGGGCAGCGGGCGCATGGGAACACCACCACTTCCACGTTCCCCTCCAAGTCACACACCATCCTGACTTGGAAGTATATTGCCTGTTCCTTCATCGTCGCTGGGTCAAAATCCTGGAACTCCCTCCCTACCAGCACTGTGGCAGTATGTTCACCACATGGACTGCAGCGGTTCAAGAAGGCGGCTCACCACCACCTTCTCAAGGGCAACTAGGGATGGACAATAAATGCTGGCCTTGCCAGCGACGCCCAGATCCCATGAATGAAAATAAAACTCAGATGCCCGTGTCCTATTCACCCATCACCCCTGTGCTTGCTGTGCTCGCTGACTTACATTGGCTCCCGGTTAAGCAATGCCTCGATTTTAAAATTCTCATCCTTGTTTTCAAATCCCTCCATGGCCTCGCCCCTCCCTGTCTCTGTAATCTCCTCCAGTCCCACAGCCCTCCGAGATATCTGCGCTCCTCTAATCCTGGCCTATTGAGCCTTCCCGATTTCAGTCACTCCACCATTGGTGGCCGTGCCTTCAGCTGCCAAGGCCCGAAGCTCTGGAATTCCCTCCCTAAACCTCTCTGCCTCTCAACTCTCTTTCCTCCTTTTAAGATGCTCCTTAAAACCTACCTCTCTGCCCTAATATTTCCTTATGTGACTCTGGGCTCAATTTTAATAGCCCTTTGGAGGCGGGTCTGTTGGGAAAATCGGAATAAATGGCTTCAGAACAGTCTCCATCCCGCCCCCACCCGATTTTCGTGAGTGTCTGTTTAGCCGCTCCCAACTGACCCGTCTGGAACCGGTGGGACAGGTAGTTAAGGCAGGTTAACTGCCTGATAACTGCCTTGCTAATCCTATTTTCATAGTGGTTTCCCATTTTCCTGCTTCTGGCTCCTGTTTCCCGACTTGCCGGAAACAGGCCAGGTTCAAGGAGACGAGTTGCTGGAGGACATGATTTGTATGCATTGGTGGAGCGCTTTAAAAGCACCCCTAAAACATGGCTGACATTCAAATGCAACAACTTTGCTGTTTTAGGTATGGGATAACATTTTGCACATCTACTGACCTTCTGTCCAATGCAGCATCCCTCCAGTTCACTGTTGCCCATCAAGCAGGGTATGCACACTGCCATGCCACATTAGCATAAGCTTACTCTTCAACCAAAGGTGGCTACCATATGGCTCTGTAATTGCGGGTGACACTTGTCCAATGCCATACATCATCTCTACCATACCCTGTTATTTCCTATCACTTTCACTATCAGCATTACAAAAGCAAGTTGCCCTGAGCCCTGAATGCGCTTTTGCCATTTCCCGTAACACATAGGCCACACAATCAACTGTTTGACATAATTTATCTTTAACACATGACAAAAGAATAATAAACCAGCTAGAGTGAAAAAAAAAAGAAACATCACCCAAGTGAGTCCCCTTGTGACTATAGGTGCTTAATCTTTCTCTTACGCGTACTTCTACGTAGTTCTTCCCCTGTGGCCTCAGCAGATGTAGAGGCACCTTGCTGACTAGGATGCTGCGCCTGCTTAGACGCCTTTGGGTGGACGTTCTCTGGGTTTGGGAGCCTGGGAGGGCTCTTCAACAGTCTACTCTTCCTGCGGCTGTGCAGGGATTGAAACGGCCATCTCAGTTGTCTCTGCAAAGTGGGTCTCTGGCCGAGGGCTCCGCAGTGGCATGGTCGTGTGAGCGCTTTGAGAGGAGCTCACACTTCCTTCTGTCCTGCTAACAACATCCCTCTCACGGGTCAGCCACACCTCAGTGCTGGCAAGTGGCTGGAGAGCACCTGGCTGCACTTCAGGGGGACCATGAGGACCCGTATCTGCACTGGCAGTCCTCCTCAAAAGGACATCCATGAAACTCTGGTCTCTCTGCTCAATAGCTGCCCATCGCTCCTCCAGAGATGTCATTCTATTTTGAACAGTCACCATGTTTTCCTGACTCTGGCGACTTATTTCCTCCATGGTCGTAGCCATCCTTTCCACGGAGGTTGCCATCCTATCCATGGTGGTGCGTTCATGCGCCATTGCCTCCACCACAGCAGTGCTGATGTTAGAGATGGACTCTTCCATTCTCTCCACACTCGCACTAACCCTGGAGGCAAACCCTTCCAGAGACACCTGCACTTGTTCCTGTATTTCACGAACCGCTCTTTTTCTGGATGGCCCCAGAGGCACAGCGTCTGCATGCAGCTCAGCAGAGCTAGAAGAGTCCTCCGACCTCCGCCGAGGACTCTCCACTGCTGTCGCTGTCTCCACCATCTGCTGATGCTCACTTGTGCGCTATGATAGACCAGGTGGCAACACTACTCTAACTCACGAGGACCCCACCGAGGTGTGCGTTGCTGCGCTGGTGCTGGGTGCACTGAGTCCTGGTGACGCTGATCCCTCAGAGGCTTCAGGTTCCTCTGAGTATTTGCCTGGGTCTTCGTCCTGGATCGTGGGGAGGGGGGCACTCGATGGTCCTGTAGGAGAGTAAAGGCATGATTTAGACACCTGATATTGATGTAGCAGACACATCCTTTTGAGCAGATGATACAATGCGATTCTATATGAACAACATATGCCATAGCATTCTGAGAGGGATGAAACTCTATTATGTCACCAGCTTCCTCTAGTGTGCCCATCTCTCCATCGCCCACTTCCAGGTCCTCGCCACCTCCAACAATCTAGTTTGCTGCCTCCTCAGCACTGGTCAATGTTGCAAGGGTAGGTGTTCCTCCTCCAGTCATTGCTCTCTCCCTCTTATTGTGGGCTATCTTTCCCTGCAGGAGGGACACAAGCGGAGTTCCAGCCACAGTGATAGAGTGAGTGTGATTAATCCCTACCATCGAAGCTTTGAGGGAGACAAAGATGGGGTAAGGTGCCAAGAGGAAGCTAGCTCCCTGTGCGTTGTTAGTTGTTGTCACTGCATGACAGTGAGTGCGAGTCTAAGGGGTGCATAGGCAGGATGCTGAAGTGATTCAGTTCAGAGACAGAGATGGATAGGAAAGGGTGCAAGGGAAATAAGAGTACGGTGGGATGTGAAGGAGGAGGCTTACAACGCAGAGCGCTGGTGATGAGAAGAGAAGGGAAGCAGAGTGAAGGCAAGTGAGATGGGATACTCACTTTTGATGTTCGCACAAGATCATTAAACCTTTTGCGGCACTGGATCCATGACTGTGCATAAATGGACCTTGCGCTCACCTCCTGAGCAATGCGCAGCCAGGCTACCTTGGTCTGCTGAGGAGGCTTCCTCCGGCCATCAGGAGGGAAGAGAATCTCCCTGCACCCTCTGACAGCATCCACAAGAACTTGGGGGGACTCATCATTAAAACGAGGAGCTGCCTTGCCTCTGGAAGAAATCATAGCGTTTAAATCAAGTGCAGGAAACCACAATAGAAAGGCTCAGGCTGGATGGCAGCTTTAAAAGCAGCTGCTATTATGACGTCATCAGAGGCGGCCGGCCAGCCGACCCGATCCCACTCATTGGACCGGCCAGCGCGCCTCATCGAAATCAACAAGCTCGTTGAATAAAAATCGCACATATTCAGCTGATCCCGCCGGAAGCGGCCTCCGAACCCGCCCACCACGCAACCCGACTCCAACCCGTCTCAGGAATTAAAATCAAGCCCCCTGTGCAGATTTTGTTTTATAACCGTGTATTGCCTTGGGATGTTAACTGCGTTAAAGGTGCTGTATAAATACAAGTTGTTGTTGTTGTTGTTGTTGTTGATCTGAAGTGCCAGTTTTACGACCGGGCATCAAGTTGTAAAATCTACCCTCTATTTTCCTCTGGTAGCTAATGTGAGCAAAAAAGTTGAGAGTGTAAAATGGGTTTCTTCATTCTATACTCGGGTGACCATATTTTCTAAACTGAATAGATAAGGGAGACCAGTGGATGTGGTTTATTTGGATTTTCAGAAGGCCTTTGATAAAGTCCCACATAAGAGGTTAGTGTGCAAAATTAAAGCACATGGGATTGGGGGTAATATATTGGCATGGATTGAAAATTGGTTAACAGACAGGAAACAGAGAGTAGGAATAAATGGGTCTTTTTCGGGGTGGCAGGCGGTGACTAGTGGGGTACCACAGGGATCAGTGCTTGGGCCCCAGCTATTCACAATATATATCAATGATTTGGATGAGGGAACCAAATGTAATATTTCTAAGTTTGCTGATGACACTAAACTAGGTGGGATCGTGAGTTGTGAGGAGGATGCAAAGAGGCTTCAAGGTGATTTAGACAAGTTGAGTGAGTGGGCAAATACATGGCAGATGCAGCATAACGTGGATAAATGTGAAGTTATCCACTTTGGTCGGAAAAACAGAAAGGTAGAGTATTATTTAAATGGTGATAGATTGGGAAATGTTGATGTACAAAGGGACCTGGGTGTCCTTGTATACCAGTCACTGAAAGCAAACATGCAGGTGCAGCAAGCAGTTAGGAAGGCAAATGGTATGTTGGCCTTCATTGCAAGAGGATTTGAGTACAGGAGCAAGGATGTCTTACTACAGTTATACAGGGCCTTGGTGAGACCACACCTGGAGTACTGTGTGCAGTTTTGGTCTCCTTACCTAAGAAAGGATATACTTGCCATAGAGGGAGTGCAGCACAGGTTCACCAGACTGATTCCTGGGATGGCAGGACTGTCGTATGAGGAGAGATTGGGTCGACTAGGCCTGTATTCGCTAGAGTTTAGAAGAATGAGAGGGATCTCATTGAAACGTATAAAATTCTGACAAGGCTAGACAGACTGGATGCAGGGGGGATGTTTCCCCTGGCTGGGGGGTCTAGAACGAGGGGTCACAATCTCAGGATATGGGGTAGGACATTTAGGACTGAGATGAGGAGAAATTTCTTCACTCAGAGGGTGGTGAACCTGTGGAATTCTCTACCACAGAAGGCTGTGGCGGCCAAGTCACTGAATATATTTAAGAAGGAGATAGATAGATTTCTAGACACAAAAGGCATCAAGGGGTATGGGGAGAGAGCGGGAATATGGTACTGAGATAGAGGATCAGCCATGATCATATTGAATGGTGGAGCAGGCTCGAAGGGCCGAATGGCCTGCTCCTGCTCCTATGTTTCTATGTTTCTATGAATCTAGGGACACACAGGGTGGGAGCACAGTACAAGTAGCCAGGTCAGAAAATGTAGGTTGTGCAGCGTAGCGAGGCAAAGATTTTTGTTATTTTGAAGCACACTGAATCTGCAAAAAGCAGCACCAGAACTTTCTGCCTGAATAATGCGGCTGCTGTTCACAGCATCTGCCGAACGCAATCATCGCCTCCTCCCCCTCCTCACAGCCCGACACACAATCACACCATCTGAGGCCATGGAGCGCGCTCTGATCTGACTCCCGGGACATCCACATGGCCCAGCTCCAGCCGCCGCTCATTCATCCGGTTATCAGCGGACCCGTTACGCGGACATTTTAGTCAGAGTCAGCTGGAATCCATTCAGCATTAACATGCAGGGCTGTGCTGAATCCCCAATAAACCAGCAAATATTCTAGCACCTATGTAAAGTAGCATTAAAAGATTTTGGCTTAATAACTGGTATGTTAAGTGGACTTAGTTGCTGATTTCTGACGATTATTATCCTGTAAATGACATTTAAGTCACATATTTAATCACGTTGAATAAACTAGTGAATGACGTACTTGTAAATTTGGTGAAAGTACATACAGGCTTGGCAACTAATACTGCAAGTTTATTAAGGCTAAATCTATTCTGAAGATCAAAAAATTATTCAGTTGATAAGGTTTCTTATTTGACAGAGCTTGCTGTTGCTGTTCCATATTTAAGCCATGTTAAATCTGTATGATTTTGTCATTCTGTGATTGCCATGGTTATGATTTATTATATTTGTAGTTATTTTGGCTTCTGGTAGTCTGCAAATGGTATTTAATGACTTGTTAGCCAGTTTTGACAGCTTTATTTCAATTGCTTCATTGGAGCATAACACCTTGGGCTCCAAATACAATTGTTCTAAATCCTTATCACTATAAAACATTTATAGTTAAACATTCACATGTATTGACTTCTTTGTGAATAAGGATGTTAAATCAACTGGATGACCTTTAATTTCTGTGTCAAAAACCACTGTTGGATGAAATTTACATTGATTTCCTGCACTGTGTGTTCTGATTAATGGCTAGTTCAAGTATGTCATGCACTCGTTTATTCAACATGTGATTAAATATGTGACTTAAATGTCATTTACAGGATAATAATCGTCAGAAACTAGCAACTAAGTCCACTCACATACCAGTTATTAAGCCAAAATCTTTTCATTGAGAAAAATTGGTGCAAGGGTCAAGGACGTCTCGGAGCGGCTACAGAACATTTTGGAGGGGGAGGGCGAACAGCCAGCTGTCGTGGTGCACATAGGCACCAACGATATAGGTAAAAAAGGGGATGAGGTCCTAAAAGCAGAATATAGGGAGTTAGGAGGTAAATTAAAAAATAGGACCTCAAAGGTAGTAATCTCAGGATTGCTACCAGTGCCACGTGCTAGTCAGAGTAGAAATAGGAGGATATTTCAAATGAATACGTGGCTAGAGGAATGGTGCAAGGGGGAGGGATTCAAATTCCTGGGACATTGGAACCGGTTCTGGGGGAGGTGGGACCAGTACAAACCGGACGGTCTGCACCTGGGCAGGGCCGGGACCGCTGTCCTAGGGGGAGTGTTTGCTAGTGCTGTTGGGGAGGGTTTAAACTAAAGTGGCAGGGGGTTGGGCACCTGAGCAGGGAGACAGAGGAAAGCGTGTCAGGAAGGGACAGAAGGTATGGAGTAAAAGGTAAAGTGTTAAAAAAGGAAAAAGCAGGAACTAAGTGTCACAAAACATATTTGAAAGTTCTTTATCTGAATGCACGTAGCATTCATAACAAAATGGACGAGTTAACGGCACAAAGAACTACATATGGGTATGATCTTGTGGCCATTACTGAAACATGGCTGCAGGGTGACAACGTCTGGGAACTAAATATGCCAGGGTATTTAACAATCAGGAAGGACAGGCAGGAAGGAAGGGGAGGTGGGGTGGCTATGTTAATAAAGGAAGGAATCACTGTAATACAGAGAAATGATATTGGGTCAAAGGATCAGGATAATGAAATAGTTTGGGTGGAGATAAGGAATAATAAGGGGAAAAAAACACTAGTGGGAGTAGTATATAGGCCTCCTAATAGTTGCAACTCTGCTGGAAGAAGTATTAATCAGGAAATAGTTGGGGCATGTAATAAGGGAACAGCTATAATTATGGGGGATTTTAACTATCATATTAACTGGACAAATCAAATTGGGCAGGGCAGCCTTGAGGAAGAGTTTATTGAGTGTATTAGGGATGGATTTCTTGAGCAGTATGTAACTGATCCTACAAGGGGGCAAGCAACCTTGGACCTGGTACTGTGTAATGAGTCAGGATTAATTAATAATGTCCTAGTTAAGGATCCCCTTGGAATGAGTGACCATAACATGGTTGAATTTCATATCCAATTAGAGGGTGAGAAGGTTGGTTCTCAAACAAGCATACTGAGCTTGAATAAAGGAGACTATGATGGTATGAGAGCGGAATTGATTAAAGTGGACTGGGAAAATAGATTAAAGGGTAAGACGTTACATGAGTGGTGTTCATTTAAGGTTATTTTACAACTTTCAAAAGAAATATATTCCACTGAGGAAAAAAGGGTGTAAAAGAAATGACAGCCATCCGTGGCAAAGTAAAGAAATTAAGGATAGTATCCGACTAAAAACAAGGACATATAAGGTAGCCAAACTTAGTGGGAGGATAGAAGATTGGGAAGTCTTCAAAAGACAGCAAAAAGTAACTAAAGGATTGATTAAGAAAGGGAAGATAGATTATGAAAATAAATTAGCAAAAAATATAAAAAAACAGATAGCAAGAGTTTCTATAGTTATATAAAAAGAAAAAGGGTGGCTAAGGCAAACGTAGGTCCCTTAGAGGATGAGACCGGGAAATTAATGGTGGGAAACATGGAGATGGCAAAAATGCTGAACAAATATTTTGTTTCAGTCTTTACGGTAGAGGACACTAAGAATATCCCAACACTGGACAAACAGGGGGCTCTAGGGGGGGAGGAGCTAAATACGATTAAAATCACTAAGGAATTGGTACTCAGTAAAATAATGGGACTCAAGGAGGATAAATCCCCTGGACCTGATGGCTTACATCCTGGGGTCTTGAGGGAAGTGGCAGTAGGGATTGTGGATGCTTTGGTAATAATTTTCCAAAATTCCCTGGACTCAGCAAAGGTCCCGGCAGATTGGAAAACTGCTAATGTAACACCCTTATTTAAAAAGGGTAGTAGGCAGAAGGCTGGAAATTATAGACCAGTTAGCCTAACATCTGTGGTGGGTAAAATTTTGGAGTCTATTATTAAGGAGACAGTAACGGAACATTTAGATAAACATAATTTAATAGGACAAAGTCAGCATGGCTTTATGAAGGGGAAGTCATGTCTGACAAATTTGCTTGAGTTCTTTGAGGACATAACGTACAGGGTGGATAAAGGGGAACCAGTGGACGTAGTGTATTTAGACTTCCAGAAGGCATTCGACAAGGTGCCACATAAAAGATTATTCCTCAAGATAAAAAATCACTGGATTGGGGGTAATATTCTGGCATGGGTGGAGGATTGGTTATCTAACAGGAAGCAGAGAGTTGGGATAAATGGTTCATTCTCGGACTGGCAACCAGTAGCCAGTGGTGTTCCGCAGGGGTCGGTGCTGGGTCCCCAACTCTTTACAATCTATATTAACGATTTGGAGGAGGGGACCGAGTGTAACATATCAAAGTTTGCAGATGATACAAAGATGGGAGGGAAAGTAGAAAGTGAGGAGGACATAAAAAACCTACAAGGGGATATAGACAGGCTGGGTGAGTGGGCGGAGATTTGGCAGATGCAATACAATATTGGAAAATGTGAGGTTATGCACTTTGGCAGGAAAAATCAGAGAGCAAGTTATTATCTTAATGGCGAGAAACTGGAAAGTACTGCAGTACAAAGGGATCTGGGGGTCCTAGTGCAAGAAAATCAAAAAGTTAGTATGCAGGTGCAGCAGGTGATCAAGAAGGCCAACGGAATGTTGGCTTTTATTGCTAGGGGGATAGATTATAAAAACAGGGAGGTATTGCTGCAGTTATATAAGGTATTGGTGAGACCACACCTGGAATACTGCGTACAGTTTTGGTTTCCTACTTAAGAAAAGACATACTTGCTCTCGAGGCAGTACAAAGAAGGTTCACTCGGTTAATCCCGGGGATGAGGGGGTGGACATATGAGGAGAGGTTGAGTAGATTGGGACTCTACTCATTGGAGTTCAGAAGAATGAGAGGCGATCTTCTTGAAACATATAAGATTGTGAAGGGGCTTGATCGGGTGGATGCGGTAAGGATGTTCCCAAGGCTGGGTGAAACTAGAACTGGGGGCATAATCTTAGAATAAGGGGCTGCTCTTTCAAAACTGAGATGAGGAGAAACTTCTTCACCCAGAGGGTAGTAGGTCTGTGAAATTTGCTGCCCCAGGAAGCTGTGGAAGCTACATCATTAAATAAATTTAAAACAGAAATAGATAGTTTCCTAGAGGTAAAGGGAATTAGGGGTTACGGTGAGCGGGCAGGAAATTGGACATGAGGCTGAGTTCGGATCGGTCAGGGCCCTGTGGGTGGCGGAGCGGGCCCAGGGGCGGAGTGGCCGGGTCCTGCTCCTACTTCTTGTGTTCTTTAGATTTGAGGTTAGGATCAGATCAGCCATGATCTTATTGAATGGCGGAGCAGGCTCGAGGGGCCGATTGGCCTACTCCTGCTCCTATTTCTTATGTTCTTATGTAAAAAGAGAATCGCTTGATTTCAAAACAGTGAATGAAATAACAGATTTATTATTTGATAAATCCATACAGGATAACCGATAGCAGGGAGTGCGATAAAAGCAGTAATACAACAAGAGATGGTTTATCAATGTCATCTGAATCCTGACATATGTTACTGCCTTAGAATACACTCTGAAATAGATAGAGTTAAAGGGAAGAAAAGTCTAGGAGGGAGCACTTTTTTCTTCACAATAATCCCCCATTTTATAATAAGAGAAGATATACGAGAAAGCTTCCCAAAGTGGCTGTATTGACTAAACTGGCGAGTGGCTTGAGAGCCAATCTCGATCCGCCCGACCTTGGAAAACCAATCTGTGGCGAGGATGCTGCATCCTCGGCTGGTAAGCTGTTTCCTGGGGTTGGCAGCATCAGATTGGCTCTCAGGCTGTTTCGAAGCTGTGGCTCTAATTGGAGGCAGTGGAGCTGCTCCAAGGTGCTTGGGGTGGTTCCCCAACAGCGACATCACAGAGCAATTAGCAGTGAGGAGAGGATCTCTGTGGAGGTTACAAAATTGAAGATTTTAAAAACATAACACAAGCTTTTTCTGCATGTATAATTTTTTGTTATAAATTGGAGGGTGCTTTTAACATGAATTGCAACTAGATTTTCCTTTCCTTTTAAGCAATGAGTTCCTGGGTGTGAAAAGTACAGGTGAAATGCAGCTACAATGTAACTCAAGATGCAAACTGCAGCTATAGTGTGTGGTGTGATAGGATGCAAATGTTATTAATATAAACCTATTACGTAGATGGTAAGGTATTCCTCTGCATCATACAATAAAATAAAATCAGCAGTTGAAGTCACTGGATATATTAGCAAATTGTACTAATTGCAATATGCTCTAGCACATGTTATCCTCTATTTATTTCCCTGTAAAGTTGATTGAAATAAGTAACAGACGTGTTTATATGATACATTTCTTTGATGAGACTGCCCTTTCAGATATTTTTTCTTCTTCCCCTTTCACCGTTCTCACATCAGTTGAGTTGTCTTAAAATGTAGGACTTTAGCCACAGGATACTGGCATACAGATGCTTAATGCGTTTATCTGAAATTTGTGTGTCTGTTATTTTGGTGGAGGCTTGACCCATTTATTTTAAACAAGTTAAATCTTCTGCTGAAATAGCAAAGATGGGAATTTCAGACAAATGCATTTATACTAATAACTTAGGATGTAATTCCAGAAACTTTATCCTTGAATTTTTGTCTTATGACAATTTTATCGAATTGCCTGTTAAGTGGCTTCCTCCAATTCCGCCAATTCATTTTCTTCTTCAGTGCTTCATTGATAATTTACACTTACCTTGGGTTTATTGATTGGAAGCAGTTTAAAAATAAAATAACCATCAGCATTTGCTGCTATTCCTGATTTTACCTATTAACTAACCAATGTGCTCTTATTATTGGACTGCCTTTGGAGTTTCTACAGGGCCTTTTGTACATTCTAATGATATGCGTGCCCCATAACAACATAAATGATAATAATAATCGTAATGATATTTTAAATGTGTATGCTCTGGAAACGACAGAATTTCCTCGATATTCAGGAATGCTACATAAATGTGTTGCAATTATAGTTTCCTATATTTATCCAAACAATTGTAAGCTTATACAGAAGTCATTCAGTCTGACAGTGATACTTCTTCACCCTGGAAACAGATTTTTTCTTCCGTGTGAATGCCAATTGCAGACACATAATTTGTATTTGATGCTTCAAAAAAATGTAAAAATGCAAGTTTCATTTTAATATTTATTTCAAAATATATATACAACGAGGACCTTGAAACATTTCTAGTCACCATCCATTGAGTTGCCATGGATGCGTACTTGCAGAGCCTCTTGAAAAGTAGAAATGTAGGCAATGCTAATGTTACTTTTAAAATAAATATTGGTATGACAGGAAATCTTGTACTACCAAAGTAACCACATAGTGGGATAGATTTTCTCATCTGTAGTAGTTCATTACTGCCAGCAGTAACTTCAGTTCAACCTGGTGATTGTGGGAAGGTAATCTTATCCCCCAAAACAACCTAATTATCTCCTGAGCTTCAGTGAGAGAGAGAGCTCCCTCAGGCTTTAGAAGGGTGTAAGACTGTCCAAAAGGGATAAATAGGCATTTATGTAAAGAGCCAGCACCAAAGTTTTCATAAAAAAACAGAAAATGCTGGAAACACTCAGCAGGTTAGGCAGCTTACGTTGAGAGAGGAAGGTAGGCTTAATGTTTCAGGTTGATGACCTTTCAACCTGAAACAGTAACCCTACCTTTCACTCTCCACAGATGCTGCCTGGCCTGCTGAGTGCTTTCAGCATTTTTTGTTTTTATTTCAGATTTCCAACATCCACAGTATTTTGCTTTTTGTCCCAAAGTTTTCATGATTTCATTATACTAATGAAGCTTTTAAGGAAAAATAAGATTCCTATAATTAATGACAAAATAGCACAATTGAAAAGCAGCCCAGCAAGTGACTAATGGAGTTTTTATGGGGCCTGTTCTGGGTACCCTGCTATTCATATCATTTAGAATTAAAATGGGAGAGCATACTTTATTATGCCTTTGGACTGAATTAATTTTTTAACAGGTTTTAAGCAAACTAAAATGTGTGTATCAGCACACTGGGATCGATCGATACCCTGACATGAATATTCATCTAGAGCATCAGACGAATCCTTAACCCCTTCACCTTAACTTCTCATCAAGGAATCATCTGACATTTAGCATCCAGTCTATGCCTAGGAGTTAATGATGCTTAAATTTGGTTCAGCGACTGTCTTACATCAACCAGTTCAGATTATATTACCATTTACACTACCAACCTCCCATCAAAATCTGCATAAGCTACTGAGTGAATGAATTAAATCTCTCTTGCCAATTATCAAATAAGTCAGTGAACAAGGTCATGAACTAACAATTGCTTATTAACCTTAGAATCATAGTTAGCAGCACTTAAATGTAAATATTGAGCATGCAAATAATTAGTAGGTAAAATTAATTGCTGAAATAAAGAACAGGTTATTCATTTATGGCACAGTAATTCAGCATTAACTGCTTGTTGATTATAAATTTACAGTTGAGATCAGCGTCTGAGATTGATGTAATTTGGAGAGATTAATTTAGGATTCAACTCTTTAGATAGCTGACAAATTAACAGCATTAGATAGTCAGTCTATTGGATAGATTGAAGTCTATGGCCCATATTTTCCGATCCCTACGGGTGTGTACGAGCTGTGTACGCACCCGTAGGGATATCGGAAATGCTGGTTTCAGGCATGCGAAGCGCATGCGCTGAAAACCGGCATCTCCGATCTGTCAAGAATGCTCTTGACAGATCGGACGCCTGCCCTGGAGAAGGGCCTCTGCGGGGGGAGAGTTCCGCTTTCTGCGGAAAACCCTTAGAAATCTTACGCCTGGTAAAAGCAGGCGTAAGGCCTGCTTTTACCAGCATAAGAGTTGAAAAAAGTTTTTTTTTAATTTCACTCATTTATAATTTTAAAATACTTTTTAAAAAGGTAAGTTTATTTTTAGCCCCGTAAAAAACTTTAATTATTTTTTTCCAAAAATTTAATTTTTGTTTAAAATATTTAATTTAATGTAATTTTAACTCATTTTAAAAACGTGATTTAAAAAAAATTAATTAATGTTTTAGTGTGTTTTTGGGGTGTTCTCCATTCATATATTTGACAGGTCTATCTGTCAAAAGTATGAAGGGAGATTCCCTTCTCCTATTGGCTGGCCTGGCCCACGTGATACCAGGGACGCTTGCGAATCGCATGCGCCCCTGGGATACGTGGGCCCTGCGCATTTCGACTTTAGAGAGGCCCAGGAGCGGAAGTGTCCGGACCTTGGGAGCCCTCAGGTAAGTTCGTAGATTTTTTTCCGATAGGAAGCATCCGCACGCAGGAAGCCTCCTATCGGAAATTACGGGCCTATATGCTTGTAGTCAGCAATGTTTCCAGAACTTATATAACCTTGTCCTTATGAGATGAACTGGTTACCTCACCTTCATCTGGGAGGATGGTGTTAGCCTTATGAGATATCTGTCTGTAGAGGTGCTATCTGTTTCTCCTGGATCCTCTCCTCCTGGGTACTTTTACCTTCCATGCTGGTAGCTGTATCTGGACTATTTGGCTTAAATCTCACCTTCCTTGATCTGAAGGAAACTTGTACATATAAGTGACACAGTTATATTTGGCTGGTATAGCCATACTATCTTAACATCTGTAAACTTTTTCTCTCTGTTGGAGACACACTTGTCAATTTTACAGAGACATCCTTCTGCCTATACTCGACAAAGACCTCCTGTACCTTCTACAATAACTACTATAAGAGCTACTAAAAGAACTCGAACTAAACTAAGAAGTAAGACAAAGGACTGAGGACTGTAGACTGAAGACTGAACTTTAGTGTCAAAAATATATTCTAAATTACCAAAGAAGCCTCCTCAATTCTGTTGACCACCCTGTCCAACCCATTCATAAGTTTAAAGACCTCTATCAGGTCACTCCTAAGTCTTACAAAAGCAAAATATTGCGGATACTGGAAATCTGAAATAAAAACAGAAAATGCTGGAAATACTCAACAGGTCAGGCAGCATCTGTGGAGAGAGAAACAGAGTTAGTGTTTCAGGTCGATGACCCTTCGTCTGAACTGCATCAGGTAGGTCAGGCAGCATCTCTCCACAGATGCTTCCTGACCTGCTGAGTATTTTCAGCATTTTCTGTTTTCACTTCTAAGTCTTCTCTTTTCCAAAGAAAAATGTCCCAACCTGTTCAATCTTTCTCGATAGCTGTAATCTTTCAGTTCTGGTACTATCCGTATAAATCTTTGCACTTTCTCCAGTGTTTCTATGTCCCTTTTATACTGTGCACAGTACTCTAAATGCGGCCTGGCCAGGGTTCTATACAAGTTTAACATAACTTCACTACTTTTGAATTCTATACCGCTAGAAATAAATCCCAGTGCCTTGTTAACATTTTTAATTTCTTTGCTAACCTGCAATGCTGCCTTTAATGATTTGTTCACCTGTATCCCTAGATCCCTTTGCTCTTCTGCCCCATTCAGTTTCTTATTTTCTAAGATGTAGGTGATGTTTCTATTTTTCTTATCAAAGTGCATCACCTCACATTTATCTATGTTAAAATTTATTTTCCACTTAACTGCCCAGTCTGCAAGTTTTCTAATGTCTTCTTGTATTATGTTGCATTCTTCCTCAGTGTTAGCTGTACCCCCAAGTCTTAATATCATCTGCAAATGTTGATATTGAGTTACTTGTTCCGAAGTCCAAATCATGAATGTAAATTATGAATAACAGTGGTCCAAGCGCTGAGCCTTTTGGACCACTGCTTTCTACCTTCCTCCAATCTGAATAACTACCCTTTACCCCTACTCTCTGCTTTCTATTTTTTAGCCAATTTTTTATCCATCCGGCTATTTGTCCCCGACTCCACATACCCTAACCCAAAAACAAAATACTGCAGATGCTAGAAATCTGAAATAAAAACATAAAATGCTGGAAATATTCACTCAGCAGGTCGACAACATCTGAGAAACAAATGATGATCTTTCATCAGAACTGGGATGACATCGTCACAGATGCTGCCTGACCTGCTGAGTATTTCCAGCATTTTCTGTTTTTATTCCACATACCTTAACCTTTGTCATGAACCTACTGTATGGCACCTTATCGAGGGCCTTTTGAAAATCCATGTATATGACATCTATTGCATTACCCTTGTCTACTCTTTCCGCTACCGCTTCAAAGAATTTTAATTCAGGTTGGGAATTGGGGAGGCGGGGCCTGAACCGGTCCGGACCCCTAGAGTTTGAGGCCCTGGGGAACTTCATTCCCGAGGCTCATTTGATTGTCCCGACACTGACTCCCATCTGAAGCTGGTGGGCATGATGTCACTGCTGGCTGGTGGCAGTTGAAATTCGCGGGGGGGTGGGGTGGTGGGGGGGGGCGGGTGGCGGGGGGGATCAGGCTGCTGCCAGGGACCCACGGAATTGGTACCTGGAAAGTTAAGTGATAAAGTGGGTGGGATCAGTAAGGTTTGTGATCGGGACAGCAGGAAGCCGAACGTATCCTTGTGGGGCCAGGAGCAGGATCCAATATCGCTGGTTTTATACTATCGGCAAAAGTTACAATTATCACAAGAATATTTTACTGGTTTTTGTTTTGTGACATTGTTATATAATGGAGGAGATTTGTTACATGTTGTGCCTTTTCTTTTGCAACGTTTTTGGTTTTCTGTTGTATTTATTTTCAACAACCAGCCAGAGCAAGTGGTTGTGGTGATGCAGCTCCTAGAAGGACATGTGTGGGGCAATTTTCACCTTTTGCCCACTTATTACAGAAGCCGCCTGATTTTCATTTTCATTTTATAATGGCCGGTTGATCCGTTACGCCAGATTACTGCCTGTGCAGTGAAAGTGTATTACCCCCATGATCTCAATACCTTGCCGTAGCTCAGTGATATATCTGACAGATTAACTGACTAGTATAGAAATCAAATCACAAATTTGTATAAAGGTATTTTATAATCATTGCAATAAGCTCTAATAGTTAAGTCATCTAGATGGAGAGGTGCATTGTCTTTTAAACATGAAGTTAAATGAGGTTTGTAAAGCTGCTGTAACTGTTGCTTAACTAGGAGGCTGGTGTTGACTGTTAAGCACAAAGAACGTGTAAAGTTGTTTTTCAGAAGTCCAAACAAACCCTGATAGTTGCCGGGAAAACCACTGAAACTGATGTCTTGTGTACATTCGACAACTTTTCTTTTCATATTTAAACACAACATGAAGGGGTAGAGTTTCCGCTTTGGGCCCAATCATCAATCTCTTTGCAAATTGCACTTGAAATTGCTTTAGTTTTCCGAAGTGAAGTTATGGTTCAAGTTTCCACTCAAATTCATTTGCATAATCACAAACATAAAGGGCTGGATTTTTAAATGGGGACGTGTTGGGGGCGGGACTGCTGCTTGTCAGGTTTCAGTCCCGCCCTCAACGATGTCCGGCCAACCCACGCTATTTTCCCTTGATTGACCTTGTTAAGCCCGCCCTGCGGGCTTAGCCGGCCAATTAAGGGAAAGCCGGTGACAGAGGACATCAGCGTATGACGTTTCATTTTGACAGATGAATTGTCAATGTTTGACAGCTTTGAGAAGCTGTCAAACACTGACAATCTCTTTTCTAAGGTGAGCCCTTGTACTGAAGACTCACTAAACCTCTCTCCTTAGCAGAAATCAGATGGCTCCTGTATCGGAGAATGCAGCAGCCATTCTGTCATCTCTGCCATTGAGATAAGGCATCTCTGGATCCCCAAGGGTTGAAGCCTGCAGAAAGAAACAAAGGTTGTAAGGGGTTCGCGTGGCTCTGTGCTTAGCCTGGGTGCTAGTGCGGGGTTAGGCCTTGTTGCCTGTTCTGGTCTCCAGCCAGCCTGGTAGCACTAGACACCTGTGAGTGGTTCGACCCACTCGCCCTTACGGTTCTGACACTGGACTTAGGTGCGAGAGCAATAATGCAGAGAAAACTCAGGTAGACCCGGTTGAATAGTACGAAATGGAAAATCTTTATTGCATATTGTTCAAGATTACGAAATACATGTCATAAGCACAGATTAATGACAGTACAAGCTTACATACATTTATGAAACTAGGTTTAGGGAAACGAGGAGCGCACGACACATCGAAAAAGGGGACACACATTATAGTTATCCTTAAAACAAAAACCCTCCCCTATCAATACCTGTCCTAATCTAGATCTGTAGGATCGTGACTCGTGCTCACCACTCGTGATAACTCGGAGAATTCCGAAACGCTGCTCGGATGTTTTCACCACAGCACCTGTCTATTCACGTATTGATCAGGGGTCTCTGTACCCCACTTGTTTACTCATTTTGCTCCGGCTAGCAGGCTGGACCGTCTGCTGTCATGAAGATCTGTGTTGACCTCGGAACTCTGATAAAACTCAAAGAAGAGTCTTCCTGTGCCCGACACCAGTTGTTGGTAGAACTCGAAGAAAAGTCTTCCAGGGCCAGTTGTGGAGTAGCCGATAGAATTCGAAGAAGTGGTTAATCGATTTTCGGGCGCGTTCGGGGTTTACTGACCGCGGCGGCACGTGTAGTCGTCTTCTTCTCTTCTCATCTCATCTCATCTCATCTCCTCTCGGGCCTTCGGTTCCAACACCGTTTACCGACTTCTCGGGATGGTGCGCCCGCTTACAGGCCTTCGCAGACCAGCTCTCCACAGATCTTCGCGGCAAGCCACGAGGTTGACTCCTGGAAAATCCGCGGATCAGAGAAGCGAGTCAAAGGAATAAGAGTCGAGCGAAATAAGAGAAAGATGGACGTTTGGACACTACAGTTATAGTACTGTAATTCCTTATCTCCCGCCCAATTTTAATGTTCATCTTTTGTCATGTTTTGGCGCTCAAACTTCTTGTATGGGGTGGTACTTGTCGTTAATGGGTTTCGGTGATACTTGTAACTGTCTGAGTACCCGTTAATATTTCTCCCCTTGTGGAACCGGCTAGGAGTCTCCCTGGAGGGGTTTTGGGGGCCTCCGAATTCTTGCTGTGAGTACCCGCGAACGGCTCTCTCATCGTAGAGCCGTGGGGAATTTGCGTATCAATGTCTTTTGGATGGGCCCCTTGATTGCCCAGTACAATAGCTCTCATTTGTGCATGGAAAAACCCGATTCCTAGCACTTATATTCCTGGCTTGGGTGTTAAAATGCAAAACGATCTCGTCTTGTCTTATCTCAGTATGCTGAGTCCTGTCCGATCTTGCTGAAATGTTTATTGAAATGCCATCTTGTCTGCCTGCTGAAAATCTAGAACCTTCTGCCATGAGGCGTGGTGGCCATTTTACAGGCTGCTTGTGTCCGTTTTGAAACCTGACAGCATTTTGCTGAAATAAAGCTGTGTTTACGAAACTGTATGGGGTAAAAATTCAGTTGGTTGCGCCTCCCGTTAGCGCCTTAAGAGGGCGCTAATGGGGCGCAAAGTCGCTAACGCCCGGGCGCAGCGATGTTTGCGCCGCTCGAGAACTTAACTTGACATTGTGCGGCGGCGCTAAAACTTACCGCTGCGACCACCTGCGCGCGCAGATTGTGACGTCATTCCATGGTGCAACGCCCTTGTGGCGCCCCGGAGCGGAAATTGAGTGGCGCCCCCTGCCTTACCGCCTGGCGCATCCAACGACCAGAAGACTGGAACGCTATCAATCGCTGTGGGGCTGGGGGGGGCGCTATTTAAAGGGGGCCTCTTCCTGTCTTTTATTGTTGGTGGCATTTTTGAACTACGCATTCTGAGAGAGAGAGGGAGAGACTTCTGGAGAGAGTCAACGTTGTGTGAAGGAGTTTTGGGTACTGAGCAGCACTTTGCAGGTTCATTTTGATTTGCCATTCCTTGTATCGATTTAGCAGAGACTGTGGGAGCTGCACTCTGAGCTCTTTGCCTGGTACTCTCCATTGTTCTTTCCAGCACATTTGATGTGCAAGTCTCTCCAGGCCGAGATTCAAGGCTGCAATGAACAGGATGTGGATGGAAAGCAAGATTAACCATCCCCTTTAAGAACTGGCCCGTGCCATTGTGTGTGTGTTCCATTGCTGACTGACATTACATGAGCTTCGCCAGCGCTCTGAGTTAGCGCCTCACTGCTCGGCCTTTGCGCCTTAAGACAGGTGTGCAGCGCCTGCTTTAGCGCTCCACTCACCTCCCGGGGCGGTAAAAGTGAAGTTTCCTGTCAGTGCCGATAATTAGCGCCAGGCGCTAATATTTGCGTCCGGATGATATTTGCGCCCCAAATGGGGCGCGACCTAATTTCTACCCCTATGTCTCTTTCTCATTATTTTTTAAATCGCGATAATTTGCGAATTCTACAGTCCCTCCTGTTGACGCGAATAACTCCGCTTATCGTATCAATTAAAAGTCACCTCCACAGCGCACTTTTCGACCGCTCTCACCCCCGCAGACCCACTGCTCGCCTTGCTGACCCTGGCGAGGTTCGCGGCCATCAGGAAGCCGCACTTGTGTGGGTAAAACACGGTGGCATAGTGGTTAGCACTGGTGCCTCACAGCGCCAGAGACCCGGGTTCGAATCTGACCTCGGGTGACTGTCTGTGTGGAGTTTGCACATTCTCCCCGTGTCTGCGTGGGTTTCCTCCGGGTGCTCCGGTTTCCTCCCACAGTCCAAAAATGTGTGGGTTAGGTTGATTTGGCTATGATAAATTGACCCTTAGTGTTAGGGGGGATTAAATATGTGGGGTTATGGGGATAGGATGGGATATGTTAGGGGGAATTAAATACGTGGGGTTACGGGGGTAGGGTGGGATATGTGTACTGTGGGGATTAAAGCAGGGACAGGGTACTGGATTTGGATGATCAGCCATGATCGTATTGAATGGCGGAGCAGGCTCGACGGGCCGAATGGCCTACTCCTGCTCCTAGATTCTATGTTTCTATGTTTCTATAAGCCTCTTAACTGCCTGTTAACTACCTGTTAACAGGCAGTTAAGTGGCTGTAATCCCCTTACCGCCTCGAGGAGACGGGTCCCTGTGCGAGTCGGGGACCCGCCTCCCGGGAAGATGGCACGGAGACGGGTTGGGAGTGGGGTTGGTACCCACTCCCAGTTTCTGCCATTTTCCCGGCAGTTCCGCCTCCATACCCGCCTCCCCAGGGCTGGCAAAGTTCCCTCCAAAATCTTCCATGAACTAGCACAATCGGGCAGCGTAATAGAACATAATTGTTTTTTTCATGCATTAAAAATAATCATTGATATATTTAAGAGTGGTAATCTGCTGCAGTTTTATTAGCTTAATCGAGCTTAATTTGAAGAGCCTCCTCGAACGACCGAAAACGGCCAGTTTTGTGGGCGGGGCCATATTCCAGGGCAATGCTTTTTAGACCAGTGTAAAAGATCGCAGAAACTCGATTTACGTTCGGCATAACTTGCATTTAAAATTCCTTGATCTTTCGTGCTGGTTTGGCCGATTTCAGGCAACTTGTGCACTAGTGGAAACTCTAGGCTGAAAAGTCAGCAGGAAAAAAACATTTGATTAATTTTTGAAAGACAGCAATAATGCAAATAGAGTTCACGAAGTATCAACTGTTTATCCTGGAACAGTGACCCCAATTGTAACTCCGTGCAGGTGGTTGGTGTCTTGAACATAGAAAATGATCCAAAGTGCTTCACAGAGGTGTAAGGAAAAAGTGGACAGCAATCAAAGATGGAAGTATTAAAAGGGTGACCAAAATCTTTTCAAAGAGGTGGGTTTTAATCCAGTCTTAAAAGAGGAATGGGAGGTGAAGATGTTTAGGGAGAGGCATAGGCAGCTGATGGCACCACCATCAGTGGTGGGCGAAGGGAGAGGAGATGCATCAGTGGCTGGTTAGAGGAACAGAGAGTTCGGGGAGGGAGGTTGTATCGCTGGAGTAGGTGGCAGAGACAGGAGGTGTCAAGGTCGTGGAGAGATTTCAACATGAGGATAAGAATTTTAAATTTGAGGCACTGGGGCATGGGGAACCAATGTAGGTCAGCAGTGACAGAGGTAATGGGCAAGCCAGACTTGGTATCGGAGTTTTGGATGAGCTGAAGTTTGTGGAGGATGGATTGCTGGCCAGGAGAGCATTGGAATAATTGACACACTGGTCTTATTAACAAACAGGACTCCCTCCTTTGCTGTACTGTGTATAGCTTAAAATGATTTACTGAAAACAATTACTGCTTCTGAATTTTGTTGCTTTTGTATTACCCACAAAACCACACAATGCCAGAATAAGCCAGCAGTTTTTGCAGCTTGGATTGACAGCTGTTCAAGCTGTGGTCACTTGAATAACAACTACCTTCAGTCAGGAAACCTTAAGCCCAACCTGTTCTGTTAGTGAGCTGTCAGTGTATTTCCTGAAATAAAGGAAGATAGCAAATACAAACAACAGCGCTGCATAGCACATACACACCGAATCAGCTGGAAGGGGAACGTGCTCCCAACAGTGAGATACCAGCATTGTGAAAATGTGCTCTGTTCAATAAATGATAGTTTAGTAATGAAGGAAAATGGAAGTATGAACAAGTGTTAAAAGGACAGATTAATATTGGAGGAAAATGGAGCTAATGGTTATGTAGTTGTGCTGTGAGGATGAAAAAATGAGTCTGCCAACAAGCTGTGAATACTTAACGTCTCTGGAGAAAGTGGCTCGGTACAGGAGCGCTTTCCTTCATGGGTCACCGTATGCCATCAATAAGCCTATTGATATCAAACACCAACGATTATGGTAATGCTTCCATTTTTTATTTGCTAATGTACTGATTTAATATTAGTTTGATAGATGCATGCAAGGTTCGCTTGAGGTTTGTGCTTCTGCAGGCTTCTGTTTCATTCAGTCCAACAGCCGTGTCCCTTTCTGTGTAATAAATAACTTTTTATACGTCACACTTGGAATAATTGGGATTCTGCTTGCTTTAACTTTACAGTATTTGTATATTAAAACAGAAGCAGTGCCCTTTTTAATAACTGATCGTTGATTAGCCAAGATCTGAGTATGCAGCTACATTCTTTATGGGGAGAGGGTATGCCTTTGATTAACAATTAAGACAATGATTAATAGCGAACATCTATTTGAAATAGAAATGATATATCGGATTGGACGGCTGAAGAATGGATAGTAAAGTTATATATTCCACATGTGACAAAAATGCACTTTATTCACAAAAATAAATGACAATGTCACCTGTGCAGTATTGAATTAATTGCCAGACTGCAGTGTAAACACTGTCCATTGAAAATCTCTCATTATGTCTCTGGCTGTTATACAGTCATGTTCAAGATGAGGCAGCAACTGGTCAAAGTGCACTTTGTTAACAGAATGCCACGCAGCCACAACATTTTTACACAAAAACAAAGAGATAACTGCGTGAACTGAAATCTAGGTGAATGGCACACATACCATTTGGTTGGCCTGATAGTCTTTATTAGTGGTGTGCTGCATTTTGAACCGACAGGCTTGCAAGTTCAAATCCAAGGCTCAGCTAATATTTAAAACTCGCCTGCTCAAATTGGATAGGGATTGCTACTTCCCAAACAAAATATACCTCTGTCATCTGGTAACTCTGCAGCAACAGAGCACTTTATTTTGGGTTGGGGGAGGGCAGTTTGGCAGACACAGTTCCACCCAAAGAAAATGTCCCTCCTGTAACCAGCAATGGAGCAACACTGCCAGCACTGGTGGATTGGGAGCAGTTTAGGATTCAGCAAAGGAGGACAAAGGGATTAATTAAGAGGGGGAAAATAGAATGAGAGTAAGCTTGCAGGGAACATAAAAACTGACTGTAAAAGCTTCTATAGATATGTGAAGAGAAAAAGATTAGTGAAGTCAAGCGTAGGTCCCTTGCAGTCAGAATCAGGGGAATTTATAATGGGGAACAAAGAAATGGCAGACCAATTAAATACATACTTTGGTTCTGTCATCACAAAGGAGGACACAAATAACCTCCCAGAGATGTCAGGGAACATAGGGTCTCATGAGAGGGAGGAATTGAATGAAATCAGTATCTGTAGGGAAATGGTGTTAGGGAAATTGACGGGATTGAAGGCCGATAAATCCCCAGGGCCTGATAATCTACATCCTAGGGTACTTAAGGAAGTGGCCCTAGAAATAGTAGATGCATTGCTGGTCATCTTCCAAAATTCTATAGACTCTGGAACAGTTCCCATGGACTGGAGGGTAGCTAATGTAACCCCACTATTTAAAAAAGGTGGTAGAGAGAAAACGGGGAATTATAGACCGGTAAGCCTGACATCGGTAGTGGGGAAAATGCTAGAGTCCATTATAAAAGATGTAATAGCAGAGCACTTGGAAAACAGTGACTGGATCGGACAAAGTCAACATGGATTTACAAAAGGTAAATCATGCTTGACTAATCTACTGGAATTTTTTGAGGATGTAACTGGTAGGATAGATAAGGGAGAACCAGTGGATGTGGTGTATTTGGACTTTCAGAAGGCTTTCGATAAGGTCCCGCATAAGAGATTAGCGTGCAAAGTTAAAGCACATGGGATTGGGGGTAAGGTACTGACTTGGATAGAAAACTGGTTGGCAGATAGGAAGCAAAGAGTTGGAATAAACGGGTCTTTTTCCGAGTGGCAGGCAGTGACTAGTGGGGTACCGCAGGGATCGGTGCTAGGACCCCAGCTATTCACAATATATATTAATGATCTAGACGAGGGAACTAGATGTAATATCTCCAAGTTTGCAGATGACACAAAGCTGGGTGGGCGTGTGTGCGCTGTGAGAGGATGCAGAGAAACTCCAGTATGATTTGGTCAGGTTGGGTGATTGGGCAGATGCATGGCAGATGCAGTATAATGTGGATAAATGCGAGGTTATCCACTTCGGTGGCAAAAACAGGAAGACAGATTATTATCTGAACGGCAATAGATTGGGAAAAGGGGAAGTGCAATGAGGCCTGGGTGTCCTTGTGCACCAGTCGCTGAAGGTAAGCATGCAGGTGCAGCAGGCGGTTAAGAAGGCAAATGGTATGTTGGCCTTCATAGCGAGAGGATTCGAGTACAGAGCAAGGATGTCTTGTTGCAGTTGTACAGGGCCTTGGTGAGACCACACCTTGAGTACTGTGTGTAGATTTGGTCGCCTTATCTGAGGAAGGATGTTCTTGCCATGGAGGGAGTGCAGCGAAGATTCACCAGACTGATACCTGGGATGGCAGGAATGATGTGTGAAGAGAGATTGGGTCGATTAGGCTAAAATTCGCTAGAGTTTAGAAGAATGAGAGGGGATCTCATTAAAACTTATAAAATTCTAACAGGACGAGACAGACTAGATGCAGAAAGATGTTCCTGATGTCGGGGGAGTCCAGAACCAAGGGTCACAGTCTAAGGATAAGGGATAAGCCATTTAGGACTGAGATGAGGAGGTATTTCTTCACCCAGAGAGTGGTGAACCTGTGGAATTCTCTACCACAGAAGGCAGTTGAGGCCAATTCATTAAATATATTCAAGAAGGAGTTAGATATATTTCTTAAGGCTAAAGGGATCAAGGGATATGGGGAGAAAGCAGGGACAAGGTACTGAATTTGGATGATCAGCCATGATCTCATTAAATGGCGGAACAGGCTCGAGGGGCCGAATGGCCTACTCCTGCTCCTATCGTCTATGTTTCTATGTTTCTAAAAGTCAATAGTCTAGATTGTTCAAATGTTTCTACATTTAGGTTAAGACATGTCTGTGGAAGATAGTGTCTGAGCATCTAAAAATTGAAATGGTAAGGAAACAAAAAAACATAACTTTGTGCCATTAATGGAGTTACTGCACTAAACAAATAGCAAAGTGGGTAAGTGTGCCACCTGGTGTGAAACTGAGTCAAACAGATAAAGATGCTTGGCCCTTAGTCTGTGCTGATTTTGATAATCTCGGCCCTTATAGCAGTAAGGATGCTACAATTGGTCTCAGTCCCCAAGGCGAGGGAGGGGAAAAAATTGGTGTAATTTCTCATTGCTAATTATTATCCAGTGATCCCTGCTGGAATGTATATGTGTTAATATGGGGTGAGCACAGGATTGTGTTGTGATGTCCTCCACATCAAATAACCTTTCCACACTCACTGTCTAGGCTCGCACATGAATAGTGACCACTTGAGTGAGGTGCTAGAGAGCTGTTTGCGACCATGGTGTCGTTCCCCAGCAGTAGTTTGTACCTTCAGGAAAGAAATGGAGAAGTTGGGAGACAATAGGGGTGAATCTAGTTAATAAATGTTGTAAGATAGGTATTGTCTTTTTTTTAATGTTGTCTAACCATCCAGTAAAAAATATTTTTATTGCGATAAATGAATAGATTTAAGACTAATCTTTGGGAAATTCATTAGGAAAAAAGAATAGCGCTTTCCTAATTTAGCCCACAATCAGTGATTAATTGGTAATCTGTTGAGCTATTTTTTTACTTGCATTATATCAATATATTAATTGAGGGTGGTCCAGCAGCGTAGTGGTTTTGTTACTGGACAAGTAATCCAGAGGCCTGGGCTAATAATCCAGCAAACATGAGTTCAAATCCCACTTTAGCAGTTTGAGAATTTGAATTCAGTTTTTAAAAAAATCTGGAACTAAAAAGCTGGTATCAGTAAAAAGTGACCATGAAGCTGTCAGATTGTTGTAAAAACCCAACTGGTTCACTGATGTTCTTTAGGGAAGGAAACCTGCTGTCCTTACTCAATCTGACCTGTATGTGACTCCAGTCTCACACCAATGTGACTAACTTTTAACTCGCTCTAAAGTGGCCTAGCAAGCTACTCAGTTGTATCAAACCACTCTGCAATGATTCAAGTAGAAGGCCCACCATCACCTTTTCAGGGCAAGTAGGGATGGGCAATAAATGCCAGCCTTGCCAGTGATGCCCACGTTCCAAGAATTCATTTTTTTAAAACTGCTCTTGGCTGTGTGCTGAGTCAACATGGTGGCATAGTGGTTAGCACTGTTACCTCACAGCGCCAGGGACCCGGGTTCGAATCCGGCCTCGGATGACTGTCTGTGTGGAGTTTGCACATTCTCCCCGTGTCTGCGTGGGTTTCCTCTGGGTGCTCCGGTTTCCTCCCACAGTCCAAAGATGTGCGGGTTAGGTTGATTTGGCTATGATAAATTGACCCTTAGTGTTAGGGGGATTAAATACGTGGGGTTACGGGGATAGGGTGGGATATGTGTCGGTGCAGGCTCGATGGGCCGAAATGGCCTCTATCTGCACTGTGGGAATTCTGTGAGTCATTTTAAATTAGATATCCTCAGTATAATGAAGGTGTTAATCCACAGCCTATCTGTGTGGTGGCGGTTTAACCTTTCTCTGCTTATAAAACTGGTATGTTTGCACCAGGCACTTTATCTTGATACCTCAATAAAAGTTGTCTGGTCGTTGTATTTATGGCACTCTATCTGTTTTACAAGTGATTTACAAATTTATGAAGAGTGTTTTATGTGTTCTTTTTATCCATCGAAAGATAATAGATATTGAAAATCCTTTGTGGGAGTATTTCACTACTTGTATGACCATTTTTCAAGTTCCACTTGATTTCAACTAATTTAAAAATGCGACATTTTTAATCTGAAAATGTGATGCTCTCATCAATAATACAGCCTTCAATAAAATATTTATATTGTTTAAGTGATGGAACTAGGGACATTGCCTCTTTCACAAATACCTTTGCTTACATTCTATGACTTTGTAAGTGAACCGGAGTTGTGTTGATGCTGATGACGGGGTGTACACATTTTCCTGGAGTATTGACTGCAGCTAAAAAAGTTGTTACAGTTCCCCAACAGTGACTGCCTAATCTCAGTCAAGCTGTCAGAAAGGCAGGTGATAGAGATGCAAGATTTACATTGAAAGAAGCCAACTTGGAGGGTAGCTTCTCGTTGCTCTGCAACTCGGCTCAGCTTCAGCACCTCCTCCTCTGCTGAAGTGAGTGGTGACATCACTGGAGGGCCACCACCAGGTTCATTGCCTCTCCCAGGTGTTCTGGGCTCTCTTCTCCTGCAAGGAGGGAAACAAGAGACCTTTGAGTGAGAATCATGGAATGAGTGGAAGGGAAGGATGGGCAACATCTGTAGAGGGTGACTATGAGGGAGAGGCATAACAATGCATTAAGATGAGGGTGCATGTCAGTGGCTGATGGTCAGATGGAGATTTGAGTAGGTGCATAGACAGTGAGGGATGGGTGCACCTGCAAGGTAGGTTGGTGTGAGGAGTGATGTGCAGGAGTAGGCTTGGGAAGGCAGAGTGAGAAGGTTGGGGTGATACACACATCAGGATGTAGGGCAGTATGGCCTTGCACTCGCCTTTCCTGACCTCATGAGGACATTAAAGCATTTTCTACACTGTATCCAGGTCCTGGCTACCACACCCCTGCTGCTCACTTCTTCAGCGATCTCCAGCCATGCTTTCTTTGTCTGGCCAGCTGGCCTCTTCTTCCCATCAGCAGGGAACAGGATGTCCCTGTGGGCCTTGACTCCTTGGAGTAATATCTCCAAGGAGGCATCACTAAATCTTGGGGCAGCTTTCTGTCTTTGAGCCTGCATATTTCAGTTTAGAGCTGTATCAACTTTTTCCAACAGAACCAACTCACTATTCCCACTCCGACAACCTGTCTTCCACCTTTACCAGCCTTCAACTGACAACTGTGCATTGCTCCTTTAAATAGCTCAGCTGAAGTCGACTCATACGTGACGTCATGGGACCCGCTCCAGTTAATTGGTTGGGAAACCCGTTAGACTGATTCAATTGCAGTGGCTCTGTTAAAAAGCCACTGCAAAATGCGCCTCTCCAACTTCCGGGTTCCAAACGCGATCCACGGACCCCCTGCTGCCACTGCGACTCCAAGGTAAAAGTTCATCCCTATATGTCCAATCATTGCAGAGCATCAATCAACAAACCAAGTAGAATACTGAATTACAGAGCCAATCATAGAAATTTACAGCACATGAGGAGGCCATTCGGCCCATCGTGTCTGTGCCGGCAGTACTATAGCTGTGGCCGAACTATTGTTTTATACAGTTTGAGCATAACCTCCCTACTCTTATATTCTGTGCCTCAGCTAATAAAGGAAAGCATCCCATATGCCTTCTTAACCACCTTATATACCTGTCCTGCTACCTTCAGGGATCTGTGGACATGCACACCAAGGTCCCTCTGTTCCGCTACACTTCTCAGTATCCAACCATTTATTGTGTATTCCCTTGCCTTGTTAACCCTCCCCAAATGCATTACCTCACACTTCTCCGGATTGAATTCCATTTGCCACTTTTCTGCTCACCTGAGCTGTCCATTGATCTCTTTTTTTTATTCGTTCATGGATGTGGGCGTCACTGGCAAGGCCAGCACTTATTGCCCATCCCTAATTGCCCTTGAGAAGGTGGTGGTAAGCCTCCTTCTTGAACCGCTGCAGTCCGTGTGGTGAAGGTACTCCCACAGTGATGTTAGGTAGGGAGTTCCAGGATTTTGACCCTGTGACGATGAAAGATTGGCGATATACTTCTAAGTCAGGATGGTGTGTAACTTGGAGCTGGTGGTGTTCCCATGCGCCTGCTGCCCTTGTCCTTCTAGGTGGAAGAGGTCACGGGTTTGGGCGGTGCTGCCTCCCAAGAAGAAGTCTTGGCGAGTTGCTGCAGTTCATCTTGTAGATGGTACACACTGCAGTCACAGTACGCCGGTGGTGGAGGGAGTGAATGTTTACGGTGGTGGATGGGGTGTCAATCGAGTGGGCTGCTTTGTCCTGGATGGTGTCAAGCTTCTTGAGTGTTGTTGGAGCTGCACTCATCCAGGCAAGTGGAGAGTATTCCATCACACTCCTTACTTGTGCCTTGTAGATGGTGGAAAGACTTTGGGGAGTCAGGAGGTGAGACACTCGCCACAGAATACCCAGCCTCTGACCTGCTCTTGTAGCCACAGTATTTATGTGGCTGGTCCAGTTAAATTTCTGGTCAATGGTGACCCCCAGGATGTTGATGGTGGGGGATTCGGCGATGGTAATGCCATTGACTGTCAAGGGGCGGTGGTTAGACTCGCTTGTTGGAGATAGTCATTGCCTGGCATTTCTGTGGCGTGAATGTTACCTGCCACTTATCAGCCCAAGCCTGAACGTCGTCCGGGTCTTGTTGCATGTGAGCATGGACTGCTTCATTATCTGAGTAGTTGTGAATGGAACTGAACACACATCAGCGAACATCCCCATTTCTGACCTTATGTTGGAGGGAAGGTCATTGATGAAGCCGCTGAAGATGGTTGGGCCTAGGACACTGCCCTGAGGAACTCCTGCAGCAATGTCCTGGGGCTGAGATGATTGACCTTCAACCACCATAACCATCTTCCTTTGTGCTAGGTATGACTCCAGCCAGTGGAGAGTTTTCCCCCTGATTCCCATTGACTTCAGTTTTACTCGGGCTCCTTGATTCCACACTCGGTCAAATGCTGCCTTGATGTCAAGGCAGTATGACTATGTCAGGCTGTTGCTTGACTAGTCTGTGTGACAGCGCTCCCAATTTTGATACAAGTTCCAAATGTTAGTGAGGAGGACTTTGCCAGGTTGACTGGGCTGGGTGTACCATTGTTGTGTCGGAAGTCGGTGCCGAGATCGATGCCAGGTGGTCCGTCCGGTTTTATTCTTATTATTTTTTTCTGTAGCGGTTTGTCACAACTGAGTGGCTTGCTAGGCCATTTCAGAGGGCAGTTATGAGTCAACCACATTGCTGTGGGTCTGGAATCACATATAGGTCAGGTAAGGACGGCAGATTTCCTTCCCTAAAAGGATATTAGTGAACCAGATAGGGTTTTTACAACAATCCGATAGTTTCATGGTCACCATTACTGATGCTAGCTTTTTATTCCAGATTTATTCAATTGGCTGAATTTAAATCCCAGCTGCCATGGTGGGATTTGGACTCACGTCTCAAACTCCGCCACAAACTCCGTTCCCTAGCCACTGACTCCATCCTTCTTCCTAACATCTGTCTGAGGCTGAACCACACTGTTTGCAACCTTGGTGTCGTAATTGACCCTGAAATGAGCTTCCGACCACATATCCGCGGCATAACTAAGACCGCCTATTTCCACCTCCGTAACATCACCCATCTCCACCCTTGCCTCAGTTCATCCACTGCTGAAACCCTCATCCCTGCCTTTGTTACCTCTAGACTTGACTATTCCAATGCACTCCTGGCTGGCCTCCCACATTCTACCCTACGTAAACTTGAGGTCATCCAAAACTCGGCTGCCCATATCCTAACTCGCGCCAAATCCCGCTCACCCATCACCTCTGTGCTCGCTGACCTACATTGGCTCACGGTTAAGCAACGCCTCAATTTCAGAATTCTCATCCTTGTTTTCAAATCCCTCCATGGCCTCGCCCCTCCCTATCTCTGTAAACTCCTCCAGCCCCACAAACCCCCAAGATAGCTGCGCTCCTCTAATTCTGCCCTCTTGAGCATCCCTGATTATAATCACTCCACCAGTTGTGGCCTTCTGTTGCCTAGGCCCTATGCTCTAGAATTCCCTCCCTAAACCCCTTTGCCTTTCTACCTCTCTTTCCTCCTTTGAGACACTCCTTAAAACCTACCTCTTTGACCAAACTTTTGATCCTCTGCTCTAATTGCTCCTTATGTGGCTTGGTGTCAAATTTTTGGTCTTATAATACTCCTGTGAAATGCCTTGGAACGTTTTACTATGTTAAATATAAATACAAGTTGTTGTTGTTGTTGTTGTCTCTGGATCATTAGTCCAGCCCTCTGGATTACTGCTCCAGTAATATAATCACTATGCTACCGTTCCCCACAAAGTACAAAGGTGACGTGGGACAGCTTTCTCCCAAGCCGCTAGCAGTGGATGTCTATTGCTCCCCTTTGTGTCATATTTTAAAAGCAATGTAAACTTTCGAATTTGATTATTCAAATTGTCAACAGTAACAAAGATAGCTGTGGCCATGGCAGAATCTGTTTTCTGCCGACTGTAAGCCCATACTGACCACCAGCTGCAACATCCTGGCTTAAATCTCTAACCAGCATCTTTCTTTTTAAATAAACCAAAATTGTAAACTGTTCAGCTACAGAAGCTACCATTCTTTCTTGTGCATCTAGGTTTACTGTGACACCATAAAAATTTTATTTGTGTTTGCAGTTATCACACCGCAGCTGTTTAGAAGGAAAATATTTAGCTTTCCTACTGCTTTCAGTGCCAATTACTTGGAAATAAAGAGCTAGATAGAGAACTTACTGCTGAAAGTATATAGGTTAAAAGCAAAAATCAACAGTTTGGAGAAATGTTTTTGACCATTTTATAATATTATTTGTGGGATTATTTCTATTTCCACTCTTTACATTTCCAATCTTGTGTATGCATTAATATTTTGGTTGCTGGAAAGACCTTGATCCTATATATAGATATTGTATTGACAGATGAATTGCCCTCACAGTTATATAACCACTATTATAGCTACCTTGCGAAAATACTGATTCATGGGATAATGTTTCCATTTACCATTCTTTTGTTGTTTAATTATTTTCTCCCTCTTTTCTCCCTCTCTTGGTCTTCACATGTCATGCACCAACCCCAGCCAGCAGGATAGGTAGGCAATCTGAACGAAGCCAGTCTTTACCCAACCACTGGGAAGTGCCTGATTGTGGCAAGGGGTGACTCTCCTTCCATGTGGGGAAAACCAGGTCTCTTGGCTTTGGTGCTTACCACAGCAGCAGAGTTAAGATCCATAATTGGTCATGTGGAGAATTGTGGTCAAAAACCCACATTCTATTACTTCCTGGCACTGCTTAGTGGGAATATAAGGCCTTGTCCATATATTCTTACAACTTTTAATCTACAAGAAAACATGAATAAAATTTACTGTCACTGTAGCTGGATAGAATGAGGTTTACAAAGAGGGCCAAGTAGAATTGATTGGATAAATTTCTTGGCTGTTATAGGTAATGCTGAAGCCAGTGGGGAGGGGGCGTTTGGGAGGGGTCAGGGCTTCATAACACCCTCTCCGCCCCCCCCCCCCCCCCACCACCACCACCACCACCACCACCACCACCATCCCAATCACTTTGAGGGTGGCTAATTCTGTATGTCAGGACTTGGCCAAAACTGACAACTACACATAATGTACTCAGTTAATTTTTAATTTCCCAATTGCAATTATGATTGTGTTGCCATTTTGAGTTTGGAACAAATTGCATTGAAGGGGGTCATCATGGCTGTGGTGTGCGTGCAGCCACTGAGTATTTACTTCTCTGGTCCACAGACCTCTAGCCTCAGTTTTTCTCTCTGGGGCCCAAGTTGGCCAAATCTAGACTTCAGCTTCCACCCCCCTCCCAATCCTTCGACCATAGCTCTGTCCCTGGTTCAAGGCATCCAAAAGAAAATTATGGACATCCAAGTCAATCCGCCTGCGTTTCTTAATAATTAACTTTATTGTCCCTCTCCTATTTTTCACCCTTTATGCTTCCTTTGTACCTCTATGTTGTCCTCATCCAGCTGACAGGACAGTAGTTTGGAGCGAGAAAGCAGAATGATCTCCATAGTCAGTGACAGTGTTTTTCTATATGATCCAACAGAACATGTGTTGTCCACATGCATTTTTCATGCTCAGATAGTTTTCTGTACCAGGAGATGGAGTGTGCTGCCACATTTCGGTGCTTCATTGTAGTGCTGTGGCTCACAACCAAAACTTGTCCGTCAAGGTTAATGTCAGTTGAGGGTAAACTTTTAGATTCTCTACTTGAAGATCAAGTTAATTTAGCATTTAAAAATACACAAAATAATCAAGGACAGCTGAAATATATTAAAGGCAAGTCATGTTTGACGAACTTAAGAGTTTTTTGAAGAAGTGACTGATTATTTCCAATCATAGAATAGTGCAGCACAGAAGGAGGCCATTCGGTCCATTGAGTCTGCGCTGGCTGTTTCGAAGAGCAGTCCACTTAGTCCCACCCCCCGATCTTTCCCCATATCCCTGCAATTTTCTCTCCTTCAAGTATTTATCCAATTCCCTTTCGAAAGCTACTATTGAATCTGTTTCCACCACCCCATCAAGCAGTGCAATCCAAATCCTAACCACTCGTTGCGTAAAAACGTTTTTCCTCCTGTCGCCTCTGTTTTTTTGCCAGTTACCTTAAATCTGTGCCTCTGGCTATCAACCCTTCAGCCATTCCAAACAGTTTCTCTTTATGTACTCTATCTAAACTCTTCATGATTTCAAACACTTCAGTCAAATCTCCTTAGCCTTCTCTGCTCTATTGAGAACAACCCCAGCTTCTCCAGTCTATCCACGTAACTGTATTCCCTCATCCCTGGAACCATTCTGGTAAATCTCTTCTGTACCCTCTCCAAAGCCTTTACATCCTTCCTAAAGTGTGGTCCCCAGAATTGGACACAATACTCCAGCTGGGGCGGAACTAGTGTTTTATATAGGTTTAGCATAACTTCCTGGCTTTTATACTCTATGGGCTGGATTTTCTCAATGCAGATGAGTTGGAGGCGGGACTGCTGCTTGTCAGTGTCAATGTCCCGCCTCCATCCTCGTCTGACCAACTAGAGGGATTTTCCCCTGATTGACCTTGTTAAGCCCGCCCTGCGGGCTCAGCAGGCCAATTAGGGGGAAGTCACTGACAGAGCACGTCAACGTCAGATGTGCTATCTGTCAAGACTTCTTGGAAGAAGAAATGACAGCGTTTGACAGCTCTGTGAAGCTGTCAAACACTGCCATTCTCTGTAGTTTGATGAGTCCTTGTGTTCAGGACTCATCAAACCTTTCAACTTTGTCAATTTCAGATGGCTGTTGGTTCGGAGGATCCAACAGCCAGTCTGTGAAATCGTCAACGAGGACGTCGGGTCTCCCGATCCAGAGAGGATGAAGGTTGTAGGAAGAAAACAAGGTAAGTGAACATTTTTTTTACACTTATCACTCACCTTACATACTTACCACTCCACACTTGCACCCATCACTCACCTCTACATCTTACTTCCAGGTGCCTCTGACCACCACAGACCTCCTCCACGTCTCCTCCAACCCGACGGGGTTCTCCGAGGTCGGGAAGCCTTCACCTGTGAAGGTAAAATGGCACTAATCCTTTTTTCTGCCTGTTATCTACCTGTTAACAGGCAGTTAAAAGAATGTAATGCCTTTCCCGCCTCCAGGAGACGGGACCCGAAGCAGCACATCTTCCCGCCTCCTGGCAAAAGGGCATGGAGGCGGGATGGGGGCGGGTTTGCTATCCGCCCCCACTTTCTGCTACTTTACCAGCAGTCCCGCCTCCATGCCCGCCTCCTCGGGGCTTGGAAAATCCAGCCCTATGACTCTATTTATGAAGCCCAGGATCCCCTAAGCTTTATTAACTGCTTTGTTAACTTGTCCGGCCACCTTCAAAGACTTGTATACAAACACCTCCAGGTCTCTCTGTTCTTGCACCCCCTTTAAAATTGTACTATTTAGCTTGTATTGTCTCAACAACTACAACAACTTGTATTTATATAGCGCCTTTAACGTAGTAGAACGTCCCAAGGCACTTTGCAGGAGTGTTATCAAACAAAATTTGACACCGAACCACATAAAGAGAAATTAGGGCAGATGAGGTAGGTTTTAAGGGGCGTCTTAAAGGCGGAAGGAGAGTTAGAGAGATGGAGAGGTTTAGGGAGGGCATTCCTGAGCTTAGGGCCTAGGCAGTTGAAGGCATGGCCGCCAATGGTGGAGCAATTAAAATCGGGGATGCTTAAAAGGTCAGAATTGGAGGAGCATAGATATCTGAGGAGATTACAGAGATAAGGAGGGGCGAGGCCACGAAGAGAATAGGGAGGAAGATGAAAAGTATTTAAGGCAGAGACCATTGCATCTTTTAAGGGAAGAAGCAGAGGAAAGTTTACTGCTATGAGGAAGAGATGAGGGAAGTGCGATTAGCTTTGGATTGCTCTAGCAAAGCATTGACACAGATACGATGAACTTAATGGCCTTCTGTAATGTACAATTCCTTTGTTCTTTGGTTAAATTGAAATATCAGTTCCTTAGGTTTTGTTATAACCTGCATTTCCTGATTGGCACATTAATATCACAAAGAATCATGAAAAGGTGCAGAATTATGTGACTTCTGTGTTTCTTAATAGATTCTCCTATTTGTATAGTTCTATGTGAAACTCCGGCTGGAGGTAGAGGTGCTATTTTAAGCTGGTTCGAACAACTGAGCTTCAGTCAGAAACTGAGCATAGAGATGATACAATAGGCAGAGAGTGGTGTATTATTTGATACTATGATTTGAATATTGATTTAGTGAGTCACTGGCCATTTGAGATAAGTACAGTACACAGCAACAGTTGCAGCTTGAATAAGAAGAGTAACTGCTATGCAACACATTTTGGGTGTAGGATGAACAGCTGTGATACTCGTTACACTGTTATTAATGAATACCTAAGAAAAGGCCTTCAAATGTATGTCACTTTTATTAAAGATAAGAGCGTCTACACCCAAAAGACTTAAGAAAAATGTAGTAATCAAATCCATTAATTGTACAATATGAATATGAGAAAGCCACTTTTCAGATTTTCTGTACCCAATTTGTTCTTCACAAGAAGTTGTTTTGAAAACCAAGGTCTTTTTTTTTTATTTGTTTATGGGATGTGGGCGTCGCTGGCAAGGCCAGCATTTATTGCCCATCCCTAGTTGCCCTTGAGAAGGTGGTGGTGAGCCGCCTTCTTGAACCGCTGCAGTCTGTGTGGTGATGGTACTCCCACAGTGCTGTTAGGTAGGGAGTTCCAGGATTTTGACCCAGCGACGATAAAGGATCGGCAATATACTTCTAAGTCAGGATGGTGTGTGACTTGGAGGGAAACTTGGAGGTGGTGGTGTTCCCATGCGCCTGCTGACCTTGTCCTTCTAGGTGGAAGAGGTCGCGGGTTTGGGAGGTGCTGCCGAAGAAGCCTTGGCGAGTTGCTGCAGTGCATCTTGTAGATGGTACACACTGCAGCCACGGTACGTCGGTGATGGAGGGAGTGAATGTTTAAGGTGGTGGATGGGGTGCCAATCAAGCGGGCTGCTTTGTCCTGGTTGGTATCGAGCTTCTTGAGTGTTGTTGGAGCTGCACTCATCCAGGCAAGTGGAGAGTATTCCATCACACTCCTTACTTGTGCCTTGTAGCTGGTGGAAAGGCTTTGGGGAGTCAGGAGGTGAGACACTCGCCGCAGAATACCTAGCCTCTGACCTGCTCTTGTTGCCACAGTATTTATGTGGCTGGTCCAGTTAAGTTTCTGGTTAATGGTGACCCCCCAGGATGTTGATAGTGGGGGATTCGGCTAATTAAATCTTTTTGTTAATACCTATGTGGATGTTTCATTTACGCTTGTTAATATATTTACAACACTTGAGGACTGCAATAGTACTTTTGCATCATTTTTGTTATGGTTACAATTATTAATTTTATTTAGAAACCGCTGTCCGTTGAGAAATGTTCTGAACATGTACCAGAGGATCTGGGTAGATATTGTGCTCCATATAACATGGTAAATTACTGGTCTTAGTTTGACGGAGGTGAGGCATTTTCTCATCAGGAAGAGTGGAGAACCAGAAGATGAGTCTCCCCATTCTATTCTCATGCAGTTGATTACAAACAGTGGGGACCGATTACAGATGGTGAGAAGAGATTATAAATGGTGGGAGCAGACTATTTCCAGACTCTCTTAGTTAGGAATAATGCGTGGAATGGAGAAGCAAGAAAAGTGTGGGGAATAACAGAGTTGTATTTTCGTTCTACTTTGTACTATTAATGATTTGAAAATTACTAAAAGTTTATTTGAGAAAAATAATTGAGTATATTTTAAAATGATAAATCAGGAGAAATTTTAACTGGCAGGAACCGGGTGGAGTGAGAGTTAAAATCTAAGTGGCATATTTTACCACCCCACGGCCATTTTAACACCGCTGTTTTCTTGGGTGGTTGAGGCAGGAGCCTCGTGATTACATGTTAACCGGGGTCCTGTGATGTATATAAGACTGCCAAGTTATTTTAACAGCCTACTGGGGACAAGAGGTAGAGGTCTTTACGGGCAAGTGTAAAAAATATTTTTGTAGGGTCCGGAAGAGTAGGTGTGCCTCTCCAAGCCCCACAAGGAAAGTACGTTTGGGCTGAAGCCGCTCTGGGCCTTTCTGTGTTTGTGAACCATCCCAGACAACATTTCCAGCTGGATAGCCCAATGTTCGCCAGCTAGAATCCAACGAGCTGCCTCTGGTCATCCATTTTGGGTGTTAAAATGGAGTAGGGCTCTCTTAGCATCTCCCGAGCAGCAGGCCGCAGATTCCTTCGATAGTGTCATAAAGATATTCAAAAGATGACTATTTATTAATAATTAAATCAAATCTGAAAATCAATCTGTTTTCTTTTTACTGTTATGTTGCAGGCATCAGCTAATTATTTGTTTTTATTTTGAACCTCTTATTTCAAATTATTTATGTATCCATAGAGGGACAATAATGCAATCTTTAATGCTTGTAGTGTTGCTGTGCAGCAGACGTTCGTTCTCCACATTCTATTAAACTGCACTCGGTGCATGGCAATTGTTGTGCTCAAAGCCTGGGTACATGTTGTCTGCAAGGATCATATGATAATACCCTTGAACAAAGTAATAATTAGTACTGAACCCCATAATGCTCGATAGCACTCTAGACACTCAGTGCCTATATAAAACCAGTGCTGGAAGTAACATTTAAGAATAAAAACCCTGTTTTTTGTTTCAAATTTTAGAAATTGTCACAGGACAGAGTCATTTGTCTTAATCACAAAACGGTCGCAATGAGATAAAAGTTCTCCGGAATGCATACCTTTTCCATGGTAACTCAGTGCCTTGTGCAGCTAGTTTAAAAACGTTTGGCTTCTAATATTTGTGGGAGGGCATTTTCCCCCTTTAGTCCTCGATTAGTTTTCTGAAATATGTTCGTCATTTTAATTTTTTTTTCATTTTACTCGCACAATGGTTTATCGCAGTGTTGAGATGACACACAAGTTTGAGACAATTTTTCTCGATTCCCTCTGTGCACTAGAACAGCTTCGCTGATGTACTGTAGTTCCAGTGCACAGGAAGGGGGCTCAAGAAAAATAGTGTTATTTTTCTGTGCGATATAAAGTTATTCTTAAAAGACTTGTTAATTACTTTAGCTATTTCACTTTGACGGGGGGAAACCACAATCATTCTGCCAGCGAGTCGTTTTAGCATCATTAGTGATTAGCCTACAAACGGATAATTGAATAATATGCCTATTGCACTGCGGTCCATCTAGCCGGACTTCCATCATCAGCTCCATCAAATTGTGTTTTCTACTTTGAGGAGGAGGAGGATTATGCAGTGAAAGAACTGAACTAACACGATAGCAAAATACTGCGGATGCTGGAAATCCGAAATAACAACAGAAAACGCTGAAAAAACTCAGCAGGCCAGGCAGCATCCGTGGAGAGAGAAACAGAGTTAACGTTTCAGGTCGAAGACCTTTCGTCAGAACTGGAAAAAAGCAGGAAATGAAATAGATTTTAAAGCAAGTTAGGGCTGGGAAAAGGGGGAAGGGATGAAAGAACAAAAGGGAAGGTCAGTGATAGGATAGAAAGCAGGAGAGATTAAGAGACATTGAGAGACATTAAGGGCTAGATTTTGTCAATGGGGACGTGATGGAGGCGGGACTCCCACTTTTTGGGTTGTAGTCCCGCCTCCATCGACTTGTGGCCAACCCACTGTATTTTCCCTTGATTGACCTTGTTAAGCCTGCCCAGCGGGCTTAGCAGGCCAATCAAGGGTCCCTTGGATACAGGTGACGTCAGCCATTGAAATTTCATCTGTCAAGAGCTTTTGACAGATGAAATTTCAGCGTTTGACAGCTCGGTGAAGCTGTCAAACACTGACAATATGATTTCTAACGTGAGTCCCTGTACTTAGACTCAGTTAGAAATCAATCCAGCACAGAAAGCAGAGACTGCAGCTTTTGACAGCTCCGCGGTCATTCTGCTTTCTGTGCCATGGATGTGAGCGACTTCTGACACCTTAGCCTGCAGGACAAAGTTAAGGTAAGTACAAGTTCTTAAAATAACTTTACACACACCAAACACACTTACCTCTGCACTCATGCACCCATCACTCACCTGCACACCGGACATCTCGACCCCTCCAAGCCCTCCAGACCGACGGTCCACCTCGCTAAATTGGCGTGGTTCGGACCTGTCGGGAAGCCCACACTTCAGGGCCAAAAATAGGGATTAGGCAAAAAACTGCAGGCAGTTTATTGCCACTAATCCTCTTCCCGCCTCAGGGAGGCGGGTCCCAGCACAGGTCGGGTACCCGCCTCCTGGGAAACTGGTATGGAGGCGGGTTGGGGGCGGGATGGGTTCGAGACCCCCGAATCTGCTATTTTCCCACCCCACACGCCTCCAAGCCCGCCTCCACGGGTCAATGAAAATTCTGCCCATAGAGATATTCAAGGCAAGAGGAGGTGGAAATGGGACAGGTTGAGGAACAAATGATGGCTCTAGATGAAGTGTAAATTGCGCTGGCAGAATGAAAGACAGCTGCCATGTGGGAGAGAAGAAAAAAGGCCAAATGAAAGTGTGGATAAAATATATATATATATGTGATAGGGGCCGGGGTTATGATCTGAAATTGTTGAACTCTATGTTGAGTCCAGAGGGCTGTAGAGTGCCTAATTGAAAGATGAGGTGCTGTTCCTCAAGCTTACGCTGAGCTTCTGTGGAACAATGCAAGAGGCCGAGGACGGTGAGGTCTGAGTGGGAATGGAGCGGTGAATTAAAGTGACAGGCCACCGGGAGTTCGGGGTCCCCCTTACGGACTGAATGGAGGTGTTCCGCAAAGCGGTCACCCAATCTGCGTTTGGTCTCCCCAATGTAGAGGAGACCACATCGTGAGCAGAGAATACAGTATACTAAATTGCAGGAAGTACAAGTAAATCGCTGTTTCACCTGGAAGGGGTGTTTGGGGCCCTGGACAGTGGGAAGGGGGGAGGTATAAGGGCATGTGTTGCATCTCCTGCGCTTGCACGGGAAGGTACCGGGCGAAGGGGAACTGGGGGTGGTAGAGGAGTGGACTAGGGTGTCGCAGAGGGAGCGGTCCCTGCGGAATGCTGAAAGGGGAGGTGAGGGGAAGATGCATTTGGTGGTGGGATCACGCTGGAGGTGGCGGAAATGGCGGAGGATGATCCGTTGAATGTGGAGGCTGGTGGGGTGAAAGGTGAGGACAAAGGGAACTCTATCGTGGTTCCGGGAGGGAGGGGCAGGGGTGAGGACAGAAGTGCGGGAGATAGAACGGACACGGTCGAGGGCCGTATCAACCACAGTAGAGGGGAATCATCGGTTGAGGAAAAAGGAAGACATGTCGGAAGCACTGGTATGGAAGGTGGCATCGTCAGAGCAGATGCGGCGGAGACGGAGAAACTGGGAGAATGGAATAGAGTCCTTACAGGAGGCGGGGTGGGAGGAAGTGTAGTCCAGGTAGCTGTGGGAGTCAGTGGGCTTGTAGTGAATGTTTGTTAAGAACCTATCCCCAGAGATGGAGATGGAGAAGTCAAGGAAGGGAAGGGAAGAGTCGGAGATGGACCATGTGAAGGTGAGGGAAGGGTGGAAATTGGAAGCATAGTGAATGAAATTTTCTAGTTCAGGGCGAGAGCAGGAGACGGCCCCGATACAGTCATCAATGTACCGGAAAAAGAGGTGAGGGAGGGGACCCGAGTAGGACTGGAACAAAGAGTGTTCCACATATCCCACGAAAAGGCAGGCATAGCTAGGACCCATGCGGGTACCCATAGCAACACCTTTGATTTGGAGGAAATGAGTGGTGTCAAAGGAGAAGCTGTTCAATGTGAGAACAAGTTCAGCCAGGCGGCGGAGGGTGGTGGTGGATGGGGACTGGTTGGGCCTCTGTTCAAGGAAGAAGCGGAGCACCCTCAGGCCATCCTGGTGGGGGATGGAGGTGTTGAGGGATTGTACGTCCATGGTGAAAAGGAGGCGGTTGGGGCCGGGAAACTGGAAACTGTTAAAGTGGCGGAGGGTGTCGGAAGAGTCGCGGATGTAGGTGGGAAGAGACTGGACAAGGGGAGAAAAAATAGAGTCGAGATAGGAAGAGATAAGTTCCGTGGGGCAAGTAACACTTTGGTTTCCCCTCTGTGATTTTCCAGCACATCATTGGATACAGCTTCCTGCAGGATCTCGGCTGTAAACTGCAGCAGCATTCATTTTAAGATCATTAGCTCTAATTGAACTAACCCACCTTCAATGCATGAGTGGGATGAAAAGGTTGGAATTGGCTCCAGCTGCCTCTTTCAACCAATGAAACATGGGCCATTAGAACTCTCTCCCAGATGCAGGAGAATGACTTCAGAAATTTGAGGCAAAATGCAGTGTGTCTTTTAATTAAGCACTTCATAATGTTTGCACCTGGTGACAAAACTCAGTAGTTTTGTGGTAGTTGGATATTAATGTTTGTGTATTGATACATATTGGAATGTTTCAAAATTGCATTTTTTAAAATTGTATTTACTCATTTAAGGTGTAGCTAATCTATCAATGTATTGCCAGTAAGAAGTATTTTAAAATGGCTACACGTTTAAAAAAAACTTAGATGCATGATACACGTTTTGTAATTGATGCAATATTCAATGAAACAATCATTTTTAATAATGTTTTCTTTCCTTCTTTTAGGTAAGTACAGCAAGCTCTTATCTTTTTGACATGAACTCCAGGGACATGGATTATACCAAGGTACAATTGTGATATTTGTATTACTATTGGCCTTGCTCTTATCTCTAGTTAATAAAAGACTTTTTGATTAGGTCATCCTTTGTAACTTTTTGCAATCCATGTTGAATAGAGTCGAGGCTTCAATTGGAACAGACACCAAGTATTTTATTATTTAGTCACTTAAAGTAAAGTGATCATGATAGATATTGAAAGTAAATGTTTTGTAATCTTCCTGCCAAAAAGGAATAGAAATATTGAGATTATTGTTCTGTTGATTTCATGGTATTGGAGAGGTAAAGTTTAGTATTCACAAAAGGTGCTTCTCAGGAGAGCCACTGAATGTGAGTCAGATATTGGAGCGTAATGCCACTTTCACTCTTGCACCTGTCAATTAACAATTTTCCATTTCAAAGAAGTTGATGGAATTGCCCACCTCAGGCTTGTTGTGTTGAGTAATTTCAAATCACTCAACACAAGTCCGAGATCGAGAGTCCAAACAGCCTTTATTCGCACCAGTGGGGCAGCCACCGGTGGGGAGACAGCCTGCTTGCACCTTCGTCAAGCTTCTCTGAATTGTTACAGCAGTTAGTAGATATTTATACATAGTTTGATGTGCTATACATTGTTCCCGCCTACCTTCTAGAATGTTCTGCGTTATAACATCATTTCATTCTTATTAGTATTTGTTTACTGGCCCTTTGTCCTAGTCCCAAGAATCGTTGACTTCATGTCTGCTTCCTGATCTACTTACTGTCCTTGGGATATTGTTAGGTCGTCTGGTTTCTAGGGCGGTTACACATCTTGAGCATCCCCTTTGTCTTGAAACATTTGCATTTCTATGTTCTTGATTGTACCTTGTAGCCAGCCCAGTTACGCGATTATGTGAGGTAATGCTATGCACTGCCTTTCCTGACCATTTTTGTATAGAGCCAAATCCCCATCATGCACCAGCACTCCACATCAACCCCCCCTACATCATCTTTCCCCCTTTCAGGCTGTTTATGCTACAGATGCTGGAAATCTGAAATAGAAACAAAAAGCTGGAAAACACTCAGCAGGAAAGGGAGCATCTGTGGCGAGAGAAACCGAGTTAACGTTTCACATCGATGGCCTTTCATCAGACCTTTCATAAGATTTTGGTTTAGCTCAGCCCTCGCTGCATCTCACCTCTGCAGCAGTGATAACTCACCATTGTTTACTTTGTGAGCCGAGTCATGCATAATCAGACATGCAGCTTCAGCACTACCGAGGCATCCTTACTGCGATACCCAAAGTTTGTAGCTCGCTGTCTGTTTCCATTGCCACAAGAGCTAACTGGTCGAATTGTAGGTTTTGGTAATATTTCATACTTTAGAAAATTGCAAAGAATTTTGTTCATATTCCTTTCAAATGCTAAATATGCCTAGTAACTTTCATTGACTGGGAAAAATGTTGCTCCACAGTACTGCCGTTGAGTTTCAGATTTTTCTGTCAGTATTTGAATTGCAATTGTTTAGTAATTTATGGAAATATTCATACAGTCTCAATTAAAAGAACTTATGTGGTAAATCCTTCCCAAACATCCCAGAGGGTGGTGGAGGTCTAGAACTCACTGCCTGCAAGGGTGGTAGAGGTAGAAACCCTCATCGCATTTAAAAAGTACTTGGATATGCACTCGAAGTGCCATAACCTACAAGGCTATGGACCAAGAGCTGAGGACAAGAAACACTCAACAGTTTGTCTGGAATGTGTAATTTGAGCCTGCCTGCTGTAGGCAACCCTGCAATGTGTAATTTGATCCAGTCTTGCCAGACTACAGAATGTGGAAATCTGGTTAGCTTTGTTACGATCCTCCAATCCAAACAGATCAGATTTGTGTTTAAAGCGGACCAATCTCTGGATAAACTGCCTTTTCGGCTCATTCGCAGTCCCCGCATTATCTGGTCAACAGGCAGCCATGGTGCGTGGCAGAGTGCACTGAGACACTTGCTTTCTAAACAGGAAACCCAGGGGTACCCCTTCCAGAACAGAGTTGTATCCAATTGAAGTGAAACATGAAATATAAAGGGCTGGATTTTTGCCGGCGCTCAGAGGGCGGGTTTGGAGGCGGGTCCGCTGTCAAAAAAGCAAAGATTGACAGTGGGTAGGAAACCCTCTGTCAACCCGCCTCCACGCGAGTCTCCCAGGTGTCGGGTCTGTCAGTGGCGGGGGAGACAATTTATATAATTAATTGGCTTGTTACCAGCCAATTTAATGCTATTTTGAGCCTTCCTTGCAATTTTACATGCGCCCCCACGGGTTACCCTGCTGCTCACCCTGGCGTGAGTTGAGTCTGCTTTGAATTATCTGATCGCCTGACAGCTGCAGAAGTGGTATAAAGGATGCCATGTTGCAGATGTTCAGTTTCAGAGCTCAGAAACTGTTGGTTACTGCATTTGTAAGACATATAGAGATTTCTTTATCTTGCAAGTGTTTAGAGCCAACTGTATGTCCAGTGCCACCTCATTGGAACAACATCTCTCACCATTGACAGATCACTTCTGTCATCTCACCTGCAGCTGCCATCTATTCCAGCAACATCGGTGCCCTTGAAAAAATCGCACCTTGGTCCTCTGAATCCTTCCACGATCAACCCCAACACCAACATCACCAGGCAAACCAACATCACTAACCTTCTCCGCCATCACCTGATGCTGCATAGGACACAGGGCATCAGCCCCTGACAACATTGCTACCCAGGAGGCCAGCGATAGCATCACCATGGCCAGATTTACTTCACTTGATGCTGTAAACCCTGGCTGCCACATGATGCGCCAGGTTGACACCATCCCTAAGCCATTCCATGCACACTCATCATTATAGTGGGGGGAGGGGGGGGGGGAAGTTATGTCTCAACATTCACTGGAACTCAGTAAGACACTTCTCAAGGTGTGCACAGATCTGTTCAATAAGGTGAAGTATTGAAAATATAGATTTCACTGTATGACAACACATTACCAGAAACTTCACATGAACATTGGCTAAACCTCTCAAGTGCCTACCCTTGTGTATTGTTAGTTGGTATGCTTGCAGTAGGATGAGGATGAGGGTGAGTGTGAGGAGTGGCTAGTGAGATGGGGAAGTGATAATGTAGATAGAGAGGGATGGGTGGCGGTGTAAGGTAAGTTGGTGTAAGGATGTGCAGGAGTAGGGTAGGGAAGGCAGAGTGATGGGGATGTGATGAGTGGCACAGCAGGATGAGTTTGAGTGTGGCATTGCAGTAACCTTTCGTGATCTACGAGATCATTGAAAGGTTGCCGCCACTGTAGCCTGGTCCTCCTGACAACATCCCTGCTTGTGTCCTCCTGTGCAATGTGCAACCAGATTGCGTTGATCTCCTGGGGAGGTCTCTTCTGCCCATGGGAAGGGAAGCGAATCTCCCTGCATGCTATGACTCCCTCCATAAGCATATGGAGGGAGTCATGCGTGAGCCTGGGTGCAGACGTGCACCTTTGTGCAGTGCTTGTCAGTGTTTGCAGCACCTCAATGCTGTAGAACACTGACAGCACAACTGTCAAAATCAATGTGGCTGTGGTCCCTTTAAGGAAACCGGCTGATGACGCGTCATCAAATGACATCATCAGACCCGCTTTCTGTTAATTGGCCAGGAACCCCGCAGGCCAACCTACGGAAAATCTTTTTGAGAGCTGCTGCAGATGGGAGTGGGACCAGAACCCACCAACTAGCTCTCCCGCCACCATCCTGCCTCCGCAGGGAAAATCCAGCCCAAAGAGTCTGTACTTTTGGTCTTTTGGTGGGTGGCAAGGTGTGTTTCCCAAAGGCATTACATCAGCTCGGGCTTCACCGTCCCAAGTTGATTTATTTTATTTGAAGGGTAGATGAGGTGTGTTTTTTTTTTAAACTGGCACTTAGTGACTTCAGTTTGGTCATAAATCCCACAGGAAATGGAAGTCAGTGGGAAGCCCTTTAACTTTATTTCTCACTCACTCCCCTCCTCCCTCGATCCTTGGCCTGCGGAAAGATCAAACTGTTTGAGGGGAACCTGTAAAGCAAACTTGATCCATGTTGTTGATTCAAACTTGAATTCCTCCCTCCCTCGGGACTGGTAATTTAACCAACACTGAAAAGAATCCCAGCGTCCAACCAAGTCCTCAACGAGTGAGCGGATTAAATACGGAGATGAAATCTCCATCCCGGGCCATCCTGGCACAGTGGCTTCGAGCTACCAGGCTTTACTTGAGCTTTTTGCTCCGTATCCCGGGGACCGCAGGGCTCCTCGCTTCACCCTCCTTTTGTTACTCGCTGTGATTCGGGTGCTGCTGCCTATTCCCGGGCCCAGTTGTTGGGGAAAGTGCAGACCCAGAGGGCCATCGGTTGAGTCGCTGCCTTGGCCTAGAGCCGCGGCCTGTTCACCGGCTTTTGGACATTGACGGGGGCCTAACCGCAGCCTGGGCTCCGGCGGCTTGCAATGGAGTTCTGGTTCAGGCCTGTTGCCGGTGTGGATTCCTTGTTCGTGGGGCCTGGAGTCGCAGTGCGAAAAACATTCTGCCCTGCCAAAAAGGCTTTCGGGGGTTCGGAGTTCATCGGCTGGATGGGGCTTCGCTGTTGCCGCCTTTCTAATTAAGATGTTCATATCCATCAGGTGTGCATGCGCGATACCAAAACGGTATTCAGGCTCCCCAGGCGGTATTCAGGTGCCCCACACGGGTGCACATGCGCAGAGGGACCAGAACACCGTGAAAATAATCACTCCCAAATTTGTATAATTCTATGATTCTGCAGGAAGAAATTTCTAGCCATAAAAATAATCTTTGAACATTACTTGAGATTATCCTGTCCGTTTCCTGTTTTCCTCTTTCTGGTCTTATTCAGAACATAAGAAATGTGAGAAATCTGAAGCATTTTTGTCTCATTTTACTTTGGTATTAGCTCCTCTAATTTGGTCATGGTTCACAACCAGTTAAAAACCAGCTACTATCAGAAATGATGTCCCAGCCTAGCTCAATATGTTGCAAGGACTACTGTTTGGTTTTCTCTGACCACTTCACTTGAGGGAGGAGCTAAGCCACACAGTTCAAATACAAACATACGCTGTCTCATGTTGTCAAACTGATGCTTTTTGAAGATGTGAGGGGAACCTGTGGATGCACAGAATAGATCTAGTAGCTAAAGCAAATAAAAAAAAAAAAAGGTTTTCTGTTTGTTATCTTGGGTGCACTATTAACATTACTTAAGTATCAGGGCAAATGTAAGCACTCTTGTAGGCATAGGATGTGAGGGTTCTCAATGAGAGTAGTCTAAGACAGTAGGAGTAAAAGTGGAAAAAGACCCAAATGTGTAACATAGTCAAAAGATCAGTTGGCCCATCAAGCTTGTTCCAGAGTCGACTCACCAATCCTGCACTCCCAACGGGAAGTTGTGCTTGAAGTTAGTGTCCATAGGAGGACTGGGGATAACAATGTTGTGGCCATCTCTAGGACCTGTGCCCCTTTGACTGCAGCTTCTCCGCTGGGAGTGTGGGATCAGTGAATTAGAGCTCATATCTTATCATGGCCTCTGCCCTATTTATGCAACCTCCGAAGTGACATGACAAAACACAAGCAAAACCTTCAAAGAAGACAAAGCCCTGTGAAAGTTCCTCCTAACTCCCAAGGCAGTCTTGCAAAATGACAAAACCCTGAGCAGTTACATTTTGAAGTAGCACAGGAAACATTAGAATCGTAGAAACTTACAGCACAGAAGGAGGCCATTCGGTCCATTGTGCCTGTGCTGGCTCTTTAAAAGAGCAGTTGTGCTTAGTCCTACATCCCCGCTTTTTGTCCATAACCCTGTAAGTTCCTCATCCTCAAGTATCTGTCCAACTCCCTTTGTAAAATTATTTATGGAATCAGCTTCCACCACCTTTTCATGTAGAGCGTTCCAGATCCCGACAACTGAGTGAAAAAAATTAGTCTCATCTCCGCTCTAGATTTTTTGCCAATGATTTTGAATTTATGACCTTTATTTATTGACCCACTCACCAGAGGGAATAATTTTTCTCTCTCTTCTCAATCAAAACCTCTCCATCATGAAAACCTCTATTAGGTCACCTCTTAACCCTCTCTGTTCCAAGGAGAACAGTCCTAACTTTTCCAACCTCTCCTCATAACTGAAGTGTCTCATCCCTGGTAACATCCTGGTTAACCTCCTCTGTACCCTTTCATAGAAACATAGAAAAATAGGAGTAGGCCATTCGGCCCTTCGAGCCTGCTCCGCTATTCAATATGATCATGGCTGAGGCCTTTACATCTTTTCTGATGTGTGGTGCCCAGAATTGTCCACAATACTCCAGCTGAGGCCTAACCAGTGATTTATAAAGATCTAGCATGATCTCTTTGCTTTCATATTCTGTACCTCTTATTTATAAAGAAAGACTTGCATTTCTATAGCGCCTTTCATGACCACCGGACGTCTCAAAGCGCTTTACAGCCAATGAAGTACTATTTGAAGTGGAGTCACTATTGTAATGTGGGAAACACGGCAGCCAATTTGCGCACAGCAAGGTCCCACAAACAGCAATGTGATAATGACCAGATAATCTGGGTTTTTTTGTTACATTGGTTGAGGGATAAATATTGGCCAGGACACCAGGGATAACTCCCCTGCTCTTCTTCGAAATAGTGCCAAAGGATCTTTTACGAGAGAGCAGACGGGGCCTCGGTTTAACGTCTCATCCAAAAGACGTTGCACCTCCGCCAGTGCTGCACACCCTGCACTTTTCATTGTGATCCATAAATCATTTGACCATCTGTGTACTATCCTAATAACCTTCAATCCCATGCTTTAGGGATATTTTTGAGGTATTTTAAGCTGTTCATTTAGCATTATTTGCTTTTGCCCGTAATCTGCACGTAATCTGCTCTATGTATCTATTTAATGGGAAATAGAAGCCCCTATTTTAACTTGCGACACATTCAGGGCAGGTGGGATATGGGGCGGGTGGGAGTTCCAAACAGACTCTTCAGCGTGAGGCCCAGGCCATTTTAACTCCCAGGGCTTATTTGAATAGTTCAGATCTATATGCTGCCCAAAACCAGTGGGAGTTGCATCATGGCCAGTGAGCAGGAGCGGGAATCGTTCCAGGAGCCGGATGCTGCCGGGGACCCGAAAGAATGGTCCTGGTGAGGCAAGTCAGGTGTGATGGGTCCAAAGGATGGGTGTCCAGGGCAGGGGAGGTCCATGCTTTCCTTGCTGGACCAGGAGAAGCATTCCTTTCAGAAATGTAAAAATTTGCTGCTTATCTGGTCATCTTCTGACTTTACGCTGCTTCCCATCAGCATTTTTTGGTGGCTTGGAGACTGCGCGATTCGCACAACTCAGTGTGTCTGAGTTACGTCTTTGAACCCCAACATTTCATTATGTATAAGAGCCCTGCTTGCCTCCATGCTCCCAAAAATCCGAGAGTTAAATTAGCAGGCGGGCGGGAACACTGCGTGAATACAGTGGGTTTAGCCCGGATACCATTATAAACCCTTGCCCACGGGCAACATTTCCAGGGAGGGTTAAAACTGACCTATTATCTGATCTCACTTGAAACATTTTAATTTTACATTTATGTCCTCTAGTTCTATGAACATAGTCTACTTGAAATAATCTGCTTACATGCGTACTATTCATACCTCACAGCATTTTAAAAAAAAAACCTGAATCATGTTCACCCATCAAACTTCATTTCTTCAGTGCAAGCAAGATCAGCTGTGTGAGTCTGTACAAACTTTTAAATGTTGAACCAACATGCTCTTGGACATGTAGTTAAACTCAGTATTAGGAAACATGATTTATAATTGCCAATTAATATCTCACTTTTTTGAAAATCAGGATTTAATTTTCTGTCATCCACTCCTCGTGTTCAACTTTTAAAACTAGTAACCACAGTTTCATTTCCTTGAGAATTATTGGATGTAACTCATCTGACTCAGCTGCTGTGTATACATTTGAGGGCCAGTTCCCTGAACCTTGCGCTGTTCGAGGGATGCAGCACTCGCAGGGAATGCAGATGGAGAAATCTCAGCTGCACAGCCCGTGATTTATTTTAATGGATGGACAATCATTGGCTCTGCACACATGCTGGCCTGCAATGCACTGTCTGCAACTGCTGTTCCTCACTGGATGTGCAGGAATGCAAACAGCCCCTTCAATTCTTTGCATTTCTTCATCACACGTTCATTATTGATCCTTACACATTAAATAGATTCCGAGGGTAATTGGACTCGACTTGGAATTTGTCGACAGCTTTCACTTGAGAAGATTGTTGTGAAGAATCAACTTTGCATTTCCATCTCGTAATCCCCATGATAAATTTACACTTATGTTATTTCTTGCATATTTTCAGCTTTAAATTCTTTCATGAGATGACAGACTCCATGCAACACTATTGAGATAATTGGGGAAATCTGTTTCATATGACTGCATAAATGCTTTCAGGTATTCAGCGTGTAAGAAATAAAGCAGTTTATTTTGATAATACGATTAAAGTATGTCCTTCACAATTTCCTACCATACAAAACTGCTCATTCCTGGCTTTTGGGCTGCTTTCTATTTAATCTGACATAGATGCCTGCATGCTCACAACCTATCTTTCATGGAGTTGACCAAATAGAAGTCCAATGTTGAACCCATCTAACACAGATTTCTTTGAGTATTTACCCTATTATGAGATGATATGCTGCCTTTCCCCCCAATTTTCTCCCTCTTGTGCACATCTTGAGTCAGAAATGGCAAAGTGAGCAGCCTACTCCCATTGCAGCCAAAGCCATAATATAGAGCAGGCTACCAGGACGCACGCAAGAATATCCCCATCTAATAATTCATACTCACTGCTGGAAGAAGCTTGGTCTAAAGTTAGCATGTCCCCGGGCAGTACGACTGAGTTCAGGAATTTAGCAGTGTGAGGGATTAAAGCTGAGTTTATCCACTCTCTGCTATTGTGTGCCGATGATTCAGTGCACCAACAGAATTTGTGCAACTTTTTAAAGCTGATGTAAATTCATGCAAATTGATTATATTTTGTTCCTCCCAGTTTGTAACTTATTGCATGCCCATGATATATTATCTCTGCTCAATACCTCTTCCCTCGATTAAAACATATATTGCTGTTCCTTCATTGTAATGTGGTCAATATCCTGGAACACCCCATCTAACACCATTCTGGGAACACCATTACCACAAGGACGGCAGCATTTCAAGGAGAAGGCCCACTTTCTCAGGGCAAGTATTGATGGGTAATTAATGTGGCATTGTTAGCATCGTTCACATCCTGAAAATAAATGTTGAAAGATATGGAGAAATACATAGAAGTGAAAACACGTTATCGGGCCATTCGGCCCAACCAGTCTGTGTTGGCATCTTACCCTCCACATGAGCAAATAATTCGAATCACATTTATCTGCCTTGTTCCCATCGTCCTTCAACCTCTTTTCCTTCATCCACCTATCTAATCTAATCTTGAATGTTAATATAGTTTCTGCCTCAACCACTAACCCTTGAAGTGAATTGCACAGCTTCACGACTCTCTCTGTAAAGAAGTTTCTCATGCCCTCTGTTCTAAATCTCTTGCATTTAGTCTTGTATATATGGACCCTCATACTAGAAACAGTCTGCTTCTATCTACCTTGTCCCAACCTTTCATAATTTTAAACACTTTTCTATTATATCGTCCCGTAATCTGCATTGTTCTAATGAAAACAGCCCCAGTTTTACAAGTCGTCTTTGTATTTGTATTTCCTCATAGCCAGGCAACCTCCGAGTGAATTTGCTTCATACTGTCTCTAAAGTCTTAGGCCGCGATTTTGCCAGCGCTCAGAGGGCAGGTTTGGAGGCGGGTCAGAGGTTAAATTTGTTTTGATTGACGGCGGGTTCCGAACCCGCCTCCAAAAAACTTTCTCAAGTGTCGGGTCCTCGATTTTCGAATGGACACGACACCTAGCGGCGGGAAGCGGTTTAAAGGCAATTACCTGCCTAATAACAGGTACTTGCCAGTAGTTTTCAGCCTGTTTTTGGATTTTCCCACTTCTGGGTCGGGTTTCCCAATGTCCGGACACCATGCCAGGTAAGTGTGGCGTGTTGTGAGTCTGCTGTAATGTTTGTGGAATGATGGCAGCTGCAGAAGTGGTGTGAAGGATCCAATGTTGCACATGGTGAGTCTCAGAGGAAAGAAAATGTTGGGTACTGCATTTGTAAAACATTTACAGATTTCTTTATCTTACAAGTTTTTAAATCCAACTATATGTCCAGTGCCACCTCATTGGGAGAACCTCTGTCACCAGTGACAGATCGCTTCTGTCACCTCACCTGCAGCTGCCATCTATTCCAGCCTATGGGGGGAGTCATTGGAGAGTCTGGGTGCAAGAGGTCACCTTTGTGCAGTGATTGTCATAAGAACTTAAGAACATAAGAAATAGGAGCAGGAGTAGGCCTTCGAGCCTGCTCCGCCATTCAATGAGATCATGGCTGATCTTCTGCCTCAACTCCATTCAACGGCCCTATCGCCATATCCCTTGATGCCCTTACTAGTCAGAAATCTATCGACTTCTGTTTTGAATATACCCAATGACTGAGCCCCCACAGCCCTCTGGGGTAGAGAGTTCCTAAGATTCACCACCCTCTGTGTGAAGAAATTTCTTCTCATCTCAGTCCTGAATGGCCTACCCTTTATCTTGAGGCTGTGGCCCCTGGTTCTAGACTCCCCAGCCAAGGGAAACATTCTCCCAGCATCCACCCTATCAAGCCCTGAAATAAATTTGTATGCTTCAATGAGATCCCCTCTCATTCTTCTGAATTCAAGAGAATACAGATCTAGTTTACTTGATCTCTTCTCATACGACAGTCCTGCCGTCCCAGGAATCAATCTCGTGAACCTTCGTTGCACTCCCTCTATGGCAAGTGGATCCTTCCTTAGGTAAGGAGACCAAAATTGTACACAGTACTCCAGGTGTGGTCTCATCAAGGCCCTATATAATTGGAGTAAGACTTCTTTACTCCTGTACTCAAATCCTCTTGTAATGAAAGCCAGCATACCATTTGCCTTCCTAATGGCTTGCTGCACCTGCACATTCACTTTCAGTGACTCATGTACAAGGACACCCAGGACCCTTTGAGCATCTGCATTCCCCAATCTTTCACCATTTAGGAAATACTCTGCCTTTCTGTTTTTTCTACCAAAGTGGATAACCACATTTATCCACATTATATTCCATCTGCCATGTTCTCACCCACTCACTGAGCCTGTCGAGATCCCCTTGAAGCCTCTTCACATCCTCTTCACAACTGACACTGCCACCTAGCTTTGTATCATCAGCAAATTTGGAAAAGTTCCATTTAGTCCCCTCGTCCAAATCATTGATATAGATTGTGAATAGCTGGGGCCCAAGCACCGATCCTTGCGGTACCCCACTAGTCACAGCCTGCCATCCTGAAAAAGACCCATTTATCCCTACTCTTTGTTTTCTGTCTGTTAACCAATTCTCAATCCATGCTAGTATATTACCCCCAATTCCATGTGCCCTAATTTTGTTCACCAACCTCTTGTGTGGGACCTTATCGAAGGCCTTCTGAAAATATAAATACTCCACATCTACCAGTTCCCCTTTGTCTACTCCACTAGTTACATCATCAAAGAACTCCAATAGGTTTGTTAAACAGGACTTCCCTTTCATAAATCCATGTTGACTCTGCCCAATCTTACTATTAGTTTCTAAGTGCCCAGTTATTGCATCCTTTATAATAGATTCCAGCATTTTACCAACTACGGATGTGAGGCTAACAGGTCTGTAGTTCCCCGTTTTCTCTCTCCCTCCTTTCTTAAATAGTGGGGTTACATTTGCTATCCTCCAATCTGCAGGAACTGTTCTGAAATCTATAAAATTTTGGAAGATGACAACCAATGCATCCACTATCCCAATGGCCACCTCTTTCAAAACCCTAGGATGTAGGTCATCCGGTCCTTGAGATTTATCGACTTTTAGTTCCAGTAATTTTGCTAGTACTGTTTTTTTACTAATAATAATTTCTTTAAGTTCCTCATTCTCGCCACACCCTTGATTTTCTCGTATTTCTGGGAGGTTTTTTGTGTCTTCTTCCATGAAGACAGAAACAAAGTATTTATTTAATTTCTCTGCCATTTCCTCATTCCCCCTTATAAATTCTCCCATCTCTGATTGTAAAGGACCTACATTTACCTTCGCTAGTCTTTTCCTTTTCATTGTCAGTGTTTTCAGCACCTCAGTGCAGTCAAACACTGAGAAATCAACTGTCAAAATAAAATTGTGTGTGGTCCCTTTAAGGAAACCAGCAGATGATGCATCAGACCCGCTTCCTGTTAATTGGCCGGTAAGCCCACAATCAAGGTAAAATCACGCCTGTGGAGCGGATGCAGCTAGGGGCGGGACAGGAGGCCGGAAACCAGCTGTCCTGCACTCAACCCGACACCGATGACAAAATCGCGGCCTAAGGGCCCGGCGTGGAAGTACCGCCCCGGCCGACAAGTTTGGCTTACCGCCCCACCCAGGAAGTGGAGCGCACTCTCGGGTGCTCCACTTCCTGGTGGGGCAGTAACCGCGGCAATGGAGCTCAGTTAAAGGGGAGGGCCGTTGCGCACTCTGCAGGGCCTCTGATGGCCCACACTAGGCCACCAGGGTGGCGTGCTGCCACGGCCACAGCCTGCTGTGCCGAGCTGTGCGATGGCGGCCAGGACCACACCATGGCCCACCATGGAGGGCCGACCAGGAGGTCGGCCAAAAAAAGAAAATGGCGACGCGGGTCGCGGCCGCACCTCCCCTTTAAGTATTGCCCCGCAAGCAGGGGTCGGCCCAGTTCGCAACCCGTGAGGCTGGCGCTGACATCGCCCGCAGCAGCCTTGCACGGCGCAGCCGAGGGGTAGTACGGGGATGTGGCAGGGCGCTAATGGGTCGCCGCATACGGCGATGACGTTATTGCCAGTGGCGCAGCGGCCTGGGGCGCTACCGGTGGGGGCGCGGTGTTATCGGGTAGCGCTTCAGCAACGCCCCGCCGAATTTCTCGGGAGGCGCTCCCCCCGCCCCCCCCGGACATTAAGCCCTTTGGTCCCCGGAAGTGCTAACGGCAGACGCAAAGGAGCCGAATTTCTAGCCCTTAATATCCTTCCTATAATGTAGAGCCCAATACTGCACATAGCACTCTAACTGGGGTCTTATTAAGGTTTTATTTGGGTCATCACTACCACTTAGATAAACCTAGAATTCTATTCGGTTTTTTTTTAGAAACAGACTAATTTTTCAATGCTGCTCTGCACCATCCACTAGGCAGCATCGTAGAGTGATGTTGACTGAATCAATGTTTTAATCCTTTCCTCCAGCAGATTAAGTAACTGACAGGTCACCAGAGTTAAATTGGCATCTTGCCATGTACAGAATCATGAGATTGAGGACTATTTTTCTTTTGCTGTGTCCTGGGGAAACCTCAGCAGATGCAAAAGGGATGTAGACCCATTACGCCTGATTTCAATCCTCTTTTCATTGGCCATGATTTCCTGGGGATCTGCCGAGGTGGGGATGAGATGGAATGATAACAGCCATTATCATGTATAAACAAGGTCTTCCCATGAAAATGGGGTGGGAGGGATGTAACAAGCCCTTCTGCCTCAGCGTCCTATCAGAAAGCTGGGTGGGTGTGCATTTGGAACAGCCCCACTCAAAGCAAAGGATCTGAATAAGGTCTGAATGCCACCTGTTTGAGCCATGCAGAATGTAAGTACCTTCTTTTGCTGCTTTAGGAAGAAGAGGATTGAGCTGTTGTAGGACAGCAATCAGAAGCCAATGACCATTACCACTGCTACAGGCTGGCTTTCTCCCCCTGCTATCAAGCAGTAGGCCCTGCCGAAGGTGGTCTGTTTCGGGCTTATGTTAATAACCTGAACCCTGAAATACTGGCAGGTTGAGGTCACGTCAGGCAGCTCACACTTCAGGTGACTTGTGTCCAGGCAGAGGGGTGGAGAGGAAAATCAGCCGTTATAACTCTATGAAAAACTATAGACTAACCTAATTAACATTTAAATGAATATTACAACCCCCTGCTGGATGGATCAGCAAGTTTATCCAGTGAGTATCTGAGCCATATAGACCAGGAAGATTGTAGATGAGCTGACCTCAGAGTGGTTGTAGGTGCACCTCAGTTAGGCGGGAGAGAATTGTCCTGGGATCCTGCTCCTGATTACTATCCAATTACCCTTTCTGGAAATACATGTGGGGATGTTGGGTAAAGATAGGATCAAGATACTTTTTAAGAAATTTTTCCCTTGGTGAAGTGAATCGGAACATTTTTCTCCCTCAAAGGCAGTGTATAAATGCAAGTTGTAATTGATGATATCATTACATAATTGTTGTAATGTTGTTAACAGTGACTTTGATGGCTGAATACACATTGAGGAGTTTAGATAATGAGAGAAATTCCAGTTGGAAAGTTCACTTGCGCAAATTAACATACTCCTAATAATTTCTTGTGTGCATATTTTTATGCAAACATTGACCTTTTGTTAACCAGTTATTATTTGAAATTGGTTAATATTTGTGTAAAAATAGGATACACGGAGATTGATTTATAGTGTATTAAGCATTCGATCATGAACTGAGCCAATTGGTATTTCGACATTAACATCTCAACAATGAGAACAATTCACAGCGCCAGAGACCCGGGTTCGAATCTGACCTCGGGTGACTGTCTGTGTGGAGTTTGCACATTCTCCCCGTGTCTGCGTGGGTTTCCTCCGGGTGCTCCGGTTTCCTCCCACAGTCCAAAAATGTGTGGGTTAGGTTGATTTGGCTATGATAAATTGACCCTTAGTGTTAGGGGGGATTAAATATGTGGGGTTATGGGGATAGGATGGGATATGTTAGGGGGAATTAAATACGTGGGGTTACGGGGGTAGGGTGGGATATGTGTACTGTGGGGATTAAAGCAGGGACAGGGTACTGGATTTGGATGATCAGCCATGATCGTATTGAATGGCGGAGCAGGCTCGACGGGCCGAATGGCCTACTCCTGCTCCTAGATTCTATGTTTCTATGTTTCTATGTAATTCATCAATGATATCTGAACCCCAAGATGTGTTATGCGCTTGGGCTACACTATCCTTTATATAATATATACAGATGGCGTCTGTTTAGGTGCTTTTATTATATTTTCACCAAGTCCCCACAGTTAATGTACGTGACTTGAACTGAACTGAAATGCAAATTGCATCACATGATCTGAATGGAAGTGATCATAGATTTTTCTCTACTGCATGTTACAGAGAAATAGTATACCCTGATTTGTTATAACTATGTGATAAGGTAGCCAAGCAATTCCTAATAAAGGTTAATTCTGTTGGTACAGAAGATGTCATTTTACAAATCTGTTCTCCCAGCATGGAGCTGCACTTGCTGGGACTCCATATCGGGAGCTCTGGCTCACAATCCCACCACTCCACCCCCACCCTCCCGCACCATGATTTTCAGTTCATTACTTATAACTTCTTATATGTCCTCTCAATAGGCAAAGCTCTGTGCCTGGAAGGTGAATTTGTAAAATTATCCCTATAATGTTCCACAACTATCACTTGATGAGCAGTTCTCGACAGAGCATATCTTGCATTGCAGTTGCGACCATATTAAGGGCCCTTTCCTTCAAGGGCTTGCCTGCCTCGTGTGGATGAGTCTGAACAGTTCTGGATCTGGCCACTAGCTGGAATGATGTACACAGAGAGAGTTTTTTCACTGCACTGCCCATCTTCAAGCTGCCCTTGCTGGCTATTAATTTAATGCGTATTTAGAGAACAGTGATGCCGACTTTCTCAGCATTGTGGCTAGAGATAAAATCTCGCTGGCAGAGAAGGAAAGAGGGGAAGAATACAAAAAGAAGTTCAGAGCATTGCCAATTTTTGTCGTGCAGTTTTCTATTGGTAATCAGAAGGAAAAAATAAAACTTGTATATAGCAGCATAAAATGTTCCAGCATGTCTACTGCATAATTTCTTACATTTCCAATAGGCACCCTTTTATTTTCCAATCATTACTTTCTCAGCATCACTGTGAAGTAATTTGCTTACATTATGAATTAAAGCTAGCAATAAATAGCATGGAAACTATTTACTGGTACATAAAGGTTCTGCTGGAAATCATCAAAGGCTTTTGTTGGCATTACTTTCAGAGAAGTCAGAAACTAATGTAATTTTCCCTTTATCATCCAATGGAGCCCAAATTAGTGATATAACAACAGAAAATGTTGACAATATGCAGTAGACTTGTTACCATGTGTAAAAGAAAGGCAGGTTAATGTTTCGGGTGCTTTGTCAGACTTATTTCAGATGTCCACTAGTCACAGACCATTTTTTTGACACTGACAATATGCTGAATTTCTAATAGAAATAATAGCAGTACTTGGCATTTCTGTTGGGAAAGATTTAAGTTTAACATTTAAGTTTAATTAGTTCTGTTCCTTTACTCTTTATACATAATGTACAATTTTGTTGATTATTAATATGCTTAATAGTTCGAGGCTGTGGGGATTTAGGACAGTGGTTCTCTGATTTAAGCTAAGGTGGCAAGGAGAGCATCTGAGCCAAGACCAAGGGCTATGTCACTGAAACAAACAGAAGTGGCTCATTTTTAACAATGGAAACTTGCAGGACTAAATTTATTGGCACCTGAAACTGGGTGCAATCTGTGCAGTGGGCAACCAAGACACGCCAGGACAGAGAGGCTCAAGGGCCATTCTAAATTGGTCCTCTGGCCTCCTCATCAGCAATTTTGGCAAATTCAGATGCAGACTGAGTCTCACAGGTGAGACCAGGGGAAGGAGGGAGGCGAGTCGACAGCAGCAGCAGTCTTGATGTGGAGGTAGGAGGAGCATTCCTGCTCCTCCTGGCTCCACATTAAGGTAAATTTAAAAAAACTTACCTCCAGGCTTCTTCCTCGGACTGCTAAATTTGTCATTGTTGAGCCCGTTTTATATCCAATGTTGAAGTTTGGCCCCTTAAATTTAAAAGTTGTTGAGGCTGCCGCGAAACACGAATTAAGGCTGAATCCATGTGTGGAAAAAGAGAGACTTTAATGCAACTCATGGTACAAAAATGGCTGAAAAACTGCTCCCAGTATTCTCTGGGAAAAATCCTGAGGCCCCGCCCACTCCTGCCTTAAAGGTAAGGTGCTCGATATTTTGTCCATGGACGGAAGAGTGGATAATGCCCGTTTAGGTGGCGATCCGCCACGAAGTGATCTTTAAGAAGTTGGCTTTGCCCGGCTACAGATATATTATAGCTGGTGCAAAGCTCAAGTAATGTCAAAAATTAACTGCAAACAAATCAAAACAGATTAAAGGTTGGCAGAGGCCCATGTGGTTAAATAGGGGTCTAAAAGGCACTACTTGGCACAATGAAATTAGATAGTGGTGAGAATTGGGTTGATTATAAAGAAAGAAGTTGAAAGAGTGGTGCTGTTGGTTAAGGGATAAAGGTTGGCCAGGACCTGAAGTGAAGTCCTTTGCTGTTGTTTAAATAGTGCCATGGATCTTTTACGTTCACCCAACATAAACAGGCATAAGGGTATGAACACGATAAAAGAAGCCAAAAGAATCATCTAAATTTGAGATTGTCAATTGAACTTGTTTTCAAGCAATCAAGCAGGGAGAAATTTTCGGCGCAAAATGGGTGGCACGATTCAAATGAGCACTTCAGACTTTGGTGAGAGAACCGAATCAAATTCAGCATCAACAACAACTTGCATTTGTATAGCGCCTTTAACATAGTTAAAACATCCCAAGGCACTTCACAGGAGTGATTATCAGACAAAATTTGACACAGAGCCACATAAAGAGATACTGGGCTGGATTTTGGGGTCAGTGTCGTTTGTTACACTTGCACTTGCCCATAGACTTTCTATGGGGTTTTACACAGGAAGTTCTGGGTCAGCCAACAATCAAAAGCACGGCGCCCTCCACAGGGAATCTGGGACTTGTGTGAACAGGGCAACCAACTGTGTATCTCCTTAACCAATCAGATTGAAAAATCGTTGATGAGCAGCGCGGAGTCTAATTCAGAACATAAGTAATGTGAGAAATATGAAACATTTTTGTCTAGTTTTAGTTTGGTATCAGCTCCCCTAATTTGGTCATGGTTCACAACCAGTTAAAAGCCAGCTACTATCAGAAATGATGTCCCAGCCTAGCCAATATGTTTTCCATGTTGTGACTTCTATGTATTTATATGCATTTGGATCCTGAATCAGCAGCTGTACTGTACTACCTACACTAGCCAGTAGAGGGTGCCTCACACTTTCCAAAATTATAGACACACATTTAAAATTGATAATCTCTGTCTGACAGTAATTAGTTGATCATATGGTCCTCACATGCATATAACGTGATTTGTTAAAACTAGTTTAGATATTAATGTACAGAAATTTTAAAATAGCTTACTGTAGTTATTTCTGCATCATCACTGCCTGCCTTCGTAGAATCATAGAAGGATACAGCACAGAAGCAGTCCATTCGGCCCATTGTATCTGTGCCGGCGCTTTGAAAGAGCTATCAAATTAGTCCCACTCCCCTGCTCTTTCCCTATAGCCCTGCAAATCTTTCCACTTCAAGGATTTATCCAATTTCCTTTTGAAAGTTATTATTGAATCTGCTTCCACCATCCTTTCAAAAATGAGAAGTCGCACAACACCAGGTTATAGTCCAACAGATTTATTTAATTTTACAAGCTTTCGGAGCAGTTCGCTCCTTCGTCAGGTAAGTTAGCAGTGAGAGAATCTCCCAGAATTCACAATTTAAACACAGACAAAATCTATTCACATCTTTCCCTACATCAAAGAGCACAGCCAAGACAATGAGATGTGTCCCAGGGGGTCCAACGTGTCAAACCACCTGCTGGCTGCATATCCTGTCAATTTGTGTTCTTGTGTTAGTCTTTTTAAAAAAAAACACCTGGGAAGACCGGCCATGATGTCAAGTCACGTTCTGCATCTCCACATCATGACCATCCTTTCAGGCAGTGCATTCCAGATCATAACAACTCACTGCGTAAAAAAATGTTTTCCTCATGTTGCCTCAGGTTTTTTTGCCAATTACTTTAAATCTATGTCCTCTGGTTACCAACCCTTCTGCTATTATGTGGTACTTTATCAAACACCTTTGGAAAGTCCACATACACAACGTCAACCACATTACCTTCATCAACCCTCTCCATTACTTCATCAAAGAGCTCATTCAAATTAGTCAAACACTATTTGCCATGCTGGATTTCATTTATTAACCCATATTTTTCTCAGTGCCAATTTATTTTGTCCTGGATTAATGTCTCTAAAAGTTTCCCCACCACTGACTGGCCTGTAGTTGCCGGGTTTATCCCTCTCCCCTTTTTTGAACAGGGGTGTAACATTTGCAATCCTCCAGTCCTCTGGCACCACCCCCATATCTAAGGGGGATTGGAAGATTGTGGTCAGAGTTTCTGCAATTTTCACCCTTGTGTTCTTCAGCAACCTAGGGTGGCTCCCATCTGGGCCAAGTGACTTTCTACTTTGCGCGCTGCCAATCTTTTTGGTACCTCCTCTTTATCTATTTTTGTCCAATCCAATTTCACTGCTGCCTTATCCTTGACTGTGACCTTGCCTTAGACCGGGGCATTATTTAAAAAGTCAACCAGCCATCGTTTTCTGGTGTCGGTCTGTGGGTCTTGCACCACCCTCGGCACACAGACCCAGTACAAGTCTCTTGCACTCCTACCTATTTTTGGCTCGCTGCTCTACCACTTCCCAGCAGATGTCAGCTTCCAGGCAATCGTTCTCTACAGTGCTTTGCTGAGGTATTCTTGACGTTCTACACTTCCCTTTTCCTCTAAGCTGCCAGTTCAATTTTGACATGGTATGCTGAGTCCTGTATTTCGAGTACATGAACTAATCAGCTGAGTTGCTTTTGCTTTGCAAATTGGTTAACTGTCGGCTGCTTTGTACTTTCCTTCATTATTTTGTTCAATATTTTATCTATCCAGCTGACCCACAAAGACATTTGATGTTGAAACTATCAAATTTCTTCTCTGAAGCTTTTGTCATTGTCAGGTTTCAGGCCATATAGGAGAGTGGATGTGTTCTAGGGAATGGCAACATCAATCCCTAACAATGCATGTCACAGAACTGTAACCACAGAATACTGAAAAAGTCACTAAAATAGGGACAGACCATGGAAATATTTATTTATTTTTTGAAACACTGTCACATTAAAATAGTACTTAAATCTTTTTAATACTTTGCCCAATACGCACTCCCTTGGGACAAGATTTAGTCTTTGTTGTGCCCTGCAAACAGGTGCAGATTGTTTTTTTTAAAGTAGAAAAAGTAACTTGCATTTATATAGTGCCTTTCATGTCCTCAGGATGTTTGAAAGTGCTTCACAGCCTTTGAAGTATTTTTGAAGTGTAGTCACTGTTGTAATGTAGGTAAATGCAGTTGCTAATTTGCGCACACAAACAGCAATAAAATAAATGACAAGAATGTTTTGTGATGTTGGTTGATGAGGTATAACAGGATAGTAAATTGGGTGAAATCAATTCCAGCTGGCTTCTACCAATTCTGCGTGGCGGTTATGCTTGCGATAATGGCCCGGATTTTGCGATCAGCATCGAACGAACGGCACTCGCCATTCATTATGCCTACAGCTGCCCACAGACATTTGGCATTTTGCGCGGCAACTTAGTTATCGGGAGTCCGATACAGCGCGGTGCCTTCTACAGGGGAGCTGGGACCTATGTGAACAGGGCAAGCAACACCTTGTCTTTTCAGCCAATCAGATTGAAGAACCCTTATTGTGGCACTAAACCAGGAGGTGTAAGTTAGAATACTTAATTCAATGTAAAATCATGTACAGAAAGCAAAATAAAGGGAGCGACAGAAAGATGGGATTAAGAGAGATAAGCGACAGAAAAAGTTTTTTTTATTTTTTAAAAATCTCCAACAATAATTAAAATCTGAAGGAATGAGACTCTGTACTTGTAAAGGTAAATTTTCAGTGCCAGAGAGTTTATTTGGTAGTAATCAAGGCTTATCACACTGTTAAAAATTCAATTACTCTTGAATGGACAAGCCTAACTTTTTCTGGCATGATGTTTAGTGGGTATCTAGTGGGTAAGTACTGCAACTTCACGCCCTTCATGTGTTTCAATGTTGAGTCTCTCGGCGAGGTACCAGTGTGGCGAGGCTTGTGGAACAGGGCAAATCAGACAGCAATTTCCTTATTTCTGCATTTAAATGTGCGTGTGCAGACGCTGGAAGTTGCTGTCCAATTTACTCCATAATAACAGTGAGTGCTGATAGCCTCACCGTTATTTCTACTGCAAACTCCAGGCCAATATATTTATTTTAAATGGGTTAACTCTGACATTGACATTTTTAATCAGCATAACTAGGCTTGAGCATTTTCAGGCTATTCCAACATAATAGCATCACATCCAGGCCCAATCCAGGCCTCAGTTGATTTCAATGCACATTTCCATTTGGAAGTCACTAGAAAACAATCAAGAGTGGAAACTCTGGACAATGATTTTTTTCCATCTCCTAACTCGAGCTCCGAGGTCAGTTGTAGTTTACTTGTCTGAAATCAACTAACTAAGAACAGACCAGGGATCAAGCTTGCAATCTTCCTGGGTTGCATGGCTCAAGTTGGTTAATGTATAATTTTCAATGACTTGTTTACTTTGTAGTGGTCCAGACTTCTGGTTTGCTTCAAACTCCAATCTTTAGGTAAATTTTTCGTTTAAATTACTTTGGTGACTAAACTAACTAAACAGTTGGATCATAGTGCTGAACTGATATATTTGGAAAAACAACAACCACCTTCATATAGTGCCTTTAATTTAGAAAAACATGCCGAAACGTAATCAGATGAACATTGATACCAAGCCAAAGAAGGACATATCAGGAGATGTGACTAAAAGCTTGATCAAAGAAGTAGATTTTAAGGAGAGTCTTAAAGGAGGAAAGAGTAAGATTGAAAGGTTTACAGAAGGAATTCCAAATTTTGGGGCCTGGATAGCTGAAGGGACGGATGCCACAGTGGGGTAAAGACAGTTGGGTATGCATAAGAGGCCAGAGATGGAGGAACGCAGAGTTCTTGGAGTGTTGTCAGGCTGGAGGAGGTTACAAAGATAGACAAGAGAAAAGCCATGAAGGGATATGAACACGATGAGAATTTAAAATTGGAGGTGTTGGGGGGGACCAGGAGCCAATGTTGGTCATGGAGCTCAGGGGAGATGGCTGAGCGGAACTTGGTATGGGATAGGATACGGACAGCAGAGTTTTGGATGAGCTGAAGTTTGTGGAGGATGGAAGGTTGGTCAGGAGAACATTGGAATATTTGAGTCTGGAAGTGACAAAGGCATGTATGAAGGCTTTGGCAGCAGATGGGATGAGGCGGGGCAGAGGTGGGCAATGTTAGAGGTGGAAGCAGACAGTCTTTGTGATGGAGAGGATATGAGTCGGAAACTCAGCTGAGGGTCATATAGGTCACTGAGGTAGTGAATAGTCGGCTTCATCCTCAGACAGTGACTGGGCAATGAAATGGAATCAGTGGTGAGGATACAGAATTTGACACTGGCTTCGGTCTTCCCAATACTTAGCTGGAGGAAATTGTGGCTCATCCAGGGCAGGATGTTGATCAAGCAGGCTGACAACACAGAGGTAGTGGAGGGGTCGAGAAATGCAGTGGCGAGGTATGCTGGGTGTCGTCAGCGTACATGTGAACATTTTGATACACAGAATAGATTATTTGAAGTGCATTTGATGTGGATATCAGTACATTTTTTAAGCAACATTATTACTATGCTCATAAAATATCACAGTTCTTAAATAGTATGTATTAATGTTTCTATTAAAATATTTTAAAACAGTAAAATGTCTTGAAATTATAGATCTGTCTATGTCTCCAAAAGCGCTAGCAATGCTCAGTGGTAAGAAGTAAGTTACTATTTAATCTTAAAAGGAAATACTGTTCAAATTCAAAGTTCAGTATAATTAAGTCTAATTTTAAATAAAGCTCTGATGGCTGAGCCCTGGTGGTTTGTATCAGGAAGATAAAAATTCCGATTTGGAGATTGCATGCTGGAATTTAATGGCTGTTAGTGACGTATATTCTAAAATATTTTGATCAACCACTTGGGAAACTCACTGAATGTTACCGGCTTGTTTTCTTGTATATCATTCTGTTCAGTATAAATGGGTCCTCCACCATAATTTTCCCTGTGATTTTATTTTATAAGAATCTGAAGTTGTCTCATGGCATCTTTAGTTATTGTCATTGAAATACTCTTTCTTTGGTTTGCCAAAAGCACAACGTGATGACATAACTCGTAACAAAATGTGTCAGCACATCACAGCGTCATTTGAACTTAAAGGTCTGGATTTACCTGCGGGCATTATTGCTGCCAGAGGTAGGTTGAGGTGGGACTTCCCCATTTGGGGTCAATTAGAGATGCAGCGCAGGATCCTAGTAGTTTCTCCACTCTGCAGAAGGAGCTGTAAGAACACTAGGATCGATACCCTGGTAAGAATATTCATTTAAGGGCACCAGACAAATCCTTAACCCCTTTACCTAAACTCCTCATCAAGGAACCATCTGGGTTTACAACCCAGTCTGCACCTCGGAGGTAATAATACCTGAATTTGGCTCACCAAAGCAATTCAAGAAGAAGGCTCAAGAAGACAATTTCTCGGGGCAACTAGTGGTGGGGAAATAGATGCGGCTTTGCCAGTATCACCTCCATCCTTAGACCAAATGGGGAAAAAAAACTAATGTAGGACATTTTCCGCTTCATGTGGTAAACTACAGATTATATACATTTTGGCTAGCAGTATACTGACAGCGTGACAGGCCTTTTCAATACCTACCACCATGGTAGAGGGTGGAATTATGACCAAGAATTAAATGAACGACAAGAAGTGAAATCTCTATTGCAGCCAATCTCAACCTCCTCTCTCTCTCTCCTCACCCCCCCCCCCCCCCCCCCACTCCCACCACCACACTGGATTGAACTCCAGCCATATCAGAAAGTAATTCTAAAAATTTCAAAATCCCATGTGCTATCTCATATATGGACATTATTTGTGCAGTTAATGTCAACCTTAAGCTAGCCTTATTTCTGTCAGATTTTTAAAACTGTAAAAGGTACGCCAGACATGCCTCTGATGATCCTATTCCGGCTCTTGGGTGGTAACTCTTTACTGTCAGCAGTAGCAGTGGAAGTAAATGTTTCTCCTGGAATTCAGTGTTGTCTCTATGGAAAAGTTGAGTAATGGCAGCTGTCCCAATGGCTCAGTTGTTTAATGCACTGCTCAATATTTTCCTAAAAGACAACTCTTTTAGATCATAGATCAGTTATATGTTATCCGGATGTCGGTTTTGAAATAAGTAACATGGTTTGTTAACTTTGAATCTGAAACTGAATTGCTTTGCAAGGAGTGCAGTGGAGGGGGAACTCAATCAAAGGAAAAATGAAAATATATACAGAGGCAATAAACTCGAGAATGTGTCTTTTATTAAAGGATATTTAAAGAATTATTAAAGAAGATGCTTTTCACAATTTTAGCTTAAATAAACTGTTTCATCAATTCAAAAAATTGAAAATATTTCTTCAAATCTTGAGTTTAGGATGTGCTTTATTTTCATGTGGGACCATATCTGTAAATTGATTTCCTAGACAGTGAGCTCCCAATTGTGACCTTGCCATTAGTCAAAGTGACTGAAGGTATTGGACGGCAAGTATCTTGGACCATTTTCGTGCACCTACCAGTGGCTGTTTATGTAGTGACAAGATTATATATTCACTCTTCCAACTATCACATCAAGGAGTCAACAAAATAGAATGCTATTTAAAATGATTTGGGAAATTGATTAAGAAAACTAAAATAATATTTAACAAGCATTTTTTCTTTGAGGTCACACAAGCAATATAATGCATGGTTGATGTTTAGTAAGTGAACAGTATTTGCTTTACTTGGAACAAAAAATGAGGGACCTTGCATTTATAAGAACATAAGAAATAGGAGCAGGAGTAGGCCATTCGGCCCTTCGAGCCTGCTCCGCCATTCAATGAGATCATGGCTGATCTTCTACCTCAATTCCATTCACCGGCCCTATCGCCATATCCCTTGATGCCCTTACTAGTCAGAAATCTCTCGACTTCTGTTTTGAATATACCCAATGACTGAGCCTCCACAGCCCTCTGGGGTAGAGAATTCCTAAGATTCACCACCCTCTGTGTGAAGAAATTTCTTCTCATCTCAGTCCTGAATGGCCTACCCTTTATCTTGAGGCTGTGGCCCCTGGTTCTAGACTCCCCAGCCAAGGGAAACATTCTCCCAGCATCCACCCTATCAAGCCCTGAAATAATTTTGGATGCTTCAATGAGATCCCCTCTCATTCTTCTGAATTCCGGAGAATACAGGCCTAGTTTACTCAATCTCTTCTCATACGACAGTCCCGCCATCCCAGGAATCAATCCCTTTCAGCATCTGCATTCCCCAATCTTTCACCATTTAGGAAATACTCTGCCTTTCTGTTTTTTCTACCAAAGTGGATAACTACATTTATCCACATTATATTCCATCTGCTATGTTCTCGCCCACTCACTGAGCCTGTCGAGATCCCCTTGAAGCCTCTTCACATCCTCTTCACAACTGACACTGCCACCTAGCTTTGTGTCATCAGCAAATTTGGAAATGTTACATTTAGACCCCTCATCCAAATCATTGATATAGATTGTGAATAGCTGGGGTCCAAGCACCGATCCTTGCGCTACCCCACTAGTCACAGCCTGCCATCCTGAAAAAGACCCGTTTATCCCTACTCTTTGTTTTCTGTCTGTTAACCAATTCTCAATCCATGCTAGTATATTACCCCCAATTCCATGTGCCCTAATTTCCATTGCTTTCCATAGTATTGTTTAGGTGGACAACCTAAAATGCTATTGCTGCAATTCAGGAATCACAGTGGAGCTAATAAAGGTTTTTAGGAGAATTCTCACCTGCTAACTCCAATACTGCTATTTTTGAGAATATCATGTAACTTCCTGTCTGTACAGCAGCCTGGCCATTGGAGTGTTAGCAGCAATGAGGCAGTTGAACAGCAGTTTACATGGCTTAAGCAGCCATTTAAATATTGCTGCCAAATGGAGACTTCCCAAGTGAGACCGCTCACTTTAATGATGTTGTGTTAGAGCTACTAATCTAGGCCACAAAACAAATGCTATCCAGACATCTGAAGTGCAACTTCAAGATGGCAATACTAAGATTCTGGTGGTTGCATGGGCATCATTGTATCTGTGATCAGATTCTGTCTGTAATTGCTGCAATGTGCCATTAGATAGGGCTGTAGAGAGTAGCCTTGGACTCTGAGGTGCCATCTTCCAGTTTCCCTTTACTTTCAAATAAGCCTGACACAGATGCTTGATACAAAATGAAAGTATCATGGGTGCTGCAGGCATTGACCTATATGATGCGTTATTGATGATCAGTTGCATGTTAATGGAGTGGAATCCCTTTCTGTTCATGTACACTGTGTATAATGCCTCAGTTCATGATTTGGCCTATGAGCACCATCAGTACCTCCTTGTAATTATGGAATTTAGCAAACTGGTGAAATTGGGCAACCCTGTCAAGCTGCTATTGTTAATCAGTGGAAAAGAAAAGAAACATTGATCCTGTTCAATAAAACATCTGTTTGATACATTTGTGGGACCTTGCTGTGTGCTGATTGGCTGCCCCATTTCCCTGTAACAGTGACTACTCTTTATAAGTATATGTTTCCTACATTACAACAGTGACTACATGTCAAAAAGTACGTCATTGGTTGTAAAGCACTTTGGGACATCCGGTGGTTGTGAAAGGCATTATATAAATGCAAGACTTTTTTTTTCTTTATTTATGAACAGTGAATTGACTGTTGTCCCCTGTGATAGCCTGGAAGGAACTGCAGGTTGCTTTGAAGGCCTTATGACCATGATGGCCATGGGCAGTGTCATCCTTATGCTCAACACTATCTGCAGCTCTCCTTGAATCAGCTTTGTAATAGCCTGCCTTCTAAAACCAAGCCTCTGTACACATTGCTCCTCAGTCATTAGATACTCAGAGATGAGCAAGGCCATCAGCCCATCATGATAAGCAATAGACCTCCAATTGCATGTAGAACTAGCCTAATCCAAAATCTGTGCATTATAGCACATCACCAGTTGAAATGTCTTACAGCAATTTCATCATAAACATTCAGCAGATGGGAATCTTGTAAACAGAATCTCCTAAGTTGCTGTCCAGTATCGCTGATATCACGGTCAAATTGCAGAAATGCACACTTGTATTTTAATTTTTCATGTGTGATTGTGGAGTTTGTTTCACGATTATCCTAGTAAAATAAAGAAGTTTCTTTTTTACATTTATACAGCCCCTTTCACAACCTCTGAACATCCCAAAGCGCTTCACAGTCAATGAAGTACTTTTAAAGAATAGCCACTGTTGTAGGGAAATGGGGTAGCCAATCAGCACACAGCAAGGTCCCACAAACAGCAGTGAGATAAAAAACCAGATCATCTATTTTAGTGATGTTGGTTGAGGGATAGATATTGGCAAGAACACTAAGAGAACTCCCTTGTTCTTCTCTGAACAGAGGGACTTTTATGACTGCTTGAGAGGGCTTGGATTAATGTCTCATCTGAAAGACAACAGCTCTGCCAGTGGAGCATTCCCTCAGTACTGCACTAGATTATGTGCTCAAGTCGCTGGAGTGGGGCTTGAAGCCACAACCTTTTGACTCGGAGGTGAGGGTGATACCAATAAGCCATGGTTGACAATATTGATTGTTTGGAATTTTCTAAATGCAGATTTCTGCCTGGATCAAAACTTATGTGTTGGCAGGCTTGATAATTGAATTACCAGAAGCAAATTACAAGCCATAAATCAGCAACTGGATGTGACCATGTCTCTTTTCCATTGAAGAGAGGAAGCATCATTTCAGTCCTGTATTCAGAAATAACAAATGGTACAATAGTGTAATAGTTATGGTACTGCACTAATAACCCAGGGTGGCAATTTCAAATCGTACCATAGCAAGTTGTGAAATTGAATTCAATAAATCTAGTAATTTGTAGGCTGACACCAGGGAAAAGAAATGATCACAAAAGCTGCTGGATTGTGGTAAAAACCCAACTGGTTTGCGAATGTCCTTCAGGGAAGGGAACTTGCTACTTCGACCTGGTCTGGCTCATATATGATTGCAGTCTCACACTTTGTGATTAACTCTTATGCCTTCTCAAGTGCTCTAGCAAGCCACTCTATTGTAAAAACAATTATTGCCAAGAAGGTTAATCACCACCTTGTCAGTGGTGGGTAGTAAATGCAGCTCACATCCCAAGAACAAATAAAAAAAAACTTGAATAAAAGGCTATGGACAAGTCAGTCTAGCATTAACTGAGAGACAATATGATTAATTGTTTAATTCCCAACTGAGGTTTTTGCTCTTTAATTTGGGGAGGGGATGGAATCTATCTGTTGCAGAGCAGTTGTGTATATCACTGTAACACTTCTCCAGGTATCTGGGGTTACAGGCTTTTCTACATCCTTGCTTCAAATATTTACAACAAATCCATAAAGGAGCCACAAGATCCTCCGGCTTACTATTTCATGCCAACAGGTAGTTGTTGTAACATTCAGGCCTGATTGATCTGGGAAAATTTTATATACTATTCATGAGCTTCTGCTGTTGCTGAGTAAATCTTAAGTGCCTGCTTTGCCTAGTGAAGTCCATCACAGAGTGGTTGCATTAGTCAATGTGACAAATTCTAAAACTGAAAAGCAAAAGAACATTTTCTGAGATCTTCAGCTATCATCACCGGCTACGCTACATTGCGACAAAGCGCGACAGTAATTTTTCTCCCACCCACCTGAGTGATGGCATAAAGGGCTCAGCCAAAATATAATAATGAGTCTGACCCCTAGAAATCGGCTGAGATCAAGGGTACAGGCATGTGGCCGATGGAAGTCCTTTTACCCCCACCATTGCGGCAAAGAGGAAAATCTGCCCTAATGAATTTGTCTACTTCCCCAAAAACAGCCAAATTAAATTTTTTTTTAAAAAAATCGTTTAGGGGATATGGACGTCACTGGCAAGGCCAGCATTTATTGCCCATCCCTAATTGCCCTCGAGAAGGTGGTGGTGAGCCGCCTTCTTGAACCGCTGCAGTCCATCTGGTGAAGGTACTCCCACAGTGCTGTTAGGGAGGGAGTTCCAGGATTTTGACCCAGCGACGATGAAGGATCGGTGATATACTTCTAAGTCAGGATGGTGTGTGACTTGGAGGGAACTTGGAGGTGGTGGTGTTCCCACGCGCCTGCTTCTTGAACCTTCTCCTTCTAGGTGGAAGAGGTCGCGGGTTTGGGAGGTGCTGCCGAAGAAGCCTTGGCGATATTTATATAGTGCCTTATCATAGAGAATGTCTCAAGGCACTTCACAAAGAGTAAGGGAATGGATGCATTCTGCAAACTCATATACATTAACACTAGCCACCAATTGAAACCTTTCCTGATGTCTGATGGACAGTAGTTGGAGTTTACAGATCAAATATCCATTGTCCTTCAATGGACCAGTAATTCTGTAATCATCTAGAATAAAGCTTCTATATTCAATTAAATTACATACCTGTCTGCGTAATAGCTTGTGCTCGTTGAAAATGTGGATGAATCAGGACCGATTGTGTTTGATAAACTATCCAGTCACATACAAAGGCTTCTGGTTCGGGTTTCCCGACGTCCGGACACCACGCCAGGTAAGTGTGGCGTGTTGTGAGTCTGCTGTAATGTTTCTGGATTGATGACAGCTGCAGAAGTGGTGTGAAAGATCCAATGGTGCACTGGTGAGTCTCAGAGGTAAGAAAATGTTGGGAAATGCATTTTTAATACATTTACACATTTCTTTAGGTTACAAGTTTTGATATCCATGTCTAGTGCCACCTCATTGGGAGAACCTCTCTCACCCGTGACAGATCGCTTCTGTCACCTCACCTGCAGCTGCCATCTGTTCCAGCCTATGGAGGGAGTCATTGGAGAGCCTGGGTGCAAGAGTTCACCTTTGTACAGTGATTGTCAGTGTTTGCAGCACCTCAATGCTGTCAAACACTGAGAAATCAGCTGTCAAAAAAAATTGTGCATGGTCCCTTTAAGAAAACCGGCAGATCATGCGTCATCAAATGACGTCATCTGACCGGCTTCCTCTTAATTGGCCGGCAAGCCCGTAGGGCGGGCTTAACAAGGTCAATCAACGTAGAATCACGTCTGTGGGCCGGATGCAGTTGGGGGCAGGACTGGAACCCGGAAACCACCTGACCCGCACTCAACCTGCCTCCATTGAAAAAATCGCGGCCTATATGTACGTTAATGGGCGACTGGTCCAGTAGAACACAGAAAGTTCTATTCATGAATACTGGGATTAGAAAGATTTAAAGTAGTCACCTTTAATGAATCAGGGGTTTGTGCCAGCAGTTATTGAATGTCTGCACACCATTTAATTAACCCAGAATTATTTTATCAATTAATGGTATTCACAACTGTGATGTTTCATGAAAGGTTTGCTTCTCCCTGAAGAATATGGTGGAAATGTTTTCATTTTGCTTTGTTCATTCATGGGATGTGGGCGTTGCTGGCAAGGCCAACATTTATTGCCCATCCCAAGTTGCCCTTGAGAAGGTGCTGGTGAGCCGCTGTGAGGTGAAGGTACCCCACAGTGCTGTTAGGGAGGGAGTTCCAGGATTTTGACCCAGCGACGATGAAGGAACGGCGATATACTTCCAAGTCAAGATGGTGGCAGGTAACATTCGCGCCACAGAAGTGCTAGGCAATGACTATCTCCAACAAGCGAGAGTCTAACCACCTCCCCTTGACATTCAACGGTATTACCATCGCCGAATCCCCCACCATCAACATCCTGGGGGTCACCATTGACCAGAAACTTAACTGGGCCAGCCACATAAATACTGTGGCAACAAGAGCAGGTCAGAGGCGAGATATTCTACGGCGACTGTCTCACTTCCTGACTCCCCAAAGCCTTTCCACCATCTACAAGGCACAAGTAAGGAGTGTGATGGAATACTCTCCACTTGCCTGGATGAGTGCAGCTCCAACAACACTCAAGAAGCTCAATACCATCCAGGACAAAGTAGCCCGCTTGATTGGCACCCCATCCACCACCTTAAACATTCACTCCCTCCACCACCGGCGTACCGTGGCTGCAGTGAGTACCATCTACAAGATGCACTGCAGCAAATCGCCAAGGCTTCTTCGGCAGCACCTCCCAAACCCGCGACCTCTTCCACCTAGAAGGACAAGGGCAGCAGGTGTATGGGAACATCACCACCTCCAAGTTCCTCTCCAAGTTACACACCATCCTGACTTAGAAGTATATCGCCGATCCTTCATCGTCACTGGGTCAAAATCCTGGAACTCCCTCCCTATCAGCACTGTGGGAGTACCTTCACCACACGGACTGCAGCAGTTCAAGAAGGCAGCTCACCACCACCACCTCGAGGGCAATTAGGGATGGGCAATAAATGCTGGCCTTGCCAGCGACGCCAACATCCCATATACGAATAAATTAAAAAAAAGATGGTGTGTGACTTGGAGGGGAACTTGCAGGTGATAGTGCATGCACCAGCTGCCCTTGTCCTAGGTGGTAGTGGTCATGCGTTTGGGACGTGCTGTCAAAGAAGCCTTGGCGAGGTGCTGCAGTGCATCTTGTAGATGGTACACACTGCAGCCACGGTACGCCGGTGGTGGAGGGAGTGAATGTTTAAGGTGGTGGATGGGGTCCCAATCAACCGGGCTGCTTTGTCCTGGATGGTGTCGAGCTTCTTGAGTGTTGTTGGAGCTGCACTCATCCAGGCAAGTGGAGAATATTCCATCACGCTCCTGACTTTTCCCTTGAGGATGGTAGAAAAGCTTTGGGGAGTCAGGAGGTGAGTCACTCACTGCAGAATACCCAGCTGCTGACCTGCTCTTGTTGCCACAGTATTTATGTAGCTGGTCCAGTTAAAATTTCTGGTCAATGGTGATCCCCAGGATATTGATGATGGGGGATTTGGCAATGGTAATCCCATTTGAATGTCATGGGGAGGAGGCTAGATTCTCTCATTGGAGATAGTGATTGCCTAGCACTTGTGTGGTGCAAATGTTTCTTGCCACTTATCAGCCCAAGCCTGAATGTTGTCCAGGTCTTGCTGAATGCGATCATGGACTGCTTCATTGTCTGCGGAGTTGCGAATGGAACTGAACACTTTGCAATCATCAGCGACCATCCCCACTTCTGACCTTATGATGAAGGGAAGGTCATTGATGAAGCAGCTGAAGATGGTTGGGCCTAGAATACTGCCCTGAGGAACTCTTGCAATGATGCCCTGGGGCTGAGATGATTGGCCTCCAACAACCAGAACCATCTTCCTTTGTGCTAGGTATGACTCTAGCCTGTGGAGAGTTTTCCCCCTGATTCCCATTGACTTCAATTTTACTCGGGCTCCTTGAAACCACACTCGGTCAAATGCTGCCTTGATGTCAAGTGCAGTCACTCTTGCCTCACATCTGGAATTCAGCTCCTTTGTTCATGTTTGGACGAAGGCTGTAATGAGGTCTGGTGCCGAGTGATCCTGGCGGAACCCAAACTAAGCATCGTTGAGCAGGTTATTGGTGAGTAAGTGCCGCTTAATAGCAATGTCGATGATTCCTTCCATCATTTTGATGATTGAGAGTAGGCTGATGGGGCAGTAATTGGCCAGATTGGATTTGTCCTGCATTTTGTGGGCAGGACATACATGTGTGATTTTCCACCTTGTCGGGTAAAATCCAGTGTCGTAGCTGTACTGGAACGGCTTGGCTAGAGGCGCGGCTAGTTCTGGAGCACAAGTCTGCAGAATTATAGCCAGGATGTTGTTGGGGCCCATAGCCTTTGCTGTATGCAGTGTGCTCAGCCATTTATTGATGTCACGTGGGGTGAATCGAGTTGGCTGAAGACTGGCTTCTGTGATGATGGGGACCCCAGGAGGAGGTTGCAAACGCCTTGTCTTTTGCTCTCTCATGCTGGGCTCTGCCATCATTTGAGGATGGGAATGTTCATGGAGTCTCTTCCTCCCGTTAGTTGTTTAATTGTTCACCCCTATTCACGACTGGATGTGGCAGTACTACAGAGCTTTGATCTGATCCGTTGATTGTGGGATCGCTTAGCTCGGTCTATAGCATGCTGCTTCCGCTGTTTAGCATGCATGTAGTCTACAGGAGATCAGAGTGTGCAGTGGATTATTAGCCTGTAAGACTGGAAGTACTCTCTACTTCCATTTTTAGGAGTGAGGGAATAGTGGGCAGAAATGTTCCCTTTCAACAGTCTGAAACCCACAGCGCTCAGACTTGCAACATTTCCTTTGACATTTTGAACTGCCACAAGGAAATGGTGCAAGTCTTGATGCCGTTAACACTCCCCTTTTTATTTAATAAATGAAACAACTGCCTTATTTTAATTCCCAATGATTGTTCTGGAATCCTCCCAGTCTTCACACTGAAACATTCCAAAACTCTGAGTTGTTTGCGCATTGTATAAAATTTATGGACTGCTCGCAACAGACTCAAGTCACTTTGCCACTGGCCCTGAAGTTATGCTGTGGAATACCAGTGCATGAATGCTTAACACATTTGTCTGAAATTCCTCTTTTCAATATTTTAGCTGATGCATAAACCCATTTAATTGAAACAGGTAAATGGAGGAAATGTGGTGATTTAATTATAGGGTTTGTGTTTGGGAACACTGAATTCAAAACATCATCTTTGCTTTCCCCCACTCCTCGGTATCTCCTGTTTTCTCCCCTCCTTTTCTAAGAGCACTGCTTCATACTGGGGTGCAGTTCTACTGCACTGGGCACTCTCCATTACTTCATCCAAGTGGGCATGTCTGAGTCTTGATGGGATATTCCACTGCGAGGATGTCCAGAACAGAACCTGGTTCTGTCCTCCTCCATAACACAAAGGCATACTTTGCATGAGAAGTCGCTGGAGTGAAAAATTCAAACAGGAAATGCTGGAAATATTCAGCAGCTCAGGCAGCATATGTGGAGAGATGATGGTGAAAGGAAATGGTAATGGCACAAGTAAAGAAACAAAAGATGAGTCTCGAGGAGGTGTGAATGGGAATATCAGAATCATCAGCAATAGCTGCCGTCCCAAAACATGGGGGCAGAGGTTATGATATGAAATTGTTGAACTCAATATTGAGTCTGGAAGGCTGTAAGTCTGAAAGTGCCTAATAGAAAGATGAGGTGCTGTTCCTTGAGCTTATGTTGAGCTTCCTCGGAACAAAAATGAGAAGTCGCACAACACCAGGTTATAGTCCAACAGATTTATTTAAAATTACAAGCTTTCGGAGCTATCGATCGCCCCCTCTTCAGGTAAAGTTACAATGAGTGAATCTACAAAAGTTCACAGAATATAAACACAGAAAATGCAGAGATACAATCTTTCCTTACATCAAACAGTGTAGGAACAGTGTAGGAAGCCGAGGTCAGAGTGGGAGTGGGGCGGCGAATTAAAGTGACAGGCGACCGGAAGCTCTTGGTCACGCTTGCAGACTTAACGGAGGTGTTCTGCAAAATGGTCACCCAATCTGCATTTGGTCTCCCCAATATTTCTTTACTTGTCCCATTACCATCTTCTTTTGCCTTGCACCATCATCACTTTTGTCGTTTAATCTCTCCTGCCTTCCACCCTATCACAGACCTTCCCTTTTGTTCTTTCCTTCCCTCCCCGCTTTCCCTGCCTCTGGACTTTGCTTAAAACCTGTTACATCTCTAACCTTTCTCAGTTCTGATAAAAGTTCTTCGACCTGAAACATTGGCCAGAATTTTCACATTGCAGAGAGTGAGGGTTTGGGAGCGGGTCGGCAGTTAAAAGCGCTGAAATTGACAGCAAGTCGGGAACCTGCGACTTCCGCGTTTTACTGGGGCACGTTTCGAAGCGTGCCACGGACCCGTTCGGGAGAGGCGGGCAACCTCATTGAGGTAGTTAACTGCTCGTTTAGAGACGCTTAACAGCCTTTTTAGCGTCGGGTTTCAACTTTAACTGGTTACGCACAGGATTCACGGACCCCGGGAACCTCGCCTGTGAAGGCAAGGTGGGAGCTCAGTGGCCATTGTGCTACTTCGTTAAGTGACAGCTGGAAAAAGCACATAAATACACAAACTTTACACCTGCTTCCTTGCCTAAGGGAAAGGTTCTGGCTGACAGCACTTTGTGCAGAGATTTTGATTTCAGGAGTTTGCAGGTGATTTCTGCAACCTCGGGGAAGCCACTCTCACCACATTACTAGTCACTCTCACTGCATTGGAGGATTGTGCCTCTGATCTCCACTCTACCTGGCATCTATCAGATCTTATGCTATCTCACCTTGGACCTCCGATTTGGACCAAGATGAGCCCCAGCACCAACAACACCAGCCACACCAACAACACCAGCAGCAGCAACAACACCAGCAGCAGCAACAACACCAGCAACCTTCTTCTCACCGACCTGATGCTCCAGAGGAGCGTTACGATCAGCATAGGGGTGCACCTCGCCGGAGGCGATACCCCCAACACAGGATATACAGGCAGAGGATGAGCTTCCTGGACATGACTGAACAGCAGTGTTTCAGGAGGCTCAGGCTATCATGCCAGGTTGTGGCAGACATTTGTAGCTTGCTGGAACAAGAGCTGCTGCCTAGAGGACCTGGTGGACACGCCTTACCCGTGACGACCGCCATAGTCACCACTGCCCTCAACTTCTTCACCTTAGGCTCCTTCCAGGGATCTGCAGCAGACGTTTGCAGGATCTCTTAGTCGCCCACCCACAAATGCATCACACAGGTGAACGATGCCATGTTTCGCAAATCAGCCACTTATGTAAACTTTGCCACTGATGACGACAGTGTTACTGAGCGGGCGCTCAGCTTTGCGACTCTCGCTGCCTTCCCACAGGTGCAGGGCATCATCAACTGCACACATGTGGCCATCAAGGCACCCCACATCACCCAGGAGTGTTCGTGAACCGGAAGGGCTTCCACTCCCTCAATGTGCAGTTGTCTGCAACCATAAAAAGATTATCATGCATGTGTGTGCCAGATTCCCTGGCAGCTGTCATGACTCTTTCGTGCTGCACCAGTCCACCCTCCCTCAGCTCTTGCACCTCAAAACAGACTTACCGGCTGGCTGCTTGGAGATGAGGGCTATTCACTGAAGACGTGGCTGATGACACCCTTGAGGAGGTCAAGCAATGAGACCAAGGAGCGATATAATGAAAGCCACATGTCCACTATATGTGTCATAGAGAAAGCAATTGGCATGCTGAAGATGTGCTTCAGATGCTTTGACAGATCTGGGGGGGCCCTTCAGCATGCACCAGCCAGGGTCTCCAGAATCATCGTCGTTTGCTGCGTGCTGCATAACATAGTGCAGCAGCGAGGATTAGAGTTGCTGGCGGAGCAAGGCGCAGAGTGCACAGACTCTTAGGAGGAGGAGGAGAAACATGAGGTGGAGATGGCACCAGCAGCAGTGCAAACTGCTGCCCGAGAGACTCGGGATGGCCTCATCATGGCACTTAAGTTGCACCAGTGCACCCATATGGCTCCCAGATGCTGTGCCAGCTTACCCCCAACCCCCGCCCTCCCACCAACACCACAAAGCAGTCCTAAAATGACCAAACCATTCCTGTCAACCAAACATCCATTGCTCGAGGTTAAGTAATGTCTCACCGTTCACTCCAAGTGACAAAGCCACTTCCCAGGTAGCAGGCAAAAATGCACAAGACTGGAAACTAGTGAAAAGAAATAAATTTATGTGCATGATAAATAGAACTTTATGTGCATGATAAATAGAACTGAAACTTAACACTAACATTCTGGTAAACACCCATGTGCATACCCTTGTGCATCTACGATTGTGTCAATTTTCTTTTCCCAGTGCTTCTACAATGTGCAACCCCTGTGGCTTCAGCAGAGGTAGAGGCAGGCTGTTCACTTCCCTGCTGTGACTGCTTTGACACTTTTGGCGGACGTCCTCTGGGTTTTGGAACCTGTGAGGGCCCCGCCAAAGAATGCTCCTCCTGCAACTGTGCAGGGGCAGACTCAGCCATCGGGATTCGAGGCAGCATGTGGGGCTCTGATTGAGGGGGAGGCAATGGGGAGAAGTGGAAGTACTTTGAGCAGAGCCCCCATTTCCATATCCCCTCTCCCTATCATCCCTCTCATGGGCCACCCACACTTACCTGCTAGCAAGGACAGTATCTTGTTGCACATCAGTGGCGATGAACGCCCAAGTCTATGTTGGTAACCCTCCTAGAGATGAGATCAATGAGAGTCTGCTACTTGTTGTTCACAGCAAGCATGTTCTTGTTCGACTGGCGCATTTGCTGTTCCATGCAGGTGGCCATTCTTTCCATGGAACAGCACATCGTCGCCATCGCCTGCGAGATGGTGCTGCTCATTTTGGAGATGGACTCCTCCATTCTCTGTACAGTCATGCACATCGCGGCTGTAAAAGCTGCCAAAGTCTCGCGCATTTGTTGCTGCTCCTCCAAGATCACCCTCTTTGTCGATGGCCCCCGAGGTTCAGCATCTGCATCCAGCTGAGCAGAGCATGGAGTGTCCTGCACCTTCCGGCGAGGACTCTTCACTGCTGTCCCTGTCTCCAGCATCTTGCTCACTTGTGATGTGTGAGACACCAGGTGACAACACTACTCTATGTCTAGTATGACCCTCTCGGGAGTCGTCTTCCTCCTCCAGCTGGACAGTGACGGGGGGGCACTTGATGGACCTGTGAGAGAGTAAAGCTATGAATTAGAAGTCTTGGGATAAAAATGTGTAACGTTACCATTCTGCACATGATGACATTTCACTGGCGCTGACATCAAGTCACCATGAGTGACTGTTGTATGCCATGTGGCTGTATGATATTCAATTCTGTCACCAGGTTGCTGGGAGGTCCCACTCTCTCTGTCTCCCACCATCAGCAGCTCTGCAACTCGATTTATTTGTAGCACCTCCCCCTCTGCTGGAGTCAATGTGCTATAAATTGGAAGGCCACCTCCGCTTCTTTGCCTCTCCCGGATGTTCTGTGCTCTCTTCTGCAAGGAGTGAAAGAAGATAACTTTGAGTGAGAGTGATGGAATGAGTGTAATGGATGGATGGGCTACATCCGTAGAGGGTGACTATGAGGAAGTGGCGTGACAATGCCAAATGGCCTCCTTCTGTGGCGTTACTTCCTATGATTGCATTAGGATGAGGGTGAGTGTCCGTGGCGGTTAGTCAGATGGGGTTGTGAGTAGGCGTGAGAGAGTGAGGGATGGGTGCACCTTGCAAGGTAGGTTGGTGTGAGGATTGACGTGCAGGAATAGGCTTGGGAAGGCAGAGTGATGGGGATGTAGTTGAATGTGGCATTGCACTCACCTTTCATGACCTCATGAGATCATTAAATCTTTTGCAGCACTGTATCCAGGAGCGGCTGACTACAGCCCTGCTGCTGACCTCCTGGGCGATCTCCAACCATGCCCTCTTGGTCTCAGTGGATGGTCTCTTGCGCCCGTTACCAGGGAACAGGATGTCCCTACGTGCTCTGACTCCCTGGAGCAGGACTTCCAGGGAGGAGTCGGAGAATCTGAGCACTGCCTTCTGCCGTTTGTACTCCATGCATCCCTCAAGCCTCGCTCTTCAATGTCTCACCAACCGCACCTCTCCCAAAGACTTGTGATGCTCCTTCAACAACCTTCAAATGTGATGTGTGGAAGGCCCCTTTAAATATCTGAGCTCAAGGTCAGACCCGTTCCATTTAATTGGCCGGGGAACCCGCATGCCTAACTCAATTGATCTAATTCAGTTAAAGACAAAGTGGACAGCGCGCTGCTGAGAGGTTCGTGAGGCCAATCCGCTACGCACATCATTCCCCCCCCCGCTCCCCCCGCGCCCCCCCCTGCCCCAGCACCCGACTTGCCTCAGGTAAAAATTCCGGCCATTAACTCTGTTTCTCTTTCCACCGATGCTACCTGACTTGCTGAGTATTTCCAGCATTTTCTGTTTTTATTTCCGATTTCCAGCATCTGCAGTATTTTGCTTTTTTATCAGGAGTGGTAAACTTGTGCTGAAGGATCAGAAATCTGTACTGTTTCAGTTCATAAAAAATATATAACGTAGAGATTCTTATTAGGAATGTGTAGCTTGCCAGTATTGTAATAAGTTGAAAAGTGCCTTCAGCTGGGAGAGTTGGTCTGCTGTCTTTGTTTTTCTGTACTAAATTGAGAAAACCAAATCACTGGTTAAAATCTGGATTGATTTTAGGCTGTTTCCTGTCGAGGCAAATGATTTGAATGTTCTCTCAGACCAGAATATTAGTTGTCTGTTAAGAAAGAGAGCTGTTAATTGTGAGGTCTATTTCAAATGGTGGTCCTGTTTACTAGACTTGCCAAGCTGTGAGCCAGTTTCTGAGAGCTTGTCCTGGTACCTTTGAAGCCTAAATTGATTGACAAGTCTGTAACTGCAAGAAATGTTTCATATTGGGTTAGCTTTGATTAATTGTGAAGGGATTTTTCTATCAGCTTGACATCAAAAGAGAAAAGAAGCTTATAAATCAGCTGTGTCCCCATGCTCTTTAATTCCCTTCTTACCGTATCATCAATTGAGTTGGAGGTAAACAAAGGACTCATGATTTGCCTTTTTAATGTAGAAGCTTTTTTTTACTGATGTATGATCCAAGTTATGAGAATTACTTTGGCTTCGGTACTTTCACTATAACAAACTCTAAGCTAAGCAAAGTATTGTAACTTATATAGCTAACTCTGCTGTTTTGATAGTAGCCATGATGTGGAGATGCCGGTGTTGGACTGGGGTGGACAAATGTGAGAAGTCGCACAACACCAGGTTATAGTCCAACAGCTTTATTTGAAATCACAAGCTTTCGGAGCGCTGCTCCTTCGTCAGGTGAAGTCTGACGAAGGAGCAGCGCTCCGAAAGCTTGTGATTTCAAATAAAGCTGTTTGACTATAACCTGGTGTTGTGCGACTTCTCACATCTGCTGTTTTGGACCTTGCTTCTGTTTAATACAACTACTAAATAAATCTGATTCTTAGTTTTAGTAAAGAGCTGGCGCAGACACGATGGACTGAATGGCCTCTCTGGCTAAACTTCTATGGTTCTTTGTATTTCAGACTGAGTCACATGCTCTGTGTTTAGAGTCAGTCAAGGGGATCAGGAGCATATAGAGGGATCCTGTACTAATTTTAGTGCAGAACCTCAACCATAAAAAGGATTCACTGTTCACCCAGTGGTGCGATATCCTAGTTATTACACACACAGGATAACCTATTGGAACATAGGGAATAAGGGCTTGCCTATAGAAGCAGGCTTTTGTGTTGGACATAAGTAAAATGTATCTCGAGTGAGACCAAATCATAAAACCTAACTGAAAAATTGAAGTGCCAAAACCTGAGAGATGCACACTCTGGCATTGTCTGACATATTGCAACACTCCAATAGCATGGTCTCTGGCTGTCCTTTTGTTTCGGGCAATATAGTATAACTGAACCTAAAAAATCTTCATAAGGTACAACATATATATTTCAAGTGCTGTGCATAGATTTACTGTGAAAGAAAGACGGATTACATCCTACAACATCCTTGCCATTGTACAAATAAATATGGATCTAAAACTCACATTTGACAACCTTTAGTATTCAGTAGAAACACCTAACTACTCATGTTTGAAGTTGCTGCCTGCAGTGACCTGAACTTTGTAAACTGTTCAAAAATCATATACAACGGAAAAAAACACTTGATGGATTATAGATGTATCTTGTACAAAGTATCATCTGGATTGTCTCAAATATGTTTATTTTTTACATTTAAAGCTGCTGAATGTATAAAAATAATACATTTTATCTTAACCACCACACAAACAGTTGTTTGAAAGAAACAACCACTGCATAGGTCAGTTATGTTCATAATATTAGCTCAAAGCCACTTTTGGTTCCATGTGTTAGTGGTTTCAGACCTGGTAGTGATGTTAATAACATGATACTTGCAGTGCACCAGCTACAAGAAAGGTATCGAGCAGTAACGTGATTTATACGTGGCATTTAGCAATCTTGCTATGGCTTACGATTCAGTGAACGGAACGGCTATAGGAAAAACTCGAAGTTTGGTTTTCCCCCCGAAAGTTTGTCTCAATTGTCAGACAACTTCACAACGATATAAAAGGCAGGGTACTCTACAGTGGGTCTTAATCTGAATCATTCCCTATCGAAACTGGAGTTAAATAAGGATACGTCATTGCACCCATCCTTTCTGCTACTTTCCTACGGCTTTTCTATTTCAAGCTTCTGTCAATCTGTCTTGCAGCGTGGAAATCAAGTACTGACGAGATGGAAAGCTTTTCAATCCAATGCGCTTAGAAGCAAAGACGAAAGGTCTAGCCATTATCGTCATCGATCTTCACTATACTGACGACTGTAAAATTGGGGCTCCGTCTGCCAGCAAACTTCAAACGATCCTTGACAGCTTTTTTGAAACCTACAATCTATTTGGACCATCTTTTAATATTTCCAAAATTGAAGTGCTTTGTCAACCTGCACCTAGTACTCTGGCTTGTCCCTCATCAATAACCACCAATGGTACGATTCTAGAGAATATCGACCTTTTGCATACCGTGGTAGCCAACTCTTGCGAATTAATCACGAGACATGCGATTTTTAATAAAAATTTACGCCAACTTGCAATCTCGCGAGTCGGCTGTGAAAAGACATGATTTTCCTTCTGGAGAAAAGGGGGGATTTTGAACTGCGGGGGAAAAAGCTTCAGATTTGAATCCAACCGACCCCACGCGTGCATTGAAACCATTAGGGCCAATAGGAGGAAGGGACGAAAAAAGATAGCCAATCAAAAATAGCCTTCCAGGCGTGGGCCCGGTCACGGCGGTCACATGACCGTGACAACAACAGAAAATGCTGGAAACACTCAGCAGGTCAGGCAGCATCGTGGAGAGAGAAACAGAATCAACGGTTCTGGTCCTCAGAACTGGAAAAAGTTGAAGATTTTTAAGCAAGTGTGGGGTAGAGAAAGTGACAGTGCTGTGCATTGGTTGATGGTTTCAGGAAGAATTTTTTTTGTTGGTGGAGAATGCGATCAGTAAAAGACAATTATAATCAGTGTGAAAGCTGCTTTAAATATTTTAAAACTGCCGGAGCCGAGGACGAGCGGCTAAATGAACAAGTGGAGGATAAGTGTGCAGCAAAGTTTGGCAATTTTATTATTAGCATCTAGAATTGGCGGGAGGAGATTCAGAAATTACCGCGGACGCACTGTGAAAATTTCAGAGATACCCGCCGGAACGCGGCACTTGTACCAGTGAAGCCTCCTCTTTAACGGACCGACCACAGACCTGGAAGTGGCACCGGAGCAAGAGTGCGCCACATGCTGCTGACCCAGCTCGCTGTCTGTCCCTCTCTCTCTCTCACTGCACAAGCAACCCGTCCCGCACCAACCCTCTCCCCACAACGCCACACCGTGATTGATTTTTTTTTGGAGTGCTTTCTGATCAAAATAAGATGCGCTGTAAAGCGAGACCGCAACAGCGAAAGAGAGAGACATGACGCCAACTAATGATTTCCTCTTCCAACATGAACTCTCTATTAAAGCTCATGAATAGTTTGGCTGGTTCTTAGAGTTTGTCACTAATATGCATGCTCTCTCTCTCAAATGGAGATTGAGGGGTGTGTGCTTATTTTTTTAACATTTCTTTTATCAAACGAACTAGAGGGCTCCAGACTTTCAGCTCACGTGGCAGAAAAGTTTTCCAGCACTCTTCACAAATATGCCAGTAAAGAGGAGTCTGGGAGGCACAGAGTGGATTTTTTTTTAATAGTTTCGGAACAGGAGTAAAAAAGCATGGTTTATTTTTTTAAAAAGGTGCATAAATTCCCTTTTAACTTTTAAAAGGGAAAAAAAATTGCCAAGCTATGGGTAAACAGCAGATGAGTGGGACTTATTGGACGGCTCTTTCAAAGACCTGGCACAGGCACGATGGGCCGAATGGCCCCCTCTTGCGGCATATGACCCTAAAACAATACTTAACTTAATTTATGATGCGGAGATGCCGGTGTTGGACTGGGGTGGACAAAAATGAGAAGTCGCACAACACCAGGTTATAGTCCAACAGTTTTATTTGAAATAGAAACATAGAATCTAGGAGCAGGAGTAGGCCATTCGGCCCGTCGAGCCTGCTCCACCATTCAATACGATCATGGCTGATCATCCAAATCCAGTAACCTGTCCCTGCTTTAATCCCCACAGTACACATATCCCACCCTACCCCCGTAACCCCACGTATTTAATTCCCCCTAACATATCCCATCCTATCCCCATAACCCCACATTTTTAATCCCCCCCTAACACTAAGGGTCAATTTATCATAGCCAAATCAACCTAACCCGCACATTTTTGGACTGTGGGAGGAAACCGGAGCACCCGGAGGAAACCCACGCAGACACGGGGAGAATGTGCAAACTCCACACAGACAGTCACCCGAGGTCAGATTCGAACCCGGGTCCCTGGCGCTGTGAGACACCAGTGCTAACCACTATGCCACCGTGTAGCCCGGTCACAAGCTTTCGGAGCTTACGTGGCCCCTTCCTCAGGTGAAGTAAAGAAATACAGAATCGACAAAGCATATATAGATAGAGAACAATGCATATGTAACTTACAATGGCAGACGACTAAATTTAATCATCCTGACTTTATCTGCCGAGGTGTGACAAAAGGCAATCAGGTCAGCCAGGAAGGTACCACATCAAAGACATAGCAAGGTACAACTGAGACAATGAGGTGGAGTTACAGGGGGTCTAATGTGTCAAAAGCTGCAGTCGGTATGTAAAATGATAAACTTTAAAATTTTTACTTTTTTACTGGGAATCACATCTGTGAACAAGCCAACGACGACTCGAGTCTGGATCACGTCATGTATCGTGACATAAACCCAAGATCCCGGTTGAGGCCATCCTCATGAGTGCGGAACTTGGCTATCAGTTTCTGCTCGATGATTTTGCGTTGTCGTGTGTTTCTAAGGCCGCCTTGGAGAACGCTTACCCGCAGATCCGAGGCTGAATGTCCTTGACTGCTGAAGTGTTCCCCGACTGGGAGGGAACACTCCTGCCTGGTGATTGTTGCGCGGTGTCCGTTCATACGTTGTCTCAGTGTCTGCATGGTCTCGCCGATGTACCATGCCGCGGTGCATTCTTTCCTGCAACGTATGAGGTAGACAACGTTGGCCGAGTCACATGAGTATGTACCATGTACCTGGTGGGTAGTGTCCTCACGTGTGATGATGGTATCGGTGTTGATGATCTGGCATGTCTTGCAGAGGTTGCCGTGGCAGGGTTGTGTGGTGTCGTGGTCGCTGTTATCCTGAAAGCTGGGTAATTTGCTGCGAACGATGGTACTTCTGAGGTCAGGCGGCTGTTTGAAGGCAAGTAGTGGAGGCGTGGGGATGGCCTTAGCGAGGTGTTCGTCGTCATCGATGACATGTTGAAGGCTGCGAAGAACATGGCGTAGTTTCTCCGCTCCGGGGAAGTACTGGACGACGTAGGGTACCCTGTTGGTTGTGTCCCGTGTTTGCCTTCTGAGGAGGTCTATGCGATTTAGAGGTGTGACACGCAAGAAGTACGTTTAAACAATACCCGATCAAAGCGTTTCCTCCTTTAAATGCCCAGTGAGGCTGGTGTGAAGACTTTGGAGCTTCTTCCATTTGTTGTTATAAGTTGTTCATGAATCCCAGGTTTGTTGCTCTTGTGAGCGCTTTGCTGCACTGCATAATGCAGCGTTACTCGTCTGCACACCCACAACAACTTTGGCCTCAATCTTATTCAATAGTAGTGGATGCAACTAAACCATAGAGAGCTGAGGCACTTCTGGAGGAGAACAGGATTTTGGTAGGTTTTTAAAATGTTATTTTGCCATGTAAACATTACAGGGCTGTCACCATCAGGAAATGTTGAGTGAGATTTTTAATCAAAAGGAAGTGAAAGATTGCATGCCCATTTGACCATATGGGAGGTGTTTTGTTCATGTAAATAGTTCACACTGTTAAACCAACAATGAGCACACCTTTCGTGGTTTTTGCTTGCTCTTAGTGTCAGTCCTGGAGCACGTTTGTGTTATTTAGCTGCAAAGCTGGCCTGTGTCTGTTCTAAAAGGTCAAATCCAAGTCATTGCAGCTATTTATTACATAGAATATTCATCTCTCACTAATTGCGAGACACGTGATTTTTAATGAAAATTTACCCCAAAACTCTCATGAAGAGAGAGAACCTTAACCCTCTGTCTCTCTCTCAACTCGCAAAGGGTGGTGATTAAATAAATAGAGATTAAATAAAGCCACTAATGAGATTTCTAAACCAAAAAATAGCAACTCATGATTTCTTACCAAATCTCATGATTTTTAAGAGTTTGTCTCGTGATTTATGAGACGGTAGGGTTGGCATTGGGTAGCTATCAAAGAATGCAAACATCAATGAGAAGTTTCAGCACTGCATCAACAGTGCCGCAGCAGGTGTTGGCCACTGAAGACCCGTGTCTTTGATGAAAAAGGACTGGAGGTATCTACAAAGATTAGGAGGATGTTTCCCCTGGCTCGCAAGTCTAGAACGAGGGGTCACAGTCCAGAATAAGGAGTGGAGGTGGAGCGAAGAGGGCTAGTTGTAACTGGGCTACCCTCTCTGAACCCAGCTTACAGAAATACTGCACTCCATCCAACCAACCACCAACCTTTTCACAGACACTCTTCTTCAACCTTCCTAGTCCATGCTAGCACTCTTCTTCCCATCTATTCAACCTGGCGCTCTTCTCCCCCTCCAACCCAGTCAAGCTGATACTCTTCTCTTACTACCCCAGTTCCAACTAGCCCTCTTTGCTCCACCTCCCAGAATTAATGCTGGCACTCTACACTGCTCCCAGCACCAATGGCAAGCATTGTGGCCTCTATATACTGTAGGAGGAAATTCCCGTTGCCGGAAATTCCCGTTGCCGTGAGAGTTCTTGCCCACGTTATCCAGGGGCTGCAATCATGGCCATTAGTGCTGGGAAAGGCGCTAAGAGGAGATGGAACCCTTTCCTGTGCATTAGCCGTGACACTGGGGAGGAGAGGGGACTTGCTGCATTTTTTTTTGGTCAGGAAACTCTGAAATACTGACGAGCCGCAAAATGCTGATCATCAGCATGTATGGCTGCATGGCTTGGGGAAATCCAAAAAGGGAGAGAAAATAAAAAAGACATAGCAGGGTGCATAGCATAAACCCCCTCCTTTTTAAAAAAAAAAATACCTCCCTAGTTCTCTGCTACATACAGGAGTTGAACTATCAAAAGGAAGACACAAGCTCTTATGGACTTTCAGCTGACTCCTATTCCACTCAGCCACCCGTTAAACACCTCTATCGATTTTTGTTTCTATTGAAGTCTGGAAATGAAAATCAGGACGGGTGTTAATGGGTGGCTGAGCCAATATCACATGTTTTACACTATCGTATAAAGTCAAAATGACCCGCATTGTGTCTATAAACATTCAGGAAGTGAGCACTGCAACCTGCACCTGAGTTTCAGTGGAGCAGGAGACTTCCAGAAAAATAGAATTCGGTTGACTTGTGAACAAGGCCCTTGCCATCCGTGATCTTGATGCTGATGCAATCATTCATAATATGCCCTTGACAGAAACCTAGCCGAGGAGTGATGACACCTTCCCCCTTAATGAAGCCTCCCTGCCTGGCTATACCTTTCACCACTTGCCCCGCCCAGACCGTCGCGGTGGCAGTGTGGCTCTCATCATCAAAATCACACCTTGGTCTGTTCCCCTATTCCTCTGGCACTTTCTCCTTCTTTAAGCATCTTACCTTTTTCCACCCCTCTCACCTCTCATTTAAAATCCTCATTCTCTACTGCCCAACCAAGTACCATAAAAATTTTCTCACCAAGATATCTTCTGCTTTCCTTCCTCAGCCTGTGCACTGAGCGACTTCTCATCCTCGGTGATTTCGACCTTCATCTCAATTCATCATGCTCTCTCCTCTGAGATCACTAGCCTCCTATCCTCCCTTAATCTCTCCCTCCGTGTAACTCCCTAACCCATATTTACGGCCACCCCCTTGACCTTGCCATCTCATGTGGCCTCGCTACTCCCATCGTGTCAATCACTGATAAGGCCCTCCCTGATCACTTCATTGTATCGCTCTCCACCCAAATCCCCCTTCCCCTCCCAACCCTACTTCCTTCTGTGTCTGCCCTGGAAAAAGCGCTCTCTCCCAATTCACTTACAACTGCACTTTCAAAATCCCAACTGTCTAGCCTTTGGCCCTCCATTCAGCCCGACATTTCTGCAGCTACCAATCTGCTCAACCACACCATCACCTCACCTTTGATGCCCTACCGGATTGTTGTAAAAACCCATCTGGTTCACTAATGTCCTTTAGGGACTGAAATCTGCTGTCCTTACCTGATCTGGCCTATATGTGCCTCCAGACCCACAGCAATGTGGTTGACTCTTAACTGCCCTCTGCGGTTCAAGAGGGCGACTCACCACCACCTTCTCGAGGGCAATTAGGGATGGGCAATAAATGCCGGCCTTGCCAGCGACGCCCACATCCCAGGAACTAATAAAAATAAAGGTTCCATGCCCCACAGTACCAAAACTGCTCTTATCAAAGATACAAACGACATCCTAAGTGACTGTGCCAAAGTAAACTATCCCTCTTTGTCCTCTGCAACCTGTGACATGGTTGACCACAGCATCCTCCTCCAACGCCTCTCCACGGTCGTCCAGCTGGGTGGGACTGCACTCGCCTGGTTCCATTCTTAACTGTCTATTCGTAGCCAGAGAATCACCTGCAACGGCTTCTCTTCCTGCTCCAGCACCATAACCGCTAGTGTCCCCCATGGATCTATCCTTGGCCCTCTTCTATTTCTCATCTACATGCTGCCCCTCGGCAACATCATCTGAAAACATAGCATCAGTTTCCACATGACGACACCCAGCTCTACCTCATCACAACCTCTCTCGACCACTCCACTGTATCTGAATTGTCAGACTGCTTGTCCAACATCCGATACTGGATAAGCAGAAATTTCCTCCAACTAAATATTGGGAAGATCGAAGCCATTGTCTTCGGTCCCCGCCACAAACTCTGTTCCCTAGCCACCGACTCCATCCCTGTACCTGCCAACTGTCTGAGGTTGAACCAGACTGTTTGCAACCTTGGTGTCATATTTGACCCTGAGATGAGCTTCTGACCACATATCCGCGCCATCACCAAGACCGCCTGTTTCCACCTCCGTAACATCGCCCGACTCCATCCCTGCCTCAGCTCATCTGCTGCTGAAACCCTCATCCATGCTTTTGTTACCTCCTAGACTTGACAATTCCAATGCACTCCTGGCCGTCCTCCCACATTCTGCACTCCATAAACTTGAGGTCATCCAAAACTCGGCTGCCCATGTCCTAACTCGCACCAAGTCTCGTTCACCCATCACCCCTGTGCTCACTGACCTACATTGGCTCCCGGTTAAGCAACGCCTCGATTTTAAACTTCTCATCCTTGTTTTCAAATTCCTTCATGGCCTCGCCCCTCCCTATCTTTGTAATCTCCTACAGCCCCACAATCCTCCGATATCTACGGTCCTCTAATTCTGGCCTCTTAAGCATCCCATATTTTAATTGCTCCACTATTGGTGGCCGTGCCTTCTGTTGCCAAGGCCCTAAGCTCTGGAATTCCCTCCCTAAACCTCTCCGCCTCTCTACCTCCCTTTCCTCCTTTAAGACACTCGTGAAAACCTACCTCTTTGACCAAGCTTTTGGTTTCCTGCCGAAATATCTCCTTATGTGGCTCAGTGTCAAATTTTGTTTGATAATGCCTTGGGACGTTTTACTATAAAGAGCCTTGGGATGTTTTACTACGTTAAAGGCGCTATATAAATACAAGTTGTTGTTGTAAAAAGGGAAAGGAGTACTTCGAGGTCCTGGCTCTCCACTTGATGCGCTACTCACCCAGAGCCCTGGCACCAATATAAAGTGTTTAAAGACTGTAGAGTATAAAGGTAATCAGAGGTTGGCTTCCTCATGCAGAACATGCTGTTTACTTAGAGTGACCATAACCCAACAAAACTTTACTTCTAACTGTACAAACAGCTATGTGTGTCACTGAAATTCTGTCGCACGCCTTTTTGTTTTAGTCCAAATTATCAAAAGGCTTGGATAGCTTGCTTTATCCAATGAGAGCAATTTCAGCACTTGTGCAAATCGAACGACAATTTTAGTAAACTGTTGTTTAAAATTCTTGTACGATATACCTCAATTTAGCTGACAAACGTAATATGCAAACAAAATGATTTAAAGAACACAACTCCATCAAGGACAAAGCAGTTTGCTTGACCAATGCCTGTGCCACTGGACTCAATATCCACCCTCTTCAGAACCAGTGCTGAGGCACTGTTTAAAAATACTAAAACTTAGCTGCAGTAAGGATGAAATACCACAGGAATACCAATAAAAAAGTCTCTTGTGGGATAAATAATCTGAGTGTATTGGAGCAGATTGGGGAGGAAGGTCCTCCATACCATAACAATTTGGAGGCCCCCAAGCTTTTAGGTCTCAGCTGATGTCTCAGTGACCATTTCTTTACCGAACATTATTTTCTCCATAAACTATTTTAGTTGCCTGATAGAGAATACTGCTGACAGCATCTTCAATGACCACTATTGTGAACAAAATTGAAAAGCTCCACCACTATTAACCCCTCACATTACTTCAACTTTCTTATCTTAAAAGGTTTCCACTTGTTTAATATTTTGCATACACCATTGTTAGAATTCATAGATGTAGAAATTCGTTTTGGCTGCATAACTGATGGCGTACACATAATGTGTGCCCGAACCGGGAGACACCATGTTCGCCCAAAAATTGGGCCTCGGGCCTCTTTGAAATAACTGGGGTGAGCTGCCGGCGCCTGTCACGTTTCCAGAGGCAGTGCCTATTTAAATTCGGGCCTCCTGCCTTGCCAGCAGTGGCTGTCAGGTAAGTCTCGGGAGGTGTGTCGGGGGGAGACGGCAAGTGAACGAGAGGACAGTGATCGTGGCTGGCAGTGATCTTCAAGAGTGCTGTGGAGCTGGGAGGAATGCTGCTCTTCCTGGCTCCATATGAAAAACAACTTGCCTTTTGTTGGCAGCCGCTTGTTAGGCTGCATCCACAGCGAGAAAACCTCAGTGGACCAGGCCTGGCACCTGCTCCGCTCAGGGCAGCCTGATTTCAGGATGGGATCCTAAAACAGGAATTGCACCACTCATTAGCATATGAAAGGAGCCTAATGCCTGTTTTAGGCAATTGCAAAGAATGCCTGAAAAATTGCCCAACCCGATAGGGGGTCGGATGCATTTCAGGCATCTTTGGGGTACAGGACAGACAGTTGGACCCTGAAGGGAGAGTCATTAGAGCAAAGCCTGATCTTGCTCTCACCCACTGTATAGTTTCCAGGAAGGGCCACTGTTAAGTGATCTGGAATCCTGGCTGGGGCTAAATGTAGCATCCCTGTTACCAATAGGAGCCCAAGATCAGCTAATTCAGTGAAGACTTAGGTTTGAACCTGACACTTTCCTGGCCTGAATGGCTTTATACTACATCGGTGAGTCTTCATATCCACTGATCCATTAGGGGAGCCCTGGAAAATTATTTAACAGGCCAATTCTGTGCTCCTCTCTTATTTTTCTCTTCTGCACAAAGAAACCAAAAGGGAACATACTTTTCTTCTATAAATCAAAATAATGTTTGTCTGTGAACAAGTGCACCTGATCCACTTTTATTTAGAATGCGTACAAAAGTAGCTGCATATATTTTTATCTTTTATCTAGAACGCATACAAACGTATTAATGTTTTCATGCTTTAACATTTCTCTGCAGTAAGTGGGTTTGTGATCACGACGTCAGTAAATGTGGAAGTTCCTTGTTCAACCTAACCTTTAAGTCCCTAGGAAAGCCCATCTCAACTCTGTCATGATGTGATTGTCCTCCGTGTGTGTTAACTACGACAGAAAAAGGTGCCCTAACCATGATAAGGATAAAGTGGCTGGGCTGTTGATCAAGCAATTTGTGGTTTTTTTTAAAGTTTGTTTTTACTCTACCAACAAACATAATTTGTTATGGAGACTGTAATTTTTTAAAAAAAACAACTGAACCTCCACCATGGATGCTGTGTAATCTGAGCAAGTGGACTGACATGATTAAGTCCTTTCAGACAAGCTGTTGGTGATGTTAACTGACGTCAGTCAGTAGTTGTGATGCAGCTGGAAATTAAACTTGGATAGAATTCTTAAGAAGCTATCAGCTTGGCTTGTCCTATGAAAGAAGTCAGCTTCAAAAAAAAATTACAAGCTCATATTTTCTGATGCTACTGTTTCCGTTTCTGCAGAAAGCAGTGATATATTAGAGGCATTTCATAATCAGAAATAGATTATGAAAAGGGACAGGCTTTCCTGTGGTAATAAGATAACTGGCTAAGAGCATTTAACCCAGATCTTTTGGGTAGTGCAAGTGTTGGTGTGCAGAAAATCCATCTGAATTCCACTTCCAACGGTCGACAACCCGGTTTGACCATGCCATAATAAAAGGAAGTCCTCACTGACAATCAGATGTTCTGATGCTTACAGCATTATTGGCCTGCTTCCCATTTTAATCAAACCTTATTGCTAGGTTTAAGTTTTTAGCAGCTTATGGCTTTCTACAATGATTCTGAAGGAGCCTCAGGCACTCTTAATTCTCCAAGAGGCAAGAAACGAGTCCGCATTTTGAAGTCTTACAGGTAGCTGTATATGTCATTACATTAATGTTATTCAGCTAAAGGTTACAATGAAGAATTCCAGACTCTGCAAGAAATGTATAAGAAATGCTGCATTTATTCTGGTGATTATCATGCAGAAGGGAGCAATCGCCCAACGTATACTATATTTAATTGTTTTTATTTACAAAACCTTTCTGAAGTATGTGTTGTTGACATTGCGTAAAACCTTAAAATGCGTAAAATAATCTGTATATTCTTTGCAGGAATGCCTTTGTAAGTGATGCATAGCCTATTAATTATCTGGGAACACTAAAATCTGCTATTGTGCCTTAAGTTTAAACTTCTATTTTTCAGTTGCTCACAAAATTGAATAATCTACTGCATACGTACATTGAGTAAGTGTAAACTTTGTCTTATTGAGGGTTTTTAGATTTTAGCTCTATTCCTGAAGGAAAGTGTGTGAGAGGCTGAATTCATGACTCTTGCAACTACCACAAATTCTATGTTCATGAAATGGGTACATTTATCGGTCTCGTGCTCACAAGGGGGAGCCTCACTTAAAGGGAGCCACAGGGCAGAGAATGAAAGCTCCAGTGCTTCCTGGGATGGTTGAGGTTGGTGAATATATCCAGTAAGGTGGAAAATCCTGTGCTTAAGCTGTTGCAAACTGGGCAAGCGAAGGCTGGAGAAATGCGCATTGCGAAATTTGCCAGCTCCCCGCCCACTATGCACTGCATGTAAGATTTCTGACTTAGTTGTCCACCAGCAATGCTGCCTCTTGCACAGAATGCAGGAGATGTTTATTAGGTTGGCAAATGTTATTCAAATCGAGGCAGCCCATGATTTCCCATTCCTACCAAACACCATGCAATAACCCATTTAAATTGGATATTAAAGGCCAACAATGTTATGATCTGTTGGAAAGGTATCCCTTAAAGCTGCACTTCTTTTATTCCTGCCACTCCTTTGTAAGATATGGGCATTTCTTTAAACACTCACCTATCACAGGATTTCATTCAGAAGCGGAAAGAAAAACAAAAACAAAATCAGACAGCACCGGAACATGACTGCTTGCATCTGTCACTTTGCCACCACAGGCCCATTCAAAGCTACCTGGTAATGACTGAGCGAAACTGTCTCCACAAGCTCACGTTGAGCATGAAGGCATTTGCTGAGCTGAGCCATCTGCTGCAAGAAGACCTGCAGCTACCACGTGGACAAAAGTGCCAGTGGCGGTCAAGGCCACTTCCTCCCCTCAATTTTAACGCTCCCATCTCCTCTAAGGCGAGCTCAGGGGTTAGCTTCAGTATCAGTCAATTTGACATCTACAGATGTATTGAACAGATGACCGATAATTTGTTTGTCCTCACTGTGATTCACTTCCTTTTAGCTCACTATCTGCATTTCCCAGGGTATGTGTAGCTGTAAAGAGCTTGCGGATATTGGTTCAAGAGTGATGCAGGATGTTGTGAGCTGCATTTGGTCACTGGCAGTGGTGGTAGGTTGGTCCTACAAGCCTGCAATAGCAGAAGAGAGATCTATCTTACAATACTGGATCCAAGAGACCCCCTCAGACAGAGCTTGGATTCTAATATACTGTCTATGATGGTTTCATGGTTGTTTGTATGCAGTGAGTGAGCAAGACGTAACAAGAGCAGGGTGTTACCAGTTCTGAGCTTTGGGAAGACGTCCAGATTCAATTTCCTCAACTTCCTCGATGCTCCAATCGCCAAGGGTGTCCCAATGGCTCCCTAAAAGAGAGTCGAGGATATTTCCAGGCCCTCCTTCAGTATGGATCTGTCCCCTTTAATTATGTGTTAGCTTGTTCTGTAAGGGGAGAAGTAGTCTTGAGTTGGTACAAGTTTAAGGAATGGATTTAGCGGCAGACGTGCCTAACCTACAGTTCATTCTGTGCGGCAGTAACTGAACGTGTATTACAGAATTAAGCTGGGTTGCAAGCAATTCCTGTGCGACGTTCCTTTTAAGATTTCAGTGTGACAACCATGTTGGATGTAAGTTGAAACCTGTATATGTGCCATGCAGGCTTAGCAGCCTAAGGACTACAACATTGCATGATAGCTTTGGAGGGGCCGGCAGAAAAAGTGTGACAAGTTCTGAGGACACACATTGTAAGGACGGACTTTGTGGCATGTGTACTTGGAGCAAATATGTGTAATAGGATTCTGCTGCGTAGCATTATCGAAGCAGCTTTCCTCAGTTTGCCATCTTCTTCTATATTTGCAACCAGGTTATCTGGGTATTAAACAGAGCAGTCACCATATCCGTAGTTTCCAGTCAGGCAATTTGAACGGTTCTTCTCTGAGGAGAGCAATTGAGCGGCAACCAGGTTGGCTTCATTGCATGCAGCTGCATCTTGTCTGGAACCCTTCATTGCATACCAATAGAGGACAGTTTCAATCATTTCCCTTCTGCTCATTTCAAATGGAAACCCTTTCATATTGCTGCAGCTACACTTAAAAATTCTTCTTAAATTTGCACAAGGTCCTTCAGGCATCTCATTGTGCAGAAGGAAGCTTACCAAAATGAAAAATGGTAATCATAATCATTAGGCAGGAACAACTGTGAGAAAAAAGTAAGTCAGATCTTCCACATTGCACAGTTCCCACCAACATCACCCATGACAGAAACTTTTACCATATCATTCTTGAAATTAACAATTAATTTAAAAGGATGTGGGCGTCGCTGGCAAGGCCAGCATTTATTGCCCATCCCCAATTGCCCTTGAGAAGGTGGTGGTGAGCTGCCTTCTTGAACCGCTGCAATCCGTGTGGTGAAGGTACTCCCACGGTTAGGGAGAGAGTTCCAGGATTTTGACCCAGCGACAATGAAGGAATGACGATCTATTTCCAAGTCAGGATGGTGTGTGACTTGGAGGTGGTGGTGTTCCCATGCGCCTGCTGCCCTTGTTGTTCTTCTAGGTGGTAGAGGTCGCGAGTTTGCGGGGTGCTGTCGAAGAAGCCTTGGCGAGTTGCTGCAGTGCATCTTGTAGATGGTACACACTGCAGCCACAGTGCGCCGGTGGTGAACGGAGTGAATGTTTAAGGTGGTGGATGGGCTGCCAATCAAGCGGGCTGCTTTGTCCTGGATGGTTTCGAGCTTCTTGAGTGTTGTTGGAGCTGCACTCATCCAGGCAAGTGGAGAGTATTCCATCACACTCCTTACTTGTGCTTTATAGATGGTGGAAAGGCTTTGGGGAGTCAGGAGTTGAGACACTCGCCGCAGAATACCTAGCCTCTGAGCTGCTCTTGTTGCCACAGTATTTATGTGGCTGGTCCAGTTAAGTTTCTGGTCAATGGTGACCCCCAGGATACTGATAACAACAACAACTTGTATTTATATAGCGCCTTTAATGTAGTAAAACGTCCCAACGCACTTCACAGGAGTATTATAAGACAAAAAATTTGACACCAAACCACGTAAGGTGAAAATAGGGCAGGTGACCAAAAGCTTGGTCAAAGAGGTAGGTTTTAAGGAGCATCTTAAAGGAGGAAAGAGAGGCAGAGAGGTTTAGGCAGATGATTCCAGAGCTTAGGGCCTAGGCAACAGAAGGCATGGCCACCAATGGTTGAGCGATTATAATCAGGGATGTTCAAGAGGGCAGAAATAGAGGAGCGCAGATATCTTGGCGGGGGGGGGCGGGGGCGGTTGTGGGGCTGAAGGAGATTAGAGATAGGGAGGGGCGAGGCCATGGAGGGATGTGAAAACAAGGGTGAGATTTTTGAAATCGAGGCGTTGCTTAAGCGGGAGCCAATGTAGGTCAGCGAGCACAGGGGTGATGCGTGAATGGGACTTGGTGCGAGTTTGGACACTGGCAGCCGAGTTTTGGATGACCTCAAGTTTATGTAGGGCAGAATGTGGGAGGCCAGCCAGGAGTGCGTCGGAATAGTCAAATGTAGAGGTAACAAAGGCATAAATGAGGGTTTCAGCAGTGGATGAGCTGAGGCAAGGGTGGAGACAGGCGATGTTACGGAGGTGGAAATAGACGGTCTTAGTTGTGCTGCGGATATGTGGTCGGAAGCTCATTTCAGGATCAACTACGACACCAAGGTTGCGAACAGTGTGGTTCAGCCTCAGACAGATGTTAGGGAGAGGGATGGATTCAGTGGCTAGGGAATGAAGTTTGTGGCAGGGTCCGAAAACAATGGCTTCGGTCTTCCCAATATTTAATTGGAGAACATTTCTGCTCATCCAGAACTGGATGTCTGTCAAGCAGTCTGACAAATTAGAGACCGTGGAGGGGTCGAGAGACGTGGTGGTGAGGTAGAGCTGGGTGTCACCAGCGTACATGTGGAAACTGACGCTGTGTTTTTGGATGATGTCGCCAAGGGGCAACATGTAGATGAGAAATGGGAGGGGGGCCAAGGATAGATCCTTGGGCGACACCAGAGGTAACGATGCGGGAGCCTGAAGAGAAGCCGCTGCAGGTGATTCTCTGGCTACAGTTAGATAAGAATGGAACCAGGCGATTGCAGTCTCACCCAGCTGGATGACTGGAGAGACGTTGGTGAAGGATGGAGTGGTCAACCATGTCAAAGGCTGCAGACAAGTCAAGAAGGACAAGGAGGGATAGTTTACATTTGTAACAGTCACAAAGGATGTCATTTGTGACTTCGATGAGAGTCGTTTCGGTACTGTGGCAAGGGCGGAAAGCTGATTGGAGGGATTCAAACATGGAGTTTTGGGAAAGATGGGCATGGATTTGGGAGGCGACAACACATTCAAGGACTTTGGAGAGGAAAGGGAGGTTGGAGATGGGGCGGTAGTTTGCAAGGACAAGAGGGGTCAAGGTTGTTTTTTTGCGGAGGGGGTGATGACGATAGATTTGAGGGAGAGGGGGATAGTATCTGAGGAGAGAACTGATAATGTCAGCTAACATGGGAGCAAGAAAAGGAAGTTGGGTAGTCAGCAGTTTGGTGGGAATAGGGTCGAGGGAGCAGGAAGTGGGTCTCATGGACAAGATGAGCGCGGCGAGGTCTTGAGGGGAGATTGGAGTGAAACTGGAAAAATATGTGAGTTAAGGGCTAGGGCAGGGGGAACCTTTAGAGGAAGTTTGTCCCGGTGAGCTAGGGGAAGGAAGGGAAGTGGCAGAGGCAGCTGAACGGATGGTCTCAATCTTAGAAAAGAAGTCCATGAGCACCTCACACTTGTTGTCGGAGGTGAGGGTGGAGAAGACGGTTAGCAGTGGAGAATAGAAGCCGGGGTTTATCTTTGCACTCCAGAATGATTCTGGAATAGTGAGCAATTTTGGCAGACGAGAACAGGATCTGATAATGCTTTATGTGGTCCAGCCAGATCTGGTGGTGAATGGCTAAACCAGTTGTCTGCCATATCTGTTCAAGTCTGCGTTCCTTGGACTTAAGGGAGCAAAGATGAGGGACGTACCAGGGGGAACGGCCAGAGAGAGTAATTGTTTTAATAAGGACTAGGGCATCCAAGGTGGTGGTGAGGGTGTGGTTGAGCAGTTCAGTAGCTGTAGAAATGTCATGGCGAATGGAGGGCCAAAGGCTGGACAGTTGGGATTTCATAAGTGCAGTTGTAATATAAGAGAGTTGGGATAGAGTTTTTTCCAGGGGCGGACACAGAAGGAAGTAGGGTTGTGGTGAGTGTGGGGGGTGGGTGTGGAAGGGGGATGTGGGTGGAGAGAGTTACGAGAAAGTGGTCAGAGATGGCCTTATCTGTGATTGACACGATAGGAGTAGCGAGGCCATGAGAAATGGCAAGGCCGAGGGGGTGGCCATGAATATGGGTTGGGGAGTTTACATGGAGGGAGAGATTAAGGGAGGATAGGAGGCTAGTGAACTCAGGAGACAGAGCATGATGAATTGAGAAGGAAGTTGAAATCACCGAGAATGAGAAGTCATTCGGTGCAGGTGCTGAGGGAGGAAAGCAATGAAGATATCTCGGTAATATTTTTCTGGTACTTGGGTGGGTGGTAGAGAACGAGAATTTTAAATGAGAGGTGAGAAGGGTGGAGAATAAGCTGAGATGCTCAAAGGAGAAGAAAGTGCAGGAGGAGTAGAGGGACAGACCAAGGTGTGATTTGGTGCTGAGAGCCATACCGCCACCACGGCAGTCTGGGCAGGGCAAGTGGTGGAAGGTATAGCCAGTGGCGGATGCTTCATTTAAGGGTAAAGTGTCATCACCCCTCAGCCAGGTTTCCGTCAGGGCCATGATGTCAATGCAATCGTCCACGATAACCTCATGGATGGCAAGGGCCTTGTTCGCAAGTGAACGGACATTCTGGAGGGAGATGTGGAGAGGTTTGGTGATTGCTGCCCCACTGCCAGCGTCCACAGGGTCAGCGCTGGGGGGGGATGAGTTGGATGGAGAGGAGATTGGCAAAATTTTCCCCAGTGGGCACGTTGGGTGGGAAGGTCAGCGAGAGAGTAGGATGGGACAGTTGGGGTTGCTGCTCATAAGGAGGCAGGGACGAGTACCTCGATGGGCCTTTCGTAGAATGCCAAGAGAGGTACAGAGGGAAGCTGTAGGCTTATCTAAGAGGGGGTCAAGCCTCGGATAGCGGCAGGAGAGTAGGAAGGTCGAAGATCAATGAAGGATTGGGGTAGGGATTTGGGAGGGCAGAGTATCCAAGAGAGGAGAGATGAAAGGAGGCATGACGATAGGAAAAAGTGGTCAGGGAGGGATAGAGAGAAAAGGAAAAGTGCAAAAGTATTGAATGGCTCGGGTCTGGAGCAGCAGCCAAAGTGCGCCCGCGAATGGACACGGGAAAAGCTCAGGTTTATATGTAATAATTAATACATTTCTGGTAGCAGGGAATAGGTTGGAGAAAATAGTAGGGAGACCAGGGTCAAAGTCCCATGGACGGACAAAGCCGACGTAAGCAGGATGGGGCCGGCAAGGAGCATTGATGAACCGCTGTCCAAAGCAGGCGAGTGAAGTCCAGAAGCTGTTTGAGGATGGAGGTGTTGCCGTAGGAATAAGAGTCGGTAGCGGTGCAGAAAGATGATGGCGAAATTGACGCAAGTTGGAGGTCACCGTAGATCAAAGCAGCGGAGAAAAAGTAAAACCATAAACCAGCGACCAGCAAAGCTGAAAACCGGTAGAACGAGTCACCGGACAGCAAGTGAAGCAGCAGCTGCTAGCTAGAAGCCAGCAGAGTTGACAAACCAGTAGAACCAGTTCAGCAGAGACACAGCCGCAGTTTAAAAGGTAAAAAATCTTTTAGCAGCAGAGATAGAGACACAGCCGGTAAGTCTAACAGTGTAATCCAGTGTAGTCCAGCGCAGAAACGTAGTGGTGTAATCCAGTGTAGTTCAAAGCAGAAACATAGTCTAGATGCCCAGAGAAGTCCAGGAGATCGGAAACCAATTTGACAAAAGAATTCAGCAGCATAAGACTTGAAGCGATTGAAGTTTTCAAATCCCTCCATGGCCTCGCCCCTCCCTATCTCTGTAATCTCCTTCAGCCCCACAACCCCCCAAGATATCTGCGCTCCTCTAATTCTGCCCTCTTGAGCATCCCTGATTATAATCGCTCAACCATTGGCTGCCGTGCCTTCTATTGCCTTTGCCCGAAGGTCTGGAATTCCCTGCCTAAACCTCTCCGCCTCGCTACCTCTCTTTCCTCCTTTTAAGACGCTCCTTAAAACCTACCTCTTTGACCAAGCTTTTGGTCACCTGCCCTAATTTCTCCTTATATGGCTCGGTGTCATTTTTTGTCTTAGTATTCCTGTGAAGCGCCTTGGGATATTTTACTACGTTAAAGGCGCTATATAAATACAAGTTGTTGTTGTTGTTGAAAAGCAGAGCAGAGCCACAGCCGCTGAGTCAAACCATGTGGTCAGTCGAGCAACAAAGTCCTGTTTGCGAGGAATCCAGTGATGGAGGTCAAGTTTCAGCAGAGTTCTGGCAGTTGAAAGAGCTCAGTGAGAACAAAGACTCGCCGGGGGATGGGCAGTGGACTCTGCAGGGGGAGCTTTAAACTTGTAGTTTGAACTTGTAGTTTGGGCTGAAATGCCTTCTCTATCAGAGGCAGGGTATCTTAAGCAATGGAAGAAAGGAGATTGGGGGAAGAAAGGCAAAGGATGGCAATGGATGACCACGGATACAGTTGAAGAGAAGAGTAGCTCAGAAACGAGCTGCCAGCCCAGGAGCCATCTTGAACTCTCAACACGGTAGGGATTCGACGATGGTAATGCCATTGAATGTCTTGGGGCGGTGGTTAGACTTTCTCTTGTTGGAGATGGTCATTGCCTGGCACTTGTGTGGCACGAATGTTCCTTGCCACTTATCAGCCCAAGCCTAAATGTTGTCCAGGTCTTGCTGCAAACGGGCACGGACTGCTTCATTATCTGAGGAGTTGCGAATGGAACTGAACTTCTTCTTAGGCAGTCCCTCGGAACCGAGGATGACTTGCTTCCACACTAAAAATGAGTTCTCGGGTGACTGATGAGTCCAATGCGGGACCTGCAGTCTCTGTCACAGTTGGGGCAGACTGTGGTTGAAGGGGCGGGCGGGTGGGGTGCTTGGGTTGACGTGCGCTCCTTCCGCTGTTTGCGCTTCGCTTCCGCTTGCTTCCGGCGAAGAGACTCGAGGTGTTCGGCACCTTCCCGGATGCTTCTCCTCCACTTTGTGCGGTCTTGGGCCAGGGATTCCCAGGTGTCGGTGGGGATGTTGCACTTTTTCAAGGAGGCTTTGAGGGTGTCCTCGAAGCGTTTCCCCTGCCCACCTGGGGCTCTCTTGCCGTGTCGGAGCTCCGAGTAGAGCGCTTGTTTTGGGAGTCTCGTATTGGGCATGCGGACGATGTGACCCGTCCATCGGAGCTGATCGAGTGTGGTCAAAGCTTCGATGCTGGGGATGTTGGCCTGAGCGAAAACACTGACGTTGGGCCGCCTATCCTGCCAATGGATTTGCAGGATCTTGCGGAGGCAGCATTGGTGGTACCTCTCCAGTGCTTTGAGGTGCCTGCTGTACATAGTCCATGTCTCTGAAGCATACAGGAGGGCGGGTATCATTACTGCTCTGTAGACCATGAGCTTGGTGCTGAGTTTGAAGGTCCTGGTCTTCAAAAAACTCTCTTCCTCAGGCGACCAAAGGCTACACTGGCACACTGAAGGCGGTGTTGGACTTCGTCATCGACGTCTGCCCTTGTTGACAGTAGGCTCCCGAGGTATGGAAAGTGGTCCACGTTGTCCAAGGCCTCGTCATGGATTTTGATAATCGGGCAGCAGTACTGTGTGGCGGGGGTAGGTTGCTTTGAGGGTGTCTTACGGATGTTTAGTGTAAAGGTGTTGACGATGGTTTGGAGTTCGGCCTCAGAGTATGCGCAGACGCAAGCATCGTCTGCATACTGTAATTCGATGACAGAGGATGGGACGACCTTGGATCTGGACTGGAGGCGACGGAGGTTGAACGGTTTCCCATTTGTTCTGTAGATTAGCTCCACTCCAGTGGGGAGCTTACTGAGGGTGAGATGGAGCATTGCAGCCAGGAAGATCGAGAAGAACGTTGGTGCGATGTCACAGCCTTGCTTGATCCCGGTCCGTAAGTGAATTGGGTCTGTGGTGGATCCATTGGTCAGGATCACGGCTTGCATGTGGCATAGTGGTTAGCACTGGTGCAACACGGTGGCATAGTGGTTAGCACTGGTGCCTCACAGCGCCAGGGACCCGGGTTCGAATCTGACCTCGGGTGACTGTCTGTGTGGAGTTTGCACATTCTCCCCGTGTCTGCGTGGGTTTCCTCCGGGTGCTCCGGTTTCCTCCCACAGTCCAAAAATGTGCGGGTTAGGTTGATTTGGCTATGATAAATTGACCCTTAGTGTTAGGGGGGGATTAAATATATGGGGTTATGGGGATGGGATATGTTGGGGGGAATTAAATACGTTGGGTTACGGGGGTAGGGTGGGATATGTGTACTGTAGGGATTAAAGCAGGGACAGGGTACTGGATTTGGATGATCAGCCATGATCGTATTGAATGGTGGAGCAGGCTCGACGGGCCGAATGGCCTACTCCTGCTCCTAGATTCTATGTTTCTATGTCATCGTGAAGCAGGCAGAGGATGGTGACAAACTTTTGAGGGCAGCCAAATTTGAGGAGGACACTCCATAATCCCTCACGGTTGACGGTGTCAAAGGAGGCCATGTACAGCGTTTGGTGCTGTTCCCTGCATTTCTCTTGTAGTTGACGCGTGGTGAAGATCGTGTCCATTGTGCCCCTTAGTGGGCGGAATCCGCATTGCGACTCTGGGAGGAGCTCTTCAGTCACTGGGAGAAGGCGGTTGAGGAGGATTCTTGCGATGACTTTCCCTGTGGCAGACAGCAGGGAGACTCCTCTGTAGTTACTGCAATCGGACTTGTCACTTTTCTTGAAGATGGTCACGATTACAGCGTCTCTGAGATCCCCTGGCATGCTCTCCTCCTTCCAAATAAGAGAAATGAGTTCATGTATTCGCGCCAATAGTACTTCTCCACCATGTTTTAGCGCCTCGGCAGGGATTCCATCTGCTCCTGAGGCCTTGTTCTTCAGTTGTCGGATGGCCTTTTCAACCTCATGCCGGGCTGGGGTTATGCTGAGGTGGTGGCAGGTAGCATGCTGCGGGATGGAGTTGAGGACACTCGCGTCGAAGGCAGAGTCTCGGTTAAGGAGATCTTCGAAGTGCTCCTTCCAGCGGGCACTGACTGCCTCTCTGTCCTTGATGAGTACCTCTCCGTTCTTGGCCCACAGTGGGGTAGGACCTTGGGTGCTTGGGCCGTAGGTGGTCTTGACTGCGCTAAAGAATCCACGCATGTCGTGGTTGTCGGCTAGCTGCTGGATCTCCTGCGTATTTTCCACCCACCATCTGTTCTTTAGGTCGCGAGTTTTTTGTTGGACCTCGGCCTTCAGGCGTCTGTAGAGCTGCTTTCTTGCTCTCGAGTTCTGTTGCTCTTTCCAGATCAGGAATGCCTTGCGCTTGCGGCTTATTAGCTCCTGGAACTCCTGGTCGTTCTTGTCGAACCAGTCTTGGTGTTTCCTGGTCGAGTGACTGAGCGTCTCTTCGCAGGTGCTGATTATGGAGGCCTTGAGTGCAGACCAGGCGCTGTGGGCACTCTCACCGACCATCCCCATTTCTGACTTTATGATGGAGTGAAGGTTAATGATGAAGCAGCTGAAGGTGGTTGGGCCTAGGACACTGACCTGAGGAACTCCTGCAGCAATGTCCTGGGACTGAGATGATTGGCCTCCAACAACCACAACCATCTTCCTTTGTGCTAGGTATGACTCCAGCCAGTAGAGAGTTTTCCCCCTGATTCCCATTGACTTCAATTTATTGAATCATCTAAGTATCTGATGTAACTTTATTTTGGTATACTGCTGAATCTTGATAAATGTATGATTAGATTGCCAAGAAGTGTTGCAACTGAATCGTGTTTATACCTGGTTTAGGATTGTAAAAAAAATCAATTTTCCAATGTTTTGTACCACAGACATTTAATTATTAATTCCGTTTGAAATAAGACATGTTTTATGGAGAAGCAAAGAGTTGTAAAATATGCTGCTGTTTGTATATGAAATTTTGCAGTGGATTAATTAAGTGAAATTAATGTTCTGAGCATGAACAGTTATTTGGAGAACATTTTTCGCCTGGATCAGATTTTGGTTTAACTGTGTACCAGCTACACTTGGATCAGGAATTGTGTACATTAATATTGGATGATATATAATTTGGCACATTGGATTGCTGCGGTTGCATCAGAATTTTGCTTGGACTAGATTATGCTTTTATCAAAAACTGGATCTAAAATCTATCTTTCCACTCTTCAGAATTTCCTAAAGTCACACAGTTGTGTTTAGTGTTTTTCACTTTGACTCTTACAATATATGTATAAATATTGCACATATTAATCTTCTGTTTCACCCATATTATTGATTCCAGTTGATGAAAAGCTCAGGTCCTGTAACAGGAAAATGGCATGTTGCCTAAAATCCGGTTATTTTCCATACTGAGGGTAAATTATTCACGTTGGTGTACGCTTGCTACTTTGTGCCAGCTGCTGGTTCAAGATGATACTTCATATATAAGCCAACCTACAAAACTTAATAAAAAGCTAACACAGCCTAAAAAAATTGACAAAACTCAAAAGAAGACCTGGAGATAAGGCTTTGATGAGGGCCACTGCTTCGCAGTGACTGTATAAGTTATATTCTGATTTTATTGCATGGGGTTCCAGGAGTCTTACCACTGTTTTGAAGATTACATTGTACAATTCAACCCATCTTTCAGTGAAAACCAAACCCCAAACCCCTTGTTTATGATCTGGAAACAAGTAGATACCAGTAAGAGTGTAGTAGGGCATGAGCTAATCCTAACTTAAGATGCAAGTATACCCAATATTCTATTACATCCAGTGCAGAGAAAAACTGACGTACACGAAAGTGCTTTTTGTTTTGGATTGGTTGATTAGAAACTCCTGGTTGGGGACTGGAACATTGAGGAGGCAAGACTTATTTTGGGCGAGAGGGCAGGCCCCCATCTCAGATTTATTTGTTGCAGTTTACAGCATTTTGGAGTCTGCTGTACTTCTGCCTTTGAAGCCAACAATAATTTATCCTGGCTATTGATTTTTGTAACAACAGAAGGTAATACGTAGTTGGCTAGATTCTCTCAGTTAGCAGCAGAAAATGATGGAAAATACAGACAATGAGGCCTACCACACGGGCCATTCAAAATATTGCGCATGCAGGATTTTTGCATTGAATAACCAGCAAGCAGGTTGCACAGGTTCCCAGGAGCGCTGTGTGGCCATGTAGCTTAAAGGGAACGTTGCCTACCACCAGTTCATCGCCTCATCTGCATTTACCTCCCTCCGCCACCACCCCACACCCACCCCCCCTCCCCCCCCCGCCAAACCACCACTGATGACTTCTTCTCTGCCCGTCACGTGCAAATGGCGGTGCGGATTCAGGGCTTGGGTTCCCGGCAGGTAATGTACATAAGTCTGGCGAAATGGGCAGAAACATGGGCGATGAAATTTAATGCAGAGAAATCTGAAGTGATGCATTTTGGGAGAAAGAATGAGGAGATACAATCTAAACTAAATGATACAATTTTAAAGGGGGCACAGACCTGGGGATTCACCTACACAAATCTTTGCAGAAAAAATTGATCAGGTTGTTAAAAAAGCATATGGGATAATTGGCTTTATAAATAGAGGCATAGGCCGGAATTTTGTTTACCTTGGCGGGTCCAGTGCGGGCAGTGGCCATGTCGGGTCCCGACCGCGCTGCTGGCTCCATCCCACAGTTGAAAATGAACTTACCTTAATGGGGTCTATTAAGCCCGCCCAGCACGTTACCCGGCCCAATGAGATGGAGCGGGTCTGGTGATGTCATTCATGTCGCGTTTTCAGCCGGGATCCTAAAAGGGACCATGGCCACATTACATTTGAAGTTTCATCTAACGTGCTGTCAGTGCACTACAGCATTGGAGTGTTGCAAACACTGACAATGACTGCACAGAAGCAGAGAGCTGCACCCAGGTTCTCCGATGACTTCCTCCATATGCTTATGGAGGGAGTCAGAGCACGCAGGGAGGTCCTCTTCCCTTCCCATGGGTGGAAGAGACCACCCCAGGAGACCATGACAGCCTGGTTGCAGGTTACAGAGGAGGTCACAAGCAGGGATGTGGTCAGGAGGACTTGGGTGCAGTACCGCAGACGTTTCAATGATCTCATTAGGTCAGAAAACATTAGTACAAAATCCCACTCAGCTGCATCCTGCTGTGCCTCTCATCACTTCCTCATCACTCTGCCTTCCCTATCCTACTCCTGCATACCCTTACTCATACCAACCTACCTTGCACGTCCACCCATCCCTCTCTCTCTCCGCCTTGCTACCTCTCTTTCCTCCTTTAAGACACTCCTTAAAACCTACCTCTTTGACCAAGCTTTGGTCACATGCCCTAATTTATCCTTATGTGGCTCGGTGTCAAATTTTTTGTCTTAAAATACTCCTGTGCAGCGCCTTCGGATGTTTTACTATGTTAAAGGCGCTATATAAATACAAGTTGTTGTTGTTGTTACGTTATCACATCCCCATCTCACTAGCCAACCCTCTCACTCACCCTCATCCTCGTGCAATCATACCAACTAACACACAAGGGTAGGCACTTGGGTGTTTTATCCCATGTTTATGTAAAGTTTCTGTTAATGTTGTGTCAAACATAAAAATCTTTATTTTCAACACTTGGAGAGATTTGTGTGCACCTTTGGAAGTGGCTTAGTGAGTTACAGTGAATGGTGAGACATAACGGTACCCCTGCAATGGTGATGAGTGTGAAAGGAATGGTTTGGTTTTAGGGGTGCTTTATAATGTTGGTGTGGGGTGGTGCCAACCTGACACATCATGTGGCAGCCAGGGTGTACAGCGTAAAGTTAACTAAATCAGGCCATCCATGGCCTCCCGGGGAGCAATGTGCTCGGGTGCTGATGTCCTGTGCAGCATCAGGTGAGTGCGGAGAAGTTTGGTACTGCTGGTGTTGGGGCTCATCGTGGTCCGATTCTGAGGACCAAGGTGAGACAGTATAAGGGGCACCCATATTGATGGAATAGATAGCAGGTGAAGTAGAGATGACCGAAGCATTCTGTCAATGGTGAGAGAGTTCTTCCAGTGAGGTGAGACTGGATGGAGACTTTGCTGGAAAGACTTGCAGCCTGCAGAATCTGTGCTGGAAATGGACTGAGCACCAGCTTCTGCCTGAGGAAAGTGATCATCTGTCAGGTGGGAGCTTTTACTGTGCATTTCATGCTGTCAAGTAATCAGCTGGAGCAATGGCCACAGAATTCCCACCTCAGGTTGACAGATGTGGTTCCCGAGCTGCGTGGATCCTGTGGCCATGCAGGGAAATTTAAAAAGTAACTGAAAAAAGGCTCTTAAAGTCTCTAAACTACCTGATAATCTCAATTGGGTCTCCCGCCACTGCCAGTTGGGTCGGCTCCACGATGACAGATGTGCCTGGGGGAAAGGCGCGTGGGAGTGGGATGACAGCGGGTTCCTATTGAGCACTTAACTATGAAGTATCAGCTAAGCTGTGTTCAATAGTAGTTTAGCACCTCCAACTCCATATAGTGGGGATATTTTGCAATGTTCTCCTGTATTTGAGATCCCTCTATTGTAATGTACTTTTGAGCTACAAAATAAAAGATGGGATCCCAAATTCACAGAAAAGTAAATAATTCTTTCATTCAGATTACTGCTCAATAGTTCATGTCCATATTATTAAGAGCATACCAAAGCCATAATAATATAATCTGTGACAGGAATCATTTTATTCATTTACCAGCCTTGCTGTTGTTGCATAACAATTTTAACAGACACGAGAGAAAAACATTTTCTCACTCAACAAGACTATTAGGAAACAGGAAATTGGTACATTATATTAGTAATACTGTGGGGTGATTTCACTACAGGAGAGGAATTACAACTTGAAAATGTTAATAATCTGGAGAGATGCACCCACAATAGCTCAGTAAGATTATCCAGTACTGAGCTGTACAGACCAACAATGTCCCAGATTCAATTCTTTGTCTGCTGATCTCAGCCAGATTGGTGTGCTACAATTGGTTTCAGAGCCAGATTGGTGTGCTACAATTGGTTTCAGAGCCAGATTGGTGTGCTACAATTGGTTTCAGAGCCAGATTGGTGTGCTACAATTGGTTTCAGAGCCAGATTGGTGTGCTACAATTGGTTTCAGTGCCCTTAGGTTGAAGAGGTGAAAAGCAGTTCCTGCTCCTCATCACTATCCAGTGAACCTGCTAGAAATGTGCGCATGTTGTTGCCCACATTGTTTGAATGGCCTGTCAACACTCACTTGTTGAGGCTCACACATGAATAATGATAATTTGGGTGATTAGGTGACGGGTATGTGTGGAACCAATGCCAATCTCAGAATGACCATTTGCAACTACATGATAATAACTTGAAATAAAAACAGAAAATGCTGGAAATACCCAGCAGGTCAGGCAGCATCTGTGGAGAGAGAAACTGAGTTAACGTTTCAGGTCGATGACCTTTCATCAGAACACATGGTCATTGACCTGAAACGTTAACTGCTTCTCTCTCCACAGATCCTGCCTGACCTGCTGAGTGTTTCCAGCATTTTCTGTTTTTATTTCAGATTTCCAGCATCCACAGTATTTTGCTTTTGTGATAATGGCCCGGATTTTCTGGGGCCTATGACCGCGTACGCTGTCGTAAGTGCCAGGCAAGTTCTGGGTTTCCGTATGCGATGTGCATGCACGAAAAACCAGAACTTGCAATCTGTCAAGATTCTGCTTAACTGATAGTATGAATCCGAAGGAAATGGACATTCGCTGGCGCAGGGTTGGGCTAACTACTGCCCAGCGAATGCCCACAAAACCCTTCCGCCTAGTAAAAGCAGGCGTAAGGCCTTTTACCAGTGTAAGGGTTTAAATAAATATTAAAATAAATTTTTAAAAATCATTTAAACATTCAAAAACCTTTAAATTAGTTTAGGCTATTTTTGGCCCCTTTAAAAATGTTTAAATTTATTTTTCAAAAAATTAAATTTTCATTTTAAATGTTTAAATTGTATTTTAATTTTTTTAACGTGATGATTTATTTTTTATTTAAGTGGGGTGCAAGTGTGTTTTTTAGGGGATTCCTATTATACTTATGGGGATTCCGTACGTAAATGGAATCCCCATAAGCATAATGGGAATCCCCCTTTGTGATTGGTTGGGCTGTCCCACATGATCCCAGGGACGCTTGCGATCTGCATGCGCCCCTGGGATATGTGGGCCTTTACACAGGCGTACACCTGCAGGCCCAGGACCGCAAGAGTCCGAAGATACGGAGGCACCAGGTAGGTGCATACTTTTCTTGTGGATTGGAGGCATTCATCCGCGGGGAAGCCTCTGACCTCAATTTCCACCCCAATAACTTGAGATGGCTCATCCTTCTGATTTTCCTTCCCTTGCTGTGCAGATGCTCCTCTTCATCACAGCAGCAAAGCTGAGCTTAGAACCTCAACCTTGTGGGGGATTGTAGCCATAAACACCTGCCCCATCATTTTGTTTTATGACGCAACAAACTGATTCAGCCTGACAACTGGCCAGCTTTAGAACGTTTGGAAACTCTTTGTCTGTTATTTTTGCCTCATGTTTTGAATTTCTTTGGAAAAAGTTGGTTTAAAAATAGGATGTGCAGGTGGAAATAGCCAGGACTGTATGAGAAAGTTCTCACTGATTTGAAAATACTGTTTGTACATGTTTGAGGCGCACAGCTTTGAAAATAAGGCATTCTCAGGATTGAAAATCCTTTCCAAGTGCAGGCATGTTGTATTTTTAAGATGCGCTAGCATTACGCCTATTTCCACCTCCGTAACATCACCCATCTCCGCCCTTGCCTCAGCTCATCCGCTGCTGAAACCCTCATCCATGCCTTTGTTACCTCTAGACTTGACTATTCCAAAGCACTCCTGGCTGGCCTCCCACATTCCACCCTACATAAACTTGAGGTCATCTGAAACTTGGCTGCCCATGTCCTAACTCGCACCAAGTCCCATTCGTCCATCTCCCCTGTGCTCGCTGACCTACATTAGCTCCCGGTTAAGCAATGCCTCGATTTCAAAATTCTCATCCTTGTTTTCAAATCGCTCCATGGCCTTGCACCTCCCTATCTCTGTAATCTCCTTCAGCCCCACAACCCCCCCCCCCCGCCCCGAGATATCTGCGCTCCTCTAATTCTCCCCTCTTGAGAATTCCTGTTTATAATCGCTCAACCTTTGGTGGCCGTGCCCTCTGTTCCCTAGGCCCAAAGCTCTGGAATTCCCTGCCTAAACCTCTCCGCCTCACTACTTCTCTTTCCTCCTTTAAGACGCTCCTTAAAACCTACCTCTTTGACCAAGCTTTTGGTCACCTGCCCTAATTTATCCTTAGGTGGATTGGTGTCAAATTTTTTGTCTTAAAATACTCCTGTGCAGCGCCTTGGGACGTTTTACTACATTAAAGGCGCTATATAAATACAAGTTGTTGTTGTTGTTGCATCACCAGTACATGTGCCTGAGTACAGATGCACTAAAGCTTAAGGCTTTTATATTTGTGAACATGAATGAACACAAAGGAAGACTGTTGCATAAACATCACAGAAGTTTGGGTAAAACAGATAGGGGTCTTAAACTAAGGACAAAGAAGAGAGATCCGGTTCAGAGATGGTAGAGGAGAGGAGGTTGATTCGGAAATTGTCAGAGGAGCAGAAAATCAGCCGAGGCATTTGAGGAGGTTGAAACCAAAAGTCCAATTCAGATAGCCAAAGGAGGAGTGATGAATCAATCAAGAGCCAGTGAAGGTAGATTCAGGAGTCCAGTGCCATGCGGTGTTGTTGCAGGTACTAACTGAAGACCAGTGGATCAGTGGGGGAGTGTGATGCAGTGAAGAATCAGAGGGAAGCCCAGGAGCCAGGAACACTGAAGTCCAGGGAACCAGAGTAGGGTAAATAATGAAACGGAGAGATGAGCAAAGTGACCCGAGGAAGCTTTCAAAGGCAAACAGTGATGCCGGGGTAGTCCAATAGCAGGGCAGGGTCTCACCGGGAGAGTTTTTCTTCAGGCTGCTTCCCTCAATAGATTCTTTGGGATTAGTAGCTGAAGAAGCTAAGTGACACATCAGTGGGCTGGAAACCTTGAGTGAGAGCAGGTGCCAGTGCTTTCCTGCAGGCAAGAGGCGAGTGTGGCAGGTAGAGCGGAGAGCATGTTCATGTACCACATGAGTAGTTGCTAGATATGATTCAACCTGCAGTCGGCCAGCACCGTGTGCCACCTGATAGAATCCTGGTGGACCCAAGGATAATTGGCTTGGATTTGGTACCACCACAGATATGATGCTGATCAGAGAGCCATTGTTCTGTATATTATGTCCAGAGCTGAATATAGGTATTGCTAGATGAAAGAAGACCGACATCCATCTACAAAAGCAAAATACTGCGGATGCTGGAAATCTAAAATAAAAACAGAAAATGCTGGAAATGCTCAGCAGGTCAGGCAGCATCTGTGGAGCGAGAAACGGAGTTAACGTTTCAGGTCAATGACCTTCCATCTAATTTGCCTTCTACCATCCTAGCAGTTGCATGATACAACAACAATGGAGTTGCTGACTTATCATAGGAATCAATCTCTATCAATGAGTCTGCAACAGACCCAGACATGAGGCGAAGAAAAACCCATTGATGGTATGCTTTGGGAACCATGGGTCCAAAGTCATCTGTTCCTACCAAGCATGCTACACTTACCACGTGTCATGTCTCAAATTACATATATATTGTATCCCAAAATGTTATTTTCTGAAAGAAATCTATCTAATTTGCATTTGAATTAGTCAGTGCTAACTGCTACCATCCTCTCCCTAGGGAGTCTGTTCCATATATTGACCACTCGCTCCCTGAAATATTGTTTATGCAGTATACTTCTCAGAAACTCCTGGTGGCTAATCCAGCCTGAATGACATCCGAATTTCTGAATATCCCACACGTACTACAGCCTATAAATCAAATATCATGTCAGCTAAACCTTAGGGTGGATTGCGTTCCAGTCCCTGTGTATATTAACTGCTAACAATACCTTAATGCCTGCATAGCAGAAAACTCTCCCACAATGACTAAAATAACTGTTTTTGAAAGAATAATTTTCTGATGGCATTTCTAACATGGAACCTTACTCTTGGAAGCTCATATCACAAATGCAGGCGTATGGTCAGAAACCCATACACTTTGTGCGTCTGAATTACCGCTATGAATTCCCAGCAAGTAAGGTTCCCCACCAGGAGCACATCTCCTCTTCTTCTTCTTCTTCTTCTTAGGCAGACCCTCGGAACCGAGGATGACTTGCTTCCACACTAAAAATGAGTTCTCAGGTGACTGCTGAGACCAATGCGGGACCTACAGTCTCTGTCACAGGTGGGGCAGACGGTGGTTGAAGGGGTGGGTGGGTGGGGTGCTTGGGTTGACGTGCGCTCCTTCCGCTGTTTGCACTTTGCTTCCGCTTGCTCCCGGCGAAGAGACTCGAGGTGTTCGGCACCTTCCCGGATGCTTCTCCTCCACTTTGTGCGGTCTTGGGCCAGGGATTCCCAGGTGTCGGTGGGGATGTTGCACTTTTTCAAGGAGGCTTTGAGGGTGTCCTTGAAGCTTTTCCTCTGCCCACCTGGGGCTCTATTGCCGTGTCGGAGCTCCGAGTAGAGCACTTGTTTTGGGAGTCTTGTATCGGGCATGCGGACGATGTGACCCATCCATCGGAGCTGATCGAGCATGGTCAAAGCTTCGATGCTGGGGATGTTGGCCTGAGCGAGAACACTGACATTGGTGCGCCTATCCTGCCAATGGATTTGCAGGATCTTGCGGAGGCAGCGTTGGTGGTACCTCTTCAGTGCTTTGAAGTGCCTGCTGTACATGGTCCATGTCTCTGAAGCATACAGGAGGGCGGGTATCACTGCTGCTCTGTAGACCATGAACTTGGTGCTGGGTTTGAGGTCCTGGTCTTCAAACACTCTCTTCCTCAGGCGACCGAAGGCTGCACTGGCACACTGAAGGCGGTGTTGGACTTCGTCATCGACGTCTGCCCTTGTTGACAGTAGGCTCCCGAGGTATGGAAAGTGGTCCACGTTGTCCAAGGTCTCGTCATGGATTTTGATAATCGGGGAGCAGTACTGTGTGGCGGGGGCAGGTTGGTAGAGGAGCTTTGTCTTACGTATGTTTAGTGTAAGGCCCATGCTCTTCACTAAAGAGAAACAGAAGCATGACACTGCTGCACAATTTCACAGCAATGATGCATTAAAGGAATTACAGGGGTCCATTAATGGCAGTCACATTGCCACCTGGCCAGCATGTTCCTGCATCTCCTTTGCCACTACCACTTGCTCTTCAATGCCCGTACATACATAGTGACAAACACTAATTCATCTGGTGTTATCTCTTCAAACTTACTAACTGCATCCTCTGGGATGTGTTTAGCTGTACCAGTGTTTAATAACATTGTTCTGTGGTCCTGTCTTGTGCTGGGCCACTGGCACTGCTGACAGGCTGCTGTTCAGTGGCCTAAAATGAATAAATGTTAGAATGCTTTCTGCAAGAAGCGCCTTTCAAACAAAGCTTGCCTTGCAACATCCATATTGTATATATGATTTTATGGTACTGAGTGTGAAGGGGAACAGAACATAAGATGAAAATAGTACTAGCCCTGAGCTAGGGGGGAATCTGTGGGAGTCACGAGCTTGTAACTTCTGATACCTTCCCCAGGTTGGATCTGTCCTATTGTATTATGTGATAAATTTTATGAATGCGCACTCCTGACATGGAGCCTCATTAATCACCAGCTCGTACTGCAGGCAGGTGAGGATCCACGCAAAAAGCACATATTCAGAAAATCCTTGTATGTCCTTGTCATGCCAGCAGAGAAGTAGTCTTGAGATGTTGTCAGCTGAAGGAACACATACACAATGACAGACCTGTGCACAAGCTGCTGCCCGTGCTGTGTGTCAGCAAGTGACCATGCAAAGTGTAGCTAGGTTGTGTTAGTGATTTGATGTCTGAAACCACTGGAAGAAGACTGTATGCCAAAACTTTCAAGTAAGTTGCAGCTTGAATGTGTACCCTGCTGAAGTATGGGTATGCATGAGGTGCTATGAATGATGTCAGGTTATCTGAGGTCTTGGTATGGGCAAGCAGCAAATGTTGATAGGTTGACGGGCAATACTTGGGTCATTAATCTGGTACGTCGAACTAGAATCGATGAGCGTTATTCCTCTCCATGGCACCTTAGAACACCCAACTCCCAACCAGATGCGAGGGGCTGTTCCCAGCCGTCCCACCTTAGTTTGCACTGTGTGTGACATGGGCACCCGTTTTGAGGTGCATCAGTAGGCATTGCATCTCAGTTTAGAGAGTGAAGGTGCCAGGCAACAAGGAAGACCTGAGAAGGAAAGCCTCTCAGGCCTGAAGGTGCATCTGTGTTCCCACTTCCATTTCCAGGTGCAAGGCCCTTCTAAGGAGCAGTCCTGCACCAGGGGTGCTGCAAGGCCATGCAAATAACATGGCCCACCAAATTTGGGTAATCTGAGGCCTGGACAGACGCAGTGCATTTTGACCTGTCCAGCACCCATGAAAAGGGAGGGAGAAATATCAGAGTCTATGCATCCTTACTCGACAATGATCCAATAACTTGTCATGTACAAAGAATCAATTCCACACAATTAGAGAATGCATGTGGTAGTGATTGCAAGGTTTTCTACAGCCACAAGCATCATAGTGCTATTAAGGACAGTACAGGGCCACTGATGGATTCTGCAGGGTGCATTTGGTCAGAGTTCCAAGATATGACAGAAGTTTTAAACAACGGACTCTCAGTTTTTACTACTGAGGTTGACGCGAGTTACCAATGTTGTAGCAGAGAGTTGATGCTAAAATTGAATATGTAGATCCGGACTAGGAAACAGTCCTTGCTAAAATTAGGGCTTTTAAAGCAGATCAACTGCTAGCCCTGATGATATTCGCCCTAGGATATTAAAAGAAGTGGGAGCTGTGTTCTGAATCACTGGCTCATATATTTAGTAACTCATTGAGTTCTGGGATTGTCTGATTATCTTGAAAAGAAGTGGCTCTTAAGAAATTGCAGCATTGTTTCCAGAAGAGGAGGTCCTAGCTCATTAACTTGATTGCATTTTTTTGAGGGGTTTATGAAGATCGTGGATTATGGAAGCCTGGTAGATACTGTATATCTAGATTCTCAAAAATGATGCAGAAAAGGCTGCTAAGTAAGATTGCATTTTGTGAGATTGGCGGGCAGATCTTAGAATTGGTTGCATTCATGTAGACGGGCTATTTATTAGCCTACATGCGGGCCAGTCACTCATGGGTTCCCGCGGGGATCTGTGTGAGGGCTGTTGCTCATCACTGTCTTTATCAATGATTTGAATGGAGGCGCAAGGGCAATGATCTGCAAGTTTGCAGATGACACAAAAATATCTGCGGGATCCAAAACCTTAGATGAAAAAATATTTAAAAGGTTGTGAAGCCATTCTACAACCTGTACAGCAATGTAATTTGTACTTAATATTAATACTGAACTTCTACTTACATTCTGTTGTCACATAAGTAATTAATGGTGAAGAGTTGAGGGGTATGATGTATATCTCACACTCCCGATTTATCAGTTCAGCCCTGTCATGGCTACAAATAACATTTCACGTTCCTCCATGTAGGTGTTTACTGTCCATTTTCTGTATTTTACACATGCCTGGAGCAATTACATTCCTTAATGGTACAAATTAATTTGCAAAACAAGCCATAATAAAAGTTTGATTTTTATTGTCACCCACAGTCGCACGTTACTTTCACTGACAACAATTTATTTTTGTGCTGCTGAAATAGTCTCATCAGAATTTCATTGTGCAGTACATCACTTATCAAGATGCCTGAACACTCATTCAAAAAAGAACGTTTCTCATTCAATTAATGATTTCTGTGACTTGCAAGAGGAAAATTCAGTAACTAAATGCCTGACAATGAGAAAATCCTTTAATAAGGTGCTGTCACACTCATCATATATTAATGCATCGGGTACGGTATCAAGGAGCCCTAGTAAAATTGAATTCAATGGGAATCGGGGTAAACTCTCCACTGGCTGGAGTCATACCTAGCACAAAGGAAGATGGTGGTTGTTGTTGTTGTTGGAGGCCAATTATCTCAACCTCCGGGCAGTGGGGTAGGTCCAACCATCTTGCTGCTTCATCAATGAGCTTCCCTCCATCATAAGGTCAGAAGGGGGGATGTTCGCTGATGATTGCACAGTGTTCAGTTCCATTCGCAACCCATCACATAATGAAGCAGTCCGTGCCCACATGCAGCAAGACCTGGACGATATTCAGGCTTGGGCTGATAAGCGGCAAGTAACATTCGCGCCACACAAGCGTCAGGCAATGACCATCTCCAACAAGAGAGAATCTAACCACCGCCCCTTGACATTCAATGGCTTACCATCACTGAATCCCCTACCATCAACATCCTGGGGGGGTCACCATTGACCAGAAACTTAACTGGACCAGCCACATAAATACTGTGGCTACAAGAGCAGGTCAGAGGCTAGGTATTTTGCGGCGAGTGTCTCACCTCCTGACTCCCCACCATCTACAAGGCACAAATCAGGAGTGTGATGGAATACTCTCCACTTGCCTGGATGAGTGAAACTCCAACTCAAGGAGTTCAACACCATCCAGGACAAAGCATCCCATCCACCATTTTAATCATTCACTCCCTCCACCACCGGTGCACTGTGGCTGCAGTGTTGTAAGGGGTTCGGTTCAGGGTGCTTGTGCGGGGTTAGGTCTTCGTTGCCTAATACTATTGCTTGCTCTGGTCTCCAGCCAGCCTTGTTGCAATAAGCACCTGTGAGTGGTTCGACCCACTCGCCCTTACGGTTCTAACACTGGACTTAGGTGCGAGAGCAGTAATGCAGAGAAAACTCAAATAGACCCGGTTGAATAGTACGAAATGGAAATCTTTATTGCATAACGTCCAAAATCATGAAGTACATGTCATAGGCACAAATTAATGACAGTACAAGTATACATACATTCATAAAACTTGGTCTAGGGTAATGAGGAACGCATGGCACATCGTAAAAAGGGGGACACATTATATTTATCCTTAATAAGAACCACCCTCCCCTATCAATACCTACACTAATCTAGATTTGTAGGATCGAGGAAACATGCTCACCACTTGTGATACTTCGGAGAATTTTAAACGAGGCACTCGGCTTGTTTTGCTGCAACACCTGACTGTCACGTGTTGGAAGGGGTCTCGGTACCCCACTTGTTTATCTTCTCTGCTCCGGCTAGCAGGCTGGGCTCCCCGTTGTCATGAAGAACTCGACAGTGCTCGGGCCCGGCTGTAGAACTCAAAGAAAAGTCTTTCTGGACCGACACCAGTTAACCGGTAAAATTCAAAGAAGAGTCTTCCTGTATTGACACCGGTTGTCGATAGAATTCGAAAGAGAGTCTTCCACTGGTTCGGCAGCAACCTGATAGAGTTCAAAAATGGTCTTTATATTTACGGGCGCGGTCGGGGTTTACTGACCGCGGCGGCACGTGGATTCTTCTTCTTCTCTTCTCATCTCGTCTCGTCGGGCCTTCGGGTCCAGAACACCGTTTACCGACCCTCGGGATGGTGCACCCGGTCACTGGCCTTCGTCGAGGCGGCTCGTTCCAATTGAGCTCCACCCAACATAGGAGAATAAAAGTTCAGCCCGCGTCCAGAGTCAGTTCAAACGAATCAGCCCCGGGAGGATCAGAGGAATAAGAGAGCGATGGACGTTTGTTCACTATAGTTATAGTGCTGTGTTCCCTTATCTCCCGCCCAAATCTTAATGTTCATCCTTTGTAAAATCTTGGCGCTCAAAATTCCCAGTATGGGGTGATTCTTGTTTGTAATGGGTTTCGGTAGCACCTTAAACTGGCCAACTATCCGTTAATGTTTTCCCCATTGTTGAACTGGCTAGGAGCCTCCCTGGCGGGGTTTGGGGCCTTCTCGAATACTGGCTTAATCATCCGTGAATGGCTCTCTCATTGTAGAGCCGTGGGGGAATTTGCGTATTGATGTACCTGGATGGGCCTTCGATTGCCCAGTACAATGGCCCTTACTTGTGCATGGAAAATGATTTCAGCACTTATATCTTTGCTATTGTGTCGAATGCAGACAGGTTGCATCCTGTCTTTATCAGTGTTTGCTGTGTATTAACCAATCTTATACTGAAATGTTTATTCGAACGCCATCTTGTCTGCCCACTGAAAATTCTGGAAGCTTCTGCCACGAGGCGCGGCGGCCATTTTACAGGCTTCTGTGTCCTGTTTAATCATGACAGCATTTCGTTGAAATAAAACTGATGAAATGAATCTGCTTTATCTCGTTATTTCGAATCGCAATAATTGCGAATTTTACAGTGTGTACCATCTACAAAATGCACTGCAGCAACTCACCAACGGTTCTTCGAAAGCACCCGCCAAACTCGTGACCTCTACCACCAAGAAGGACAAGGGCAGCAGGTGCATGGAACACCACCACCTCCAAGTTTCCCACCATCCTGCCTTGGAAATAAATCGCCATTCATTCATCATCGCTGGTTCGAAATCCTGGAACCCCCCTCCCTAACAACACTGTGGGAGTACCTTCACCACATGGACTGCAGCGATTCAAGAAGGCGGCTCACCCCCACCTTCTCAAGGGCAATTAGGGATGGACAATAAATGCAGGTCTTGCCAGCGACGCCCACACCCAATAATAAAAAATTTTACAAATAATAATGAATGGAGGGAAAAATAACAGATAAAGGATTTTTTTCAGCCGTTGTGAAACAGTTTTAACTTTTTTTTAAATATATAGTATGTAAACAACTGAGAATAAGTTTTTTGGGGAATTAAGAACAAATAAATTTACTTGCACCCTAAGGAAGTTGCAAGTGTTATATAATTAGTGCTGAGATATTTTTATCTGGACTGTGTCATAAACTTATTTGCAAATGGCATTGACACCTGTTGTAAAGCAAATTGCTTCACATATGTCCTCCTGCTTTGACATCATTACACCGTTTATGGTATGGCAAGATTTTAGATTAAGGTGTCATCCTGCGTAAATCACTGTGCATCAGGGAATTTCCTTTGTGGACCAGAGTATCTGCAATGAGTGAAGTAAAGATTGAGAGGTCGCACAACACCAGGTTATAGTCCAACAGTTTTATTTGAAATCACAAGCTTTCGGAGCTATCGCTCCTTCCTCAGGTGAAGTAAATTGGATACAGAATCGCCAGAGCATATATAGATGGAAAAAAAAGCATGTGTACTTTACAATTGCAGACCAATAAATTAAATCATCCTGACTATCTGCCGAGGTGTGATAAAGTTAATTAAGTCAGCCAGGAAGGTACCACATCAAAAGACATAGCAAGATACAACTGAGACAATGAGGTGTAGTCGCAGGGGTTCTAACGTGTCAAAAGCTGCCGTCTGTATGTAAAACGAAAAGCTTTAAAAAAAAATTACTTTTTTACTGGGAAAATTCACACCTCGGCAGATAGTCAGGATGATTTAATTTATTGGTCTGCAATTGTAAAGTACACATGCTTTTTTTTCCATCTATATATGCTCTGGCGATTCTGTATCCAATTTACTTCACCTGAGGAAGGAGCGATAGCTCCGAAAGCTTGTGATTTCAAATAAAACTGTTGGACTATAACCTGGTGTTGTGCGACCTCTCAATTTTGTCCACCCCAGTCCAACACCGGCATCTCCGCATCATGAAGTAAAGATGCCAGAGATTTCAATTGAGATAAGGAATTTACAACTACTGTGCTGATTAGTCAGTTGTACTCAAATCAGTTGTTGTATCTGTTCCAAATTAAATTATAAAGCAACTGATCCCAGTCAGAAGAGACTTGGATCCCTGTTAATGATACTGGTAACTGGGTGTAATTAAGTGATTACTCATGAATGTTTCTGCTGGCATTTTGGCTGGGGCAATTTGAGGTAAAAAAGGATGAAGTATGCTCACACCCTTGTTTTCTCTATTGACTGTTGGGGAGGGTGTCAACATGCACTACTCCATGATTTCCAAATTGCCTGTGCAGAGACCAAAGCCTGATTGCTAAGGTTTATCAGGATTAAGGACACTGCTGCAACAGGTCTGTGCAATTAGCATCCCTCCCTCACTCAATTGTTAACAAGATTGTTTGGTTGGATGAGAGGGTTGTCCTCTGAGGAGAGAGTGAGTACAATGGGCCTATATTCTCTAGAGTTTAGAAGAATGAGCGGTGATCTCATTGAAACGTATAAAATTCTGAGAGGGCTTGACAGGGTAGATGCTGAGAGGCTGTTTATCCTGGCTGGAGAGTGTAGAGCTCAGGGTCATCATCTCAGCATTAGGAGTCGGTCATTTAGGACTGAGATGAGGAGAAATTTCTTCACTCGGAGGGTGGTGAATCTTTGGAATTCTCTACCCCAGATGGATGTGGATGCTCAGTCGATGAGTATATTCAAGACTGCGATTGATAGATTTTTGGGCACTAAAGAATCAAGGGCTATGGGGAATAGGGCAGTGTTGAAAATAGACGGGTTGTTTCTCTTTACTTGAGTAGTAACAAAAGTAGTTGTTGCTTCAGGTTCAATACCTTTATTTCTTCATTCCGTATGCAAAGCAATTTTATAAGCGCGATAGATCAGATACAGAGTACGATAAATGTAAGCATGCATTCTAACATTGTACTAAACTTTAAAACAGTGTCTGTTTTTATATGGTTTCTGTACCTTACTAAACTCGAATTGATTGGATGCCTTCTGTCACCTGATCTAATATGACACAGTGTTAGGATTTGCTTTGTGTCAGGTGTCCCATTAAAGTTAAATGCCAGCATCTCAAGGATCATTGTCCGATTAGGATATACTAAATTTGGAAATTAGCCAGGACAATGGGGGAGTAGGGATGAGCAGACAGGTTGTTAACATTACACGTGAGATGCTAATATCAGATTGGCCAGAACAGTGGGGGCACCGAAGCGAATGCATAGAAATGTCCCTTTAACTATTGCATGGTTTAGCTGCAATAGCCTCTATTCAATCTTCCACCTGTTTTCCTACTAAACCAGTTACTTAGTCTTATATTAGCCTTACCTTCCCATCAGCCTCTCTGTATCTTCCTCCTTCATGTTCCAACAGGCAGGAAAGTGGAGCTGAGGTAGAAGATCAACTATGACCTTATTGAATGGCAGAGCAGGCTCGAGGGGCCGTATGACCTACTCCTGCTCCTATTTCTGACGTTCTTTGTAGCTTTTCTGTTCCTTTTCCTTCTTATGTTGCATTTCTTCTTACTTGCTTACATGCCAACAGTCACTGCACTCTTTTAAAAAGTAGTTAATGATCTGAAGTGCTCCTGATGTGTTTTCCTCAGGTGATATAAATAAATACAAATACACATATATAAATGCAAGCCTTTTTTTTTTGCCAGATTACCACTCTCAATTTACCTTTCATTCATTCACTATTTATGCTGTAATGCTGGAAGTCTTTGCTCCCGTTTTAGCCCACATATGCCTGCCTCTCGTTCAGGCCTTACAAACATGCCTGCAGCCATGTACCCAGACTTAATATGTTGTCTGACAAAACATTTTATATTTTCAAAGAGAGCAGTGTGAAATTACATGATCAGTGATGCAATAAATTGCAAAATCACTTGTGTCTGCTATAGAAACTGTTAACCTGAAATTCCTCCGTCCTGGGGGTGAAGTAATCCTGTAATCTGCACAGGCGCTGGGTTTTCACCCTTTGTACTATTTTAAATTCTGCCAGAAGCCAGGGCAGTCACTTCTTGGATCTGTTCTTTTCTGTGCTGATGCCATCACCATTGAAATTCCCACTAATTTTGCCTCCATTGGCCTGACCCATTTCAGGCCTGCATGAAACAGGCGTACTAGTAGTGTACCAGGAACTGATCCTGGCACAAGTGGGGCCACCTGAAATTAAAAAGGCAGGTTTTCCTACAGCATATTCAAATCTGGGGCACTGTAACAGTTTTAAAAAAAATCTTCCAGTGGCACAGCCACAATGAAATATACCCTCCCCATCTCCAATTATAGTGAACAGTGAGGAGGATAGTGATAGACTTCAAGAGGACATAGACAGGCTGGTGGAATGGGCGGACACGTGGCAGATGAAATTTAATGCAGAAAAGTGCGAAGTGATACATTTTGGTAGGAAGAACGAGGAGAAGCAATATAAACTAAAGGGTACAATTCTAAAGAGGGTGCATGAACAGAGAGACCTGGGGGTATATGTGCACAAATAGTTGAAGGTGGCAGGGCAGGTTGAGAAAGCGGTTAAAAAAGCATACGGGATCCTGGGCTGCGTGAACAGAGGTATAGAGTACAAAAGCGTGGAAATTACGATGAACCTTTATAAAACACTGGTTCGGCCTCAACTGGAGTATTGTGTCCAATTCTGGGCACCACACTTTAGGAAGGATGTGAAGGCCTGAGCGGGTGCAGAAAAGATTTACAAGAATGATTCCAGGGATGAGGGACTTCAGTTACGTGGATAGACTGGAGTAGCTGGGGTTGTTCTCCTTCGAGCAGAGAAGGTTGAGAGGAGATTTGATAGAGGTGTTCAAAATCATGAGGGGTCTAGACAGAGTAGATAGAGAGAAACAGTTCCCATTGGCAGAAGGATCGAGAACCAGAGGACACAGATTTAAGGTGATTGGCAGAAGAACCAAAGGCGACATGAGGGAAATCTTTTTACGCAGCGAGTGGTTAGGATCTGGAATGCAATGCCTGAGAGGGTGGTGGAGGCAGATTCAATTGTGGCTTTCGAAAGGGAATTGGATAAGTACCTGAAGGAAAAAAATTGCAGGGCTACAGGGAAAGGGCGGGGGAGTGGGACTAGCTGAGGTGCTCTTGCAGAGAGCCGGCATGGGCTCGACGGGCCGAATAGCCTCCTTCTGTGCTGTAACCATTCTACGATTCTATGATGAGATGTACGCCCTACATCTACTCAATGGAAAAAAGTCTATGTGTTCTGCCTGCCTAGGTTGTTTCCCTTGTTTTCAATGATAATTAGCGCATGATTCATGCACATAAACACACATCTATATACATGTACACAAATATAGATGTCTGCATATGTGCACTCACCCCAGCATGTTGCCATACACATACATACATACATGCAGAAGGAGAATGGATATTGCAAATGTGAATCTTTAGAAATTTTAATAAAAATGTGGCACAAAGTAATTACAGTTGTAATTTTCTGATTTATGTGCCATTGCATAAATATGTGGGCCAGTTTTGTTTTATTAATGAAAGGGGGAGAGAAATTTTCAATATTGTAATTGCTCCGAAGCAGTGAGTGGCTTTTTTAAAAAAAAAAATAAAGGTGAGGGAGCTTTGCACGTGTTACAATCCTTGAATGATGTAAACAAATTGGCTGTTGCTGGTATTTAGTTTAAAGACCTATCTCTTTCACTAAACCTCTGAACGATAGGCCAACGAGTTAAAAGCTTGATATTGCCAAGGTGAAGTTCACTTAAAACCCAAGAATTGACACTTGGGCCCAATTCCTGGCCATTGTTAGGATTCCTAATAATCCAGCATCAAATGGTAAAGTAATAATAACCATATTTATTGTGATTGAAAACAACTTTACAAACTGCAGCATTCAGCAGTTCACTTGAAGCTTGCGAACTCCACCTTGTACATTGACTAACTTCATCAGTCTGGATCTGACTGGTTGCTTAATCGAAACATTAGCCTCAATTTTAACCTTAACCCACCTGGCGAGAATGGGGGAGGAGGTGAAAGTTTCAGGTTGGTGCCTGATTTACAGCCTGTCTGATGCTCTGCTTCTCTTCTAACCCCTGTGCTGTTACTTCGGGAGTCTTCCAAGAATCTATCCTTGGCCCCCTCCTCTACATGCTGCTCCTTGGTGACATTATCTGCAGACGTGGAGTCAGCTTCTACAGATACACTGATGACACCCATCTCCACCACCTCTCTAGATCCTTCAATTACCTCTGTGTTGGCGGACTGCTTGTCCAACATCCAGTCGTGGATGAGCTGCAATTTCCTCCAGCTAACTACTGAAACCATCGACTCTGGTCCCACCCACAAACTCCGTACCCATGCCCTGGATTCCATCACCCTTCCTGACCACTGTCTCAGGCTGAACCAGACTATTCACAGCATCCTGTTTGACCCCAAAATGAGCTTCCAATTCCATTTCTTTTCCATCACAAAGACTGGTAACTACTGCGTAACATTGCCAGTTAGCTCAATATACATTTGAGCTAGCTATGTGCTAATAGTTAACCACTCCTGGTTCCATTTCACTAGGATTGCAAAAATCGGCTAAGCACAACATTGACATAGCTCAGTGGGGGACTTTTTTGAGTTGGGCTTATTTTAGAAACTATATTTTGAAGTAAAGAACATTGTGGGAGCTCACAGCTTCCAAATTTCTGTTGCTGGGATGTTGCCAATACCTCAGAACTTTGGTGACAAAATGAAAGCTTTCTAGTTCTGATCTAGGATATCAGAATTTGTGCACGATGTGTAAATGTCATGGTGTCAAGTGTATCCCTGAAGTTGAAATTGGTCTTCGGCAGTAGCAAAAAATAGTCGATAGCGAATCGGCAGCCTGTTTTACACTCCGCCCGATTTTCTTTTCCGTTCTCTTCAGTGGAAAAGAAAATTAGATGGAGTGTAAAATGGGCTGCCAATTCGCTATCGTCTGTTTTGCGCCACAGTCCAAGACCAATTTCACCCCCACTGTATCCCATTCACAAACATCAACAGAGAAGGAACTGAGATATACAACCACGTTTTTTTCTTTATTCATTCACGTGATGTGGGTGTCGCTGGCAAGGCCAGCATTTATTGCCCATCCCTAATTGCCCTTGAGAAGGTGGTGGTGAGCTGCCATTTCAGAGGGCAGTTAAAAGTCAACCACATTGCTGTGGGTCTGGAGTCACATATAGGCCAGACCGGGTAAGGACGGCAGATTTCCTTCCCTAAAGGACATTAGTGAACCAGATGGGCTTTTACAACAATCTGGTAGTTTCATGGTCACCATTACTAGGCTTTTTTTTATTCCAGATTTATTTAATTAACTGTCCCAGTAACTAAGTTTACAGGACTTTTTCTTAATTTCTTCAACCTTTCTGTGATTATTATAAAGCATTTTTGAGCTTCCTTGATGCCGTTGATAAACACATCACATGGCTCTAATTACACTAGTACAATTGATCTTGATTAATATGCAAATAGTTTGCCAAGATATGTACTATTTAGGTCAGCTTTGTGTAAACTATGGCTATAAAGAGCTGGCAAATATTTGTGCCACAGTCCACTTAATCACTTTAAAGAAAACCAGTGTGAAATGGCAAACTCAACACTGACAATGGATTAACAATTTTTACTGTATTATACATTAGAGAAATAAGGACAAATGATCATTTCATATTTCAGTGCTGTGCTTGGATCTGCTACAATACTTGTGACCTGGGTGTAGTTTGATGTACTGTATTTGTGTAGGTATATAATTATCTGGGGTCATAAGAACATAAGAAGTAGGAGCAGGAGTAGGCCATACGGCCCCTCGGGCCTGCTCCGCCATTCAATAGGATCATGGCTGATCTGAACCTAGACTCACGTCCACTTCCCTGCCGGCTCCCCATAACCCTTAATTCCCTTATCAGCTAGGAAACTGTCTATCTCCGTTTTAAATTTATTTAATGTCGCAGCTTCCACAGCTCTGAGGTAGCAAATTCCATAGATTTACTACCCTCTGAGTGAAGAAGTTTCTCCTCATCTCAGTTTTGAAACAGCAGCCCCTTATTCTAAGATTATGCCCCCTAGTTCTAGTCTCACCCATCGGTGGAAACATCCTCCCCGCATCCACCCTATCAAGCCCTCTCACAATCTTATATGTTTCGATAAGATCGCCTCTCATTCTTCTGTATTCCAATGAGTAGAGGCCCAACCTACTCAACCTTTCCTCATAAGTCAACCCCCTCATCTCCGGAATCAACCGAGTGAACCTTCTCTGAACTGCCTCTAGAGCAAGTATATCTTTTCTTAAATATGGAAACCAAAACTGTACGCAGTACTCCAGGTGTGGCCTCACCAATACCCTGTATAGCTGAAGCAAGACTTCCCTGCTTTTATACTCCATCCCCCTTGCAATAAAAGCCAAGATTCCATTGGCCTTCCTGATCACTTGCTGCACCTGCATACTAACCTTCTGTGTTTCATGCACCAGGACCCCCAGATCCCTTTGTACTGTAGCACTTTGCAGTTTCTTTCCATTTAGATAATAACTTGCTCTTTGATTTTTTTTCTGCCAAAGTACATAACCTCACACTTTCCAACATTATATTCCATCTGCCAAATTTCTGCCCACTCACTTAGCCTGTCTATGTCCTTTTGCAGGTTTTTTATGTCCTCCTCACTCACTGCTTTCCCTCCCATCTTTGTATCGTCTGCAAACTTGGATACGTTGCACTTGGTCCCCTCCTCCAAATCGTTAATATAGATTGTAAAGAGTTGAGGTCCCAGCACTAACCCCTGCGGAACACCACTAGTTACTGATTGCCAACCCGAGAATGAACCATTTATCCCAACTCTCTGTTTTCTGTTAGATAGCCAATCTTCCACCCATGCCAGTATATTACCCCCAATCCCGTGATTTTTTATCTTGTGCAGTAATCTTTTGTGTGGTACCTTGTCCAAATACACCACATCCACTGATTCCCCTTCATCCACCTTGTTTGTTACGTCCTCAAAGAATTCGAGCAAATTTGTCAAGCATGATTTCCCCTTCATAAAACCATGCTGACTCTGTCTGATTAAGTTATGCTTATCCAAATGTCCTGTTACTGCTTCCTTAATAATGGACTCCAACATTTTACCAACCACAGATGTTAGGCTAACTGGTCTATAGTTTCCAGCCTTTTGTCTACCTCCCTTTTTAAATAAGGGTGTTACATTAGCAGTTTTCCAATCTGCTGGGACCTTTCCTGAATCCAGGGAATTTTGGAAAATTACCACCAATGCATCCGCAATCCCTACCGCAACTTCTCTCAAGACCCTAGGATGTAAGCCATCAGGTCCAAGGGATTTATCCGCCTTAAGTCCCATTATCTTACCGAGTACCATCTCCTTAGTGATTTTAATCGTGTTTAGCTCCTCCCCCCCCTATAGCCCCTTGTTTGTCCAGTGTTGGGATATTTTTAGTGTCCTCTACTGTAAAGACTGATACAAAATATTTGTTCAGTGTATTTGCCATCTCCATGTTCCCCACTACTAATTTCCCGGTCTCGTCCTCTAAGGGACCAACATTCACTTTAGCTACCCTTTTTCTTTTTATATAACTGTAGAAACTCTTGCTATCTCTTATATTTTTTGCTAGTTTACTTTCATAATCTATCTTCCCTTTCTTAATTAATCTTTTAGTTGTTCTTTGCTGGTTTTTAAATGCTTCCAAATCTTCTATCCTCCCACTAGATTTGGCTACTTTACAAGCCCTTGTTTTTAGTCGGATACTATCCTTTATTACTTTACTTAGCCACGGATGGCTGTCTATTCTTTTACGCCCCTTTTTCCTCAGTGGAATATATTTTTCTTGAAAGTTGTGAAATACCTCCTTGAATGTACACCACTGCTCCTGTACCGTCTTACACCTTAATCTATTTTCCCAGTCCACTTTAGTCAACTCTGCTCTCATACCTTCATAGTCTCCTTTATTTAGGCTTAGTACGCTGGTTTGAGATCCAACTCTCTCACCCTCCAACTGAATTTGGAATTCAACCATGTTATGGTCACTCATTCCAAGGGGATCCATTACTAGGACATTTTTTATTAATCCTGTCTCATTACACAGGACCAGATCTAAGATTGCCTGCCCCCTGGTTGGTTCAGTAACATACTGCTCAAGGAACGCGTCCCTAATGCACTCTATGAACTCTTCCTCAAGGCTGCCCTGCCCAATTTGATTTGTCCAGTCAATATGAAAGTTAAAATCTCCCATGATTATAGCTGTTCCCTTATTACAAGCCCCAACTATTTCCTGATTAATACTCCAACCAATTGAGTTGCAACTGTTAGGAGGCCTATAGACTACGCCCACTAGTGACTTTTTCCCCTTATTATTCCTTATCTCCACCCAAACTGTTTCACTATCCTGGTCCTTTGACCCAATATCATTTCTCACTATTGCAGTGATTCCATCCTTTATTAACAAAGCCACCCCACCTCCCTTTCCTTCCTGTCTGTCCTTCCTAATAGTCAAATACCCCTGGATGTTTAGTTCCCAGTCATGGTCACCTTGCAGCCATGTTTCTGTAATGGCCACCAGATCATACCCATGTGTAGTTATTTGTACCGTCAACTCATCTATTTTGTTACGAATGCTGCGTGCATTCAGATAAAGAACTTTTAAATATGTTTTGTGACAATTTATTCCTGCTTTTACCCCTTTACTACTTTACCTTTATCTTTATATATTCTGTCCCTTCCTGACACGCTCTGGTTTTTAATTACCCCACTGCTACTTTGCTCTATTGCCTTCTCCGCTGACATTTTTATTTTTTGCTCTCTTGAAACCTCCCCCCCACTAATTAGTTTAAAGCCCTCTCTACAGCCCTAGTTATTCGATTCGCCAGGACTCTAGTCCCAGCACTGGCCAAGTGAAGTCCGTCCCAACAGAACAGCTCTCTCCTGTCCCAGTACTGGTGCCAGTGTCTCAGGAAGCAAAACCCATTTCTCCCACACCAGTCTTTGAGCCATGCATTTAACTCTCTGATTTTATTTACCCTAGCCAAATTTGCTCGTGGCTCAGGTAGTAATCCAGAGATTACTACCCTAGAGGTTCTGTTTTTTAATTTGGCCCCTAGCTGCTCATACTCCCTCAGCAGAACCTCATTCCTTGTCCTATCTATGTCATTGGTACCAACATGGACCACGCCAACTGGATCCTCCCCCTCCCACTCCAAGTTTCTCTCCAGCCCAGAGGAGATGTCCTTAACCCTGGCACCAGGCAGGCAACACAGCCTTCGGGACTCTCGCTCTCGGCTGCAAAGAACCCTATCTATCCCCTTAATGATACTATCCCCTACCACTACAACATTTCTTTTTACTCCCTCCACTTGAATGGCTCCCCGTACCACGGTGCTGTGGCCAGGTTGCTCATCCTCCCTGCAGTCCCTGCCCCCGTCCTCACAGAGTAAGAGCCTCGAACCTGTTGGACAAGAGCAAGGGCTGCGGCTCCTCCAACACTACCTCCTGGATCCCCGTACCTGCCTCACTCGTAGTCACACCCTCCTGTCCCTGACCACGGGCTACATCTGAATTAGTTAATCTAATTGGTGTGACTACCTCCTGGAACACAGAGTCCAGGTAACTCTCCCCCTCCCTGATGTGTCGCAGTGTTTGAAGCTCGGACTCCAGCTCATCAACACGGAGCCGGAGTTCCTCGAGCAGCCAACACTTACTGCAAATGTGATCACTGTGAACATCAATGGTGTCTACCAGCTCCCACATATTGCAGCAGGAACACATCACCTGCTCTCCCATTCTATGTAATTAATTAAATGTATTAATATTATTTACCCTTTAATTAATTTAAATTAAAACAATACACTTCTGTGACAGTTTGAACGGACTCTCTTCACTCTCTGTCCTGTGACAGTTTGAACTGACTCTCTCCACTCTCTGTCCTGGGTCAACTGTTTTAGAATAAGTATCCAAGACCACACAAAAGTAATCTGTTCGAATCCAGATTCACTGCCCCAAAATTGATCACAGATGCATTTCAGAATTCTGCTTCCATCCCCTGGGAGTATGATCCAGAAGTCAGTATTTTGCCATGTCTTTTTGCTTGTAAATGTATCGTTTCACAGACTAAAATCCTGAGAGCATTTCACTTAATGGGCTTGTTTTCGTACACATGAGAATATGGGGTCATCACCATGCCTACCTCTATAAATAAAAATTAATCTAAATAAAGTTCCTGGCTCATGCTTTATTACTTCAGAGAAACAACAGAACATACAATTTCTAAAAATAATTTCTTCCCAAACTGAGAAAATATTTTACATCGTACTCAATCTCATTCTCGCAATTATTTTCTTTCAGGTAATTCCAATCGGAGTATAAAATTAGTGTGCACTGTAACATATTTCAGATCTCAATATTTCCGAAAAGGTACAGCAGAGCCCTTGGAATCTGGGCAGGAATATCTCAGTAAACTGCTCGGTTGTTGGCTGGTTAGAGAGTCATCACTGAATCCTGACGTGATTCTAACATTTTAATAGTTAGACACAATTAGAATAACTTGGAGTGCTACTTCTGGTGCTTATCATTAAATATGGCAGCAATTTGCCCCTATAATTCAGCAAATTTATCACATAGATGAAATTAGATAAATATATGGCCCATAATTTGCTGTCAGCGGCAAAGCGATGGTGATCATTGCTGACTTCGAAGAAAGCTGCCCACCGAGATCTTACCATCTCGGTGGTGATAACTTTAGCTTCCTCGACGTGAAATTGATTGTCGCGCTGTCAAAAGGGGAACTCCAGTGAAGAGCAGCAGAGAGGTCATCAAGCTGTCTAAGCCAGTGGTTCTCAAAATTTTTTGGTTGTTGGACCCCTTTTCAAATCGATTAGTAGTCACGGACCCTCCCTCCCCAATCTAAATTATAATACTATATAATACTCATAATATAAAAGTGCTGAATATAAAGAATGTTTTAATAATGCTTTCAAGAAAACAGGTATTTACTTATAGATATCAGTGAGATGGGTGTGCCTGCCTATCCTTGGTGTGATGTTTGACAATTTATTTAACACTGCGCCTGCTGTTCACTTTCCTACTAGTTACATTAATTTTAAGTACCGTCCTAAAAACTGCTGTTAACATAGAAACATAGAAACATAGAATCTAGGAGCAGGAGTAGGCCATTCGGCCCGTCGAGCCTGCTCCGCCATTCAATACGATCATGGCTGATCATCCAAATCCAGTACCCTGTCCCTGCTTTAATCCCCACAGTACACATAACTCACCCTACCCCCGTAACCCCACGTATTTAATTCCCCCTAACATATCCCATCCTATCCCCATAACCCCACATATTTAATGCTGATCTACGAATTTTAATTACAAACCTTTTTTTTAAATATAATTTGAAATTAGCAAAAGCCTCAATTTTAATTCAATGCTAATGATCTAAAGAAGTGAAATTAAAAAGAACTCAAATCGGAACCCCCCCCCAAACATACAGCGGATTGGGTGATTGGGATCGTCTGCTTCACACCCGTCCGCCGACATCCACATCAAACAAACTTGCTCTTTTTGTGGTCAGGGCATTCCCAGCGGGTCAGGAACAAGTCCTTGCATTTCCAGCTCTCAGCCAGTCTGCACCCTGCCGTCTCCAGCCAGTGACGAGCAGAACCGAACTCGCCTCTTCCCCTCCCCCCGCCCCACCCCTCCCCCCCCAAAGAAACAACAGCCGGCAACCAGACGGGACCCGGGTCTCCAACAGCCCCACTCCCTCCACTGCGCAACTTTGCCAGAATGTTCCGGCACATAATCAGTGCTGCCGCGGTAACGAGATTGTGGCTCGATTCGGCCCAGCAGTGGTTTCAATTCACCGACATTAATGATCCGAGATTATCCCGTGCAACTGGTTCGGGAAAAGTTTGCGCAACGAATAAAAACCTTCCAAAGCCAGCAGGAGACTTGCGGTGAACGACGGCAACTCGCCCTTGGTTGAACTTTAAAACTTACCGAATCATAGAATCACCGAGTCTGCACCGGCTCTTTCGAAGAGCAATCCAGTTAGTCCTACTCCCTCGCTCTTTCCCCATATCCATGCAATTTTTTCTCCTTCAAGTATTCATCCAATTCCCTTTTGAAGGCTACTATTGAATCTGTATCCACCCTTTCAGGCAGTGCATTTAAAATCCAAAGCACTCGTTGAGAGAAAGGGCCTTGGTTACACATGTGGGACAGAAAAATAAACCCCAAACACATTCCGTAGGTTCAGAGACCGAGTGGCCATTTCATACCAGAATCTTTGCTTAAATACAATGACTTTCATTCCCCGTGGATGGCAGGTGGTGATGATTTGTAAACACCGCTAGATTTGTAATTGTGACATTGCTGAAGGTTTTTCTTGCAGGCCCACAAATTTAGTGTCCATCAAGGTAAAAGGATGTTAGTACTGGAGAATGGAACAGCTTTCCACTTTTCCATCCATTGTAAACATCAAGAACTCTCAGCTCAGGTACAGTGTAGGCTAGTTGCAGAGCAAAGCTCCTACTACACTCACCATCAAGCACACCTAGGTAAAGCTCCCAGTACTGCACACCACAGACATCACAAGCAAAATAACAAGGATCAAAACTGTACAATATTTAATAATACTGGAGGCAGTTTGAGTTTTAAAAAAAATCTGCGAATCTGTGACATTATAAAGACTACAATTACAGGTACGGAGCATTGAGCCATTCCAAAGGATCGCCGGACTCTCCACTGAATATATTCGCACTATTGGCTTACAGGCAAAATGAAAGTAAAACAAAACAATTTTTCACTTTTTTTAAGGTTGTAAACCGCAGTGTCAAAAGTTTCGGAGATTTCTAACATGCAAGTCCACAATCTGGAGCCTCAATGGTCTCATCTGCTTTCTTCTCTGCTCAGTGCCCGGAATTTACCCCAAAAGGCCTTGCCCATTGATGCATTTCTCTTCCTACTTGCAGTGCTGTAAACTGAAGGCCGCCCCACCTCCTGCACCATTACTCACCCTGCTCTTCTCAGCCACATCTCTCCTCCCCATGAGACTGAAAAATAGACAAAGCTGGGCCAAATAGAAGGCTTTTCCAAATAAGTCACCCTTCGGCGCATTACCAGCCAGCCAACCTCCACTCTCCTCCCACAGACACCAGTGAGGTCATTGGAAGGAACCCGAATGTGAACAGTCTGGTCCAGCCTCCTCCCCGATCCTCATTGGTTCATTTTTACAGTCTGCAATTTTTCAAAGATCTTCTCCAGCGAATAATTGGTCAATGCTTCGCGGACCCCCAGGGAACCACTGGTCTAAGCAGCCAATCACATTGAAGAATTCTCGCAGACAGCAAACCATAAAATGAAAGCCATGATGTGGAGATGCCGGTGTTGGACTGGGGTGGACAAATGTGAGAAGTCGCACAACACCAGGTGTAATCATCTGGCAGTGTTCTCTGACTATATATGCTGTGCCTATATGCATCTCTTCACTTCACCTGACGAAGGAGCAGCAGCTCCGAAAGCTTGTGATTTCAAATAAAGCTGTTGGACTATAACCTGGTGTTGTGCGACTTCTCACATTTGTCCACCCCAGTCCAACACCGGCATCTCCACATCATGGCTACTATCGACACCACAAACTGCCGGCTCAAAGTGGAGAGGATCTCCAAGAAGATCGCGCATATCGACACAGACATCAAGTTTCTACAGAGATGCAAGAAAGCAGACAAGATCCCGAAAGGACTACAGATCACGAACCCACTCAAGTCGACATACAACACAGACTACGCTGAGAGACTCTGCCGTCGTACCTCTCGCACACTCCTCAATCATCTCGTACACCAGCTGTACAGCAGACGCCGCAACCTCGAAACCAAGATAGAGTCCATGTTCTCAGCCTGTGCTCAGGACACAGCAGACCAGCTACAAGACACCACCAAACAGACGAGGCAACGGAACTACGCTGCCTACATGCACACCAAGAACAGGAAGCTTGAGAAACTCAGCATCACCAACCAGCAGCAACCAAGCCTCCCCCGGTACCACGGTTACAACCACAGGGAAGTCCATCGTCTACTTGTCCGACCACACCCTTCAACCAGACGAAATCGAAGTTCTCAGCCGAGGGCTCATTTTCTGCCCCACCACCAAAATGGACCCCATCGGTCTCGCGGCAGACACAGAGGAATTCATCAGGAGAATGAGGCTTCGGGAATTCTTCCACGAATCCCAAGGTGTCAGCAGCGAACCCAATGAGACAATCAATGATCCGGAACAGCAGACAGAGGGACCCGCAGTGCAGCAACCGAAGAAGAAAGAGTCAAATTGTACCCCTCCGGAGGGTCGCTGCCCTAAGCTTGACATGTATGCTCAAGCTGTCAGGAGATGCATCAACGCCAGATTCATCAGCCGCACTCACAAGACAGTCCAGAATGTCACCCGAGCACAACGCAACGCCATCCACGCTCTCAAGACCAACCGCAACATCGTCATCAAACCAGCGGACAAAGGAGGAGCCATCGTCATACAGAACAGAATGGACTATTGCAAAGAAGCATACCGACAACTGGACAGCCTGGAACACTACAGACAGTTACCCGCAGATCCGACCAAAGAACACACCCGCCAACTCAATAGACTGATCAAGACCTTCGATCCAGACCTTCAAAGCATCCTACGCGCTCTCATCGCACGTACTCCCCGTGTGGGAGACTTCTACACAAAGCCAACACCCCGGACGTCCTATCGTATTAGGCAACGGAACCCTGTGTGAGAACCTCTCTGGATACGTCGAGGGCATCCTGAAACCCATCGTACAGGGAACCCCCAGCTTCTGTCGCGACACTACAGACTTCTTACAGAAACTCAGCACCCACGGACCAGTTGAACCAGGAACACTCCTCGCCACGATGGACGTCTCGGCACTCTACACCAGTATCCCCCATGATGACGGCATCGCTGCGACAGCCTCAGTACTCAACACCAACAACAGCCAATCTCCAGACGCCATCCTACAACTCATCCGCTTCATCCTTGACCACAATGTCTTCACCTTCGACAACCAGTTTTTTACCCAAACACACGGAACAGCCATGGGGACCAAATTCGCACCCCAATACGCCAACATCTTCATGCACAAGTTCGAGCAAGACTTCTTCGCTGCACAGGACCTCCAACCAACGCTATACACCAGATACATCGACGACATTTTCTTCCTATGGACCCACGGCGAAGAATCACTGAAAAGACTACACGATAACATCAACAAGTTTCATCCCACCATCAAACTCACCATGGACTACTCCTCAGAATCAGTTTCATTCTTGGACACACAAATCTCCATCAAAGACGGACACCTCAGCACTTCACTCTACCGCAAGCCCACGGACAACCTCACGATGCTCCACTTCTCCAGCTTCCACCCTAACCACATTAAAGAAGCCATCCCCTATGGACAAGCCCTGCGAATACACAGGATCTGCTCAGACGAGGAGGAACGCGATGGACACCTACAGACGCTGAAAGACGCCCTCGTAAGAATGGGATATGACGCTTGACTCGTCGATCGACAGTTCCGACGGGCCACAGCGAAAAATCGCATAGACCTCCTCAGAAGACAAACACGGGACACAACCAACAGAGTACCCTACGTCGTCCAGTACTTCCCCGGAGTGGAGAAACTACGCCATGTTCTTCGCAGCCTTCAACATGTCATCGATGATGACGAACACCTCGCAAAGGCCATCCCCACGCCCCCACTACTCACCTTCAAACAGCCGCCTAACCTCAAACAGACCATCGTTCGCAGCAAATTACCCAGCTTTCAGGAGAACAGCGACCACGACACCACACAACCCTGCCACGGCAACCTCTGCAAGACATGCCAGATCATCAACACAGATACCATCATCACACGTGAGGACACCACCCACCAGGTACATGGTACATACTCATGTGACTCGGCCAACGTTGTCTACCTCATACGTTGCAGGAAAGGATGCCCCGGAGCATGGTACATCGGCGAGACCATGCAGACACTGCGACAACGTATGAACGGACACCGCGCAACAATCGCCAGGCAGGAGTGTTCCCTCCCAGTCAGGGAACACTTCAGCAGTCAAGGACATTCAGCCTCCGATCTTCGGGTAAGCGTTCTCCAAGGCGGCCTTCGAGACACACGACAACGCAAAATCGTCGAGCAGAAACTGATAGCCAAGTTCCGCACCCATGAGGACGGCCTCAACCGGGATCTTGGGTTCATGTCACGCTACATGTAACCCCACCTGACGTAGAGTCATCCAGACTCGAGTCGTCGGTGGCTTGTTCTCTCTACACAGATGCGGCCGGACCTGCTGTGATTTGCAGCAAAAAAAGTTTTTTTTTTCCATACAGACCCCAGCATCTGCCACATTGTCTTTGATGTAATGTTTTCCTGACTGACCTGTTTGGACACCAGCTACACCTTTGATTGCCGTGATTATCTCTCTGCCGAGGTGTGATAAAGGGCAGTTGGAAAGATTAACTGTAATCATCTGGCAGTGTTCTCTGACTATATATGCTGTGCCTATATGCATCTCTTCACTTCACCTGACGAAGGAGTAGCGCTCCGAAAGCTTGTGATTTCAAATAAAACTGTTGGACTATAACCTGGTGTTGTGCGACTTCTCACATAAAATGAAAGGCACTGATTATCTGCACTTCTTAAAAATGTGAGAGAGTGAGATAAAGATATGGGGTTAAGGTAGAAGTTGAACTATCATGAACAAACTTTAAAAAATATATATTTATTTAAAAATCTAGTAATTTTTATCATAATGGAGACATTTGACATTCTACAAATATAAAATTAGTTTTTCAGGGCCAGAGTGTTTGTTTAGCAGTCAATACGCTGTTAAAACCCCAGTTACACCTATTCCAACAAGGCTTAACATTTAATGGAGTGTTTAACATGATATTAGCGTGGAAAAGCTTAAGTATTCATCAGTTCCACTGATTTCATTGATTGTCGGCTATGGGGGAGGGGGTGTCCACAACGCAGCCTGTGGCGGAGCAGTGAATGACTGAGCGCAACTTCAGGATTTCTGGGTTTAGTTGTGCATGCGCTAAATCCTGAAGTTACGGTCAGTTTCAGAGGGGTAATGATGGCGAATGCTGACACAACTGGAGTATTGCGTCCAGTTCTGGTCACCACACTTTAGGAAGGATGTGAAGACCCTTGAGAGGGTGCAGAGGAGATTTACCAGAATGGTTCTGGGGATGGGGGATCTTAGCTACAAGGGCAGGTTGGAGAAGCTTGATTAGTTTTCATTAGAGCAAAGGAGGTTGAGGGGTGATTTGATAGAGGTGTACAAGATTATGACGGATTTGGATAGGCTAGACGGGGAAAGGCTGTTCCCACTAGTTGATGGTACAAGGCCTAGAGGACACAGAATGAAGGTTTTGGGCAAGAGATACAGGGGGGACGTGAGGAAAAACCTTTTTACGCAGCGAGTGGTGAGGACCTGGAATTCGCTGCCGACGGAAGTGGTGGAGGCGGAGACACTCAATGTTTTCAAGGGGAGACTGAATAGGCACTTGAGGGAAATAAACTTGCAGGGCTACGGGGATAGAGCGGGGGAATGGGACTGACTGGATTGCTCTACAGAGAGCTGGCATGGACTCGATGGGCCAAATGGCCTCCTTCTGTGCCTCTATGACTTCACCGTCATTACCCACTGCAAAATTCGGTCTATTATAGACCTTGTAATTTTACTATGTAAAATAGAGGCCTCACAGATACAATATTTTTAATACTATTTACCAACGATATTTTAAAAACTTGCATAATTAATACATAACTTTGTTCATCCCGCGTCTCTACTTCTTATTTACATTATAATCTTCCTCCTGCAATGGATTTGGAATATGATGCAAGTATTTTTATTTATTTGTTTGTTTATTCTTCCTTCTGCCATCCCTAAAACCTTTTTTTCCTCAATTATTTAAATGATATGGGAAAAGAGCGGGGAAGTGGGACTAACTGGATTGCTCTTCAAAAGAGACTCGATGGGCCGAATGGCCTCCTGTGCTGTACTGTTCTATGATTCTATGCATATAGATTTTTTTCCTCTTCTCCCATATTGCTGAAGCTGTTATTGATGCAGTACTGCATAGGAAGGTTTTTAACCACTGTTGAGTATCCAATGAACAGGGACGTCCCACGTGGACACTTGCCATGCTCCAGACCAGATCCACTGAATAACTCTTAGCTCAGCATCAAGGCATCTCAGAAACATCCCCTTGTTGCCTTAGTCCAAACATCACTTCCCTTGAACACCTTAAGCTCACAAAATTTACTCAACAACTTTAACTATGTAAAATGCAGGAAAACTAAATCTAGATTTTTTTCCCCTACTATTTTTGCCTCCCAGTTGTCTATAAATGTGATGCAGGATGTCGTTGTGCACTCTGGATATCGTGGTTCAGCTGGTGAAAACTACAACTCATAGTCCACTTCTCTCTCTCTCTCACACACACGCTGAATTTATCAAAAGGAACCGGAACTCTGTATAAAACACTGAAAAGTATTTGGTATGTTTTTCTCTTCAGTGCTACTGACACAGAACTTTGTGTGACAGGAATGCACATCAAGAATTCAGGCATGTGGGTGCAGGGAATATGTTTTTAGAGAATTAACATTAAGTTGACATCATTGCTAAAGAAAGCTTTGAGCTGCCCTTAACATTCTTTATTTCAAATTGGAAGGGGGTGGTGATTACTCCCAATCTCCTGATTTACATACAACACCAGCAAGAGTGGTAATCCATTACAGCTACTTTCGGTGCACATGATCATCTGAACACAGGATGAGAACCAATCTTCACTCATGTTAAAGTAGGCCTCAAAGAATTTATCAATGCAAACTCCAGATCATTTTACATTCCTACAATTTCACCTGTCTATTCATTTCAATGGGATGAACTGAGGTAAATTTTGAATGAAGATCTAGAACAAACAAATAAAAATAACCCCGAGTGACTCAAGATTTCAGCTCTTTTAATGAAAAAACTGTTCAATATTCCAAAATCTAAAACTCTATTCTTAAGACTAGTTACTGTACATTTAAAGCCAGAGGTGGAATTTAAGGGGTTATTCCATGATCCAGCACTCTCAGTGGCAAGTAGCGCTCACAAGGAGTACACCTTAGGATGGCCCTGGTGCCCTCCATGTGATTCTCCATCCATTCTATGGACTATGCACCTACGGTTCTCTGAGTTGCACTCCCTGCAATCGCTGCTCCTCTCTGGAATGCCACACCATGGAATTACCACTTTAGACCCAAGAATTTTGAAGCATCACCTACTGGTTTATGAAATTACTATTGGGGTGAATTGCCTTGGGCTTCCCTTGCTCCACCTCTATAACTTTGGCGGAGGTTTAGTGGAAACCCCAAGTTACAGAGTGGAGGGGTGGGGAGCAGGAGAAGCTCTGAGGAAATTTACCCTCCCCCTGTTTTATATTGTTGGGTAGTTCCATTAACAAGAAGGGAAACAAACTGTGGCATGGGAAAAATTGGCCAGTGTTTCTACTTCAATGGACCAAATTTTACTGTAGCAGGACATCTAGTTAGACCTTCCTTTGCACGTTTCGATTTTTACACTTGTTGCGTGACAACTTACTGAAAGTGCGAGCTGATAACGTCGCAGTGAGGGAAATGGCATCTGGAACCTAAATGAACAGGGCAACCAACTGTATATCTCCTTAAACAATCAGATTGAAGGATTGTGAAGGGACTGAAAAGGAAGTGTAAATTAGAGTGGATGAATTCAATGTACAGAAAGAGAAATAGAGAGGAAAGAAGACTGGATTAAGAGAGAGAGAAAAGGGACAGAAAGTAAAAGTAAAATAAAAGCTTTATTTAAAATGTTACACTTTGTAAATCTCTAACATTTAAAACCTGAAGGAATGAGACTCCACACTTGTAATAGTCAATTTTCAGTGCCAGACAGGTTGATTGGCTGTAATTAACACTTATTACGTCATTAAAAGGGTACTTGGACTTGAAATGACTTGACTTAACTTTCTGTGGCAAGTTTAATTCGTATCTATCACGCAAATACAGCAACCTCATGCCGCTCAATGCATTTCAATGGTGAGGCAGACAACGAAATGCTGTTTTTGCAAAACTAACTGCGGAACGGCATAACGCGGGCAACAACTTTTGAATATCTGTTTAACCGCACATCTGCCCCTCGCCTGAAGTTGCTGTACCATTTGCGCATAAATAATAGCGAGCGCCATTAGCTTCACCGTTATTTTGACAGCAAAATCTGGCCCAATAACTGCTGCTGGAAAGTGTGCATGTGTGAACGTTGGATGAAGACACGATCTGGCTTGGCTGTGGTGCTCCCACAGTCAAATAACCAGCTCACACTTGTCGTCTAGAATGGCCTTTTGGGAAGGTACAAGGGGGATGTTGGCACATGTGGAATCATAGCACAGAATGATTTAGTGCATTTGGAACAGGAAGAGAGAAAAGGACATAAAATTGGGAATGATCTCCACTTTATGTTAAATTGATCTTGATATGGTAGGAGTAAAGATGGCATACAGAGTGAGTGCCACTACAATAGCTACAAGGGAAGACCACTCCGTTTGAGAAGCGTAATAGAAGGCTGGCTGGCAGCAGTTGTGTCCTCACAATTTTATTTGGCAACACTACTATTTTTAGCCTGGATGACAATACCAGTTTAAAGTAATACATTCCTGTTGACAAATGCTGCTGTCAGTCAGGGACTTGCTAGAACAGGATGTTCAATAACAATAAAGGTGACAACTGACAGATGGAACCCACTATGATTTTAAAATGAACTTCATCTTCAGTGGTATGAACAGCAGGATCATGATAACTATGTTTGAATGAAAATTCTGCTGTCAAGTCCATTCAGAATGACACTGATGAAAACATCATAATGGACTCAGTCTGTCTGCCACCATCCTCACTGTAAATAAATCTGCTGCTGTAAAGCACCAATAAAGTTACATGCAGCAAAAGAGTAGATTAAAAATGACATTTGAATTCCTTTATTAATCTAGCACTGTGTGTTAATATGTAGAAGAATAGCTTGCCCCGATATCAGAAAATTCACTGAAGTGATTCCATTCCTTCTTAAAAGAGCAATTAAAGTCTGTCTTTCTTTAAGTGCATCACCAAGCACTCTGTCCTGTGCTTTGTGTTCTGACACAAGGGCTTAGTTTCAGACGCTGCATTTTATTTTTCAATACTGGGATGTCTCCAGTCCTTCCTCTTCCTGCAATGCTTTCAGCAGAGTCTGTGCACTAATGTGGACACCGATCTTTTAACCTTCTTCCTGGGGTGTATATAAGCCTCCCTTTTGCCAGGACCATAAAATGAATATACATTTATTACCAAGATAAAATAAAAATGCTAAATCTTACAATAGAAATGTATAAGTTGACACATTTTAAATTGAAAAGTAAACAGGATACTATTGGATCTCGGTTCCATCTTTGCACATACTAAATACGGTATTTCTGTTTTCCTGTCCAAGATCTTTTAACTTGAGTTCTTGTTATTGCCTACTCCTAGCTATTTAATTTGAATTTAGTATCTCTCGAATGTGATGTTACATTCCTAATCTTGAGTTGTTCTGTCCTTCAAAGGCAACATTTCCACTTTGAGTTGGTTAAGCACGCAGAGAATCAATGCCATTTCATCATGATGGCATGTGACATGTGCAAGTGGCATGAAGCTTTGGTGGTACAAATCATGCCAAGTGTTAATTAGAGGAAAAATGTTTGCTTAACAACTTTATAGAGGCAACAGCGCCCCTTTGAATATAAGTTGTTCTTCAGCTTGGAGTCTTTCTTTACATGAGTAGTCATGCTCTCAGAAGTGATCTCTGCTCATCATAACATGCTGTTGGTCACTGCAGCAACCAGCCGGGATAACATTCCTAGTTATAGTGTATTCCAGGGGCGCTTTTGCACTCAGTTGTTGTCTAAATATGCTGATGATAAGACCATATTTAGCAGCTGTTAACCAAAATATCTAGTTGCAAAATAATGCTCATTTTGATTATATAATAATGGGGAGAATTTTGCTATTAGCTAAAAAACATTTTACATAATGATCACTGTGAGCAATAGTCCTTAGTAAACTATGATGCTGTACCACTTAGCGGTGGGAAAAAAAACAATGAATGAAGACTGACTCCAATTTGCTTCAGAATCTTGCGCAAATCCAGGCGAGTAATGTTCCGTGCTTGGCAAGATATATCATTCAATTACAAAACTCAGGCCAATCATTTCTGTACTGCATTGTGCATGCACAGCTGTTTATTGTTGTCAGTAAATGGGATATTAATGGGATGGATTCAATCACATTGATGCGGGTCAAATCATATGATGTTACACCACAAAAAAGGACCACTTGGCTGATCAAATCTGTTCCTGAATTTTTCCTCACATAAGCCACCTAGCTCTCACTCGAGCCACCCAGCTCTCACTCTCACAACTTTTAATATCTCTCTATTTTCAGCAACTGTTCAGTTCCCTTTTGAAAGAATTTGTGGTGGTTGGTTCAACAATAGAAACAGCAAAATTCTCACGTATTTCTAAATACTTTTGTTTTATTCGTTCCTGGGATGCGGGCTTCGCTGTCAAGGCCAGCATTTATTGCCCATTCCTAATTGCCCTCACAAAGGTGGTGGTGAGCTGCCTTCTTGCACCGTTGCAGTCCATGTGCTCCCACAGTGTAGTTATACTTCTTTGCAGCAGTTTGGTACAGCTGAGTAGGCCATTTTAGAGGGCTGTTAAGAGTCAACCACATTGCTGTGGTTACATATAGGCCAGACTGGGTAAGAACGGTAGATTTCCTTCCCTAAAGGGGCATTAGTGAACCAGATGCTTTTTATTCCAGATTTTATTTGATTAACTGAATTTTCTTCGCCAGCTGGGATTTGAACTCACGTTGTGATCATTTATCCAGGCCTCTGGATTGCTGGTCCAGTAACATAACCACTATGCTACCATACCTGTTAATCAGTTTTGTACCTTTTTGCAGCAGAGTCTACAGTCATGGATGGCACATTTTGTTTAGAAATGAGACCGATCCTTTCTGTTTCTTGGCTCTTGCATTTTTTTTGAATTGACACAGCAGAAGTTTGTTCATTTGTGAGCAAAATGCATGGATTTTTTAATCTCCTAAATGGATCAAGTTTCCAAAGTAATTTTGGTCAAGTGATATGATTGAATTATAAACATTAAACCCATAACATTTACTGTAGCCACTGCAGTCTTTAAAAACCCATGGGGGACAAATATTTGGCTGCAGTAACAGTGTAAGTTTTGTGGAGTCAGTGGTCACTTGGAGATAGCCCAGATTGAACTGCCAGAAACCTCAATACTTTACAACTAGAGATAATTGACTGCACTGAAGTCTATTCAGGATCTAAAAGCAACTAAAGATCTTCTTAAATAAAAAATACAAAAAGAAAATACTGCAGATGCTGGAAATCTGAAATAAAAACAGAAAATGCTGGAGATACTCAGCAGGTCAGGCTGCATCTGTGAAGAGAGAAACAGAGTTAACATTTCAGGTCGATGACCTTTCGTCAGAACTTCGGCAAAGATCTTCTTAACCAAGTGTAAATGACTCAACTAAAACAGAAGAACTGTTAGGGCATTGAAAAGAGTAACTCGGATAAAAGAATACTGATTCAATTTTGTTATTCACTCAATTGTGAATTCCCTCAGTATTGCCTGTTTATATATATATTTTTATCAATTTCCACTCCTCCTCTCCTAGACAGCTTTATTGATGCAGCATTGTGGTTCCAGTATGCTAGCTATCCTCCAGTACCTTATCCAAGTGACCATTCTTCACGTGCAAGGTTTACCAACTGTGGTGAGAAGTTGCTGTGATTTAATAGCACTAGATACTTCTCCTTTAAGAGGGAGTCTAGTTGCATGACATCAACTGAACCATTGGGAGAATACCATGGAATTATTTCTTACTGTGCTGGAAGAAATTCTCTCCAACCATTCACTGTCTTGAAATTACAGCTTGCATGTGATGTTTGATATATGCGTTATTCACTTAAATAGTAAACAGCTGTGTTGAAGATCAATAGAGCATTTCATTGCTATTTCAAAAATGTTACTGTCGTCTGAGGAGTGTGCCTTTGGCTTAGTTGTAGCATTCCCACCTCTGGGTCAGAAAGTGAAGGGTAAGAGCTCCACTTCAGACAACCCCAGAGCTGAGACTAGAATATGGTCTCTAAGTACCAGGTTGACATCGACAGGCATCCGAACAGATTGGCCACTGGCTCAGTGGTAAGGTTCCTGCAGCTGAGTCGGAAGGGTTGGGATCGGGCCCCACTCTAGACAGCCCCAGCAAGCTGAGACTGGAGCGCCCACTCTGAATACTATGGGTGAGCAGGTACTTCACAATGTCACGTTCCATATGTACACTGATGACATCCCGTTCTACCACCACCTCTCTGGACACCTCCACTGCCTCTGATTTGCCATGCTGCTTATCCGTGAGCAGTCATTTCCTTCAGATCAAAAATCTGGGATGCAGAAGAGGCCAGAATTGGAGGAGCATAGAGATCTTGGAGGGTTGCAGGGCTGGAGGAGAGTAGAGATAAGGAGAGGCCATGGGGGAATTTGAAACAAGGATGAGCATGTTAAATTTGAGGCATTGCTGCAGCTGGAGCCAGTGTCGACCAGCGAGCACAGGGGTGGTGGGTGAATGTGAATAGGCGCAAGTTAGGATACAGGCAGCAGAGTTTTAGATGAGCTCAAGTTTACGGAGGGTGCATGGTGGGAGGATGGCCAGGAGAGCATTGGAATAGTTGAGTCTAGAGCTAACAAACACATGGATGAGGGTTTCAGCAGCAGATGGGCTGAGGCAGGGGTGGAGACGGGCGATGTTATGGAAGTGGAAGTAGGCGGTCTTAGCGTTGAAGAGCATATGGGGTCGGAAGCTGAGCTCAGGGTTAAATAGGACGCCAAGGTTGCGAACAGTCTGGTTCAGTCTCAGACAGTGGCCAGGGAGAGGAATGGAGTTGGTGGCTCGGGAACAGAGTTTGTGGTGGTGACCATTGGCGGCCGTGCCTTCAAGTGCCTAGGCCCTAAGCTACTTATCTCAACTACTCCCAAAAAGTACTCCCAGGAGATGCCTGTTGTTTTAATCTGTATAGCAAAAAAAGTTACACTTATTAAAAGGAACTGTAGCAGTACTGTCGCAAAACATCAGGCACTAACTTCTGACAAGCAACCATCTGTCAAGAGTCTATAGTCAGATTCGCAGTCAACGAGTGATTAGTACAATAGCAAAATACTGCGGTTGCTGAAAATCTGAAATAACAGAAAACGCTGGAAAAACTCAGCAGGCCAGGCAGCATCCGTGGAGAGAGAAACAGAGTTAACGTTTCAGGTCTGGGACTGGTCCCAGACCTGAAACGTTAACTCTGTTTCTCTCTCCACGGATGCTGCCTGGCCTGCTGAGTTTTTCCAGCGTTTTCTGTTGTTATTTGAGTGATTAGTACAGTCAGTGGTCTGTACTGTAATAAATGTTCTCACAAAAATGTGACTGCCAAAATATATTACTATATTCTATTAATGTACATTTGTATTGAGGTGACCTGGTAGCTCAAGCAGTTGTGACCTACCCTTGCAGCCAGAGGATTAGGGGGGTCATTTCCAACTTTGCCACCTGGGCGGTAACCTGGCAGAATGGATCGTTGGCCCATTGTAGAACCCGCCCGAGTTGCATTCCATTGAAATCAATGGAAAAAAAATCGGACAGGCTCTATAACGGATGGCTGATCCGCTCCGCCAGATATCGCCCAGGTGGCAAAGTTAAAAATGACCTCCTATAAATTCAAGTACCAGGGTTACCTTTGCTGAGTAGTGTTTGTCAGTTTGCTGTAAGGGTGGGGAGAGAGAAGGTTTTGCCACCTTTGAGAACAGAAGTGTGGCTAAACTCTGATTGAGTAATGACTGAGGAACTACACATTCCCAATTGAGGAGTACTTCCTGGAATGAAGAATTGCTCATCCCAATTAAAGAGCCACTCACCCAGACTGAAGAACTATTCACCATAATGAACATTTCTTTACTATTTTGCTGGAAAAGCTGACCAGAGGAAAAAGGACTTATATTTATATAGCTTCTTTCATGACCTAAGGACGTCCCAAAAAGCTTTACAGCCAAGTACTTTTTGTAGTGTAGTTACTGTTATGATGTATTATGACAGCCAATATGCGCACAGCAAGGTCCCACAAACAGCAATGAGATAATGACCATATAATTAGAGAATATCTTCATGAAGGCAGTTACAATGATGCTACACATAGCAAACAGAAACATTCTTCCCTTTGTTTTTGTAAGCTCCCCTCCCCCAAATAAACAAATTCAAAGGGACATTTCAATTAAAACCAACTCCAATCTAAATTTCCTGTACATAGGGACACACAGATGTACATGGGAACAGCATGTTATCTAGTTCCCACATCATTTTTTGGTGTATTTTGCGCATAAATCAGATGTTTTCCCTGCATTTGGACTAACTTCAGACTGAACTATTCAGAACAACATTTTAACATAGTTTACCTTTGAAGTTAAAAAAAAATAAAATTTTTTTTTTACTTAAAATAACTAGAAAAGCTGACCTTAGCCTACACTGTAGTATTCTTCTCCACAGTAATGCATTTTGAAAGTGCCAGTATGCTGCAGCTTTGGCTTTGTGCGTCATACTCTCCTTTGTTGAGATTTGACAAACAGTACCATCCATTCAAAATACTCAGGATTAATTCTTGCCTCCGCTGGAAAAGCAAGATCAGGATACTTGCTTATATGGGGGACAAAGACTGGGAAGTACACAGTTTCCTTCCCCACCCCCTCCAATTTTCAACTTTCCTTTGCTGAAAATAATGGTTTGTGCTGGAACGTCTCTCCCGAAAGGGACACTGAAGCTAAGTGGCTTTGAAAAATTGGCTCAAAAGAGATTGGGGATTGAACTTAGGGTTCTCCTGTGCTGTGTCAGCTGTGGCTCAGTTGGTAGCACCCTCGCCTCTGAGTCAGAAGGTTGTGGGTCCAAGTCCCACTCCAGGGACTTGAGCACAAAGGGAGTGCTGCACTGTCGGAGGTGCTGTCTTTCGGATGAGACGTTAAATCGAGGCTCCGTCTGCTCTCTCAGGTGGACGTAAAAGATCCCATGGCACTATTTTGAAGAAGAGCAGGGGAGTTATCCCCGGTGTCCTGGCCAATATTTATCCCTCAATCAACATCACTAAAAAAACAGATTATCTGGTCATTATCACATTGCTGTTTGTGGGAGCTTGCTGTGCACAAATTGACTGATGTGTTTCCTACATGACAACAGTGACTACACTTCAAAAGTACTTAATTGGCTGTAACGCGCTTTGGGATGTCCAGTGGTCATAAAAGGCGCTATATAACTGCAAGTCTTTTTTCTTTTTGTACGGCTCAATACCACATTATTTGATGTTTTCACCTACTGAACCATTCTTCATTAATTTTTAATAAACTTTTCACTAAAATTAGCAAACTGTCGGGAATATATCCTCCAAGTTCTTCTCAAACACTTTTTGGGTGAATCACAAGTAGGATTCCTAAACCCGTGCCATTCACTTTTCACCAAAGAATACAAAACAAGTGTATGGATAATTTAGATGTTAATCCAGATAAAGTTAAGTGCCTTTAAGTGCACTTCAGTTCTCCACTGTGAACATTATAACATCAAAGGTGCTTTTATATTAGTGTTTGCTTAAAGATCAGGGAAGAGTGGTGTCCATGAGCTGGTCCCTGCATTTACATTGTTAAAACCAGCATCCTTATCCCAGAATTATGAACCCACATTTTACTAATGCATCAAATCTTTCTATCACAAAGACCAGTTGTTAGTTGTATTAATTATGGTTCAGACATTGATTTAGGTACTAAACATCACTTCTGTAATACATTCATCATCAGCCCTTTCCTACACAGCATACTTTTTTAAAGCATTTTTCCTGTGTAAATATTGTGCAAACACACTGAAAAAGAATGAAATTGTTTTCATACATTGACTTTAAGTACTTTAACTCCTCTACAAACAGGATTGTTTTTAAAACGTACTGCCAGCTGCTCAGTTGATCAAGCCAGTGTGTACATGCAGAACAGAAGGGCCCTGGTTCAGGATCTCAGCTGGGCTGACGGTAGGGGTGCTACAAATAGCTTCAATGTCCAAGGGTCAAGTGTTAGCATTCAACCTCTTTCATTCTATGGTTCACAACAACACATTTCGAGTAAGCAAAAGGCATTTTGTAGTGTAGTATACAGACAGCACAGTGATCGGTTGGTAGCACCCTCGCTTCTGAGTCAGAAGGTTGTGGGTTCAAGTCCCACTCCAGAGACTTGAGCACAAAAATCTAGGCTAACTTTCTAGTGCAGTACTGAGGGAGTGCTGCACTGTCGGAGGTGCTGTCTTTCGGATGCGACGTTAAACCGAGGCTCTGTCCGCTCTCTCATAAAAGATCCCATGGCACTATTTCAAAGAAGAGCAGGGCAGTTATCCCTGATGTCCTGGCCAATATTTATCACTCAATCAACATCACTAAAAAACAGATTATCTGGTCATTATCACATTGCTGTTTGTGGGAGCTTGCTGTGCGCAAATTGGCTGCTGCATTTCCTACATTACAACAGTGACTACAATTCAAAAACTACTTAATTGGCTGAAAAACACTTTGGGATGTCCGGAGGTCGTGAAAGGCGCTATATAACTGCGAGTCTTTTTTCTTTCTAACTGTATACATAGGAACAAAGGAACAAGAGTGGGCCATTTAGCCCTTCGAGCCTGTTCCGCCAGTCAATGAGATCATGGCTGATCTGCGACCTAACTCCATATATATCAGATTTAAAATTAAGAATTGATCTAGCGTTAATTGCCTTTGCGGAAGAGAGTTCCAAACTTCTACCACCCTTTGTGTGTAGAAGTGTTTCCTAATTTCACTCCTGAAAGGTCTGGCTCTAAATTTTAGACTATACCCCCTAGTCCTAGACTCCCCAACCAGCGGAAATAGTTTCTCCCTATCTACACTATCTGTTCTCCTTAATATCTTGAAAACTTCGATCAAATCACCCCTTAACCTTCTAAATTCCAGGGAATACAACCCAAGTTTATGCAATCTACTCTCATAATTTAACCCCTGGAGTCCGGGTATCATTCTGGTAAATCTACGCTGCACTCCCTCCAAGGCCAATATATCCTTCCTAAGGTGTAGTGCCCTGAACTGCTCACAGTACTCCAGGTATGGTCTAACCAGGGTTTTGTATACCTGCAGCATAACTTCTACCCCCTTGTATTCCATTTCTCTAGATATAAAGGCCAGCATTCCCACGAGCCTTTTTGATTATTTTCTGTACCTATGACATTTTAATGATCTATGTACCCCTCAAGTCTCGTTGGACCTCCACTGTTTTTGCTTTTCACCATTTAGAAAGTACCCTGTTCTATCCTTTTTATGTCCAAAGTGGTTGACCTCACATTTGGCTTACATTGAAATCCATTTGCCACAGTTTTGCCCATTCACTTAATCTGTCAATATCCCTTTGTAATTTTATGCTTTCATCTCCACTGCCTACAATGATGCTTATCATTGTGTCATCGACAAATTTGGATATGTGGCTCTCTGTCCCTTATATCCCATCATCTAAGTCGTTAATAAATATGATGAATAGTTGAGACCCCAACACAGATTCCTGCTGGACACCACTAGTCACATCCTGCCAATTTGAATACCTACCCATTATCCCTACTCTCTGTCTTGTGCCGCTCCAGCCATTTTCTAACCAGGACAATAATTTCCCTTCAATTCCATGAGCTTCAACCTTAGTTAACAGTCTCTTATGTGGGACTTTATCAAATGCCTTCTGGAAGTCCATATAAATAACATCCACAGACATCCCCCTGTCCACTACTTTAGTCACCTCTTCAAAAAATTCAATCATGTTCATCAGGCATGACCTACCTTTCACAAATCCATGCTGGCTCTCTGATCAGCTGAAAATTTTCAAGGTATTCAGTCACCCTATCCTTAATTATAGACTCTAGCAATTTCCCGACAATAGATGTTGGACTAACTGGTTTATAATTCCCTGGTTTCCCTCTCTTGCCATTCTTAAATAGCGGAGTGACATGCACAATTTTCCAATCTAAAGGAACGGTTCCTGAATCGAGAGAACTTTGGAAGATTGTAGTTAGGGCATCTGCAATGTGCTCACCTACTTCCTTTAAAACTCTGGGATGGAAACCATCTGGTCTGGGGATTTGTCACTCTTTCATGCCATTATTTTCTTCATTACTGTTATTTTGCCTATATTAATTTTGTTGAGTCCCTGATTCAATATTAGTTTCCTTGGGATTTCTGGCATGTTATCCTCATCCTCTACTGTAAATACTGACACAACGTAATTATTCAACATGTCTGCCATTTCCTTATCATTGACAATATCACCATGGTCAGTTTTTAAGGGGCCAACATTGCTCCTGACTACCCTCTTTTTCCTAATATAATTGTAAAAATTTTGGTGTTGATTTTGATATCTCTTGCAAGTTTCTTTTCATACTCCCTTTTTGTAGCTCTTACTATCTGTTTTGTCACCCTTTGCTGTTCTTTGTATCTTTCTCTTTCGCCAGGATCTGTGCTATTTTTTGCATTTTTTAATGCTTTTTCTTTTAGTTTTGTTGTCTCTTACCTCTTTAGTCATCCATGGCTGTTTTTCTTTGGCAAGTAGAGCTCTTGCCACTTAGGGGTATAAACTGGTTCTGTATCACATTAAATTCTTTTTTGAACACCTCCCACTGATCGTCTGTCGTTTTACCCAGTAACAGATTTTCCCAGTTTACTGTGGACAATCTCTGTCTCATCGCATTGAAGTCGGCCTTACCCAAATCTAGAATCTTAGTAGCTGTTTTGCATTCCTCCCTTTCAAACACTAGATTGAACTCGATCATGTTATGATCGCTATCAGATAAATGTTCACACACCGTTAGGCTGTTAACTAAATCTGTCTCATTACTCATTACTAAATCTAATGTGGCATGCTCCCCCCATACTATTGAAAACCATGCTCCTTTATACATATTTTGCCTACTTTAAAGGTACATGTCACAGATAAGAATTCATGACGTATCTATTCCAAATCCTTTGAAAACAGTCATAGAATCATAGAATGGTTACAGCACGGATGACGGCCATTTGGCCCATCGAGCCCATGCCGGCTCTCTGCAAGATCACTTCAGCTAGTCCCACTCCCCCGCCTTTTCCCCGTAGCCCTGCAATTTTTTTTCCTTCAGGTACTTCTCCAACTCCCTTTTGAAAGCCGTGATTGAGTCTGCCGCAACCACCCTTTCAGGCAGTGCATTCCAGATCCTAACCACTCGCTGCGTAAAAAAGTTTTTTCTTATGTTGCCTTTGGTTCTTTTGCCAATTACCTTAAATATGTGTCCTCTGGTTTTCGACCCTTCTGCCAATGGGAACAGTTTCTCTCTATCTGCTCTGTCCAGACCCCTCATGATTTTGAACACCTCTATCAATTTTCCTCTCACTCTTCCCTGCTCTAAGGAGAACAACCCCAGCTTCTCCAGTCAATCCATGTAACTGAAGTCCCTCATTCCTGGAATCATTGTTGTAAATCTTTTCTGCACCCTCTCTAAGGCCTTCACATCCTTCCTAAAGTGCGGTGCCCAGAATTAGACACAACACTCCAGTTGAGGCCGAACTAGTGTTTTATGCAGGTTAATCGTAATTTCCACGCTTTTGTACTCTATACCTCTATTCATGAAGCCCAGGATACCGTAAGCCTTTTTAACCGCTTTCTCAACCTGCCCTGCCACCTTCAACTATTTGTGCACATATACCCCTAGGTCTCTCTGTTCATGCACCCCCTTCAGGAATGTGCCCTTTAGTTTATATTTCCTCTCCTCCTTCTTTCTACCAAAATGTATCACTTTGCACTCTTCTGCGTTAAATTTCATTTGCCACGTCTTCACCCATGTCCTCTTGAAGTCTATCACTATCCTCCTCACTATTCACTATACTTCCAAGTTTTGTGTCATATGCAAACTTTGAAATTGTGCCCTGTACACCCACATCCAAGTCATTAATATATATATTAAGAAAACCAGTGGTCCTAGAACCGACCCCTGGGGAACACCACTGTATACCTTCCTCCAGTCTGAAAAACAACCGTTCATCACCACTCTCTGTTTCCTGTCACTTAGCCAATTTCGTATCCATGCTGCTACTGTTCCTTTTATTCCATGGGCTTCAACTTTGCTGGCAAGCCTATTATGTGGCACTTTGTTGAACGCCTTTTGGAAATCCATGTGCACCACGTCAACCGCATTGCCCTCATCAACCCTCTCTGTTACCTCATCAAAAAACTCGATCAAGTTGGTTGAACACGATTTGCCTTTAACAAATCCATTCTGGCTTTCCTTAATTAATCCGCACTTGTCCAAGTGACTGTTAATTTTGTCCCTGATTATTATTTCTGAAAGCTTCCCCACTACCAAGGTTAAACTGACTGGCCTATAGTTGCTGTGTTTATCTTTACACTTTTTTAACAAGGGTGTAACATTTGCAATTCTCCAGTCCTCTGGCACCACCCCTGTTTCTAAGGAGGATTGGAAGATTATGGTCAGTACCTCTGCAATTTCTTCCTTCACTTCCCTAGGATGCATCCCATCTGGTCCTGCTGACTTATCTATTCTAAGTACAGCCAGCCTTTTTAGTACCTCCTCTTTATCAATTTTTATCCCATCCAGTATCTCCTCTACCTCCTCCTTCACTATGTCTGTGGCAGCATCTTCTTCCTTGGTGAAGACAGATGCAAAGTATTCATTTAGCACCTCAGCCATACCCTCTGCCTCCATGTGTAGGTCTCCTTTTTGGTCCCGAATCGGCCCCACCTGTCCTTACTACCCATTTACTATTTATATGCCTATAGAAAAGACTTTTGGATTACCTTTTATGTTAGCTGTCATTCTATTCTCATACTCTCTCTTATTTTCTTTTTCACTTCTCCTCTGAACTTTCTATATTTAGCCTGATTCTCAGATGTATTCTCGATCTGACATCTGTCATACGCGCTCTTTTTCTGCTTCATCTTACTCTCTATCTCTTTCGTGATCTAGGGAGCTCTGACTTTAGTTGCCCTGCCTTTCCCCCTAGTGGGAATGTACCTCGACTGTACCCGAACTATTTCCTCTTTAAAGGCAGACCATTGTTCGATTACAGTTTTGCCTGCCAATCTTTGATTCCAATTTCCCCGGGCAGATCCGTTCTCATCCCACTGAAATTGGCCTTCCTTCAATTAAGTATTTTTACTCTAGATTGCTCCCATGTAAACAGTTGTAGTTGTTTACAGGGTAGGATAAAGAAAAAAAGGGAAGCTTATGACAGATACCAAGGACTCAATACTGCAGAAAGCTGAGAGGAGTATAGAAAGTGCAGGGGTGAAATCAAAAAGGAAATTAGGAAAGCAAAGAGAGGGCATGAAAAAATATTGGCAAGTAAAATCAAGGGAAACCCAAAGATGTTTTATAAATACATTAAGAGCAAGAGGATAACTAAAATAAGAGTAGGGCCTTTTCGGGACCATAAAGGTAGCCTGCGTGTGAAGGCGGAAGATGTGGGTATGGTTCTTAATGAATACTTTGCGTCTGTTTCCACAAAAGAAAGGGATGATGCAGACATTGCAATCAGGGAGGAGGAGTGTGAAATATTGGATGAAATAAACATAGTGAAAGAGGAAGTATTAAGGGGTTTAGCATCTTTGAAAGTGGATAAATCTCCAGGCCCGGATTAAATGTATCCCAGACTGTTAAGAGAAGTAAGAGAGGAAATAGCAGAGACTCTGACCATCATTTTCCAATCCTCTCTGGCTACAGGTGTGGTGCCAGAGGACTGGAGGACTGCTAATGTGGTACCCTTGTTTAAAAAGGGAGAAAGGGATAGATCGAGTAATTACAGGCCAGTCAGCCTAACCTCAGTGGTGGGTAGTGGTAGTCAGCACGGATTTGTTAAGGGAAGGTCGTGTCTGACAAACTTGATTGAATTTTTTGAGGAGGTAACAAGAAGGGTAGATGAGGGTAGTGCGTTTGATGTAGCCTATATGGACTTTAGCAAGGCTTTTGATAAGGTTCCACATAGCAGATTGGTCATGAAGATAAAAGCCCATGGGATCCAGGGCAAAGTGTCAAGTTGGATTCAAAACTGGCTCGGAGGCAGGAAGCAGAGGGTAATGGTTGATGGGTGTTTTTGTGACTGGAAGGCTGTTTCCAGTGGGGTTCCGCAGGGCTCAGTACTGGGTCCCTTGCTTTTTGTGGTATATATCAATGATCTAGACTTGAATATAGGGGGTATGATTAAGAAGTTTGCAGATGATACTAAAATCGGCCGTGTGGTTGATACTGAAGAAGGAAGCTGTAGACTGCAGGAAGATATCAATAAAGTGCTCAGATGGGCAGAACAGTGGCAAATGGAATTCAATCCGGAGAAGTGTGAGGTAATGCATTTGGGGAGGGCTAACAAGGAAAGGGAATACACATTAAATTGGAAGGACACTGAGTAGTGTAGAGGAACAAAGGGACCTTGAAGTGCATGTCCACAGATCCCTGAAGGTAGCAGGCCAGGTAGATAAGGTGGTTAAGAAGGCATATGGGATACTTGCCTTTATTAGCCGAGGCATAGAATATAAGAGCAGGGAGGTTATGCTTGAACTGTATAAAACACTAGTTAGGCCACAGCTAGAATACTGCGCGCAGTTATGGTCACCACATTACAGGAAGGATGTGATTGCACTAGAGGGGGTGCAGAGGAGATTTATGAGGATGTTGCCTGGGCTGGTGAATTTTAGCTATGAGGAAAGATTGGATAGGCTGGGGTTGTTTTCTTTGGAACAGAAGAGGCTGAGGGGAGACCTAATTGAGGTGTATAAAATTATGAGGGGCCTAGATAGAGTGGATAGAAAGGACCTATTTCTCTTAGCAGAGAGGTCAATAACCAGGGGGCATAGATTTAAAGTAATTGGTCAGAAGTTTAGAGGGGATTTGAGGAGAAATGTTTTCACCCAGAGGGTAGTGAGGGTCTGGAACTCACTGCCTGAAAGAGTGATAGAGGCAGAGACCCTCATCATATTTAAAAAGTACTTGGATATGCACTTGAAGTGCCATAACCTACAAGGCTACGGACCAAGTGCTGGAAAGTGGGATTAGGGTGGATAGCTCTTTGTCGGCCAGCACGGAAAAGATGGGCCAAATGGCCTCCTTCTGTGCTGTAAATTTCTATGATTCTATGATTTACTCCAAAGCTATTTCCCTTAAATAAGACTTCCTTACTTAACTGTTCTTAACCCCTTTGAAGAACAGGCTTTATTAACTGTTATCTTTCTATACGACAGTCAATGAATTATCTGGCTATGTGTATTAACCAAGCCCCTAAAGTTAAACCTTAATCACTCATGGCTGACATCATTACTGTCATGTATTTCTTTGCACTAGCACTTTACATATTAGAAGGCAAGTTATGCTTTCTCTCATGACATTCAAAGCCATCCTGTTTATCTTGTAAAGTCCATGATACAAAGAAGTTAATCCTTTAACTCTCCACGCTGTCCAACATAAGGAAGAGGAAATATCCTCCCCACTATCTGGTGATCCCTGCTGGAAAAGGCATGTTCAGACAGGATCTGGCTCAGCTGTGACACTCCTCAGGATTGAAACATCTGTCAGCACTAACACTGACACATGAACAATTATCATTTGGGCAAGATGGTGGTGGTCGGGCGGGGCTTGGGGGGCACATGGCAGAAGTTAAAGCCTTGAGTTGGGGAGAAAATTAAACCAAAAAAAATTCTTGCCGCAATTATATTAGCCCGTAATTTCCAATAGGAGGCTTCCTGCGTGCGGATGCCTCCTATCGGAAAAAAATCTACGAACTTACCTGAGGGCTCCCGAGGTCCGGACACTTCCGCTCCTGGGCCTCTCCACAGCCGAAATGCGCAGGGCCCACGTATCCCAGGGGCGCATGCAGTTCGCTAGCATCCCTGGGATCACATGGGCCAGGCGAGCCATTGAAAGAAGGGAATCCCCCTTCATACTTTTGACAGATAGACCTGTCAAATATATGAATGGAGATCACCCCAAAAAGATACTAAAACATTAAATACATTTTTAAAAAACCATCACGTTTTTAAAATGAGTTAAAATTACATTAAATTAAATATTTTAAACAAAAATTTAATTTTTTGAAAAAAAGTAATTAAAGTTTTTTACAGGGCTAAAAATAAACTTACCTTTTTAAAAGTATTTTTAAATTATAAATGAGTGAAAAAAAATTATTTTAACAACTTTTTTAAAACTCTTATGCTGGTAAAAGCAGGCCTTACGCCTGCTTTTACCAGGCGTAAGATTTCTAAGGGTTTTCAGCGGGCGGAGGTTCTGCAGAAAGCAGAACTCTCCCCCCCGCAGAGGCCCTTCTCCAGGGCAGGCGTCCGATCTGTCGAGCATTCTTGACAGATCGGAAGTGCCGGTTTTCAGCGCATGCGCTTCGCCGGCATTTCCGATGTCCCTACGGGTGTGTACACAGCATGTACACACCCGTAGGCATCGGAAAATACGGGCCATTGTATGTTTAGTGATAGTATCCTGAAATCTGGCAGTTTTGCAGTTATTAATTTGTATCTGTCGTCGGTATCTACTCCAGTTCAGTGCTGTCAATTGTTCCTATAAACGGTCTGGTTGCCTGCTTTTTTTAATGGAAGTTGACTCCTACTGCCCTGTATCTGCTAGCACAGAAGTAAAACCCAGCAATGTAACAATTGATTTCTCTTGTGACCTGGACCGTTCTCTGTGTCTTAAGCACGTGTGCTCCTTAAATCTCTCCAAATACAGACTGAGTTCACACTTAGCGAGGTGTTGTTTGGTTCAGTTCATAAGCTGCTTTATTCCATAGTAGATAAAAAAAACTGCAAAACACTGAATGTGATGAAAGTCACAGTGCAAGCAGTACCATTTCTGTTTGCATACTGTTACACAAAAAGTAAAGAACCCATTCCACTAGCTTCCTTAGGGATTCTTATCTTCATATTAAAAGGATAGCCTGCCTCTCTGCTACCTGTTCTAGCAAGCGGGGAAGAGGCTGCTTCTCCCCACGGCCTTTCTCATGCCTTGACTCACAGTAATCAAAGAAATTTGTCAACACCAAGGTGCTAGATGTCTCCCGAATGACCAGACATTGCGAACAAATGGGCCGTTGTTTGGTAACTCGACAGAACAACAGCCCATCCCGCATTTAAAACACTTCTTCAATTTCACTGGAACTGTCTGGAGCAGCTAAACACTTTTGGCAAGCTTCTGCTCAAAATGCATTTTTTGGAATTAAATCCTGAATCCTGAAATGTGACATGGTGCATTGTTTGTACTGCCAGTTTAATGCTGGTAATGAATGCTTCTGAACAAGGTGGTATTGTACCTCTCGTGCTCTATGTACTGTTGGTGTGTGGCTGACACTTAAACTGTTTCCAAGTTTAAAAAAAAACTATACATATACTTAGGTGGTCTTTTGGAGAAAAACAAGCATTCCCTATTTTTCATTCAAAACAGAATTTCACCCATTTATAGGAATTTCTTGTCTGTATCCATTTTTTTGAAAGAGAATTCTGCGAATATGGGAATTTATATCCTTATCAGTAATGTGGAGCTACAAATCTGTACTTCTTAATTATTATTCTTTATCTGTTTTTGGTTCCTCTATTTGTCAATTATCGACATTGACCTCTGGTGTAGATCTGTTGGCATTAAAGTTGTTTTGTTGTATATTGCAGTCAGTGATTAAAGTAAATAAAACAATAGAAAAAAGACTTGAATTTATACAGTGCCTTATCATGTATCCCAGAAACATATCAAAGTGCTTCACTTTAAATTAATCACTTTAAAATACAATGATTGTTATTGGGAAAAAGGGACCATTTCACCTTAAATAAGTAGAATATTATCGCATTTGCATAGCTGATGTCAGCCAAATGGCTTCCTAAGTGAGTTTGGAAACATGAAATATCATGACCCTGTGGAATTGGAGAAAGCACATTAAAAAGAAAACATGTCTGGTCAGAGACTTTTTATAACTTAACAAAATGGCAGGAGTTCTTTACATCCAAGTGCTTTGATCCTCCTAATATCCCCATCGCAGTTACACTTACCTTCTCTCTCAAACTCCCTTTTCAATGAGAAAAAAGTCAGCATCAAGAGACTGAACTACTGTACTTTCCAGGGAGGAAGTAGTATGCACGTACATTCTTGTGAGTTTAAATTAGAGCTAGTGACGACAACATTTCTGACTCCAGGGGAATAATTAGCATAACTGTGGCAGAGGGAGCTTTTTGTTTTCTCCCCTGTTAATCTGAATAGAATGTAAATTCTGTCCTGTTGCAGAGGGCAGAAAATGTTTCAATTGTAGTTTGATTTCGGAATTGATGCTGTTTATTGGTACAGTTCATGGGGTAGAAATTTATCTTGGGCGCGAGTACAAAACGGTCGGTATCACATCGATCACCAATTATTTACCTTGTCTGATATTCAGTTCCATTGACTTCAATGGAGTTGAATATCTGACGGAAAGTATAACAGGCGTCCAAAGCAAAACTGCATGTTACTGCCCAAGTCGACTTTCTACCCCCATGTGCTTTACTGGTTTTTAGGCATGTTGGGATTGCAAGAAGTGGACTGCTCACTAATCCTGGGCCTGTTTCCTCGGAAAACAAACAATACAAAACTCCTGCTGCATCAGCAACAAAAATGATCAACTAACAACCCAATTTATTTACATGTTCTAATCAGTTTGCCCATCACAAAATCTGCAAACATGGTGAATAAGTCAGTTAACAAATATAAGACTGAGCATAGTCACCAACTCAAAGCAGGAGAAATAATATTGAACGTTTAAAGAATCTAAGCTGTTCTTTCCATGGCTGGTTGATATATTTATTTTATTATTCCAATAACTAAGTCTCCCTATTTGACCAGAAGAAGATTGTCATTTGAAAATTGTACTATTTTTTTAAATTAAATTATACTTTTTAAAAGAGTAGTGAGGCCATAATTCAGCTATTCTTCATGGAAGATAGAATACAATGCTCACCACGATGGTGTACCAATGGGGTTTGATACTGATCATGTATCATCAGGGAGACAAGGTCCAGCAGTAGGGGGTAGGATCGCCAGATTTGTAGCTCTCTGGCTTCGGATCGAAATGATGGGCCTGATGCGGGAGCAGGATTGCTCCTTGTGGTTTTACCTTTTTAAAAATAGAAAAGGTAACTGAACAAAATATTATTTATGTTAGTGATTTAATCACAATGGGGTGAAATTAAACTTCGGACGGTGCAGATCGGTGGCCCTTTGTACACTCCGCCCAATTTCCCCTTCCATTACTTCAATGGAAAAATATTCAAACAATATCGGGCAGCCGATTCACAACCACCCGTTTTGCGCCCCTCCCCCCCCACCTGCCCTCTCCAAAGTTGAATTTTACCCCCATGTGTCTAGACAAGCTCATTACTTTAATTTCAAACACTTTTATTTTAAATAGCACGAAATAGTATAATAAACACGATCACAATTAGGAGCACAGATTGGCATCACGACAAAACAAATGGATTTCCATAATGCCGTTTAATGAACTGCCTGCCTTGATGCTAAATTCATTATTAAATTTAAATACCGAGTTGAGCTCTCAAAACATTTAACTAAGTGTTGAAAAATGACTTTCAACTACAAATCTTCCTGTGTAAACTTAGCGATCTCCAATGGTGTTAGTGCAAGTAATTCAGAAGTTAATTTTGTTCATGGGATGTAGGTGTCGCTGGCAAGGCCAGCATTTATTGCCCATCCCTAATTGCCCTTGATAAGGTGGTGGTGAGCCGCCGCCTTGAACCGCTGCAGTCCATTTGTTGAATGTACTTCCATAGTGCTGTTAGGGAGGGAGTTACAGGATTTTGACCCAGCGACGATGAACGAACGCTGATATATTACCAAGTCAGGATGGTGGGGAACTTGGAGGTGATAGTGTTCCCATGCGCCTGCTGCCCTTGTCCTTCTAGGTGGTAGAGGTTGCGGGTTTCGGAGATGCTGTTGAAGAACTGGCTATGGAAGTTATTTACATGGACTTCCAGAAGGCATTTGATAAAGTCCCTCATAAGAGACTGTTAACTAAGGTTGAAACTCATGGAATTGAAGGGAAATTATTGTCCTGGTTAGGAAATTGGTTGAGCGGCAGGAGACAGAGAGTAGGGATAATGGGTAGGTACTCTAATTGGCAGGATGTGACTAGTGCTGTCTCGCAGGGATCTGTTTTGGGGCCTCAACTATTCACTGTATTTATTCACAACTTAGATGATGGGATAGAAAGCCACATATCCAAATTTGCCAATGACAGAAAGGTAGGCAGTTTAGATGAAAGCATAAAATTACAAAGAGATATTGATAAATTAAGTGAATGGGCAAAACTGTGGCAAATAGATTCCAATGTCAGCAAATGTGAGGTCATCCACTTTGGACATAGAAAGGGTAGAGCAGGGTATTTTCTAAATGGTGAAAAGCTAAAAACAGTGGAGGTCCAAAGAGACTTGGGGGTCCAGGTACATAGATCATTAAAATGTCATGAACAGGTACAGAAAATAATCAAAGAGGCTACTGGAATGCTGGCCTTTATATCTAGAGGACTAGAATACAAGGGGGTAGAAGTTATGCTGCAGCTATACAAAGCCCTGGTTAGACCACACCTGGAGTACTGTGAGCAGTTCTGGGCACCACACCTTAGGAAGGATATATTGGCCTTGGAGGGAGTGGAGCGTAGCTTTACCAGAATGATACCCAGACTCCAGGGGTTAAATTACGAGGAGAAATTACACAAATTAGGGTTGTATTCCCTGGAATTCAGAAGGTTAAGGGGTGATTTGATCGAAGTTTTCAAGATATTAAGGGGAACAGATAGGGTAGATAGAGAGAAACTATTTCCACTGGTTGAGGAGTCTCGAACTAGAGGGCATAGTCTACAAATTAGAGCCAGAGCTTTCAGGAGTGAAATTAGGAAACACTTCTACACAAAGCGTGGTAGAAGTTTGGAACTCTCTTCCACAAACGGTGGGACCAATTGTTAATTTATAGAATGGTTACAGCACAGCAGGAGGCCATTCAGTCTGTCGAGCCCATGCCGACTCCCTGCAAGAGCACTTCAGCTAGTCCCAGTCCCCCACCCTTTCTCTGTAGCCCTGCAATTTTTTGTCTTTCAGGTACTTATCCAATTCCCTTTTGAAAGCCACGATTGAGTCTGCCTCCACCACCCTCTCAGGCAGTGCATTCCAGATCCTAACCACTCGCTGCATAAAAGGTTTTTCCTCATGTCGCCTTTGGACCTTCTGTCAATCACCTTAAATCTGTGTCCTCTGGTTCTCGACCCTTCCGCCAATGGGAACAGTTTCTCTCTATCTACTCTGTCTAGACCCCTCATGATTTTGAACACCTCTATCAAATCTCCTCTCAACCTTCTCTGCTCTAAGGAGAACAACCCCAGCTTCTCCAGTATATCCACGTAACCGAAGTCCCTCACCCCTGGAACCATTCTTGTAAATCTTTTCTGCACTCTCTCTAAAGCCTTCATATCCTTCCTAAAGAGCGGTGCCCATAATTGGACACACTACTCCAGTTGAGGCCGAACCAGTGTTTTTTAAAGATTCATCATAACTTCCTTGCTTTTGTAATCTATGCCTCTATTGATAAAAATGAGAAGTCGCACAACACCAGGTTATAGTCCAACAGATTTATTTAATTTTACAAGCTTTCGGAGCTGTCGCTCCTTCCTCAGGTAAGTTAGCAGTGAGAGAATCTCCCAGAATTCACAATTTAAACACAGACAAAATCTATTCAAATATTTCCCTACATCAAAGACACACTAAGAGTACAGCCAAGACAATGAGATGTGTCCCAGGGGGTCCAACGTGTCAAACCACCTGCTGGCTGCATATCCTGTCAATTTGTGTTGGTTCTTGTGCTAGTCTTTTTAAAATAGAGCAGAAACTGATAGCCAAGTTCCGCACTCATGAGGATGGCCTCAATCGCGATATCGGGTTCATGTCACGATACAGAACGTGACTTGACATCATGGCCGGTCTTCCCAGGTGTTTTTTTTTAAAAAAGACTAGCACAAGAACCAACACAAATTGACAGGGTATGCAGCCAGCAGGTGGTTTGACACGTTGGACCCCCTGGGACACATCTCATTGTCTTGGCTGTACTCTTAGTGTGTCTTTGATGTAGGGAAATATTTGAATAGATTTTGTCTGTGTTTAAATTGTGAATTCTGGGAGATTCTCTCACTGCTAACTTACCTGAGGAAGGAGCGACAGCTCCGAAAGCTTGTAAAATTAAATAAATCTGTTGGACTATAACCTGGTGTTGTGCGACTTCTCATTTTTGTCCACCCCAGTCCAACGCCGGCATCTCCACATCATGACCTCTATTGATAAAGCCCAGGATCCTGTGTGCTTTTTTAACCGCTTTCTCAACCTATCCTGCCACCTTCAACGATTTGTGCACCTATACCCCCAGGTCTCTCTGTTCCTGCACCCTTTTAGAATTGTATCCTTTAGTTAATTGTATCCTTTCCTTTTGGGCAACACGGTGGCATAGTGGTTAGCACTGTTGCCTCACAGCACCAGGGACCCGGGTTCGAATCCGGCCTCGGGTGACTGTCTGTGTGGAGTTTGCACATTCTCCCCGTGTCTGCGTGGGTTTCCTCTGGGTGCTCCGGTTTCCTCCCACAGTCCAAAGATGTGCGGGTTAGGTTGATTTGGCTATGATAAATTGACCCTTAGTGTTAGGGGGATTAAATACGTGGGGTTACGGGGATAGGGTGGGATATGTGTCGGTGCAGGCTCGATGGGCCGAAATGGCCTCTATCTGCACTGTGGGGATTCTGTGATTTATATTGCCTGTCCCCAATTCTTCCCACCAAAATGTATCACTTCGCACTTTCCTGCGTTAAACTTCATCTGCCACGTGTCCGCCCATTCTACCAGCCTGTCTATGTCCTCTTGAAGTCTATCCCTAGTCTCCTCACCATTCTCTATACTTCCAAGTTTTGTGCCATTTGCAAATTTTGAAATAGTGCCCTGTATACCTAAGTCCAAATCATTAATATATGTGAAGAAAAGTAGTGGTCCTAGTACCGCTCCCTGGGGAACACCACTGTGTACCTTCCTCCAGTCCACAAAACAACCGTTCACCACTATTCTCTGTTTCCTGTCACTCTGCCAATTTCATATCCATGCTGCCACTGTCCCTTTTATTCCATGGGCTTCAACTTTGCTAGCAAGCCTATTATGTGGCACTTTATCAAATGCCTTTTTGAAGTCCATGTACACCACATCAATCACATTGCCCTCATCAACCCCCTCTGTTACCTCATCAAAAAATTCAATCAAGTTTGATAAACATGATTTGCCTTTAACAAATCCGTGCTGGCTTCCATTAATTAATCCACACTTGTCCAAGTGACTGTTAATTTTGTCTCGGATTATCGTTTCTAAAAGCTTCCCCACTACCGAGGTTAAGCTGACTGGCCTGTAGTTGCTGGGTTTATCCTTACACCCTTTTTTGAACAAGGGTGTAACATTTGCAATTCTTCAGTCCTCTGGGCCCACCCCCGTATCCAAGGAGGATTGGAAGATTATGGCCAGTACCTCTGCAATTTCCACCTTTAGTTCCCTCAGCATCCTAGGATGCATCCCCTCCGGTCCTGGTAACTTATCTACTTTAAGCACAGCCAGCCTTTCTAGTACCTCCTCTTTATCAATTTTTATCCCATCCAATATCTCAACTACCTCCTCTTTCACAATGACTTTGACAGCATCTTTTTCCTTGGTAAAGACAGATGCAAAGTGCTCATTTAGTACCTCAGCCATGCCCTCTGTCTCCATGCGTAGGTCCCCTTTTTGTTCCCTAATCGGCTCCACCCCTCCTCATACTACCCATTTACTATTTATATGCCTATGGAAGACTTTTGAATTTCTTTTTATGTTAGCTGCCAGTCTATTCTCATACTCCCTCTTTGCCCCTCCTATTTCCTTTTTCACTTCCCCTCTGAACTTTCTGTATTCAGCCTGGTTCTCACTTATATTCTCAACCTGATATCTGTCATACGCCCCCTTTTTCTGCTTCATCTTACTCTCTATCTCTTTCATCATTCAGGCAGCTCTGGCTTTGGTTGCCCTACCTTTCCCCCTCGTGGGAATGTACCTCAACTGTACCCGAACCATCTCCTCTTTAAAGGCAGGCCATTGTTCGATTACAGTTTTGCCTGCCAATCTTTGATTCCAATTTACCCAGGCCAGATCCATTCTCAACCCACTGAAATTGGCCCTCCTCCCGTTAAGTATTTTGACTCTAGATTTCTCTTTGTCCTTTTCCATAGCTTACCTAAACCTTATGATACTATGATCACTGTTCCCTAAATGTTCCCCTACTGACACTTGATCCAGCTGACCCACCTCATTCCTCAGAACCAGATTCAGCAATGCTTCCTTCCTCGTTGGGCCAGAAACGTACTGATCAAGAAAGTTCTCCTGAACACACTTCAGAAATTCTTCCCCCTCTCTGCCCTTTACACTATTACTATCCCAGTCTATATTAGGATAATTGAAGTCCCCCATTATCACTACTCTATAGTTCTTGCACCTCTCTGTAATTTCCCTGCACATTTGCTCCTCTATATCCTTCCCACTGGTTGGTGGCCTTTCGAATACACCTAGTAGTGTAATGGCACCTCTATTGTTTCTTAACTCTAACCACATAGATTCTGTCCTTGACCCCTCCAGGACATCCTCTCTCTCCAGCACTGTAATATTCTCCTTAATCAATACTGCCACCCCACCTCTTTCCTTGCCTTCCCTATCTTTCCTGAACACCTTATATCCAGGAGTATTTAGCACCCAATCCTGCCCTTTTTTGAGCCAGGTCTCCGTTATCGGCACTATATCATATTCCCACGTGGCTATTTGCGCCTGCAGCTCACCAACCTTACTTACCACGCTTTGTGCGTTTACACACATGCACTGTAAACCTATCTTAGACCTTCTTGTATTTTCTCTTAGTCTGACCCCACCTAATACCGTACTATCTCTTACTCTTTTGCTATCTGTAACTTCCACTCTTTTGTGCTCCATGTTTCTCCTTTCCAATGCTAAATCCTGGTGCCCATCCCCCTGCCAAATTAGTTTAAACCCTCCCCAACAGCACTAGCAACCACCCCTCCCCGCAGCGAGGATATTGGTCCCGACTCTGTTGAGGTGCAACCCGTCCGGCCTGTACAGGTCCCACCTCCCCCAAAATCGGTCCCAATGTCCCGGTAATCTAAAACCCTCCCTTCTGCACCATCTCTCCAGCTACGCATTCATCTGCTCTATCCTCTTATTTCTATATTCGCTCGCGTGTGGCACCGGGAGTAATCTGGAGATTACTACCTTTGAGGACCTGCTTTTTAATTGCTTTCCTAGCTCGCTAAAATCTGCCTGCAGGACCTCATCCCTCTTGCTACCTATGTCGTTGATACTGATATAGACCACGACCTCTGGCTGTTCACCCTCTCCCTTCAGAGTGTTCTGCAGCTGCTCAGTGACATCCTTAAACTGGCACCAGGGAGGCAACATACCATCCTGTAATCACGTCTGCGGCTGCAGAAATGCCTGTCTGTTCCCCTAACTATTGAATCCCCTATCGCTATTGCTTACCCGATCTCCCCCCGCCCCCCCCGCACAGCTGAGTCACCCATGGTGCCATGGACTTGCCTCTGGCTGTACTCCCCAGAGGAACCATCGCCCTCACCATACCGGTTAGAGAGCAAGATGCACTCAGGGGACTCCTGCACTACTTGCCTGGTCCTCCTTTTCTTTCTGGCGGTCACCCATTCCCTCTCTGCGTGCACACTCTTAAGCTGCGGGGTGACCACCTCCTGAAATGTGCTGTCAATGTAGCTCTCAGCCTCACGGATGCACTGCAGTGACGCCAGCTGCTGCTCAAGCTCCGAAACCCGGAGTTTGAGCTCCTCCAGCTGACAACACTTCCTACGCATGTGGTTGTCTAGGACACTGAAAGCGTCCTGGATTTCCCACATGGCACAAGATGTGCATACCATGGGACTAAGGTGCCCTGCCATGCCTCTATTTAATAGACTATTAATTAACTTAGCAGAAATAAACTTAGAACTTAAAAAAAACACTCACCAGCTACTCACCAGCTACTCACCAATCAGCTCCTCCACTTTAGGTTTTTTACTCTGACGTCACTCTTTCAAATTCTGCCTGTGTTGAGTTGCTGCCTGCCCCGCTCCCGCTCTGGTCCACTGCCTCTGCTCTTGGGCCTCCTCTGCCACGCTCTTTATTTTGCTCTTGCTCCCAGTTCTGGTCCCGCTCAGGTCCGCTGCCTTTCTGATCTAATATTAATAGATTTTTTTTAACCAAAGGTATTATGGGATATGGGGCAAAGGCCCATATATGGAGTTAGGTCGCAGATCAGCCATGATATTGAATGGCGGAACAGGCTTGAGGGGCTAAATGGCCTACTCCTGTTCCTGTGCTCCTAAATTTGTTCACCCGGAGGGTGGTGGGGGTCTGGAACTCACTGCCTGAAAGGGTGGTAGAGGCAGAAACTCTCATCACATTTAAGAAGTACTTAGATATTCACTTGAAGTTCCATAACCTACAAGGCTACGGACCAGGAGCTGGAAAGTGGGATTAGGCTGGATAGCTCTTTTTTGGCTGGCATTAACACAATGGGCTGAATGGCCTCCTTCTGTGCCTTAAATTTCTATGATTGTATCCTAGGGCTAGAGGGAGTGGTGTTCAGATTTGCAGACAATAATAAAATTGGAGGCATAGTAAATAGTTATATTAATGTGATGGAATGGGCAAAAAAGTAGCTGATGGATTTCAATGAAATTAAATGTGTGGTGGTACATTTAAAAAAAAAAATGTATACTTTGGAGGAAAGCTGGGTGATGTGGAAGAGCAGAGGAATTTAGGGTTTCAGGTTCACAAGACATTAAAAGTAGCATCTCAAGTGGATAAAGCCATTAAAAAAAAACTTATGGAATACTGGATTTTATTGGAAGAGGAATAGAATCTAAAAGTAGAGATAAAACTTTAGTAAGACCATGGTTGGAGTATTGTGTGATGTTTTGGTCTCCACACTATAAGGGAGGATGTTGAGGCAAAAGGGAGAGTGCAGTACAGATTCAGTAGGATGCTACCTGGTATGAGGAAATACAAATACAAAGAAAAACTTGAAAAATTGGGAGATTAAGGCATGATTTGATAGGTGTTTAAAATTAATAAGGGGTTGCGACAGAGTAGATAGAAACAGACTATTTCCAGTGATCAAGGGAACATAGATATATGATTAAATGCAAGAGATTTAGGGCAGAGAATAGAAGAACACTTTCTACACAAAGGGTTGTAAAGCTGTGAAATACACTTGCAGAGTTAGTGACTGAAGCAGAGACTTTGGCCGGAATTTTACCGGCGCTGAGAGGACAGGCTCGGAGGCGGGTCAGCTGTCAAAATAGAAAAGATTGATAGCGGGTCAGGAACCCGCTATCAAGCCGCCTCTATGCAAGTCTCCCAGGTGTCGGGTCTGTCAGCACTAAACAGACCCGACACCAATCGGCGGGGGAGGCAATTTGCATCATTAATTGCATTATTAAGAGGCAATTAAGTCTTATTTTAAGCTTACCTTTAGATTTTTAGAGTTCGCCAATGGCTTCCCTGCTGCTCGGGATCACGTCAGGTAAGGAGGTCGGGTGTTGTGTCAGCATGGGATGATTTACTAACTTGACAGCTGCAAATGGTCAATAATAGCTCCCATTTCTTAGGTCTTCACTTTCCAAGCTCAGAAGCTCTTGCTTACTGCATTTGGAAGACAGATTGAGCTTTATGCAGCTAGCAAGTGTTTGGAGCCAACTCTCTATCCAGTGTCACCTCATTGGAACAACCTTTCTCACCATTGACAGATCGCTTCTGTCATCTCAACTTCAGCTGCCATCTATTCCATCAGCATTGGTGCCCTTGAAAAAATCTCACCTTGGTCCTCAGAATCCCACCACGATCAGCCCCAACACCAGCATCACCGGGCACGGCAACAGCACCAACATCAGCACCAACCTTCTCCGCATTCAACTGATGCTGCACAGGACAGAGGGCATCAGCACCCGACCACATTTCTGCCAGGGTTAGCCTCACCAGATTTACTTCACTTGATGCTGCACACCCTGGCTGCCACGTGATGCGCCAGGTTGGCACCACCCCACACCAACACCATAAAGCTTCTCTACAATGCCCAAGCCATTCCTTTTCACACTCATCACCATTGCAGGGCGGTACCCTAATGTCTCACTATTCACTGCAACTCACTAAGCCACTTCCAAAGGTGCACACAAATCTGTCCAAGAACGCAACGTGTTGAAAATAAAGATTTCAATGTTTGACAGCACATTACCAGAAACTTCACATGAACATTGGCTAAAACATCCAAGTGCCTACCCTTGTGTATTGTTAGTTGGTATGATTGGACTCGGATGGTTGTGAGGGGTGGCTCGTGAGATGGGGAAGTGATAATGTAGATAGAGAGGGATGGGTGGAGGTGCAAGGTAAGTTGGCGTGAGTAAGGATGTGCAGGAGTAGGGTAGGGAAAGCAGAGTGATGGGGATGTGATGAGTGTCACAGGAGGATGAGGTTGAGTGTGGCTTTGCAGTAATGTTTCGTGATCTACTCAGATCATTGAAAGGTTTGCGCCACTGCAACCTTGTCCTCCTGATGACATCCCTGCTTGTATCCTGTGCAATGTGCAACCAGGCTGCGTTGATCTCCTGGGGAGGTCTCTTCCGCCCATTGGAATATGGAGGGAGTCATGGGAGAGAGAGCCTCCTAATAGTTGCAACTCTGTTGGAAGAAGTATTAATCAGGAAATAGTTGGGGCATGTAATAAGGGAACAGCTATAATTATGGGGGATTTTAACTATCATATTAACTGGACAAATCAAATTGGGCAGGGCAGCCTTGAGGAAGAGTTTATTGAGTGTCTTAGGGATGGATTTCTTGAGCAGTATGTAACTGATCCTACAAGGGGGCAAGCAACCTTGGACCTGGTACTGTGTAATGAGTCTGGATTAATTAATAATGTCCTAATTAAGGATCCCCTTGGAATGAGTGACCATAACATGGTTGAATTCCATATCCAATTAGAGGGTGAGAAGGTTGGTTCTCAAACAAGCATACTGAGCTTGAATAAAGGAGACTATGATGGCATGAGAGCGGAATTGATTAAAGTGGACTGGGAAAATAGATTAAAGGGTAAGATGGTACATGAGCAGTGGTGTTCATTCAAGGAGTTATTTTACAACTTTCAAAAGAAATATATTCCACTGAGGAAAAAAGGGTGTAAAAGAAATGACAGCCATCCATGGCTAAGTAAAGAAATTAAAGAAAGTATCCAACTAAAAACAAGGACATATAAGGTAGCCAAAGTTAGTGGGAGGATAGAAGATTGGGAAGTCTTCAAAAGACAACAAAAAGTAACTAAAGGATTGATTAAGAAAGGGAAAATAGACTATGAAAATAAATTAGCAAAAAATATAAAAACAGATAGCAAGAGTTTCTATAGTTATATAAAAAGAAAAAGGGTGGTTAAGGCAAACGTAGGTCCCTTAGAGGATGAGACCGGGAAATTAATGGTGGGAAACATGGAGATGGCAAAAATGCTGAACAAATATTTTGTTTCAGTCTTTACGGTAGAGGACACTAAGAATATCCCAACACTGGACAAACAGGGGGCTCTAGTGGGGGAGGAGCTAAATACGATTAAAATCACTAAGGAATTGGTACTCAGTAAAATAATGGGACTCAAGGCGGATAAATCCCCTGGACCTGATGGCTTACATCCTAGGGTCTTGAGGGAAGTGGCAGTAGGAATTGTGGATGCTTTGGTAATAATTTTCCAAAACTCCCTGAACTCAGCAAAGGTCCCGGCAGATTGGAAAACTGCTAATGTAACACCCTTATTTAAAAAGGGTAGTAGGCAGAAGGCTGGAAATTATAGACCAGTTAGCCTAACATCTGTGGTGGGTAAAATTTTGGAGTCTATTATTAAGGAGACAGTAACGGAAACATTTAGATAAACATAATTTAATAGGACAAAGTCAGCATGGCTTTATGAAGGGGAAGTCATGTCTGACAAATTTGCTCAAGTTCTTTGAGGATATAACGTACAGGGTGGATAAAGGGGAACCAGTGGATGTAGTGTATTTAGACTTCCAGAAGGCATTCGACAAGGTGCCACATAAAAGATTATTACTCAAGATAAAAATTCACTGGATTGGGGGTAATATTCTGGCATGGGTGGAGGATTGGTTATCTAACAGGAAGCAGAGAGTTGGGATAAATGGTTCATTCTCGGACTGGCAACCAGTAGCCAGTGGTGTTCCGCAGGGGTCGGTGCTGGGTCCCCAACTCTTTACAATCTATATTAACGATTTGGAGGAGGGGACCGAGTGTAACATATCAAAGTTTGCAGATGATACAAAGATGGGAGGGAAAGTAGAGAGTGAGGAGGACATAAAAAACCTACAAGGGGATATAGACAGGCTGGGTGAGTGGGCAGAGATTTGGCAGATGCAATACAATATTGGAAAATGTGAGGTTATGCACTTTGGCAGGAAAAATCAGAGAGCAAGTTATTATCTTAATGGCGAGAAACTGGAAAGTACTGCAGTACAAAGGGATCTGGGGGTCTTGGTGTAAGAAAATCAAAAAGTTAGTATGCAGGTGCAGCAGGTGATCAAGAAAGCCAATGGAATGTTGGCTTTTATTGCTAGGGGGATAGAATATAAAAACAGGGAGGTATTGCTGCAGTTGTATAGGGTATTGGTGAGACCGCACCTGGAGTACTGCATACAGTTTTGGTGTCCATACTTAAGAAAAGACATACTTGCTGTCGAGGCAGTACAAAGAAGGTTCACTCGGTTAATTCCGGGGATGAGGGGGTGGACATACGAGGAGAGGTTGAGTAGATTGGGACTCTACTCATTGGAGTTCAGAAGAATGAGAGGCGATCTTATTGAAACATATAAGATTGTGAAGGGGCTTGATCGGGTGGACGCGGTGAGGATGTTCCCAATGATGGGTGAAACTAGAACTAGGGGACATAATCTTAGAATAAGGGGCTCCTCTTTCAAAACTGAGATGAGGAGAAACTTTTTCACTCAGAGGGTAGTGGGTCTGTGGAATTTGCTACCCCAGGAAGCTGTGGAAGCTACTTCATTAAATAAATTTAAAACAGAAATAGACCGTTTCCTAGAAGTAAAGGGAATCAGGGGTTACGGGGAGCGGGCTGGAAATTGGACATGAGTTTGAGTTCGGATCGGTCAAGGCCCTGTGGGTGGCGGAGCGGGCCCAGGGGCCGAGTGGCCTGGTCCTGCTCCTGCTTCTTGTGTTCTTTAGAGTTGAGGTTGGATCAGATCAGCCATGATCTCATTGAATGGCGGAGCAGGCTCGAGGGGCCGATTGGTCTACTCCTGCTCCTATTTCTTATGTTGTTATGTTCTTATGTGCAGTGCTTGTCAGTGTTTGTAGCACCTTAATGCTGTAGAACACTGACAGCACAACAAAATCAATTTGGACATGGCCCCTTTAAGGAAACCGGTTGATAACACGTCATCAAATGATGTCATCAGACCCGCTTCCTTTTAATTGGCCGGGAACCTTGCTGGGCGGGTTTAACAAGCCCAATCAACGTAAAATCACTTGGAGAGAGCAGGCTGGAGCAGGCAGCGAGCTGGAACTGCGTTACCGACCCCAGACCCGCTTCGGTCGGCGAAATCACGGCCTATGTCATCATTTAAGAATAGGTTAAATAGGTGGTTCCTCATCTGGAATACTGCGATCAGTTTTGGGCACCACACCTCAGGAAAGATATATTTGTCTTGGAGGGAGTACAGTGCAGATTCACCAGAGTGTTACCAGTGCTTAAAGGGATAAATTATGAGGGCAGGTTGCATAAACGTGGCTTGTCTGCCCTTGAGTTTAGAAGGTTGAAGGATAATCTAACTGAGGTATTTAAAATGATAAAGTGATTTGATAGAGAAACTGAGGCCTAATTTTGCTGGCATAAAACGGACGCGATGATAACTAATTTAGTAGGGCAGATGCCTGATCACGATTTGCACATGTGTTCAGTCCACTGCTAAATTGGTCAGGACCTTTTTTTAGGCAGCCCTTGTAGTTGACTGAAATTAGCTCATTTTAATACAGAAATGAGGCTCCTGCACCCACTTCAGTCCCGGACTATTAAATGCATTTAGACTATTTGGAGCTTGTGAGGCACAAGCTCCCACTAGATTGCCGGGTCTTGCGCTGTCTAACCAGCAGTCCTTAAGGGAGCCGGTAGACTGCTCAAAGAAAAGCCCTAAAGCTTTGCTAAATTTTGTGTTTTGTGGAGTTGAAAGGAGCAGGAATGCTCCTCCTGGCTCCACCAAACATCAGGGGGCCGCTGCTGGCCCGCCCTGACCCCCTACCCATCGCATCCTCCCCCCCCCCCCCCCCGCTTCTTGGAATTACTTACGGGCCTTGGCACTGGCTGCAATCTGTAAGGCCCTGATTGGTGCCCGCAGCGCGCCTTAATTATGATGACAAGGCTGGAGGACAAAGTTAGTTTGTTGCTCGGGCCTCTGTTCTGGCGTGCCATCGCTGCTTGCCATGGAATTGTCCCGGGTTTGGGGCGCTAATGAATTTAGGCCCCACTATTTTCTCTGGTAGGGGCATCCAGAACAAGGAAGGACAACTTTAGAACTAGGCCATTTAGGAGTGAAATCAGGAAGCACTTTTGTACACAAAAGGTAGTGGAAATAAGGAACTCTGTCCTCCCAAAAAGGCTGTGGATTCTGGGTCAATTAAACGTTTCAAGACTGAGATCGATAGATTTTTGTTAGGTAAGGGTATCAAGGCATGTGGATCAAAGGCAGGTTAATAGATTTGAGGCACAGATCAGCCACTATCTGATTGAAAGAAAAACTTGCATTTATATAGCACCTATCACGACCTTGAGATTTCCCAAAGTGCTTTACAGGCAATGAAGTGCCTTTTCTTTTTCGAAGTGTAGTCACTGTTGTAATGTAGGAAACGCAGCAGCCATTTTGCACACAGCAAGGTCCCACAAACCACAATGAGATAATGACCAGATAATTTGTTTTTGTGATGTTGGTTGAGAGATAAATACACCGAGATTCAGGTTAGATTCAAAAATCCACCCAGTGTTTCCCTCATTTTGCTGATGTCAAGTTACACCCAAGTATTCTCTCAATCTCATTAGAATACGCCCAAATTTAAAATGGGCATAAATCAATGTAAATGATTGGGGCCCAAGGAAGTGCCGAATGCGCACCAGGATATTTCATATTTGAGCCTTAAAATTTAAGTTTCAACACGTTTAACCATCATTCATGCACATCAGGTACAGCATGTTTAAGAACCTCCAATCATGGAAGCTTTTTAATTTTTAACATGACTAATGCCATAAAAATGCATTAAAAGAAACAAAAAAATAGAGCAGATCTCAGTGGGGGTAAATTAAAAAACACTCAAAAAATTGCAGTTAAAAAACACTCAACAACTTACTTTGTTTCCTGCTGCGCCTGAAAATCTGGTCGCAACGTTAAGAGACCCACCCCCACCCCGAACAAGTGCAACTGGAGGATACTGACATTCGAGAGTCGGGTGCCTGCCCAGCTTTGTGGGAGTGGAGTGGAATTTATTCAGATGGAGGGTTTAATTGGACGGACATGAAGGATCGAGAAGACTTGGGCATATTATAGTTGCGCACGGAACTCACTTAAGACTAAAATGCTGCGATCTTTCAAGCCACGTAATTGGTTTGCGTCCAGATTATGGGTGTATCTGGGCGCGAATGCAAGGGAAACTCCAGGCTCTGATGTTTTAGAAAGGTACCCATGGGTATAGTCCAACTCCTGCACCAGGATTCTAATCAGACTTCTTTTACTGAAAATATTCATACTTTAATGCTGCTCAGTTTTCTCTTGTTACATAATTTTCTCTTTTTGGGTGGAAAAAGTGTAAGCTGCCAGTACTGTATAAATGCAAGTTGTTGTACACAGCTTTTACTGCATCTGACAATTTTCTCTCTCCTATCCTTTTTATGTCTGTTTTCTCCCTTCTTCAGCTAATACATAGATCAAAAGGAAACTAGACAAGTACATGAGAGAAAAGGAATTGAAAGATATGCTGAAGGGCTGAGTCCTGTGGAGTATAAACACCAGCACACACTAGCTGGGCCGAATGGCCTATTTCTGTGCTGTATATTCTATGTAATTCTATGTAAAATATATCTAAAAGTAAAACTGACAAACAAAACACAACATTCTGTGATACTAATACGATAGCAAAATACTGCGGATGCTGGAAATCCGAAATAACAACAGAAAACGCTGGAAAAACTCAGCAGGCCAGGCAACATCCGTGGAGAGAGAAAGAGAGTTAACGTTTCAGGTCGAAACCCTTCGTCGGAACTGAGAGAGCAAGAAATAAACAGATAAAAATGCAAGGGGGAGGCTGGGGGAGGAATAAAAGAACAAAAGGGATGGTCTTTAGTGAGTAGAGACATTGAGAGATGCTCAAGGCAAGACGAGATGGTAATGGGACAGGTTGAGAAACAAAAGGTAAGGTGTGAAATGCTGGCAGAATCAGAGACAGCTGCCGTGGGGGGAGAGAGAGAAAAAAAGGAAAAAGGCACGGACCAAAAGAGTGGATAAAATGTATACATATGTGGTAGGGGCCGGGGTTATGATCTGAAATTGTTGAACTCGATATTGAGTCCGGAAGGCTAGCTGTCTGACTTTTTTAAAACGTTTTAATTCTTGGTACAGTTTACTTTTTAACAGATTATGTAAAATTCCCATACTTAGTATAACAGATGCTGCGAGTTTTTACCAAAACATTAACCAAACCAGGGGCATGATGTGACATCATAAACTAGAGAGAGCTCTTTTTCAAGTGGTTTGCCGGTGCCATCTGTACCCTGAAGGGCGTTAATCTCCTCAAAGGCATTCCTGCTGATGTATGTTCTTGCAAGAAATTGGAAAATCAAAATGCTGTACTTACTGGAGGCGGAAATATGGGCCCATAGTGTTGGGAGGTAACAATAAATACCGAGCACTTTGTGGCTCAAGCTGAGGTAAAGTTAAATGATGCCAGCTGACGCAAACGGGAATGACAGAACTTCTGACGTCCGTATTTGCGTGTATTGTGGTCATGGTGATGGTGCTTGTCTTATTCGATTTTGGCGGGATGTCCTGTTATAAAGTTTGATACCAGAATTATAATGCAGCAAGTTTCAGAAATCTTTAGACAGAAACCTCGGGTCCTTGGTTATTCAGTTCACTAATAGGATAACCCGACATCAGCACGATGAAAACAAACTGTGCAGGGTAATCCCAAGGAGCGTGTGGAATGACTGACTGACTCCACCGGCACTTGCTCTGAGCTAACGGACTGCCAGCTACTCCCCGAAACGCTGGGGTGGGATCATTGCAAGCAGAATTCTGCCTCCCTGTGAAGGCTTTTCTGCGGTTGTGTAAAAGCTGCTGCTGCTCCTCTGCTGTTTACGTCAAGGGGAGGGGAGGGGAGCGGGCATTAGGAGAGTGTGTTTGGGACTGGGCAGATTAGTCTCTGCTGGAGTTTGCATCGCCTGGAGTCATCATCGAAAAGGTGAAAGGAGGCGGGAATCATGAGAAACTGAGAGTCCAGCAGCGGCACGTCGCGCTGAACCAACCATTTATCTTCAGCTACTTCTTGGACAGCGAGCCCGGCGGAGTGAGAATGTGACCTTTTGTTCCGACAGCCTTGGCGCCCTTCACTTGGACTGTACCCGATGCGAAGGCGGAGGTGTCCCCGGACATGTGCGCTTCTCCCATCGATCGGGAGAGGCAAGGGCTCTCTCTCAGAAAAAGAAAGCCCAGCCGGGCTCCAGCGGTGACCCAGAATAGACGCGAGCAAACAGTGGCGCGCCCTGGGCAGGCAAGGGCAGAGCTGTCACTTCCTAACAGTTAATGCTTGAGTAATTCGGTGTTGTGTGAAGAAACAGCTCGGGGGGGGTCAGAGCCATCTTTCGGAGACGTGGTGTTCAGACAAGGAAATAAAATGTAAAGAGTTGCGAGGGACGACAGCGAGTCGGCGCCCTGGATCTTGGCGAGATCACCATGAGCCACATCGTTATGAAACCGCGGTCGCGATCTACCAGCTCCTTAAGGACCTCCGATTGTCATGGGTAAAGTCTCTTTCACACGTTACTGGCTCCAGCTGTTTAACTCAAAGCTCGTTTCCACCCCTTTTGTATTTCCTGGCTTTTTTTTTTGCTGACCTGAAAAGCCGACCTGCTTCCCGGCTTTAATTCGCGGGACTGGCAACTTCACCTCGTTCACTTCATTCACTCTTCCTTAGTGCTTTAGCCCCGAGTAGATTTCTTGAGAAGTTCGCGAAGCCTCTCACTGCAGTACTCCTCCTCCTCCCTCCCCCCTTCTCTTCTATCCCACCCTGCTTCTATTGACAGTTTCTTTCCATGGCAAAGGATATCTATCTTAACCAGTCATGATGCTCAGGGAGGGCATCCATGTCAAATGATTGAGAATTAATTGTGCTTTACAAGTCCCCCATGTCCAACCCTTCTGTAGTGGAACGAAGCTGCAAGTATTGCCATTTCAGCTTGTAGCCCTAAGCACAAACGAGCTTTCCGATAAACACGTTTTTTAAGGGAAATTTTAAAATATTGCAGAATTTTTTCTTGTGTAATATTTATTGTATCATAGAAACATAGAACAGTACAGCACAGTACAGGCCCTTCGGCCCTCGATGTTGTGCCGAGCATTGTCCGAGACCAAGATCAAGCTATCACACTCCCTATCACTCTGGTGTGCTCCATGTGCTTATCCAATAACCGCTTGAAAGTTCCTAAAGTGTCCGACTCCACTATCACAGCAGGCAGTCCATTCCACACCCCAACCACTCTCTGAGTAAAGAATCTACCTCGGACATCCCTTCTATATCTCCCCCCCATGCACCTTATAGTTATGCCCCCTTGTAACAGCTGCCTCTACCCGAGGAAATAGTCTCTGAACATCCACTCTATCTATCCCCCTCATCATCTTATAAACCTCTATTAAGTCGCCTCTCATCCTCCTCCGCTCTAATCGTCCCAGAAGAAAATCAACTGTATCGAAAGAAAATTCTTCTTAAGAACGTCGAAGGAAAACACATTGCAGAGAAAAACAGTTTTAGAAAGTTTAAAATATTCCATGTGGTTCATGCGATGTTTTTGAAGCGTTCGGCAACGGTGATCCTGTCTGTATGTAGTAGTGTGCCAGAGATTATTCAACTTCCCAATTGGGTCAGATTTGATTTCTTCACATTCATAATTGTTAGTTCGTTTTGCAGTTAAATTCGGGCTCATTGACTTGTACTTAATAGATGCCTTGTCCAGGTAACATGTTTCTGGAAATTCACACAGGTAGTTAGGATAATTTTGATATGTTGCTGTATTGCTATTTTCACTTTGTCTGTTGTACTTTGTGGCATCAGCACTATAATCAGTACACATTGAAACACCCAGCAGACATTTCAGGGCTGCAGATGGCTAATTTGAAAAAGAGCATAGATTTTCGACAGCACTAAATGTAGGGTGACCATATTTTCTAAACCAAATCCGGGGATTCACAGGGTGCGAGCACAGCAAAGTAGCCAGGATGGAAATGTAGGTTGCGCAGCAAAAATACAAGTTGTTGGAGTGAGGCAAATTTTTTTAGCATTCTATATTTTAACAGTTGCACATATACACTACAAATGCAAAACAAATGTGCATATGATCACCGTGGATGTGATATCACACTATTGAAGCGCATTCAGACCCTGCCCCCCCCCGTGACTGAGGTCACACCTGACCTCTCCCCCCGTGACTGAGGTCACACCTGACCTCCCCCCCCGTGACTGAGGTCACACCTGACCTCTCCCCCCGTGACTGAGGTCACACCTGACCTCTCCCCCCGTGACTGAGGTCACACCTGACCTCTCCCCCCGTGACTGAGGTCACACCTGACCTCTCCCCCCGTGACTGAGGTCACACCTGACCTCTCCCCCCGTGACTGAGGTCACACCTGACCCCGTCACAGTTTCTACGATTAGCCCACATCCCCCTTCCCCCGGTGACTGTGGCTGGGCCCTCCCCCGTAGTCTCTCCCTCACCCGCTCCAGTTGCCGTGCTCCCAGGTACTTCCAACAATCCAGCAGCATGAGCCCGGCTGGAAACTCAGAAACCACAAATGGCACATGCGCAGAAAGACCGCCCAGTCGTGCATGCACAGTGAGTCACTCTGGCCATTGTACAAGTTGTTGTTTAATTTAGCCTTAGAGCCGCAAACTGACAGCTCGGGGGGTACAGTCACTACCCAGGGGTGCACTTCTTTGGGGACGAGTTTTGTCAACCAGGGACTCTTCCGGGGACATTGTTTGCCCAGGAACACAGTACCTCATCCAGGGACTGTCTCTGGAAAACGGGGACGTATGGTTACTCTGACTAAATGCCAGAATTTCTTTTGCATTGATATCAGAGATCTGGGTGATAATACTGATGAAATTGATGTATTTATGGGGAATATTTTTTGTTCCCTTCTCTACTACACACAGTGATGTCTGCATGGAGCATGGTTCCACAGGCAATGGCATCTCTCAGATATGTTGCCCAAATGGACATTGTTCATGTGTAAGCATAGATAATGAGCGACAGCAACCTATTTTAGCAAGCAGTGTATTATATCTGCACCCAGTCCTGTCCTTGCCTGATGCCCACACATAAACACTTTACAGCAAAGATCAGGGGTAGGAATCCTGTCTAATTTCATTTTTTCCTCCCTCACAAGCTCAGTGACACTTATGTCAATTATCGTGCCCTAAACCTTACTGTCCTTACTGAGATCAGTTAACTCAGCACAGACCAGAGATGAGATCTGGGATTTTCCTACTCTGTATAGCTCAGTGGAATACCATGCAGCGTTCTTTATATAATGTATTGTGACACCCTGATCCTAGAAGTGAGTTGCAAGGTCGTAATTTGATCAGGAACTCTGATGACCTCAAACCAGAAATATAAAGCTTGATGAGGTTATTACTGTTAGAATTTCAAAAAAGAAAGGAACTTGCATTATTTAGCACCATATCATGTCAAGACTGGATCAACTGAACTTGTATCCTCTGGAGTTCAGAAGAATGAGGGGGGATCTTATAGAGACGTTTAAAATCCTGACTGGTTTAGACAAATTAGATGCGGGCAGAATGTTTCCAATGTTAGGGAAAACTAAAACCAGGGGTCACAGTCTAAGGATAAAGGGGAAGCCATTTAAGACTGAGATGAGGAGGAACTTCTTCACCCAGAGAGTGGTGAATCTGTGGAATTCTCTACCACAGAAGGTTGTTGAGGCCAGTTCGCTAAATATATTCAAAAGGGAGTTAGATATAATACTCACAACTAGGGGGATCAAGGGGTATGGCGAGAAAGCAGGAATGGGGTACTGAGGTAGCATGTTCAGCCATGAACGCATTGAATGGCGGTGCAGGCTCGAAGGACCGAATGGTCTACTCCTGCACCTATTTTCTATGTTTCTGTCAGGAACATAGGAATGTGCAGGATCTGAAAGGACTATTGTATTCCATCCGGCCGCAGTCTAGTGGCTAGGAAATATTATAGAAACATAGAATGATACAGCACCGAAGGGCCATTCAGCCCATCATACCTGTGCCGGCTCTTTTAAAGAACTATCCAGTTAGTCCCAATCCCCTGCTCTTTCCCCATAGCCCTGCAAATTTCTCCCCTTCAAGTAAGTCGCAGAATACCCAGCCTCTGGCCTGCTCTTGTAGCCACAGTATTTATGTGGCTGGTCCAGTTAAGTTTAAGATTTTTTAAAACAACATTCTCCACTTGTTCTGCCACCTTCAAAGACTTGTGTACGGACTCCCCCAGGTCCCCCTGTTCCTGCACCCCTTTTAAAATTGTACCATTTAGTTTATATTGCCTCTCCTCATTCTTCCTTCTAAAATGCATTACCTCACACTTCTTTGCATTAAATGTCATCTGCCATGTGTCTGCCCATTTTACCAGTCTGTGTATGTCTCCTGAAGTCTATTACTATCCTGCTCACTGTTTACTACATTTCTGAGTTTCGTGTCATCTGCAAACTTTGAAATGATGCCGTCTGTGCCCAAGTCCATACACACATCAACCTGCACTACCCTCATCCACCCTCTGTTACTTCATCAAAGAACTCAAGGGCAGTATCATATCCCATGATACCTCTCATATCCCTCCATCAAATTTGTCACTAGGAACTTATCCACTCTTGATTTTTCTAATTTGTTCTGTTCCCACTGCCTCCCTTGGCAGTCTATTCCGTTCCATACATGCACTGCCCTCTCCATAAAGCAGTTAAATCTAAACTGTCGATTCACCTTCCCTCTTCTGAGTTTCATGCTAATCCCTCTTGTAGAATCTGCGACTGTGTTGAACATATTGATGTCTAACTTGTCTATAATGTGTATTCCTCAATAAATTCACCCATGATACTTTTCTTCTCCAGTGTAAACATTCCTAGCTTCTGCAACTTCTCAGTGTAACTCAGGTTCCTAATCCCAGCTATAAATTATGTTGCACCCTCTCCAATGCCTGGATGTCTTTCTCATAATGTGGTGACCAGCATTGTACACTGTACTCCAACTAGGGCAGGACCAGCACTCTGCACAAACCCAATCACTTCCTGAGATTTTGCTCTATTCTTCGTGCCAAAAGTCCAAGATTCTACTTGCTGTCTTTACTGCTGCTGTACACGGTGCTGATGGCTTCGGCGGTGTATCCATCAGTACTCTCAAATCCCTCTCCCATGTAGTAGCCTGTGGAATAAAACCATTTAGCTTATATTTGCCACTATTTATTATCCTTTCTCAATCTGAATTTTGCATTTGTCTAGATTAAATGTCATCTGCCACTCATCACCCCAGTCTATCCAGGTGCTTTGGTATTTGATCAGCCTTTTTACAGTTGTTTGTAGTCCCTCCCAGTTTGGTATTAGTTTTGAGTTAATGTTTCAGTTGTGATAAAGAGTCTCCACAGATGCTGCCTGACTTGCTGAATGTTTCCAGCATTTTCTGTTTCTGTTTCAGATTTCCAACATCTAATTTTTTTTGCTTTTTGTTTGGTATTAAGTTATGTTTCTGTTCCTATTTCCAATTTGTTTATGTGCATTGTGAACAATAACAGCCCCAGCACTGATCCCTGAGGCACCCCACTAGTTAGGTCGTTCCATGCTGATTCAACTGCACATACACCCCGCTCTGCTTCAGTCAAATTTTTGGTTCATTTCAGAAGTTATGCTGTGACTTACAATCTTGTGGACTAATCTCTTATGTGTCATGTAACATCACAAATTGCAATACACAATGAATTGCTTTGGAGTGCATTTACTGTTACGTGGGCAAATGCAGGATCCATTTTGATATGGCAAGGTCCCGCAAAAAACAATAAAATGAATGACCAGTTTTTGGTGGTATTGGTTGAGGGAAGACTGTTGTCTAGAACACCAGGAGTATTCCTTACTCTTCCTCAAACAGTGCCATAGGATCTTTAATAGGCTTTGAACAGGCAGATGGGTCCTCGATTTTAACATCTCATATAAAAGACAGCAATGGGAGCGCACCCTCAGTAGTGCATTGAATAGAACTTGAACTCATTACCTTCTGAGTACAAGCCTGCTACTGCTAAGCCACGCTAACATATCAAAATTGAATTACAGTCTTAAACTTTTTTCCAGATTTTTTTTCATTGTTATGTGTTTGTATTTTTGTGGTCACCAAGATGAACGTTGAGTAACGAAGCAGCTTTTCAACTTTTTGCATCTGAGCAGGGAGAGTTCTCCCAGGTATCCCTCAACCAACACCTAGAGACATATTATCTGGTCATTATGGTTAGGGACTTTGCTGTGCGCAATTTGGCTGCCATGTTTTCTACATTAGAACAGTGACTACACTTCAAAACTATTTTATTGGCTGTAAAGCGCTTAGATAGTGAAAGGCGTATATAAATACAAGTCCTTTCTTTCCCTTTCTTGCTTTCTTTCTCATGTGCAGTGTGCCTAATTTCTCAGAATGCAGCCGTACCATTCAGTTAGCTATACTGTAGAATATGTTTTCTTTAGCTCTAGCAGTTCCTGCGAAAAAGTTTCTGAAATTAATTAGAAAAAAACTGGTGAACAAATTTCAGAAGCTTCACTGAGGTAAAATTCATATTGAATGCTTATTAAAAAAGCAGGCTGTGTATAAAAGGTAGAAAAAATGACTTATCATTACAAACCTGTTTAGAAAGTGAATTAGAAAGAGAGAGATGTGATAGAGATAAAGGGGGAGAGGGACTGAGGTCAAAGAGAGAGAGACTGAGGTCAGAATAGGGAGAGAGAGGGTGAAATTAGAAAGACTCTGGTCAGGTGAAGAGACTGGCATCAGAGGAGACTAGGGTCTGGGAGAGAGGCTGGAGTTAGATACTGGGATCGGGGCGGAAAGAGATGGGTCAAAGAGAGAGGGCAGGTGAGGGGGTTAGGGAGAAATAGAGGGCTAGGTGATGTTACTTCAGTTTTCAAAAAACAGTTGAATTTTGAAGCCAGCTAATTACCTCACCTATGTTTTGTTGACAGTTAGAAAAGATCAATGCTAATAGATTACACCTGTGATACAGAGAGAAAGACAAAAAGAGAGTATGGCAGACAGGCATTTACTTTTCTCATTCTGATTTAATTTCTTTTTTTAATTGAATTTTGAAAGAAAACAAAGCATCTTTGAGGGGAACAAATTGTAAGGTAGAAGGGGGAGGGGAGGAGGAAAACTGGTTGAGGATGAGGGGCTTCTGTCATCTCGTCACCTGCCCTTGGGAGGAGTAGGGGAGTGGATGGAGGGTTAGGGGTGAGGAGAATGACAGTGGAACAAGGAGAATAAAAGGGTTGAGCAGACAGTTCAAATGGAAGAGGTAGAGGTTCTGATTGGATGAAGGTGTGGTAGGAAGGGGAACGGGTAGTAATTGTTTTATTCGTTCATGGGTTGTGGGCGTTGCTGGCAAGGCCAGCATTTATTGCCCATCCCTAATTGCCCTTGAGAAGGTGGTGGTGAGCCACCTTCTTGAACCGCTGCAGTACGTGTAGTGAAGGTACTCCCACAGTGCTGTTAGGTAGGGAGTTCCAGGATTTTGACCCAGTGATGATGAAGGAATGACGATATACTTCCAAGTCAGGATGGTGTGTGACTTGGAGGGGAACGTGGAGGTAGTGGTGTTCCCATGCGCCTGCTGCCCTTGCCCTTCTAGGTGGAAGAGGTCGCGGGTTTGGGAGGTGCTGCCGAAGAAGCCTTGGCGAGTTGCTGCAGTGCATCTTGTAGATGGTACACACTGCAGCCACGGTATGCCGGTGGTGTCGGGAGTGAATGTTTAAGGTGGTGGATGGGGTGCCAATCAAACGGGCTGCTTTGTCCTGAATGGTGTTGAGTTTCTTGAGTGTTGCAGCTGCACTTATCCAGGCAAGTGGAGAGTATTCCATCACACTCCTTACATGTACCTTGTAGATGGTGGAAAGGCTTTGGAGAGTCAGGAGGTGAGACACTCACCAAAGAATACCTAGCCTCTGACCTGCTCTTGTAGCCACAGTTAAGTTTCTGGTCAATGGTGACCCCCCCAGGATGTTGATGGTGGGGGACTCGGCAATGGTAATGCCATTGAATGTCAAGAGGCGGTGGTTAGACTCTCGCTTGTTGGAGATAGTAATTGCCTGGCACTTGTGTGGCGCGAATGTTACCTGCCACTTATCAGCCCAAGCCTGAACGTCGTCCAGGTCTTGTTGCATGCAAGCATGGACTGCTTCATTATCTGAGGAGTTGTGAATGGCACCGAACACTGTGCAGTCATCAGCGAACATCCCCATTTCTGACCTTATGTTGGAGGGAAGGTCATTGATAAAGCAGCTGAAGATGGTTGGGCCTAGGGCACTCCCCTGAGGAACTGCTGCAGCGATGTCCTGGGGCTGTGATGATTGACCTCCGACCACCACAATCATCTTTCTTTGTGCTAGGTATGACTCCAACCAGTGGAGAGTTTTCCCCCCCGATTCCCATTGACTTCAGTTTTACTAGGGCTCATTGATGCCACACTCGGTCAAATGCTGCCTTGATGTCAAGGGCAGTCACTCTCACCTCACCTCTGGAATTCAGCTCCTTCGCCCATGTTTGGACCAAGGCTGTAATGAGGTCGGGAGCCGAATGGTCTTCGCGGAACCCAAACTAGGCAACAGTGAGCAGGTTATTGCTGAGTAAGTGCTGCTTGATAGCACTGTCGATGACATCTTCCATCACTTTGCTGATGATTGAGAGTAGACTGATGGAGCGGTAATTGGCCAGATTGGATTTGTCCTGCTTTTTGTGGACAGGCCATACCTGGGTAGTTTTCCAGATTGTCGGATAGATGCCAGTGTTGTAGCTGCACTGGAATAGCTTGGCTAGAGGTGTGGCTAGTTCAGAGCACAAGTCTTCAACCGCCTCCACGCTAGTCTCCCAGATGTCAGGTCTGCCATCGCTGAACAGACCCAATACCAAGCGACGGGGGAGGCAATTTAGATCAGTAGAGAGATTGTTAAGAGGCAATTAAATAGTATTTTAAGTTTACCTTTCAATTTTACGTGTTCGCCAACGGCTTACACGCTGCTCCAGGATCGCATCTGCTCAGCATGTCGTGAGTGGATTCAGCATTGAATTATCTTATTACCTGACAGCTGCAAAAGTTGTATAAAAGCTCCCATCTCACAACTGTTCACTTGCAAGCTCAGAAACTGATGCTTACTGCATTTGGAAGACAGATTGAGCTTTATGCAGCTTGAAGGTGTTTGGAGCAAACTCTCTATCCAGTGTCACCTCATTGGAACAACCTCTCTCAGCATTGACAGATTTGCTTCTGTCATCTCACCTTCACCTGCCATCTATTACATCAGAATGGGTATGGTTTACACTCTCTGACCTTGGTCCTCAGAATCCCACCACGATCAGCCCCAACAACAACACCAAACTTCTCCGCAATCAACTGATGCTGCACAGGACACAGGGCATCAGTACCCGACCACATTGCTGCCCAGGATTCCAGGGATGGCCTCACCATAACCAGATTTACTTCACCTGAAGCTGTACACCCTGGCTGTCACATGATGTGCCAGGTTGGCACCACCCCACACCAACACCATAAAGCATCCCTACAATGCCCAAGCCATTACTTTCACACTCATTGCCATTGCGGGGGGTACCATTATGTCTCACCATTCACTGCAACTCACTAAGCCACTTCCAAAGGTGCACACAAATCTGTTCAAGAACGCAAAGTGTTGAAAATAAAGATTTAAATGTTTGACAGCACATTAACAGAAACTTCACATGAACATTGGCTAAAACACCCAAGCGCCTACCCTTGTGTGTTGTTAGTTGGTATGATTGGACTAGGATGAGGGTGAGTGTGAGGGGCGGCAAGTGAGATGGGGAAGTGATAATGTAGATAGAGCGGGTTGGGTGGAGGTGCAAGGTAAGTTGGTGTGAGTAAGGATGTGCAAGAGTAGGGTAGGGAAGGCAGAGTGATGGGGATGTGATGAGTGGCACAGCAGGATGAGGTTGAGTGTGGCTTTGCAGTAACATTGCGTATCTATGTTCCAATCCATCTTTTGGATGCAACATTAAACTAATACTCTGTCTGCCTGTTCAGTGGAGCTTAAAGATCCCATAGCAAGACCAGAAGAAAAGCAGGCAGTGTCTCCTGGTCTCTTAGCCAACATTCGTCCCTCAGCCAACCATCAAAATTCAGTCATTCATCGCAATGCTATTTGTGCAATATTGCTGTGCACAAAATAATTGTCATATTTGTCGATGTAGTAACAAAACAATTCTTGTACGTGAAGCACTCTAGAGGACATTTCTGAAATACGTAATAAGGCACTATATACACGCAAGTTTGTTCTTTCTTTACTGCATGTGAATTCATTGCAGTTTTGTCATTAGGCACCAATAGGCATTTAGGAAAGTTTGCATTGAAGCAAAAGAATTTAACATCGCACTAATATGCTTCTTGTATGATATTCAGTTCAGCACCACAAATTATTATTATTACCAGTGTTACACAGCTCAGCATCCTCTCTCCAGACACATCCAAGTTTAGTCGAACAAACTCTGTGATTGTGCTGGTAGGTATTTTCAGTAGTTCAAGTGGACATGCCTTAAACCCAACATCGTCTTTTCTGAAATCCGAATGTTGACACTGAATTTCAAATAATTACTTCCCGCTATGAGTGACCTCGCCAGCTAGACATGTAAATGCGACGTGCAAGTGACAATTTCATGGGGTAGAAATTGGTTCTTGTTGCGCCCATTTTACGAGCGTAACGAGGCCCAATTTCGGGATGCAACATCCTGTACATGAGGACGGTTGAAAAACGTCCCACCCGAGATTTGGTTGAGCCAGTTTGCAGGAGTCAGGCCCTTACATATGTAAATGACGGGCCTAATAATGCCCGTTTTAGGCTTCCTTGCAGGAATCGGAGCAGGTGCCGGATTCTTCAGCGGCCGCCACCAAAAGGAACGTTTTTAAAAAATATTTTACTGTGGAGTCAGGAGGAACCCCCATTGCCGCTCCACTCCTCAATCCTGGGACTTACCATCAGGCTGCTGCCAGCCCGATATTCATTTTTCAAACAGGTGAGCTGCCTTTAGGGGTGTGACAGGTGGCTGCAGCAGCTCAACGAAATCATTGAAATGAGGCTCAAGGCCCAATTTTAGGCCTGAGCCATGACGTTTCTGGGCCTGAAGATGGCCACAGATGAAATTCTACCCCTACCTTTCCAAATTCCTCTGTGTTTTCGATGTATAAACATATTAGTGTGAACTTTATGAATTTATGTCAGAACTTTGCCCACTGGAGCCTCATATTAGGAATTTCAGCAGAGAAGTCAATAGGACTGGCAGGACTTTTGTCCAGTAAAATTGATCGATGAAAAATCCTGCAAGGCCTACTGACCACCACATCCGAATTTCAGATATGCACTGCTGCAAGGTATAGCTCTGCAGTAGGCGTGTGAATTTGTAAAGTTACCCTTATTAGGCCCGTTCAAAGCAGATAAACATGTAAGGAGTTTAAAATCTCGTTTTATAAGTTGGAAAGCCTATTCAGGGAAGCATCAGAACTGCAGCATACTGGGCTGATTTTATTAGAATCTCTGCTTACATTTTTGCAAATCAGCCAAACTGTCATAGGACCATAAAAATTCAATTTAAAATTAATTCCGCCTGTTAATGAATTCCCAACTAGAGAGAATAGTCTATTTCTATTCACGCAATCAAAACCCTTCATAATCTGAAAAATCTCAATTTAATCCACTGATGGTCTTCTTTGCTGTAGTGGAAGCAATCCTAGTATCACAAGTCTCTCCCCATAACTATAGTTTCCCATCCCTGGCATCATCCTACGCTGACATCGATAGCTTGAATGTCCTTTCTATAATGGGGTGCCCAAAATTGCACACAGTACTCTAACAGTGGCCCAATTGATGTATTGTACAAATTATCATTACTTCTTTACTTTTGTATTCTATACTATTATTTATAAAACCCAAATTGCTGTTGGGCTTTTTAATGTCTTTATCTATTTGCACTCACACTTTCATGGTATCATGTATTTGAATTCTCGGATCTCTCTGTTCATCCACATCTTTCAGTGTTTTTCCACTAAGTGTATTCCCATTAATTATTTTTCCTCCTAAAATGTATTACCCCACACTTATCCACCAAAACTGCATCTGCCATCAACCTGTTCATTCTGCTAGCCTGCCTATATCTTCTTGAAGTCTTATAAAAGTCCTCCTCATCTTTGCCAGATCCTGTACTTTTGTGTCATCAGCAAACTTTGAGATTGTCATCTGTCCAAATCATCCATATATAGCAACAAAGTTGGACTCAGCACTGACTCCTGGAGCACACAATGCCAACTCTTCTCTAATCCAAACACCCATTTCCCCATATTCTTTGTTTCCTGTCTGTCAACTTTTTATCCACATTGTTACATATCCTCTCTTTTTTTCTAACAAGCCTCAAGACATTTTATTAAATACCATCTGAAAATCCATATAACACTAGATCTATTAAATTCACAGGATCTATCCAATTGGTAATTTCTTCAAAAAACTATTACATTTGATATCTGGATTCCAATGATCTGAGTAAACATATCTGTAATACTGCCTTTTTAAAATTTTAATTCGTGGGATGTGGGCATCACTGGCAAGGCCAGCATTTATTGCCCATTCCTAATTGCCCTTGAGAAGGTGGTGGTGAGTCTCCTTCTTGAACTGCTGCAGTCTATGTGGTGAAGGTACTCCCGCAGTGCTGTTAGGGAGGAAGTTCCAGGATTTTGACCCAGTGACGATGAAGGATCGCCGATATATTTCCAAGTCAGGATGGTGTGCGACTTGGAGGGGAACTTGCAGCTGATGGTGTTCCCTTGCACCTGCTGCCCTTGTCCTTCTAGGTGGAAGAGGTCGCGGGTTTGCGGGATGCTGTCGAATAAACCTTGGTGAGTTGCTGCAGTGCATCTTGTAGATGGTACTCACTGCAGCCAGGGTGTGTCGATGATGGAGTGAGTGAATGTTTAAGGTGGTGGATGGGGTGCTGATCAAGCGGGCTGCTTTGTCCTGGATGGTGTTGAGCTTCTTGAGTGTTGTTGGAGCTGCACTCATCCAGGCAAGTGGAGAGTATTCCACCACACTCCTGACTTGTACCTTGTAGATCGTGGAGAGGCTTTGGGGAGTCGGGAGGCGAGGCACTCACCGCAGAATACCCAGCCTCTGACCTTCTCTATGAGCCACAGTATTTATGTGGCTGGTCCAGATACGTTTCTGGTCAACGGTGACCCCCAGGATACTGATGGTGGGGGATTCGATGATGTTAATGCCATTGAATGTCAAGGGGCGGTGATTAGACTTTCTCTTGTTGGAGATGGTCATTGCCTGGCACTTCTGTTGCGTGAATGTTATTTGCCACTTATCAGCCCAAGCCTGAATGCTGTCCAGGTCTTGCTGCATTTGGGCATGGACTGCTTCATTATCTGAGGAGTTTCAAATTGGAATTAAACACTGCAATCATCAGTGAACATCTCCACTTCTGACCTTATGATGGAAGGAAGGCCATTGATGAAGCAGCTGAAGATGGTTGGGCTGAGGACACTGCTCTGAGGAACTCCTGCAGCGATGTCCTGATGTTGAGATAATTGGCCTCCAACAACCACAACCGTCTTTCCTTGTGTTAAGGATAACTCCAGCCATTGGAGTTTTCACCCTGATTCCCATTGACTTCAATTTTAATAGGGCTCCTTGATGCCACTCGGTCAAATGCTGCCTTGATGTCAAGGGCAGTCACTCTCACCTCACCTCTGGAATTCAGCTCTTCTGTCCATGTTTGGATGAAGGCTGTAATGAGATCTGGAGCCGAGTGGTCCTGGCGGAACCCAAACTGAGCATTGGTGAGCAGGTTATTGGTGAATGAGTGCCGCTTGATAGCACTGTCGATGACACCCTCCATCACTCTGCTGATGATTGAGAGAAGACTGATGGGGCGGTAATTGGCCGGATTGGAATCATCCTGCTTTTAGTGGGCAGGACATACCTGGGCAATTTTCCACTTTGTCGGGTAGATGCCAGTGTTGTTGCTGTACTGGAACAGCTTGGCTAGAGGCGCGGCTAGTTCTGGAGCACATGTCTTCAGCATTACAGCCGGGATGTTATCGGGGCCCATAGCCTTTGCTGTATCCAATGCACTCAGCTGTTTCTTGATATCACATGGAGTGAATCGAATTGGCTGAAGACTGGCTTCTGTGATGGTGGGGACCTCAGGAGGAGGCCGAGATAGATCATCCACTTGGCACTTCTGGCTGAAGATGGTCGCAAACGCTTCAGCCTTGTCTTTTGCACTCATGTGCTGGGCTCCACCATCATTGAGGATGGTAATGTTCATGGAGCCGTCTCCTCCTTCTGTTAGTTGTGCAATTGTCCACCACCATTCACGACTGGATGTGGCAGGACTGCAGAGCTTTGATCTGATCTGTTGGTTGTGGGCCACTTTGCTCTGTCTATAGCATGCTGCTTCTGCTGTTTAGCATGCATGTAATCCTGTGTTGCAGCTTCCCCAGGTTGGCACCTCATTTTTAGGTACGCCTGGTGCTGCTCCTGGCATGCTCTTCTACACTCCTCATTGAACCAGGGTTGGTCCCCTTGTTTGATGGTAATGGTAGAGTGAGGAATATGTCGTGCCGTGAGGCTACAGATTGTAGTGGAGTACCACTCTGCTGCTGCTGCTGATGGTCCACAGCGCCTCATGGATTCCCAGTTTTGAGCTGCTAGATCTGTTCTAAATCTATCCCATTTAGCACGGTGGTTGTGCCACAACACGATGGAGGGTGTGAAGACACGACTTCGTCTCTACAATGACTGTGCGGTGGTCACTCCTACCAATACAGTGATGGACAGATGCATCTGCGACAGGTAGATTATTGAGGATGTGGTTAAGTAGGTTTTTCCCTCGTGTTTGTTCTCTCACCACCTGCTGCAGGTCCAGTCTGGCAGCTATATCCTTCAGTTCTCGGCCTGATGTCCTTTAGGGAAGGAAATCTGCCGTCCTTACCCAGTCTGGCCTATATGTGATTCCAGACCCACAGCAATGTGATTGACTCTTATCTGCCCTCTGAAATGGCCGAGCAAGCCAAACATTTGTATCAAACCGCTACGAAAAACATGAGGACACTAGGGATTTGAACTCATGTCTTCAGTTCATTAGTCAAGCCTCTGGATTAGTAGTCCAGTAACATAACTACTATGCTACTGTACCCCTCATTCATTACTTACTTTTTTGTCAATGTATGTGATAAGCTGGTATAAGAATGTGTTCTACCCCTAAGTTTCTAACCTCAACTATGAAATCGTAGGGAGATGCTGACTAAAGACTAAAGACCGGATTCTTCCTAAAAGGGCAGCAGGGAAAATCAAAAATCCAACCACTCTAGACTGTTCTTATTCACCTTCTATTCTTGAGCTACAAATTGTCACTGGACCAATTTACATAATGTCCTCTTACATAGAAACATAGAAACATAGAAGATAGGAGCAGGAGTAGGCCATTCAGCCCCTCGAGCCTGCTCTGCCATTCAATGAGATCATGGCTGATCATCCAAATTCAGTACCCTGTCCCTGCCTTCTACCCATATCCCTTGATCCCTTTAGCTTTAGACCAGGGAAGCATATGGAACTGGGCAGCTAAAGGCAATATAACTAATCAAACATAAAAAGTCCTTTGAGAAGGAACATATAACAAAGCTAGATACTTCACAGCAAATTTACTTCACTTAGTAATATTTTACAAATAAGGGTAATTTTAAGAGAGAACGGAAAGTCCCAGTTATGGTAGCCTAGTATTTATGGTCCTTAAGTAGCAAAGCAAAGCTCATGAACTCAAATCTCAGCTATGGCAAATTTTGAAACTGAATTCAATAATTTCCAGGGGCCACCAGCAAATAAAAAATGAATGAATTATGCTGGCTGCTTGTACTGCATCAAATTAAACTTAAAAATAACACTCGATCCAAACAAAGTAGGGTTTGTTTGGTTTGCAATGCACAAAATTAAGATTTTGATGGTTGACATTTGACTAATATTTTCCCATGACTCTGGAAACAAATAATAATGCTGGCTTCTCACACATAGCATAAAACCTGAAGAAAACACTTGAAGGCAAAGAACAAGTTGTAAATGGGTTTTGTTTGATTTGCAGTGAGTGCTCAAAATTAATACATTTTCCAGTAATCCTGTTAGATAAAATAGCTGATACTTTTATCCAAATAGTAAGTCTGCACAAACCTATTTCATTAAATAACTAGACCTATTACTATCAAATCACCACTGCTTTTATTTAATGAAAACATTCCCAGGTCAAATGCTCAGTTCTCCCGACTTCCCATCAGCAACATGATGACCATGATAAATGCTTTGTCAGAACCTATCATACTCCAAACTTCACATTCCCGATTCACACCCGCCATAAAACACTAACAAATCAAAACCTAAAAAGAAAGCACAACAAAAAGAAAGAACTGCACCTTAGACTAACTTGAACAGATTGTTGAGATAACAAGAAGATGAACCATGGAGCTGCCAATCAAGAAACACTTCCAGCCACAACAATAATTGACCTCAAACACAATCTATTTTCAACACTTGCTCACAGGAAGTCCCTGACCAGTGGGACTCCAGTCCCACACCAACATGGTTGACTCTTAAATGCCCTCTAAAATGACCTAGCAAGCCACTCAGTTGTCAAGAAGTCATGGAAATGAAAATTGGAAGAGATCGGGAGAAATCGGGTGGCTAATCCAATATCAAAATTACCCCAGGGAGTCAAGACTAAGTGTAGTCTTCAGGTGAAGTGGAGTTAGAGGCAAGGCCCAAGGTGCAGCAACGTAATTCATTCCCCATTTTAAACTCATTTATTCTGCCCTTATTTTTATATTTCCATTATAAATTTCTATGTCCCCATTTAGAATGAAATGTACCTATGTAAACTTGTCACACTTTAATGACACTCTGCTCCCAGTAGTGGCACTGCAGTTGGCATGAGGTAGGCACTGACGCAAAGTTTTTATATATTACTAGTTGATTTCCGGGGTTGCTGCACATGGCAAGTCAGAGAATAAGGTCTTTTTTTTTACATGTCTTTGCAACGGCATTTCTCCCTTGCATCAGGAATTCCCTTGGGGTTTCTCCCCCTATATTACTGTTCCTTCGGCAGAACTTCCACCAAAGTTATAGTAGCAGAGCAGGAGAAGCCCCGAGGAAGTTCCTGACATTTGTGTCTCCTGTAATTCTGTCTCGCTCTTTCTCTTAACTAATTTTTGCTTTTTTCTCTGTCCTTTTCATATGTTCTTTCCTTTTGAGTGGCAGGTAGTGGGCGCTACAGCCTGGACAGGTTACATTTGAGGTAGCAGTTGCAAAGGAAATGTGACCCTCGGTGACTCCTTTCTCACTCCTCCCACAAGGGAACCCGCTGTCAAAAATTTTTTTTCCCACCTGACCCGCCACCAAATGCACCCGCTGACCTCCCGAAAAATTCCCCCCTTGATGTCTGTACAGGCACATGCACACATTCCAGCAGAGCTCATTGGATAGTGATCAGGAATGAGAGCCCTAGATGAAAAAAAATATCTGGCCAGGTCTGCTGAGACCATATGTAGCAGCTCAGCTGTTGCCCTGACTGAGATCAGAGATAATAAGGTGTAGACAAGTGACATCAGTGATACGACCAGAATATCTCCTTTCATCTTTACACTAAGAATAAATATAGCACAAGAACTCATTAATAGACAGCTCCATTCCATCTCCAATAGGGCTTCCCCATGGCACAATGAGATAGTAAACAGTTGTCCTATCTATTGAATAGGATAGAAACAGCAGAAAAACCAAATCTTTTTCTGGTTAGAATACAGCCATTTTGGATGACTTCTGAAGATTGTTAGCATCCCAAGGGAACATGTCCTGAGTTTCTCAGTCACCAACAGATACTAGGCTTGCCTTTGTTTGCTTAGTGGTTACTATGCTTCATAAAACAACAGCTGTTAAGTGTGAATTCAGTACTTGCATTAGCTGTGCCACTTTTATGCAAAACAAAACGGTTCCAAATCTTGAATTCCACAGTGAAGCTGTTTAAACAAATTTGTCAAGCAGGTCACATTTGCAACATGATTTTTCAATACAGTTTGAAACTTTAAATTGTTGTTGACACTAAATTTGCGAGTTTGATCGGCTTCATTCCTGGAAGTGGCTACTCTGAACAATCAAAATGAAATCTACCATGACTTTATCACAGCAGACACTACACACGACGTAATTTTAGTAACAAGTAAGTTAAAATATTCAGCTGAAATTTCACTGTACACTATTTTAATGAAGGTGTTAACCTATTTATTTTAAATGAGTTAAGTCCTTTTTAAATATAGTGGACAAATATATTTCATTAAAAAACGTGATTGCGTGTGTTACTAATATTGCATTCCAACTCATATCTGCGGTACTTTGAACTTTTGCTCATCAGTATATTAAAAAAATTCTTGTAATTATTGATACAGTAACAGTATTGTATTACTCCATCCTTTATTTACAAACTTAGTAAGCTGACTTGCAGGGCATTACCAGATGACAATGCTCCTAAAAAATTATAAAGTCAAGTTGCAGGATACTGTACCTTTAATGTAAATTATTGTTTCTTATTACTCAGTTTTTAAATAGCAATCCAAGTAAACTTAATTACTATGTGCAACATAATAGGTGCATACTGCAACATTATACCACACCTCTGGCTGATAATGTTACATGGCAGTGTTTGCCCTGCAGGGCAATAACATTACATACAGTAACAGCTGTGAAGTGCATATCCAGAATTTGCAATGATGTTACCTAGAAACTTTCAATGAAGACAAAAAATAAACAATTATTTTTAATTACATTGCGTACGTATGTTCCAATCCATCTTTTGAATGCAACATTAAACTAAGACTCTGTCTGCCTGTTCAGTGGAGCTTAAAGACCAGAAGAAAAGCAGGCAGTGTCTCCTGGTCTCTTAGCCAACATTCGTCCCTCAGCCAACCATCAAAATTCAATCATTCATCTCAATGCTATTTGTGCAATATTGCTGTGCACAAAATAATTGTCATATTTGTCTATGTAGTAACAAAACAATTCTTGTACGTGAAGCACTCTAGAGGGCATTTCTGAAATACGTGATAAGGCACTATATACACGCAAGTTTGTTCTTTCTTTACTGCATGTGAATTCATTGCAGTTTTGTCATTAGGCTTACTTAGCATATTGGCACCAATAGGCATTTAGGAAAGTTTGCATTGAAGCAAAAGAATTTAACATAGCACTAATATGCTTCTTGTATGATATTCAGTTCAGCACCACAAATTATTATTATTACCAGTGTTACACAGCTCAGCATCCTCTCTCCAGACACATCCAAGTTTAGTCGAACAAACTCTGTGATTGTGCTGGTAGGTATTTTCAATAGTTCAAGTGGACATGCCTTAAACCCAACATCGTCTTTTCTGAAATCCGAATGTTGACACTGAATTTCAAATAATTACTTCCCGCTATGAGTGACCTCGCCAGCTAGACATGTAAATGCGACGTGCAAGTGACAATTTCATGGGGTAGAAATTGGTTCTTGTTGCGGCCATTTTACGAGTGTAACGAGGTCCAATTTCGGGATGCAACATCCTGTACATGAGGACGGTTGAAAAACGTCCCACCCGAGATTTGGTTGAGCCAGTTTGCAGGAGTCAGGCCCTTACATATGTAAATGACGGGCCTAATAATGCCCGTTTTAGGCTTCCTTGCAGGAATCGGAGCAGGTGCCGGATTCTTCAGCGGCCGCCACCAAAAGGTACGTTTAAAAAAAATATTTTACTGTGGAGTCAGGAGGAACCCCCATTGCCGCTCCACTCCTCAATCCTGGGACTTAGCATCAGGCTGCTGCCAGCCCGATATTCATTTTTCAAACAGGTGAGCTGCCTTTAGGGGTGTGACAGGTGGCTGCAGCAGCTCAACGAAATCATTGAAATGAGGCTCAAGGCCCAATTTTAGGCCTGAGCCATGACGTTTCTGGGCCTGAAGATGGCCACAGATGAAATTCTACCCCTACCTTTCCAAATTCCTCTGTGTTTTCGATGTATAAACATATTAGTGTGAACTTTATGAATTTATGTCAGAACTTTGCCCACTGGAGCCTCATATTAGGAATTTCAGCAGAGAAATCAATAGGACTGGCAGGACTTTTGTCCAATAAAATTGATCGATGAAAAATCCTGCAAGGCCTACTGACCACCACATCCGAATTTCAGATATGCACTGCTGCAAGGTATAGCTCTGCAGTAGGCGTGTGAATTTGTAAAGTTACCCTTATGCCGGTTTAAAGCAGACAAACATGTAAGGAGTTTAAAATCTCGTTTTATAAGTTGGAAAGCCTATTCAGGGAAGCATCAGAACTGCAGCATACTGGGCTGATTTTATTAGAATCTCTGCTTACATTTTTGCAAATCAGCCAAACTGTCATAGGACCATAAAAATTCACAGCAAATAGGAAGACCATTTGGTCTGCTATGTCTGTGCCAGATCTTTGCTGGATCAATCCAAAACAGATCCCTTGTGCTCCTCCCTAGCCATGTATCGTTCTCTGCTTCAAACATTTATTCAACTTTCCCTTAAAAGACATAACAGTCTCTGCCTCAACCACTCCCTGTGGCAAAACATTCCCTGCTCCAACAACCCTCTGCATATAGAAATTCTCTTAAACTCTCTGCTCATTCTCTAAGTGACCATTTTAATTAATTCCCCCACGTTACTGAATTCCCAACTAGAGAGAATAGTCTATTTCTATTCACGCAATCAAAACCCTTCATAATCTTAAAAACCTCAATTTAATCCACTGATGGTCTTCTTTGCTATAGTGGAAGCAATCCTAGTATCTCAAGTCTCTTCCCCATAACGAGAGTTTCCCATCCCTGGCATCATCCTACGCTGAAGTGAGAATAGATTTGTGAATGGCTATAATGTCCTCCACAGTCAAATCGGCTGCTGGCACTCAATGTCTAGACTCACACAGGAACAACTTGGCTGAGACTTCAGCTTGCTGCTGCCACCCATTGAAGTGTACCTGTAGAATGATAGACATTTACAGCACAGTATGAGGCCATTCTAGATATCGGGCCAGAAATTCGGCTGTTGTCGGGTGAGTACGCGCTGTGTACTCACCCGTAAGGCCACCTGAAGTGCCGGTTTCCTGTATGCACTGCGCATGCGCGGGAAACCGGAACTTCCGTTCCCCTGAAGGGAACTACATCTTATGGAAGAGCTATCCATACTGTGTTTAGTATCTCAGTTCCTGTTAAACTTGAGTAAATAATTTTGTCTTTTTTCTCTTTAAGTTAGGGCAGTGGGTTAAACTAAGAAGTTTAGTTAGTAGTCTAATGGTAGGGCACCATGGTAGAGGCATGGTAGTGCACCTCAGTCCCATGGAATGCACATCCTGTGCCATGTGGGAAGTCCAGGATGCTTCTCGTGTCCTGGACAACCACATGTGCAGTAAGTGTCGCAGCTCCGGGTTTTGGAGCTTGAGCAGCGGCTGGCGTCACTGCAGTGCATCCGCGAGGCTGAGAGCTATGTGGATAGCAAATTTCAGGACGTGGGTACTCCGCAGCTTAAGATTTTGCAGGCAGAGAGGGAATGGGTGACGCCAGACAGACAAGGAGGACCAGGCAGGTAATGAAGGAGTCCCCTGAGCGCATCTCGCTCTCTAATCAGTATTGGTGAAGTCGATGGTTCTTTTGGAGAATAAAGCCAGAGCCAAGTCCACGGCACCGTGGGTGGCTCAGCTGTAAAGGGGGGGCTGCGGGGAGGGGGAAGGTCAGAATAGCAATAGTGATAGGGGATTCAATAGTTAGGGGAACAGACAGGCGTTTCTGCTGCCGTAGACATGACTCCAGGATGGTATGTTGCCTCCCTGGTGCGAGAGTCAAGGATGTCACTGAGCGGCTGCAGGACATTCTGAGGGGTGAACAGGCAGAGGCCGTGGTCCATATTGGTACAAATTACATAGGTCGAAAGAGGGGTTAGGTCCTGCAGGCACATTTTAGGGAGCTAGGAAAGAGATTAATAAGCAGGACCGCAAAGGTAGTAATCTTCGGATTACTCCCAGTGCCACACGCTAGTGAGTACAGAAATAGGAGGGCGCAGAATTCTTAAAATGCATTCAGGACAACCTTTTTAGCCAGTATGTAGCAAGCCCAACAAGAAGGGGGGCGGTTCTGGAATTCGTTTTAGGGAATGAAGCTGGGCAGGTGGAAGGGGTATCAGCGGGAGAGCATTTTGGTGGTAGGGATCATAATTCAGTTAGACTTATTGTAGTTATCGAAAAGAACAAAGATAGACCAGGAGTAAAAGTTCTCGATTGGGGAAAGGACAATTTTACTAAGCTGAGATGTGATTTAGCAAAAGTGGACTGGAAGCATCTACTTAAAGATAAATCAGTGTCAGAGCAGTGGGAGACATTCAGGAGGAGATGGTGAGGGTTCAGAGCAAATATGTTCCCACAAAGAAAAAGGGTAGGACTCCCAAATCTAGAGTCCCCTGGATGTCAAGGGGCATACAGGGTAGGATAAGGCAAAAAAGGGAAGCTTAAGTCAGATACCAAGAACTAAATACTGCAGAAACCCTAGAGGAGTATAGAAAGTGCAGGGGTGAAATTAAAAAGGAAATTAGGAAAGCAGCGAGGGCATGAAAAATGTTGGCAAGGAACACCCAAAGATGTTTTATAAATACATAAAGAGCAAGAGGATAACTGAGGAAAGAGTAGGGCCGATAAGAGACCAAAAAGGTAACCTGTGTGTGGAGGCGGAAGACGTGGTTATGGTTCTTAATGAGTACTTTGCGTCTGTCTTCACAAAAGAGAGGGACGATGCAGGCATTATAGTTGAGGAGGAGTGTGAGATGAGATAAACATAGTGAGAGCGGAAATATTAAGGGGTTTAGCATCTTTGTAAGTAGATAAATCGCCAGGGCCAAATTAAATGTATCCCATGCCGTTAAGAGAAGCAAGGGAGGAAATATTGGAGGCTCTTACCATCATTTTCCAATCCTCTCTGACTACAGGTGTGGTGCTGGAGGACTGCTAACCTTGTACCGTTGTTTAAAAAGGGAGAAAGGAATAGACCGAGTAATTACAGGCCAGTCAGCCTAACCTCGGTGGTGGGCAAATTATTGGTAAAAATTCTGAGAGACAGTATTAATCGCCATTTAGAAAGGCCTGGATTAATCAAGGACAGTCAGCATGGATTTGTTAAGGGAAGGTCGTGTCTGACTAACTTGATTGTATTTTTTGAGGAGGTAACAAGGAGGGTCGATGAGGGTAGCTTGTTTGATGTAGTCTATATGGATTTTAGCAAGGCTTTTGACAAGGTCCCACATGGCAGACATGTCAGAAAAATCAAAGCCCACGGGCTCCAAGGGAAAATGGCAAGTTGGATCCACAATTGGCTCAGTGGCAGGAAGCAAAAGGTAATGGTCAACAGGTGTTTTTGTGACTGGAAGGCTGTTTCCAATGGGGTTCCACAGGGCTCAGTACTAGGCCCCTTGCTTTTTGTGGTATACATCAATGATTTAGACTTCAATGTAGGGGGCATGATTTATAAGTTTGCATACGATACAAAAATTGGCCGTGTGGTTGATAGTGAGGAAGAAAGCTGTAGACTGCAGGAAGATATCAATGGACTGGAGAAGTGTGAGGTAATGCATTTGGGGAGGGCTAACAAGACAAGGGAATACAAAATAAATGAAGTGTAGAGGAACAGAGATATCTTGGAGTGCATGTGCACAGATACCTGAAGGTTGCAGGACAGGTAGATTAGGTGGTTAAGAAGGCATACGGGATACTTTCCTTTACTAGCCGAGGCATAGAATATAAGAGCAGGGAGGTTATGCTTGAACTGTATAAAACACGAGTTAGACCACAGCTTGAGTACTGTGTACAGTTCTGGCCACCACATTACAGGAAAGATATGATTGCGCTAGAAAGGGTATAGAGGAGATTTACGAGGATGTTGCCAGGACTGGAGAATTTTAGCTATGAGGAAAGATTGGATAGGCTGGGGTTGTTTTCTTTGGAACAGAGGAGGCTGAGGGTATAAAATTATGAGGAGCCGAGATAGAGTGGAGAGGAAGGACCTATTTCCCTTTGCAGAGAGGTCAATAACCAGAGGACATAGATTTAAAGTAATTGGTAGAAGGATTAGAGGGAAGTGGAAAACTTTTTTCACCCAGAAGTTGGTGGAGTCTGGAACTCACTGCCTGAAAGGGTGGTAGAGGCAGAGACCCTCATTGCATTTAAAAAATACTTAGATATTCATTTGAAGTGCCGAAACCTACAAGGCTACGGACCAAGAGCTGAAAAGTGGGATTAGACTGGTTAGCTTTTTTTCAGCCGGCACAAACACAATGGGCCAAATGGCCTCCTTCTGTGCCTTAAATTTCTCTGATTCTGTCACCATTTTCAGTATTGAATTACTAAAACCTGAAATATTATAATTTAATGTGATAAGTGCCAAAGCACTTTTGAATTTAAACTTTTTTTGTAACTGCAGTCAGTTGTACAAGAATAACAGTAGTTTGATCCACTGACGTGAATGGAAATGAGTCTGACAGCAAAAATGACAAATGTTCTGCAATATTCAATGTCACAACTATTTGTAACTGCTTAAAATAATGGGGCCGAAAATCCAATGCCTTTCCTGCAGGGCCCGGATATGCTGGCACTCCACCTTCTGTCTGGGAGCCTCTGCGGGCTCCTTGCATGGTCAGCAGTGTAAGAGGGGTTACGGCTGGGGATAAATCCAGAATATAATCTTCAAATTTAAGAGTAGGGCAATGGGACACAGGTTCAAACTAGTAAAAGGTAAATTTAGGACTAATCAGGAAATTGTTCTTCACACAAAGATAATCAACAAATGAAATAGACTTCCAGATAAGAGTGGAGGTAAAACACCTGAAATAATTTCAGAAAACATTGAATGTCCTGATGTCCTGTGAATTTAACCCCTTTAAATCAAGCGTTAACTCAAAAACTCATTTCAAAATAACTCGTATCTAGCCCAGGAACTCCACCCAAGTTGCATGTTAGGCCTAGTGGAACCCATACTTGCCTCCTAACTGCACCACAAAGTTAAGATCCCAGAGGCCTTTTGAATGCTGTCCCATGATTTCCTACTGGGAATGGCATTTTGTTTAGCACTGCAATCTTTGGCCTCGAGCTTCCCCCTCAGATCAGCAATTTTCTGTTGGCACCTGTACAGGGGCAGGCTGTTCACCATGACTGTATAAATGACACCATCCAGAAATTTGGGACAGGGTCAACAACCTGGTCAAGTGGTGGATGGAACTCCAACCCTGCGACACTCTGCCTCCTTAAAAGGTTCTGCGTAATTTAGACCCAGTGGGGGAAAAATTCAGTTGGTTGCGCCTCCCGTTAGCGCCTTAAGAGGGCGCTAATGGGGCGCAAAGCAACTAACGCCCGGGCGCGGCGATGTTTGCGCCGCTCGCGAAATTAACTAGACATTTTGCGGCAGGTGCTAAACACTAGCGCCACGATCTCCTGCGCCGGCAGATCGTGACGTCAGTCGAGTGCGCAACGCCCCGGTAGCGCCCCGGAGCGGATATTGAGTGGCGCCCCCTGCCTTACCGCCTGCCGCTAGCAACGACAGGTTGAGGGGAGCGTTTTGCAGTCAGGAAGGGACTGGGGGAGCGCTATTTAAAGACGAACGCTTCCTGCCTTTTTTTGTTGGTGACATTTTTGCACCACGCATTCTGAGAGAGAGAGAGAGAGAGAGACTTCTGGAGAGATTCAACGCTGTGTGAAGGAGTTTTGGGTACTGAGCAGCACTTTGCAGGTTCATTTTGATTTGCCCTTCCTTACATCTATTTAGAAGAGACTGTGGGGGCAGCACTCTGAGCTCTTTCCCTGTTTCTCTCCATTGTTCTTTCCAGCAGATTTGATGTGCAGGTCTCTCCAGGCCGAGATTCAAGGCTGCAATGAGCAGGATGTGAATGGAGAGCAAGATCAACCCTCTCCTTTAAGAACTGGCCGGCGCCATTGTGTCTCTGTTGCATTGCTGACTGACATCACATGAGCTTCGCCAGCGCTCTGAGGTAGCGCCTTGCTCCTCGGCCTTTGCGCCTTAAGACAGGTGTGAAGCGCCTGATTTAGCGCTCCAATCACCTCCAGGGGCGATAAAAGCCAAGTTTGCAGTCGGAGGCGATAATTAGCGCCAGGCGCGAATCTTTGCGCCCGGTCGATAATTGCGCCCCAAATGGGGCGATCCTGAATTTTTCCCCCAATATGTTTAGCGTGACTCAGGATAAACAATTATCCTTTCACCAAGATATTTTGCATTAGCTGTCTAATGAGATTCTTGGTGCGTTTTCCTGATCTTCTTGATAGCAGAAAAATATCACAGTGTCAGAACATATCATCCAGGCTAAAACTATCAATCAAATTTATTACAAGAATGAAATATACTCAGAAGAAAAATAAAACAGTAAAAAAACTGCAACTATTAATAGTTAAACAGCAAAGAAATGGGGCAGTGTACGAGGATTTAAAAGTAACATCTCCAAAACATATTACACACTGCAATAAACAGCAAGGCTTTCAATATGATGTTTGTAAGTAAGAGCTGTGGTGTTTTTACCTTCCCCACGAAACCCTGTATTGCCTTCAACACAGTCACTGAACTGAGAGAATAGCTAATAACCTGCAGAATAAATCCCAGTGTCCGAGGTGTCTCTGACGATGAATATGTCGATCAAGCCAAATAAAAGGACCTTCAGACGACCTGTTGCTTTGAAGGAACTCCAGTTCTTTCTTAACAGGCTGGTAATGTTTCTATCACCTAACTGAATGAAGATGTGGCGAGCAGCCATATTATTGTCTGGAGAAAGGAGGCCTAGAAGAAAGCCTTTTTGTAATTTGTGTCTGGCATGACACACGTTAATGGTTGTGACAATCAGACAACAAGCTGGATTTCCTTTCACAGTGACAAACGTGCATACATTATCTGTTCAAAAACCTGAAGTGGTATCCAGACTAACTTCACCTGATTAAGTTATGTTTGTAGACGGCTCAGATTCCCTTGAAACTCATTGCTGACACCAGGTAATATTTTGTATTCATCAATCCCAGTTTTTCAGTTGTGGGGAACGGTAGCATAGTTGTTATGTCACTGGACTAGTAATCCAGAGGCCTGGACTAATGATCCAGAGGCGTGCGTTCAGATCCCACCACGGCTGGTGGGGAAATTGAATTCAGTTAATTAAATAAATCTGGAATAAAAACCTAATATCAGTAATGGTGACTATGAAACTAAACTATTAGATTATTGTAAAGACCCATCTGGTTCACTAATGTCCTTTAGGGGAGGAAACCTGCCGTCCTTACCTGGTCTGGCCTATATGTGACTCCAGACCCACAGCAATGTGGTTGACTCTTAACTGCCCTCTGAAATGGCCAAGCAAGCCCCTCAGCTGTAGCAAACCGTTACAGAAAACAATAATAAGAATAAAACTGGACAGACCACCCGGTATCGACCTCGGCACCGACTTCGGACATGACAATGGCACACCCAGCCCAGTCGACCCCGCCGAGTCCTCCTCACTAACATCTGGGGACCTGTGCCAAAATTGGAAGGGCTGTCACACAGACTAGTCAAGCAACAGCCTGACATCATCATACTCACAGAATCATACCCTTCGGCCAATGCCCCAGACTCCTCCATCACCATCCCTGGGTATGTCCTGTCCCACCGGCAGGACAGACCCACCAGGGGTGGCGGCACAGTGGTATACAGTCAGGAGGGAGTGGTCCTGGGAGTTCTCAACATTGACTCCGGACCCAATGAAGTCTCATGGCTTCAGGTCAAGCATGGGCAAGTAAACCTCCTGCTGATTACCACCGACCACCTCCCTCAGCTGATGAATCAGTACTCCTCCATGTTGAACATCACTTGGAAGAAGCACTGAGGGTAGAAAGGGCACACAATGTACTCTGGGTGGGGGACTTCAATGTACATCACCAAGAGTGGCTCGGTAGCACCACTACTGACTGAGCTGGCTGAGTCCTGAAGGACATAGCTGCCAGTCTGGGCCTGCGACAGGTGGTGAGAGAACCAAGACAAGGGAAAAAACAACTTGACCTCGTCCTCACCAATCTACCTGTCGCAGATGCATTTGTCCATGACAGCATTGGTAGCAGTGACCACCGCACAGTCCTTGTGGACACAAAGTCCCATCTTCACACTGAGGACACCCTCCATTGTGTTGTGTGGCACTATCACCGTGCTAAATGGGATAGATTCAGAACAGATCTAGCAGCTCAAAACTGGGCATCCATGAGGCGCTGTGGACCATCAGCAGCAGCAGAATTGTATTCCACCACAATCTGTAACCTCATGGCCCGGCATATCCCTAACTCTACCATTACCACCAAGCCAGGGGCCCAACCCTGGTTCAATAAGGAGTGTAGAAGAGCATGCCAGGAGCAGCACCAGGCATACCTAAAAGTGAGCTGTCTATCTGGGGAAACTGCAACACAGGACTACATACATGCTAAACAGCGAAGGCAGGATGCTATAGACAGAGCTAAGTGATCCCACAATCAGCGGATCAGATCAAAGCTCTGCAGTCCTGCCACATCCAGTCGTGAATGGTGGTAGACAATTAAACAACTAACAGGAAGGCTCCATGAATATCCCCATCCTCAATGATGGTGGAGCCCAGCACGTGAGTGCAAAAGGCAAGGCTAAGCGTTTGCAACCATCTTCAGCCAGAAGTGCCAAGTGGATGATCCATATCGGTCTCCTCCTGAGGTCCCCACCACCACAGAAGCCAGTCTTCAGCCAATTCGATTCACGCCACCTGATGTCAAGAAACGGCTGAGCGCACAGGATACAGCAAAGGCTATGGGCCCCGACAACATCCCGGCTGTCGTGTTGAAGACTTGTGCTCCAGAACTAATTGCGCCTCTAGCCAAGCTGTTCCAGTACAGCTACAACACTGGCATCTACCCGGCAATGTGGAAAACTGCCCAGGTATGTCCTGTCCACAAAAAGCAGGACAAATCCAATCCAGCTGATTACCGCTCCATCATTCTACTCTCAATCATCAGCAAAGTGATGGAAGGTGGTGTCGACAGTGCTACCAAGCGGCACTTACTCACCAATAACCTGCTCACCAATGCTCAGTTTGGCTTCCGCCAGGATCACTGTGCTCCAGACCTCATTACAGCTTTGGTCCAAACATGGATAAAAGAGCTGAATGCCAGAGGGGAGGTGAGAGTGACTGCTCTTAGCATCAAGGCAGCATTTGTTCGAGTGTGGCATCAAGGAGCCCTAGTATAATTGAAGTCAATGGCAATCAGGGGGGCAAACTCTCTACTGGCTGGAGTCATACCTAGCGCAAAGGAAGATGGTTGTGGTTGTTGAAGGTCAATCATCTCAGCTCCAGGACATCACTGCAGGAGTTCCTCAGGGCAGTGACCTAGGCCCAACCATCTTCAGCTGCTTCATCAATGACCTTCCCTCCATCATAATGTCAGAAGTGGGGATGTTCGCTGATGATTGCACAGTGTTCAGTTCCATTCGTAACCCGTCAGATAATGAAGCAGTCCATGCCCGCATGCAGCAAGATGTGGACAACATTCAGGCTTGGGCTGATAAGTGGCAAGTAACATTCACGCCACACAAGTACCAGGCAGTGACCATCTCCAACAAGAGAGAGTCTATCCTCCGCCCCTTGACATTCAACGGCATTATCATTGCCGAATCCCCCCACCATCAACATCTTGGGGGGTCACCATTGACCAGAAACTTAACTGGACCAGCCACATAAATACTGTGGCTACAAGAGCAGGTCAGAGGCTGGGTATGCTGCGGTGAGTGTCTCACCTTCTGACTCCCCAAAGCCTTTCCACCATCGACAAGTTTGCAAGTCAGGAGTGTGATGGAATACTCTCCACTTGCCTGGATGAGTGCAGCTCCAACAACACGCAAGAAGCTCGACACCATTCAGGACAAAGCAGCTCGCTTATCTGCACCCCATCCACCACCTTAAACATTCACTCCCTCCACCACTGGAGTACCGTGGCTGCAGTGTGTACCACCTACAAGATGCACTGCAGCAACTCGCCAAGGCTTCTTCAACAGCACCTCCCAAACCCACGACCTCTACCACCTAGAAGGACAAGGGCAGCAGGCGCGTGGGAACACCACCACCTCCAAGTTACACACCATCCTGACTTGGAAATATATTGCTGTTCCTTCATCATTGCTGGGTCAAAATCCTGGAACTCCCTCCCTAACAGCACTGTGGGAGTACCTTCACAAACGGACTGCAGCGGTTCAAGAAAGCGGCTCACCACCACCTTCTCAAGGGCAATTAGGGATGGGCAATAAATACTGACCTTACCAGCGACACCCACATCCCAGGAACTAATAAATAAAAGAGTTTCTTCTTTTTACAATACAGCAGTGATTTAAATTTTGAATATTTGGCCCAGCTAAAAATTCATACAAAACCATATAAAACAACATTTTTATACTTTAATGTGAGACAGAGCTCTGCTTCTGTTACAAATGTGCTAAAAGCTATGAATAAGATTAGCTTAATGTCAGTGCATTTAATCTTATTAAAGAATGGCAACTACAGCAGAAAGCATGATTTAATAAATTAAGCGCCTAAAAACTTGACACTATAATAATTAACTGTTAAAATATTGCATATGGCATTGCTAGTTATGTTGCAGAATTCATCCTTGTACAGCTTCATTCCATTTAAGTTAAATGTAGTGAGATTCTACATAGTTGTTTGTCTTATATTACTCCTGTGAAGCGCCTTGGGCCACTTTACTACGTTAAAGGCGCCATATAAATACAAGTTGTTGTTGTTATAGTTTACTCACATTATCTGCTGAGAAGTTCTTATAGATGTTCCACTGTGCGCAGCACCTCGAGCTTAATTCCACAATGTTGGCATAATAATTTCTTATTTATTTAATTGTGCATTCTTAGTTTAAGATACAATTCTGAGTGGCCTTAATAGCATTACTTTTGAACACAATAATCACCAAAATTGCACTGAAGAGTGGAAATCCTGAGGTAGCAGCTATTAACACATACTTGTGACTTTTATTTTGTCAACCCACTGCTCCTGAGCTTGTATGCACTGCTGTTGTTTATTGTAGAAAACAACTTAAAAAATAATGACTGCACATCTTTCATGGTCAAGACATGTGCTGTGAATGTCCATATTAGCATGTGCTCAAATCACAATCTCAGTCAGCATCATACTGCTTTACAAACTAGAACTAGAAGACACCAAGACTTGTGCTGAAGAGCGAGATATTGCTGAATATCTTTATTTCATTCACGTCTTTGAGCGAAAAGTTTGAAATATGATCTCGTGTTACAGCTGAAATGCAGTAATTGTGAAGGACACATTTTAGAATGGTGCAGTAAAAGTTGAGTAGGCGCAGTTGTGATACAATTAATACCACAGACAATTAGTTAATTAAGGTTTCACGCAGACTGATGCTAAGAGCAGGATTGGACCCTATGGACTGGCTTAATGCTACCATAATTCTAATTAAGAGAGGGTGCCATCGTCATTTGTTTTAAAATGGACTGTTTTTTAAACTTGGGCCTTAATGGAAGTATTTAAATATTATCAGAGAAGAAACACAAAATATGAATGATGTAAGATTCATTTAATTAATGTAAAAACAGGTATCTCCTTGGCATTAAAGTACTGAATGCAACTTGAAAACCAAACCTACCTTTCCATAGGGGTAGCGGGTAAACTCCATTATCAGGATACAGGTTCCTGCCTGTGATTCTCGACAGGTTTCTGGCCTGAGCCACATTTTCATGAAGAGCTAGCCAGCAGAAGACACACTTCTCCACTTGGGTGAAGGTGGAAAGATCAGAGGACCAGTCACCCAAGCTATTCTCATATACCTTCCAACACCTGGCTATAGAACTAACTTGATAGAGGTCTGGAATGAGATCTCCAATTCTTCTTCTGGTCATTGAGGGTGAATGGGATAAATAAAAAGGATGTGTTTGGGTATAATTTGTTCAAGATGCTGCTTGTGTATATAAATACCTTTGGTTTTGAAGCACAATTAAATTAGTGATCTCTGGAGTAAGCATATTTCAACAACTGAGGACGAAAAAAAGTAAATTGAGTCTGAAATGCTGAGTGTATCCACTTTAGATAAAACCGTGTCTATTGTCTACATTAAAAACTATGGCCTAGAAATTCAGGGGTTTAGTGCCGGCGGTTAAGGCCCGATTCAGGCCCCATGGTGGCCACTATTTTCGGCTGGGCCAGTGTATGCATGCGCTATCATTTTGGAGATTATGGAGATCATGACGTCAATGAGTCTAAAATGCTTACTTGACGCCTGGTCTGCCATTTTGGAGTGTGTCACTCCACTTACCGACCTGTCTTAATTGCGGCCGATTGAGCAAACGTTCACAAGCAGGAAGGAGACTCCAGCAGTGTTACTTAAAGGGATCATCAGCAACAACTTGCAGCTGACATGTTCAGTTTGACTGGCTCTGCGCAACTTTCTGCAACTCTAGCAGCTTTATAAACTTCTTTCAAGGTCCTAAGGTAACAGGGAGTGTTGTTGCAAGTGGAGAACGTCTTCATTCTTATTTAAAGGCTTCTGCTCACACCACTTGCTCACAGTCATGGGGGTTCTACTGGCAGTCCACCTCGCGCTCGAGTATCTTCGGGAGAGGGAGCGGGAGCGGAGGCAGTGAAGAGGACGAGAAGATGCATGCAGAGGGAGGAGGAGGAAGGCCAGGAGGGCTCCCAACAGGAGGTCTTACCCACCTTGGGTCTTCAGATAGCACTTCTATTATATCCACTTAAGCGAGGAGCAGTGTAGTAGGAGACTTTGCTTCAGCAAGGAGGTGGTCACAGAACTCTGCCACCTCCTGCAGCCTGAGAGCAGGGCGCACATGGCTCTCCCAGTGGCCTGCAAGGCCACCGTGGCCCTCAATTTCTTCGCCAGTGGATCCTTCCAGTCTGCAGCAGGAGACATAGCCAAGATCTCCCAGTTCGCTGTCCCTGGCTGCACCTGGGAGGTCACTGAGGCTCTCTACACCAGGAGAAAGGACTATGTTGTCTTCTCTCTGAGTAGAGAGAAGCAGGAGGATCACGCATGTAGCTTAGCCAGGATAGCGGGCTTCCCCATGGTGCAGGGCGCCATTAACTGCATACACATGGCTTTGCGGGTGCCGTATAACAATCCTAAGATCTTCCGTAACCGCAAAGGCTACCACTCACTTAATGTACAGTTGTTATGCAACCACACACAACGCATCCTGATGCTCAATGCCCGCTATCCTGGCAGCAGTCATGATGTCTTCACCCTGTGTCAGTTCGGTGTGCCAGCAATCTTCCAGCCACCATGTCAAACCCAAAAGTGGCTGCTCAGAGACAAGGGCTATCCGCTCTGCACCTGACTGATGACTCCCCTCCGCAACCCCAACACTTGTGTCCAGCACTCCTATAATGAGAGCCATGCTGCCACCAGGAACATCATCGAGCAGATCATTGGGCTGCTGAAGCAAAGCTTTCACTGCCTTGATCGCTCGGAAGGAGCCCTCCAGCACTCGGCGGAGCAGGTGTCCCATTTTGTGGTGGTCTGCTGCATGCTTCACAACTTAGTCATCCTGAGGGCCCAGCCCTTGCCAGCAGGGATTGCGGGACTACCTCAGGAAGAGGATGAGGGAGAGGAGGAGGAGGAGGAAGAGGACGAGGAGGAAGGGAGGAGGCAGGCAGCAAATCCCCCTTCGGCACAGGCTGTCTGTGAATACCTCATCAGACTCCGATTCCAGTGAATGAAACCCCAGATTCCCATTGCTCACCACATCCTCATCAACCACATCGGCATCATACCATCCCTCTCTCGGAATATCACAGCATCCTCCTGGGCACAAAGCTGAAATGAGAGCCACCACAAAACAAAGATTCCAAACAAAATGAATAAAATTATCAATAATAAATTCACAAATACAATATCAGCTAATCACCCTTGTGCAGTCCCTTAGTGCTGGTCATTCAGCTGACCTGACCTGCTCTAGTGCTAAGACGAAGTGCTCCCCCAGTGGCTGCAGCATAGCTGGTGGCAGCAGTCTGATCATGCATGGCAGCAAGCTGGGACTACAGGACATCAGTCTGAGCATGGGTGGCATCAAGCTGAGATTGCAGAACAGCGGTCTACGCTTCTGCTGGAGCACTAAGACGTGGGTCACTTCCGCCTGTGCTGCAATGGCAGCCGTGACAACGCCCATCACAACGCCCATCACACGCAGTATCATGTCTGGGTCGACACGGTCTCTCCTGAAGTTTCCCATCATTTCCAGCTTGGAAATCATGGGCTCCAAGCTCTGACCAAAGCCCTGGCCAATGTTGGAGGCGGACTCCTCCATGCTCCTTGACATTGCCAAGATGCTCTCTGGCAGGCTTGCCATTGCACCTAGCAATTTCGTGTGCATGCCCATCACTTCTTCTGAAGGCCGCCCCGTCGAGGTCCTCATGAGTCGTGTGCAGCAGAACTCGCCATCCGGGGAGCTGGCCCCTGAGCTACCCTAGCCCCCTGGCCTTGCTGCAGCCCACTCGTGCCCGGTGCCTCACCCTGTGCAGATCCCACATCTACACTACCCTCTAAATTATGCACAGTGCCAGTTACTGAGCTGATGTCTGCGAGTGCCAGATGCAGTGATGCAGTGTCTTCTTCTCCCTTGCTCTCCTCCGTCACCTCAGGGACAGGCTCTGCGGCTGCTTGTTCTTGGTTACTTGAAAGCAGAAAGGCACAAGGGTCAGGTTGTGGTGGGGGGTGGTGAGGAGAGCAAGATATGCATGCACTCAGACTGCACTCGATATTGGCACCATCTGTTGAGCGGTAAGCCAATGAGCAGCGGTTTTAGCGCTGAGATTAGTACTATGATCATGTAAATGAGCACTGAGCACAAATTTTGCATGCTACCTAGACCACTTTGACCCTGATTAGGAAGAGATGGCTGAGCGGTAGCAGAGGGAGAGAGTAACACAGCTCTCAGATGCGGCTCTGGAGGCACTGGTGGTGGCTGTGGGGAGGAGGCGCAGCTACATAGCGCTGGGCCATGACACCACCCGCTTTTGGGCCATATGCAATTTCTCGGCCTTTAATTACTGTCAGTTGTCTTCTTCATTGGTTAATTGTGAAGTCTCAGTTTTTCTCCATTCTAATTGGTTACTTTTTACTTTCACTATATTTTCGTTATTCACCAATCATATTGTTTGAAAGCAGCCTCCCAATTTAAATTTTCCCTCAATTACATGCTACAAAAACTTCTAACCAATTATATTGCAGGAAAAATAATCTCCCCAAATTACATATGCCGTAACAGTCTACACGCAGGGTCAGACTTCGAGGAAACCCTTGTAGTAGTGTTATTTTAATTGTGAACTCTGTCTTGACTTGATTATCATATGCTCCGAGAAATAAAATGGCAGAGATTATCCGTAAAAACTTTCAACTCCATTTACAGCACACCAATGATGAAAGCCTGGGCCTCGATAAACCTTGAACTTAATTTTAGGAGCCTGCACCCTGCTGCACGCCTACTTGACTCCACTCCCAGCTAGAACTCAACCCCACAGTCAGGTGGAACTAAATCTCACACTTAAGCAGAACCCAACTTTATCTGCTGTCGGGCACAACATAATGTAAACCTATTCTCAGGCAGAAATCGACCAGCAATCAGACAGAATTTAATCCAATTCAGCATGATAACAGTAAGACCAAATACTCCAACTTGCATGTACGTTGCATCTTTAATATAGTGAGACTTCCCAAGGAGCTTTGCTGGCCGTAATCTTAGGCAGAATCTGATTGGACTCTGGTATCAGCCAAAACCTAAGAAATTAATGTGTATGGAAGATGAAAGTGTTCTGGAGGACCTGATTGATAATAAATTGAAGCTATCACAACAATGCTTGGTGGCAGTGAGTAAGGCAAATCTGATGTTGGATAGTATTAAACGGTTAATACTGAGCCGAATTAGTGAGGTAATCCTGCACTTTATAAATTATTGGTGTGACTGCACTTAGAATACTGTGTAGAGTTCTGGTCACTGCAATACAAAAAAGGCTACTGCAGCTATTGAAAGGATACAGAAGAGAGCAACCAGAATGATTAAGGGCATGGAGGGATTGGATTATGAGGAGCGATTATATAAGTTAGGCATGTTCTCACTGGAAAAGGGACAGTTGAGAGGTGATATGATTGTTGTTTTTAGAATTCTAAAGTACTAGATAATGTAGACCATGATGAGCTGTTTCACCTTGTCCAGAACGGTAGAACCAGATGTCACGGCCTGCACTCAAAGGGGAGTAAATTCAAATTTAATCTGCAGAAACATTGGGCCCGATTTTAACTCCCCCCGCCTGGCAGAAACCAGGCCGGGGTGGGATCAGTTAAAATAATGAGTCACTCACCCCACTGATCCTGCTTCCTCCCCGCCATTTCCGCATATTAGCCTACTTTTTTGAGAAGGGCACCCGCAGAAAAGAAGTGGTATCCTGTTTTAAATATGCAGATCAGGTCCGTTGGTGTCATCAGGACCTGATCTGCAATTTCAAGCTGAGGCCTGAGTGGGCGGGGGGCAGTGTCAGCTCCTCCGTCAGGCGAAACCTGCTGGGAGTTGGTTCCTGGGCCAGAAGAGGCCCAGCAGGTAAGTTTTACATTTATTTTTCAGGTTTCCTTGTGGGCCAGGAGAGGCAAGAGTGCCCTGTGGGCCTCACAAGGAAGCCTTGGGCCTCCCTTGCACTGGGCTATCCCTCTGATCACGGGCAGACCCTCCTGATGGCGGCCAGCCTCCTGCTGCCGCTCACTGTTTCCGCCTGCGGTCAGGCTGTCAAATTGGCCGACTGTCAGGCGAGAGTCTGCATTCTTTTATTTAAATGAGCACCTGCCGTTAAGATCGGCAGGGCCTCCATATCCCCGGCCTTGCCGGGTTTTTGCCACGCACACCTGCACCCTCACTGTCTCCCCGTTTATATTGGGGCCATTATTTCAATGAGCGAGTGATAAATATACGGAACAGGCTCCCTAGGGAAAAGGATGGAAGCAGATTGTCTTTTTTCATTCAAATGCAAATTTGATAGATTTCTTTTGCAAAATAGTATTTTGGGACACAGTATTTGAGTAATTGGAGACATATGATAAGTGTAGCATACTTGGGAGGAACAGATGACTTTGGACCTGTGGTTCCCAAAACTCTCCACCACTGGGGTTTTTCCTCGCCTCATGTCTGGGTCTGTTGTAGACTAATTAATTGATAGAGATTGATTACTATGATTAGTCAGCAACTCCATTATCATTGTATCGTGTGACTTCCAGCATGATGGAAGGCAAACTAGATGGACCGTGGTTTTTTTGTCTAGCAATTCCTATGTTGCTAAAACCAGCTGCAATATCAGCTATTCCAGCGCCAGCTGATCTTGCTGGCAGGAGCTCATCCTGTTGAAAGCCGTAGCTCTCTGTGCTTCAACAGTCTCCTGTTTTGTCTGAGTGCAAGGTTGGGTGCAGTTTCCCAGATATAAAATCTCTTTAAAAATCGCCCTGAGCTCCCAGAAAAGAAGGAAATGTTGGGGCGATTCCACACCTGTGATTTCCTGAGTTGGATTTTTGCAATAGCTGCTCACCAGAGAGTGCCAAATCATGGAATCACCCATGTGTGTAAACGTGGCCACTCAGTAATATCTAGAATGTTAAGTCATGTCTAATACACGTACCATGATTTGTTTTGTATTTTTTGGGAAAGTAAGTGGGCTTTCTTGTATGCAGTGTAACAGTGGATAATACAATTAGAGAAACAACAATATTAGCAAAAAATTGTATCTGTGAGTAGTGCCATGAGAGATCCGTCCATCTTTAAAGAAATTAGCAGATTTTTTTTGATATTTAAAGTACAGTGATCTAATGCAGTTGGCATTGCATTAATATGGAATATTAGAAAGACCCATGAGCCCTTAGTAACTATAATAATAAAGACAAGAATCTCATAGAAATAACATTTGGGGCTAGAAATTTGTGCCCTAAACGCCATTCCGTAGCACCATTAAATGGCGCTAAAACGCCGGCCGCTGCTCTTTTGCCAGCTGCTGGAGGGTCCTGCGGCGGCTGCCGTTTTAGTGCTTACCTTTGCACTGCCGGTAACTGGCAGCGCCATGCTGAAAAAATGGCGGCGTGGTGACGTCAATCGGCGTGCAATGCCGACTTAACGTCACCAGCGTGAACTTTGACCCCAGCGCTGGGTCCTAAGCATGCCAGGCTAACTTGGTGATGTCAGCACCTCTTAAAGGGACACACACATCTTTCAGGTAAGTTTGTATTTAAGCTTTTTTATTATTTTATTGAAGTAGTGGCTTGCTGCAATAGATGTTAAAAGTCTTTTTAAGTGTGTAGGGAGTGCTGCTGGATGCTTGCAAGGGCTCGGATGGTGAATGAAGGCCTTTGAGAAGACAGAAAATGCTGCATATACTCAGCAGGTCAGGCAACCTCCATGGAAAGATGAACAGAGTTCATGTCTCAGGTGGAGATGCTGCCTGACCTGCTGAGTATTTCCAGCATTTTATGCTGTCATTTCAGATTTACAGCATCCGCTCGCAGAGGGAAGAGGAAGACACAGAAGAGGAAGACGCAGAAAAAGAGGAAGCAGACGGAAGGATGCATCCCAGACAGCCCCTTTCTGACCAGGATATCCAGGATGGAATCCTCCGCCTGCGGTACCAGTGACCACAACCCCAATTCCCCTTTCAGCATTAGTCCCACACCTTACCTTCCATCTGTTACTGTCCTCTTGGCCACGATGCTGAAATAAAAGCCACCACAAAGCAAACTTTCCAATCCAACTTTATACATCTATCCATCCAATATGACATCAAGAAATCAACTCATCACCCTTATGCATTCTCTTAGTGACTGTCTTGTGTGTGCCTTTGCCAATCCTACTGATGTCACGCAGTGCTACCCCAGTGTCTGCAGCATGGCTGATGAAAGGCTGCTGACTTTCAGTGGAGGACACTGCAAATGTCCTTGCTGGTTGACCTTGAGCTGGTGGCTGGGAGTGTCAAATCAATCATCTTCTTGTTCTACTTCACTCTCCTCTCCCTCTTTTTGGTCACCCACTGGCTGGGCAGGCTGCATTTCTTGGGTGTGTGAAATGAGGAAGGCACAAGGGTGGAGTTGTGGTGAGGGGAGGGGAGGAAAGCATGAGGTGCATGCCAGAAGGAGGATAACATATGAGGATACCAGCATCTTTTATCCTTTCAGCCCTGCCGCTGGCCAAGGGCTCAGCCATACTCCTGCCAAGAATGGCCTGCACCGTCTCCTCCAAGGAGGTGAGGTCAGGCTAGGAATAGGAGATGTGCCTCGTAATTGGTGCAGATTGTTGGTAGGTGAGTGATTGGGGGTGGGGGTCGTGCATTGAGCAGTGCATGAGGCTAGCGGTGCAGTTGGTAGGAGACAGCTTTTGAAGATGCGTTCACTGGCCTTGACCACTGGTCTGAGGTCATGAAGCTTCTTTGGGCACTGGAGCCAGGTGGTGGGGGGACACTGCTGGCCGTGACGGCCTTGGTGATGTGGCCCCGCGTCCTTCTTTCTGGAGGGCCTCCTGGCCCCTATGGGTCAAGGACCTCTCTTGCAGTGTTGACCACCTGCACAAAGCTGGAGTGCTGTGTGCGAGACCCTGGGTGCCCCTTGCCTGGCTTGCTGAACCATTTGTGTTAGTGCTGAAGCACTTTTCCCATTTTTGGAGGTTAGGAAGGGAATTCAGCTTTAAGAGCTGAATATTCACATTTGGGACTTTTTAATGTTAATTTTTATTTTGAAAGGCAGGAAGGGCTGAAAACTGCATTGTTTCACTGCATTTATTTTTTATTAGTTCTGAGTGCATGGCCCCTTTAAGTCACAGCATTTTTCATTCCCACAATTCCTTGCAAGCTGCACAGCCTCGCTTCCAGAGGTTGTCCGAAGCTCGAACGCTGCACCTGGACAGGAACTTTAGGTCGGATGCCTCCGCTAATGCCACCAGGAGGGCATTGCATGCGCCACCAGTCTCCAGCCCCCCCTCCCTCCCCCGATGAATTTAGCCCTGTTAGCGTTGCGGCCATTTTCAGCGGCCTTTAACTCCAGCAATTTTCGTGGTGAACACGAATTTCTAGGCCTTGAACTTTAGTCACCAGTCACCAGTCATCAGTAATGCCACATTCTTCAGTGCTGTATTTGAACAGTCTGGATGATATATTGTACAGTAACAATGGTAACTCTTGCACATGTAAGCCTCTAGGCCATATCTGATACCATACAAAGAAGTTATTCTAGACATTGATTCTGTTGCATTTTGCAAGGGATAAGCAAGGTACACTTGAACTGTAAGTGCATTGGACTTTTTACAGAAAAGAAATAAAATTGATAGTGTTACAAATATAAAACATTCATTGAAAAATGTAATTTCTATAGTAGTTCTAACTATGGGCAGAGTTTGAATTGATCTGGTTGCTATGGGTGCTGGTAGTCTTGAGTTGATGGTCTTTAACATTATTAAATCTATTTTGAATATTTTTATTATTAGCGTTACTATTTTCCACAAGCAGAGCTGCTCAAACTGATGTAGTCCAGGACAAGTGATGGACTCGGCATGCAGTGAGCCATGCTTACAGTCTGAGTTAGTGTAGTGTTTTCAACTCTTTCCAAGACTCCCACAGGGCAATGCACGTTTGAGTGTCAGCTGGTGGGAGAGATGGGCCTGTGAACTTTATGAAACAACATTTTGCAAATGGTTGGAAAGCTGACTTGCATTTCTTCATCCAGATAAGCTTGACAGCACTACTGAAGACAACACAATAATTTAGTGGACGCCATGTAGACAGACTGGATTTTCTTTGAAGCGTAAATGCTGTTTGGACTGTAGGCTATGCTTGATGTAAAAAATATAAGCAAGAACACTCTCCTAAGTGTGTTTAAGAAAGCTTACTGAATGATATAATAAATGTCTGCTAGAAGGCTATTTAAAGCAGTACATGTTCCTGTTGCATTCTTTTCATGCTTGGACCTTTTCAGCTGTGTGCAATATACAATGTAAATTTAACCCATGTCAAGAAACACACAAGAAGTGTCAGAGTTCAATAACACACCTCGGTTAGGATTAAATTAAGTTTCCATTCCAGAAAGAAAGAAAGAACCTGGATTTATATAGTGCCTATCACGACCCCAGGATATCTCAAAGTACTTTACATCCAATGACGTACTTTTGAAATGTAGTCACCTGAGAGGGCAGATGGAGCCTCGATTTAACATCTCATCTGAAAGACAGCACCTCTGACAGTGTAGCACTCACTTAGTACTGCTCTGAAGTGTCAGTCTAGATTATGTGCTCAAATGTCTGGATTGGTGCTTGAACCCACAACTGCTTGACTTGGGTGAGAGTGCTACCACTAAGCATGTTCCGTTTGTACTCCAACTCATTTACCTACCATTCAACTTTATTTTCAACTCACCTTCTCTTTGACTTTGCCACGTTATGTGGTAGATAGATCATTTCAAATGTTTATCATCTTCTGAATAGATTTTTTTTGAAGATTTGTTATGAATTTACTTTTTACTACATTTAATTCTTGATATCTTACACGCATAACATAACTTGAATTAATATTTAATACTTCATATACCTCAATGAGGTGCCACTTAACCATTCCTGTAGATCTTACACTTCTCTAATCTTTTGTTACAGCTCTTTTCTTTTATACTGGGGATCATTCTAGTTGTTCTTCTCTGCTCTATTCTATGGAATTCGAATGTAAGATCAATGATGCACCTTGTTAAATGGACCCACAGCCTCATTGTCTGACAAAGACCATCATGCTGTTAAGAACAGGAGGACCTTTCCCCTCCATGGGAGGAAACCTCAACAAATTTGACATAATCCAGCTATTTACATGATGTCAGTTTGTTTGAAATGAAATATTTGAGGATCAATTATCTTTATCTGCTGTTACATGTGTTAATGTTTTCACTGAGATATGCAACCTCTGTTAGCTTTTTCTTTTCTCGGCTAACCCACAAATATTGAAGCATTTGTGAGTGGCGTCTTTTGTGTTGATGGCTCCGGTCTATCAATGTGTAAGTACTCGTTGCTTGATAAATATAAAGCAGCAGTCCCTTGAGGACTACTTGCAGACATTGACATCATATAAGCCAACATTTCTCAGCAGATGAGAAACCTAAATTTAGGATGATTATTATTTTCCTGCGTCAATGTTTAGCTTTGTGTTGCTTTCGTTCTTGCCCAAAGCGAGTCAATAGGACATCCAAGATCAAGTTCAATTTTTTTTAAAAACTCTTCTCTTAAGATAATTATGGTTGAGGGAGGCCATTTGGCCCATCTTAATTCATCCACCAGAATCACCTTCTGTTGTCTCTTAAATGATTCCAGAGTTTTTGCCTTCAGTTGTCTATTCGGGAGTCTATTCCATGTGTTGATCACGCTATCAACTAAAATATGCTGATATCAGTCCCAAATTTTGCTTTTACTAGTTTGAATCTGTGGACCCTTGTCCTACTCTTGCAAGTTACTTTACAGTACTATTCTGGATTTACCATTTCCATATTGATAAATATCGTATACCTCTATAAGATCACCTCTTAGATGCCTCCTTTCCAGGTTGAAAAGCCCAAATCTATCTATTCCTTCCTCATTATTCAGACCTCTAACACTAGAGCTCATCTTACTGCTCTTTTCTGCACTGCCTCCAGCACTTGAAAGTTTCTCTTGTGTTGCAGCGACCAGATATTTGCACAGTAGTCAAAGTGTGGTCCGACCAGAACACTCTGCAGTTTAATTATGAGCTTCTTTGACTTACATTCAACTACTTGGCTATGTAGTTGCTCACTCAACTAACTTTGTTGATTAAGTGTCAGCCGTGGCTCAGTTGGTAGCACTCTCGCCTCTGAGTCGGAAGGTCATGGGTGCAAGTCCCACTCCAGAGACTTGAGCACAAAAATCTAGGCCGGCACTCCAGTGCAGTACTGAGGGAGGAGTGCTGCACTATCTGAAGTGCCATCTTCCAGATGAGACATTAAATCGAGGCCCGTCTGCTCTCTCAGGTGGATGCAAAAGATCCCAAGACACTATTTTGAAGAAGAGCAGGGGAGTTATCCCCGGTGTCCTGGGCAATTAACTATCCTGGTCCCCCAATCAACATCACTAAAATAGATTATCTGGTCATTATCACATTGCTGTTTGTGGGAGTTTGCTGTGTGCAAATTGGCTGCTGTGTTTCCGATATTACAACAATGACTACACTTCAAAAGTAGGCTACAAAGCACTTTGGGACGTCCTGAGGTCGTGCAAGGCGCTATGTAAATGCAAGTCTGTCTTTCTTTTAATGCTCTGCACTAGTTGGACATGTTTAATGTTGAGTCTAATTCTCGTAGGTCTCTTTCAACTTCATCCTTAGTTATTTCAACATGGTTTTCAGAGTGTGTGTGTTGCTTATTTTTCCTTTCTTTGTGCAGTACCTTGCACTTGTCCACGTTAAATTTGATCTGTCATTGTTTTATCTATATACTTATTTTGTCCCAACTCATTCTGTAACTTCTGAGCTACTTCATCCAATTTCACTGCCCCATCTAGTTAGTGTCATCAGCAAATGTGACCACTTTGAATTGAGTTTCTGAGTCCAGTCCATTTGTATAGATGAGGAACAGTAGTGGTTCCAACTACAAGCTCTGGGGCACCCCACTCAGTACTTCCTCTCACCTCAAAATAATTCTTTCAATCAGTTCTTGTTTTTTACACTTCAGCCAGTTTCTTAACTATTCCCAGGGTTTATTCTGCATCCTCTAAGTTTAACTAATAGTCTTTCATATGGGACTTTGTCAAATTCCTTTTGGAAATCTAGGTACAATGGGGGAGAAATTCAGTATCGCCCCATTTGGGGCGCAATTATCGGCCGGGCGCAAAGATTAGCGCCTGGCGCTAATTATCGCCACCGACTGCAAACTTGACTTTTATCGCCCCTGGAGGTGATTGGAGCGCTAAATCAGGCGCTTCACACCTGTCTTAAGGCGCAAAGGCTGAGGAGCGAGGCGCTACCTCAGAGCGCTGGCGAAGCTCATGCGATGTCAGTCAGCAATGGAACACAGACACAATGGCCCCGGCCAGTTCTTAAAGGGGAGGGTTGATCTTGCTTTCCATCCACATCCTGCTCATTGCAGCCTTGAATCTCGGCCTGGAGAGACCTGCACATCAAATCTGCTGGAAAGAACAATGGAGAGAAACAGGGAAAGAGCTCAGAGTGCAGCCCCCAAAGTCTCTTCTAAATCGATACAAGGAAGGGCAAATCAAAATGAACCTGCAAAGTGCTGCTCAGTACCCAAAACTCCTTCACACAGCGTTGACTCTCTCCAGAAGTCTCTCTCTCTCTCTCTCTCTCTCAGAATGCGTGGTTCAAAAATGTCACCAACAATAAAAGGCAGGAAGCGTTCACCTTTAAATAGCGCTCCCCCAGTCCCTTCCTGACTGCAAAACGCTCCCCTCAACTTGTCGTTGCTAGCGGCAGGCGGTAAGGCAGGGAGCGCCACTCAATATCCGCTCCGAGGCGATACCAGGGCGTTGCGCACTCGACTGACGTCACGATCTGCCGGCGCAGGAGATCGTGGTGGTAGTGTTTAGCGCCGCCGCAAAATGTCTAGTTAATTTCGCGATCGGCGCAAACATCGCCGCGCCCAGGCACTAGATGCTTTGTGCCCCATTAGCGCCCTCTTAAGGTGCTAAAGGGAGGCGCAACCAACTGAATTTTCCCCCCAATATGTCATAAGTTTTTCCACAGCCCTCTTGAAATGTTACCCCCAGGATCTTCCCTTTCTCTCATCCTTTTTGAATTTCTGCACCATGTTAGTCTTTTTCCAAACTATTGGTATCTCCCCAGTGTCCTGTTGCTCTCTCTCATAATGAGTAATACTGTCTCACAAATCTTCTTCCTGGTCTCTCTCAGCACTATGGAATAAAAGCAACTATTGCTGGTGCTATAGTGGGACAATTTAACAACTGCTAACTTGTTCCTTTCTTGCTTGAAAATCAGGAGGGAGGGGCACCTCAACTGGCCCATTGGTGCCCAATGTCTGCTTGATGCAATTATCGGGCACACTGCAAATGGACAAGCAACCTGTCAATCTGAAACAGGCGTAAATCTGCTTAAGTATGTAAATTGGGTGGGGACCTCCTCCTGAGGTCCCCACCATCATAGAAGCCAGTCTTCAGCCAATACGATTTCACTCCACGTGATATCAAGAAACGGCGAGCGCACTGGATACAGCAAAGGCTATGCGCCCCGACAACATCCCGGCTGTCGTGCTGAAGACTTGTGCTCCAGAACTAGCCATGCCTCTAGCCAAGCTGTTCCAGTACAGCTACAACACTGGCATCTATCCGACAATGTGGAAAACTACCCAGGTATGGCCTGTCCACAAAAATTAGGACAAATCCAATCTGGTCAATTACCACCCCATCAGTCTACTTTCAATCATCAGCAAAGTGATGAAAGGTGTCGTCGACAGTGTTATCAAGCGGCACTTACTCACCAGTAACCTGCTCACTGATGCTCAGTTTGGGTTCCGCCAAGACAACTCGGCTCCAGACCTCATTACAGCCTTGGTCCAAACATGGACAAAGGAGCTGAATTCCAGAGGAGAAGTGAGAGTGACTGCCCTTGACATCAAGGCAGCATTTGACCGAGTGTGGCATCAAGGAGCCCTAGTAAAACTGAAGTCAATGGGAATTGGGGGGAAAACTCTCCACTGGCTGGAGTCATACCTAGCACAAAGGAAGATGGTTGTGGTGGTTGGAGGTCAATCATCACAGCCCCAAGACATTGCTGCAGGAGTTCCTCAGGGCAGTGTCCTAGGCCCAACCATCTTCAGCTGCTTCATCAGTGACCTTCCCTCCAACATAAGGTCAGAAATGGGGATGTTCATCGATGACTGCACAGTGTTCCGTGCCATTCACAACTCCTCAGATAATGAAGTCCATGCCCGCATGCAATAAGACCTGAACGACATTCAGGCTTGGGCTGATAAGTGGCAGGTAACATACATGCCACACAAGTGCCAGGCAATTACTATCTCCAACAAGCGAGAGTCTAACCACCGCCCCCTTGACATTCAACGGCATTACCATCGCCGAATCCCCCACCATCAACATCCTGGGGGGGTCACCATTGACCAGAAACCTAACTGGACCAGCCACATAAATACTGTGGCTACAAGAGCAGGTCAGAGGCTAGGTATTCTGCGGCGAGTGTCTCACCTCCTGACTCCCCAAAGCCTTTCCACCATCTACAAGGCACAAGTAAGGAGTGTGATAGAATACTCTCCACTTGCCTGGATGAGTGCAGCTCCAACAACACTCAAGAAGCTCGACATCATCCAGGACAAAGCAGCCCGCTTGATTGGCACCCCATCCACCACCTTAAACATTCACTCCCTCCACCACCAGCGTACCATGGCTGCAGTGTGTACCATCTACAAGATGCACTGCAGCAACTCACCAAGGCTTCTTCGGCAGCACCTTCCAAACTTGCGACCTCTTCCACCTAGGACAAGGGCAGCAGGCACATGGGAATACCACCACCTCCAAGTTCCCCTCCAAGTCACACACCATCCTGACTTAGAAGTATATCGCCTATCCTTCATCGTCGCTGGGTCAAAATCCTGGAACTCCCTCCCTAACAGCACTGTGGGAGTACCTTCACCACACGGACTGCAGCGGTTCAAGAAGGCAGCTCACCACCACCTTCTCAAGGGCAACTAGGGATGGGCAATAAATGCTGGCATTGCCAGCGACACCCACATCCCATGAACAAATTAAAAAAAAATTGGGGTCCTATGTTGGTTGATGAACCCTAACTGCAGTTGTCGTGTACAAATGGTCAGTGTGTGTACTGTGCATGCTCTGCCTATTTGTACCAGGCGTTGAATGGCCTAACTAGCGATCGCTGGAGACTGCTCCAAAAATGGCTCAGGAAACATTTCCTCCTGGGCCCACAAAAAGCTCTGTCTGTTTGCCTGCCTGTTCGTGGTTCCCTCCCTACTCCAGCACCCCAACGGCATTTAGATGAAGCCCAAACCCAAGTATGGATCAGGCCACACGATAACATCTTCTTTATATCAAAATCATTGACTTTACTTTGGCTGTCTCTGTTTGGAGAGGGCACATTGCTCATGTCTTGTCATGTGAATACTTCGAGCCATTCAGAATATTAACTATCTTGTGCTCATCCTCAGTTTTAATTTCTGTTTGCATCTTTTCTAGTTTTCACCTCTTTTCTGACTACCCTGTTACTACTATCATCCTGAAAGAACTTATCTGTTTAGCCTTTGCTGCAATGACTTTTTCTCGGTCTCTTTACCCATTAGATCCTCCTTTTAACTTATTTCTGCATTTTCTTATAGTCATCCCAATAAATTCCATCCCTTTCTCTCTGCAGGATTTGTAGAAGGGTGATTTCCTCCTTCTGTCGCTTTTAATTTGTTTGTTCATCCATTTTGGTTCACATTTGTTTAATCTGTTTGTTGATCTTTCATGCTGAGCACTATACCTTTAAAGGTGTTTGACTTATTCTCTACTGAAGTGTTTTTGAATAATCTACACCAATCTATCTACTTTAGTTGTTCCCTCATTTTATTGAGTTTAGCCCTTTTAAAGTTATATACCTGGCTCTTAATCTTACTCCCAGATAATGTTAAACATTATAATTTTGTGGTCGCTATACCCCAGGTGCTGTGACTTCCCTTTCCTGTACATTATCTCGGTCATTTACAAATACCAAGATGAGTACTGCCTCGTATAGCTTCCTTGATGCACTTGGTCATAAAATAGTCATGCATTCCATTTTCTAACTCTGATACGGTAACATTATTTATTAGGTTGATTGAAATCTCCCATTGAAGTAACTTTCCTGTTACTTTATTGTAAGTAATATTAAAGCTTCATTTTGACATATTCAAATAAGAGTTCTTAAAAATCAAGTGGGATTTTTGCATTTTACTTTAGTTATTGAACCCCTCGACCTGAAACCTGTTGAATTGAAAACATGTTGATTAGGTTTGGTTGCAGAAATTTTGAAAAAGCAGGCCTTGATGTAGAGGAAAAGGATCTGGTTTTCTGCAGTAGGTTTCCCTTGAAGCTGATGCAGATTCTTGTGTGTGAGTGTAAAATTGTTTACACAATTATATATTTGTCTCCAGTCACTAATGCCAGTGACAACGTGATGCTAATAAAAAAAAAAATAGTTTTCTCTATTTTATGCTTGCACCAACTTTTTTTGCTCACATTAGAGAGAAAAAAAAGTCACCCAATATAGTATGCTAGAGCTTGAGGAACTAACAGAAAAATGATGTGACTGTTACTACAACAACAGTGACTGTGTTACTGTTTGTTCAGTGTCGATTTTAGTGTGACTAATAACGAGCTTTGAGGGACGTAGAGCAGAAGTAAGCTTTTTGAAGGGGTTTTCAGGAAAGTGTTTTAATAACAAATGAAGTTGCATACTGCTTAATTTGTTAATATTTCACTTGTCTTCATTCCCGTGCCTGAGGCGCTGCTGTAAGAGCAAAATCTGGTGAATGATCGAGACTCCATTGTACAAACATTTGTTTCACCTGAACTCAGATCTGCAATAGGTATTTTAAAAATGGTAACTAAGTGGCTCAGACTTTGCAAGTTTCTATAAGTAGAACAATTCTGGCTTTTGAAAAGGATGTAGAATTCCAGTGCAGAGTCCAAATCAATTGAGCAGTGGACCCTGAGGCAATGCAGAGACAGACTGGGCCCTTTCACAATTAACAATGCAATATTGAACTTGGCTGATGAATTTGCCTTCCACTAATAATGAATTATCCTGTATCGCGCTGTCCTTGTGGCTTATTAAAGCTGCAACTCCTTCACAATAATAAACGTGTACAATTCAATATTACTCACCCTACTCAGCTAATTTGGAAAAAGCGTCTTATACGATTCTTCATTTTTAGAATATAGGAGGTCATTTTAACCAGACCCGCCCGGCAGGAAACTGACTGGATCGGGTCGAACTCTGGTTTTACACCCCACCTTATTTTACTCTCCAGTGATTTCCCGCCAGTTGGGTTAGGTTAAAATTACCCCCATGAAGTCTAGAGCTAGATAGAGCCATTCAGCCCATCAATCCTGTTGTATCCACAGTCTATGTATAATTATACAAATGTCTGAAAAAGGACAAGGAAAGACCAATTGGTCCAACAAGCCTACTCTGTCCACCATTTAACATATCCCTCCAGAGCCCCTCATTGACCAACCTACCTTCAATAACTGGAGGTGCCTTCCACTCACAGGAACTCATCCAACCCCCTTTTGAATGCTTGCTGCAAATCAGCACTCACTGTGGCAGTACCTTGTACCAGTGCAAGCAGAATAACTTTGTCACGTCTAACCTAACTCTCTGGTTCTGTAGCTTATAATGATACCTCAAGTTCTCCTCTGCTTATCTAACACAAGTAATTTGCCAACCTGGACAAAATCTATTTCCTTCATAATTTTAAAGATTGCAATTATATTCCCTCAATCTACCCTTTTCCAAGGTTAAAATGTCCCAACTCTGAAAGCCTTTTCCTGATCTCTCGGTATGATTTGAGCACTCCCCACCACCCCCTCACCCTGAACCTTTCCCAGGGCCTTGATATGGCACACTATCTGAGAGGACCAAACTAGGCACAGTTTTCTAATTGCAGCTGGACCAGGGCCTCATCCTGATTATTAATAAATATGGTGAAGAGCAATGGCCCTAACGTCAATCCCTGTGGGACTCCCACCATTGACTGACCTTGGGGCACAGCTGCTGCTATTAATACCAATCCTCTATCTTTGTAAATGTATCCAGTTCTTTATCCAGCGTAATAACTTCCCACCAATCCCACAAGACACAAACTTTTTGAAAGTCCAGATACACTGGGGGTGAATTTTCTCGGGGTTCTCCTGCATCTGCCATTTACACCATTTTTCCAAGGTTTCCGCACCAATTTAGTGCAGGAGTCCTGAAACAGGTGTTAGGCCTCTCAGTTACATATGTAAATGGCCTACTGGCTATTTCAGGTGTGCACCATCTATGCCAATATGCCGGTGTCTGTATCCTAATGCTGATGGGATGTGGAAAATTGCTACCCAAAATTTGCCATTGTTGTGCCCGTTCTACTATTTCTACCTCAAAGTAACCATTTACAAATATCTCTGTAATTCTCAAGCCCATTTCTGTGTCAACTTGGGCTCAATTTGTCACACTCTTATCTCAAGTCGGTAGGTTGTGGGTTGAACTCCCATCCCAGGACTTGAGCACATAGACTAAGCTGGCAATTTAGTGTAGCACTGAGGAATACTAAAGTCAGATATTTTGGATGACACATTAAACCAAGGGCCTACAAACAGCAATAAGATAAATAACCAGTTCATCTATTTTATTGATGTTGGTTGAGGAATAAATGTTGGCCAGGACACCAGGACAACCCCCCTGCTCTTCAAATAGTGCTATGGCAACTTTTTCATCCACCTGAGAAGGCAAACAGACCCTCAGTTTGACATCTCATCTGAAAGACGGCACCTCTGACAATGCAGCTCTCGTTAGTACTGCACTGAAGTGTCAGCATAGATTATGTGTTCAAATCTCTGGAGTGGGGCTTGAACCCATGACCTTCTGACTCAAGAGGTGAGAATGCCATGATCTTATTGAATGGCGGAGCAGGCTCGAGGGGGGCCGTATGGCCTACTCCTGCTCCTAATTCTTTTGTTCTTATGTTCTTTTGCTGTCATGAACCAAGCCTGTCACCCTAACATCAATGCTATTTCACTGCTAAGTATGTCCTAACATCTAAATTCAGAACTATTCACATTCTATGCTTGATATAAACTCTCCTCTGCAGGCTCTTCAGATACTCATTTGATAAGGATACTGCCCAGAGTGGAAATGAGCCATATGTACCAGAAAAGTCCCCAGTTTGGTCTCAGCTGGGGTTGGAATAGTGATGCAATGAAACATAAAATCTGGTGAGGTCTAAGACAGGTGGCCGATCAGATTCTGTCAATTTCCCACCGGCCAGGTCCCTCTCGCTTCCAACAGTTCATGCTGGCACTGTTGATGCTGGTTTCTCACTCCCTACTCCCTCTCAGTTGACATTGGCACTGTCCTTTCTCCCATAGCTCAACACACCACTCCAAGCTTTTCAACTCTTCTTTCCCATGCGTCACTCCAAGCTTGTCCCTTACTCCACCCAAAGTACTACTTTCAGATTATATTCCATTTCCGCTGTTCATTAGTACCATTCTTTCCCCTTGCCTCTACTGCCATTTATTTCTCTCCCCTTCATTGCTATCATTTCCTGTTCCCTGTACTCTACATTCCTTTGTGATCCACTCCCTTCCCCTTTTCAGTACCATTCTTCCCCCTCCCTTTCACAGCCAATCCCCCCTCCCTTTCACAGCCAATCCCCCCTCCCTTTCACTGCCAATCCCCTCCCTTTCACTGCCAATCCGCCTCCCTTTCACAGCCAATCCCCCCTCCCTTTCACTGCCATTCAATATCTGATATCTTCTTTCACTCCCTCCTCCTACCTTAGTCTGGGGGTTAATGCACTGGATCAGGTTCTAGTTGCTCTCAATGCTGCTCCCAGTGCGAGCTTCCATTGTCAGTATACAGAGGCTTCAATCCCAGCCATCAATAGTGAGAGCAGCATTATGCGGCGACAATGATCCATTCCGGTCACCAGACTTGGGAGGAGCAGGATTGGGGGAGGGGCGGGAGCGAGTCGCGGTTGCGGGTTGGGGCCTGGCTGGCTGTGCTAATTTTTGTCAGCAATGACACGCTGATCAGGCCCCAAGGTGGTTGGCATGTAAGCTTTCTGTATATCCTTTTAAGAACATAAGAACAAAGGAATTAGGAGCAGGAGTAGGCCATATGGCCCCTCGAACCTGCTCCACCATTCAATAAGATCATGGCTGATCATCGACCTCAACTCCACTTTCCCGCCCGATCTCCATATCCCTTGATTCCCCATGAGTCCAAATCTATCTATCTCAGCCTTGAATATACTCAAACACTCAGCATTCACAGCCCTCTGGGGCAGAGAATTCCAAAGATTCATAACCCTCTGAGTGAAGAAATTCCTCCTCATCTCAGTATTAAATGGCCTACCGCTTATCCTGAGACTATGCCCCCTAGTTCTAGACACTCCAGCCAGGGGAAACAACCTCTCAGCATCTACCCTGTCAATCCCCTTCAGAATAGTCTTCCTTTTCAAGTATGTATGCAATAACCTTTTAAGTGATATTGTCATCTCTCTCTGAATCGCCAAAAGTTTCCCAGAATGTTTGAGGTAGAAAACAGTATGGGGGAAAAATTCAGTTGGTTGTGCCTCCTGTTAGCGCCTTAAGAGGGCGCTAATGGGGCGCAAAGCAACTAGCGCCTGGGCGCGGCGATGTTTGCGCCGCTCGCAAAATTAACTAGACATTTTGCGATGGCGCTAAACACTACCGCCACGATCTCCTGCGCCGGCAGATCGTGACGTCAGTCGAGTGCGCAATGCCCCGGAGCGGATATTGAGTGGCGCCCCCTGCCTTACCGCCTGCCGCTAGCAACGACAGGTTGAGGGGAGCGTTTTGCAGTCAGGAAGGGACTGGGGGAGCGCTATTTAAAGGCGAACGCTTCCTGCCTTTTTTTGTTGGTGACATTTTTGAACCACGCATTCTGAGAGAGAGAGAGAGAGACTTCTGGAATGATTCAACACTGTGTGAAGGAGTTTTGGGTACTGAGCAGCACTTTGCAGGTTCATTTTGATTTGCCCTTCCTTGTATCGATTTAGCAGAGAGTGTGGGGGCTGCACTCTGAGCTCTTTCCCTGTTTCTCTCCATTGTTCTTTCCAGCAGATTTGATGTGCAGGTCTCTCCAGGCCGAGATTCAAGGCTGCAATGAGCAGGATGTGGATGGAAAGCAAGATCGACCCTCCCCTTTAAGAACTGGCTGGCGCCATCGTGTCTGTGTTCCATTGAAAACTGACATCACATGAGCTTTGCCAGCGCTCTGAGTTAGCGCCTCGCTCCTCGGCCTTTGCGCCTTAAGACAGGTGTGAAGCGCCTGATTTAGCGCTCCAATCACCTCCAGGGGCGATAAAAGCCAAGTTTACAGTCGGTGGCGATAATTAGCGCCAGGCGCTAAACTTTGCGCACGGCCGATAATTGCGCCCCAAATGGGGCGATACTGAATTTTTCCCCCTATATCTGCTGCAATGAAAATGTTGCAATGTCTTTATTACAGTTTCTAATCCAAATTTTAGATCAACTATACATAAATAGAGATAATTTAGTGGCACAAGTAGTTAGTAACACATGGGCATCACCATGTCTTTGTATATTCCTTGTTTACAAGCTTACGGAGGTGTCTCATGAGTCCCTTTACAGGGTGACGATATCCTTTAATAATAAACTGTCCCTTTTAACTTCAGTTCTGAAACATTTATTTTGGTTCTCAAATGTTTGGCATTCTGTGACTACTTGATGACCACAAATCTGGTTGTCCACATTGGCCCAAAAATTCGTGAGGGAGCCTTCGTGCGAGGGTAAAGCTTCCCCGCGATCTCTCACTGCGCGCTGGCTTTTTCAGTCCCAGCTCGCACGAACTTGATGTTCTGGACAGCAGCTGTGCAGGGCTTCCGTATCCCACAGGCGCAGTTAATTCGTGCGAGCTGTGGGATCACGTGACTCAGTTAGAGCCAATGGCAGCACACCATCTTTCATTCATAGCTTTCACATAAGTGCTGTGAAAGCTATGAATCTATACCCCCCAAAAGAACAGCTAAACCTCAATTAAATTTTTAAAAAAAATCACATTAATAAAATAAGTATAGTTAAATAAATTAACCATTTTAAACAAAAAATTAAATTTTTGAAAAAATTTAAAATCTTTTAAAAAGTTATAAAAATAAACTTACCTGTCTTTAAAGTCTCTAAAAAAGATATACCTGTTAAAAAAAAATTCAAAATAATACTTAATTAACTACTTACCTTGTTAAAAGAGGGTCTTACGCCTCCTTTCTTTATGTCTAAAATGTTCCATGCTTACCTGCGCGTTCAAAGCACTAAGTGCACTGCGTGCACGCAGCCTGTAGCGCGCACGCGGTTCACCTAGGAACCGCCCCCTTTTGAATTCACCAAGAGCCGGTTTTCAGCGCATGCGCAGTGCATGCAGAAAACCGGCAATTGGAGACAGAATACGCGAGAGTACACAGTGCGTACTCTCGCGTAGCGGCACTAATTTTTGGGCCATTATTTATTGCCATGTTGAAAACAGCAAGTTCTGTAGCAGTGTCTAAGCACAGTATTAAGTCTGTCAGGTTGTTGCAACAAACCAACTCCACTTGCTGACAAAATGCCCAAACTGGATTTCTCTTTGTTGATACATAGTGTCCCAAAGATAGATGAGATGGTGTTTGCCTGCTGAAGCACAGGAATGACTGCCAGATGTCTATTGTATAACTTCAACATAATCTCATTTGAATAATCCTTTGATTTTTATAGTGTTACAGGATTTGAAGATTTTGCTGATTGTCACTAGATTGCAGTTTGCTTACAAATGAATTTTTATGTGATTGAAATTAGTGCAAAAATGTGCTACTTGTTATGAATCAGGCGTAAAGATGGGCTTCTTTTTTCCTCTCACTATCTGCTTTCCTTTATTTTCTTTGTAACTTTCTTTTATATGTATTGACTTTTTTGATGTTTCGCTTTTTCTATGAAATGTGGTGCGTTAAAGGTCTAATCGGTAAATAATCCGGTGCAGGAAGTACTGTTTCAACTTGTTCACCACTTCACAAATTGTAAAATGGTTACTCCTTCACTGCTGGTGGAATTTCCTTTTTTAGTCCTTGTCAGTTTGCTACTTTTCCAAATGCAAGACAAGATTTTAGTGGGTTTAACCTGAAAAATGCACTTTCATAAGGAGATGGATAACAAATTGGGGTTTAACCATAAACAGATGCCGTGTTTGTACAGAGAGCAGAACACAATTCATCAGAGCTGACACGGCTCCTGACATAGATAGATTGGCTTTAGCTCGGTGATACAATATTGAATGTGTGACTTATTTTGAGTGCAGTCTGGAGACTATCTCTTGTGATGCTGAATTGATGCTTGGTTTGCTATATAATTATCAGGGAACAAAAATGGTGTTTTGGGGTTACTGGTGCCTGAACTGAAAAATCAGTAGCCCTGATTCAAAATTAGTAGTCCAGATAACATAACTAAAGAGTTTTTTATGGTTATGTGGATGTATTTTTTCTCTCTCTTTCCTATTTTATCGGTTTAAACTTCTTTCTGTTATTCTTCTGTTTGTTTTCACTTATGTCCAGAATCTACTTTTTCTGTTTTACTTTTTAATTTCTTTACATTTTTAATTTTAGCCACAAAATAAATTTAAAAATTCTGGTCAGATCATTCCTTCTCCAGCGTGAATCTCAATCCACCAGTCCGCTTGACAATTATGGAATCTTTCCTAATGGCCCTGACATAAACCTAGGCCTCTCAAAGCATGGATCAGAGAGATTTTTTAGCCATCTCATTCATTAACTTTTAAAACCCTTAGGAGGAGAAATTCCCCATGAGGGCCGTTTGGGGTGCTAAGTGAAAAATGTTTGGAAAGTTCGTGCCAGGCGCTAACCTTTTCCAACATTTGTTAAATTCCCTCTTTTTGCTCCAAGAGGGAAGTGAGCGCTAAATCAAGCGCTCCACTTGCTTCTTGGAGCACAAGAGGCGGGGAATGTCCCGATCCGGGAATGTCAACGAGTGGTGCTGCCGCGTTGCAGGGGTTCTTCCGTGCATTAAAGGGAAGGGCCCCACGCTGCGAGCTATGCAGGTTTCATTGTAGATTTCTGGGCCACCGGGGAGCCAGAGTGCCGCGCGATCAGCCCTCAAGTGCCGGGCTGAGCGATCACGGCACGGACGCTGCGACCGGTGGCCGAAAATAATTTTATTTTGAAATCGGCTTTTTTTTGGGCCGGCCGCCCACCGTGCCTTTAAGTTGCGCCCCGTGAGCAGCCGACCTCACTGTTCACGACCCCTCCAGCAGTCGGTAACATCGCCCGACGCTGCTTCTGGGCGTGAGTGTGAGTTTTTCTCCTGAGGCGCTACTGGGGTGCTGCGCCCGGAGATGACGTCATAATTTCTGGGCACAGAAGATTGGGCCGATACCCGGTAGCACTGCCGCTAACCTCCCGCGGAATTTCACAGGAGGCATGGTTAGCGCCTCGGGGGGCGAAAAGCCATTTGCGCCCTGTTAGTGCCTCCCACCGGGGGTGAAACGAGGGGAATTTCACCTCCTTAGTGACTACAATAAATGTAGACTGTTCCAGAAAGATTACGGTAACTGACAGAAATTGTGTCAAACATATGATCCCAAAGATCAGGCCAGGTGCTTTTTAACTGGTAAATCTGGAAGTTTGTAATCAATATTCAATTTGTGTATACTCAGTCTTCATTACCAATGGAGCATGGAAATACTAACAGAAAAGTTTTTTGTGACACAGTTTATGTTGAATGCACTGAGACTTCTTGGAACAAGAAAGAAAAGATGTCTAAAATAAGAAATCTGTTGGGGGCCTAGTGGTACAGTGCGCTGGTACATCTAAATGCAGTATTATGGAGGCCCGCAATTCCCCAGCCATACAGCATGTTGGTGAGCCAGCTCATCAAGAGAGGCTAGTTTTCCTAAAGGGTGGAAGACAGAGAACATTAATGGACAAGTCATTCCGCGCTGCCTCCTCCAATTACTAGAGAAGCATTGGCAAAGGCCCAGGAGCAGGTGGTCTGTCTTTAACTCTTTTTGTATGTGGAACCTTAAAATGGAGTAGAGAAAATAAATATCTTTAAGAGAGAGAGAGAGAGATAAATAGGCAATGCGGTTGCCATGGTGAGGCAGCATGTTGGAGCTCCATTGCCTTGTCCTGGAGTTAAAGATGTGAGTTCCCCACATATTTAATTCCCAATTTCAGCCATGTTGTCAAGTGGAAGCCACACATTTCAGCACAAGGGAGGGAATTTCAAAGCGGACACTATGGGCCACTCTTGTGTACCTCCTACATGAAATGCATTGGTAGAACACATGGAGAAGGTCTACAGCTCTCATTTGGTCAGAAAAGTTGTGCAGATTCCAGAAAGTGAAATTGCAGAAAAAGTAAAAACACATCAAAAATACAATGCATCACACTGTATGTGCTTTAAACTGCTTTGACATTAAACAAATGTCAGCTTATTGTCTTGAAACACTATGCAGTGCAGGCACAGTGAAGAGGATTGCACTTGGCATTGCTTTACTGTCTGCACCACTTTAATCCCGTAGTGTTTTTCTGGTATGAAAACAGACCGTTAGTCAAATAGAAATCTCCTGTCAGTACTTGCTTCTCCTGAAAAATGATCAGCAGCACCCAGACTGCATCAGAAGGTTCTATGGTTAGTTTGCCAGGTCAGTTGTCCTTCCTTAGTTATATCCAGTGTTGAATGATGTTTAGAACATAAAGTGCAAAATTAGAAAACATGATTAGGCTCAGCAAGCTTGTACCTTCAGACCATGTACACTTGCTGAACCATGATCTCGAACCAACTTATTTCATCTCTCGAACAAAGGGTTTGCAAATTCTCCCTCTAGCACTCAAAGTACCTTAGCAATACTTCATCATATACAGTATAATTAAACATAACTTACATTGGGCTATAATTTGCTATCAAAATAATGGTGAGGCTAAAGGTGCTCGCCGTTATGATACGCAAATGCTACAGCAACTTCAGGCGAGGGCAAATGCAAAGTTATATGTGGAAATCCATAAGTTGCTGTCCAAGATGCGCGTTCTGCTCCACCTTTAGATTCACGAACACGACATCTCACTGGCTCACCATTGACATGCATTGAATGACCTGAAGTTGCTGTATTTGCGCAGTGGATATGAACTAAACTCGCAACAGAAAGTTAAGTCTTTTTCACTTCAGTCTAAGTACCCTTTTAACGATGGGATAAGTGTTAATTACTGCCAGTCAACCGCACTGGCATTGAAAATGAACTATTACAAGTGTGGAGCCTCATTCCTTTAAGGTTTAATAGTTGTTGGAGATTCTGAAAATGTTAACATTTTTCTTTTTTCTTTCTTAATCCAATCTTTTGTTCCCCCTTTCTTATGTACCTGATTTGACATTGAATTCCACCACTCTAACTTACACTTCCTTCTCAGTCCTTGCACTGTTAATTTCACAGTCTTTCAATCTGCTTGGTTAAGGAGATATACAGTTGCTTGCCCTGTTCACTCGGGTCCCAGATGCCCAGTTTCCCTTGCTGTGATGATAAAAGCTCGCACTTTCAGCAACTTGCCATGAAAAAAATTTAAAAACCTAATCGTGTAAGGGAAAGTCTAACTAATAGCAGATGCTGTTCGATTTACTTGCACAGCAACTTATGGCCCAATATTTCTTCCTGGCTGGTTGGTTATTTTCTGTGGAATACTATTTCTGTGCAGCTCATGGACTATCATGTATCATAAAATATCATATGTCCTATATCAAAACTTATCATTATAACCTTCAGCCCTCTTCCTGCCCAGATATTTAATCAATTTTTAATTTAAAGTTATTAATAAACACAGCTTTTGCTGGGGTACGACCCACATATCCACTGCTCTGGAGGAAAAAATTACATTTCTGTTCTGTAGTCTTGCTTGAAGCTTATTTCCATCAGTATGTAACTACTAATAGGGTACGGATCACCATAGGTTGAATCACTAAAAGCAGTGCTTAAGCATTTAATGCACGTCCGGTACAACAATAATTCTTATATTTGTTCCTTATTCATTTTTTTCAGTTTTGACGTGGACAATGGCACATCATCAGGACGGAGTCCCTTAGATCCAATGACGAGTCCTGGCTCAGGACTCATTCTACAGGCCAACTTTGTGCACAGTCAGCGGCGGGAGTCCTTCCTGTACCGATCTGATAGTGACTATGACCTCTCTCCAAAGTCCATGTCAAGGAACTCCTCCATTGCAAGTGATATGTAAGTAAAATGGACATCTTCATTTATTGACCAACAAATGTTCAAGTGCGATGACGAGATTAACATTCCCCATGTCTCAGAATAACCAAAACATGTTTGTATTTTATTGTCTTTGAAAAGATATGTACTGCATGGACACATTTCAGGATGAAACCTTTAAATTCTACTTTCTGGAAATTATGGCTTGTGATATTAGTGAACAAGCACTAATGCTTTTGCTTGAAATTCATTTCTCTGCTATTTTAGCAGGTGTGTTAACTCATTTATTATAAGTTAACACCGCCGCTATGTTGGTGGAGAGAGGAATTCCAGATGAACCACGTCAGTGTTCACACGCTAGTATCCCAGATATAATAAAAGGGCTAATCATTTTCATCCAATTGTAGCTCTTAGTGCAATTAATCCAAATATAGTAATTATAAGGACAATGAACTCGTTAATGGAATGATTTTTTTTTTATGAACTGGGTTGGAACCCAAGCCAGAGCTTACAAGCTGCAGTACTTCAGTGATTAAAATAAACTTTTATTTATAATATGTTTAACGAATAATAATATACATTTATTGCAACTTCATAAAAAGTTTTTGTTTAATTATGAATTCCCAAGGAAATGACAACATTCAAAAACCAAAATGCATTAAACTCTGACAACACAAGCCTAGAATATTGATCATATTATCAGATCAATGCTTAACACTTCCATATGACATTCCTCTGTCTGCTGTTTTAATGCAGGCTTTAGCCTGTTTAATTTAAACGGATAACAGCTCCACTAAATAGCAGATAAAGGAATGTTCTGCAAATGCACTAAGCATTCATCTGCAGTAGCAATTTTTAGGTAGCAAAACAACGAGGCAAGAATTTCCTTGTGTGCTTCAAAAAGGTGATTCATTGTGCAAAATGGTGACTGATTGCACAAATGAATAAACCCATCACTTATGCTTCCTCTTGGTAGAGTGCGGTTTGTTAAACACGTGTCAAAATACTAAAATGAGAATGGTGTGTGGTAGACCAGATTTTTGTCTATTTTGTCAGCAGTGCACAGGTCGCAGCATGTGCCCTCCATAGTGAGTGGTCTCCCTTCCTAAATCTGGGACGACAAGGAGCTAAAGGGAACAGGGTCCATAAGGCAAAAAAAAAATGATTCCCAAGCTTGGCTAAAATGGGCAGTGTGCAAAGATAAGATCCAGACAGAACAGATTATTTTTGTCTGGCTTTGCTTCTATGCATGCAAAGAAAAAACATCATGAAATCAATCACAAATTGCAAAAATCTATACTGAGTCCAGCATTAATGGTCTGGAAAATGTCAAAATATGCACAAAATTATGTTTGCATTTAAGTTTAGCATAAATCACATTTGCACATGAGAGAAAAGTTTTAAATGCACTTGGTGGCTTAAGAAATAAATAGTAAAATGAAAATTAAACCATAGTAAAACATAAAGCTGTAAAGAGGTTAATTCAGTCCACCATTGGGAGTAACTAAGGTCCCACCCTACAAAGCTCATCCTAGCCCTTTGGTCTTGAAAGAAACATAGTCCATGTATGCCATTTTCAAAAATTTTAGATTTGCCTCATCTTTCATCAATATATGACATTAAAACCCTCATGGTAATTTAGAACCCTACATATTACTTTCAGAGCTCATTTTTGGATCAGCTCTAAATGAATTATTGACAGAATTAAAATACTAAACTGGCAAATATATCCATTCAGGGTGTAACCTTTGACCTATAAAACAAGAAATCTTCCTTACTAAAATTTATTAATTTTAAAATACTCAAATAATGCAATTCTCGCTAGTCTATTTATACAAATATGCCCCAAAATTGCAAGACTTGTGCTGGAATGGAGATGTATAATTTTAGGGCTATAGTCTATTTGAGGATCCCCTTTAAGATTATTAGAAGTTGCAATAGGAAGTAGATTTTCAGTGCATATAATCTCTTCGAATCAGGATTTCCAATTGCATTTTTAGTAAAAACACAAGTTATTTCTTTCTCATTGGTGACTGACCACATGACTGGCCCATGAAGGTTATCTAGGAGCCAACTATCTGAACAATTGTTATTCCAGGTATTGCAATGGTATGACCGCTGAATGATGATACAATTTCCGGTCATTAACCACAAATAGAAATGGAAGTAGAGCTAATTTGCTATCCCGAGTCAGTTAATCCTAAATTGTATCCCAGTTTCAATGTATTGTACCAAACCCTTTGAGTCTTATTCATAAAGAAGGCACATACCACATTTACAAGGGGATGAAGGATAACAATTCTCAATTATAAGTGAGTGGCAATCGTCCTATTTTTGGTGATTGATCTGTAGGGGTTTGGTATACCTTTCAAGGTGGACAACACTCATGCATTCAATTTACAATTTGAATCCATTATAAGAGGAAGGAAAACCTTCGTACACTTGATTAACAATATGTGTAAGAGATATTGAGTAGAGATCTTTATGGGGGAGTTGTGCACAGTCCCTTCAATCTAACAAGCATAGATCTCGTGATCTCTGTGGTGAGAAGTTTGCCTTTTTCGACGTTCAATTGATTTCAGCACTCTGTAGTGTGAATCCCTAGTGTGATGCTGCTGTGGCATCAACAAGCTGTCTAAGCAGCCAATCACATTGCAAACTTCTCACAGAGAGGAAATCAAGAAATGAGAAGTTGCTTTTATCCGGACTTTTTAAAAATGTTACAGAGAGCGAAATAAAGATTGGGACTTTCACATGGGGATAAGGTAGAAGCTGAAATATCATGAACAAACTTTACATTTTTTTTAAGTTTTTTAATAATTGGAATTTTTATCATAATGAAGAAATTTGACACTCCACAAATATAAAAATGAGCTTTTCAGGGCCATAAATTTTGTTTTGCAGTCAATACACTGTTAAAACCCCAGTTACACCTATTCTAACAAGGCTTAACATTTAACGGGGTGTTTAACTGCGATATTACCACGGAAAAGCCCATGTTTTCGTCAGTTTCATTGATTTCACAGATTTCTGGCTATCGGTGGTGGGGGGTGGGATCCACAGTGCAACCAGTGTCAAAGCAGTGAAGTATTGACCGCAACTTCAGGATTTCCATGTTTACATGCGCATGCGCTAAATCCTGAAGCTGCCATCAGTTTCAGAGGGGTAATGATGGCGAACACTATTAGTTCGCCGTCATTACCCAAAGCAAATTCCGGGCCATTACATTGGCTAGGCCTGGGAGCATGTTGCCTGCTTCCATTGCATTTTCTTTGTAATCTTTTTAAAAATAATTTTTGTCTTGTATCTTCTGTAAAGCTAATAAAGGTATCATAAACCCTAATGATGTACTACACTCATCACATTCTATTTTCCTGTCTCAGATGCCACACATGCCATCTCTTGATGCACCTGCGAGTACATCAGGCTCATATTCAATTCTAGTCACAACTACGTTTAGTGATACTTTTATAAAGGAAATATACATAACCAATCAGCAATTGATTCTAACATTACAGCCGATGTAAATTATCATTTAAAGTTGCAGCTAATGAATTTAAGCACTTAGGGCACTTCAAATTAATGGCATTTTTCTTTTTAGGTAATTAGGACAAATTCTAAGTAAATATATAAAATTGAAATTAGGATGAAAGAACAGTTATAAGTTATAAGTTGCAACTATTCTTGTTACTACTAGCCCACAAATTTAATACACGGGGCTTGCTGATGTTGCTTGTAAATTCATGCAGTTGGTCTTGGATTAACCATTGTCTCACTAGGAAAGATATACTGCAACTCACAACATAAACTGGTCAGGTTCACGAAGATTATATTCTACCCTTAAGAATTATAAAATGGTCACTATGCACATGATTACATTCTAAGCTGGTGTAGGAAACCGAGTTATTATACCCTCTTATTCTTTGTGGATGTCACAGTCTGCTGTTAAACTCCTTTGTGAATTTCAGTGTGGAGCATGCTTGCAACTGTCATCAGCATTCTCACAGTACTTGATCCCCGCAGTACAATTTTGAATTTCAGAATTGTAGTTAGTGCACCTTATTGAGTATTATTATTTTTGTATTGAACAATAGATGCTATTCAATATTACTAAAGATTGTAGCTCTCTCACTTCGTTCTGCTGATGCTTTATTGTGACCTTGTTCCCATGTTTTTAATTTTATCAGAACCTCTTGATGGTATTATGTCCTTTAACAGTAACTACCTCCATAATATCCATTATTCTAACTGTTATTGTTGTACTTAATTTAATCATTGTGTTGGTAGATCAGTGTATTGTCTATTGTGCTATTTCTACTTTTTTTACAGAAAGTTTCTTTTGTGGAATACACCATTCAGGTCTCAAACCAAAAAAGGTTAAAATTAAAGGGAATAAATAATGGCCCTGAATTTCCGATCGGAGGCTTCCTGCGGGCGGATGCCTCCGAACAGAAAAAATTCTACAAGCCTTCCTGCTGGTTCCATAGATACCGAGGCTTCCGCTCCTGGGCCTCTCCTCTTCGAAATGTGCAGAGGACCACGTATCCCAGGGGTGCATGCGGTTCGCAAGCGCCCCTGGGATCACGTGGACCAGCCCAACCAATGGAAGAAAGGAATCCCCCTTCATACTTTTGACAGTTCCGTACGTACAGAACTGTCAAAAGTATAAATGAGGATGACTGCAAAAATGCACCAACACACTGAAATAAATAAATAAAAACCATTACATATATAAAATTAATTAAAATGGCATTTAATTAAATACGTTAAACAAAAATTTTATTTTTTGAAAACAACATTTATATGTTGTAATGGGGCTTAATATAACCTTAGCTTATTGGACAGGGTTTTTAATTTATAAGTGAGTGGTAAAATCTTATTTTTCTATTTTTTTAAACTCTTATGCTGGTAAAAGCAAGCCTTACGCCTGCTTTTCCCAGGCGTAAGAATTCTATGGCCGTTCAGCGGGCAGAAGTTGAGTAAATAGCGCAATTCTCCACCCGCAGAAGCACTTTTCTTGGGCATGCGGAGGATCTGTCAAGAGAATTCAAGAGAATTCTTGACAGATCGCAAGTTCCGGGTTTCAGCGTATGCGCTTCGCATGCTTAAACCCGGCACTAGCGCGGCCCCTACAGGCGTGTACACACCGTGGGGGTCGGAAATTCAGGGCCTATGTGTTTTATTAAAAGCTGAAGAGCTCAGAAGTTAATCTGTGTCTCTTGGCTAAATTTCTCAGTCCCCTCAACATTTATCTCCAAGCCTTCAGGTTAATAGTATTTGTTTATGGCTGATATTGCAGCTGAGTTGACCAACACTGAATAGCATATTTCTTCAAAGTTTATACCTCACAACAAATAGTTTTCCTAAATAATGGTTTGATATTTCATATAGTTATACCACAGTTTATTAATATGTTTTATAACTTCTCTGACAAGGGTAAAACAGAAGTGAGTGAAAAGGAATTTCTTAATGTCAAGAAGAAATAGATAGTCTAACATTGAGACTGTCATGAATGTGCACTTTGTACCAGTGTTATACTATTCAAGCAAATGTAACTGTTTTCTATTTACTTGTATGAAATGTAATGCATCAGGGGGTCCCAACGTCCTCCAACTGAAAGTTCACGATGCTGGTCCATGGGTTTGACTCCCTTGTAAGTGACGTATGAATAAAAATCTGCCTGGTTTTATTCCCTCTGGTCTGTTCATGTGTGCCTGCAAGATTCATTGACTTTTGTGACAGACCTGATATTCTGCACGAAACATGGTTGTTTCAGATCAGATCCTTTGCCCCAATCATTAAAGCTGCAAAATGTTGGAAGTTCTCAGTTGGGGGATCATTTTTATCTGAACTCTATTTAAGATCAAATATACGTAGAAACCAACCTCATTGATGATTAATAATTTAATTGTGCCTGTCCCAAAATCTAAATTAAAAAAAAATGTAAAAGATGAATATACAAGATTTATATATCACTAGTCCTATCATTTGAAATGAAACTTCAGTTACATTTGCAGCTTTAAGCGAATGTATTAATAACCATTTCTCTTGATCAGTATAGCTATTATTCTGTAAAGTGCTTAAAATCAAACTATTGTATCGTTGACCTGTTCACATATCAGAGCTTTCTTGCAAAGATTTAAATGGGCCTTAAACCAGTTGTTTTTTGATCAGCAGTAATCAAGCATGCCTTGATGAGGTTTTTGTTCATGTTGTTGCTGTCTTCACCGTAGAAAAAAGCTTTAAATGCCTTTGAGTTTTAATTTTTTAGCTGGAGGTCCATTTTTTAACCTCAGCATTCATATATTCCCTGATTTTACTCTTTCCCCCAAAACACTGAAAGCGATTGATTTCACAACATGGTAGAAATATGCCTCCTATTCACTTTGGGATACCACTGTAGTTTGAGTGGACATATATTAATGTTTTTGTGATGTACTTGCCCTAAGTACCATGGAGAAAATGGTCACCAGGGAGCAAAGTATCAAACCCAACAACCAGGTAATTTGAAAGCAAAAGCCCAGTCATATCTGTTCTCTATTGGTCAGGGGGCTGAATTTCCAGAGTTTTTGCTCCACCACTGAACCGCTAGTCACCTGCAGCAACAGTGTCTTTCAGTAGGCAGAGTAAGTAATCCACACTTGTATGGGTGTAGCAGAGGTGCCCACCCTAACTGCCAGCAGGAAAGTCAGAGCAACGCCATGCTGCGTTAATAAAGCCAAAGACTTGAGGACATTTTAAAAATTCTTTTGCACGAAAGGTCACCAGGGCCCGTCTTCTAAAAGTAATCGATCCTCTCTAGGATTAATTACATTTGCTGGGAAGCATTTTGGAGCTTTTATTAGGCTCACAACAAAACTCATGTCAGCTCTCCATTGGGCCTGTGGAGAGCCTAATGGGCAGAGGTCCACCCCCAGAGGGCGATCTCCCCAGAAATTTGGCCCCCAGCTGTGGGTGTCAAATTAGAAGAAGTTTCATGCTGTGGGACAACACTCACCAGATGTTAGGTTGATTTCATATAGGACCCTTACTGCTAGCAGATAAATATTTATATCATCAGTCTGAGCAGGACTTGAACAATATCCCTTAGCTCACCTAGTCCCTACTTTATCTGGCTGGGAGAATGCAAAGAAACGCATTCTTAATCCATTGCACCTACTGACCAAAGTATTACTCTGTAGTTTAACCAATGGGAAGCATGGTTGCTGTGGGCTGAAGCCAGGTTTTACCTGAAACTGCTCTACCTAACAACCTGCAACCACAGCAAAGTCAACTAACAGACTGCAATAAAAACAAAAAGGGGCAGGAATACACACAGGTCTGTCAACTTCCGCAAAGAGAAAAGATAGCTTAACATTTCAGGTGTAGAGTTTTCAGAGCAGGGCTGCCACTTCTGGAGTACGTAGGAACAGGAGTAGGCCATTCAGCCCCTCGGGCCTGTTCCACCATTCAGTTAGATCGTGGCTGATCGATATCTTAACCCCATCTACCCGCTTTGGTTCTGTTACCCTTGGCTAACAAAAATCTATCAATCTCAGTTTTGAAAATTTCAATTGACCTAGCATTTACAGCTTTTTAGGGGCGAGTGTTCCCGATTTCCACGACAGTTTTTGTGAAGAAGTGCTTTCTGACATGCGCCCCCCCCCCCTTGTTCTGGATGCCCCCACCGGAGGAAATAGTTTCTCTCTATCTACCCTATCAAATCCTTTAATTATCTTAAGCACCTCAATTAGATCAACCCTTAATCTTCTATACTCAAGAGAATGCAAGCCTCGTCTATACAATCTGTTCTCATAATTTAACCCTTTTCACCCAGGTATCATTCGGGTGAATCTGCGCTGTATCCCTTCCAAAGCCAATATATCCATCCTGAGGTGTGGTACCCAGAACTGAATGCAGTGCTCCAGATATCTCAGTTGTTACTTCAGAATTAATCTAAATATATGCACCTTTTCAATCTGTCTCCTTTGTCATCAGTGTATGGAAAAGCATTTTGTGTTTTCCAAATGTTTTATAAACCTTTTGGAATAACCTTAACAAAAATTAAATAATCCAAGTAGAAAATTGAGCACGCAGATTGAATATGCATCACGTTAAAGGCTGAGATATCACTCAAAATAATTAGTTTAGATATGATTTCGGACTATGAATTTTTGATCTTTATGATGATTGCCCACTTGAAACCTTGTTGACTGCTGCATCTGTCATTTCAAATCAAACCTATACTGATCACCAGAAAGGGACCCTGTGAAGCATTTTACAGTGTACAGTAACATCTGACTTACATTGACCGTGGCACCTCTGCGCAGGAAATTTGAAACAGTAACATACCATTCCTTCTTCAGTTTGTGTTAGTACAAAAGAAACTTAGCATTTTCAAATGATACACCTACTGAAATAAAGAAAGCAATCAGTATTAGCGCAAGAAGGGATTGTATGCATTTATTTGTAACCAAACCAGGAATTATCTGAATGTTTATATTACTGTTGTGATAATTTTTGTGAATGTGTACTGTTTGCTACAGTGGAAACCTTTTTACCTCTCTGGAAGTTACTCAAAGTACAGGTTGTCACAAAACCACATTACAGGAATGCATTTTCCTTGTTTTGTACAATACCATTGCGACTAATGGCACCTGGGCAACAAAAACACCTAAAGTATCTTAACCTCAAGTAAGTTTGCTGTATTCTTGCAGTAGAATGGAGAGGCTATTTCTGTGTGTGCTTTTGTACTTTTTCCCATTTGTGGGCCAAATAATGGGCTACCTTATCATTAATTTTCAAAGCATAAACAAGATGCCTTCACTGTTGTTCAATTAGCAGTTTTGACGATGGGAGTTTGGTCAACTGGATTTCTGCTGTAATTCATTGAGTCGCAGGTTTTAATGTGCATGATTTAACTATTAACCTTCTGAGTACTGGGAGTACAATGAATTCCTACATGTGCAGGCAAAAAGCTCCAGATGAGCTGATGTCATTTATTCTTTATGTTCTGTTTCTGACATGATGTTGCAATGGAGGAGAAACCCAGCCACACTCAGTACTCACAGGGCTAAAGAGTTGCCTGATGCCTCTCCTTAAACCCCTTAATTATTGATGCAAGCCAGCAGCACATGCATGGCAAAATGACTATGCTTGCCGGGACAATGCTGTCATCATCCTATAAACCTATTTCACTAAAAGCTTTGATTTCTTTTTACAGCAATACTATAGTGGTGTCGTGCAATATGTATTCATTCATTCAAGGTTATCCCAACAATCCTAAAGTTGGTTTAAAAAGACAAGAGCGCCCTGGGTATTCCTTTTAAAAATCAAATCATCACAAAGAATTGAACATTTGTTTATTTCTTGTTGATTTTTCCTGAATTTCTTTGTTTAAGTTGCAAGTATGAGAACATTGTCCATAGTACTGCCTTACAGCAGTTACTCGAGCCAAGCAGTGTAGTGTGAAGGAGCTGATCGAACAGCAGTAGAAATTCACAATCTTCATTAACTCCCCCCACCCTGTCCCTGTGGTTCAATTTCAAGTGTGTGCATTAAATTAGCTCCTCAAATGCTCAAGCTCATTAGCATTCACAGTTTTAACAAAAATATTCAAGAGGAAAAAACAGCATGATAGAAATCAACCTAATGATGCTACAGATTATTTAAAAACGATGAGCAAGAAATTATTGTTGATAGTGATCCCATGCCTAATGCATTCACATGAGGTTCCTCTGTAAGTTAAAATAGCGTACAGAAGAATATCATACTAGCTTGTTTAGTGTCCATTCAATACTTCTGCCAATAGTAATTTATAGCCTAATTCAGAAAGTATGAGTTTGGTTTCCTTATATATGAAATTGGTCTTAAAAAAAATCAAGCCAATCATCCAAAATAGTACAATGCAAGATATGCCATTCGGAACAATAATTCACAGAATCATAGAATGGTTACAGCACAGAAGGAGGCCATTCGGCCCGTCGAGCCTGTGCCAGCTCTCTGCAAGAGCACTTCAGCTAGTCTCACTCCTCCGCCTTTTCCCCGCAGCCCTGCAATTTATTTTCTTTCTGGTAACTTAGTGAAGAAAGCAAGGCAAAGTAAATGCAAAACTTAAGGCGGGTGGCAATGAATTTAAGAGGACAAACAGGCAGACCGTATAGACTGTATAATATCAAAGGATATTATAATTAATTCTTTGGAACTTTGAGTTTTTTAAAAGGACACTGACGGTGACAGCATCCCTCTTGAAATACTTGAGCACCAAGAACAAAGTCCCATTACAGTGAGAGAACGTTTCATTCATTTATCCCCTTGGTACCCAGTGAGATGAGCATAACCTTTGTCTGCTTGAGACTTTCTTTTGATGACTTTGTCCCTGTTGATAGGATTAATCGCCATCAGAGACCCAGTTTGGTTTCACGGAGATCAGAACCAGTGCTTACATTGGCGGTAGGAAAGTAAGTGAATGTAGTAGTTGTTCCTTTCCATAAATACTAATGACTAAACCCTAAACAACTCCCTTAAAACCAGTGACTGTCGTGTTTATCTAATTGGTTCACCCAAGTGTTTTGCAGAGAAGTGAAGAGGAGGCTAAACAGACAATTGGAATTTTCTGTTATCACCCTGCCCTTTCCCTTCCTTTATTGTCCAATTATTGGTGTATCTTATTTTTAGATGTTCCACAAAGAATGAATCTTAACCTGGAAAGAATTAGTCATATGGCTTTTGAGTTTATACCTGTGAAATTCATAACCTCTTTTACAAGCAATGTTTATAAGTGTCCCAGCAAAGGCTGCCATTACTGATTCTATTTTGAATTTTAGAAATATTTTTACTTTACATTGGGAATGCCAAGAATGTTATTTTACTTTGTTTTTCAGGTCACAACAGGGAGGATTTTAAACAATGATGTTAAATCTATTTTTTGATAGTTATATCACCAAAATTTGTATTTTGTTCAAAATGTTCCCTGGTTCATCGGCTCCCAGCCCTGTGCAGCTGCGTGGACATGGAATCACAGAGGGAGGCCATTGATTCCATCATGCCTGCCCCAGTGCTAGCTCTCCAACTGGAGCTATCTATTCAAATCCTGTTTTCCCTGTATCAATTTATATTCTTCCTTTTAAAAATACCTAATTCTCTTTTAAATTATATTATAATCTCTGCCAAAGTAGCTACTTCAGGTAAAGCATACAGGTGACTGCAGACATTTTCAGAGCTTTGGCCATACCAGCCATGTAAAGAATTAACTGAGGTAGAACCTCTGGCAGTTTTTGCCCCCATCTCATTGGCTAGGCACTTCAAGCACTGCTAGCTGTTGCAGTTGATGATGCAGCCACGATCGGCAATCTGAGGAGGAGACTATGTTCAAGTTTCAGTGATATCAAATCCAGGTCTGCTGGCTCCTGATACACCACTGAGTTATTTCATTAACAAAGTAAAATAGAATCTTCTTCAAATGAATGTTTTCCCTGATGAGATACAAAGCTGATATTAAATCCCCCAAAAAACATAGAGGAGTAGCATCCTTTAGCCCTGTCCCATACTTACAGATATCTCGTATTTCAATCTGTTGTGCAGTTAAAGGGACAGACTGTCTTTGTGGAGGAAAGCTTAGAATGAAATGCTTTCGCTTGGTGAGGGCAAAGTCATTTGCCATTTTCATCACTGCAGCATACATAATTCATACAGTAATGCATTTTGACATAATTAATGTCACCATATAATGTGTTTTAAATAAATAAAAAAGATTTGACATATACCTTTTCATGAAGATGGATACTCTTTAATCGCTTCAGTATTGCATGAAGAGACACATTCAAATAAAACTTCAATATCATATTAGTCCAACTTAGTAGCAAAATACACATCGGATTTCTAAGCGCCAGTGTGAATTTGGCAGATTTGGCACTAATTTTTCATTTGTACCAGACAATATGTTTTTTTCTAATTGCAAAAACCTTGTGACTAATTCTGAGGTGGAACTCTGTGAATTCTTTAACCTGAACAACCTCTTTGATACCTGTCTAGTACTTTTGTGTGGAGAATGATGGATAAACAAGAATAATTATAAGAAAATAACCATCTTGAGAAGTTCAGATAATGTTGAGATCAAATCTAGAGTGGTCTGTTGTCGTCTGAACTCGTAACAGAAATTATTTTCATTGTAATCGCACTAATCCATTATTCTTATACTGTATATGTATATAGCAGTGTCGTAAAAATTTAAATCCGTCCTATCACAGCTATGTGGAAGGAGGGACTTTATTCTGGTGAAAGGTGCCATCGATGTCCTAATCAACTGATATGTGATGTGTCTTTTTGAAAGATTCAATCTGCAACGTAAGCACTGCAGGATTGCAGGAACTGAATGTGTAGTACAGTACTGGGAGATAACACTGCTCTATATATGATACAGATGTTAACGTTCTGCTGATAAATATATGTTAGATGTATTGCTTTACAAGTAAAAGTAAGACTATTCCTGAGGAGAGCTGCATGGAGCGATGAATTTCAACCCTTTTCTGCATCACTTTCCTGTTTTGGATGACGATAGCAGCATTTCTGCACCAAAATCAAAAAATATAATATTTACTTTGATTTTAATAAATGTGGAAATGTTCCATGGTTCTATAATAACTGTAACATTACTTTGTTTTCTGTATATCTGTATAGATTTGTGGTTACAATCAGTGGAATTAACCTGGTATAGAAGGGATGTGTGGTCTATGTTTTGAAAGCTGACTTAATTCTGAAAAGATGAAAAGGAATGGTGTTGAGTATGAAGCCCTGTACATGGACAGTGAAATACAGTGATATTGTTGAAGGAAATGCTTCCTGCTTTTTTTACACTTCTCTCCTTAAACTGATTGGACCACGCCTGATACAAACTGTATCTTAGTGCTTGATGTGCTGCGTAAAGTCATAAAGAAAACTGTTACTTTTTATCTACTATTAATCCTGTGTACTATGGAGGTTTCATGTGCGGAAGTAGAAAAATCCAAACTTTATGTAATAGTATCTATATGCTGAGGAAAGATATTCAGGAAATAGTAGTTGATAAACAGTGTGTTACCTCAGGAGGATGCATTTTGTTTCAAAAAATAAATGTTACAGCATTAACTTAATTTAAAATGCATTTTATTAATTATACCGTATGTTTTCTAATTCTCATTTCCCCCCCCCCCCCAAAAAAAATCCATGTTTCAAATGAATGGATAAAAAAAGTCATTAGAATAGGTTATCTACATGGAATTGTTTGTAGCGTGTAAAATTCTGACTGCTCATTTGCTGGTCAAGTGCCATTCTGTAGGGCTGATTGCACTGATTTAAAAAAATGTACCTAGGATGTGGGTTACACTGGCAAGTATTCACTGCCCATCCCTCGTTGCTCTAAGGTCAACCACATACTGTGGGACAGGAGTCACGTGTAGGCCAAACTGGGTAGGAGCGGTAGGTTCCTTTCTCTGAAGTACATCCATGAACCAGTTAGATTTTTACAACAATCCAATGGCTTTCATGGTCATTTTCTGATGCTCGGCCACAAATGGCAAGATTTATTATTTGAATTCATGTATTGAATTCAATTTCACTACTTTTCATGGTAGCAGATCTGAGCTGGCTGTCCTTTATGAACCCATGTATTTCTAAATGCTCACTAATTTACTTGAATAATGAATTCTAAGAGTTTGTCCACAACTGACTTTAGACTAACAAGTCTATACTTCTTGAGCAAAGGTGTTACATGGACTATTCTCCAGTCCAATTGTGCAGCCAACTCAATTAACTACATGCGACTGTCACATGTACAAACATTTCCCAGTGAGAGGGAACAGTCAGGAATCTTTCAGTGATTGGCTATTAAAACAAGCTATTTTAATATTGATACAATTAGGTAACTTCTTCATGGCAAATCTTAGAGGCAGCTTTTCAGGGAGTTTTCGGGCAAGCTCCATTTTTGCAACAGCCACCTCTAAAAACTCTAGTTCGGAGCAGCCTGTTAGCTGCTAAAAATGTTTGCCTTGCAGCAGATGTAATATTGCCTGGAACATAAACTTTAACAATGTTGTTTTTGCAGGGCTGTGTTTTTGTTCAAGGTACCTTGAGTAACACAACCATGTCGTCGCATCACAGATAATGTCATTTTTGTTGTATATATTTTCAGTGAAAACAGTGTCTCTTTAATTAAAAAATCAGATTGGATTTGCACAATATATGTAAATATAATCATCTTTTCAGAAAAGGATTGCAACAACAACTGACTCTTCATTTTCATTTTGTATTTGAAAGGGCAGAATGTGAACAATATTCATTCGGATGTGTTTCTGAAAATGATGACGAGAAGTGCGATTTGCTGGGTTACATGTTTTGATAATTTTTTCCCTCTCGAGTTTATAAAACTGTAATAACCATTACTCAAAGTCATAGTGCCTCTTCTGGCCCTGGCTATGTTTAGAATAAATTTTGTTTGGATCACATTCCTCCTGACTGGAGTCATCACACGTACTTGTGATGCTGCCATTTATCAATTTCGAGAGTCGGGCAGAAAGATGCCTCAGTGGTATCTGTGACAGGGCAAAGATGTCATGTGTAATGTGTCAGTTAGAGGATTGTTGCCTGAGACTTTAAGATAAAGCAGCTCCAATTTTCAGCTCCTTACCTACTCTGAGCATGGCTGAAATTATCGGACAGAGTGGAATGGCTGTTTTGGCGAGCCTGTTAGAGATAGTGCAGGTGTTACAATATAAAGTGCAGTCATTCAGCTGGGATTTGGTGCTAATACAGGAGGCATTTCTGTTGTTGAAAGCTGATATCCATACACACAGATGACCTCTGTGTGGTTCACTATGATTGTGGGGGCTTTGTAACAGTGCTTACTTTTATTCTGCGCAGGGGGTTACTGCCACACACTGTTAGCTAAATGTCAAAGTGAGCTGGCCCCAGCTTGAGCCCACTGGTATATCGAGAACATAAGTCAGTCTCTGTGGTATTATTATTAAAAGTCAAGGCTGTCCCTTAATGATATCCAGGTGTCATGAACCATCTGGAAGAAAATCATTGAGAAAGAATATCTGTATTACATAGAATTACATAGAATTTACAGCACAGAAACGGGCCATTAGGTCTAACTGTTCATGCTCCATACGAGCCTCACCCCATTCTACTTCATCTTACACTATCAGTATTAATATGTTAAATATTATTTAAGAGGCATGTCCAAAAAATTGAACTCCATGCAGTTAAAAGACTGTTGAATAAATCTATTTGTACAGAACGTACCAATATAAGTAGATAAACCTTGAAAGAAAAAAAAGGAACTCCATAGATGCCAACTTTCCAACATGATTTGATGATTCATCCTATTTCAGTCACATCAGTCCTCCAAAAATCAGGATTTTGTAGGCATTGTGTTCTTTAAAAAATAGCAGCTGTGGTTTTTAATGCCTGGTTGATTCTCAGCATCCTCCATGCATCGTCTTGGATGAGATTTTGTTTTAGTTCTAAAAGGAAGAGCATTTAACAATGAAGCAAGGTTGTGACCTAGAACAGGGGGTCATGTAGCATCTGTGGACTTACGATATTAAAGATATGGAGAAAGCTGGGCTCTAACTGGCCACCAGCTCTACCACGAAAACATCCAATGAACACCTACAAAACAATAGCATTACACAAAAACAATCATTAAAATACAAATAACGGTGACGTTTTAAACCTATGTTTGAGGTTAATACTTACTTTTCTTGCACCAATTTTAAAGTTTTAAGCAAATTAGATTAACTCTGCTAAGTATTTCCATTAAGTAAAGATTCAAATAAGCAAAATGTCCATAAAAGAGAAGAACTGAAGTTGTGCTGTGATCGACTTTATAGGGTAGCATTGCTCCATTAGAAACCTTTCAAGTAGTCAGTTCTTAGAACATCCTGGTGAGTTGCCATATTGGCCGCAGTAGCAAGTTAAGGCTTGTTCATTTTCTGCAACCCGAGTCTTTTTAATGCAGTTTTCATATCAGTATCTGAACATGTATTATAACTATCAGAATAGCAATGTTTGTAGTGATGGACCTTATGGACATTGTGATCCCAGCATTGCATCTTCTTCAGTGAATAATTATGAAGTGTCTCTCAAGACTCACTACTGAAAATAAGATATAAACACATGTCAGCCCCTCAACTGAGTTCATGGTGCCCCCAAACAAAGCCATTCGGAATCTGTGACACTGTTGCTCAGATGCCAGGTGTATTGTACTCATTCATAACTCACATAACGCATCATGGAGAAATGGAAATGTTCAAAATGAATAATTGTTCTACGGGATTATCCTTAACACAAATATTCACTTTATTTAACAGCTGTAATCTATTTTGATAAAATGTAAAATATAATCATTAATTTATTCATTTTTTTCAGCCATGGAGATGACCTAATAGTGACCCCCTTTGCACAGGTAAGTTGCATCACGTTTCACATAGGTTCAAGTTAGTGAGCTGATTCACTTTATAAGGCTGTCTTTGGGACCTAAGGAAAAAGCACCTTCCAGTGAGTGGTGTGTACTGAAACGTTAACTCTCTTTCTCTCTCCACGGATGTTGCCTGGCCTGCTGAGTTTTTCCAGCGTTTTCTGTTGTTATTTCGGATTTCCAGCATCCGCAGTATTTTGCTATCGTATTGTAGAGAATTTGTTTCATATGAATTCCCTATTGAGGGGCAGTAAACAATGTTTCTCATTTGAGGCTTCAGTCTATCATAGGAAGGTTTACTACATGGCAGATGTTTATTTGGAAAGTTAAAGAATCAAATTCTTGCTTTTTGTACCTGTTTTTGTAAGTTACAAAATTATGTGGGTTTCCTACTCCATGTGTGTTTATGTCAAACATAAACTGCAATGTAGGCAAAAGTAGCTGAAGATTTGAATACACTTTCTGATGTGGATTGACAGTCTAAAGTGGAGCTAATGCCATGAGGAGACTGGAAAAGAACACGAGGTCGAGTACACGTAGTACTCAGCGAGACAAGTACTGTTAATTTTGTGATGAAGCACAAGTTGGGCAGAAGCCAGTGGTCAGTGAGAAAATCACTGGGTGCATTGGACACTAAGGTCTTGGTCAACTAGTATCAGTTGTTCTCTTCCAGTTTATTTATGTCATCTCTAGCTGTGTCGCACAGAATTTCCAAACACTTAACAAAGCCAGAGAGGGAAATCTTCCTTTCTTGCAGACACCAGATGGCACTGTACTATCCATTCTGAACATAATCAATAAAGTGTTGGAGAAAGGCAAATAAATTGCAGCTAGCTAATCAGGATAAAGACATTCCTACTGTCAATTTTTGTAGTTAATAATTTAATGTTTTGTCCGTCTAGAGTTCAGTGGATGCTTAGACTAGAACTAGATAAATTCAACATAGGATTTAGACTGAACAGGTTTGACTAACTGCATTGCTACACTGTATTTATTTAGCACATCATGTTCGTGCACCACTTCTGTTAAGGTTAGAAAGTGTGCCTCATAGTCTTAGTTTGTTCCCTTCTGTACGTGCTGAAGTTAATTAGTAGAACAGAATCAGATTGGTGATCTTTGGGGAATTTCCAAAAGACAGCCCAGATATTGTAATGTAAAGTGTAGTTCATCTAAGTTATAAAGTATTATATGTGCTGCCTTTCTTTCCTTGGTACCTACTTTAACATTTGTATCTCTGTAGGTGCTAGCAAGTCTGCGCACTGTAAGGAACAATTTTGCTACACTAACCAACTTGCAAGATCGAGCATCCAGCAGCAAGTAAGAGCCCTTTGTTTCACGAAGTTACAGTGATTTGGCATGATTGTATGACAGCTTTCAGATTTGATATTATAAAATGTTACAGTATAGAAACAGGTCATTTGGCCCATCGAGTCTGTGCCAGTGTTTTTCTCCACGAGCTATATAACCTAATACTGCTTGCCTGCTCACTGTAATGATTCTCTCTTCAAGCAACTATCTAATTCCCTTTCAGACGGACCTATACTCTCTGCTTCAGAAACAGTTTGTGGCAGAGAATTCCACGTACCAACCATCTCTCTATGTCAAGAAATGTTTTCTAACCTCCCTTTTAATTTTTTTTGTGATTATCGTAACTTATCGTCCTCTTGTCACCGTCACACCAACCAGTGGAATTGACCTTACATGGCCCTTCGTAATCTTGAGGACCTTTGTCGGGTCACCCCAATCTTCTCAAATCTCTCTTTGTAACTGAAAATCCTCTCTAGTAACATCCAAGTCAATCTACACTGTACCTTTTTAATTTATATCCTTCCTATGATGGGGTTTGCAAAACTGTGAACAGTACTGCAACTGTGGCCTAACTAAGATGTTGTACAAGTTCAGCATTACCTATTTGCTTTGGTATTCAATGATTCAAGATACAACACCAGGAATTATTCCGTTTTCCATTTTTATGGCTTTATCCATTTGTGTTGCCACCGTTAATGATCTGTGTACCTACACTTAAAAGATCCCATTGCTCATCTGTTCTACTTAAAATCTTACCATTTAAAATGTATTTCCTCTCCCTATTCTTACTTCCAAAATATATTACTTCACACTTTCCTACATTAAACTATTCTGCCACCTATCCACCCAACTTGCTAGTCTATCTATGTTCTCCTGCCGTCTTTGAAAATCTTTGTTACAATTTACCATATCCTCCAATTTGGTATCATTAGCAACTTTCAGTATAGTTCCTTCAGTTCCTAAGTCCAGGTCATTCTTGCATATAGTAACTAAGAGCAGCCCCAACACAGACCCCCATATGGAACATCGTTCACCACACCTTTCCATTCTGAGGAACTTCCGTTTGCCCCTATTCTTTGCTTTCTGCCCTCCAGCCATCTCAATAATCACATCCCCCTTAATTCCATGTGCCGTTATCTTTTCCATAAATTTATTTTATGGTACCTTATTAAATTCTTTTTGAAAATCCATATAAACCGTATCTACTGTATTTCCTTTATCAATCCTGTTATTTCTTCAAAGAATCCTATAAGATTGGTTAAGCACGACCTGCCTTTTAGAAGTCTGTGTTGACTGGCCCTTTGTTAGCTCATGTTTCTCCAAGTGTCTAATAATTTAATTCTATATTTTAGAATCTAATAGTTTATTAGCAACTGAATTCAGATTAATTAGCTTATCCCTGCCTCCTCTTTTAAACAAGTAGTTCAGTTTTGCCACAGTCCAGTCCTCTGGCACAATTTTACTTTCTACAGAATTTGAGAAATTACAGTCCGAGCCCCTGCAATTTCTTTCCTAAATTCCTCAGATGTTAACCGTCAGGCCTCTATGATTTGTCGGCCTTCAGTTTGAGCATTTTCTCGAGTGTCATCTATTTTTCATTAATAATTTCTTAAATGTTCCACACCCACCCCTGGTGGTTTTAGAATTTCAGTATCTACCTCCTCTCAACACTGAGGCAACGTAGTTATTTGGCATTTCTGTCATTGCCTCGCTCTCCACGACAAGCTTGCCGCCTTCATCGTCTAGTAGCCTTATGCCTACCTTGACTATCCTTTTAAAATACTGTACTGTGCCTATAGAAAGCCTTTCTTTGCCCTTTTTTGTTGCTAATATTTTCTCAAATTCCTTCTTAACTCTTCTAATGTCCCTTTTTCTAGCTTTCCTATATTCTTTATATTTGTCCTGGCTTTCTGACAAAAGGTCTTCGACCTGAAACGTTAACTCTGTTTCTCTCTCCATGGATGCTGCCTGGCCTGCTGAGTTTTTCCAGCGTTTTCTGTTGTTATTTCCTTTTTTGTTATCTGCCCTATTAACATAAAATGCAACATTTTAGTTTCAAATTTGATTTAATCTCTCAATTTGTTCCAAACTTTCAACACCTTCCCTTTTTCCTTACTGGAATATATTGGCTTTGTTATTTTTTCCATCCCTGTTTAAATATTCTTAATCAACAGTTCAACTTGCCTAATTTTTCTTCTATGTGATCTAGGCAAGACACCTCTTTATCTCAGTACAGTTTGCAGTTTTCAGTCAAGTAAACTTATCTCGACTTATTTTTCTATTCTTACACTGAGCATAATTATACTGTAGTCATTGGGGATAATTTTGACTTTGTGGGATTGTGTGAAACGGGTGATAGCCAATCGACAGCTGTTTTACATCTCTTCCCATTTTTATTTGCATTGAAGTCAATGGAAATAAAAATCGGGAAAGATGCAAAATGGTCTGTCGATTTACGATCACCCGTTTTACATTATCACACAAAGTCAAAATTACCCCTATTGTTCCCAAATGTTACCCTACTTTTAAGTCACCTAATTGCTCAGCCTCATTATCCAGAACCTAATTAAGTAGTGTTTTTAATTCCTTATTGGAGTAGCAACATATGGATTGAGAAAACAGTTCTATTTTTTGGATAAATGGGATCTCCCACAGTTATATGTATTTTTATACATGCCTCTATATTTTTGAATTGTTGAGATATCTTTAAGACTTAAATATATAACATAAAGCTAAATGTAGAAAACACTATTTCATAACATTTGTCAGTATTGTGATTGTTACGATGTAGATACTATCATCCAGAACACTTCATGCACCACAGCGACCTCTGCTGGTTTAAAAAAAACTGAAACAACAATTTGCAGCTACTGAAGTAAACCTGTGTCGTCCACCATTAGAACGGTTCGCTTTCTACTGTACCATCTTTAAATGCCTGAAATATGGACGTCAGGCCATTTTACATAAGAATTTTAACACAGCTAGAAGACAATTAGTTAAAAAAAAGTGCAAATACATCAGTAAAATATCTTCCACTTGGCTTTCGTTGCTCTGTCAACTTCCAGCAGTACACAGCAAAGATATATTGTTCCCATTTCTAGTGATTTTTGTTCCTTTCAAAAGTATAGCATTTATTGTTTAACTATTTATATAGTAACGATTAGTTACTTCAAAAAAAGTAAAGATTGGAATGTTTAGCTAGCTTTAGATATATTAAATGGTGGCATCTGATAAAAGGAGACTCTTTAGGTACAACTTTCTTTATATTCGTGTACAAGAGGATCAAAGGCAAGATTTCCCAGAAGTTTGTCTGGAGCCTCTGAACCTGTGAGTGAAGGAAACATGTTGCTAGAATTCTAACTTTCTGTTTTTATTTTAATGATTCAGACGCTCACCAATGTGTAACCAGCCACCCATGAATAAGCCAAGTTTTACAGGTGAGTGATTCTTACTTTTTTTTCTGCATAACAACTTCTTCAATGCGAGTTATACCAAGTGACATGTTCTGTACAGCATGCTCGTGAAATAATCGTCTGTGCTACAGTCTGGTAGGATGTAGGTCCATGCCAGAAGTTCTCCAACTGTTACCTGTCTTAATCAGCCAGGAAATTAAAGACAGACTCATCCTAGGTAATTTTTACATGTCCTGTGGTGGTGCATTAAAGTGGCATTGCTAGAAGCCACACAACAGGTTGCCTTCTTGCATTCTGAGGAAAGTAGGTGACTTAAAAGTAGGAGAACATTCTCTTTGTGTCTGATTATCGAGTCTTATTGCCAGAAACTTGAGAACCGGTCATCTGCACCCACTCAGTTGTGGAATGGCACATGTCACAGGGAAACCTGAAGTTGAGAAGGAAAATAAGAACTAAGAAGTGGACATTAGCAAAAACAAATGTGATTTGCACTTTGTTGATACAACAGTACTGATTATTTTTCTTTAAGTGCAAATGCAATTTAGAACCCAAGAGGTTTATATCACAAAAGAAGGCCATTTGGCTCATTGCGTCTGTGCTATCTCTTTACTAAAAGTATCCAAAACTAGCCCCACTCCCCTACTCTCTCCCCATGGTCCTTTAAAGTTCTGTACAAAATTGATGTTTTATATTCATGTGAAATTTTTGTGAAAGTACATCATTGTAGTTGTTGGGCAAATCAAACGTTTTATATGCAACCTGAGGTGGGGCTGTAGAACATGGAGAGATAATTTTCATTTGCTGGAAATAAATGGTTTCTGACATTGGAAGAAAATGCAGTTAACTTGATTTCTAAAGGAATCTTGTCAATTAGTGTCTCTTTAAACTGAATTTATTATATGGAAGAGAAACTTTGATAGACAGCTCAGATGAGACTTTTCTTGTGTGGAACTCTGGTTTGAAATAATGAATTTGAAAATGACAAATGTTTAAGTGCAGCTCATTGAGAGTGTGCTTGGTTTATTCTGTTGTGCTTAAGGTGACTCTGCCACAGGTATGCTGCTGTATTTTATATTGTTCTGGAATTCTGTTCCCACAGTGCAGTTTATGTGGCCATGGTTGGGAACTAAATATTCCAGGATACTTAACTTTTAGAAGAGATAGGCAAAATGGAAAAGGAGGAGGGGTAGCCCTGATAAAGGATGGGATAAAGACAGTAGCGAGAAAGGATCTTAGCTCTGAAAATCAAGAAGTAGAAACAGTTTGGGTGGAGCTAAGAAACAGCAAAGGGCAGAAAACATTGGTGGGAGTTGTTTATAGGCCCCCAAACAGTAGCTATTATGTAAGGCAGAGTATAAATCAGGAAATTAGAGACCCATGTAACAAGGGTAATTCAGTAATCTTGGGGGACTTTAATCTACATATAGACTGGGCAAACCAAATTTGCAGTAATAGTGTGGAGGACGAATTCATGGAATGTATGCAAGATAGTTTTCTAGATCAGTATGTTGAGGAACCAACTAGGGAACAGGCTATTTTAGATCTAGTATTGTGCAATGAGAAAGGGTTAATTAATAACCTTGTAGTAAAGGGGACTTTAGGGAAGAGTGACCATAATATGATAGATTTTATATTGAGTTTGAAAGTGATTTAGTTAAATCCAAAACTAGGGTCTTAAATATAAACAAAGCAAACTACGTAGGTATGAGGGGCGAGTTGGCTAAGGTAGATTGGGAAACTACATTAATAGGTATGACGGTAGAGAAGCAATGGCTAGCATTTAAAGAATTAATACATAATTTACAACAAATATACATTCCTTTGAGGCACAAAAACCCCACAGGAAAAGTGGTCCAACCGTGGCTAACAAGAGAAGTTAAAGATAGTATTAGATCAAAGGAAGATACTTATAATGTTGCCAAAAAGAGTAGTAAGCCTGAGGATTGGGATGATTTTAGAATTCCAAAGGAGGACCAAGAAATTGATAAAGAAAGGGAAAATAGAATATGAGAGTAAACTAGCAAGAGACATAAAAACAAACTGTAAAAGCTTCTATAGGTATGTAACAAGGAAAAGATTAATGAAAGTAAATGTGGGTCCCTTACAGGCTGAGACAGGAGAAATTATAATGGGAATAAGGAAATGGCAGAGAAATTAAACGAATACGTTGGCCGGAATTTTGCCGGCGCTCAGAGGACGGGTTTGGTGGCGGGTCCGCTGTCAAAATAGCAAAGATTGACAGCGGGTAGGAAACCCTCTGTCAACCCGCCTCTACGCGAGTCTCCCAGGTGTCGGGTCTGTCTGCGCAGAACTGACCCGACACCAAGCGGCGGGGGAGACAATTTAGATCATTAAATGGCTTGTTAACAGCCAATTTAATGCTATTTTGAGCCTACCTTGTAATTTTATGTGCTCCTGCTCGGGGAACACGCCAGCTCACCCTGGATAAGTTGAGTCTGCTTTGATTTATCTGATAACCTGACAGCTGCAGAAGTGGTATAAAGGAAACCATGTTGCAGATGTTCAGTTTCAGAGCTCAGAAACTGTTGGTTACTGCATTTGTAAGACATATAGGAGGAGAAATTCGGTATCGCCCCGTTTGGGGCGCAATTATTGGCCGGGCGCAAAGTTTAGTGCCTGGCGTTCATTATCGACTCCGACTACAATCTTGGCTTCTATCGCCCCGGAGGTGATTGGAGCGCTAAATCAGGCGCTACACACCTCTCTTAAGGCGCTAGCACCGAGGAGCGAGGCGCTACCTCAGAGCGCTGGCGAAGCTCACGTGATGTCAGTCAGCAATGGAACACAGACACACTGGCGCTGGCCAGTTCTTAAAGGGGAGGGTCGATCTTGCTCTCCATCCACACCCTGCTCATTGCAGCCTTGAATCTTGGCCTGGAGAGACCTGTACATCAAATCTGCTGGAAAGAACAATGGAGAGGCCCAGGGAAAGAGCTCAGAGTGCAGCCCCCATAGCCGCTTCTAAATCGATGCAAGGAAGATCAAATCAAAATGAACCTGCAAAGTGCTGCTCAGTACCCAAAACTCCTTCACACAGCATTGAATCTCTCCAGAAGTGTCTCTCTCTCTCAGAATGCGTGGTGCAAAAATGTCGCCGCCAAAAAAAGGCAGGAAGCGGTCGCCTTTAAATAGCGTCCTCTTAGGGAGCTAACGGGAGGCGCAAAGAAACCGAATTTTTCCCCTATAGAGATTTCATTAGCTTGCAAGTGTTTCGAGCCAACTCTATATCCAGTGGCACCTCATTGGAACAACCTCTCTCAACATTGACAGATCGCTTCTGTCATCTCAACTGCAGCTGCCATCTATTCCAGCAACATCGGTGCCCTTGAAAAAATCACACCTTGGTCCTCTGAATCCTTCCACGATCAGCCCCAACACCAACATCACCAGGCACACTAACAACATCACCAACAACCTTCTCCGCCATCATCTGGTGCTGCACAGGAACACAGGGCATCAGCACCTGACAACATTGCTGCCCGGGAGGCCAGCGATGGCATCACCATGGCCAGATTTACTTCACTTGATGCTGTACACCCTGGCTGCCACATGATGCACCAGGTTGACACCATCCCACAACAGCACCATAAAGCATCCCTATAATGTCCAAGGCATTCCTTTAACACTCATCACAATTGCGGAGGGTGGGGGTTAAGTTATGTCTCAACGTTAACTGGAACTCAGTAAGACACTTCTAAAGGTGAGCACAGATCTGTCCAATAAGGTGAAGTGTTGAAAATATAGATTTCAATGTATGACAACACATTAACAGAAACTTCACATGAACATTGGCTAAACCTCTCAAGTGCCCACCCTTGTGTGTTATTAGTTGGTATGCTTGCAGTAGGATGAGGGTGAGTGTGAGGGGTGGCTAGTGAGATGGGGAAGTGATAATGTAGATGGAGAGGGATGGGTGGAGGTGCAAGGTAAGTTGGTGTGAGTAAGGATGTGTAGGAGTAGGGTATGGAAGGCAGAGTGATGGGGATGTGATGAGTGGCACAGCAGGATGAGGTTGAGTGTGGCTTTGCAGTAACGTTTCATGATCCACTGAGATCATTGAAAGGTTTGCGCCACTGCAGCCAGGGACCCCTGACGATATCCCTGCTTTTTCCTCCTGCGCAATGTGCAACCAGGCTGCGTTGATCTCCTGGGGAGGTCTCTTCCGCCCATGGGAAGAGAAGAGAATCTCCCTGCGTGCTGTGACTCCCTCCAGAAGCATATGGAGGGAGTCATGGGTGCGGCCATGCACCTTTGTGCAGTGCTTGTCGGTGTTTGCAGCACCTCAATGCTGCAGAACACTGAAGCACAACTGTCAAAATCTATGTGGCCATGGTCCCTTTAAGGAAACTGGCTGATGACGCGTCATCAGATGACATCATCAGACCCGCTTCCTGTTAATTGGCCAGGAACCCTGCAGGGCGGGCTTAACCAGGCCAATCTACGGGAAATCATTTTCAGAGAGCGGCTGCAGACGGGAGTGGGACTGGAACCCGCCAACCAGCTCTCCCGCCGCCATCCCGCCTCCGCAGATAAAATCCAGCCCTTTGTGTCTGTCTTCATGAAATAAGACGCAAAAAACTTCCCGGAAATAGTGGAGGACCATGAGGAACTGAAAGAAATTAGTATTAGTAAAAAAAAAAAGTACTGGAGAAATTAATGGGACTGAAAGCCAATAAATCCCCATGACCTGATGGCCTATATCCTAGGGTTTTGAAAGAGGTGGCTATAGAGATAGTGGATGCATTGGTTGGAGTATAGGAGTTTCTCTGCAGTGTGACAAGTTTACATAGACAGCTACATTACAAAAGTGGAGATTGGAATTCATAATGAAAAAAGTTGACAGGAAATGCATACAGGCGCAAGATTTTTAATATTTTTATAGACTTTTGTAATTTTACTGACTCCTTTAATGTAGCATTTTATAATGCAAATTAACTATAAAGAACTGTACAAAGGCAAAATACTACGGAAGCTGGAAATCTGAAATTAAAACAGAAAATGCTAGAAACACTCAGCAGGTCAGGCAGCATCTGTTTTTTAAAACTTTTTTTCTACTCTTATCCTGGTAAAAGCAGGCCCTACGCCTGCTTTTACCAGGCGTAAGAATTGTAAGGGTTTTCTGCGGGCGGAGGGTCCCCAAAAAGCGGAACTATCCGCCCACAGAGGCCCTTCTCCAGGGCAGCCGGAGGATCTGTCAAGAGCATTGCCGGTTTTCAGCGCATGCGCTGTGCATGCCTGAAACTGGCATTTCCGATGTCCCTACGGGTGTGTACACAGCGCGTACCCACCCGTAGGGATCGGAATATCCGGCCCAGTGTTACAGGTTTCAGGTTCTGACGAAAGGTCATCGACCTAAAATGTTAACTCTGTTTCTCTCTCCACAGATGTTGCTTGACCTGCTGAGTATTTCCAACATTTTTTGTTTTTATTCTATATTATATAAAGAACAATACTTGACACACTATTTGTTACTTTTTCAAAAGAACAGATTTGCATTGGTTTCAGACTTTAGTTGTGTTTTAATTTTGAAAGCTCTGAGGAAAAGAACGCAGGGAAAGTGTTGCACAGAAAGATTCTGATAAAAGTCTGATCAGAAAGTGGGAGCCCTGCAGTTGTCAACGGCACCATTTAGCTCAGCACCTTTCAAAAAACTGTGTTCCAAGTGCTCTTAACTTTTGTGTGGTCTTATTTTATAATTACCTCATCTCAGCCTTAGTCAAGTAAATTCCCTTAATATATCCTTTATAATTTGGTACAGTAGGGATTCATTTAGCACAGTTCCTAACTGCAGTGTCACTAATTTTCACAGTTAAAGTTTGGTCACTATCATTTGGGCCCTGCAGAAGCAGGACTCCCAAGTGCCGTAATAAGTTACTTCTGCCATCGTGGAGCTGAGCGGAGCAAATGACCAATATGCAGACAGCAGACTGCCAGGATATCCACGATGTGGTCTCCTCTACATTGGGGAGACCAAATGCAGATTGGGTGACCGCTTTGCGGAACACCTCCGTTCAGTCCGTAAGGGTGACCCCGAGCTCCCGGTGGCCTGTCACTTTAATTCTCCGCTCCACTCCCACTCTGACCTCATCATCCTCGGCCTCTTGCATTGTTCCACGGAAGCTCAGCGTAAGCTCGAGGAACAGCACCTCATCTTTCGTTTAGGCACCCTACAGCCCTCTGGACTCAACATCGAGTTCAACAATTTCAGATCATAACCTCGGCCCCTATCACATTTATATTTTTTTATTTTATTTTTTCATCCACCCTTTTGTTTGGCCCTTTTTTTTCCCCTCCCAGAAGCTGGCAGCTGTCCTTCATTCTGCCAGCGCATCTCACACTTCATCTAGCCTCAACCTGTCACATTAACACCTCCTCTTGCCTTGATTATCTCTTAATGTCTCTCAATGTCTCTTAATCTCTCCTGCTTTCTATCCCACCACTGACCTTCCCCTTCGTTCTTTCATCCCCTCCCCCTTTTCCCAGCTTTATACTTGCTTTAAATCTATTTCAGTTCCTGCTTTTTTCCAGTTCTGACGAAAGGTCTTCGACCTGAAACGTTAACTCTGTTTCTCTCTCCACGGATGCTGCCTGGCCTGCTGAGTTTTTCCAACGTTTTCTGTTGTTATGCCAGGATATCCATGTGTTAGGAGATTGTGATATAATAACTGGGCCTGATACACCATCCAACAGGCCTGAGAACACTCATATAAGTAAACTCAGGCTGGTACACTTTCCCTTAGTAGCAGCATGAGCTGACCTCCAAACCGTGCTAGATAGAAACAGGGTGAGTGGGAGGTTTCCTCTATACACTTTGTATAACAGAATTGTAAACCCTTTTATAAAAAAATGGGATTATAGGTTTATGCTTTTGTTAACAAATTGCAGAGAAAAGCTTTCTCTCAAATTTCTTTGAGGAGACATTAGCTTAGAAAGGACAGTTGACAATATGGGGTAGATTTTGATTTAGTACGATAATGTAAAATGGGTGATAGCGAAATCAACAGCCGTGAGCTGTAAAACGTCTGCCGATTCGCTATCACCTGTTTTACACTATCGCACAAAGTCAAAATCTACCCCAATGAGCGAATAAATGCTTAACTTGTCATATGATATTCCTTTTTCTGTTAACCTACTTACTTTAGATGGCAAACTGTAGAATATCATATGAACGCACCGAGGTCACCACCAGTAACCTCTAGGCTATTCTGACTATGCATGGACATGCTTTAATTCATAAATTTTGAGTCTGTGTGGAAAACGGTTTGCTAAATATGATCATAATCCAGAGGTCTTTATTCCAGGATTATTACAAATTATACAACATCCAAAACTGATCCAGCTTTGTCCCTGACTGACCCTGATTAAGGCTACATGCCTGGAATGTCATAACCTGCCTTTTCACAGATGCTGACTGACCTGACTATTCCCAGTATTTTCTGTTTTTATTTCAGATTTCCAGCATTTGCACCTTTTCCTTTTTATTTTACTGTTTGATTTGCTGCCAGTTCTCTTCTAGGAATGCCACCCTTGCAGAAGTTCTGTTCTTCTCTTCATCGTCTCTTTCATGATGTTCACCATTATTATTCCTTTCCTTTCTTGTTTGTGACTCTGTTCAGACCCACTTTTACAGCCATATCTCATAACACCTCCTCCAGACCAAACTCAATCCACATGGATTCCATCTTAAGTTTCATTCTTCCTCTTTCGGATCCACTCATGACCACCATTACTTTCGAGCCATTCTGACTACTGCTCTCGGCACTTCATCCTACCCACCTCTCTACCATGTGGCATTGCATGCACACACTCGACCCTTCTCCTCAGCAGCATCAGCTCATTGTATACTGTAACTTTTTCTGTCCTCAGTTCCACATGATCCTTTGTCTCATCTGACGCTTTAATAAAAAACATTTTTCTTCCTTTCGGACATTAAGAACCAGAAGCATGAGCAATTTATGGATGCTGTCCCAACCCCACTGTGTCCCTCTGCCCCTTCACTTTGTTCTGACTCTCTCCTAACCTTACCCTTGCAGGATTTTCCCCATCCTCTTAGAAATTCTCCTTTCTGACTCTAAATGAATGGTCCTAATCAAAGTTTCATCCTCCTGCACCCTACAACAACAAGTTCTGAGCTCAACATGAAGCTGGACTCTTCTACTGTCTCCGGGCTTTTTTTTCTTCCATCTCCCCAAATCTGACTCCTTCTTCTGTCTGAGGTGATGTGGAGAAAAGTGCAGGCAGGTTGAGTGTGGGCCGGCTGCAGTGCTATGGAGCTGGGAGAAGAGGAGCACTCCTGCTGAAGGGAAAGTTTAAAAAAAACCCTATCCTTCTGATTCTTCAGCGGCCTCCAGCTCCCCTTTAAGGACCATGGTTTAAGCTGCCGTTGAACTAGAAAAACTAGTTGGAGCTTGCACAGCGCGTGCTGCACCTAGTATTTCACGCATTTTGCAGAAGGGTCCTGAAACAGGCGTAGGACCCTTCTTTGCATACTTAAATGGATCCAACGTTGATTTCAGGCAGATGTTAGGGGCGCCTAAAAACAGTGATATATGGCAGTGGCCAGGCCACCAGTGTACATTGGGTGCAAGAGCTCCCGCTCAGAAATTGGTATACATTACGCCAGTTTTACACCCATAAATAGGCAAAATGAATAATAATGTCTACCCCAGTGTGTCCAATTAACTTTAGCCAATGTGGCCCACGCCATGTGCTAGGATGTTGCAGCATGCCCACCATAAAAATTGAGTTTGAAACCCCTGGTCCACGCTGTTCCAATGACACCCCTGGTACACGCTGTTCTAGTGACACCCCTGGTCCACGCTGTTCCAATGACACCCCTGGCCCACGCTGTTCCAGTGACACTCCTGGTCCACGCTGTTCCAGTGACACCCCTGGTCAACGCTGTTCCAGTGACACCCCTGGTCCACACTGTTCCAATGACACCCCTGGTCCACGCTGTTCCAGTGACACTCCTGGTCCATGCTGTACTAATGACACCCCTGGTCCACGCTGTTCCACTGACACCACTGGTCTACACTGTTCCAATTACACCACTGGTCCACGCTGTTCCAGTGAAACCCCTGGTCCACGCTGTTCCAATGACACCCCTGGTCCACGCTGTTCCAGTGAAACCCCGGGTCCACGCTCTTCCAATGACACCCCTGGTCCACACTGTTCCAATGACACCTATGGTCCACGCTGTTCCAATGACACCCTGGTCTACACTGTTCCAATGACACCCCTGGTCTACACTATGCCAATGACACCCCTGGTCGACACTATTCCAATGACACCCCTGGTCTACACTGTTCCAGTGAAACCTCTGGTCCACGCTGTTCCAGTGAAACCCCTGGTCCACGCTGTTCCAATGACACCCCTGGTCCACACTCTTCCAATGACACCCCTGGTCCACGCTGTTCCAATGACACCCCTGGTACACGCTCTTCCAATGACACCCCTGGTCCACACTGTTCCAATGACACCCCTGGTCCACGCTCTTCCAATGACACCCCTGGTCCACACTGTTCCATTGACACCCCTGGTCCACGCTGTTCCAATGACACCCCTGGTCCACGCTCTTCCAATGACACCCCTGGTCCACACTGTTCCATTGACACCCCTGGTCCACACTGTTCCATTGACACCCCTGGTCCACGCTGTTCCAATGACACCCCTGGTCCACGCTGTTCCAGTGCAACCCCTGGTCCACGCTGTTCCAATGACACCCCTGGTCCACACTGTTCCAGTGCAACCCCTGGTCCACGCTGTTCCAGTGACACCCCTCGTCCACACTGTTCCAGTGCAACCCCTGGTCCACGCTGTTCCAATGACACATCTGGTCTACAGTGTTCCAATGCCACACCTGGTCCACGCTGTACCAATGACACCCTTGGTCCACACTCTTCCAATGACACCCCTGGTCCACGCTGTTCCAATGACACCACTGGTCTACACTGTTCCAATGACACCCCTGGTCTACACTGTTCCAATGACACCCCAGGTCCACGCTGTTCCAGTGACACCCCTGGTCCACGCTGTTCCAATGACACCCCTGGTCCACGCTGTTCCAATGACACCCCTGGTCCACGCTGTTCCAATGACACCCCTGGTCCACGCTGTTCCAATGACACCCCTGGTCCACGCTGTTCCAATGACACCCCTGGTCCACGCTGTTCCAATGACACCCCTGGTCCACGCTGTTCCAATGACACCCCTGGTCCACGCTGTTCCAATGACACCCCTGGTCCACGCTGTTCCAATGACACCCCTGGTCCACGCTGTTCCAATGACACCCCTGGTCCACGCTGTTCCAATGACACCCCTGGTCCACGCTGTTCCAATGACACCCCTGGTCCACGCTGTTCCAATGACACCCCTGGTCCACGCTGTTCCAATGACACCCCTGGTCCACGCTGTTCCAATGACACCCCTGGTCCACGCTGTTCCAATGACACCCCTGGTCCACGCAGTTCCAGTGACACCCCTGGTCAACGCTGTTCAATGACAACCTCTGGTCTACACTGTTCCAATGACACCCCTGTTCCGCGCTGTTCTACTGACACCCCTGGTCCACGCTGTTCCAATGGCACCCCTGGTCCAACTGTTTCAGTGACACCCTAGTCTACACTGTTCCAATGACACCCCTGGTCCACGCTGTTCCAATGACGCCCTGCTCCACACTGTTCCAATGACACCCCTGTTCCACGCTGTTCCAATGACACCCCTGGTCCACGCTGTTCTAATGACACCCCTGGTCCACGCTGTTCCAATAACACCCCTGGTCTACACTATTCCAATGACACCCCTGGTCTACACTATTCCAATGACACCCCTGGTCCACGCTGTTCCAATGATACCCCTGGTCCACACTGTTCCAGTGTAACCCCTGGTCCACGCTGTTCCAGTGACACCCCTGGTCCACACTGCTCCAGTGCAACCCCTGGTCCACGCTGTTCCAATGACACCCCTGGTCTACACTGTTCCAATGACACCACTGGTCGACACTGTTCCAATGCCACCCCTGGTCCACGCTGTACCAATGACACCCTTGGTCCACACTCTTCCAATGACACCCCTGTTCCACGCTGTTCCAATGACACCCCTGGTCTACACTGTTCCAATGACACCCCTGGTCCACGCTGTTCCAGTGACACCCCTGGTCCACGCTGTTCCAATGACACCCATGCTCCACGCTGTTTCAATGACACCCCTGGTCCACGCTGTTCCAATGACACCCCTGGTGCACGCTGTTCCAATGACACCCCTGGTCCAGGCTGTTCCAATGACACCCCTGGTCCACGCTGTTCCAATGACACCCCTGGTCCACGCTGTTCCAATGACACCCCTGGTCTACACTGTTCCAATGACACCCCTGTTCCGCGCAGTTCCACTGACAGCCCTGGTCTACACTGTTCCAATGACACCCCTGTTCCGCGCTGTTCCACTGACAACCCTGGTCCACACTGTTCCAATGACACCCCTGGTCCACACTGTTCCAATGACACCCATGGTGCACGCTGTTCCAATGACACCCTAGTCTACACTGTTCCAATGACACCCCTGGTCCACGCTGTTCCAATGACGCCCTGCTCCACACTGTTCCAATGACACCCCTGTTCCACGCTGTTCCAATGACACCCCTGGTCCACGCTGTTCTAATGACACCCCTGGTCCACGCTGTTCCAATAACACCCCTGGTCTACACTGTTCCAATGACACCCCTGGTCCACGCTGTTCCAATGACACCCCTGGTCCACGCTGTTCCAATGACACCCCTGGTCCACGCTGTTCCAATGACACCCCTGGTCCACACTGTTCCAATGACACCCATGGTGCACGGTGTTCCAATGACACCCCTGGTCCAACTGTTTCAGTGACACCCTAGTCTACACTGTTCCAATGACACCCCTGGTCCAAGCTGTTCCAGTGACACCCCTGGTCCAACTGTTCCAGTGACACCCTAGTCTACACTGTTCCAATGACACCCCTGGTCCACGCTGTTCCAATGACACCCCTGGTCCACGCTGTTCCAATGACACCCCTGGTCTACACTGTTCCAATGACACCCCTGTTCCGTGCTGTTCCAATGACACCCCTGGTCCACGCTGTTCCAATGACACCCCTGGTCCACCCTGTTCCAATGACACCCCTGGTCCACGCTGTTCCAATGACACCCCTGGTCCACGCTGTTCCAATGACACCCCTGGTCCACGCTGTTCCAATGACACCCCTGGTCCACGCTGTTCCAATGACACCCCTGGTCCAGGCTGTTATAGTGACACCCCTGGTCCACGCTGTTCCAGTGACACCCCAGGTCCACACTGTTCCAGTGACACCCCTGGTCCACGCTGTTCCAGTGACACCCCTGGTCAACGCTGTTCCAGTGACACCCCTGGTCCACGCTGTTCCAATGACACCCCTGGTCCATGCTGTTCCAATGACAACCCTGGTCTACACTGTTCCAATGACACCCCTGGTCCACGCTGTTCCAATGACACCTCTGGTCCACGCTGTTCCAGTGAGACCCCTGGTCGACACTGTTCCAATGACACCCCTGTTCCGCGCTGTTCCACTGACAACCCTGGTCCACACTGTTCCAATGACACCCATGGTGCACGCTGTTCCAATGACATCCCGGGTCCACGCTGTTACAATGACACCCCTGGTCCACGCTGTTCCAATGACACCCCTGGTCCAACTGTTTCAGTGACACCCTAGTCTACACTGTTCCAATGACACCCCTGGTCCATGCTGTTCCAGTGACACCCCTGGTTCAACTGTTCCAGTGACACCCTAGTCTACACTGTTCCAATGACACCCCTGGTCCACCCTGTTCCAATGACGCCCTGGTCCACACTGTTCCAATGACACCCCTGGTCCACGCTGTTCCAATGAAACCCCTGGTCCACGCTGTTCCAATGACACCCCTGGTCTACACTGTTCCAGTGACACCCTAGTCTACACTGTTCCATTGACACCCCTGGTCCACGCTGTTCCAATGACACCCCTGGTCCACGCTGTTCCAGTGCAACCCCTGGTCCACGCTGTTCCAATGACACCCCTGGTCCACACTGTTCCAGTGCAACCCCTGGTCCACGCTGTTCCAGTGACACCCCTCGTCCACACTGTTCCAGTGCAACCCCTGGTCCACGCTGTTCCAATGACACCCCTGGTCTACAGTGTTCCAATGACACCCCTGGTCGACACTGTTCCAATGCCACACCTGGTTCACGCTGTACCAATGACACCCTTGGTCCACACTCTTCCAATGACACCCCTGGTCCACGCTGTTCCAATGACACCCCTGGTCCACGCTGTTCCAATGACACCCCTGGTCCACGCTGTTCCAATGACACCCCTGGTGCACGCTGTTCCAATGACACCCCTGGTCCAGGCTGTTCCAATGACACCCCTGGTCCACGCTGTTCCAATGACACCCCTGGTCCACGCTGTTCCAATGACACCCCTGATCCACGCTGTTCCAATGACACCCCTGGTCCACGCTGTTCCAATGACACCCCTGGTCCACGCTGTTCCAATGACACCCCTGGTCCACGCAGTTCCAGTGACACCCCTGGTCTACACTGTTCCAATGACACCCCCGTTCCGCGCTGTTCTACTGACACCCCTGGTCCACGCTGTTCCAGTGACACCCCTGGTCCAACTGTTCCAGTGACACCCTAGTCTACACTGTTCCAATGACACCCCTGGTCCACGCTGTTCCAATGACGCCTTGCTCCACACTGTTCCAATGACACCCCTGTTCCACGCTGTTCCAATGACACCCCTGGTCCACGCTGTTCCAGTGACACCCCTGGTCCACACTGTTCCAATGACACCCCTGGTCCACGCTGTTCCAACGACTCCCCTGGTCTACACTGTTCCAATGACACCCCTGGTCCACGCTGTTCCAATGACACCCCTGGTCCACGCTGTTCCAGTGACACCCCTGGTCCACGCTGTTCCAGTGACACCCCTGGTCAACGCTGTTCCAGTGACACCCCTGGTGCACGCTGTTCCAATGACACCCCTGGTCCACGCTGTTCCAATGACAACCCTGGTCTACACTGTTCCAATGACACCCCTGTTCCGCGCTGTTTTACTGACACCCCTGGTCCACGCTGTTCCAGTGAGACCCCTGGTCTACACTGTTCCAATGACACCCCTGGTCGACACTGTTCCAAAGACACCCCTGTTCCACGCTGTTCCAATGACACCCCTGGTCTACACTGTTCCAATGACACCCCTGTTCCGCGCTGTTCCACTGACAACCCTGGTCCACACTGTTCCAATGACACCCATGGTGCACGCTGTTCCAATGACATCCCGGGTCCACGCTGTTACAATGACACCCCTGGTCCACGCTGTTCCAATGACACCCCTGGTCCAACTGTTTCAGTGACACCCTAGTCTACACTGTTCCAATGACACCCCTGGTCCACGCTGTTCCAGTGACACCCCTGGTTCAACTGTTCCAGTGACACCCTAGTCTACACTGTTCCAATGACACCCCTGGTCCACCCTGTTCCAATGACGCCCTGGTCCACACTTTTCCAATGACACCCCTGTTCCACGCTGTTCCAATGACACCCCTGTTCCACGCTGTTCCAATGACACCCCTGGTCCACGCTGTTCCAATAACACCCCTGGTCTACACTGTTCCAATGACACGCTGGTCCACGCTGTTCCAATGACACCTCTGGTCCACGCTGTTCCAGTGAGACCCCTGGTCGACACTGTTCCAATGACACCCCTGTTCCGCGCTGTTCCACTGACAACCCTGGTCCACACTGTTCCAATGACACCCATGGTGCACGCTGTTCCAATGACATCCCGGGTCCACGCTGTTACAATGACACCCCTGGTCCACGCTGTTCCAATGACACCCCTGGTCCAACTGTTTCAGTGACACCCTAGTCTACACTGTTCCAATGACACCCCTGGTCCATGCTGTTCCAGTGACACCCCTGGTTCAACTGTTCCAGTGACACCCTAGTCTACACTGTTCCAATGACACCCCTGGTCCACCCTGTTCCAATGACGCCCTGGTCCACACTGTTCCAATGACACCCCTGGTCCACGCTGTTCCAATGAAACCCCTGGTCCACGCTGTTCCAATGACACCCCTGGTCTACACTGTTCCAGTGACACCCTAGTCTACACTGTTCCATTGACACCCCTGGTCCACGCTGTTCCAATGACACCCCTGGTCCATGCTGTTCCAGTGCAACCCCTGGTCCACGCTGTTCCAATGACACCCCTGGTCCACACTGTTCCAGTGCAACCCCTGGTCCACGCTGTTCCAGTGACACCCCTCGTCCACACTGTTCCAGTGCAACCCCTGGTCCACGCTGTTCCAATGACACCCCTGGTCTACAGTGTTCCAATGACACCCCTGGTCGACACTGTTCCAATGCCACACCTGGTTCACGCTGAACCAATGACACCCTTGGTCAACACTCTTCCAATGACACCCCTGGTCCACGCTGTTCCAATGACACCCCTGGTCCACGCTGTTCCAATGACACCCCTGGTGCACGCTGTTCCAATGACACCCCTGGTCCAGGCTGTTCCAATGACACCCCTGGTCCACGCTGTTCCAATGACACCCCTGGTCCACGCTGTTCCAATGACACCCCTGATCCACGCTGTTCCAATGACACCCCTGGTCCACGCTGTTCCAATGACACCCCTGGTCCACGCTGTTCCAATGACACCCCTGGTCCACGCAGTTCCAGTGACACCCCTGGTCTACACTGTTCCAATGACACCCCCGTTCCGCGCTGTTCTACTGACACCCCTGGTCCACGCTGTTCCAGTGACACCCCTGGTCCAACTGTTCCAGTGACACCCTAGTCTACACTGTTCCAATGACACCCCTGGTCCACGCTGTTCCAATGACGCCCTGCTCCACACTGTTCCAATGACACCCCTGTTCCACGCTGTTCCAATGACACCCCTGGTCCACGCTGTTCCAGTGACACCCCTGGTCCACACTGTTCCAATGACACCCCTGGTCCACGCTGTTCCAGTGACACCCCTGGTCCACGCTGTTCCAGTGACACCCCTGGTCAACGCTGTTCCAGTGACACCCCTGGTCCATGCTGTTCCAATGACACCCCTGGTCCACGCTGTTCCAGTGACACCCCTGGTCAACGCTGTTCCAATGACACCCCTGGTCCATGCTGTTCCAATGACAACCCTGGTCTACACTGTTCCAATGACACCCCTGTTCCGCGCTGTTTTACTGCCACCCCTGGTCCACGCTGTTCCAGTGAGACCCCTGGTCTACACTGTTCCAATGACACCCCTGGTCGACACTGTTCCAAAGACACCCCTGTTCCACGCTGTTCCAATGACACCCCTGGTCCACGCTGTTCCAATGACACACCTGGTCTACACTGTTCCAATGACACCCCTGTTCCGCGCTGTTCCACTGACAACCCTGGTCCACACTGTTCCAATGACACCCATGGTGCACGGTGTTCCAATGACATCCCGGGTCCACGCTGTTACAATGACACCCCTGGTCCACGCTGTTCCAATGACACCCCTGGTCCAACTGTTTCAGTGACACCCTAGTCTACACTGTTCCAATGACACCCCTGGTCCACGCTGTTCCAGTGACACCCCTGGTTCAACTGTTCCAGTGACACCCTAGTCTACACTGTTCCAATGACACCCCTGGTCCACCCTGTTCCAATGACGCCCTGGTCCACACTTTTCCAATGACACCCCTGTTCCACGCTGTTCCAATGACACCCCTGTTCCACGCTGTTCCAATGACACCCCTGGTCCACGCTGTTCCAATAACACCCCTGGTCTACACTGTTCCAATGACACGCTGGTCCACGCTGTTCCAATGACACCCCTGGTCCACGCTGTTCCAATGACACCCCTGGTCCACGCTGTTCCAATGACACCCCTGGTCCACGCTGTTCCAATGAAACCCCTGGTCTACACTGTTCCAGTGACACCCTAGTCTACACTGTTCCATTGACACCCCTGGTCCACGCTGTTCCAATGACACCCCTGGTCCATGCTGTTCCAGTGCAACCCCTGGTCCACGCTGTTCCAATGACACCCCTGGTCCACACTGTTCCAGTGCAACCCCTGGTCCACGCTGTTCCAGTGACACCCCTCGTCCACACTGTTCCAGTGCAACCCCTGGTCCACGCTGTTCCAATGACACCCCTGGTCTACAGTGTTCCAATGACACCCCTGGTCTACAGTGTTCCAATGACACCCCTGGTCTACAGTGTTCCAATGATACCCTTGGTCCACACTCTTCCAATGACACCCCTGGTCCACGCTGTTCCAATGACACCCCTGGTGCACGCTGTTCCAATGACACCCCTGGTCCAGGCTGTTCCAGTGACACCCTAGTCGACACTGTTCCAATGACACCCCTGGTCCACGCTGTTCCAATGACGCCCTGCTCCACACTGTTCCAATGACACCCCTGGTCCACGCTGTTCCAATGACACCCCTGTTCCACGCTGTTCCAATGACACCCCTGGTCCACGCTGTTCTAATGACACCCCTGGTCCACGCTGTTCCAATAACACCCCTGGTCTACACTATTCCAATGACACCCCTGGTCCACGCTGTTCCAGTGACACCTCTGTTCCACGCTGTTCCAATGTCACCCCTGGTCTACACTGTTCCAGTGAAACCCCTGGTCCACGCTGTTCCAGTGAAACCCCTGGTCCACGCTGTTCCAATGACACCCCTGGTCCACGCTGTTCCAATAACACCCCTGGTCTACACTATTCCAATGACACCCCTGGTCTACACTATTCCAATGACACCCCTGGTCCACGCTGTTCCAGTGACACCTCTGTTCCACGCTGTTCCAATGACACCCCTGGTCTACACTGTTCCAGTGAAACCCCTGGTCCACGCTGTTCCAGTGAAACCCCTGTTCCACGCTGTTCCAATGACACCCCTGGTCCACGCTGTTCCAATAACACCCCTGGTCTACACTATTCCAATGACACCCCTGGTCTACACTATTACAATGACACCCCTGGTCCACGCTGTTCCAGTGACACCTCTGTTCCACGCTGTTCCAATGACACCCCTGGTCTACACTGTTCCAGTGAAACCCCTGGTCCACGCTGTTCCAATGACACCCCTGGTCCACGCTGTTCCAATTACACCCCTGGTCCACGAACTTCCAATGACACCCCTGGTCCACGCTGTTCCAGTGACACCTCTGTTCCACGCTGTTCCAATGACACCCCTGGTCCACACTGTTCCAGTGCAACCCCTGGTGTACGCTGTTCCAGTGACACCCCTGGTCCACACTGTTCCAGTGCAACCCCTGGTCCACGCTGTTCCAATGACACCCCTGGTCTACACTGTTCCAATGACACCACTGGTCGACACTGTTCCAATGCCACCCCTGGTCCACGCTGTACCAATGACACTCTTGGTCCACACTCTTCCAATGACACCCCTGGTCCACGCTGTTCCAATGACACCCCTGGTCTACACTGTTCCAATGACACCCCTGGTCTACACTGTTCCAATGACACCCCTGGTCCACGCTGTTCCAGTGTCACCCCTGGTCCACGCTGTTCCAGTGACACCTCTGTTCCACGCTGTTCCAATGACACCCCTGGTCTGCACTGTTCCAGTGAAACCCCTGGTCCACGCTGTTCCAATGACACCCCTGGTCCACGCTGTTCCAATTACACCCCTGGTCCACGAACTTCCAATGACACCCCTGGTCCACACTGTTCCAATGACACCCCTGGTCCACGCTGTTCCAATGACACCCCTGGTCCACGCACTTCCAATGACACCCCTGGTCCACACTGTTCCAATGACACCCGTGGTCCACGCTCTTCCAATGACACCCCTGGTCCACACTGTTCCATTGACACCCCTGGTGCACGCTGTTCCAATGACACCCCTGGTCCACGCTCTTCCAATGACACCCCTGGTCCACACTGTTCCATTGACACCCCTGGTCCACGCTGTGCCAATGACACCCCTGGTCCACGCTGTTCCAGTGCAACCCCTGGTGTACGCTGTTCCAGTGACACCCCTGGTCCACACTGTTCCAGTGCAACCCCTGGTCCACGCTGTTCCAATGACACCCCTGGTCTACACTGTTCCAATGACACCACTGGTCGACACTGTTCCAATGCCACCCCTGGTCCACGCTGTACCAATGACACTCTTGGTCCACACTCTTCCAATGACACCCCTGGTCCACGCTGTTCCAATGACACCCCTGGTCTACACTGTTCCAATGACACCCATGGTCTACACTGTTCCAATGACACCCCTGGTCCACGCTGTTCCAGTGACACCCCTGGTCCACGCTGTTCCAATGACACCCATGGTCCACGCTGTTCCAATGAAACCCCTGGTCCACGCTGTTCCAATGACACCCCTGGTGCACGCTGTTCCAATGACACCCCTGGTCCAGGCTGTTCCAATGACACCCCTGGTCCACGCTGTTCCAATGACACCCCTGGTCCACGCTGTTCCAATGTCACCCCTGGTCCACGCTGTTCCAATGACACCCCTGGTCTACACTGTTCCAATGACACCCCTGTTCCGCGCTGTTCCACTGACAACCCTGGTCCACACTGTTCCAATGACACCCCTGGTCCACACTGTTCCAATGACACCCATGGTGCACGCTGTTCCAATGACATCCCGGGTCCACGCTGTTCCAATGACACCCCTGGTCCACGCTGTTCCAATGACACCCCTGGTCCAACTGTTTCAGTGACACCCTAGTCTACACTGTTCCAATGACACCCCTGGTCCACGCTGTTCCAGTGACACCCCTGGTCCAACTGTTCCAGTGACACCCTAGTCTACACTGTTCCAATGACACCCCTGGTCCACGCTGTTCCAATGACGCCCTGCTCCACACTGTTCCAATGACACCCCTGTTCCACGCTGTTCCAATGACACCCCTGGTCCACGCTGTTCGAATGACACCCCTGGTCCACGCTGTTCCAATAACACCCCTGGTCTACACTGTTCCAATGACACCCCTGGTCCACGCTGTTCCAATGACACCCCTGGTCCACGCTGTTCCAATGACACCCCTGGTCTACACTGTTCCAGTGACACCCTAGTCTACACTCTTCCATTGACACCCCTGGTCCATGCTGTTCCAATGACACCCCTGTTCTACGCTGTTCCAGTAACACCCCTGGTCCACGCTGTTACAGTGACACCCCTGGTCCACGCTGTTCCAATGAGAACCCTGGTCTGCGCTGTTCCAATGAGCACCCTGGTCTACGCTGTTCCAGTGACACCCCTGGTCCACGCTGTTCCAATGACACCCCTGGTCTACGCTGTTGCAATGACACCCCTGGTCCACGCTGTTCCAATGACACCCCTGGTCCACGCTGTTCCAATGACACCCCTGGTCTACGCTGTTCCAATGACACCCCTGGTCCACGCTGTTCCAATGACACCCCTGGTCCACGCTGTTCCAATGACACCCCTGGTCCACGCTGTTCCAATGACACCCCTGGTCCACGCTGTTCCAATGACACCCCTGGTCCACGCTGTTCCAATGACACCCCTTGTCCACGCTGTTCCAATGACACCCCTGGTCCACGCTGTTCCAATGACACCCCTGGTCCACGCTGTTCCAATGACACCCCTGGTCAACGCTGTTCCAATGACAACCCTGGTCTACACTGTTCGAATGACACCCCTGTTCCGAGCTGATGTACTGACACCCCTGGTCCACGCTGTTCCAGTGAGACCCCTGGTCTACACTGTTCCAATGACACCCCTGGTCTACACTGTTCCAATGACACCCCTGTTCCACGCTGTTCCAATGACACCCCTGGTCCACGCTGTTCCAATGATACCCCTGTTCCGCGCTGTTCCACTGACAACCCTGGTCCACACTGTTCCAATGACACCCCTGGTCCACACTGTTCCAATGACACCCATGGTGCACGCTGTTCCAATGACATCCCGGGTCCACGCTGTTCCAATGACACCCCTGGTCCACGCTGTTCCAATGACACCCCTGGTCCAACTGTTTCAGTGACACCCTAGTCTACACTGTTCCAATGACACCCCTGGTCCACGCTGTTCCAGTGACACCCCTGGTCCAACTGTTCCAGTGACACCCCTGGTCCAACTGTTCCAGTGACACCCTAGTCTACACTGTTCCAATAACACCCCTGGTCCACGCTGTTCCAATGACGCCCTGCTCCACACTGTTCCAATGACACCCCTGTTCCACGCTGTTCCAATGACACCCCTGGTCCACGCTGTTCTAATGAAACCCCTGGTCCACGCTGTTCCAATAACACCCCTGGTCTACACTGTTCCAATGACACCCCTGGTCCACGCTGTTCCAATGACACCCCTGGTCCACGCTGTTCCAATGACACCCCTGGTCCACGCTGTTCCAATGACACCCATGGTCTACACTGTTCCAGTGATACCCTAGTCTACACTGTTCCATTGACACCCCTGGTCCATGCTGTTCCAATGACACCCCTGTTCTACGCTGTTCCAGTAACACCCCTGGTCCACGCTGTTACAGTGACACCCCTGGCCCACGCTGTTCCAATGAGAACCCTGGTCTACGCTGTTCCAATGAGCACCCTGGTCTACGCTGTTCCAGTGACACCCCTGGTCCACGCTGTTCCAATAACACCTCTGGTCCACGCTGTACCAATGACACCCCTGGTCTATACTGTTCCAGTGAAACCCCTGGTCCACGCTGTTCCAATGACACCTCTGGTCCACGCTGTTCCAATGACACCCCTGGTCTACACTGTTCCAATGACACCCCTGGTCCACACTGTTCCAATGACACCCCTGGTCTACACTGTTCCAATGACACCGCTGGTCCACACTGTTCCAATGACACCCCTGGTCTACACTGTTCCAATGACACCCCTGGTCCACACTGTTCCAATGACACCCCTGGTCTACACTGTTCCAATGACACCCCTGGTCCACACTGTACCGATGACACCGCTGGTCTACACTGTTCCAATGACACCTCTGGTCCACACTGTTCCAATGATACCCCTGTTCCGCGCTGTTCCACTGACAACCCTGGTCCACACTGTTCCAATGACACCCCTGGTCCACACTGTTCCAATGACACCCATGGTGCACGCTGTTCCAATGACATCCCGGGTCCACGCTGTTCCAATGACACCCCTGGTCCACGCTGTTCCAATGACACCCCTGGTCCAACTGTTTCAGTGACACCCAAGTCTACACTGTTCCAATGACACCCCTGGTCCACGCTGTTCCAATGACGCCCTGCTCCACGCTGTTCCAATGACACCCCTGTTCCACGCTGTTCCAATGACACCCCTGGTCCACGCTGTTCTAATGACACCCCTGGTCCACGCTGTTCCAATAACACCCCTGGTCTACACTGTTGCAATGACACCCCTGGTCCACGCTGTTCCAATGACACCCCTGGTCCACGCTGTTCCAATGACACCCCTGGTCCACGCTGTTCCAATGACACCCATGGTCTACACTGTTCCAGTGACACCCTAGTCTACACTGTTCCATTGACACCCCTGGTCCATGCTGTTCCAATGACACCCCTGTTCTACGCTGTTCCAGTAACACCCCTGGTCCACGCTGTTACAGTGACACCCTTGGTCCACGCTGTTCAAATGACACCCCTGGTCTACGCTGTTCCAGTGACTTCCCTGGTCCACGCTGTTCCAATAACACCTCTGGTCCACGCTGTACCAATGACACCCCTGGTCTATACTGTTCCAGTGAAACCCCTGGTCCATGCTGTTCCAATGACACCTCTGGTCCACGCTGTTCCAATGACACCCCTGGTCTACACTGTTCCAATGACACCCCTGGTCCACACTGTTCCAATGACACCCCTGGTCTACACTGTTCCAATGACACCCCTGGTCCACACTGTTCCAATGACACCCCTGGTCTACACTGTTCCAATGACACCCCTGGTCCACACTGTACCGATGACACCGCTGGTCTACACTGTTCCAATGACACCTCTGGTCCACACTGTTCCAATGACACCCCTGGTCCACGCTGTTCCAATGACACCCCTGGTCCACGCTGTTCCAAAGACACCCCGTTCCACGCTGTTCCAATGACACCCCTGGTCCACACTGTTCCAATGACACCCCTGGTCCAGGCTGTTCCAATGACACCCCTGGTCCACGCTGTTCCAATGACACCCCTGGTCCACGCTGTTCCAATGACACCCCTCGTCTACACTGTTCCAATGACACCCCTGGTCTGCACTGTTCCAATGACACCCCTGGTGCACGCTGTTCCAATGACACCCCTGGTCTACACTGTTCCAATGACACCCCTGGTCCACGCTGTTCCAATGACACCCCTGGTCTACACTGTTCCAATGACACCCCTGGTCCACACTGTTCCAATGACACCCCTGGTCTGCACTGTTCCAATGACACCCCTGGCCCACGCTGTTCCAATGACACCCCTGGTCCACGGTGTTCCAATGACACCCCTGGTCCACGGTGTTCCAATGACACCCCTGGTCCACGGTGTTCCAATGACACCCCTGGTCCACGCTGTTCCAATGACACCCCTGGTCTACACTGTTCCAATGACACCCCTGGTCTACACTGTTCCAGTGACACCCTTGGTCCACGCTGTTCAAATGACACCCCTGGTCCACGCTGTTCCAATGACAACCCTGGTGCACGCTGTTCCAATGACACCCCTGGTCCACGCTGTTCAAATGACACCCCTGGTCCACGCTGTTCCAATGACACCCTTGGTCCACGCTGTTCAAATGACACCCCTGGTCCAGGCTGTTCCAATGACACCCCTGGTCTACACTGTTCCAATGACACCCCTGGTCCACACTGTTCCAATGACACCCCTGGTCTACACTGTTCCAATGACACCCCTGGTCCACGCTGTTCCAATGACACCCCTGGTCCACGCTGTTCCAATGACAACCCTGGTCCACGCTGTTCCAATGACACCCCTGGTCAACACGCGTCCAATGATGCCCTGGTCCACACTGTTCCAATGACACCCCTGGTCCACGCTGTTCCAGTGACACCCCTGGTCCACACTGTTCCAATGACACGCCTGGTCCAACTGTTCCAGTGACACCCTGGTCTACACTGTTCAATGACACCCCTGGTCCACGCTGTTCCAGTGACACCCCTGGTCCACGCTGTTCCAGTGACACCCCTGTTCTACGCTGTTCCAATGACACCCCTGGTCCACGCTGTTCCAGTGACACCCTGGTCCACGCTGTTCCAGTGACACCCCTGTTCTACGCTGTTCCAATGACACCCCTGGTCCACGCTGTTCCAATGATTCCCCTGGTCCACGCTGTTCCAATGACACCCCTGGTCCACGCTGTTCCAATGACACCCCTGGTCCACGCTGTTCCAATGACACCCCTGTTCCATTGACACCCCTGGTCTACGCTGTTCCAATGACTCCCCTGGTCCACGGTGTTCCAATGACTCCCCTGGTCCACGCTGTTCCATTGACACCCCTGGTCCACGCTGTTCCAATGACACCCCTGGTCCACGCTGTTCCAATGACACCCCTGGTCCACGCTGTTCCAATGACACCCCTGTTCCATTGACACCCCTGGTCTATGCTGTTCCAATGACACCCCTGGTCCACGCTGTTCCATTGACACCCCTGGTCCACGCTGTTCCAATGACACCCCTGGTCCACGCTGTTTCAATGACATCCCTGGTCCACGCTGTTCCAATGACACCCCTGGTCCACACTGTTCCAGTGACACCCCTGTTCTACACTGTTCCAATGACACCCCTGGTCCACGCTGTTCCAGTGACACCCCTGGTCCACGCCGTTCCAATGACACCCCTGGTCCACGCTGTCTCCAATGACACACCTGGTCCATGCTGTTCCAGTGACACCCCTGGTCCACGCCGTTCCAATGACATCCCTGGTCCAGGCTGTTCCAGTGACACCCCTGGTCCACGCTGTTCCAGTGACACCCCTGGTCCAGGCTGTTCCAGTGACACCCCTGGTCCAGGCTGTTCCAGTGACACCCCTGGTCCACGCTGTTCCAGTGACACCTCTGGTCCACGCTGTTCCAATGACACCCCTGGTCCACGCTGTTCCAGTGACACCCCTGGTCCACGCTGTTCCAGTGACACCCCTGGCCCACACTGTTCCAATGACACCCCTGGTCCACGCTGTTCCAGTGACACCCCTGGTCCATGCTGTTCCAGTGACACCTCTGGTCCACGCTGTTCCAATGACACCCCTGGTCTACACTGTTCGAATGACACCCCTGTTTCACGCTGTTCCAATGACACCCCTGTTCCACGCTGTTCCAATGACACCCCTGTTCCACGCTGTTCCAATTACACCCCTGGTCTACACTGTTCCAATGACACCCCTGGTCCACCTTGTTCCAATGACTCCCCTGGTCTACACTGTTCCAGTGACACCCCTGTTCCACGCTGTTCCAGTGACACCCGTGTTCTACGCTGTTCCAATGACACCCCTGGTCCACGCTGTTCGAATGACTCCCCTGGTCCACGCTGTTCCAATGACACCCCTGTTCCACGCTGTTCCAATGACACCCCTGGTCCACGCTGTTCCAATGACACCCCTGTTCCATTGACAACCCTGGTCCACGCTGTTCCAATGACACCCCTGGTCCACGCTGTTCCAATGACACCCCTGGTCCACGCTGTTCCAATGACATCCCTGGTCCACACTGTTCCAGTGACACCCCTGGTCTACACTGTTCGAATGACACCCCTGTTCCACGCTGTTCCAATGACACCCCTGTTTAACGCTGTTCCAATGACACCCCTGGTCCACGCTGTTCCAATTACACCCCTGGTCTACACTGTTCAATGACAACCCTGGTCCACGCTGTTCCAGTGACACCCCTGTTCTACACTGTTCCAGTGACACCCCTGGTCCACGCCGTTCCAATGACACCCCTGTTCCACGCTGTCTCCAATGACACCCCTGGTCCACGCTGTTCCAATGACAACCCTGGTCCACGCTGTTCCAGTGACACCCCTGGTCCACGCCGTTCCAATGACACCCCTGGTCCAGGCTGTTCCAGTGACACCCCTGGTCCACGCTGTTCCAGTGACACCCCTGGTCCATGCTGTTCCAGTGAAACCCCTGGTCCACGCTGTTCCAATGACACCCCTGGTCCACGCTGTTCCAGTGACACCCCTGGTCCACGCCGTTCCAATGACACCCCTGGTCCAGGCTGTTCCAGTGACACCCCTGGTCCACGCTGTTCCAGTGACACCCCTGGTCCACGCTGTTCCAGTGACACCTCTGGTCCACGCTGTTCCAATGACACCCCTGGTCCACGCTGTTCCAGTGACACCCCTGGTCCACACTGTTCCAGTGACACCCCTGTTCTACACTGTTCCAATGACACCCCTGGTCCACGCTGTTCCAGTGACACCCCTGGTCCACGCCGTTCCAATGACACCCCTGGTCCACGCTGTTCCAATGACACCCCAGGTCCACGCTGTTCCAGTGACACCCCTGGTCCACGCCGTTCCAATGACACCCCTGGTCCAGGCTGTTCCAGTGACACCCCTGGTCCAGGCTGTTCCAGTGACACCCCTGGTCCAGGCTGTTCCAGTGACACCCCTGGTCCACGCTGTTCCAGTGACACCCCTGGTCCACGCTGTTCCAATGACACCCCTGGTCCACGCTGTTCCAATGACACCCCTGGTCCATGCTGTTCCAATGACACCCCTGGTGCACGCTGTTCCAATGACACCCCTGGTCCACGCTGTTCCAGTGACACCCCTGGTCCACGCCGTTCCAATAACACCCCTGGTCCAGGCTGTTCCAGTGACACCCCTGGTCCACGCTGTTCCAATGACAACCCTGGTCCACACTGTTCCAATGACACCCCTGGTCCACGCTGTTCCAGTGACACCCCTGGTCCACACTGTTCCAATGACACGCCTGGTCCACGCTGTTCCAGTGACACCCCTGGTCTACACTGTTCAATGACACCCCTGGTCCACACTGTTCCAGTGACACCCCTGGTCCACGCTGTTCCAGTGACACCCCTGGTCCACACTGTTCCAGTGACACCCCTGGTCCACACTGTTCCAGTGACACCCCTGGTCTACACTGTTCGAATGACACCCCTGTTCCACGCTGTTCCAATGACACCCCTGTTCCACGCTGTTCCAATGACACCCCTGGTCCACGCTGTTCCAATTACACCCCTGGTCTACACTGTTCAATGACATCCCTGGTCCACGCTGTTCCAATGACTCCCCTGGTCCATGCTGTTCCAGTGACACCCCTGTTCTACACTGTTCCAGTGACACCCCTGGTCCACGCTGTTCCAGTGATACCCCTGTTCTACACTGTTCCAATGACACCCCTGGTCCACGCTGTTCCTGTGACACCCCTGGTCCACGCCGTTCCAATGACACCCCTGTTCCACGCTGTCTCCAATGACACCCCTGGTCCACGCTGTTCCAATGACAACCCTGGTCTACACTGTTCCAATGACGCCCCTGTTCCACGCTGTTCCAATGACACCCCTGGTCCACGCTGTTCCAGTGACACCCCTGGTCTACACTGTTCCAATGACACCCCTGGTCCACACTGTTCCAATGACACCCATGGTGCACGCTGTTCCAATGACATCCCGGGTCCACGCTGTTCCAGTGACACCCCTGGTCCACGCTGTTCCAGTGACACCCCTGTTCTACGCTGTTCCAATGACACCCCTGGTCCACGCTGTTCCAATGACTCCCCTGGTCCACGCTGTTCCAATGACACCCCTGGTCCACGCTGTTCCAATGACACCCCTGGTCCAGGCTGTTCCAGTGACACCCCTGGTCCACGCTGTTCCAGTGACACCCCTGGTCCACGCTGTTCCAATGACAACCCTGGTCCACGCTGTTCCAATGACACCCCTGGTCAATACGTGTCCAATGATGCCCTGGTCCACACTGTTCCAATGACACCCCTGGTCCAGGCTGTTCCAGTGACACCCCTGGTCCACGCTGTTCCAGTGACACCCCTGGTCCACGCCGTTCCAATGACACCCCTGGTCCAGGCTGTTCCAGTGACACCCCTGGTCCACGCTGTTCCAGTGACACCCCTGGTCCATGCTGTTCCAGTGACACCCCTGGTCCACGCTGTTCCAGTGACACCTCTGGTCCACGCTGTTCCAACGACACCCCTGGTCCACGCTGTTCCAGTGACACCCCCTGGTCCACGCTGTTCCAGTGACACCCCTGGCCCACACTGTTCCAATGACACCCCTGGTCCACGCAGTTCCAATGACACCCCTGGTCCACGCTGTTCCAATGACACCCCTGGTCCACGCTGTTCCAATGACACCCCTGGTCCACGCTGTTCCAGTGAGACCCCTGGTCCACACTGTTCCAATGACACCCCTGGTCTACACTGTTCGAATGACACCCCTGTTCCACGCTGTTCCAATGACACCCCTGGTCCACGCTGTTGCAATGACACCCCTGGTCTACACTGTTCCAGTGACACCCCTGGTCCACGATGTTCCACTGACAACCCTGGTCTACACTGTTCCAATGACACCCCTGTTCCGCGCTGTTCCACTGACAACCTTGGTCTACACTGTTCCAATGACGCCCCTGTTCCACGCTGTTCCAATGACACCCCTGGTCCACGCTGTTCCAGTGACACCCCTGGTCTACACTGTTCCAATGACACCCCTGGTCCACACTGATCCAATGACACCCATGGTGCACGCTGTTCCAATGACATCCCGGGTCCACGCTGTTCCAGTGACACCCCTGGTCCACGCTGTTCCAGTGACACCCCTGTTCTACGCTGTTCCAATGACACCCCTGGTCCACGCTGTTCCAATGACTCCCCTGGTCCACGCTGTTCCAATGACACCCCTGGTCCACGCTGTTCCAATGACACCCCTGGTCCAGGCTGTTCCAGTGACACCCCTGGTCCACGCTGTTCCAGTGACACCCCTGGTCCACGCTGTTCCAATGACAACCCTGGTCCACGCTGTTCCAATGACACCCCTGGTCAACACGCGTCCAATGATGCCCTGGTCCACACTGTTCCAATGACACCCCTGGTCCACGCTGTTCCAGTGGCACCCCTGGTCCACACTGTTCCAATAACACGCCTGGTCCAACTGTTCCAGTGACACCCTGGTCTACACTGTTCAATGACACCCCTGGTCCACGCTGTTCCAGTGACATCCCGGGTCCACGCTGTTCCAGTGACACCCCTGTTCTACGCTGTTCCAATGACACCCCTGGTCCACGCTGTTCCAATGACTCCCCTGGTCCACGCTGTTCCAATGACACCCCTGGTCCACGCTGTTCCAATGACAACCCTGGTCCACGCTGTTCCAGTGACACCCCTGGTCCACGCCGTTCCAATGACACCCCTGGTCCAGGCTGTTCCAGTGACACCCCTGGTCCACGCTGTTCCAGTGACACCCCTGGTCCACGCTGTTCCAATGACAACCCTGGTCCACGCTGTTCCAATGACACCCCTGGTCCACACTGTTCCAATGACACCCCTGGTCCACACTGTTCCAGTGACACCCCTGGTCCAACTGTTCCAGTGACACCCCTGGTCCACACTGTTCCAGTGACACCCCTGGTCCACGCTGTTCCAGTGACACCCCTGTTCTACGCTGTTCCAATGACACCCCTGGTCCACGCTGTTCCAATGACTCCCCTGGTCCACGCTGTTCCAATGACACCCCTGGTCCACGCTGTTCCAATGACACCCCTGGTCCACGCTGTTCCAATGACACCCCTGTTCCATTGACACCCCTGGTCCACGCTGTTCCAATGACATCCCTGGTCCACGCTGTTCCAATGACACCCCTGGTCCACACTGTTCCAGTGACACCCCTGTTCTACACTGTTCCAATGACACCCCTGGTCCACGCTGTTCCAGTGACACCCCTGGTCCACGCCGTTCCAATGACACCCCTGGTCCACGCTGTCTCCAATGACACCCCAGGTCCACGCTGTTCCAGTGACACCCCTGGTCCACGCCGTTCCAATGACACCCCTGGTCCAGGCTGTTCCAGTGACACCCCTGGTCCACGCTGTTCCAGTGACACCCCTGGTCCAGGCTGTTGCAGTGACACCCCTGGTCCAGGCTGTTCCAGTGACACCCCTGGTCCAGGCTGTTCCAGTGACACCCCTGGTCCACGCCGTTCCAATGACACCCCTGGTCCAGGCTGTTCCAGTGACACCCCTGGTCCACGCTGTTCCAGTGACACCCCTGGTCCAGGCTGTTGCAGTGACACCCCTGGTCCACGCTGTTCCAGTGACACCCCTGGTCCACGCCGTTCCAATGACACCCCTGGTCCAGGCTGTTCCAGTGACACCCCTGGTCCACGCTGTTCCAGTGACACCCCTGGTCCAGGCTGTTGCAGTGACACCCCTGGTCCAGGCTGTTCCAGTGACACCCCTGTTCCACGCTGTTCCAGTGACACCTCTGGTCCACGCTGTTCCAATGACACCCCTGGTCCATGCTGTTCCAATGACACCCCTGGTGCACGCTGTTCCAATGACACCCCTGGTCCACGCTGTTCCAGTGACACCCCTGGTCCACGCCGTTCCAATGACACCCCTGGTCCAGGCTGTTCCAGTGACACCCCTGGTCCACGCTGTTCCAGTGACACCCCTGGTCCACGCTGTTCCAATGACAACCCTGGTCCACGCTGTTCCAATGACACCCCTGGTCAACACGCGTCCAATGATGCCCTGGTCCACACTGTTCCAATGACACCCCTGGTCCACGCTGTTCCAGTGACACCCCTGGTCCACACTGTTCCAATGACACGCCTGGTCCAACTGTTCCAGTGACACCCTGGTCTACACTGTTCGAATGACACCCCTGTTCCACGCTGTTCCAATGACACCCCTGTTCCACGCTGTTCCAATGACACCCCTGGTCCACGCTGTTCCAATTACACCCCTGGTCTACACTGTTCAATGACAACCCTGGTCCACGCTGATCCAATGACTCCCCTGGTCCATGCTGTTCCAGTGACACCCCTGTTCTACACTGTTCCAGTGACACCCCTGGTCCACGCTGTTCCAGTGATACCCCTGTTCTACACTGTTCCAATGACACCCCTGGTCCACGCTGTTCCTGTGACACCCCTGGTCCACGCTGTTCCAATGACAACCCTGGTCCACGCTGTTCCAATGACACCCCTGGTCAACACGCGTCCAATGATGCCCTGGTCCACACTGTTCCAATGACACCCCTGGTCCACGCTGTTCCAGTGACACCCCTGGTCCACACTGTTCCAATGACACGCCTGGTCCAACTGTTCCGGTGACACCCTGGTCTACACTGTTCAGTGACACCCCTGGTCCACGCTGTTCCAGTGACACCCCTGGTCCACACTGTTCCAATGACACCCCTGGTCCACGCTGTTCCAATGACAACCCTGGTCCACGCTGTTCCAGTGACACCCCTGGTCCACGCCGTTCCAATGACACCCCTGGTCCATGCTGTTCCAGTGACACCCCTGGTCCACGCTGTTCCAGTGACACCTCTGGTCCACGCTGTTCCAATGACACCCCTGGTCCACGCTGTTCCAGTGACACCCCTGGTCCACGCTGTTCCAGTGACACCCCTGGTCCACGCTGTTCCAATGACACCCCTGGTCCACGCAGTTCCAATGACACCCCTGGTCCACGCTGTTCCAATGACACCCCTGGTCCACGCTGTTCCAATGACACCCCTGGTCCACGCTGTTCCAGTGAGACCCCTGGTCCACGCTGTTCCAATGACACCCCTGGTCTACACTGTTCGAATGACACCCCTGTTCCACGCTGTTCCAATGACACCCCTGGTCCACGCTGTTGCAATGACACCCCTGGTCTACACTGTTCCAGTGACACCCCTGGTCCACGATGTTCCACTGACAACCCTGGTCTACACTGTTCCAATGACACCCCTGTTCCACGCTGTTCCACTGACAACCTTGGTCTACACTGTTCCAATGACGCCCCTGTTCCACGCTGTTCCAATGACACCCCTGGTCCACGCTGTTCCAGTGACACCCCTGGTCTACACTGTTCCAATGACACCCCTGGTCCACACTGTTCCAATGACACCCCTGGTCCACGCTGTTCCAGTGACACCCCTGGTCCACGCTGTTCCAGTGACACCCCTGTTCTACGCTGTTCCAATGACACCCCTGGTCCACGCTGTTCCAATGACTCCCCTGGTCCACGCTGTTCCAATGACACCCCTGGTCCAGGCTGTTCCAGTGACACCCTTGGTCCATGCTGTTCCAGTGACACCCCTGGTCCACGCTGTTCCAGTGACACCCCTGGTCCACGCTGTTCCAATGACATCCCGGGTCCACGCTGTTCCAGTGACACCCCTGGTCCACGCTGTTCCAGTGACACCCCTGTTCTACGCTGTTCCAATGACACCCCTGGTCCACGCTGTTCCAATGACTCCCCTGGTCCACGCTGTTCCAATGACACCCCTGGTCCACGCCGTTCCAATGACACCCCTGGTCCAGGCTGTTCCAGTGACACCCCTGGTCCACGCTGTTCCAGTGACACCCCTGGTCCACGCTGTTCCAGTGCAACCCCTGGTCCACGCTGTTCCAATGACAACCCTGGTCCACGCTGTTCCAATGACACCCCTGGTCAACACGCGTCCAATGATGCCCTGGTCCACACTGTTCCAATGACACCCCTGGTCCACACTGTTCCAATGACACGCCTGGTCAACACGCGTCCAATGATGCCCTGGTCCACGCTGTTCCAGTGACACCCCTGGTCCAACTGTTCCAGTGACACCCTGGTCTACACTGTTCAATGACACCCCTGGTCCACGCTGTTCCAGTGACACCCCTGGTCCACACTGTTCCAGTGACACCCCTGGTCCACGCTGTTCCAGTGACACCCCTGTTCTACGCTGTTCCAATGACACCCCTGGTCCACGCTGTTCCAATGACTCCCCTGGTCCACGCTGTTCCAATGACACCCCTGGTCCACGCTGTTCCAATGACACCCCTGGTCCACGCTGTTCCAATGACACCCCTGTTCCATTGACACCCCTGGTCCACGCTGTTCCAATGACATCCCTGGTCCACGCTGTTCCAATGACACCCCTGGTCCACACTGTTCCAGTGACACCCCTGTTCTACACTGTTCCAATGACACCCCTGGTCCACGCTGTTCCAGTGACACCCCTGGTCCACGCCGTTCCAATGACACCCCTGGTCCAGGCTGTTCCAGTGACACCCCTGGTCCACGCTGTTCCAGTGACACCCCTGGTCCAGGCTGTTCCAGTGACACCCCTGGTCCAGGCTGTTCCAGTGACACCCCTGGTCCACGCTGTTCCAGTGACACCTCTGGTCCACGCTGTTCCAATGACACCCCTGGTCCACGCTGTTCCAGTGACACCCCTGGTCCACGCTGTTCCAATGACACCCCTGGTCCACGCTGTTCCAATGACACCCCTGGTCCATGCTGTTCCAATGACACCCCTGGTGCACGCTGTTCCAATGACACCCCTGGTCCACGCTGTTCCAGTGACACCCCTGGTCCACGCTGTTCCAGTGACACCCCTGGTCCACGCTGTTCCAATGACACGCCTGGTCCAACTGTTCCAGTGACACCCTGGTCTACACTGTTCAATGACACCCCTGGTCCACGCTGTTCCAGTGACACCCCTGGTCCACACTGTTCCAGTGACACCCCTGGTCCATGCTGTTCCAGTGACACCCCTGTTCTACGCTGTTCCAATGACACCCCTGGTCCACGCTGTTCCAATGACTCCCCTGGTCCACGCTGTTCCAATGACACCCCTGGTCCACGCTGTTCCAATGACACCCCTGGTCCACGCTGTTCCAATGACACCCCTGTTCCATTGACACCCCTGGTCCACGCTGTTCCAATGACACCCCTGGTCCACGCTGTTTCAATGACATCCCTGGTCCACGCTGTTCCAATGACACCCCTGGTCCACACTGTTCCAGTGACACCCCTGTTCTACACTGTTCCAATGACACCCCTGGTCCACGCTGTTCCAGTGACACCCCTGGTCCACGCCGTTCCAATGACACCCCTGGTCCACGCTGTCTCCAATGACACACCTGGTCCACGCTGTTCCAATGACACCCCAGGTCCACGCTGTTCCAGTGACACCCCTGGTCCACGCCGTTCCAATGACACCCCTGGTCCATGCTGTTCCAGTGACACCCCTGGTCCACGCTGTTCCAGTGACACCTCTGGTCCACGCTGTTCCAATGACACCCCTGGTCCACGCTGTTCCAGTGACACCCCTGGTCCACGCTGTTCCAGTGACACCCCTGGTCCACGCTGTTCCAGTGACACCCCTGGTCCACGCAGTTCCAATGACACCCCTGGTCCACGCTGTTCCAATGACACCCCTGGTCCACGCTGTTCCAATGACACCCCTGGTCCACGCTGTTCCAGTGAGACCCCTGGTCCACGCTGTTCCAATGACACCCCTGGTCTACACTGTTCGAATGACACCCCTGTTCCACGCTGTTCCAATGACACCCCTGGTCCACGCTGTTGCAATGACACCCCTGGTCTACACTGTTCCAGTGACACCCCTGGTCCACGATGTTCCACTGACAACCCTGGTCTACACTGTTCCAATGACACCCCTGGTCCACGCTGTTCCACTGACAACCTTGGTCTACACTGTTCCAATGACGCCCCTGTTCCACGCTGTTCCAATGACACCCCTGGTCCACGCTGTTCCAGTGACACCCCTGGTCTACACTGTTCCAATGACACCCCTGGTCCACACTGTTCCAATGACACCCCTGGTCCACGCTGTTCCAGTGACACCCCTGGTCCACGCTGTTCCAGTGACACCCCTGTTCTACGCTGTTCCAATGACACCCCTGGTCCACGCTGTTCCAATGACTCCCCTGGTCCAGGCTGTTCCAGTGACACCCCTGGTCCACGCTGTTCCAGTGACACCCCTGGTCCACGCTGTTCCAGTGCAACCCCTGGTCCAGGCTGTTCCAGTGACTCCCCTGGTCCAGGCTGTTCCAGTGACACCCCTGGTCCACGCCGTTCCAATGACACCCCTGGTCCAGGCTGTTCCAGTGACACCCCTGGTCCACGCTGTTCCAGTGACACCCCTGGTCCACGCTGTTCCAGTGCAACCCCTGGTCCACGCTGTTCCAATGACAACCCTGGTCCACGCTGTTCCAATGACACCCCTGGTCAACACGCGTCCAATGATGCCCTGGTCCACACTGTTCCAATGACACCCCTGGTCCACACTGTTCCAATGACACGCCTGGTCAACACGCGTCCAATGATGCCCTGGTCCACGCTGTTCCAGTGACACCCCTGGTCCAACTGTTCCAGTGACACCCTGGTCTACACTGTTCAATGACACCCCTGGTCCACGCTGTTCCAGTGACACCCCTGGTCCACACTGTTCCAGTGACACCCCTGGTCCACGCTGTTCCAGTGACACCCCTGTTCTACGCTGTTCCAATGACACCCCTGGTCCACGCTGTTCCAATGACTCCCCTGGTCCACGCTGTTCCAATGACACCCCTGGTCCACGCTGTTCCAATGACACCCCTGGTCCATGCTGTTCCAATGACACCCCTGTTCCATTGACACCCCTGGTCCACGCTGTTCCAATGACATCCCTGGTCCACGCTGTTCCAATGACACCCCTGGTCCACACTGTTCCAGTGACACCCCTGTTCTACACTGTTCCAATGACACCCCTGGTCCACGCTGTTCCAGTGACACCCCTGGTCCACGCCGTTCCAATGACACCCCTGGTCCACGCTGTTCCAGTGACACCCCTGGTCCACGCTGTTCCAGTGACACCCCTGGTCCAGGCTGTTCCAGTGACACCCCTGGTCCAGGCTGTTCCAGTGACACCCCTGGTCCATGCTGTTCCAGTGACACCTCTGGTCCACGCTGTTCCAATGACACCCCTGGTCCACGCTGTTCCAGTGACACCCCTGGTCCACGCTGTTCCAATGACACCCCTGGTCCACGCTGTTCCAATGACACCCCTGGTCCATGCTGTTCCAATGACACCCCTGGTGCACGCTGTTCCAATGACACCCCTGGTCCACGCTGTTCCAGTGACACCCCTGGTCCACGCTGTTCCAGTGACACCCCTGGTCCACGCTGTTCCAGTGACACCCCTGGTCCACGCTGTTCCAATGACAACCCTGGTCCACGCTGTTCCAATGACACCCCTGGTCAACACGCGTCCAATGATGCCCTGGTCCACACTGTTCCAATGACACCCCTGGTCCACGCTGTTCCAGTGACACCCCTGGTCCACACTGTTCCAATGACACGCCTGGTCCAACTGTTCCAGTGACACCCTGGTCTACACTGTTCAATGACACCCCTGGTCCACGCTGTTCCAGTGACACCCCTGGTCCACACTGTTCCAGTGACACCCCTGGTCCACGCTGTTCCAGTGACACCCCTGTTCTACGCTGTTCCAATGACACCCCTGGTCCACGCTGTTCCAATGACTCCCCTGGTCCACGCTGTTCCAATGACACCCCTGGTCCACGCTGTTCCAATGACACCCCTGGTCCACGCTGTTCCAATGACACCCCTGTTCCATTGACACCCCTGGTCCACGCTGTTCCAATGACACCCCTGGTCCACGCTGTTTCAATGACATCCCTGGTCCACGCTGTTCCAATGACACCCCTGGTCCACACTGTTCCAGTGACACCCCTGTTCTACACTGTTCCAGTGACACCCCTGGTCCACGCTGTTCCAGTGACACCCCTGGTCCACGCCGTTCCAATGACACCCCTGGTCCACGCTGTCTCCAATGACACACCTGGTCCACGCTGTTCCAATGACACCCCAGGTCCACGCTGTTCCAGTGACACCCCTGGTCCACGCCGTTCCAATGACACCCCTGGTCCAGGCTGTTCCAGTGACACCCCTGGTCCACGCAGTTCCAGTGACACCCCTGGTCCAGGCTGTTCCAGTGACACCCTGGTCCACGCTGTTCCAGTGACACCTCTGGTCCACGCTGTTCCAATGACACCCCTGGTCCACGCTGTTCCAGTGACACCCCTGGTCCACGCTGTTCCAATGACACCCCTGGTCCACGCTGTTCCAATGACACCCCTGGTCCATGCTGTTCCAATGACACCCCTGGTGCACGCTGTTCCAATGACACCCCTGGTCCACGCTGTTCCAATGACACCCCTGGTCCACACTGTTCCAATGACACCCCTGGTCCACACTGTTCCAATGACACTCCTGGTCCACGCTGTTCCAGTGACACCCCTGGTCCACACTGTTCCAATGACACCCCTGGTCCACGCTGTTACAATGACACCCTTGGTCCACACTGTTCCAATGACACTCCTGGTCCACACTGTTCCAATGACACCCCTGGTGCACGCTGTTCCAATGACACCCCTGGCCACGCTGTTTCAATGACACCCCTGGTCCATGCTGTTCCAATGACACCCCTGGTGCACGCTGTTCCAATGACACCCCTGATCCAGGCTGTTCCAGTGACACCCCTGGTGCACGCTGTTCCAATGACACCCCTGGTGCACGCTGTTCCAATGACACCCCTGGTCCATGCTGTTCCAATGACACCCCTGGTGCACGCTGTTCCAATGACACCCCTGGTCCACACTGTTCCAATGACACCTCTGGTCCACGCTGTTCCAATGACACCTCTGGTCCACGCTGTACCAATGACACCCCTGGTCTATACTGTTCCAGTGAAACCCCTGGTCCACGCTGTTCCAATGACACCTCTGGTCCACGCTGTTCCAATGACACCCCTGGTCTACACTGTTCCAATGACACCCCTGGTCCACACTGTTCCAATGACACCCCTGGTCTACACTGTTCCAATGACACCCCTGGTCCACGCTGTTCCAATGACACCCCTGGTCTACACTGTTCCAATGACACCCCTGGTCTACACTGTTCCAATGACACCCCTGGTCCACACTGTTCCAATGACACCCCTGGTCCACACTGTTCCAATGACACCCCTGGTCTACACTGTACCGATGACACCCCTGGTCTACACTGTTCCAATGACACCCCTGGTCCACGCTGTTCCAATGACACCCCTGGTCCACGCTGTTCCAATGACACCTCTGGTCCACGCTATTCCAATGACACCTCTGGTCCATGCTGTTCCAATAAAACCCCTGGTCCACGCTGTTCCAATGACACCCCTGGTCCACGCTGTTCCAATGACACCCCTGGTCCACACTGTTCCAATGACACCCCTGGTCCACACTGTTCCAATGACACTCCTGGTCCACGCTGTTCCAGTGACACCCCTGGTCCACACTGTTCCAATGACACCCCTGGTCCACGCTGTTCCAATGACACCCTTGGTCCACACTGTTCCAATGACACTCCTGGTCCACACTGTTCCAATGACACCCCTGGTCCACACTGTTCCAATGACACTCCTGGTCCACACTGTCCCAATGACACTCCTGGTCTACACTGTTCCAATGACACCCCTGGTCCACGCTGTTCCAGTGACACCCCTGGTCTACACTGTTCCAATGACACCCCTGGTCCACGCTGTTCCAATGACACCCCTGGTCCATGCTGTTCCAATGACACCCCTGGTGCACGCTGTTCCAATGACACCCCTGGTCCACGCTGTTCCAGTGACACCCCTGGTCCACGCTGTTCCAATGACACCCCTGGTCCATGCTGTTGCAATGACACTCCTGGTGCACGCTGTTCCAATGACACCCCTGATGCACGCTGTTCCAATGACACCCCTGGTCCACGCTGTTCCAATGACACCCCTGGTCCATGCTGTTCCAATGACACCCCTGGTGCACGCTGTTCCAATGACACCCCTGGTGCACGCTGTTCCAATGACACCCCTGGTCCACGCTGTTCCAATGACACCCCTGGTCCACGCTGTTCCAATGACACCCCTGGTGCACGCTGTTCCAATGACACCCCTGATCCAGGCTGTTCCAGTGACACCCCTGGTGCACGCTGTTCCAATGACACCCCTGGTGCACGCTGTTCCAATGACACCCCTGGTCCATGCTGTTCCAATGACACCCCTGGTGCACGCTGTTCCAATGACACCCCTGGTCCACACTGTTCCAATGACACCTCTGGTCCACGCTGTTCCAATGACACCTCTGGTCCACGCTGTACCAATGACACCCCTGGTCTATACTGTTCCAGTGAAACCCCTGGTCCACGCTGTTCCAATGACACCTCTGGTCCACGCTGTTCCAATGACACCCCTGGTCTACACTGTTCCAATGACACCCCTGGTCCACACTGTTCCAATGACACCCCTGGTCTACACTGTTCCAATGACACCCCTGGTCCACGCTGTTCCAATGACACCCCTGGTCTACACTGTTCCAATGACACCCCTGGTCTACACTGTTCCAATGACACCCCTGGTCCACACTGTTCCAATGACACCCCTGGTCCACACTGTTCCAATGACACCCCTGGTCTACACTGTACCGATGACACCCCTGGTCTACACTGTTCCAATGACACCCCTGGTCCACGCTGTTCCAATGACACCCCTGGTCCACGCTGTTCCAATGACACCTCTGGTCCACGCTATTCCAATGACACCTCTGGTCCATGCTGTTCCAATAAAACCCCTGGTCCACGCTGTTCCAATGACACCCCTGGTCCACGCTGTTCCAATGACACCCCTGGTCCACACTGTTCCAATGACACCCCTGGTCCACACTGTTCCAATGACACTCCTGGTCCATGCTGTTCCAGTGACACCCCTGGTCCACACTGTTCCAATGACACCCCTGGTCCACGCTGTTCCAATGACACCCCTGGTCCACGCTGTTCCAATGACACCCCTGGTCTACACTGTTCCAGTGACACCCTAGTCTACACTCTTCCATTGACACCCCTGGTCCATGCTGTTCCAATGACACCCCTGTTCTACGCTGTTCCAGTAACACCCCTGGTCCACGCTGTTACAGTGACACCCCTGGTCCACGCTGTTCCAATGAGAACCCTGGTCTGCGCTGTTCCAATGAGCACCCTGGTCTACGCTGTTCCAGTGACACCCCTGGTCCACGCTGTTCCAATGACACCCCTGGTCTACGCTGTTGCAATGACACCCCTGGTCCACGCTGTTCCAATGACACCCCTGGTCCACGCTGTTCCAATGACACCCCTGGTCTACGCTGTTCCAATGACACCCCTGGTCCACGCTGTTCCAATGACACCCCTGGTCCACGCTGTTCCAATGACACCCCTGGTCCACGCTGTTCCAATGACACCCCTGGTCCACGCTGTTCCAATGACACCCCTGGTCCACGCTGTTCCAATGACACCCCTTGTCCACGCTGTTCCAATGACACCCCTGGTCCACGCTGTTCCAATGACACCCCTGGTCCACGCTGTTCCAATGACACCCCTGGTCAACGCTGTTCCAATGACAACCCTGGTCTACACTGTTCGAATGACACCCCTGTTCCGAGCTGATGTACTGACACCCCTGGTCCACGCTGTTCCAGTGAGACCCCTGGTCTACACTGTTCCAATGACACCCCTGGTCTACACTGTTCCAATGACACCCCTGTTCCACGCTGTTCCAATGACACCCCTGGTCCACGCTGTTCCAATGATACCCCTGTTCCGCGCTGTTCCACTGACAACCCTGGTCCACACTGTTCCAATGACACCCCTGGTCCACACTGTTCCAATGACACCCATGGTGCACGCTGTTCCAATGACATCCCGGGTCCACGCTGTTCCAATGACACCCCTGGTCCACGCTGTTCCAATGACACCCCTGGTCCAACTGTTTCAGTGACACCCTAGTCTACACTGTTCCAATGACACCCCTGGTCCACGCTGTTCCAGTGACACCCCTGGTCCAACTGTTCCAGTGACACCCCTGGTCCAACTGTTCCAGTGACACCCTAGTCTACACTGTTCCAATAACACCCCTGGTCCACGCTGTTCCAATGACGCCCTGCTCCACACTGTTCCAATGACACCCCTGTTCCACGCTGTTCCAATGACACCCCTGGTCCACGCTGTTCTAATGAAACCCCTGGTCCACGCTGTTCCAATAACACCCCTGGTCTACACTGTTCCAATGACACCCCTGGTCCACGCTGTTCCAATGACACCCCTGGTCCACGCTGTTCCAATGACACCCCTGGTCCACGCTGTTCCAATGACACCCATGGTCTACACTGTTCCAGTGATACCCTAGTCTACACTGTTCCATTGACACCCCTGGTCCATGCTGTTCCAATGACACCCCTGTTCTACGCTGTTCCAGTAACACCCCTGGTCCACGCTGTTACAGTGACACCCCTGGCCCACGCTGTTCCAATGAGAACCCTGGTCTACGCTGTTCCAATGAGCACCCTGGTCTACGCTGTTCCAGTGACACCCCTGGTCCACGCTGTTCCAATAACACCTCTGGTCCACGCTGTACCAATGACACCCCTGGTCTATACTGTTCCAGTGAAACCCCTGGTCCACGCTGTTCCAATGACACCTCTGGTCCACGCTGTTCCAATGACACCCCTGGTCTACACTGTTCCAATGACACCCCTGGTCCACACTGTTCCAATGACACCCCTGGTCTACACTGTTCCAATGACACCGCTGGTCCACACTGTTCCAATGACACCCCTGGTCTACACTGTTCCAATGACACCCCTGGTCCACACTGTTCCAATGACACCCCTGGTCTACACTGTTCCAATGACACCCCTGGTCCACACTGTACCGATGACACCGCTGGTCTACACTGTTCCAATGACACCTCTGGTCCACACTGTTCCAATGATACCCCTGTTCCGCGCTGTTCCACTGACAACCCTGGTCCACACTGTTCCAATGACACCCCTGGTCCACACTGTTCCAATGACACCCATGGTGCACGCTGTTCCAATGACATCCCGGGTCCACGCTGTTCCAATGACACCCCTGGTCCACGCTGTTCCAATGACACCCCTGGTCCAACTGTTTCAGTGACACCCAAGTCTACACTGTTCCAATGACACCCCTGGTCCACGCTGTTCCAATGACGCCCTGCTCCACGCTGTTCCAATGACACCCCTGTTCCACGCTGTTCCAATGACACCCCTGGTCCACGCTGTTCTAATGACACCCCTGGTCCACGCTGTTCCAATAACACCCCTGGTCTACACTGTTGCAATGACACCCCTGGTCCACGCTGTTCCAATGACACCCCTGGTCCACGCTGTTCCAATGACACCCCTGGTCCACGCTGTTCCAATGACACCCATGGTCTACACTGTTCCAGTGACACCCTAGTCTACACTGTTCCATTGACACCCCTGGTCCATGCTGTTCCAATGACACCCCTGTTCTACGCTGTTCCAGTAACACCCCTGGTCCACGCTGTTACAGTGACACCCTTGGTCCACGCTGTTCAAATGACACCCCTGGTCTACGCTGTTCCAGTGACTTCCCTGGTCCACGCTGTTCCAATAACACCTCTGGTCCACGCTGTACCAATGACACCCCTGGTCTATACTGTTCCAGTGAAACCCCTGGTCCATGCTGTTCCAATGACACCTCTGGTCCACGCTGTTCCAATGACACCCCTGGTCTACACTGTTCCAATGACACCCCTGGTCCACACTGTTCCAATGACACCCCTGGTCTACACTGTTCCAATGACACCCCTGGTCCACACTGTTCCAATGACACCCCTGGTCTACACTGTTCCAATGACACCCCTGGTCCACACTGTACCGATGACACCGCTGGTCTACACTGTTCCAATGACACCTCTGGTCCACACTGTTCCAATGACACCCCTGGTCCACGCTGTTCCAATGACACCCCTGGTCCACGCTGTTCCAAAGACACCCCGTTCCACGCTGTTCCAATGACACCCCTGGTCCACACTGTTCCAATGACACCCCTGGTCCAGGCTGTTCCAATGACACCCCTGGTCCACGCTGTTCCAATGACACCCCTGGTCCACGCTGTTCCAATGACACCCCTCGTCTACACTGTTCCAATGACACCCCTGGTCTGCACTGTTCCAATGACACCCCTGGTGCACGCTGTTCCAATGACACCCCTGGTCTACACTGTTCCAATGACACCCCTGGTCCACGCTGTTCCAATGACACCCCTGGTCTACACTGTTCCAATGACACCCCTGGTCCACACTGTTCCAATGACACCCCTGGTCTGCACTGTTCCAATGACACCCCTGGCCCACGCTGTTCCAATGACACCCCTGGTCCACGGTGTTCCAATGACACCCCTGGTCCACGGTGTTCCAATGACACCCCTGGTCCACGGTGTTCCAATGACACCCCTGGTCCACGCTGTTCCAATGACACCCCTGGTCTACACTGTTCCAATGACACCCCTGGTCTACACTGTTCCAGTGACACCCTTGGTCCACGCTGTTCAAATGACACCCCTGGTCCACGCTGTTCCAATGACAACCCTGGTGCACGCTGTTCCAATGACACCCCTGGTCCACGCTGTTCAAATGACACCCCTGGTCCACGCTGTTCCAATGACACCCTTGGTCCACGCTGTTCAAATGACACCCCTGGTCCAGGCTGTTCCAATGACACCCCTGGTCTACACTGTTCCAATGACACCCCTGGTCCACACTGTTCCAATGACACCCCTGGTCTACACTGTTCCAATGACACCCCTGGTCCACGCTGTTCCAATGACACCCCTGGTCCACGCTGTTCCAATGACAACCCTGGTCCACGCTGTTCCAATGACACCCCTGGTCAACACGCGTCCAATGATGCCCTGGTCCACACTGTTCCAATGACACCCCTGGTCCACGCTGTTCCAGTGACACCCCTGGTCCACACTGTTCCAATGACACGCCTGGTCCAACTGTTCCAGTGACACCCTGGTCTACACTGTTCAATGACACCCCTGGTCCACGCTGTTCCAGTGACACCCCTGGTCCACGCTGTTCCAGTGACACCCCTGTTCTACGCTGTTCCAATGACACCCCTGGTCCACGCTGTTCCAGTGACACCCCTGGTCCACGCTGTTCCAGTGACACCCCTGTTCTACGCTGTTCCAATGACACCCCTGGTCCACGCTGTTCCAATGATTCCCCTGGTCCACGCTGTTCCAATGACACCCCTGGTCCACGCTGTTCCAATGACACCCCTGGTCCACGCTGTTCCAATGACACCCCTGTTCCATTGACACCCCTGGTCTACGCTGTTCCAATGACTCCCCTGGTCCACGGTGTTCCAATGACTCCCCTGGTCCACGCTGTTCCATTGACACCCCTGGTCCACGCTGTTCCAATGACACCCCTGGTCCACGCTGTTCCAATGACACCCCTGGTCCACGCTGTTCCAATGACACCCCTGTTCCATTGACACCCCTGGTCTATGCTGTTCCAATGACACCCCTGGTCCACGCTGTTCCATTGACACCCCTGGTCCACGCTGTTCCAATGACACCCCTGGTCCACGCTGTTTCAATGACATCCCTGGTCCACGCTGTTCCAATGACACCCCTGGTCCACACTGTTCCAGTGACACCCCTGTTCTACACTGTTCCAATGACACCCCTGGTCCACGCTGTTCCAGTGACACCCCTGGTCCACGCCGTTCCAATGACACCCCTGGTCCACGCTGTCTCCAATGACACACCTGGTCCATGCTGTTCCAGTGACACCCCTGGTCCACGCCGTTCCAATGACATCCCTGGTCCAGGCTGTTCCAGTGACACCCCTGGTCCACGCTGTTCCAGTGACACCCCTGGTCCAGGCTGTTCCAGTGACACCCCTGGTCCAGGCTGTTCCAGTGACACCCCTGGTCCACGCTGTTCCAGTGACACCTCTGGTCCACGCTGTTCCAATGACACCCCTGGTCCACGCTGTTCCAGTGACACCCCTGGTCCACGCTGTTCCAGTGACACCCCTGGCCCACACTGTTCCAATGACACCCCTGGTCCACGCTGTTCCAGTGACACCCCTGGTCCATGCTGTTCCAGTGACACCTCTGGTCCACGCTGTTCCAATGACACCCCTGGTCTACACTGTTCGAATGACACCCCTGTTTCACGCTGTTCCAATGACACCCCTGTTCCACGCTGTTCCAATGACACCCCTGTTCCACGCTGTTCCAATTACACCCCTGGTCTACACTGTTCCAATGACACCCCTGGTCCACCTTGTTCCAATGACTCCCCTGGTCTACACTGTTCCAGTGACACCCCTGTTCCACGCTGTTCCAGTGACACCCGTGTTCTACGCTGTTCCAATGACACCCCTGGTCCACGCTGTTCGAATGACTCCCCTGGTCCACGCTGTTCCAATGACACCCCTGTTCCACGCTGTTCCAATGACACCCCTGGTCCACGCTGTTCCAATGACACCCCTGTTCCATTGACAACCCTGGTCCACGCTGTTCCAATGACACCCCTGGTCCACGCTGTTCCAATGACACCCCTGGTCCACGCTGTTCCAATGACATCCCTGGTCCACACTGTTCCAGTGACACCCCTGGTCTACACTGTTCGAATGACACCCCTGTTCCACGCTGTTCCAATGACACCCCTGTTTAACGCTGTTCCAATGACACCCCTGGTCCACGCTGTTCCAATTACACCCCTGGTCTACACTGTTCAATGACAACCCTGGTCCACGCTGTTCCAGTGACACCCCTGTTCTACACTGTTCCAGTGACACCCCTGGTCCACGCCGTTCCAATGACACCCCTGTTCCACGCTGTCTCCAATGACACCCCTGGTCCACGCTGTTCCAATGACAACCCTGGTCCACGCTGTTCCAGTGACACCCCTGGTCCACGCCGTTCCAATGACACCCCTGGTCCAGGCTGTTCCAGTGACACCCCTGGTCCACGCTGTTCCAGTGACACCCCTGGTCCATGCTGTTCCAGTGAAACCCCTGGTCCACGCTGTTCCAATGACACCCCTGGTCCACGCTGTTCCAGTGACACCCCTGGTCCACGCCGTTCCAATGACACCCCTGGTCCAGGCTGTTCCAGTGACACCCCTGGTCCACGCTGTTCCAGTGACACCCCTGGTCCACGCTGTTCCAGTGACACCTCTGGTCCACGCTGTTCCAATGACACCCCTGGTCCACGCTGTTCCAGTGACACCCCTGGTCCACACTGTTCCAGTGACACCCCTGTTCTACACTGTTCCAATGACACCCCTGGTCCACGCTGTTCCAGTGACACCCCTGGTCCACGCCGTTCCAATGACACCCCTGGTCCACGCTGTTCCAATGACACCCCAGGTCCACGCTGTTCCAGTGACACCCCTGGTCCACGCCGTTCCAATGACACCCCTGGTCCAGGCTGTTCCAGTGACACCCCTGGTCCAGGCTGTTCCAGTGACACCCCTGGTCCAGGCTGTTCCAGTGACACCCCTGGTCCACGCTGTTCCAGTGACACCCCTGGTCCACGCTGTTCCAATGACACCCCTGGTCCACGCTGTTCCAATGACACCCCTGGTCCATGCTGTTCCAATGACACCCCTGGTGCACGCTGTTCCAATGACACCCCTGGTCCACGCTGTTCCAGTGACACCCCTGGTCCACGCCGTTCCAATAACACCCCTGGTCCAGGCTGTTCCAGTGACACCCCTGGTCCACGCTGTTCCAATGACAACCCTGGTCCACACTGTTCCAATGACACCCCTGGTCCACGCTGTTCCAGTGACACCCCTGGTCCACACTGTTCCAATGACACGCCTGGTCCACGCTGTTCCAGTGACACCCCTGGTCTACACTGTTCAATGACACCCCTGGTCCACACTGTTCCAGTGACACCCCTGGTCCACGCTGTTCCAGTGACACCCCTGGTCCACACTGTTCCAGTGACACCCCTGGTCCACACTGTTCCAGTGACACCCCTGGTCTACACTGTTCGAATGACACCCCTGTTCCACGCTGTTCCAATGACACCCCTGTTCCACGCTGTTCCAATGACACCCCTGGTCCACGCTGTTCCAATTACACCCCTGGTCTACACTGTTCAATGACATCCCTGGTCCACGCTGTTCCAATGACTCCCCTGGTCCATGCTGTTCCAGTGACACCCCTGTTCTACACTGTTCCAGTGACACCCCTGGTCCACGCTGTTCCAGTGATACCCCTGTTCTACACTGTTCCAATGACACCCCTGGTCCACGCTGTTCCTGTGACACCCCTGGTCCACGCCGTTCCAATGACACCCCTGTTCCACGCTGTCTCCAATGACACCCCTGGTCCACGCTGTTCCAATGACAACCCTGGTCTACACTGTTCCAATGACGCCCCTGTTCCACGCTGTTCCAATGACACCCCTGGTCCACGCTGTTCCAGTGACACCCCTGGTCTACACTGTTCCAATGACACCCCTGGTCCACACTGTTCCAATGACACCCATGGTGCACGCTGTTCCAATGACATCCCGGGTCCACGCTGTTCCAGTGACACCCCTGGTCCACGCTGTTCCAGTGACACCCCTGTTCTACGCTGTTCCAATGACACCCCTGGTCCACGCTGTTCCAATGACTCCCCTGGTCCACGCTGTTCCAATGACACCCCTGGTCCACGCTGTTCCAATGACACCCCTGGTCCAGGCTGTTCCAGTGACACCCCTGGTCCACGCTGTTCCAGTGACACCCCTGGTCCACGCTGTTCCAATGACAACCCTGGTCCACGCTGTTCCAATGACACCCCTGGTCAATACGTGTCCAATGATGCCCTGGTCCACACTGTTCCAATGACACCCCTGGTCCAGGCTGTTCCAGTGACACCCCTGGTCCACGCTGTTCCAGTGACACCCCTGGTCCACGCCGTTCCAATGACACCCCTGGTCCAGGCTGTTCCAGTGACACCCCTGGTCCACGCTGTTCCAGTGACACCCCTGGTCCATGCTGTTCCAGTGACACCCCTGGTCCACGCTGTTCCAGTGACACCTCTGGTCCACGCTGTTCCAACGACACCCCTGGTCCACGCTGTTCCAGTGACACCCCCTGGTCCACGCTGTTCCAGTGACACCCCTGGCCCACACTGTTCCAATGACACCCCTGGTCCACGCAGTTCCAATGACACCCCTGGTCCACGCTGTTCCAATGACACCCCTGGTCCACGCTGTTCCAATGACACCCCTGGTCCACGCTGTTCCAGTGAGACCCCTGGTCCACACTGTTCCAATGACACCCCTGGTCTACACTGTTCGAATGACACCCCTGTTCCACGCTGTTCCAATGACACCCCTGGTCCACGCTGTTGCAATGACACCCCTGGTCTACACTGTTCCAGTGACACCCCTGGTCCACGATGTTCCACTGACAACCCTGGTCTACACTGTTCCAATGACACCCCTGTTCCGCGCTGTTCCACTGACAACCTTGGTCTACACTGTTCCAATGACGCCCCTGTTCCACGCTGTTCCAATGACACCCCTGGTCCACGCTGTTCCAGTGACACCCCTGGTCTACACTGTTCCAATGACACCCCTGGTCCACACTGATCCAATGACACCCATGGTGCACGCTGTTCCAATGACATCCCGGGTCCACGCTGTTCCAGTGACACCCCTGGTCCACGCTGTTCCAGTGACACCCCTGTTCTACGCTGTTCCAATGACACCCCTGGTCCACGCTGTTCCAATGACTCCCCTGGTCCACGCTGTTCCAATGACACCCCTGGTCCACGCTGTTCCAATGACACCCCTGGTCCAGGCTGTTCCAGTGACACCCCTGGTCCACGCTGTTCCAGTGACACCCCTGGTCCACGCTGTTCCAATGACAACCCTGGTCCACGCTGTTCCAATGACACCCCTGGTCAACACGCGTCCAATGATGCCCTGGTCCACACTGTTCCAATGACACCCCTGGTCCACGCTGTTCCAGTGGCACCCCTGGTCCACACTGTTCCAATAACACGCCTGGTCCAACTGTTCCAGTGACACCCTGGTCTACACTGTTCAATGACACCCCTGGTCCACGCTGTTCCAGTGACATCCCGGGTCCACGCTGTTCCAGTGACACCCCTGTTCTACGCTGTTCCAATGACACCCCTGGTCCACGCTGTTCCAATGACTCCCCTGGTCCACGCTGTTCCAATGACACCCCTGGTCCACGCTGTTCCAATGACAACCCTGGTCCACGCTGTTCCAGTGACACCCCTGGTCCACGCCGTTCCAATGACACCCCTGGTCCAGGCTGTTCCAGTGACACCCCTGGTCCACGCTGTTCCAGTGACACCCCTGGTCCACGCTGTTCCAATGACAACCCTGGTCCACGCTGTTCCAATGACACCCCTGGTCCACACTGTTCCAATGACACCCCTGGTCCACACTGTTCCAGTGACACCCCTGGTCCAACTGTTCCAGTGACACCCCTGGTCCACACTGTTCCAGTGACACCCCTGGTCCACGCTGTTCCAGTGACACCCCTGTTCTACGCTGTTCCAATGACACCCCTGGTCCACGCTGTTCCAATGACTCCCCTGGTCCACGCTGTTCCAATGACACCCCTGGTCCACGCTGTTCCAATGACACCCCTGGTCCACGCTGTTCCAATGACACCCCTGTTCCATTGACACCCCTGGTCCACGCTGTTCCAATGACATCCCTGGTCCACGCTGTTCCAATGACACCCCTGGTCCACACTGTTCCAGTGACACCCCTGTTCTACACTGTTCCAATGACACCCCTGGTCCACGCTGTTCCAGTGACACCCCTGGTCCACGCCGTTCCAATGACACCCCTGGTCCACGCTGTCTCCAATGACACCCCAGGTCCACGCTGTTCCAGTGACACCCCTGGTCCACGCCGTTCCAATGACACCCCTGGTCCAGGCTGTTCCAGTGACACCCCTGGTCCACGCTGTTCCAGTGACACCCCTGGTCCAGGCTGTTGCAGTGACACCCCTGGTCCAGGCTGTTCCAGTGACACCCCTGGTCCAGGCTGTTCCAGTGACACCCCTGGTCCACGCCGTTCCAATGACACCCCTGGTCCAGGCTGTTCCAGTGACACCCCTGGTCCACGCTGTTCCAGTGACACCCCTGGTCCAGGCTGTTGCAGTGACACCCCTGGTCCACGCTGTTCCAGTGACACCCCTGGTCCACGCCGTTCCAATGACACCCCTGGTCCAGGCTGTTCCAGTGACACCCCTGGTCCACGCTGTTCCAGTGACACCCCTGGTCCAGGCTGTTGCAGTGACACCCCTGGTCCAGGCTGTTCCAGTGACACCCCTGTTCCACGCTGTTCCAGTGACACCTCTGGTCCACGCTGTTCCAATGACACCCCTGGTCCATGCTGTTCCAATGACACCCCTGGTGCACGCTGTTCCAATGACACCCCTGGTCCACGCTGTTCCAGTGACACCCCTGGTCCACGCCGTTCCAATGACACCCCTGGTCCAGGCTGTTCCAGTGACACCCCTGGTCCACGCTGTTCCAGTGACACCCCTGGTCCACGCTGTTCCAATGACAACCCTGGTCCACGCTGTTCCAATGACACCCCTGGTCAACACGCGTCCAATGATGCCCTGGTCCACACTGTTCCAATGACACCCCTGGTCCACGCTGTTCCAGTGACACCCCTGGTCCACACTGTTCCAATGACACGCCTGGTCCAACTGTTCCAGTGACACCCTGGTCTACACTGTTCGAATGACACCCCTGTTCCACGCTGTTCCAATGACACCCCTGTTCCACGCTGTTCCAATGACACCCCTGGTCCACGCTGTTCCAATTACACCCCTGGTCTACACTGTTCAATGACAACCCTGGTCCACGCTGATCCAATGACTCCCCTGGTCCATGCTGTTCCAGTGACACCCCTGTTCTACACTGTTCCAGTGACACCCCTGGTCCACGCTGTTCCAGTGATACCCCTGTTCTACACTGTTCCAATGACACCCCTGGTCCACGCTGTTCCTGTGACACCCCTGGTCCACGCTGTTCCAATGACAACCCTGGTCCACGCTGTTCCAATGACACCCCTGGTCAACACGCGTCCAATGATGCCCTGGTCCACACTGTTCCAATGACACCCCTGGTCCACGCTGTTCCAGTGACACCCCTGGTCCACACTGTTCCAATGACACGCCTGGTCCAACTGTTCCGGTGACACCCTGGTCTACACTGTTCAGTGACACCCCTGGTCCACGCTGTTCCAGTGACACCCCTGGTCCACACTGTTCCAATGACACCCCTGGTCCACGCTGTTCCAATGACAACCCTGGTCCACGCTGTTCCAGTGACACCCCTGGTCCACGCCGTTCCAATGACACCCCTGGTCCATGCTGTTCCAGTGACACCCCTGGTCCACGCTGTTCCAGTGACACCTCTGGTCCACGCTGTTCCAATGACACCCCTGGTCCACGCTGTTCCAGTGACACCCCTGGTCCACGCTGTTCCAGTGACACCCCTGGTCCACGCTGTTCCAATGACACCCCTGGTCCACGCAGTTCCAATGACACCCCTGGTCCACGCTGTTCCAATGACACCCCTGGTCCACGCTGTTCCAATGACACCCCTGGTCCACGCTGTTCCAGTGAGACCCCTGGTCCACGCTGTTCCAATGACACCCCTGGTCTACACTGTTCGAATGACACCCCTGTTCCACGCTGTTCCAATGACACCCCTGGTCCACGCTGTTGCAATGACACCCCTGGTCTACACTGTTCCAGTGACACCCCTGGTCCACGATGTTCCACTGACAACCCTGGTCTACACTGTTCCAATGACACCCCTGTTCCACGCTGTTCCACTGACAACCTTGGTCTACACTGTTCCAATGACGCCCCTGTTCCACGCTGTTCCAATGACACCCCTGGTCCACGCTGTTCCAGTGACACCCCTGGTCTACACTGTTCCAATGACACCCCTGGTCCACACTGTTCCAATGACACCCCTGGTCCACGCTGTTCCAGTGACACCCCTGGTCCACGCTGTTCCAGTGACACCCCTGTTCTACGCTGTTCCAATGACACCCCTGGTCCACGCTGTTCCAATGACTCCCCTGGTCCACGCTGTTCCAATGACACCCCTGGTCCAGGCTGTTCCAGTGACACCCTTGGTCCATGCTGTTCCAGTGACACCCCTGGTCCACGCTGTTCCAGTGACACCCCTGGTCCACGCTGTTCCAATGACATCCCGGGTCCACGCTGTTCCAGTGACACCCCTGGTCCACGCTGTTCCAGTGACACCCCTGTTCTACGCTGTTCCAATGACACCCCTGGTCCACGCTGTTCCAATGACTCCCCTGGTCCACGCTGTTCCAATGACACCCCTGGTCCACGCCGTTCCAATGACACCCCTGGTCCAGGCTGTTCCAGTGACACCCCTGGTCCACGCTGTTCCAGTGACACCCCTGGTCCACGCTGTTCCAGTGCAACCCCTGGTCCACGCTGTTCCAATGACAACCCTGGTCCACGCTGTTCCAATGACACCCCTGGTCAACACGCGTCCAATGATGCCCTGGTCCACACTGTTCCAATGACACCCCTGGTCCACACTGTTCCAATGACACGCCTGGTCAACACGCGTCCAATGATGCCCTGGTCCACGCTGTTCCAGTGACACCCCTGGTCCAACTGTTCCAGTGACACCCTGGTCTACACTGTTCAATGACACCCCTGGTCCACGCTGTTCCAGTGACACCCCTGGTCCACACTGTTCCAGTGACACCCCTGGTCCACGCTGTTCCAGTGACACCCCTGTTCTACGCTGTTCCAATGACACCCCTGGTCCACGCTGTTCCAATGACTCCCCTGGTCCACGCTGTTCCAATGACACCCCTGGTCCACGCTGTTCCAATGACACCCCTGGTCCACGCTGTTCCAATGACACCCCTGTTCCATTGACACCCCTGGTCCACGCTGTTCCAATGACATCCCTGGTCCACGCTGTTCCAATGACACCCCTGGTCCACACTGTTCCAGTGACACCCCTGTTCTACACTGTTCCAATGACACCCCTGGTCCACGCTGTTCCAGTGACACCCCTGGTCCACGCCGTTCCAATGACACCCCTGGTCCAGGCTGTTCCAGTGACACCCCTGGTCCACGCTGTTCCAGTGACACCCCTGGTCCAGGCTGTTCCAGTGACACCCCTGGTCCAGGCTGTTCCAGTGACACCCCTGGTCCACGCTGTTCCAGTGACACCTCTGGTCCACGCTGTTCCAATGACACCCCTGGTCCACGCTGTTCCAGTGACACCCCTGGTCCACGCTGTTCCAATGACACCCCTGGTCCACGCTGTTCCAATGACACCCCTGGTCCATGCTGTTCCAATGACACCCCTGGTGCACGCTGTTCCAATGACACCCCTGGTCCACGCTGTTCCAGTGACACCCCTGGTCCACGCTGTTCCAGTGACACCCCTGGTCCACGCTGTTCCAATGACACGCCTGGTCCAACTGTTCCAGTGACACCCTGGTCTACACTGTTCAATGACACCCCTGGTCCACGCTGTTCCAGTGACACCCCTGGTCCACACTGTTCCAGTGACACCCCTGGTCCATGCTGTTCCAGTGACACCCCTGTTCTACGCTGTTCCAATGACACCCCTGGTCCACGCTGTTCCAATGACTCCCCTGGTCCACGCTGTTCCAATGACACCCCTGGTCCACGCTGTTCCAATGACACCCCTGGTCCACGCTGTTCCAATGACACCCCTGTTCCATTGACACCCCTGGTCCACGCTGTTCCAATGACACCCCTGGTCCACGCTGTTTCAATGACATCCCTGGTCCACGCTGTTCCAATGACACCCCTGGTCCACACTGTTCCAGTGACACCCCTGTTCTACACTGTTCCAATGACACCCCTGGTCCACGCTGTTCCAGTGACACCCCTGGTCCACGCCGTTCCAATGACACCCCTGGTCCACGCTGTCTCCAATGACACACCTGGTCCACGCTGTTCCAATGACACCCCAGGTCCACGCTGTTCCAGTGACACCCCTGGTCCACGCCGTTCCAATGACACCCCTGGTCCATGCTGTTCCAGTGACACCCCTGGTCCACGCTGTTCCAGTGACACCTCTGGTCCACGCTGTTCCAATGACACCCCTGGTCCACGCTGTTCCAGTGACACCCCTGGTCCACGCTGTTCCAGTGACACCCCTGGTCCACGCTGTTCCAGTGACACCCCTGGTCCACGCAGTTCCAATGACACCCCTGGTCCACGCTGTTCCAATGACACCCCTGGTCCACGCTGTTCCAATGACACCCCTGGTCCACGCTGTTCCAGTGAGACCCCTGGTCCACGCTGTTCCAATGACACCCCTGGTCTACACTGTTCGAATGACACCCCTGTTCCACGCTGTTCCAATGACACCCCTGGTCCACGCTGTTGCAATGACACCCCTGGTCTACACTGTTCCAGTGACACCCCTGGTCCACGATGTTCCACTGACAACCCTGGTCTACACTGTTCCAATGACACCCCTGGTCCACGCTGTTCCACTGACAACCTTGGTCTACACTGTTCCAATGACGCCCCTGTTCCACGCTGTTCCAATGACACCCCTGGTCCACGCTGTTCCAGTGACACCCCTGGTCTACACTGTTCCAATGACACCCCTGGTCCACACTGTTCCAATGACACCCCTGGTCCACGCTGTTCCAGTGACACCCCTGGTCCACGCTGTTCCAGTGACACCCCTGGTCCACACTGTTCCAATGACACGCCTGGTCCAACTGTTCCAGTGACACCCTGGTCTACACTGTTCAATGACACCCCTGGTCCACGCTGTTCCAGTGACACCCCTGGTCCACACTGTTCCAGTGACACCCCTGGTCCACGCTGTTCCAGTGACACCCCTGTTCTACGCTGTTCCAATGACACCCCTGGTCCACGCTGTTCCAATGACTCCCCTGGTCCACGCTGTTCCAATGACACCCCTGGTCCACGCTGTTCCAATGACACCCCTGGTCCACGCTGTTCCAATGACACCCCTGTTCCATTGACACCCCTGGTCCACGCTGTTCCAATGACACCCCTGGTCCACGCTGTTTCAATGACATCCCTGGTCCACGCTGTTCCAATGACACCCCTGGTCCACACTGTTCCAGTGACACCCCTGTTCTACACTGTTCCAGTGACACCCCTGGTCCACGCTGTTCCAGTGACACCCCTGGTCCACGCCGTTCCAATGACACCCCTGGTCCACGCTGTCTCCAATGACACACCTGGTCCACGCTGTTCCAATGACACCCCAGGTCCACGCTGTTCCAGTGACACCCCTGGTCCACGCCGTTCCAATGACACCCCTGGTCCAGGCTGTTCCAGTGACACCCCTGGTCCACGCAGTTCCAGTGACACCCCTGGTCCAGGCTGTTCCAGTGACACCCCTGGTCCACGCTGTTCCAGTGACACCTCTGGTCCACGCTGTTCCAATGACACCCCTGGTCCACGCTGTTCCAGTGACACCCCTGGTCCACGCTGTTCCAATGACACCCCTGGTCCACGCTGTTCCAATGACACCCCTGGTCCATGCTGTTCCAATGACACCCCTGGTGCACGCTGTTCCAATGACACCCCTGGTCCACGCTGTTCCAATGACACCCCTGGTCCACACTGTTCCAATGACACCCCTGGTCCACACTGTTCCAATGACACTCCTGGTCCACGCTGTTCCAGTGACACCCCTGGTCCACACTGTTCCAATGACACCCCTGGTCCACGCTGTTACAATGACACCCTTGGTCCACACTGTTCCAATGACACTCCTGGTCCACACTGTTCCAATGACACCCCTGGTGCACGCTGTTCCAATGACACCCCTGGCCACGCTGTTTCAATGACACCCCTGGTCCATGCTGTTCCAATGACACCCCTGGTGCACGCTGTTCCAATGACACCCCTGATCCAGGCTGTTCCAGTGACACCCCTGGTGCACGCTGTTCCAATGACACCCCTGGTGCACGCTGTTCCAATGACACCCCTGGTCCATGCTGTTCCAATGACACCCCTGGTGCACGCTGTTCCAATGACACCCCTGGTCCACACTGTTCCAATGACACCTCTGGTCCACGCTGTTCCAATGACACCTCTGGTCCACGCTGTACCAATGACACCCCTGGTCTATTCTGTTCCAGTGAAACCCCTGGTCCACGCTGTTCCAATGACACCTCTGGTCCACGCTGTTCCAATGACACCCCTGGTCTACACTGTTCCAATGACACCCCTGGTCCACACTGTTCCAATGACACCCCTGGTCTACACTGTTCCAATGACACCCCTGGTCCACGCTGTTCCAATGACACCCCTGGTCTACACTGTTCCAATGACACCCCTGGTCTACACTGTTCCAATGACACCCCTGGTCCACACTGTTCCAATGACACCCCTGGTCCACACTGTTCCAATGACACCCCTGGTCTACACTGTACCGATGACACCCCTGGTCTACACTGTTCCAATGACACCCCTGGTCCACGCTGTTCCAATGACACCCCTGGTCCACGCTGTTCCAATGACACCTCTGGTCCACGCTATTCCAATGACACCTCTGGTCCATGCTGTTCCAATAAAACCCCTGGTCCACGCTGTTCCAATGACACCCCTGGTCCACGCTGTTCCAATGACACCCCTGGTCCACACTGTTCCAATGACACCCCTGGTCCACACTGTTCCAATGACACTCCTGGTCCACGCTGTTCCAGTGACACCCCTGGTCCACACTGTTCCAATGACACCCCTGGTCCACGCTGTTCCAATGACACCCTTGGTCCACACTGTTCCAATGACACTCCTGGTCCACACTGTTCCAATGACACCCCTGGTCCACACTGTTCCAATGACACTCCTGGTCCACACTGTCCCAATGACACTCCTGGTCTACACTGTTCCAATGACACCCCTGGTCCACGCTGTTCCAGTGACACCCCTGGTCTACACTGTTCCAATGACACCCCTGGTCCACGCTGTTCCAATGACACCCCTGGTCCATGCTGTTCCAATGACACCCCTGGTGCACGCTGTTCCAATGACACCCCTGGTCCACGCTGTTCCAGTGACACCCCTGGTCCACGCTGTTCCAATGACACCCCTGGTCCATGCTGTTGCAATGACACTCCTGGTGCACGCTGTTCCAATGACACCCCTGATGCACGCTGTTCCAATGACACCCCTGGTCCACGCTGTTCCAATGACACCCCTGGTCCATGCTGTTCCAATGACACCCCTGGTGCACGCTGTTCCAATGACACCCCTGGTGCACGCTGTTCCAATGACACCCCTGGTCCACGCTGTTCCAATGACACCCCTGGTCCACGCTGTTCCAATGACACCCCTGGTGCACGCTGTTCCAATGACACCCCTGATCCAGGCTGTTCCAGTGACACCCCTGGTGCACGCTGTTCCAATGACACCCCTGGTGCACGCTGTTCCAATGACACCCCTGGTCCATGCTGTTCCAATGACACCCCTGGTGCACGCTGTTCCAATGACACCCCTGGTCCACACTGTTCCAATGACACCTCTGGTCCACGCTGTTCCAATGACACCTCTGGTCCACGCTGTACCAATGACACCCCTGGTCTATACTGTTCCAGTGAAACCCCTGGTCCACGCTGTTCCAATGACACCTCTGGTCCACGCTGTTCCAATGACACCCCTGGTCTACACTGTTCCAATGACACCCCTGGTCCACACTGTTCCAATGACACCCCTGGTCTACACTGTTCCAATGACACCCCTGGTCCACGCTGTTCCAATGACACCCCTGGTCTACACTGTTCCAATGACACCCCTGGTCTACACTGTTCCAATGACACCCCTGGTCCACACTGTTCCAATGACACCCCTGGTCCACACTGTTCCAATGACACCCCTGGTCTACACTGTACCGATGACACCCCTGGTCTACACTGTTCCAATGACACCCCTGGTCCACGCTGTTCCAATGACACCCCTGGTCCACGCTGTTCCAATGACACCTCTGGTCCACGCTATTCCAATGACACCTCTGGTCCATGCTGTTCCAATAAAACCCCTGGTCCACGCTGTTCCAATGACACCCCTGGTCCACGCTGTTCCAATGACACCCCTGGTCCACACTGTTCCAATGACACCCCTGGTCCACACTGTTCCAATGACACTCCTGGTCCATGCTGTTCCAGTGACACCCCTGGTCCACACTGTTCCAATGACACCCCTGGTCCACGCTGTTCCAATGACACCCCTGGTCCACGCTGTTCCAATGACACTCCTGGTCCACACTGTTCCAATGACACCCCTGGTCCACACTGTTCCAATGACACTCCTGGTCCACACTGTCCCAATGACACTCCTGGTCCACACTGTTCCAATGACACCCCTGGTCCACGCTGTTCCAGTGACACCCCTGGTCTACACTGTTCCAATGACACCCCTGGTCCACGCTGTTCCAATGACACCCCTGGTCCATGCTGTTCCAATGACACCCCTGGTGCACGCTGTTCCAATGACACCCCTGGTCCACGCTGTTCCAGTGACACCCCTGGTCCACGCTGTTCCAATGACACCCCTGGTCCATGCTGTTCCAATGACACCCCTGGTGCACGCTGTTCCAATGACACCCCTGGTGCACGCTGTTCCAATGACACCCCTGGTCCACGCTGTTCCAATGACACCCCTGGTCCATGCTGTTCCAATGACACCCCTGGTGCACGCTGTTCCAATGACACCCCTGGTCCACGCTGTTCCAGTGACACCCCTGGTCCACGCTGTTCCAATGACACCCCTGGTCCATGCTGTTCCAATGACACCCCTGGTGCACGCTGTTCCAATGACACCCCTGGTGCACGCTGTTCCAATGACACCCCTGGTCCACGCTGTTCCAATGACACCCCTGGTGCACGCTGTTCCAATGACACCCCTGGTGCACGCTGTTCCAATGACACACCTGGTCCACGCTGTTCCAATGACACCCCTGGTCCATGCTGTTCCAATGACACCCCTGGTGCACGCTGTTCCAATGACACCCCTGGTCCACGCTGTTCCAGTGACACCCCTGGTCCACGCTGTTCCAATGACACCCCTGGTCCATGCTGTTCCAATGACACCCCTGGTGCACGCTGTTCCAATGACACCCCTGGTGCACGCTGTTCCAATGACACCCCTGGTCCACGCTGTTCCAATGACACCCCTGGTGCACGCTGTTCCAATGACACCCCTGATCCAGGCTGTTCCAGTGACACCCCTGGTGCACGCTGTTCCAATGACACCCCTGGTGCACGCTGTTCCAATGACACCCCTGGTCCATGCTGTTCCAATGACACCCCTGGTGCACGCTGTTCCAATGACACCCCTGATCCAGGCTGTTCCAGTGAAGCTCAAGATCAGTACCTCATCATTCTGCTGGACAGAACGTTGAACTGGTCTTCACGTTGACTTTATTAATTTCAAACTGTTCTCTTCACAGCAATAGGTGCTTGTGGTGTGGGGAAGGTCTGACGGTGTCTGGGAGAAGGGGAGACGTGTTGACAGTTGGTTCTGATAACCTTCATTGGAGCACAATGCTGATCCACTGAGCTTCGGTTGTATTTTCTGTTTTCTTTTCATTTTGACTGCAACTGCACCCCCTCCCCCTCCCCCCCCCCTCCCCCCCACACACACACACGTTTTGCACATTCTTTCATACTTTCTATACCTCTGCATTATTGCATTGATCTTGTACATCAGCAATTGTTTTCTATTTAGACGTTTTCAGATTATGTCGCTCTTTAACTCCCTTTGTGATTGGCTTGCCTGTTGATTCTCTCCTTTTTACTCTTTTTCCAACCTACTAGAATGCCTGTTTATTTCTTATCCTTCAGGCTAATGAAGGCTAAAGACTGGAAACATCATAAGATCTATTTTCTCTTCACAGATGCTGACTGATCTGCTTTGTATTTTTTAATTTAGACTGAATATATGACAGAGCAACAGATGTGATCAGGGCTAGTTGTAATATCATAGAAATACATTAGATGGCAGCAAAGAGCAACTATTTTGTCATTAAAATATTGCCTGTGCAGCTGCTGAACATAGTCAACAATAACTTGCAATTCCACCTTCAACATTGTGAAACATCCCAAGGTGATTCATGGTCAGGAATTCAGACAGTCAGCAGGAGTTGGGGAAGTGCTAGGGAAGTGATCGAAGGGACATGTGAAGAGGTTTTTCTTTTCGAGCAAGTGGATGTGGTTAAAGAATTGTGGAGGGTCAGAAAGGGTGTGGGGGGGCTCGGTGGAAAATCAAAGGTGGAGTGCGCATGGGAAAGAGCATGGCGAAGCTGATCTCTGGGAAGCTTCGCAGAGAGGGAAATGATGCTGCTTGTGTGGCAAAGTCGGCCGGGGCCTGATGTCCCAGGTCTTTGCCTCATTCTCCCCTGCTTTGCTTTGGATATATAGTTGAAAAGGAACAATTTGCAGGGCTATGGGAAAAGAGCGGGGGAGTGGGACTAATTGGATAGCACTTTCAAAGAGGCTGGCATAGGCATGATGGGCCGAATTGCCTCATTCTATGCTGTAAGATTCTATGGGCTTGATTTTGTCATTGGGGCGGGCTGGGGTCGTGTCATCCGCTTTTCGTGTTAGCCACCCGACTCCAATTGGATGTGGGAGAATTATTTGATTTTCCCCTAATTGGGCAATTGAGTGCCAGCATGTGGGAACTCATGACCCAATTAGGTTTTTTCAGTCTGAAAGTCGCCTCTGATGATGTCATCATTGCTGCTGCATTTAAGGTCTGCAAAGACTGGGAACCTTTTGGCCTTTGCTGTGAGAGGGACCTGGAGGCAAAATGAGCAGCAGGAGACCGAAGTCTGCTCCCAGAATTTTTTTTTCTTCACCACCACCACCACCACCACCACCACCACCACCACTACCACTACTACTACTACTACTCCAGGCTCCAAACTTCCACAACAATGGTTATGACTGCTAAAAGTTCCCCCAGAGTGATGATTGATCAAATCTCCTTCTTAATGTGGACCTGCAGCTGATAGTCAACAATCCAAGTGTGCTACCGCCAGGTTTCACCGTCGTGTTTCACAGGAGGTGTGCATCATGTCGGAAAAGTCTTAAAATCAGAAAGGCCTCTCAAAATGGGATTATAGAGGCAATTAAGTGGTTGTTAAGGGCCTTAAGGGCCTATCCCGCCTCTTGGAGGTGGGACGGAGACGGGATCAGAAACCACGCATTTGGGAAAATTGCTTGGAGGCAGGATCGGGCCCGCCAGCCATTTTTTTGCAATTTTAACACCCCACACGTCTCCATTCCCGCCTCCTCGGGCCTGGCAAAATCGAGCCCTATGATTCTAGCGCTGGCTTTTTTTTTATTCGTTTATGGGATGTGGGCGTAGCTGGCAAGGCCAGCATTTATTGCCCATCCCTAATTGCCCTTGAGAAGGTGGTGGTGAGCCGCTTTCTTGAACCGCTGCAGTCCGTGTGGTGAAGGTACTCCCACAGTGCTGTTAGGAAGGGAGTTCCAGGATTTTGACCCAGCGACGATGAAGGATCGGCGATATACTTCTAAGTCAGAATGGTGTGTGACTTGGAGGGGCACTTGGAGGTGGTGGTGTTCCCTTGTGCCTGCTGCCCTTGTCCTTCTAGGTGGAAGAGGTCGCAGGTTTGGGAGGTGCTGCAGCAGAAGCCTTGCTAAGTTGCTGCAGTGCATCTTGTAGATGGTACACACTGCAGCCACGGTACACCGGTGGTGGAGGGAGTGAATGTTTCAGGTGGTGGATGGGGTGCCAATCAAGTGGGCTGCTTTGTCCTGGATGGTGTCAAGCTTCTTGAATGTTGTTGGAGCTGCACTCATCCAGGCAAGTGGAGAGTATTCCATCATACTCCTTATTTGTGCTTGTAGATGGTGGAAAGGCTTTGGGGAGTCAGGAGGTGAGACACTCGCCACAGAATACCTTGCCTCTGACTTGCTCTTGTTTCCACAGTATTTATGTGGCTGGTCCAGTTAAGTTTCTGGTCAATGGTGACCCCCAGGATGTTGATGGTGGGGGATTCGGCGATGGTAATGCCATTGAATGTCAAGGGGCGGTGGTTAGACTCTCGCTTGTTGGAGATAGTCATTGCCTGGCACTTCTGTGGTGCGAATGTTACTTGCCATTTATCAGCCCAGTTCAGGTCTTGTTGCATGTGGGCATGGACAGCTTCATTATCTGAGGAGTTGTGAATGGCACTGAACACTATGCAGTCACCAGCGAACATCCCCATTTCTGACCTTATGTTGGAGGGAAGGTCATTGATGAAGCAGCTGAAGATGGTTGGGCCTAGGACACTGCCCTGAGGAACTCCTGCAGCGATGTCCTGGGGCTGTGATGATTGGCCTTCAATCACCACAACCATCTTCTTTTGTGCTAGGTATGACTCCAGCCAGTGGAGAGTTTTCCCCCCGATTCCCATTGACTTCAGTTTTACTAGGGCTCCTTGATGCCACACTCGGTCAAATGCTGCCTTGATGTCAAGGGCAGTCACTCTCACTTCTCTCTGGAATTCAGCTCCTTTGTCCATGTTTGGACCAAGGCTGTAATGAGGTCGGGAGCCGAGTGGTCTTGGCTCATACATGCCTTTAACCGATTTACTAATGACGAACATTTACTTCTATCTATACTGAATTAAAGAGAACAGAAGATATTCAGTACTCAAAGCGTTAGCTTAGATCAATAGCAAAGGAAATTTGTGGTTAACATAGTCACAGTTGAACTATGCTGATTCTGTTCTGTATTCTTTCCATGGTTGTGCACTTTAATCTAATAAAGTTATCAAAATGTTGACGGCGAAGATGAGGAAATATTGTTGGGCCAGAATTTGCGGTTGGCATGACGGCGTAGTCTGAGTACGCCGTCGTACCACCTTTGAAATTGACCACAATTTTGGGATTTCCGCATGTGCTTGCGCATGCGCTAAGTCCCGAACTTGCAGTCTGTCAAGTTCTGACAGTGCACCGGCTGCGCTACACGTGTCAGCTGCCCATTGGAATCAATGTGCTGGCGCAGAGTTGGGCTAATTGCCCACCCATTGCGCACTAATTACGTAAAAAAACAGGCGCAGGAACCTGTTTGCACAGGGTAAAGGGAGGGGGGGATGAGAAATTTGCGATTTGAGGACCATAAAATACAATCGAACACGTAAAAGAACTACAAGGGAGCTGTAAAGGCTCGATTTGAGGGCTAAGATTTTTTAAAAATCTTGCAGTGTCTTCCGTTAAATAACTGTACTTACTCCAAAGTATTCCCTGTGCTTTTTAAAGCTAAGCACTGCACTTGTCAAATAAATATTCATACCGTTTAATTTAAAATTTGATTGCTGGCGGGCATCGGAGACTTCTGTTTCCTGATTGGCTGAGCGAAAGGAGCACCGCCCCATGTGATCCCAGGTACGCTTACACATACGGTGCGCTCCTGGAATCCAGGGGCCACTACGCTGCGCACAACTCTGCAGCATTTCAAAGCAAGTTTTCGTTTGGAGCCTCACACCAGGTAAGTGTGGATTTCGTTCGGAGGCCGCCGGCGTACTCCTTAGTTATGTTGCCGACCGCAATTTCAAGGCCATTGTTGTTTCTCTGCAGAAATCTCTTGCACTTCCCTTTGTAACATCCTGCTGAAATCAGTGACAAGTGTGTGGAGGCACTGGGCTGAAGATCACATGGTTATTGACTGATTGATAACACAAGCTGGAAAGAGGCCATGAATGAAGTTGCTGAAGTCAGGAGGATGGTCATGATCAGTAGTCCTGTTTTGTTCATTTATAAACAGTAACTGTCATTTTTATAAAGTTAGCCTATCCCTTAACACAGAATCAAGGGCAATATGAAAAGTGTTTTTTTTTCTGTTACCTTTGATTATTATCATCCTATGATCTAGCGAATTTCAGATAGTTGGGAGCGTGCCACAAACGCAACACACTCAAGGGGTATGGATGACAGTATAGGATAAATTTTGCAAGATTGAAATCAAGACTTGAAATCATCAACAACAACTTGCATTTATATAGCACCTTTAACATAGAAAAACTTCTCAACGTGCTTCACAGAAGCGTAATTAGACCAAAATCGGCACCGAGCTAAAGGAGATATTAGCAGATGTGACTAGAAGCTTGATCAAAAGGGTAGGTTTTAAGGAAGGTCTTAAATAAGGAGAGGGAGTTAGAGAGGCGGAGAGGCTTAGGGAGAGAATTCTACAGCTTATAGAAGAAGGCATGGTCACCAATGGTGGGGCAAAGGGATGGTGGGATGCAGAGTTCTCAGAGGGTTGGAAGGATGGAGAAGGTTACAGAGATAGGGAGGAGCGAGGCCATGAAGCGATTTGAACATGTGTGTGTTTATGTAAAATAACACACTGTTTACAGAGATATAATGCTCCTGTACATATTATAATGAAGTAAAGCGCAGTGAAATAAAAACTCACTGTCACAGGGTGAATGCCCGAAATACCATGCCGTGCTCGCCAATAGCAAAGTTCCACACCGCCAGAGCAGCCTGGTAGTTTCGGAATTCTTATTTTAAACCCTTGCGGATTACTGACCTGTCGCAGATTGCCACCTCTGTGTTGTCCTGTATACTTCTGCATTTCCAGTTTTATATGGTTCGCCCTGTCCCTGTGGCTGATGCTTATAATTTGTATAGCCATATTTTAATCTCCCTCTTACTTTGGTACTGTGTCCCGCTACACTCAGCTTAATCAGGAATCTGTTATTTATTTTTTTGCAGGCTTAAGGACTCCACATTCAGTGTGCGAGGTGGAAATCTATTCCACAAGTTAAAACTTGCGTCAAGTAGTTTCTCCTTAAGTTATCCAAAATTTCCTTAATTTATATTCACTCTCATCTCCTGATTCTACAAAAGGAGGATGAAATTCATTGTGGGCGGTTGTGCAAAACCGGTGATAGTGAATTGGCAACCCCCTTCACGCCCCGCCCCCTTCACGCCCCGCCCCCTCCACTCCCTGCCCCCTCCACTCCCCGCCCGATTTACACCCCGCCCACTTTACACCCCACCCGATTTGCTATCGCCCATTTTGCACTACCACCCAAGATGAATGTCATCCCCAAAGAATTTCTCCGCACCATATCCATTTATTCCCAAAGATGCTGCCACTTCGTTCCTCCAATTCAGATAATAAAAAAGCTGCTGGCAAAGAATGTTCGCATCACCTAGACAGAATTTCAAGTTGTGTTCTTGAATTTGCATTGAAAATAAACTAAAGGCTGTTGTCTATGAAACAATTGGTTTCACAAATGATTGCTATGGCCCCTCTTTTTTCAGAAATAACCTTTCCATTTTTATGTCCATATCCATGAATTTCTTCTAGCTTAAAAGGAAGAAATGAAACTTTTAAAAGGCGTAAAGACATTTTCAGTGTGACACAAAAATGGTACAAGAGGAAAACAAACACTGAGAACCATCTATTGCCTCAATTTTAACCTAATGCACCCAACGAGAACAGACAATAGAGTGTAAAATCATATATTGCTGCTGTTTCATCATTGTTACTGGGTCAAAATCCTGGAACTCCCTACCTAACAGCACTGTGGGAGTACCTGCAGCACACGAACTGCAGCGGTTCAAGAAGGCGGCTCACCACCACCTTCTCAAGGGCAACTAGGGATGGGCAATAAATGCTGGCCTTGCCAGCGATGCCCATATCAAGAGAATGAATAAAAAAAATACATCACTGAAACCATTAGTACAGTGTGCCAGAGCTGTAAAGAAAGCAAACAAGAGGTGTATAACCAGCCTATCTATAGTTTTGGTTGCTTTACAGCAGAAGGGACAGCTTGGCTTTGGAGAGGATGCAGCAGAAGGTGTCTGATTTGATACCTGGGATTAGTTATGAGGTCATGGAAATTGTAAATATTTACACTTGATATGAGAAACTTATCGATAATATATTAAAAACCATGAGTGGTCTCATTACCTGAGGCACTGAACTGGTAGGTAATTCTGTCAATGTAACATTACGTGACAAATGAAAAAATGGGGCAACACTTATCATTACGTGACAACCCAAATGGTACTTTGAGGGAATCCCCAAACTAAGCAAAGAAAATGACAAGACAGAATAAGTCAACAGAAGCCATTTTATTCTGAAATTAAAGAAATAAAATCCAATATGAATGGTTATAGACAGAGCAAAAATCTTGCCAGTATCTTCTCCCTTGCTAAGCAGATTCCCCGCACCGCCCGCCTCCCCCCCACACCCCATGCCCACCCCTTCACTGAGCCAGTGTTCAGTCCCTGAACAATGGTAGATAATTTCTGAAAGACAACGGTTCCAAGTAGGCTGTGTTTATGGTTACAGCACAGAAGTAGGCCATTCGGCCAGTTATGCTAGATGCTGAAACCCTGAAAAAGCAGAGAAATTGACAGGGTTTGATTGAAACAAGGAGCAAAGAATACAACCCCCACCCAATAACTGCACCTCCCCCTCTGTCCTAGATCCCCACAAACTGAGCAGCAATCATGAACCCCACCCCATAAGCAGGAATTGTGGACCCTTATCTCCAATGAGAGCAGTATGGTTGCACTCACCACCCCCCCCCCCCCACCCTAGGTGGCACACACTAAACAGAAACCCCTCATGCCCTTCTCCCTCCCATTGCCCCTCCACTCCCCCTTCCCCCTCGCCCCTCACCCTCTCTTACCCCTTCCCTCCTACTCTCTCCCTCTCCCTACTCCCTTTCCTCTCTGCTCTACACCTCTCTACCTCCCATTCCCCACATATTTATAACATTATCCCTTACCCTTTAATCTTGCTTGACCCGAAATTGGTCTTGACTAACCAATTCATCTTAACTAGCCGTGTGCAATGTCACGGGAGATTAACTAGTGTTTAATATATTTATGCATACATGACAAGGAGGTATGTACTCAAGCTAAGAGAAGGAACAGTGAATGGACAGAGCTTAATTACTAGACACGAAAGGTGCAGTCATTGTGTTGAGTGGGATACTCAGGGATACAGTTGAAACTGATTGTGTTAATAAATGCAAGAGGGAGCTGGATGGATATTTGGTGAGGTATAGGAGTGATAAGTGCTGTATCGTATTTCTCAGAATTGGACCACTCTGATGGACTAAAACAGTCTTTTCTGGTCCTGTAAATTCTTATGGACAGAATTATACTCATACAGTGAAAATAAGTCATTAGAGAGAAATACTCCATCATGAGTAAATGTACCGGGGTAGATTATCATCTTCACCACCTGGGCGACAATCTTCAGAGTAGATCAGCCATCTGTTACCGAGCGTGGCCGATGTTCATTCCATTGATTTGACTGGAACGTAAATTGGACAAGTTCTACAACGGCAGCCAATCCGCTCCACCAGATTACTGCCCAGGCGGTGAATGATAATCTACCCCAGTATGTTTCATTTCATTGCATCACAGATTAAATACCAGCCCTGGGTTTTTTGCAGATTGTATGGTGATGATTAAGCAACGCTGTGAAGAGGAATTGTTCCCTCTTCATGTAATAATGAAAGCAAAAACTAGATTTGGTTCAGACCTTATTATATTGTGCCTCTTAATGTTCACTTATTAAAGGAGAATGTTTTGGGGGGGATTTGCCCAAGTCCCTCCTGAGTGTTAAATGTAGCAGAAAATTTCACAGAGGCAGAAGGGGAAATAAAAGCATTCGATGTCTGAAAACAGACCGATCGCATTGATACCAGTGATAGGAAATGAACAAATTTCCAGAACTGGCTAGCTCACCAAAGCGTGTCTGCTTCATCATTCAACTGCACTGAACTTTTCTGTCATATTATTGGAGGGCGATTTGTATGGCATGTTTTATATTTTCAGCCTTTCACTTCCCCCCTTCTCCAGTTTATGCAAAGTTTGGATGATCTTTTCCCAATATCACACTGAGGGATATATATTAAAGCGATCCAGGGTGAAGTACCCAGTGATGTTCCTTCCCTCCCTGTGGGAAAACACCCAGCCTCCACTCAAAACACCCCAATGACAGATGAGACTGGTAACTTGACTGGGAATTTTGGAAACACTGGCCCGTATTTTCCGATCGCAGGCCTCCCGTGGGCGGAGGCCTGCGATCTGGAAAAATCTGCGCCCTTACCTGAGGGCTCCCGGGACGCGGACGCTTCCGCTCCTGGGCCTCACCAAACTTGAAGTGCGCAGGGTCCACGTATTCCAGAGGCGCAGGTAGTTCGCAGCGTCCCTGGGATCACGTGGGCCATGGAGAGCCAATCACGGAAAGGAATCTCCCTTCATACATTTGACAGGAAGGCCTGTCAAATATATGAATGGAGATCAATGAAAAAACATGGTAAAACTTTAAATAAATTTAATTTAAAAAATGACATTTTTAAAATGACTTGAAATGACAATAAATTAAGTATTTTAAACAAAAATTAAATATTTTGAAAAAAATAATTAAAGTTTTTTACGGGGCTAAAAATAAACTTACCTCTTTTTAAAGTATATTTAAATGATAAATTACGCTTTTACCAGGTGTAAGAATTGTAAGGGTTTTCTGCGGACGGAGGGTCTCCAAAAAGCGGAACTATCCGCCGGCAGAGGCCCTTCTCCAGGGCAGCCGGAGAATCTGTCAAGACCATTCTTGACAGATCGGAAATGCTGGTTTTCAGCGCATGCGCTGTGCATGCCTGAAACCGGCATTTCCGATGTCCCTACGGGTGGGCACACAGCGCGTACCACCCATAGGGATCGGAATATCTGGGCCATTATATTACAAAGCATTTTCAATGTATGCTAAAATCATCCAGCGGTATTTATACATACTATATCAAAATGGAAAAAAAATGAAATCCTTGGTGCAGAGTTAGAAAATATATGGCTAGAAATTAATGTTGCTAATGATAGCAGACAGACACCTAAGGCATTCATGCAACAGTCCTCCGTTTTCTATTTTAACACTGGCTTTAACCCATTTAAAACAAACAGGATAACTTTGCCACTAAAATAGCAGACAGAGTAAAGTCAGGTGAAGCTGTTAAGCATTCATCTGCTCATAATTCCAACAGTAATTTCTAGTTTACGGAGCAATTTTAGGATGTTGTGCTCCAGGCAGGCATTTCATCCACCAGCAGCACATATTGGGCCCGAATTCCTAATATTTAAAGTTACCCCCCATATATGTGCACACATATACACACGTGCACACACACATCTCCTGTGGCGTCACTCACTGTAAGAGATTACACTGTTGCAAGGGAAGAGGATGTAGGACTGTAGAACTGGGAGAAGGGTGAACATCTCTATTGAAAAACTTGGAAAGAAATCTCCGCAGATACAATGCATTAAATGTTTTTCATTTGGTTCCTGGAAAATAATTAAATATATCGGCTGAAATTTCAGGGTCCCTACTCCTTCGCTGGAAGAGCAGGAAAGGACACTCCTGGCCACTTGCAACTACAGCTTCCAATCCCAACCCAACTTGCAGGAATGGGTCATTAGCATGTTGAGGGCGGGCACATTGCACTTGTGAGGGTGAGTCACTGGTGCCTGCCCTGACAGGTCCAGAATGTCAGAGCGGCTCTGATGCAGCAGAGGAGGCTGCCCAACTCTTTTGCTTCAAGAGGAGATATCAGGCCATCTTTGAGAGGTAATTGATCCCCTCCAGGATTGATCGCCCTTTTCTTCAGGCATTTTGGGGCTATTGGAAGATTCATAATGGAACTATGCCTACTCTCAGCAAGTGTGTGTTCCGTTGGGCCTATCTGATGTCGCCTGATCGGAATTTCCTCTGGAAGCCCAGGAAGTTCCCTAGACATCCCCTCCCTCCTCATCCCCCGCTCCCCCTGTAATTTGCTAGCTTCCTCTCCAGAGGACAGAATCCCAGTGGGACTGGGTTTCCCCCAGTTTCCACCCCCCTCCCCTCCCTGACAGATTTGCCAGAGATGAACCAAGGCCCAGGCAGAATTTTAGGTCCATGTGTTTTCCTTACCTACTGCAGGTAGATAAATAAATAGATAAATAAATAAATAAATACACACCACGACCACATAAATAAAACTCTCCATGTAACATGGGGAGCCGCTCTTTATCTACATTGTCTATCTGTTTAGAAACATAGAACATAGAGATAGGAGCAGGAGTAGGCCATTCAGCCCCTCGAGCCTGTTCCGCCATTTAATGAGATCATGGCTGATCATCCAAATTCAGTACCCTGTCCCTGCTTTCTCCCCATATCCCTTGATCCCTTTAGCCTTAAGAAATATATCTAACTCCTTCTTGAATATATTTAATGAATTAGCCTCAACTGCCTTCTGTGGTAGAGAATTCCACAGGTTCACCACTCTCTGGGTGAAGAAATTCCTCCTCATCTCAGTCCTAAATGGCTTGCCCCTTATCCTTAGACTGTGACCCCTGGTTCTGGACTCCCCCACCATCGGGAACATCCTTCCTGCATCTAGTCTGTCTAGTCCTGTTAGAATTTTATAAGTTTCAATGAGATCCCCTCTCATTCTTCTAAACTCTAGCGAATATAAGCCTAATTGACCCAATCTCTCTTCATACGTCATTCCTGCCATCCCAGGTATCAGTCTGGTAAATCTTTGCTGCACTCCCTCCATGGCAAGAACATCGTTCCTCAGATAAGGCGACCAAAACTGCACATAATACTCAAGGTGTGGTCTCACCAAGGCCCTGTACAACTGCAGCAAGACATCCTTGCTCCTGTACTTGAATCCTCTCGCTATGAAGGCCAACATACCATTTGCCTTCTTAACCGCCTGCTGCACCTGCATGCTTACCTTCAGCGACTGGTGCACAAGGACTCCCAGATCTCGTTGCACTTCCCCTTTTTCCAATCTATTGCCATTCAGATAATAATCTGCCTTCCTGTTTTTGCCACCAAAGTGGATAACCTCGCATTTATCCACATTATACTGCATCTGCCCAATCACCCAACCTGTCCAAATCATACTGGAGTTTCTCTGCATCCTCCTCACAGCACACACGCCCACCCACCTTTGTGTCGTCTGCAAACTTAGAGATATTACATCTAGTTCCCTCATCTAGATCATTAATATATATTGTGAATAGCTGGGGTCCTAGCACCGATCCCTGCGGTGCCCCACTAGTCACTGCCTGCCGCTCGGAAAAAGACCCGTTTATTCCAACTCTTTGCTTCCTGTCTGCCAACCAGTTCTCTATCCAAATCAGTACCTTACCACCAATCCCATGTGCTTTAACTTTGCATGCTAATCTCTTATGTGGGACCTTATCCAAAGCCTTCTGAAAGTCCAAGTACACCACATCCACTGGTTCTCCCTTATCTATTCTACCAGTTACATCCTCAAAAAATTCCAGTAGATTAGTCAGGCATGATTTACCTTTTGTAAATCCATGTTGACTTTGTCCGATCCTGTCACTGTTTTCCAAGTGCTCTGCTATTACATCTTTTATAATGGACTCTAGCATTTTGCCCACTATCGATGTCAGGCTTACCGGTCTATAATTCCCCGTTTTTTCTCTACCACCTTTTTTAAATAGTGGGGTTACATTAGCTACCCTCCAATCCATGGGAACTGTTCCAGAGTCTATAGAATTTTGAAAGATGACCAGCAATGCATCTATTATTTCTAGGGCCACTTCCTTAAGTACCCTAGGATGTAGATTATCAGGCCCTGGGGATTTATCGGCCTACAATCCCGTCAATTTCCCTAACACCATTTCCCTACAAATACTGATTTCATTCAATTCCTCCCTCTCGTTGGACCCTATGTTCCCCGACATCTCTGGGAGTTTATTTTTGTCCTCCTTTGTGAAGACAGAACCAAAGTATGTATTTAATTGGTCTGCCATTTCTTTGTTCCCCATTATAAATTCCCCTGATTCTCACTGTACTCTCCTGCTGCTCCCAACACCGGAGTGGGTTTTTACAGTGAATGCCATGAAATATATAAAGTTAGGAAAAGATTAAACTAATTAGCATTTTCCTCATTTACCATTAGCTGCAACAGTGCTTAGTAGTATTAAAATGCTAAACATACATGTTTAAAATCAGAACTTTTATACAGTACCTGCTTGCAAACTTAAATAATATTACTGCCTATTCAAAACATGCTGTTGTGTATACGAGCAATGACTGTTTTGAGTGCCCCATACAAAAATAAGTAAAAGAAATGCAGCTGCTGTTAAAATTAAGAATACATCAGAAGATATAAACGCTTGCGCCTTCCCAACTCGCTGATTTCATCCTCAGCTTGTATCTGTGTTTGGCTCCCAACTCTATTTGCAGGTCAACTTGTATTCAATATACACCATTCTTGCTTGTAAAGTTATCTCAGAAATAGCTGGAGTTCGTGCTTTACCTTGATTTTGAAGATGCACTAAAAAAAACTTAAATTACCTTAACATCCCTTCAACTGGTACAGTAGTATTCCATTCATATTACAGAACCACTTGAATTCAAATTAGTTCTGTAATATAACCTTGCTGTTCAAACTGCCTGTTTATACTGTGAGTTGGATTCTTCAACAGTGTCTGTCTGATAGTCATACATGTGCTGCTGCTCCAACATAACAAATTCAACTTTAAAGCAATTGAAAATGTGTAAGTGCCTGTACATGTGCAGCTAGTTCAAAGTCACATTGCCAGCCTGACAAACGTCTACGATGAGGTTGGGGATAGATCTATAAAAGCTAGTAATGGACTGACTGAGAAATCATTCCCCGCAACACCAAACCCAAAATGGCCGATTTGCCAATGCAGCAGGTGTTTATATTTACTGCTGCCAGCACCCAGCAATCAAGCGGATCGAGTGAAAGTCCTTGCCAAAGAGAGACTTGAGTCTAGATTATCCAATTGGTGTTAAAGCTGGTGTTGAAATAGGTGATCAGATAATGTAGGCCTTGATGCCCACAACTGCACATAAAAAAGTATTTTAAGCAATAGCACGTAAAGTGAAACATTCAGCTTTATAGGATTCTTGATATTCTAGTATTTCCTAACATCTTCCAAACCCAGTTGTCATCAAGTGGGCCTGAATTGTGGTTTGCTTGGTTATACGTTACCCATTGCAAAATGTAGCAGGTGCCAAAGTCAACAGGAAGACTTCGGCACTGAACATCAGAATGGGAAATAGCTGCTTCCTGTTTCGCTGCTTGGAAATTTCACTGCAGCTTCTTTGCGATTTCTTTTGACTTGTAAGAAGGCAAAATCAAACTGAAAACTCCAAACACTGCCATATTGAAAGCTGTGAACTTCCATTTGTTTTCTTGTACTCGCCACAGTCAGAAATGGAATTTACTGTTATTGGGCATGTGGCCCAGCATCCTTGTGTAACAACACTATAGACCTGAACTGTTACACATCAAAGTGTTCAGTAACAGAAAATAATGTAATTTAATAGCTTGTAATTAAACAGTTGCATGACCTCAGCACTGCTGTAAGTTTGAAAAAAGCTTGATGAAATTTGAAGCATTTCTCATATCTTGGCAAAACCTGTTGAAACAGCAGGGCTTCAATCATGGGATCATAACCCTTTGGAGGATCTCTGAAAGGACTGCTGAGGATTAGCATTGTGTGTGCCATGTGGTACAAAACAATCCCTTTAAGATTGAAAATATCTGGTTACACAATGTTTTTTAGGTTTCAAGGTTTGATTGAGCTATTAAGATCCAATCAGTTGAATAGATTATCGTACCTTGTCACATGACACTGTTACAGGGTATATGGTGAGAACATCCTGTTAAACTGTGATCCGGGGAAGGAAGAACTTAATGCTTATATCTAGAAAGGTCTTAAACTTGGAAAAAAAAGTAAATCCTTGTATTGGAGCATCAACAGTATTGGGCAATAGTAACAAAAAACAGATTATAATTATATGTGTCATACACATGGACTGTATTATTTTCTGTTAATTAGCTGTAAGTTATCACAATGAATAATTTGCAACATGGTTTCCAGTTAACCCATAATATTGCTGACATGCACCATCTTGATGCGTATTATCTATCAAACATGTTTACAGTAAACTGAATAAGAATCAGACTTGCAGTACTGCCTCATGGTGTGGTTGTTACTTAGGTCATATCTCTTGTGACCTTGTGGTTCTCTACCCTGCTGATTGTGTTTTGAAAGCTGTCAACTCTGGTCTCTTTATCTGCAAACTCTATACTGTAAATATAATGTAACAGTGATAGTGCATCATAGTACTATTGTATTACATCCAGAGCATAACCAAAAATGACCTAACAATTACTTTACAAACAATGAGCGGCACCTGTACAAGTGTTGATGAAAATATATTGATGATGTTTTGTTGTTCTGTGTCAGAGCATATTCTCTGGTTGCGGTGCTTGAGATTCTAACAAAATGGTTATACTCTTATAGTACTTTTATCAGAACAGGCCCACTTCAAATATTTTATTGACTTTATTGTGCCCTTGTGTTATTTATTCAAGTATGTTCATTAAAAAAAAACTGAAGGGGTTTCCCAGTTGGACTCTGCTACTGACTTCCCCTCTCTTTGTAGTGACCTGGGTGAGAATGAAAACTCATCATGTGAGGGGCCTATCACTAAAGTATTACCTTTGAAATGGTGTTAGTGGCATCTGTTGTTTTCAATTCTTCTGTACCTTTAGGCACAGATTTTTAAAAATCAAACCAATTTACAGCAGTCTTTCATCAAAATGTACACTTTAGTCAAAAGTACAATTAAACCTAAGTTTTAACATCTGGTAAAAAGCCTTTGGGGAGAATTTAAGCTTTTGGAAGCACTATTCTTAATTCATCTAGTTATATTTTTTCCTGAGTAAATCTTTTTCATTCATTTGGCTTATTAATGTATCATTTTGTTTTCATTTGCAGTCTGTCTTTGTGATTTCTTCTCGACAATGATTCCTATTTAAAAATTGCAGAGTAAAACTTGTTTACTGTGGTAAAGATTCAACATACCAGGGGGGATACTAGTTTAAAAATTAGGAATAAGAAAAAAAACCAACCAGAAGTTTTTCATCCAAACAAAATAGACTTATCCTATAAATTATCAGAGAAGACCATTGAAGTGGACAGTTGAAATAGGTTCAATAAGCTTTTCTGGAAAAGAGAAGAGATTAAGGGAGATGAGGAGATGGATAGATGAGATAAACATCTATTGAAGTAGGTGGTCTTTTTGAGCATTACAGCATTCCATTTCCTATTCCTAAAATTTCTTGTTCTATGACTAGAACAGGGTGAGGATGTGGGAGTAGATCTACTAAATGGCATTAGATTACTAATCCTCCTGAGGTGATTCTTTATCTCCTCCCCTTTCCTTAAATCTTTGCTTAAACAACCTTAATCTGTCCCTAACAAATGGTTAGGTATTGCACTTTAATTATGCAGGATTAGCTAAAGTAATTACAATGCAATGCCTATTTCAAAGGTGCATTGCAGCCTGTTTGTTGTACAAGAGCACATCCACAATAGTCTAGTTTGAAATCTATGCACAGTTGGTCTTCTTGCGTCACCAGGACGTGACCGGTGCAGTGCTTCTTGTCCCGAAGAAGATGCCAGTTCTGGACCTACCGTGAATCCAGGCGGAAGTAGGGGCATGGAGGAGAGGAGGAGATCGAGAGATAGGGCAAGCGGTGGTCGGCAATGACCCGCACTTTTAATGCGGATCCAGGTGGAGCATAAAGCCCATAAGGCTTGGGGGCAGCTTGAGTAGGATGCCACTGTAACTATAATCAGGCAAATATATTGTTAAATTTGACAGTAATGATGAACAATGCCTTTCTTGTCAATTACTGGAGCAACACTTTCATGGCATGGCCAGAATGCCATTCAGAACAAATTTGTATCAATATAAAAATATTTGGAAGTGTTTTTTTAGTTTTTTTTACATCAGAGAACTTTGTAGGTTAGATTTTCTTCTCCATACTGCCCAATTTTCAAGCATACTGGAGTGGGCCCAGAAAATGGATAAGGGACCCTGTCTCTTGGAGTCATGCTCATCTTAATGTTAAAGTCACTTCAGCCAGACACCAGAAGTGCCATCCAACTATGTGATTTGTTTATAAATGAGGCAGCAATGACACAATTACATAATTCATGTTTTCCATCAGTACTGGCTTAATAATGCTGGATGTTATTCATGCCTGTATAAAGCACATGTCAATCTGATACAGAAGACCTGCCCATGATTTCCACATCTTCCCACTGCATGAACAGTCTTATCTATATCCTCATTCCTACATTAAATAACCCTTCCATCTTCAGCTGCTTCATCAATGACCTTCCCTCCAACATAAGGTCAGAAATGGGGATGTTCGCTGATGACTGCACAGTGTTCAGCGCCATTCACAACTCCTCAGATAATGAAGCAGTCCATGCCCGCATGCAACAAGACCTGGACAGCGTTCAGGGTTGGGCTGATAAGTGGCAGGTAACATTTGCGCCACAGAAGTGCCAGGCAATGACTATCTCCAACAAGCGAGAGTCTAACCACTGCCCCTTGACATTCAATGGCATTACCATCGCCGAATCCCCCACCATCAACATCCTGGGGGTCACCATTGACCAGAAACTTAACTGGACCAACTACATAAATACCGTGGCAACAAGAGCAGGTCAGAGGCTAGGTATTCTGCGACGAGTGTCTCACCTCCTGACTCCCCAAAGCCTTTCTACCATCTACAAGGCACAAGTAAGGAGTGTGATGGAATACTCGCCACTTGCCTGGATGAGTGCAGCTCCAACACTCAAGAAGCTCGACACCATCCAGGACAAAGCAGCCCGCTTGATTGGCACCCCATGTACCACCTTAAACATTCACTCACTCCAAAACCGGCGTACCATGGCTGCAGTGTGTACCATCTACAAGATGCACTGCAGCAACTCGCCAAGGCTTCTTCGGCAGCACCTCCCAAACCCACGACCTCTTCCACCTAGAAGGACAAGGGCAGCAGGCACATGGGAACACCACCACCTCCAAATTCCCCTCCAAGTCACACACCACCCTGACTTAGAAGTATATCGCTGATCCTTCATTGTCGCTGGGTCAAAATCCTGGAATTCCCTACCTAACAGCACTGTGGGAGTACCTTCACCACATGGACTGCAGTGGTTGAAGAAGATGGCTCACCACCACCTTCTCGAGGGCAATTAGGGATGGGCAATAAATGCTGGCCTTGCCAGCGACGCCCACATCCCATAAACGAATAAAAAAAAATCTACAGATCCTTCTCTCTATGCATCAGCTCAAGACAGCTCTCTTTCATGCCACTTCTTCTAAGACACTTCCAAATCTCGCCAAAAATAATGTCTGCATGGACCGCCTGCTAGCTGTGAGGGCACGCATGCTGCTATCCTGAGTTACAGCAGCATTGTCTGACTGCTTAAGAACATAAGAAATAGGAGCAGGAGTAGGCCATTCGGCCCTTCGAGCCTGCTCCGCCATTCAATGAGATCATGGCTGATCTTCTGCCTCAACTCCATTCACCAGCCCTATCGCCATATCCCTTGATGCCCTTACTAGTCAGAAATCTATCGACTTCTGTTTTGAATATACCCAATGACTGAGCCTCCACAGCCCTCTGGGGTAGAGAATTCCAAAGATTCACCACCGTCTGTGTGAAGAAATTTCTTCTCATCTCAGTCCTGAATGGCCTACCCTTTATCCTGGTTTTAGACTCCCCAGCCAAGAGAAACACTCTCCCAGCATCCATCCCATTAAGCCCTGTAATAATGTTGTATGCTTCAATGAGATCACCTCTCATTCTTCTGAATTCAAGAGAATACAGGCCTAGTTTACTCAATCTCTTCTCATACGACAGTCCCTGCCATCCCAGGAATCAATCTTGTGAACCTTCGTTGCAGTCCCTCTATGGCAAGTATATCCTTCCTTAGGTAAGGAGACCAAAATTGTACACAGTACTCCAGGTGTGGTCTCACCAAGGCCCTATATAATTGGAGTAAGACTTCTTTACTCCTGTACTCAAATCCTCTTGGAATGAAGGCCAGCATACCATTTGCCTTCCTAATGGCTTGCTGCACCTGCACATTCACTTTCAGTGACTCATGTACAAGACACCCAGGTCCCTTTGAGCATCTGCATTTCCCAATCTTTCACCATTTAGGAAATACTCTGCCTTTCTGTTTTTTCTACCAAAGTGGATAACTTCACATTTATCCACATTATATTCCATCTGCCATGTTCTCGCCCACTCACTGAGCCTGTCGAGCTCCCCTTGAAGCCTCTTCGCATCCTCTTCGCAACTGACACTACCACCTAGCTTTGTATCATCAGCAGATTTGGAAATGTTACATTTAGTTCCCTCATCCAAATCATTGATATAGATTGTGAATAGCTGGGGCGCAAGCACCGATCCTTGCGGTACCCCACTAGTCACAGCCTGCCATCCTGAAAAAGACCCTGTTTATCCCTACTCTTTGTTTTCTGTCTGTTAACCAATTCTCAATCTATGCTAGTATATTACCCCCAATTCCATGTGCCCTAATTTTGTTCACCAACCTCTTGTGTGGGACTTTATCGAATGCCTTCTGAAAATCCAGATACACCACATCTACCGGTTCCCCTTTGTCTACTCCATTAGTTACATCCTCAAAGAACTCCAATTGGTTTGTCAAACAGGATTTCCCTTTCATAAATCCATGTTGACTCTGCCCAATCTTACTATTAGTTTCTAAGTGCCCAGTTATTGCATCCTTTATAATAGATTCCAGCATTTTCCCAACTACTGATGTGAGGCTAACTGGTCTGTAGTTCCCCGTTTTCTCTCTCCCTCCTTTCTTAAATAGCGGGGTTACATTTGCTATCCTCCAATCTGCAGGAACCGTTCCAGAATCTATAGAATTTTGGAAGATGACAACCAATGCGTTCACTATCCCAATGGCCACCTCTTTCAAAACCCTAGGATGTAGGTCATCCGTTCCTTGGGATTTATCGACTTTTAGTCCCATTAATTTTGCTAGTACTGTTTTTTTACTAATAATAATTTCTTTAAGTTCCTCATTCTCATCACACCCTTGATTTTCTCGTATTTCTGGGAGGTTTTTTGTGTCTTCCTCCGTGAAGACAGAAACAAAGGGCCAGAAATTCGGCTCTCCGGCTTCCCGCGGGTGCAAGGATCGCACGCGTACTTACCTACTGCGCCTGCCGTTGTGCTTCGGGCCCGTGTGGACTTCAGCTCCTGGGCCTCCTGCAGCTGCCGGCGTGCAGTGCTTGCGTATCCCAGGGGCGCAGTTAGTTCGAAGCGTCCCCTGGGATCACGTGGGCCATGGAGAGCCAATCGGAGCAGGGAATCTCCATTCATAGATTTTGACAGGAAGACCTGTCAAATCTATGAATAGAGATCGGCCCCAAAACCTCACTAAAACTTCAAATAATTTTTTTTTTAAATCACATTTTTAAAATAACTATAAATTACATAAATTAACTACTTTAAACAAAAATTTTATTTTTGAAAAAATTAATTACACTTTTTAACGGTGCTAAAAATAAACTTACCTTTCTTTAAAATTTGTAAAAAAGATAAACCTGTTGAAAAAATGTTTAAATTCTACTTAATTCACCACTTACCTTGTTAAAAGCAAGCCTTGCGCCTCCTTTTTTCCTGCGCAGCTTCTCCATACTTACCCTCACAGAGAAACCTGGAAAAAAAACGAAGTTCGCTGCGTGCGCGCTGCCTCTCCGGCGCACGCGGTTGACCCTCGAACCCCTTCTTTCACGAGACCGGAAGTTCCGGTTTCCCGTGCATGCGTGAAACCAGCACTTCCGGTGGCCCTACGGGTGAGTACACAGCGCGTACTCACCCGTGGAGACCCGAATTTCTGCCCCAAAGTATTTATTTAATTTCTTTGCCATTTCCTCATTCCCCATTATAAATTCTCCCGTCTCTGACTGTAAAGCACCTACATTTACCTTCGCCAGTCTTTTCCTTTTCACATACCTGTAGAAGCTTTTACAATCCGTTTTTATATTTTGCGCTAGTTTGTGCTCATATTCCATTTTCCCTTTCTTTATCAATTTCTTGGTCCCCCTTTGCTGATTTCTAAAAAGATCCCAATCCTCAGGCTGACCGCTTTTTCTGGCAACTTTATAAGCTTCCTCCTTTGACTTAATACTAGCTTTAATTTCTTTTGTTAGCCATGGTTGGATCACTTTTCCTTTTGGGTTTTTATGCCCTAGAGGAATATATGTTTGTTGCAAATTATGCATTATTTCCTTGAATGTTAGCCATTGTATGTCCACCTTCATACCTTTTAGTGTAGTCTCCCAATCTACCATGGCCAACTTGTAGTTTCCTCTGTTTAGATTGAAGACCTTAGTTTCAGATTGGACTACATCACTCTCAAACTTAATGTAAAATTCAATCATATTATGGTCTCTTGTCCCTAAAGGCTTTCCTGCCATGCCACTAGAACTAGGCACTGGCGCTGTTATAGCCACTGCTTTGCAGGAAAACAACTTAATGGCACCAGTCAGATTAGTGAAGATGGTTGTCTGTGTCCATTGGAAATCAGAAGTGGCAACACTCTCCAGTCTGGTGCTCCAGACCTTAAAGGCACCATCCATGCCATCCATGTCCTTAGAGCCTCTGTAGTAGGGGCATCTGCTGAAGATCTGTTTGGAGTTCCCATATATTTCAAGGTGGGCTGCAGTGCTGCAAACCCATCCATCATGTTGCCACAGATGTGGGTCGTGGACTCCTCCAATTGACCAGTCATCTACTGAACATTCAGGGAGACCATCCCCAGTGATTGCACATGTGTGTGTAATGCTCTGCTAGTGTCCTTCTAAAAGCAGGACCCATGGGCTCTCAATACTGAGGCTCTTCAGCCAAGTACCAACATCTTCTGACTCTCAAGTCAACAATTTTCCCTACATTACAATAGTGACTACATGTCAAAAAGTACTTCATTGGCTGTAAAGTGCTTTGGGACGTCCGGTGGTCGTGAAAGGTGCTTTATAAATGCAAGTCTTTCTTTCTTCTTAATGTCTGCCGCCTTATCTTCTGCTTCCAGCTCTTCCTACCCACTCATGCATCACCCGTATATTTCTCTCTGGCGTACTGTCTAGTACCCCTTGGGTGGCTGTCTCTCAGCTAGTGCTTCGCAATGACAGTCTGTGGGATGCATTGGTGGCAGGGCCTGAAGTGGAGGGGCCTGGCAAATAATCATCTTTATATACTTCTTGCTATGTGATATCTAGTAGAGAAGAAGAAAAGAGCTTAGAATGGGTTGCTATTCAATCCATAGACTTTCAGTATTACTGCGCTATTGTTTTTGCACTTCTCAGAAATTTGCCTACATATTTGCTCTTCTATCTCCCTCTGACTGGGGGTCTCTCGTACACTCCAAGCAGTGTGATTGCCTCGTTTTTGTTCTTCAGTTCAATGATCCTTCTAGCATATCATCCCTCCTGACAGCTGTAATTGTTTCTTTAACCAATATTGCAATCCCCCTCTCCTTTTTTATCCCCCTCTCTATCTCATCTGAAGACCCTGTATCCAGGAGTGTTGAGCTGCCATTCCTGCCCTTCTTTCAGCCATGTTTCAGTAATAGCTATGATATCATACTTCCATGTGTCTATCTGTGCTCTCAGCTCATCTGCCTTATTCACTAGACTCCTTATATTAAAGTAAATACCATTAAGTACTGCCAAACTCCCTTATTGTCTATTTTCTAGCCTTTGTTTCCTCTGCATTCCAAACACACTTACTAATTTTCTGCCTTCCATTTCCAGCTTTGCTTCTCTTCCTTCTGAATCTACGCTCAGGTTCCCATCCCCGTGCCAAACTAGTTTAAACCCTCCCCAACAGCACTAGCAAACCTCCCTGCAATGATATTGGTCCTGGCCCTGTTGAGGTGCAACCCGTCCGACCTGTACAGGTCCCATCACCCCCAGAACCTGTTCCAATTCCCCAGGTATCTAAAGCCCACCCTCCTGCACCATCTCTCCAACCATGCATTCATCTGCTCTATCCTCCTATTTTTGTACTCACTAGCACGTGGCACCAGGAGTAATCCAGAGATTACTACCTTTGTTCCCTTTAAGCTGCGTGGCCGCGCAGCAGTCTTGAGGTCCCACGGAGCCGGCTCGCCAGCTTTTAAATGGAAAAACCGCGCATGTGTGGAATTTTGAACGGTCTACGCAGCCCAAATAAAAATTAGAGGGAACATTGATTTGAGGTCCTGCTTATTTTCTTTCTGAGCTCCCTAAAATCTGCTGGCAGGACCTCATCCCTCTTTCTAACTATGCCATTGGTACTGATGTGGATGTTCACCCTCCCCCCTCAGTTCTGCAGCCACTCAGTGACATCCTTGACCCTGGCACCAGGGAGGCAACATAACCTCCTAGAATCACATCTGCGGGCACAGAAACACCTGTCTGTTCCCTTAACTATTGAATCCCTTCTCACTATTGCTTTCCTGACCTTCCTCCTCCCCCCACCCTCCAGTAGAGCTGAGCCGCCATGGACTTGGCTCTGGCTGTACTCCCCAGAGGAACCATTGCCCTCACCAGTACTTAGAGAGCAAGAAGCACTCAGCGGATGCCTGGACTACCTGCCTGGTCCTCCTTGTCTGTCTGACGCTCACCCATTCCCTCTCTGCCTGCACACTCTTAAGCTGCGGGTGACCACCTCCTGAATCATGCTATCCACGTAGCTCTCAGCCTTGCGGATGCACTGTAGTGATGCCAGCTATTGCCCAAGCTCTGAAACTCAGAGCTCGAGCTCCTACAGCTGATGCCATTTCCTGCACACATGATTGTCCAGGACACGAGAAGTGTCCTGTAGTTCCCACATGGCACAGGATGTGCATTCGACGGGACTGAGGTGCTCTGCCATGCCTCTATTTATTGGACTTCTAACCAGAAATAAACTAAGACTTGTCCCTGATCTGGACAAAAAAAACTCACCAGTTACCCACCAATCAGCTCCTTCCCTTTTTTGCTGACGTCACTTTAAATGTTTTTTACCTCTCTCCCTGATGGTCTCGGGCCGCTCTCTCTCTCTCTCCCCTGCCGCTTTATACTCTTGGGCCACTCTCTCTCTCTCTCTCTCGCTGCTTTATACGCTCGGGCCTCTCTCTCTCTCTCTCTTGCTGCTTTTTACTCTCGGGCCTCGCTCTCTCTCTCTCTCTCCACTTTATACTCTCGGGCCTCTCTCTCTCTCTCGCCGCTTTATACCCTCGGGCCTCACTCTCTCTCTCTCTCTCTCTCTCTTTCTTCCCCCCCGCCACTTTATACACTCCTTTACTGTTGACTCTTCACACTTCTTCCCTTCCAAGTTTAAGCTGGCATTCTTTGCCCCATCTAGCCCCCTCAGTTCAAGCTTGCATTCTCTTTCTCCCTCTGTTTCCTGCCTCCCCCACACAGTGCTGCTTGGATCTTCTTCCCTTTTCATCCCCCAAACAACAGCTGTCAGCTTCTTCACCCCCAACCGAAAGTGCCAGTCCTAGTTACTCTGCTCTTCCCTCCCAAAGTGGTGGATCTAATTTCTCCCCCCTTCCCTTTCCTGCTCTCCACCACTTACCCCCTTCACCCTCTGCCCTCCACGTCCCTTCTGATCATTTTCCTGTTTCCCCCTCCTCCTTTCTCTTCACCTGCCCCTTACCTCTTCATTTTTTAATTTCTCCCATCGTTTTTTCCTCCTCACTTCTTCCCTTTGCCCTCTACCTTTCCTTTCTTACTTCATCTCTTCTCTTCCACCTATTCACTACTTCCCTTCTCCATTGCCGCTCACTTTCTCCGTTCCCTTTCGCGCCTCTCTCCCCTTCAATTACTCCCTTCTTCCTCACTGCTTTAATTCTCCTCCTCCTCTGTCCCCAGCACCAGTCCTACCTGAATCCTTCTGTGACTTGAAGTGATTCTGGGTAATAATGCAATTCCTACCTACGGTATGCAGTAGCCAAACTCGCTTCAAATAGCAGCAGCAGCACTCAGGTACAGCTGGGAGAGAAGAAGGGCCCAATTCGTGCTGATATATTTATCCGCAAAAGACAAACGATTGGGCGTGCCAAATAGTCACCTCCAACGTGGACAGTTATCTGATATGGACAAACTGTAGACATTTGTTTAAAACCTGTTTAAATATATTGGAGTTGAACTCACAAAGTTAAGCACTAAACTACCTGCACTATGTAAACCTTTTACTATTTTATATTGTAAATAAGTTTGCCTCCCAATTTCATGAGCTAGAGTCAAACCTTTGTAACTAATAAAATAATAAATTTATAGTGTCTTGGTGTGTTTCTGAAGGTGCTCTTTCATTTTGTCTGAAATACATTCCTTTCACTGCAATAATCCATTCCAGTATTTACCGAGAACCAGTTCGCTTTCAGCAAGAGTGGCCTCTGAGGGCTGGTTTCTGATGTCGCACTAAGCATGATAAGAATGCCATTGACGTCAGTAGAGTCATCATTAGTGAGAATGGCAACCAAGCTCTTGAAACCACACCAAGCAATTGCAGTTCTATTGGCAACGAGAAGCTAGGGGGGGGTGGGGGGTGGGGGGGAGCTGGAGGAGGCTCCAGCTGAATTCTGATTTCCCTGTGTGTATCCTGTTAAGTCTGCCACACAATTTTCATAGAGGAACTGAAACCTGGCTCGTTGAAGTGCAAAGGCTTTCAACGGAAACGCATTTAATTCACTAGTGTGCTAGTTCTAGGCATGTAGCCAATTGTAATTGCTAAATTGAACAAGATAAACCCTGAACAAGGGAAAAATGTGAATGACCTATCTGTGACTGTGGCTACAGTGGAGTAAAAGCAGGAAAGATTTGCTTTGTTTCGCTGTCTACAGTACAGTAATATAATACTCTGTAAAGACATAACAAAGAAAAATGGGATTATACAAAAGAAGAGTCTGTCTAACCTTATAAGCAATGCCAGCAATACTTATGTGTTTTTAAATCAAAACTTTAATTCTATAATGTAGCATTTTCTAACACCCGGGCATTTTCTGCTTTATTAAGATATAAAGAACTCAGATCTTTATAGGTTCAAATACATATCTGCAGCACGTCAATAAGCAAATTATGTGTAGTATGAAATTCCAATATTATAGCTGCAATAATCTGCACCAATCTAAATACACGTTTTAAAAATGTATTTGTTGAAGGTCATATGTTTGGTGAACAAACGGAAGAAACATGCGCATACCTCAGTGAGCACTGTACATGTCACAGCAAGTACACATCTGGGGTAATATATCAGAGGATTGAGCATTCATTGTACTTGCCACAGAGATGGAGCTTTTATTAAATGTTTCATTAATAATGAAAGATTTAAGTAGAATTATGAATGAATTAATAGAATATAACTCTTATGAGAAATCATTTGACTGCAGGACAACTACAGTAGAAATGACATTGTTAAAATTGAAAATATTTAATACTACATTAAGTATTTGTTTAAAAAAAAATAACTTGCACAGAATCATTTTGCACAGGGCATTTTTCAGTATTATAGTCAGCCTTGACCGCATGTCACTTTTTCCTCCGTGTAGTAATTTGTGTCATTAAAAAGTTGGAATTTCCCTTCTATTTTGTCACATTCAAGATATGAGAATAAGAGAAGGCTTCAACAACCTCCATGATGGAATGTGAGAGAGAACTGGTGCAAGAAAAAAGCAACAGGCTGAAGGGTAGATAGTGTAGATGTAAAATTGGTGTTCTAACATCAGTTATGCCAGGCCATTGTGTTTATTTTGTTCAATTCATTGCTCATTTAATATAATTATATAAAATATAATGAGAAAGGTTCTGATAGTGATTTTTAAGAAAAAGATGATAAAAATGAATCAAATCATGAAAACCTTACTTGTTTTTTTGTCCAAAGCCTGGTGGTTCAGTTCTGAGTTCAGGATATCAGCAACTTACAAGAAACAAGGACAATCTCATATGGTTTAAAACTAAAAATAAAAGAAATGATATTTCTATTAGGGTACAAAGAGAGATAAAGGATGAGATTTGCTAGGTGCTGATGGTCACCATGAGGAGTTACAAATACTGGAAAGGCCCTGCTAAATTGGAAACCAACTGACATTTACAAAATGCAGAGAAGTGTGAAGTGATGCATTTTGGGATGAAGAATGAGGAGATGCAATATAAACTAATGGTACAATTTTAAATTGGGTGCAGGAACAGAGAGACCTGGGGGTTTGCATATACAAATATTTGAAGGTGGCAGAACAAGTTTTTAAAAATTTGTTTATGGGCTGTGGGCGTCGCTGGCAAAGCCAGCATTTATTGCCCACCCCTAGTTGCCCTTGAGAAGGTGGTGGTGAGCCGCCTTCTTGAACCGCTGCAGTCTGTGTGGTGAAGGTACTCCCACAGTGCTGTTAGAGAGGGAGTTCCAGGATTTTGACCCAGCGACGATGAAGGAACGGCGATATACTTCCAAGTCAGGATGGATTGTGACTTTGAGGGGAACTTGGTGGTGGTGTTGTTCCCATGCGCCTGCTGCCCTTGTCCTTCTAGGTGGTAGAGGTCGTGGGTTTGGGAGGTGCTGCCGAAGAAGCCTTGATATCAATATTAACGTTGGGGGAGGTGGGGGGGGGGAGGTTGCAGGGGTTGTTAAATCTCAAGAGGCAGCCAAGGACCGACAAAATAAGTTGGATAATATGATTGTGCAAATCAGTGGCAAATGAAATCCAGTTAGAAGAGTAAATTTTTGCACATGGTAGAAAAATTTGGTGGCATTTATATTCCATGAATGGTGAGAAAATAGCTGAGTAAAGTTGAAATAAGTTCTAGTTAGTTTAGCATGAGCAGTCACTGCAGCGCAGATATCAACAAAAAGCAGAATGCTAAGTTGTATAGCCAAATCAGTAGAGCCAATGATATCATGCTAAAACTGTACGGAGCTCCGGTCAAACTGCACTAAGTACTGTCACTGAGACATGAGGCCTGGAGGAAGTGTGAATGGTATTTATATGCCTAATATCTAACATCGCAGAGAGGCCAGTTGCTGTTGGGAAAGTGGTAACGCAGCTAAGAATGGAACCAGAATCAAAAATGTCTTCTTTGGCCAAACCGGACTATCCACCCCTCCACTGACAGAGCAGCAGGATGATCCTCCGGAATTCTGGATCTCCCACGGGGTGGACGCCCAAACCATGCCGTGCTCGCCTCTTTAATACTAAAGACCCCGTCCCCAGGGTTTGGGACAAAGTCAGCAGCAGGGCAATCTGGCAGGCGGAAGCCCTGCAGAAGGAAGAGGAAAGATTCAAAATTGAGTGTTCAGTCATTAAGGAAGTAACTAAGAGACTTCATAGAGATGCGTAAGAGTGAACTTACACCATAAGTTCACTGTTGGTGCAAAGTGGTTTCAGCTTTGCACTGGTGCTAAACTTATGAACCTGGAAATTTTTCCCAGGCCGCTGAGCCGCTACAAGTGCGACAGGGAAAAACTTGCACCTGCCAGACTACCCAGATTTTTTAGATTTTTCCTAGAAAATATGGCAGCATATGAAAGGCTATTAAAGACGACAGAAGAAGACATCCAACAAGTGACAGATGATATTGTTTTGCTCTTCACAGCCAGTGTGTGCTATAGAACTTAAAGAGCTGTATGCATTGGCAATCGGTGAGATTAGCACCAGTTTATTATCAGCTATTAATGAATGGGAAGGATTGGGAGAATTTCCCATGTTTGTGTTCCTTGGGTTAAATATCAAAGAAAGCACATCTATAAATAGAAAATTCAGTACTTATGAGGCAAAAAAATGCTGTCAGGGTCATAGAGCAGTCTTTTGTTATCTGCCACGCATCGTGTAAAGCATCGTACGCTGGTGTATGATAAGTAAGTGCAACAAACTGCTTCAATCAGTGGCTTTGGACTCATTTATTTCGCCAGTGTATTATTTCTTTTTGTCTTCAATATTGTGATATAAGCTAAGGAACAGCCTCTTAATATTCTCTCTGATTATTAAGATATCTGTTCCAGTTTGATGTTTAGGCTGCATATAAGATTCCTTTCCTATTTTATGTGCTTTACTCTGTAGCCATATTTCATGCTCAACGATCCTTACATCTGATATTGCCAGGCCCAATTATGGAGGTTCCAGCTGCCACATGTTTGCCTGTACGGGAATCTTCCAGAAAGGCAAAAATAAACTGATGTTATTTTTCAACTATTTTGGCCATAATAAAATCCATTTCATTGCCATTCATTTCAATTTTTCTCTCTGTTCAGAATTCAGCTTAGAGTCTCAGGTCATGTCTCATGATTATCATCAAATTATGACTAATTCTCTAGCTCACATTTTTTCATTACTTTAAATGGGAGGAAGACATGGTGTCAAATTTATGAACATGAGAAGAGAACATTAGGTCTGCCAATATTTGCCCTATCTGTTAGCTAGTGCAACCGTGTGCATCATTCTCCCCACCTGCTAGCCGTGCTAAATATTACCTGTAATGGTTCATTACATTTCACGCTACAGGAAAGAAAGAATTTACATTCATATAAACATCTTATCACATCCTCAGGGCATCCCTTTGCATCCATTGAGTTACTTTAGAAGTACAGCCACTGTTGTTATGTAAGCAAAAGTAGCAGCCAAATCTCGCACAGCAATGGGATGAATGGCCAGGTGATGGCAATAAAGATGTTTTCTAAAGTGCTGGTGTAACAGCAGGATGTTGTTCAATTTCTTCAAATTGAACCGAATCTGTTTGAATAGTGTTGGTTGAGGGATGAATGTTGGCCAGGACACATGGGGAACTCCCCTGCTGTTCTCCAAATAGTACCTTGGCGTTCCATCAATGTGATCAGACAGACGAAGCCTTAATTTAACATCTCATCCAAAAGGCCATACCTCCGACAGTGCAGTGTTCCCTCAGTACTGAAGTGTCAGCCTAGATTATGTGCTCAAGTGCCAAAGTTGAGCTTGAACCCAAGATCTTCTGGCTCCAAGGCAAATGTAATACCTCTGCGACAAGCTAACACATTAGAGAAGTCACAAGCAGAGAAATAAGTGGTCATTGGTAACTGGTAGAGGGAAAATTATCAGAATTTAAACTTCATTGAGTCACAGCTCCTGGGATCATAGGGAGCAATGTGATATCGTAATAATGATGCAGATCAGATTATGCGATGGTTTTGTTTGCAAATGCTTTTCCATGCAAACAGCATTCTTTTAAGCCCAGAGTGTCCAATGCTTAACTGATCATTGTAAAGCTTCTCATTAATGAAGCATACTTGATGAAACCCACATTCCAATTGCAACCCAATTCTAAACTATTTCATCTATGTGGCTGGAAAGCTGAGCAACCACATAGCATCACTTGCGTCACTGGTCTTCATTCTTCAGCTTTAGTTTCTGGGTCTGTGACTGGAAGTCACTAGGCGTAAAGAGCATAGATCAAAGATCTGTATGTAGAGCTCTCCCTCGATAAGACATGTTCTTTCACATGGCTATTTCAGATGCAATGCTATTATTACTTGGCTCCCAAACTCAGAGAGTGTAAATTTTCACTTTTTCAGTTTTATAATGGTTCCAAAATTATGTCCTACCCTGTATTTTCTTTACAATTCAGCAGACTAAACAAAGAATTTTGCACGTAAATGTGCTAGTCAATGGAACATCTCCAATCGATCTATTTCAATAAAAAAAATAGAGCTCCAGTTGATACTTTGGATGCATGAGGATGAAACTTGAATTTCACATCCGTTTCAGCACAGAAGTTTGCTATCCTGTGGAATTTTTGCTCTTGATTCATTTCAATGCAATTAAATTGATACAATTTGGTCACATTTAGATTGAATGGAACATTTTGAGGTTGAAATTCCTTTAGGCCCATTTTTGGGCCTGAAATGGACGCCCGCACCTCAACAGAGAGGCCTTAATTGAGCCCCAGCCTCACTAATATTAATTGGGCGAGTTGCAGGCACCTGTCCTGGTCTGCCTGTGTCCAGGTCGAGTGATATAAAACCACACAGTTCCTGATCCAGATGCTTGCTGCGAAAAATAAAATGTCTGGGGAAAAAAAAGAACATGTTTAATGCTAAATTGGGATCTTTATGCTTATAAATGCTGCTTGTTAGACCCTGCAGTTTTAACAGTGTAACAGTTAAGAGTGCTTAACGAATATTTTTTTCATTGGTTGCAAGCATACAATACAATAATGTGAATTAAGTCAAAGTGCATCATTATGTGACTTGCATATGACATCATCACAACCAAAATAATGTATGCATCCTCTGGTTCCATCTCCCCCATACAAAACACTTTACGAAGGAGCTATTCAGTAAACTGCTTCCTGCTAGGAATAGTAACCGAGCTGTCTGCAAACTGAAACAGTTCCCTGGAAGGATTTATTTCCATTCTGCTCTCATGAATGTAATGTTTCTGTACACTTAGAGTGTGATTATACAGCTAGTTTAGCATTGGTGCAAAGTGGTTTCCGCTAAATTTGCAGTGTAAATTGGGAATTGGCGCGGGACGTGACTCCAGAGAGAGGCAGTGTGGCGGGGCTAGTCTAAAATTACTTTCGTTTGACTCTGCAGATACATTTTATAAAGTTCGATTCCCTGGCCACCTACCTGACATTAAGTTAAATGTTTAAAGAGCGGGAGAGCACCTCTACACATGTACATTAAACAGTCACGTGCAGAGCTCTCTCCCTGGGCAGGAAAATGGAGGTCCAGCCAGGCAGTGTAAACCCAGTAATAAAAACAGAAAATGCTGGAAATACTCAGCAGGTCAGGCAGCATCTGTAGAGAGAGAAACAGAGTTTTTATTTCAGTTGTAGGGGGGTGGTGGTTTGTGTCAGCTTCACCTCTGACTTCTGAGCGGTTCGAATCGCTCCCACTCCTTTGGTTCTAGACCTTGGACTTATTTGGGGGTTGTGATAAAAGGTGCAGCAGACAAATGAGTTTGATGAAAGAACTTCGATCTTTATTCAAGAAAGTAAAACACAACACAAACACTCTTAACACTCTAAAGATGGGGAACACTTCGGTACAAGCGAGGGAAATAACATTAGAAGAATACTTCACCCCTCCCAATCCCACTTCACTAGCTAGGTTGGACTCCAGAGAACCAGGGATAATGCTCACCAAACGAATCCTTGACAGTTGAGAGTTAGGGTTTAGAGTCTTTTGCGTAAAAGGTTTCGTAAGGCCCTTGTTGCCGCGAGGTGTCTGATGGTCACTGGAACTGTTGCTCTGGTTTCTTCTTGCGTGTCGGCCTGCTTCTGGAGCTGTTGGCCTTCTTTGTTGAACTGTCCTCTTCAGAGCTGTGGAATTGCCTTCTTGCAGAACTGTGGAACTGCCTTCTGCAGAACTGCTTGCTGAACTCCCTGCTGCTGTGTAACTCTACTGGAGAACTCGAACTTGAACTGTTGTGCTGGAGAACTCCCTTCTTACTGAACTGTCTTCTTTAACTGCCCAACTTGCTTCTCCTGAACTCTGTAACTCCAGCACTGACTTCTGCTGAAAACAGGCTTTCAATTGAACTCGAAACTGCAGAACTGCCTTCTGTTGAACTTGAACTGTTTTCCTGGAGAACTGGCTTCTTGAGAAAACAGCTTTTCAATTAGACCAATCGAAGCTTCCTTATCAAAACCAAATCAAATCCTGGTCATTGTAAGATTTTTGGAGGCCTCGTTAACAGTAACGGCTTTACTAGCGTGTTAACTGGTTTGTAAATGTGTGAAGTGGTTTCAGGATAGCTCCATCCTGTCGATCTGTTGTTTAATCGGAGTTTGAATTGTCCTCATGTTTTGGGTTTCTTGACTGGGCCTAGGACTTCTATAGAGTATCTGTATTATGCATGTTTTCTGATGGGCCCTGTAATCGGTTTGATGGGGCCTGTTATCTTGGGTGGGACTGTCAGGGTCTATTGTCAAAATGTTAATGCCTGCTGGGGCTTGAGTAGGGTCATCCCGGTTCCTCAGACAGTGCAATTAACTGCAATAACCAAAACTGCTTTTACAGAGGTCAACCCCACCTTCTTGTTCCTTTACAGGCCCATACATAGTTTTAAAATGCCAAAACTTGGTTTTTGGTCTTATATTCCTTAGGTTAGGCCCAAATGCAATTTTATCACTCTGAGGTAGTTCCAAAGTCCTTTTTCCTTAGGTTTTTGGGGATCTGCAAATTTTGGAAACCTTACACAGTTTTTATTTCAGATTTCCAGCATCCGCAGTATTTTGCTTTTGTATTAGTGTAAACCCAGTACTGCCCGCTGGAACCCTACACTTAGTGGCTGATCTGAAACTGGTAGCTGCAGTATAAGTGCAGCCATAATGGGCCTTGAACTGCATCAAGGTGGATCTACTTTGCTGCCAAATATATGGTGTATTTTCCACTCTTTATGAGCTTTAAAATAGTCACCAAAGGTTTTTTGTAGTTAAGCACTTAAAGGGATTAAAGAAAATATTTTGCATCTTGTTAAATCTGCTAGTTGGTGGAAGGTCTCTACTATCTCTGGCATGTTATAAATGCTGTACATGGTGTTCCAGCTTTCTCTGAAGTTCCAAGCAGGTTGAACAGTACGACGCGTGCATAGAGGACCCAGTCTCCATTTTCCAAATCAGTTTCCGTCGGTGACCTGCAAGAGAGGGAGGCACAGGATGGTATAAACAATTTAATTCCTCTTAAATTTCGAGACACATTTCTTCAATCTGGCAAAAGTGATAGCTGGGAACACCCTTGAGCCAGTCCCCAAAGTATTATATGGATGGGTATTATGAAGAAATTTTAAATCACAATAAAGGCACGTTGATGTGTTGAACTGGCTCAGTGCATTTAGATAGAGTACCAGGAGCAGATTGGAAGTGCCATGCGTTAGCTGAACAAAGTTCAGTAAGTTTATATTTACCAGCCCCGACAAATGTACAAGATCAGGGTTGATGAAGATAGTGCAGTAGATGTTGTATATATGGACTTTCAAAAGGCATTTGATAAAGTACCACATAACAGACTTATTTGGAAAACAGAAACACATGGTATTAAAGGGACGGTGGTAACTTGGGTATGTAATTGGCTAAGGGATAGGAGGCAGAGATGGGGTGAATGGATGTTTTTCTGACTGGAGAGAAGTGGGGTTCCCAGTGGTCGGTATTAGGACCATTGCTTTTCTTGTTATATATAAATGACCTGGACTTGTAGGGAGTACAATTTCGAAGTTTGCGGATGATACAAAACTTGGCAACATAGTAAATAGTGAGCAGACTTCCGGAGGACATAGACTGGTGAAATGGGCAGACACATGGCAGATGCAATTTAATGCAGATACGTGTGAAGTGATGCACTTTGGGAGAAACAACAGGAAAGGCAGTATAATCTAACTGATACTATTTTGAGGTGAGTGCAAGGGCAGAGGGACCTGGAAGTGTGTATTCACAAATCTTTGAAGGTGGAAGGGCAAGTTGATAAGGCATTTAAGAAAGCGTATGGGATACTTGACTTTCTAACTAGGAGCATGGAATACAAAAACAAGGAAGTCATGCTAAATGTTTACAAATCTCTGGTTACGCCTCAGTTGGAGTATTGTGTATAATTCTGATCACACTTTAGGAAGGATATCAAGGCTTTGGAGAGGGTACAGAGGAGATTTACCAGGATGATACCAGGGATGAGGGACTTCAGTTATGTGGAGAAATTGGAGAAGCTGGGATTGTTCACCTTAGACCAGAGAAGGTTAAGGGGAGACCTAATAGAGGTATTCAAAATTATGAGGAGTATTGATAGAACATGTAGGAAGAAATTGTTTCCTCTGGCAAGTGGGTCGGTAACCAGAGGTCATAGATTTAAAATAAATGGCAAAAGAACTAAATTTGAAATGAGAGGAAAAAAATTCACACAGAGGGATTTTTTTTTATTCATTCATGGGATGTGGGTGTCGCTGGCAAGACCAGCATTTATTGCCCATCCCGAATTGCCTTTGAGAAGGTGGTGGTGAGCTGCCTTCTTGAACCGCTGCAGTCTGTGAGGTGGAAGGTACTCCCAGTGTTGTTAGGGAGGGAGTTCCAGGATTTTAACGTAGCGACGATGAAGGAACAACAATATATTTCCAAGTCAGGATGGTGTGTAACTTGGAGGGGAACTTGCAGGTGATGGTGTTCCCATGCACCTGCTGTCCTTCCCATGCACCTGCTGCCCTTGTCCTTCTAGGTGGTAGAGGTCGCGGGTTTGGGAGTTGCTGTCGAAGAAGCCACAGTGCATCTTGTAGATGGTACACACTGCAGCCATGGTATGCCAGTGGTGGAGGGAGTGAATGTTTAAGGTGGTGGATGGGGTGGCAATCAAGTGGGAATCTTTGTCCTGGATGGTGTCGAGCTTCTTGAGTGTTGTTGGAGCTGTACTCATCCAGACAAGTGGAGAGTATTCCATCACACTCCTGACTTGTGCCTTGTAGATGGTGGAAAGGCTTTGGGGAGTCAGGAGGTGAGACACTCGCTGCAGAATACCCAGCCTCTGACCTGCTTTTGTAGCCACAGTATTTATGTGGCTGGTCCAGTTAAGTTTCTAGTCAATGGTGACCCCCAAGATGTTGATGGTGGGGGAATCGGTGATGGTAATCCCATTGAATGTCAAGGGGAGTTGGCTAGACTCTCTCTTGTTGGAGATGGTCATTGTCTAGCACTTGTGTGGCACGAATTTTACTTGCCACTTATCAGCCCAAGCCTGAATGATGTCCAGGTCTTGCCGCAAGTGGGCACAGACTGCTTCATTATCTGAGGAGTTGCGAATGGAATTGAACACTGTGCAATCATCAGCGAACATCCCCACTTCTGACCTTATGATGGAGGGAAGATCATTGATGAAGCAGCTGAAGATAGTTGGGCCTAGGATACGGCCCTGAGGAACTCCTGCAGCCATGTCCTGGGGCTGAGATGTGTGGCCTCCAACAACCACAACCATCTTCCTTTGTGCTAGGTATGACTCCAGCCAATGGACCATTTTCCCCCTGATTCCCAGTGACTTCAATTTTACTAGGGCTCTTTGATGCAACACTCGGTGAAATGCTGCCTTGATGTCAAGGGCAGTATCTCACCTCACCTCTAGAATTCAACTCTTTTGTCGATGTTTAGACCAAGGCTGTAACAATGTCTGGAGCCGAGTAGTCCTGGCAGAACCCAAACTGAGCATCGGTGAGCAGGTTATTGGTGAGTAAGTGCCACTTGACAGCACTGTCGCCGACACCTTCCATCACTTTGCTGATGATTGAGAGGAGACTGATGGGGCGGTAATTGGCCAGATTGTCCTGCTTTTTGTGGACAGGACACACCTGGGTTATTTCCACATTGTCGGTTAGATGCCAGTGTTGTAGCAGTAATGGAACAGCTTGGCTAGAGGCGCGGCTAGTTCTGGAGCACAAGTCTTCAGCAATACAGCAGGGATGTTGTCGGGCCCATAGCTTTGCTCTATCCAATGCGCTCAGCCGTTTCTTGAATCGAATTGGCAGAAGACTGACTTTTGTGATGGTGAGGACCTCAGGAGGAGGCCAAGGTGGATCATCCACTCAGCACTTCTGGCTGAAGATGGTTGTAAACGCTTCAACTTTGTATTTTGTACTCACATGCTGGGCTCCACCATCATTGAGAATGGGGATGTTCATGGAGCCTCATCCTCCCTTTAGTTGTTTAATTGTCCACCACCATTCACGACTGGATGTGGCAGGACTGCAGAGCTTTGATCTGATCCGTTGGTTGTGGGATCACTTAGCTCTGTCTATAACATGCTGCTTCCACTGTTTAACATGTATTTTTCTACTGCCACTGATTGATGTCAAACTGCACAGAGGGAAATTATGAATTTTATTAGTTAAATTAATGTTTTTGAATTTTTGTGGCTTTCAGGAAGATTGAAATCAGTGCTGGGGAATGAAACACTTATCCACTTATGCCATCCAATGTCAGCATTGAGAGGTCCCAGATCAAGGATAAAGGGACATCTGCAGTGCAATGCTCTCTTTAACTCTACTCCAATAAATGTGCCTTAGATCCAACTTAGAAGACACCCTGTACTACAACAATGTTATATCTTCCACACTAGCCATTCTTATGGCTTATGTCAGTGAGATTACCAATTTAGTGCCAGTAAATGGTGATTACTAGGCTGCTTCTGGCATACTCTTCTACACTCCTGATTGAACCATTGTTGGTCCCCTGGCTTGATGGTAATGGTAGAGTGAGGGATGAGCTGGGCCAGGAGTATACAAATTGTGGTGGTATACAATTCCGCCACTGCTGATGGCCCACAGTGCCTTAATGGATGCCAAGTTTTGAGCTGCTAGATCTGTTCTAAATCTATCCCATTTTGCATGGCGGTAGTGCCACCCAACACAGTGGAGGGTGTCCACAGTGTGAAGACGGGTCTTCGTCTCCACAAGGACTGTGTGGTGGTCACTCCCACCAATACTGTCATGGACAGATGCAGTGAGGAGGACCTTGCAGGGTTTACTGGGCTGGTTGTGCCTTTGCCGTGTCGATGCCGGTGGTCCGTCCGGTTTTATTATTGTTTTTCCTGGCATTTTGATACAACTTGCTTGCTAGGCCATTTCAGAAGGCAGTTAAGAGTCAACCACATTGCTGTGGGTCTGGAGTCACATATAGGCCAGTCCAGGTAAGGGTGGCAGACATCCTTCCCTAAAGGACGTTAAGGTTGTTAAGATCTGGAACGCACTACCTGAAAGGATGTTAGAATCAGATTCTCTGGGAACTTTCAAAAGGCAATTGGACATGTACTTGAAGAGGTCTAATTTGCAGGGTTATGGCGAAAAGGCTGGGGTGTGGGACTAAATTGGACAGCTCTTTCAAAGAGCCGGCAAAGGCATGATTGGCCGATTCTATTCTACTTGCATCAGGAGTCAACAGCACCATGATAGGATCTTCCTTGAGGATAGCAGTTGGATTCATGATTGCAACACAGTTCAGCATTAGACTCTACCTTCTATTAATTATCCTCATAAAAACGCTGTTCATACCATAGGAATGTCATCGATGGAATTCAGCTGGTTAGAATTAGATGATAGATTGATATTCTGGAAGTTTTTACCTGATTGCTTCTCTAGTTGGGAGAGAATTTTACCAAGTTTTCTCTTCTCTCTAGTTATTTAATCGTGAGATCCTATATATTCAAAAGAATCCACGGTAGTAGAAATCATATCTGGTTAACAGAAGGAATTAAAACAAAGGGCTCGATGGCTTTTCTTCATTCCATATTTATGTTATAATATATTCTTGAGCTTGTGACGAGTGAGTGAGCAATTGGTGCATATCATCACCGAGCCTGACATTTGACTGATCCACTAGACATTGTTGAGCTTAGTTTCAAATTATTTCAGAATGCAGCTTGTGAGAGGAACTTTTAGGTGATATATCAGGCGTCACATATGGGAATGTGAAAACACAAAGAACACCCATGAAATAAAAATTAAGTGGTGCTTTCTGTAGGAGTTAATCTTCAACTGCTTGCCTGGGACAAAAATAAATAGCAAATGTGGTTATCTTTACTTTAGATGCTGCCTGCAAGATGTACTGTCATCAACAGCCTTGAGAGCCTCCTTCATCACAAACCTGAGCAGCAGTCTATGTACTTTCTTCCAAAGTCCCAGTAAATGTTATAGCCCAATTGTATTTTGTTAGAGAAAAAATAAGCCAGTCTTGTTATTTCCATCGTGCGCCTACGTTCTGGATGGTTCCATATAAAGTGAGGAAAGAGCTCTTTCCAGCCAATAGAACGTAAGAACATAAGAAATAGGAGCAGGAGTAGGCTATTTGGCCCCTTGAGTCTGCTCCGCCATTCAATAAGATCTGATCTTGGCCTCAACTCCACTTTTCTGCCTGTACCCCATAACCCTTGACTCCCCCTGTAGTTCAAAACATGTATGTGTTTCGGTCATTTAATCCATGCTCGTAATGCTGTTGTCTTGAACTAGCATTTCTAAATTAGCTTTCATTCTCCTCATAGTGTTTACAGATTTTTGAGGATAATTTATAGAAGGCGGGATCAAATCCTGTATGGTGTTGTAATTGACCTGGGACCTCTCAATGCAGACACTGGACGGCATAAGTCGATAAGTGTTTCATTCCCCAGCACTGATTTCACACTCCCTGAAGGGCACAAAAATTCAAAAACATCAATTTAACTAATAAAATTCACAATTTTCCTCTGTGCAGTTTGACATCAATCAGTGGCAGTAGAAAAATAGGATACTGTTTGGAGCAATTTGGGTTAACAGCAAGTTTTTCTTTGCTGGAAAATTCTACTAGGCCACCAGAAGAATTAAAATAGTTGGATGCATGATTTTTTTACTTTTTTATTTATTCGTTCATGGGATGTGGGCATCGCTGGCAAGGCCAGCATTTATTGCCCATCCCTAATTGCCCTTGAGAAGGTGGTGGTGAGCCGCCTTCTTGAACCGCTGCAGTCCGTGTGGTGATGGTACTCCCACAGTGCTGTTAGGGAGGGAGTTCCAGGATTTTGACCCAGCGACGATGAAGGAACGGCGATATACTTCCAAGTCAGGATGGTGTGTGACTTGGAGGGGAACTTGGTGGTGGTGGTGTTCCCATGCACCTGCTGCCCTTGTCCTTCTAGGTGGTAGAGGTCGCAGGTTTAGGAGGTGCTGCCGAAGAAGCCTTGGCGAGTTGCTGCAGTGCATCTTGTAGATGGTACACCCTCCACCACCGGCATACCGTGATACACTTATCGACTTATGCCATCCAGTGTCACCATTGAGAGGTCCCAGGTAAATTATAAAGGGACATCCACAGGGCAAATCTCCCTTTAACTCTACTCCAATAAATGTGCCTTAGATCCAACTTCAGAAGATACTCTGCACTACAACAATGTTATATCTTCCACACTAGCCATTCTTATGGCTTCCATCAGTGAGATTACCAATTTAGTGCCAGTAAATGCTGAATTGTGAGAGCTTTGTGCAGTTGATTCACACCCAGTAATAGCTGGGTTGAGGTTTGTCAAACTTATTTCATGCAGCACTCTTATAGTCAGTGAAGAGAGAAGTCTTTCAGACTATAAGTTTGGGCAGGACTTGAACTTGGGTGCTAGAATTGAAACTATCCCATTGTGTCAGCAATTCAAAAATTGCTGAAATTCCTCTCCCTTTATAAGTGAAGTAATTTGTAAAACAATGACCTAAGTCTCTAAATATCAACGTTGTATTTCCAGATAATTGGACACTGATGGGAAATTGAAGGGTGTGGTTGTATGACGTATGAACTTCTTTTCATCTTGTGTTATTGTAAAATTCAGCAGGGAAAGGTTGAAAAAAGAAATAATAGATCCATAGCTGTTTTCTACCAAGTTCTATACATGCTAGCAGGTGCACGCCATAGGGAGCCCTGCAGCACTTCCACATAGATTCTGCTGTGATAATGATTCCTGTGCATTCCTGACCTTTAAAGGGTTAGGATAACAATACCACAACTCGGCTGGTTTCTGCCCCTATCTTCAGGTCAGATAGAGTGAATATATCTGTCACAAGACAACACACATCCTTGCACACTGGTTTGGTGGCTGATGGGTGGGAATACATAGTCGCTGGTCTCTTAGCTGTCTCTATTGAAAATAACAATTCTGGTGGGGTGACAAATATCATGTGAAGGCACGCAGCAAATGATTTTACTGCTTGTTCCATGTTGCCATCTCCATTCAGTAGAGTGAGTAACTAGTATCAGAAAATGTATTTGGCATACCTCAACGACATCATTCTGATAATATATCAGGCTCACGTTTTGTTTGTCCTTTTGCTAGTTAATACAGGGTATTACATTTCCTCAAAATTAAAAATTATTTCTTGGACCACAGTGTAAATGGGGAGAGGTCAACTGAACCTTGTAACAATACAAAATTGCCCTCTGAGGGATACTAGTCTTGTAGAATGTATATCGCTGTCAATAAAGTTGGTAGCAAATTCCCAGGACAAGGAAAGCGGCTTTGCAACCAGATAGGGTAAAATGCAGCTTGTGGACCTGCCAGATGCTCAAATATGCATGTTCTAGCTGTTTTGGTTTTTGTCCATTCTTCATTTGTGATCAACTACCAACTTAAGTGGAAAGAATAGAAAGGAATTGTCCAATGCACAAGTGATATACATATGAATCACAGTTCCAGAGAAATTCACACTCAAGCCCACCTTGTTTCCTTCAAGGGGCCATGTCCAAATTGATCTTGACAGTTCTGCTGTCAGTATTCTACAGCATTGAGATGCTGCAGACGCTGACGAGCACTGCACAAAGGTGCACGGCTGCACCCAGGCTCTCCCATGACTCCCTCCATATGCTTATGAAGGGAGTCACAGCACACAGGGAGGTTCTCTTCCCTTCCCATAGGCAGAAGAGATCTCCCCAGGAAATCAACACAGCCTGGTTGCACATTGCACAGGAGGGCACAAGCAGGGATGTCGTCGGGAGGACCAGGCTGCAGTGGCACAAACCTTTGAATGATCTGAGCAGATCACGAAATGTTACTACCAAGCCATACTCAACCTCATCCTGCTGTGCCACTTGCCACATCCACATCACTCTGCCTTCCCTACCCTACTCCTGCACATCTTTACTCACACCAACTCACCTTGCACCTCCACCCATCCCTCTCTATCTACATTGAGGCAGAAATTCCGTTCCGTACGGGTGTGTACGCGCTGTGTACTCACCCGTAGGGCCAACGGAAATGCTGGTTTTAGGCATGCACTGCGCATGCGCTGGAAACCGGCATTTCCGATCTGTCAAGAAAGCTCTTGACAGATCCTCCGGCTGCCCTGGAGCAGCGCCTCTGCGGGGGGAGAGTTCTGTTTTTTGGAGACCCTCCGCCCGCAGAAAACACTTACAATTCTTGCGCCTGGAAAAGCAGGCGTAAGGCCTGCTTTTACCAGGATAAGAGTTGAAAAGAAGTTTAAAAAAAAATTTCCACTGATTTATCATTTAAAAATACTTTAAAGAAAGGTAAAGTTTATTTTTAGCCCCGTTAAAAACTAATTAATTTTTTCAAAAAATAAAATTTTTGTTTATGTAATTTATGTAATTTAAAGTCATTTTAAAAATGTGATGCTTTTTTAAAAATGTATTTAAAGTTTTACTATGTTTTGGGGGTGATCTCCATTCATATATTTGACAGGTCTTCCTGTCAAATGTATGGAGGGAGATTCCCTTCTCTGATTGGCTCCCCATGGCCCACATGATCCCAGGGACGCTGCGAACCACCTGCGCCTCTGGGATACGTGGGCCCTGCGCACCGGCAGTTTGAAGAGGCCCAGCAATGGAACTCTGCGCCTCCTGGGAGCCCTCCAGTCCAGGGGCAGATTTTTCCTGATCGCAGCCCTCCGTCCGCGGGAGGCCTGCGAATGGAATTTCTGGGCCATTATCACTTCCTCATCTCACTAGTCACCCCTCACACTCACCCTCAACCTACTGCAAGCATACAAACTAACAACACACAAGGGTAGGCACCTGGGTGTTTTAGCCAATGTTCATGTGAAGTTTCTGTTAATGTGTTGTCAAACATTGAAATCTATATTTTCAACACTTTACCTTATTGGACAGATCTGTGCACACCTTTGGAAGTGTCTTAGTGAGTTACTGTGACCCAACTCGTAAGGAGGCATTGCTGGATCTGGTGCTGGGGAATGAGGTGGGCCAGGTCGACCAAGTGTTTTTTTTAATTAGTTTATGGGATGTGAGCGTCGCTGACATTTATTGCCCATCCCTAATTGCCCTTGAGAAGGTGGTGGTGAGCCGCCTTCTTGAACCGCTGCAGTCCGTGTGGTGAAGGTACTCCTACAGTGCTGTTAGGTAGGGAGTTCCAGGGTTTTGACCCAGCGACGATGAAGAATCGGTGATATACTTCTAAGTCAGGATGGTGTGTGACTTGGAGGGGAATTTGGAGGTGGTGGTGTTCCCATGCGCCTGCTGCCCTTGTCCTTCTAGGTGGAAGAGGCTGTGGGTTTGCGAGGTGCTGCCGAAGAAGCCTTGGCGAGTCTGTGGGAGAACACTTGGGTACGCGTGATCATCGTATCATAAGATTTAGATTAGCAATGGAGAGGAACAAGGAACAATCTAGAGTCGAACTTCTATACTGGAATAGGGCTAACTTCAATGGGATGCGAAAGCTATCTAGCCAGGGTAAAATGGAACCAAAGACTGACAGGAAAAACTGTAACAGAACAATGGGTGATATTTAAGGAGGAGATGTTCCAAGTACAGGCTAGGTACATTCCAACAAGAGGGAAGGGTAAGGGAACCAAAGCAAGGGCTCCTTGGATGACGAGTGAGATAGAGAAGATGATGAAACAAAAAAAGAGGGTGTATGATGCATGTCAGGTGAATTCTTCAAGGGAGAACCAGACCAATTACAATAAGTTGAGAGGGGATGTGAAAATGAAAATAAGATTGGCAAAGAGAGAATATGAGAGTAGAATGGCAGTTAACATAAAAGGGAACCCAAAAATCTTCTACTGGCATGTCAACAGTAAGTGGGTAGTAAGAGGCGGGGTGGGTCCTATTCGAGACAAAGAAGGTGATATATACTTAGAGGCGCAGGGCAAGGCTAGAATACTCAATGAGTACTTTATATTTGTGTTTACTAAGGAGGTGGATGCTGACAAAATATCAGTAGAAGTGGAAAAGGTAGAAGCAATGGAAGGGGTGAAAATTGATAGACAGGATGTACTAGAAAGGCTGGGTATGCTTTGACTGGACAAGTCGCCTGGTCGAGATAGCTTGCATCCCAGGTTGCTAAGGGAATTGGGGGAGCAGATAGCAGAAAGGCTTGCCATAATTTTCCAATCTTCCCTAGATGCGGGGGAGGTGCCTGAGGATTGGAAAGTGGCAAATGTGACACCATTGTTAAAGAAAGGGTGTAAGGACAATCCTAGTAACTACAGGCCGGTCAGTTTAACATCAGTGGTGGGTAACGTTTTAGAAACAATAATCAAGGAAAAAATTAACGGGCATTTGAGAGCTTTAAGCTAATTAAGGAGAGCCAACACGGGTTTGTAAAAGGCAGATCGTGTTTGACTAATCTAATTGAATTTTTTGATGAAGTAACAGAGAGGATTGATGAAGGGAATGCAATGGATGCTGTCTACATGGATTTTCGGAAGGCGTTTGACAAAGTACCACATAGAAGGCTGGTTAACAAAATTGAGGCTCATGGAATAGGTGGGTCAATGGCAGCTTAGATAAGGAATTGGCTTAAGGACAGAAAACAGCAAGTTGTGGTAAATGGCTGTTTTTCAGACTGGAGGACAGACAGTGGTGTTCCCCAAGGGTCAGTGCTGGGGCCACTGCTTTTTTTGATACATATAAATGACCTGGATATTGAAATACAGAGTAGAATTTCTAAATTTGCCGATGACACCAAACTTGGGGGGGTGGCAAACAGTGATGATGATATCAATCGACTGCAACAGGACATAGAAAGGCTAGCAGAATGGGCAGACAAGTGGCAGATGGAATTTAATATAGAGAAGTGTGAGGTGATGCATTTTGGCAGAAGGAACAGGGAGAGGCAATATACACTTAATGGCACAGTTTTAAAGAGTGTGCAGGGACAGAGGGACCTGGGAGTTAATGTGCATAGGTCCCTGAAGGTGGCAGGACATATTGAGAGAGTGGTTAACAAAGCATATGGGACCTTGGGCTTCATAAATAGAGGTTATCGAGTACAAAAGTAGAGAAGTTATGCTGAACCTTTATAAAGCGCTGGTTAGGCCACAACTGGAGTATTGCGTCTAGTTCTGGTCACCACACTTTAGGAAGGATGTGAAGGCCCTTGAGATGGTGCAGAGGAGATTTACCAGAATGATTCCAGGGATGGGGGATCTTAGCTACAAGGACAGGTTGGAGAAGCTGGATTTGTTTTCATTAGAGCAAAGGAGGTTGAGGGGTGATTTGATAGAGATGTACAAGATTATGACGGGTTTGGATAGGCTAGACGGGGAAAGGCTGTTCCCACTAGTTGATGGTACAAGGACTAGGGGACACAGATTTAAAGTTTTGGGCAAGGGATACAGGGGGGATGTGAGGAAAAACTTTTTTTACACAGCGAGTGGTGATGACCTAGAATTCGCTGCCGACGGAAGTGGTGGAAGGGGAGACACTCAATGTTTTCAAGGGGAGACTGGATAGGCACTTGAGGGAAATAAACTTGCAGGGCAGCGGGGATAGAGCGGGGGAATGGGACTGACTGGATTGCTCTACAGAGAGCCGGCACGGACTCGATGGGCCGAATGGCCTCCTTCTGTGCCGTTATGACTCTATGGGGGAAAAATTCAGTTGGTTGCGCCTCCTGTTAGTGCCGTAAGAGGGCGCTAATGGGGCGCAAAGCAACTAGCACCCAAGCGCAGCGATGTTTGCGCCGCTCGCGAAATGAACTAGACATTTTGCGGCGGCACTAAACACTACCGCCACGATCTCCTGCGCCAGCAGATCGTGACGTCAGTCGAGTGCACAATGCCCCGGTAGCGCCCCGGAGCGGATATTGAGTGGCGCCCCTGCCTTACCGCCTGCCGCTAGCAACGACAGGTTGAGGGGAGCGTTTTGCAGTCAGGAAGGGACTGGGGGAGCGCTATTTAAAGGCGAACGCTTCCTGCCTTTTTTTGTTGGTGACATTTTTGAACCACGCATCCTGAGAGAGAGAGAGAGACTTCTGGAGAGATTCAACGCTGTGTGAAGGAGTTTTGGGTACTGAGCAGCACTTTGCAGGTTCATTTTGATTTGCCCTTCCTTGCATCTATTTAGAAGAGACTGTGGGGGCTGCACTCTGAGCTCCTTCCCTGGTTCTCTCCATTGTTCTTTCCAGCAGATTTGATGTACAGGTCTCTCCAGGCGAGATTCAAGGCTGCAATGAGCAGGATGTGGATGGAGAGCAAGATCAACCCTCCCCTTTAAGAACTGGCTGGTGCCATTGTGTCTCTGTTCCATTGCTGACTGACATCACATGAGCTTCGCCAGCGCTCTGAGTTAGCGCCTCGCTCCTTGTCCTTTGCGCCTTAAGACAGGTGTGAAGCGCCTGATTTAGCGCTCCAATCACCTCCAGGGGCGATAAAAGCCAAGTTTGCAGTCGGAGGCGATAATTAGCATCAGGCGCTAATCTTTGCGCCTGGCCGATAATTGCGCCCCAAATGGGGTGATACTGAATTTTCCCCCCTATGACTCTATGAATGTTGAGACATAACGTCCCCCCCTTCCCCCGCAATTGTGATGAGTGTGAAAGGAATGGCTTGGACATTGTAGGGATGGCTTTATGGTGCTGGTGTGGGGTGGTGTCATCCTGGCGCATCATGTGGCAGCCAGGGTGTACAGCCTCAAGTGAAGTAAATCTGGCCATGGTGATGCCATCGCTGGCCTCCCAGGCAGCAATGTTGTTGGGTGCTGATGCCCTGTGTCCTGTGCAGCATCAGGTGATTGCGGAGAAGGTTGGTGTTGTTGTTGGTAATGTTGGTGTGCCAGGTGATGTTGGTGCTGGGGCTGATCGTGGAGGGATTCAGAGGACCAAGGTGAGATTTTTTCCAAGGGCACTGATGTTGCTGGAATAGATGGCAGCTGAAGTTGAGATGACAGAAGTGATCTGTCAATGGTGAGAGAGCTTGCTCCAAGAAGGTGACAGTCGATAGAGAGTTTACTCCAAACACTTCCAAACTGCATAAAGCTCAAAAGTGTCTTCCAAGTCCTGAAGGCTCAAGCTTCTAACATTGGAAAGTGAACAGCTGTCAAATGGTAGCTTTCATACCACTTTTGCAGCTGTCACCTATTCACAGCAATGGGGAGTCATAGAGAACCCGACCTACTTACCTGACGTGATCTCCGAATGATGTGAACCCTGTTAAAAAAGTGGGAAAATAGAAATAGGCTTTCAAAATAGTAGTTAACAATCATTTAACAAGCATTTTAACTATCTTAAATGCCTCCCTTGCCACTTGGTGTCGAGTCTGTTCTGAAATCGCAGACCTGACACTTTGGAAACTTACATGGAGGCGGGTTCCCAACCCGCTGTCAATCACTTCGATTTTGACAGCAGACCCGGCTCCAAACCCGCACTCTGAGCGCTGGCAAAATCGCGGCCATTAACTCTGTTTCTCTCTCCACAGATGCTGCCTGACCTGCTGAGTATTTATTTCCAGCATTTTTTGTTTTTATGTCAGATTTCCAGCATCGCAGTATTTTGCTTTTGTAAAGGAAGCTGGGTGTGGGTGGGTGGGTGGGGTGGAAAACATGAAAATATAAAAAAGAAACGAGGCTTTGATTTTTTTCCTTAATTTCTCTTTTCTCTGTACTGTTTAAGTTTATTGTGTCATTTTTGGACTGTTTTTCAAAGTTTTTTTTGTTGGTAGAAGCCTTTGTCTTGGTTGTACAGTAGTAACAAAGAGTGAAACACATAAGGGTTATTGCAGTGTTGGAGAAATGTACAAGGTCAGTAGAACCAAAGTTGGCTTAGAGTGTGTTAAAACATACACTTGAAATGTTGAAATAACCTCAGAAACTACAAGAACTAAAGTGAATCCATTTTAAGTCGCCTGAATGCTGAGAATGATTACAACTTTGCAAACACAAATAAATTCAGTACATATAATGACTATCTTTCAACAAGTTTATTTTTTTTAACTGACACTACATGGCCTGAGCGGTTTTGGTTTTCTTCTTTTGATATGATATCATTGTGATGTATTCCCTATCAGTGGGGCAGTGATAATCTAGATGCACTGTACAAGAGTTATAGTTTGCAGTATCTAATGTCTTGTATGTCATATGTCAGCTGGTGTGAAGTGCTTTGATATTTTACAGTAGCCTTAATAATTATTATCTTCCAGTACATACCACATGAAGATAGAGTTGATAGTGGTTTTCTGCTTTGAACAGTAATTGATTGAGGAGGCCACCTCATTCACTTTCTGATCTGCAGGTTTGAGCAGCTCCTGAGAAAATGTCTTCACTGAGATCCTATCTAACAACCTGAGAACCTGGCACAACGTCAAAGTTGGTAACCATGGACAATGTGATTATGCCCATAAAGGCATACTGCAGGCCTGTCATGAACTAACATTTTGCTTGGTAGCACATGTACCAGTGGCAGCTTGCCTGCTTTAGTAATTGACTGACTCAAGATCACAAGTGATCCCTTTTGCCCTATATGCAATGTAGTTACTAGAAAGAAAAAGAAAGAACTTGCATTCATTTAGCGCCTTTCACGTCATTAGGACATCCCTAAATGTTTCACGGCCAATAATGTTGAGAAACGCAGCAGCCAATGTGCATAACAAGGTCCTACAAATAGCATTGAGATTAATGACCAGACAATCTGTTTTTAAGGATGTAAGTTGAGGGATAATTATTGGCCAGGACACCGGGAGAACTGTCTTGCTCTTCTTCGAATACTGCTATGAGATCTTTTATGTCCACCTGAGTGGATAGACTGGGTCTTAGCTTAACATCTTATCCAAAAGGCTCTGCTAATGCAGCACTCCCTCGGTACTGCATGCAAGTGTCAGCTTGGATTATGTGCTCGAGTCTCTGGATTGGGCTTGAACTCACGTTCTTCTGCTTTAGAGGTGAGAGTGCTGCCACTGAGCCAAGGCTGACAGACAGAGGGCTAGACTGACGAGGACTGACTTTCTTCTTGAAATTAATTTGATGTGAAAGAACTAGTGCTTAATTGTTTTTTCAGGTCTTGAATTTGACCTTCAATGCTTATAGCCACTCCAAAAAACAACAAAAATGTTAGCAAATTATTTTTGACTTGTTGCCATGCAATCATTGTTTCACTTTAACAGTCAAAATATGCAGCAAACTTCTCAACAAATGAAGTTAGATTAGCAGTGAGGGATAGGTGGGTTTGAGCCAAATAGACAACTGATAATTGCTCCCTCAGGAAGGAATGTTTTCCAGGAGCTTTTTAGTATTTTTTCCTTTCTTGGATGAAGTTAATGCCTGTGAGTTGACTCAATGAAAAAATATTTTTGCTTCTGAATGATTTAATGTTTTATTAAAATGGTTCTTATCTGTTTTTGGAAATTGTTTCCAAAATCGAGAGTTTTACTGTTGGTATTCATTTATTGTTCCAAGGCATGTTTCTTTGTGTAGCCTTTTCACAAGCTGCTGTTGCTCTGTCAGTGTTTGGAGACTTCCACAGGAACACCTTTTAGTTCCACCTCCCTCCAGGTCAGTTGGAATTACAGGCACAATAGCGAGTCTCATCAGGCCTGTCACTGTGCTGTGGAATTCCTATAGATTCACAATATTAAAAATTATTTTGCCTAAAGCATCAGTTAAGGCATACTGCTGTACTGAATGTGGGCATAAACATCTGATTTATTTCCCCAAAATTCAAATGATACAAGGCTAGAAGTTACTGTTGGCACTGTTAGTGGATGAGTATTTATCACTTTCATATAACTATTTTAACAGAGATGATTCACAGTGGTCCAGATAGCTTTATAGGTGAATGTACTATCAGGTGTGCTACTTCTGCATATGTGCCCTATAATTTTCCTCAGTGTCTTTGAGCTATGAAAGGAAAATATCAGCCAGGGCTCCTCCTTTTGAATGCTAACTAGTGAATCCAGCGGGAGTTTGGACATTGGACAAAGATTGATTGGAATTGGCTGGGGCACCGTGCTGACACTTAACTATGAAGATGTATACATGAAGGATGGCTCGTTGGGGAAGGTATAGGTGGGCCGCTGCCTATCAATGGAACTGTACTCCAGGATGACTCCAGACCTTCAGGAGAGAAGGAGAGAAAAAAGAAACAAAATTGAGCTGCTATATTTTGGACAAAAATTGCCCTTGTAAGCATAGCTTCTGTGAGCTTGGCTTATACCACACTAGGAAAATAGGCAGAATTAGGTAATTTGGATTGGGGTGGTGAAGTGTGAGGAGCAGAAGACGCTATCCAGTTTATTCCCAAGAACCTAAATGTGAGCTTTCTAAATGCTGACTTGTTTTTCTGTGGCAACTGAAGTCCAGCTTCCCTTCCCGGCACTGTCCTGACTTAATGTAAGCTTAGAAAGGTCAGTGAAAATGCAGTCAGTCATGTGTCATACAGCATCACAGGGAGTGACACCCTTTGCAACAAGTCGACATGGGGAAAATTGTAAACAATAGACTTGTTTGGTACAGTATAAACAGAATGTACAATAAACAGTACAGTGAAATACATGCTGTGCTTTATTCCTCACATCAGTAGCTCTTACTCATTTAAATAGGATAAACTGGGCGTCTTACCATTACTCCGTGTATCCTTTAACATCAAAATTCAAAATAAACCCAGGCTAATCAGGGCTGCTGAAGAGATTATTGTAGGAGCAAAGAGTGTACTTTCAGTCTTAACACATTTTACCAGACAGTAAACAATTATTATCATACCGCAGTTCAAATTGTCTCTTGTGAATAAGCAGATGTTTGGGACCATCGTGTATTCAAACAAAACAACCGTGTTATCAGATACGTATAAACTGACACAGAACCAGCTTTTGAAAGCCATCACTGGGCTTAATGGAGCCTCCTGCTCTGGCAACATGTTCCTCACATCACAGAATTCACTGAAACTGCTATGCAGGATGTGCTTCTGATTTTTGTAGTTCTAATCCTTCCCTTTAGAAGTGAAATGACTGTCACTGCGTGTTGTGATTGCAGATTTGGTTGGATTGATGTAAAAGCATGCACCAATTCACTACACTTTTTTACTCAATCAATTAAAATGACACATTATCTGTAATCAATAAACATTAACACTTGCCAATGGTATTTCACTGCATATTTGGAAACATTAAGAATGTGCTTTTTTCTAATAGAGCTATGAAATCCTTATTTCCCACTTTTTCCTAAAGGATATGCCTCTCCTGCAGTTGAGAGGTGTATGCAGGCAACTTGTTCCCTGGCTTCTGCCTTAAAAATGTTCAGCAGTGCTTCATCCTGCACCACTATACCCTGTTGAACCTTTTAACTTGATTTCCAGTCAGCTACTAAGAGCCACACAATAATGAAGAAATGTTAGGAACAGGAATAGAGCTTTAGTTCCACGAGCTTTTCCCTTTTTTACACTGATTAACCCACACATACCTGTCTCCCACCATATCCCTCAATCCCTTTGTTTTCTCAAAATGTATCTTGATCTCATTTTTGCTATATGCTTCCTTGGTAACTTGCTAAACAGCTCTATTAGCCTTCGGGTCAAAAAGTTCCACTTCTCTTTTTACTCCTAACTTCCTCATTTTTAACTTGTGTCCCCTGGTATTTCAATCCTTCACCAGAGTGAACAATTTGCCTAAATCAACAATTCCCCTCCCCCATTTCCTGGCACAGCAGCAGGGCAATTGCCTCACAACTGAAATCTAGTGAGTGTAGCCCAATGAACTAGTTATTTAAATATACATAATTGCGTATAAATGTGTAGCTATCTTTCACAAGCTCTCTGTGAAGGTACGGGAGGCAATAACAATGTTGAACCTGGTCAGGTGTATTATTTGTACCTGCACAGAAACGTTCTGTGACATTGTCACATAAGCATCCTCCAGCTCATTGCCATTATTCACAGAAAAATAAAATGTATACTTTACACCCAGAATAAAGAGAATAATATTTTAACTGAAATAACAACAGAAAATGCTGGAAACACTATTTCCAGTTCTGACGAAGGGTCATCGATCTGAAACATTAACTCTGTTTCTCTCTCCACAGATGCTGCCTGACCTGCTGAGTATTTCCAGCATTTTCTGTTTTTATATTAGATATATATACTCTTGCAAAGTTTACTTTTTATTTTATTCACATCACACATTTGGAACTGTCACGCACTCGTCTGGAAATATATATAATATTTCATCTGTCTTGTTTTTCAAGCTTGTTTGACAGTGTATTGAACTAACAGGCTATGCCCACTGCCCATGATGATTACTGTTGCTCAGTGTTTGCTCATGTTAGGTATCTCCTGTGACTGAAGCTGGAGAGTAGGTGTTTGTTTTTACTGTACCGTGGTTACTGCAGTTCATTTAGTGTGAAGCCACCTCGCGCGCCAGCAGTGCTCTCTGCTTGCAGCAGTCTTGGGCGGTAGATAAACAGATTTATTTGGATTTCTCTTTAAATTCAAATTGCAAAATAGTCGTTTTCCAGCCCCCGAAACAAAACTGAGCGATTTAAAATATCTCAACCACATAATCGCATATTCACTAAACTTCAATTCAAATGTTGCAGAGAGAGGTTTGCATTATTTTTAAAATGGTCGTTACAAAAAGGTTTTAATGCTGTGATGTTTTTAACAGTAACTTGCCATATACAGGAATGAAGGTCAGATTACAGTGTAATTTTATTGCGCTTTACCTTAATTACTTTATGACGCATTTAAAAGGTACCTGTTAGCAAAATAAACTCCCACTTTGAGCCACTGTTACGCACAAGCGAGCACTGAATAATGACAGGAATTTAGTGGTGAACCAGCATTAAGACAATGTTGTTCTAACAAGAAGCAATTGCCTTGAGTAACACTGTAAAATTCAGTAGCATGCGTAATTTCCCTCCTAGAAATATAATTTAATATACAGTATTGTGTGGTATATGGTCCACTTTATGCTACCTTATAATATTGCACTGACTATTTGGTTCACATAGGATTACAAAGGATATACGGCACAGAAACAGGCCATTTGGCTCAACCAGTCCATGCCGGCGTTTATGCTCCACTCACGCCTCCTCCGTCTTTCCTCATCTAACTCTATCAGCATAACCCTCCATTCCCTTCTCCCTCATATGCTTGTCCAGCCTCCCCTTAAATGCATCTATACTATTCGCTTCAACCACTCCCTGTGGTAGCGAGTTTCACATTCTCACCACGCTTTGGGTAAAGAAGTTCCTTATGAATTCCCTATTTGATTTCTTGGTGACTATCTTATATTGATGGCCTCTAGTTTTGCTCTTCCCCACAAGTGGAAACACTCTCTGAATCTAATCTATCAAAATCTTTCATAATTTTAAAGACCTCTATTAGGTCACCCCTCATCCTTCTCTTTTCAAGAGAAAAGAGACACAAAGCCTGTTCATCCTTTCCTGATCGGTATAACCTTGCATTTCTGCTATCATCCTTGTAAATCTTCTCTGCACCATCTCCAGTGCCTCTATATCCTTTTTATAATATGGCGACCAGAATTGTATGCAGTACTCCAAGTGTGGTCTAACCAAGGTTCGATACATGTTTAGCATAACTTCTCCACTTTTCAATTCAATCCCTCTAGAAATAAACCCTAGTGCTTGGTTTGCTTTTTTTATGGCCTGTGTCGCTACTTTCAATGATTTGTCTATTTGTACTCCGAAATCCCTTTGCTCTTCTAAGATTCTTAGATTTGTATTTTCGTATTTTCCAAGTAATATGTGACCTATTTTTCTTACCAAAATGTAATACCTCACATTTATCTGTGTTAAATTTCATTTGCCAATTATATGCCCATTCTTCAAGTTTATTAATGTCTTGTAATTTGTTGCAGTCCCCCTCAGTATTGACTATCCCCCCCAATTTGGTGTCATCTGCGAATTTAGAAATTGTGTTTTTGATTCCAAAGTCTAAATCGTTAATGTAAATTGTGAACAACAGTGGTCCCGGCACTGATCCTTGTTGAACACCACTTCCCACCTTCTGCCACTCTGAATAGCTACCCTTTACCCCTACTCTCTATTTTCTGTCTTGAAGCCAGCTAGTTATCCACAACATTGACATTTAAAAACATATTACAGAAAACTCAAAGAATTTTTTAAAAAATCTACCCCTTTGTCTTTTTTAATACAGGGTTTCCCATGGTACCTGGCTGAGCTCAGATGGTAGCTGGCTGAGCTCACATGGCACCTGACCAAGCTGAAGCTGTTGTCCTGCAGTCCACTCATGTCCCTACTTCCACGTGCCCACCATGCTGCTATATAGTTGACCACTAGGACATGTGCAATATTGCATTGGGGTCCAAATTACGTCATCGGACCCTGACATTTAACTATTTATGAGGCCCCACTTGCCTGCTTTGCGTGGTCCTGACGCTGCCGGAAGCCCTACAGTTAAAATGACAGCAGGCACGAACTCTTTGGGAATGCACTGCAGAGCGTCCGTCTGCCATTTTAACCACTCGCATGTTCCATTCCCGGTGGGCAGGGAGGGTTAAAATTAGGCCTAGTGTATTGGAGCGTGGGCACAATGTGCTCCTGCACAGTCATTTTTACAGATTGACATTGTAAATATGTTAGGCGTGAAATTGGGCTTGTGCGGTAGCTCACAATGGGCGATAGTGAATTGGGTGGAGTGTAAAATGGGCTATGAATCTGGTAATGCCCATATTGCGTTACCGCCCAAGTCGAGATTTACCCCCATTCTGTCATGAGTGTCAAAACAAAACTCAGTAATCAGTAAATATGTGGGGTGTGGCAGGGCGGAATTGCTGAGCTGCTCCACTACCCTCCAGGACTCCACCAATGTGCACGGTCAGGAGGAGGTCCCTTCATTAGGAAGGTATTGGCAAACACCCGTGCCACTGGCGACACAGCTAGGACACTCACCAAAGATCCAGTGGAAGAGTGGCTACCTGGGAAGCCGTGGGGTGGGGGGGGGGGGGCGGGGGAGGATGGCAGGGGTGGGGGAGTGGGGAGGTTTGCCAGGATCCCGCTGGAAACAACTTTTGAAATGTTTTCTATAAAATTGGCAGTCCTTTTCTTCAGTGGTCAAGGCTGGTACTTGGTAGACCCACTTCCACCTGTGGTCAACATGGTATGGCTGGTGTACCTCTCTTGATCCTATATCAGGTCCCTTTGAGGACCAGAATTATGGGAACTCTTGATATACAAAGTTCCTGCCACCTCTTACTCCGATAGACTTGTTTTTGGATCAAGCAGATGCTACACCCCCGACAGGCCATCCTGGATTCTCGGACTTTAGGCCGGGACTCAGCGTGTTCGGCTCCTGACCTAATTTCTGGCGCATTCCTGGCAAAGTAACACTGGGAGTTTGCGGGATGCACAGTGGATTTTTGGCCCCAAATGTTCAATGAAACAGACATCAGGAGAGAAAGTCCAACAATGCAGTTATACTGTACATCTCGTGTTGTTGCAAAGCAGATTCTGCTTCAGAGTAATGCAAGATGTACAGTATAACTGCAACTAAGCCAGCATTAATTTGTATTTTCCATCGAGTGTGCAGGTGATCTCGTACCACTTCAGTTTTGCTTCATTTTCAGTATAATTGCAAATTAAAGTTTAAAAAATGTTCAGGCAGTTCACTGGCCCACCGTTACATTTTACAAAAGAGCCAACTGTCCCATTGTGAAACAATAGCTGAATTATAACTACTAATTATTATTAAATGTAAATTGAATTTTGATAACAGGAGTTATTTTCATATTTTTATTAATTGTCTTACCTAGTATAGAATTATTGATCCACAGCTATTTTTCAAGCATCTTCTATATTTGTAATGCCTCTCTAGTTTATTTCTCCAAATTCTACACAATCTAAGAAAAAAATGACAAATAGAAATATACATTTATGAATTCAATATACAGCAAATGTTACTTTAGCTGAAGCCTGAAATCTTTTTGGCAGGAATTTCATAGAAAGCTGATATGGTTTGTTTACCTCTTATTGGAGCATTGCCAGGTCCTGATCCTCTGTGGATTCTATGCCAGGATTTCTGTTCAGCCTGGCCCTTGCTTGTACAGTGTACTAGCGCTTCTGGTTGTGGTTCAAAGAAAGAGGCAGACTTTGTTAGTTGTGTGATGCCACATAAGAGTCCACTAACTGACTCAAGTGTTATGAAGATGAAAATGATCAGATTTTCATAAAATGATGTGACGGTTTAGATGTCACAGCTAAAACTGAGCAAAAACAGGAAACCTTGTTTCTTCGTGTCTTATTAGAACTGAAATGTATATTCTATGAGTTACTATTGAGAGGACTTACTGGCTCGTTTATATGGCTTTATGCATTCATCTGTGCAGTACTGGTGTGGTTAGAAAAAATCATTTGAAATCGTCATGGAGAAATTTTCATGGGCAATGGGAAACTGACTCAACTACCTGGCTCGGGATAAAGGCTTTCACTTATTTTATGGAAAATATTCTACAGACTGAATAAGTTTGTTCATTTCTGGATTTAATAATACCAGTAGTCCAAAAGGTGGACAAAGAGAGAATTCTTCATTCATCGTGTTGTGTTTCTGACTGACAGCTCTGCAACTGTGTTTTCCTCTCCTACAGAAGAAGATCGCAAAACTATCGTGGCTGCTTTGGTTTGACGAGAGAAAAGGATATTTTTCCCAGTTTTTTTTTTGTTGAAAAAAACATTATGAAGGACAACTCATGTGTGAGCTCTGGTCACCCGAACATGGCTTTGTGTGGCATGGTGGACCCTTTCAATATCACTGCTAGCCCTGTAAAAAGTTCAAAAGCTGAACTCCCATTCATCTGTTTGTTCGCAGAGGAGGCCTACCAAAAGCTTGCAACAGAGACCCTGGAGGAGCTTGACTGGTGCCTGGACCAGCTGGAGACCCTGCAGACCAGGAATTCTGTCAGTGAAATGGCCTCCAACAAGGTAGGACTGTGGTGCCATGGTTTATCAACTGGTTTATCTATTTTGATAAGCTTTGAGACAGTGAGAAAATAAAGTCTGTCGTGATATAACATTGAGCTTCATGAATAAAGTTTTGTGTGTGCACACTGGCAAACCTATAAAAGTTTGAGCGATATAAGTGATCAGAATTTGACTGATCTAGGTAAGGAAGATGTCTGCACACAGTGTATCTTGTGCAATACTACACAGTCATATTCTCCAAACATTAAAAAAAACCCTCCTCATCAAGAATCGATCCACGTAGTAAGTCGGGACTCAAATTGGTGGCCCACTCCCCATACCAACCCTCCAAGATCAAATGTTTCTGCGTTCTGTCTATTGCATAGGAATCAACCTGAATCATATTAGTGTATCTGCAGCAGAATACTGCATGTCTCCAGGTAAGAATACAGACACAAAACAGCTTCCGTTTTTTTAATATGAATACAGGCCTTGTTTATCCTCTGTCATTCAGATAAAAATGTGTTTTCAATTTGTGATTTCAACTATAGTATCACCAGCCTGTTGCAAATGAAGTGTTTAAATTGCTCTTGATCATTTTGTGTCCGTTTTCCTGAGACAAATTTACAGTTTCAATAAGCTAGTCTCATAATCGAATCATAAATGGAATGCATTCTGTGACTACCAAGAATGAATGCAAATATTGTTGATTGTCTAACACCGTGCATTTAGGATTGCCGTGCAGTTATTTTTCAGTAAGTGTGATGTGTAAAGCTTATTTCAACATATAGGGGTTCCCAGTCTGCTTTTTTGGCGATCATATCCTTTTGGGTGGCTTATAGGTCATAATTTAAAATTATCTCAATTTTTGTGGAAAAAGGTGACATAGGCCATATTATTAAGGCAGATATTTGGCCACCTCAGTCACTATAGTGAAGTATGGGGGTGTTTGTAATATAATCACAGTACAAGGCCAATACATGATACTGTGTCAAAACAAATAGAAAAATGGCATTTGTAGATGATGTACGTTTCCTTTTTTCTTGAGTTTCTGCAAACAAAGTTTATTTTTAATGAAACTGAACAGATATGTGAAGTTGTGACACCATTTCTTCCAGCCAAATGCAAAACAATAATGTCACACTTCAAATATCAATCCTTTGCAACCATAATGCAATTGCCTATGTACCTTCAGAATTAGCCACCATTTACACCCTTTAGATTAGACATTTTGTAGATTCTGCATGCAGCATTGTATTATTGTAGATGCTATGGGATACTTTTATAAGATCCAGTATGATAGCTGGATTTGAAATTCATGTTTTCAACTCATAACTTAGATGGTAAACAAGCATTGTCACACTTTAATGATAGTCTTCTGCTTGCACGTCCATGATTTCAGCTTTCACCTCTTCCTCAAGGATGTAGATTAAACTGCCCTCTTTCCAATAATGCATATAATCCTTTAAATTGGATTTAAATGTCATTCATCATAGTGATGGCAAATCTTGCTGTGCCAAGATATTTGTTTGGACATATAAAACAAAAGTAATAGTTAATTTTATATTCAATAACTGAAGTTGGGTTGATTGTCTGCTAAATTAGCTCGAAAGATTTACTGATGTACTGAAGCATGAAAGAATAAATGTCTTGGTTCTTTTATCCAAGCTGTGTGACGGGCTGTTCTTTATATAATCACAGATAATCCCATCGGACCAATGTACTTTACGTATGGTTAAATTGCCACCACGGCCTCCCCTGATATTTCCAGGAAAGGCAAGAAAGGTCAGGGTTTAGACTACGCACAAAGTGCTGAAATTAATAGGTAGAACGGACTGTAAGTACATAGTGTATTTAAAAATGAGTAGAGTTACTTTAAGTGGCATGTCAGCAGTAAAGCATCTCACCCCTGCATCTTTATTACCTTTTGTTCTTCCTGAGTTAAGATTAATTGGCATGAAATTATTATTCTTTAAAGAAATTGTCGACAAAAATGTTGTTCTTTGGCACATTTAAAGTGCGTGCAATTTCTTTCTCACATTGGAGCGTTACACAAAACATTTCATTTTATGCAAAAGGAAGACATGATGGCCCAAGGACAATCTTTGTTTCTCAACTATCAATAAGTGCTGTGTGGAGATAAAGCTTGGTTTGACCGTGGTGTTACATGGCGCAGTGCACCTATAACCATTAAATGTCAAATCTGGTCCACAAATGGGAGGAATGGTCTCCTTCTGCCCATTCCCTACCTCTTCTTCTAATATCTCCTAATGTGGCTTAGTGTCAAATTTTGTTTGTTAACGTTCCGGTGAAGCATTTGGGAAATTTTACTGTGTTAAAGGCGCTATATAAATGCAAGTTTTTGTTGTTTCTCATTTCCATGGAGATTTAATGTTTGTTCAGGGCAACATATCCTGTGTCTGTATCCTGTATCCAATACAAAAATTGCCTTTTTGCTGACCACTTTACTGCATGCATACATATTCTTGCCTGTGGAAAAGAAGGTAAAGTGTGCTAATTTTGATATTATTGGTCTTTTCATTTGTATGAAAGTCCCATTGGCTGGAATTTTGCCTAGCTGGGCTACCAAAAATGCTACCAGTGATTCCAGGCTGATACCTCAGAAGAAAATAAAAACTGTCTGTACCTCACAATATTCTAATGGAAAGAGTCCTGTCCAAAGAATAGCATTTATCATCAAACTTTGGTGAATATCAAGACTGAGATTGGCAGCAGTTGATGGGTGTGGGATTTGTTGGCTGTGGAGTTCAATGGTCTAATCCAGGAGGAACATGAAAATGGAACAAGAGGCAGCATAAAAAGAGCCAGATCTCCACCTGAACATCACAAAGGCAAAATATTTTTCTGTAGAAGGGATTCTTCTTTTTGGAATAGGTTGACGTGCACTATTCGTCTAGTTTGTATCATTGGGAAAAATTGAATGGAATTGTATTCCAAAAGATTAACAATTATCTCCTTAAAGAAAACTAACTGCATTGCTTTTTACAAGGGTAATCTTTGTTTAGTGAGAACTGCAAATGCAAGTTCTAATAGAGATGATTATTTTCAATTAATTTGGAATTGGGACTTCGCAGCAACTTCTGCACGTTGGACCGTTGATCACAGGAATATAGATTAAAAAAAAAATTGAAATGTAGTAATGGTGTGGGCAAGAGTGTCAGTGAACATCCAGAAAATCTGAAGTCTCCAGAGCGGAGAGAATGAGCCTGAGGGGAGACCGTGTGAGAGGACACCAGATAAAAGCTGGAGAACCTGCAGCGGAGAAAGCAAGCCTGAGGGGAAACAGTGCGAGAGGACAAAGATAAAAGCAGGAGAACCGTGGGCAGAGAGTCAGTGAGAGCGATAAGTCAGAGTCAGAGCGCAAGCTGAATCTGGAAATCTGAGAAATTCAGAAGACACGTGACTGCCGCGGAGGGAGCAGATTGGTGGGTAGCAGGCGCAAGTGTTAGTTTATTAGCTTGTTCGTTTTTCACTGTTGAAATTCACTTGATGGTAGTTTCCATTGTGTTTTAGATTGAATGATATAATTTCAAGTGCCTTTAGTTAAATTTTTACTATTTTAGTATCTGTCTTTCAGTGGTCAGTTTCTTAGAACTTTATAGATCAGTGTCTTAGACATCAGTTTCTTAGATTGTTAGAGTTCAGTGTTTTAGTGGTCAGAGTCTCAGTGATTTAGAGGTCAGTGGATTGACTACCATGGCAGGCCAGCTGGGACCCGATGCATGCGCATCCTGTTCTATATGGGAAGTCAAGGACACTTCATGTGTCCTGGATAGCCATGGGTGCAAGAAGTGCCACGAGTTGCTCGAGCTCAAGCACTGCAGTGCATCCGGGAGTCTGAGAGTTTCTTCGAACGTAAGTTCCAGGATGTGGTCACCCCACAGCTACAGAAGGTGCTGGAGGTGAGGGAATGGGTCGCCACCAGACAAGGTAGGAGGAAGACACAGGTAGTGCAGGAACCCCCCAAGCCGTTGGCACTCACTAACCGGTTTTCAATTTTGAATACCGGGGAAGGTGACTACTCTTTGGAGGAATGTACAGTAGTAAGAATCAAACCCCTGGCACCATGCGAGATTTGACTGCACACAGGAAAAAGAAAGAGTAGAAATGCAGTAGTCATGGGGGAATTCGATAGTTAGGGGCACAGACAGGCGGATCTGTAACCGCAGTCGTGATTCTTGAATGGTATGTTGCCTCCCTGGTGCCAGGGTAAAGGATATTACCGAGCGGGTGCAGGATATTCTGCAAGGAGATGGGGAACAGCCAGTACCAATAAAGTATAAGAACCAATGACCTAGGTAGAAAAAGTGTTGAGGTCCATCAGGCAGAGTTTCAGGAGCTAGGAAAAAGATTAAAAAACAGGACCTCAAAGGTAGTAATCTTAGGATTACTCCCAGTGCCACGTGCTAGTGAGTATAGAAACAAGATATAGTGCAGATAAATGCATGGCTGGAGAAGTGGTGCAGGAGGGAGTGTTTCAGATTCTTGGGGCATTGGGACCGGTTCTGGGGGAAGAGGCACCTGTACAAGATGGACGGGTAGCACCTGATCAAAGCTGGGACATACGTTCTTGCTGAGAGGTTAACTAGTACTGTTGGTGAGGATTTAAACTAATTTAGTAGGGGGAGGGGAACCAGAAAATAGCAGAGTTGAGGAGCAGAAGGGGAGCTGTTGTTGGGAGTTTTTTATGGAGCTCCAAACAGTGAGTAAGAGATAGATGAGCAAATTTGTCAGCAGATTTCAAAGGCGTGCAACAAAAATAGAGTAGTACTATTAGGTGACTTAATTACTAGTAATGGCTAGCATTTAAAGAATTAATACATAATTTACAACAAATATACATTCCTTTAAGGCACAAAAACCCCACAGGAAAAGTGGTCCAACCGTGGCTAATAAGAGAAGTTAAAGATAGTATTACATCAAAGGAAGAAGCTTATAATGTTGCCAAAAAGAGTAGTAAGCCTGAGGATTGGGAGGATTTTAGAATTCAGCAAAGGAGGACCAAGAAATTGATAAAGAAAGGGAAAATAGAATATGAGAGTAAACTAGTGAGAGACATAAAAACAGACTGTAAAAGATTCTACAGGTATGGAAAAAGGAAAAGATTAGTGAAAGTAAACATGGATCCCTTACAGGCTGAGACAGGAGAAATTATAATGGGGAATAAGGAAATAGCAGAGAAATTAAACAAATACTTTGGGCTGGATTTTGATACTGGGGCGGGTTGGGGTCGTGTCATCCACTTTTCGTGTTATCCACCCGACTGCAATTGGATGTGGGAGATTGATGCGATTTTCAGCTAATTGGGCAATTGATTTCCAGCATGTGGGAACCCATGATCCAATTAGTGTTTTCAGTCTGAAAGTCGCCTCTGATGATGTCATCATTGCTGCTGCATTGAAGGTCTGCAAAGACTGCCTGGCCTTTGCTGTGAGAGGACCTGGATGCAAAATGAGCAGCAGCAGCCCTAAGTCTGCTCCCAGATATTTTTGCACCACCACTCCCAGATATGTCTCCCATCCACCACCACTCCCAGATATGTCATCCAGCCAGCCAGCCATCCAAATGTGCTCCCGCCAGGTTTCACATTCGTGGTTCAGAACAGGCGTGCTTCACGTAGAAAAAGGGTTAAAACCACAAAGGCCTTTCAAAATGGCATTATAGATGCAATTTAGTGTTTGTTAAGGGCCTTAACAGCCTATCCCGCCTCTTAGAGGCGGGACAGAGTCGGGACCATCAGACACTATTTAATGAAAATTGCGTGGAGGCGGGATGGAGGCGGCCTTGTGCCCGCCCGCCAGTTTTCGCAATTTTAACACCCCACCGCCTCCAAACCCACCTCCACGGGTCAATGAAAATCCAGCCCATAGTGTCTGTCTTCACGGAAGAAGATGCAAAAAACCTCCCGGAAATATTGGAGAACCAAGGGTCTAGCGAGAATGAGGAACTGAAAGAAATTAGTATTAGTAAAAAAATAGTACTGGAGTAATTAATGGGACTGATAGCCAATAAATCCCCTGGACCTGATGGCCTACATCCTAGGGTTTTGAAAGAGGTGGCTATAGAGATAGTGGATGCATTGGTTGTCATCTTCCAAAATTCCATTGTAACCCCACTATTTAAGAAAGGAGGGGAGAGAAAATGGGGAACTACAGACCAGTTAGCCTGACATCAGTAGTAGGGGAAATGCTAGAATCTATTATTACTGACGTGGTAACAGGACATTTAGAAAATAATAATAGGATTGGGCAGAGTCAACATGGATTTATGAAAGGGAAATCATGTTTGACAAACCTCAGTCCTAAATGTCCTACCCCATATCCTGAGATTGTGACCCCTCGTTCTAGACCCCCCAACCAGGGGAAACATCCTGCCTGCATCCAGTCTGTCTAGCCCTGTCAGAATTTTATACGTTTCAATGAGATCCCCTCTCATTCTTTTAAACTCTAGTGAATACAGGCCTAGTCGACCCAATCGCTCCTCATGACAGTCCTGCCATCCCAGGAATCAGTCTGGTGAACCTTCGCTGCACTCCCTCTGTGGCAAGTATATCCTTTCTTAGGTAAGGAGACCAAAACTGCACACGGTACTCCAGGTGTGGTCTCACCAAGGCCCTGTAAAACTGTAGTTAGACATCCTTGCTCCTGTACTCAAATCCTCTTGCAATGAAGGCCTCTTATGTGGGATTTTATCAAAGGCCTTCTGAAAATCCAAATACACCACATCCACTGGTTCTCCCTTATCTATTCTACCAGTTACATCCTCAAAAACTTCAGTAGGTTTGTCAAACACGATTTCCCTTTCATAAATCTATGTTGACTTTGTCTAATCTCGTTGATATTTTCTAAGTGTCCTATTATCACATCCTTTACAATAGACTCTAGCATTTTCCCTACTACTGATGTCTGTAGTTCCCTGTTTTCGCTCTCCCTCCTTTTTTAAATAGTGGGGTTACATTTGCCACCCTCCAATCTGCAGAAACTGTTCCATAATCTATAGAATTTTGGAAGATGACAACCAATGCATCCACTATTTCCATGGCTACCTCTTTTTGTACTCTGGGATGCAGATTATCAGGCCCTGGGGATTTATCGGCTTTCAGTCCCATTAATTTCTCCAGCACTATTTTTTTACTAATACTAATTTCCTTTAATTCCTCCTTCTCACTAGACCCTTGGTTCCCTAGCATTTCTGGGAAGTTATTTGTGTCCTCTTCTGTACCTAAGGAAGGATATACTTGCCATAGAGGGAGTACAACGAAGGTTCACCACACTGATTCCAGGGAAGGGGGGATTGTCCTATGAGGAGAGCTTGAGTAGACTAGGCCTATATTCTCTGGAGTTTAGAAGAATGAGAGGTGATCTCATTGAAACAGTCAAAATTCTTACAGGGATTGACAGGGTAGATGCAGGAAGAATGTTTTCCCTGGCTGGAGAGTCTAGAACCAGGGGTCACAGTCTCAGAATAAGGGGTCAGCTATTTAGGACTGAGATGAGGAGAAATTTCTTCACTCAGAGGGTGGTGAATCTTTGGAATTCTCTACCCCAGAGGGCTGTTGAGGCTCAGTCGTTGAGTATATTCAAGACAGAGAGTGATAAATTTTTGGATTTTAAGGAAATCAAGGGATACGGGGATAGTGCAGGAAAGTGGAGTTGATGTAGAAGATCAGCCATGATCTTATTGAATGGCGGAGCAGGCTCAAGGGGCCGAATGGCCTACTCCTGCTTCTATTTCTTATGTTCTTATTTTCCAATTACGCTAATATAGACTGGGAAAAACTGGAATTTTCTGGAGTCCGTGCGGGCGTGATTGGAGGCGGGTCCGGTGGGAAATTTGAAAAAAGTCAGAGCGAGTCGGGAACTCACCGTCATCCCACCCCCACGCGCCTTTCCCTTGGGCATGTTTGCCGGTGCAGCAGCGACCCGACCAGTAGAGGCGGGCGTCCTAATTGAAATCATTATAAGCTTGTTGTCAGACACTTAAGAGCCTTTTTCCCCCTACATTTCAAATTTCCCTGCATGGCCACGGGATTCACGCAGCTCAGGAACCACGCCTGTCAACCTGAGGCGGGAGTTGAGTGGCCATTGCTCCAGCTGATTACTTGACAGCATCAAATGAACTATAAAAGCTCTGACCTCACAGCTGATCACTTTCCTCAGGCAGAAGCTGTTGCTGACTACATTGCCAGCACACATTTAACTTTCTGCAGGCTGCAAGTGTCTCCAGCAAAGTCTCCATCCAGTATCACCTCATTGGAAGATCCTCTCTCACCATTGACAGATTGCTTCTGTCAACTCTACTTGACCTGCCATCTATTCCATCAGCAAGGGTGCCATTTATACTGTTACACCTTGGTCCTCAGAATCCCACCACGATGAGCCCCAACACCAGCAGCACCATCAAAAACACCACCAATGTTCTCCGCAACCACCTGATGCCGCACAGGACAGAGGGCATCAGCACCCAAGCACATTGCTGCCTGGGGGAGGCCAGGGATGGCCTCATCATGGCCAGATTTACTTAACTTTATGCTGTACGCCCATATGGCTGCGACATGCTGCGCCAGGTTGGCATCACCCCACAGCAAAGCCATAAACCATGCCCACACTGACGAAGCGATTCACCATTGGTGGAGGTATCGTTATGTCTCACCATTCACTGCAACTCACTAAGCCACTTCCAAAGCTGCATACAAATTTCTCCAAGACTGGAAAGTGGTGAAAATAAAGATTTTTATGGTTGAGATCACATTAACTGAAACTTGACATTAACATTGAATAAAACACCCAAGTGGCAACCCTTGTGAATCTACTTATGTGTCATCTTTCTCTTATACGTACTTCTACAAGGTGCTATCCCTGTGGCTTCAGCAGAGGTAGAGGCAGCCTGCTCACTTCCCTGCTGTGACTGCACAGACACTCTTGGCAGACGTCCTCTGGGTTTTGGAGCCTATGATTGATCCAGAAAAGTCTGCTCCTCCTGCAACTGTGCAGGGGCAGACTCAGCCATCGCTGTCCAAGGAGGCATCTGGGGCTCTGACTGAGGGGGTGGCAACGGAGGAGAAGTGTAAGCGCTTTGAGAGGAATCCACACTTCCATGTCCCCTCTCACCATCATCTCTCTCATGGGCCACCCGCACTTCCCTGCTAGCAAGGAGCCTGAGAGCACCTTGCTACACATCAGTGGGGCCATGAGGACCCACGTCTATGCTGACATCCCTCCTACAGAGGAGGTCTATGAGCCTCTGCCATCTATTCTCCATAGATAGCATGTGCTCCTGTGAGTGGCACATTAGCTACTCCATGCAGGTGGCCATCCTATCCATGGAAGAGCCTACAGTCGCCATCGCCTGCGACACAGTGGTGCGCATGTTGGAGATGGACTCCTCCATTCTCTGCACATTTGCAGACATCGCGGTCACAAAATCTGTCACGGCCTCCTGCACTTCCTGCTGCACCTCCAGGATCGCCCTCTTTCTGGATGGCCCCCGAGGCTCAGCGTCTGCATGCAGCTGAGCAGATCTGGGTGCGTCCTGCGCCCTCTGGCAAGGAGTCTCCACTGCTGTCCCTGTCTCCACTATTTGCTCTTGCTCACTTGTGAGTTGTGAGACACCAGGTGACAACACTACTCTATCTCGCGTAGGACCCACCGAGGTGTGCGTATCTGCGCTGGTGCTGGGTGCGCTTATGTCTGGTGACGCTGTGCCCTCAGAGACTGGAGGCTCCTCTAAGGAGTCATCTTCCTCTTCCTCCTGGACAGTGGTGGGGAGTGGGGGGGACTCTTGATGGACCTGTGTAAGAGTAAAGAGATGAGTTAGATATGTCATATGAATAATGGGTGCACATACCATTATGCACATGATGAGCATTCAGTGGCTGATGACATCAGTCCCCATATGAGTGACTTATTTGTGCCATGTAGCTTTTTGATATGTAATTCTGTCACCAGGTTGCTGAGATGTCCCCCTCTCTCTGTCTCCACCTGAAGCTGCTCAGCGATTCCCAATACTTCTAATGCAGCCTCCTCTGCTGTTGTGAGGGTGGCAAATGATGGCGTTCCACCTCCAGTTCTCTCCCTCTCCCTCTTATTGTGGGCTCTCGTTTCCTGCAAGGAGGGAAAGAAGAGAAGGTTGAGTGAGACTAATGGAATGAGTGTAAGGAATGGATGGGTTACATCTTTAGAGGGAGACTATGATGGAGTGGGGTGGCATTGCCAAATGACCTCCTTGTGTGTTGTTAGTTGGTATGATCGCATTAGGACGAGGGTGAAGTGTGATGGGTGGCTAGTAAGATGGGGATGTGATAATGTAGATAGAGAGAGAGGGATGGTGTGAGTAATGATGCGCAGGAGTAGAGTTGGGAAGGCAGAGTGATGGGGATGTTATAAGAGGCACAGCAGGATGAATTTGAGTGTGGCTTTGTACTCACCTTTCCTGATCGAATGAGATAATTGAAACGTTTCCAGCACTGCACCCAGGTCCTCCTGACCACATCCCTGCTGTTGACCTCCTCTGCAATTTGGAGCCAGGCTCTTTTTGTCTCCTAAGGAGGTCTCTTCCACCCATCGGAAGGGAAGAGGACCTCCCTGCATTCTCTGACTCTCTCCACAAGCATATGGAGGGAGTCATTGGAGAACCTAGGTGCAGCCCTCTGTCTCTGTGCAGCCATGTTTCTAAGTGTTTGGAACAATCAAAAGCTCCAGTGCAGTGACTGCACACTCCTAGATGAACCTTCAAATGCAATGTGGCCACGACTCCTTTAAATATCCCAGCTGAAAACGCGTCATCAGACCTGCACCATTTAATTGGGCCGGGTAACACGCTGGGCGGGCTTAATAGGCCCCATTGACACAAAGCTGTTTTCTGCAGCGGAATGGAAGCAGCAATGGGGTCGCGACCCGCCACGCTGACCGCCTGCACCCAACCCACTCAAGTACAGAAAATTCCAGCCATAGTGCTAAGTGTAGGGAAGGAGTAGAATTTCTGATATGTGCACAGGAGAACCTTCTCGATCAATATGTCTCCAGTCCAACAAGGAAGGAAGCAGTGTTGGATCTGGTTCTGGGAAATGAAATAGGCGCATGGGAACACCATGATCTCCAAGTTACCCTCCAAGTCACACACCAACCTGACTTGGAAATATATCACCATTCCTTCCTCATCGGTGGGTCAAAAATCCTGGAACTCGCTCCCTAACAGCACTCTGGGAGTATCTTCACCACATGGACTGCAGCGGTTCAAGAAGGCAGCTCACCACCACCTTCTCAAGGGCAATTAGGGATGGACAATAAATGCTGTCCTTGCCAGTGACGCTCACATCCCAGGAATGAATAAAAAAACAATCGGGCAAGCAGAATGCGTTACAGTAGGAGATCACTTAGCCAATAGTGACCTCAACATAATTCAGTTTAAAGTATTAATGGAAAGAGACCAGAAAATATCGAAGGTAAAAATGCTAAACTGGGGAAGAGCTAATTTCAGTGATTTAGGAAGGGACCTAGCACACGTAGATTGGAAAAGGCGATTGCAGGGTAAACAGTAAAGCAATGGAGAGCAATCAGGGAAGAGATAGTTCAGGTACAAATTAGGTGTATTCCTTTTGAAGGATAATGGTAGAGCATCTAAATGTGCACTGGATGACAAAGGAAATAAAAGTTAAAATAAAACAGAAAAAGGAGGCTTATGATAAATGTCAAGATTCAGTTAATAACCAGGAAGATTATGGAAAGTACAGGAGAGAATTGAAAAAGTTAATACGGGAGGCAAAGAGAGGTTACGAGAAAAGATTAGCAGGCAATATTAAATTAAACCCTAAAACATTTGATAAACATGTAAAGTGCATGCGGTTTGCTAGCAAAAGGGAAATCTTCATGTAGAGGCAGAGGACATGGCAAAAGTATTAAATGAGTAATTTGCATCTGTCTTCACAAAGGAAGCGGATGATGTGAATGTTAGACTGAAAGAGGAGAGGGAAATTATGGACAGGATAATAATAGATAGAGGAGACATACTAAAAAGATTCGCACTACTGAAAGTTGGTAAGTCACCTGGTACAGATGGAATGCATCCTAGGTTGCTGAAAGAAGCAAAGGTAGAAATAGCAGAGGCATTGGTCACAATCTTTCAATCCTCATTGGATACAGGAGTAGTGGTGCAGGACTGGACGGTTGCTAATGTTACACCGCTATTCAAGAAATGGGAGAGGGATAAACCAGGAAACTACAGGCCAGTCAGCCTCACATCGGTAGTGGGGAAGTTATTGGACACCATTATCAGGGACAAAACAAACTTTCATTTGGAAAGGCATGGGTTAGTCAAGGAGAGCCAGTATAGATTTGCTAAAGTTAAATCGTGTCTGACTAACTTGATTGAATTCTTTGATGAGGTAACAGAGAAGGGTGATCAAGGTAGTGCAATAGATGCATATATGGATTTTCAGAAGGCATTCAACAAAGTGCCACGCAAGAGGCTTATTAAGAAGATGGAAGCCCATGGAATTAAAGGGAAAGTGGCAGTATGGATACGGAATTGGCTCAGTGACAGGAAGCAAAGGGTGGTGGTGGATGGATGTTTTTCAGACCGAGAGGTGGTTTGCAGTGGTGTTCCCCAAGGGTCAGTTTTGTGTCCATTACTCTTTTCAATTTTTATAAACGACCTAGACTCGGGTGTAGGGAGCAGCATTATAACATTTGCAGATGATACGAAACTTGGCAAAGAAGCAGATCATGATGAGGATAGTTATAGGGTTCAGAATGACAGACAGGATGGTGAAATGGGCAGAAGCACGGCAGATGGCGATCAGTGCGGAAAAGTGTGAAGTGATGCACTTTGGGAGGACTAATATGGAAAGACAGTATACTGTAAATGGCATGATTTTGAAAAGTGTAGATGAGCAGAGAGACCTTGGTGTCCATATACACAAATCCTTAAAGGTGGCAGGGCAAATTAATAAGGTGGTTAAAAAAGCACATGGGTTACTTGGGTTTATAAATAGAGGAATAGAGATCATACTAGAACTTTATAAATCACTGGTTAGGCCTCAGCTGGAGTATTGTGGACAATTCAGGCACCACACTTCAGGAAAGATGTAAAGGCCTTAGAAAGGGTACAGAGGAGGTTGCCCAGGATATTACCAGAGATGAGGGACTTCAGTTATGAGGAGAGGTTGGAAAAGTTATGACTGTTCTCCTTGGAACAGAGAAGGTTAGGAGGTGACTTAATAGAGGTTTTCAAGATAGTGAGAGGTTTTGATGGAGTAAATAGGGAAAAAATATTCCCTCGGACGAGTGGGTCGATAACTAGAGGTCATAGATTCAAAATCATTGGAAAAAGATCTAGAGGAGAGATGAGGAGAAATCTTTTCACTCAGAGAGTTGTCGGGATCTGGAAAGCTCTAACTGAAAAGGTGGTAGATGCTGATTCAATAAATAATTTTAAAAGGGAGTTGGACAGGTAGTTGAGTATGAGGAATTTATAGGTTTACGGACAAAAAGCGGGGGTGTGGGACTAAACACAACTGCTCTTTCAAAGAGCCAGCACAGGCACGATGGGCCGAATGGGTGCCTTCTGTGCTGTAAATTTCTATGATTCTACAAAATGGAAATCTGATCTAATGCTTGTTTTACTGTAGCATTTCAAATAAGCATTAAATGGTTTGTTTAATTAATTTAAATTGCAAAGAAATAGGTAAACTTGCCACAGAGGAATATTTCACACCTTCAACAATGACACACATTTTTTCTTCTAGTTCTGTATAGTTAGTTTCTGTCTAGGTAACCACTAGCTATCAACACTAAAGATTTAGTAAGTAGGTTTCAACTGTGGTGAACAGCATTTCATTTCACCATAACTACTAGGCAATTTGTTTAAAAATTGAACAATCATCTTGGCTGTTTTATATTTTTAGCCAGAACAAATAACAAAGAAGACATGCACATAAAACACGTTAAAAATAAAGTGAAATATCAGGGACTGAAGCAGAACAAAAGACAAAGATATCTAAAGCTCCCATCACTATACATTGCAAAGGTGTTCCAATGCAGTGGTGAGTTGTGTACATATTGATAAGTCCAAAGGCCATTAATACTGTTCTCTATTAGCTCTGTCTGGTTACAGGCCTCTGTATGGAAATTTGCACCACTAAACAAACACATAACATTTACTGAAATGAATCACTAGCACTTAAGCTCCGCCAGCCTCAATCCCTCCCAGAAGTAGCTCACTCAACTTACTAACTTACTCACACTCACTCTCACTCTCACTCTTTCCCTCTCTCTCCCCCCACCCAGTTCTGTTCTAAAATAGCAATTGGGGTCCTTTGTACGTCATAGGACCCTGATTTGCTTATTAAAAAGGCCTACCTCCTGAAACAGGAGAGCGCTGCACAGCAGTATGCCCCTTTGTAGACGACATGACCGGGAGCACTGGCATAAACAGAGCGGGTCATAAAGCCTTACGGCCCGCTCTGTTTATGCCGAGACAACCAAGTTAAAATGTAACCCAATATATTATTACATTTTAACCGAAGTTATTAGATGACTTCCTGTCAATGAATACTGGGTTTATTTCAGAAATAGGTACACTGCCATTTTTATTTTGGAATTGAAATCCTCTCTTGAAAAGTGTTTGACAATTCTGAGACCAAATATTCACAAATATTTTGCAGATATCAATTTTTGAGAATGAAACTAATTTTTCTTGTGCAGGATTGCATTTGAAATCGCCATTTATACTGTATTGTATCACAACCTGAGAGTTTTTATACAATAATAATAGAAGTTAAAACAACAGCATAAAATAAAAGCCTTTATTTCAAACAACCTGTTCCCTGAATGTTGGACACTGGCAGTCAAGGTAGGTTTAAGCTGGTGAGAGCTAGGGTGGTGGGGCAGTTCCATTTTCGAACATGAAGTGAAGTTTAAAGATAAAAATCTGAAAAATACTTAGGATTTGTGATTTCCCTTCTTGCAGAGACATTGGGCTGGATTTTGATACTGGGGCGGGTTGGGGTCGTGTTATCCACTTTTCGTGTTATCCACCCGACTGCAATTGGATGTGGGAGATTGATGCAATTTTCACCTAATTGGGCAATTGAGTTCCAGCATGTGGGAACCCCTGACCCAATTAGTGTTTTGAGTCTGAAAGTCGCCTCTGATGATGTCATCATTGCTGCTGCATTGAATGTTTTCAGAGACTGCCTGGCCTTTGCTGTGAGAGGACCTGGATATATATATATATATATGAGAGAGAGAGAGAGAGAGAGAGCGCACGCGCCAGGTTTCACAATTGTGTTTTAGAACAGGCGTGCTTCACGTAAAACAATATACAGCCAATTTAGTACTTGTTAAGGGCCTTAACAGCCTATCCCGCCTCTTAAAGGCGGGACGGAGTCGGGACCAGCAGACACGATTTAATGAAAATTGCGTGGAGGCGGGATGGAGGCGGACTTGTGCCCGCCTGCCAGTTTTCGCAATTTTAACCCCACACCCGCCTCCAAACCCGCCTCCACGGGTCAATGAAAATCCAGCCCATTGTATTTTAAACTATGTAGTGAATAATGATAGGTGGAGTGATTGCTAGAAAATAATCTTGTTGGTGGGTTGAGCAGACAAGCTAAGCTAAAAACAATCTTCATGGGGTTTATTGTCATCTAACAATATTGAGATTATATTTTCTATCTCCCAAAATTAGAATATTACACTTTACAGTTTACTGTGTGTGTGAGACCCACATCTCCACTCGCTCGGTCCATGGGACTGGCACACAGACCTGAATGTATCTGACACACAACTGGCTTAGCCATCCATCACTCGATCTGGCTGGACCAGATGCAGCTCCAACAGGCCTCACTCTCCTCTGCCAAATCCACCCACTACTCTAGGATCATACTGTAAAGCAAAACAAACTACCAGATTCATTTCTCCACTGCCAACTGCCTCCTTAAACCTACTCCCCTGCTTCCGGGCGAGAAACGGGTGCTGTATGACACAGTGTGGCATGTGGTGTGTGCGCGCTCAGTCCGTACCAGAAGTCCGTCGCACACCATATTGTTTAGGGCGTCCTGTAGTCGTCCAAGGCACTCACCTGAAGCTGGCGCATTGCTTATGAAAATCCCCCAAACACCTGTTTCGGGTTTGTTTGTAAAATTTGTTTGTGATTAACAAACAAATGCACAGTGCATGCTGCGGCCAGTTTTTTTCAGGCGCACAGCAGCCAAGTCAGCAGTCATTAAAATTACCTCAACAAGCTTCCACCCAACAAATAAGTTCAAAGTGTTTTACTTACCTGAATGTGGAGCCAGGAGGAGCAGGAGCAGGAGCGCTCCTCCTGGCTCCACGTAAGCCGCTGCCGGACTCACCTGGGAACCCCGGCCGGTGTCTGAGCCACTGAATTCACTCCTCCCCCACAACCGGCGAGCTGCCTCTGGGGCCACGACTGGTGCCCGCAGCTCACCAGTACTTTCCTAAAGAGGCCAGCGGATCACCTTGCCGTGGTCCTGCCACAAGCCTCATTAGGCACGTGCAGCATGCACTGCACCGGGATCGTGCTCCAACTCGGGCATGATCCAATTCCTGGGCCCTGAGGTTAGAAACAGATTGCTAACTTTCAGGCTTCAGCTCACACGATCCCAGGATGAAACGTCTGGTTTTCTTTCTCATTTTTAAGATTATTTTGCATCTGTAACAAAGTGTGAGGTCTGGAGTGTGGCATCTGCAATGGAACAGACATGCGCTAGATGTAAAACATTTTACATATATATATATATACAGCAGTGTTATATTATTTATGCAAATGATGATCCATTCTTCTGCTGCCTGTGGAAGATTTCTTGTCTTTTCGTGACTGGTGTTTTGTCAACAGCTCTGGGACTGCGTTAAGTTGATGTGTGATGTCCTCCTCATTAAGATTAAATGTGAAATGTAATCACTGGAAGATTACTAGAACGTAATCTTCGATGGATTACTGTGAAAGAACACCGAGGAATAGATGCAGCTTTAAAATTATTTTTTAAATGATTTTCAAAAGAGTGTTGTCAGCCTCCATGTCATCTCTGGGTTAGGTACAGTGACAAGCAGGGTAGTAGGCAACAGCATCTACTGCTGTGGGAAGCACTGCCTGGGAAATAGAGTGAGCCTGTTGGTGGGTGAGAACATATGCAGCCTACCCACATTGAAAGGAATTGCCTAGGCAAAGCAGTAGAGACACTCCTCCACTGGTAGGGGCTCTTCTGTTCAGGGTAGAATCAGGATATCAACCATTCTATGTTGAATGAGTATTCCAGATGGCGTCACTGCTATTTTAACAACACAATGTGAATTTTCTAGCAGGTAATGCACATTGCATGCTGCACAGTTTTGTTCCATGTCAACACAATCAAAGGTTCATTCTGAAAACCATTCAATTTGCAGTTGTTTTATAACACATTCTAAAATAAATTCTCATTATATTCAAATTCAGCAAAACTGAACACTAACTATAAAAAATAGGAGTTATTCAAGGATTCATTGCAAAAGATGCATAAACATAAATTTTCAGAGCGGTGAAGGATAACATTTTATTGTAAGCTGTTTGAATATGGATATTGTTACTTTACAATCCGTGAATAGTTTAATGTTTTTAAAACAATGTCTGAAAATTGGTTTGTAGCCTCACAACTGATTATTTTTAAGTTGTAACAAATAGCTAAGCCAAGGAAAAAAAATACACTGGACATTCCTCAATACAAATAATTTTCAAACAGAATTTGTGTCCTAAATCATTAGCGTTGCACGCATCAAAGGTTGAAAAGTATGGCCTGGAGTTTCCTCCTTGGGCACAATCTGGAAGTTAGACCAGAAAATGCTCCCAATGTTGCCCTCATTTTGCCAATGTCAAGTTACACCCAAGTATCCTCCCAATCTCATTAGAACACACCCGAACTTAAAATGGGCATAAATCTGCGTAAACCATCAGGGCCCAAGGCAATGCCGAACCCACACCAGTATATTTCTTCTTTGAGTCTTAAAATTTAAATTTTAGCTTGTTTAGTCATCAATCATGCACATCAGGCAAGAACCTGCAATCATGGAAGCTTTTTAGTTTTTAATTTGAGTTATATTCATGCCATAAAAATGCATTAAAAGAAACAGAAAATATAGAGCAGGTCTCAGTGAGGATAAAATTTTAAAACACTTAAAAATTAAAAGGGCAGAAAAATTATTTTCGTTCCTGCTGCTCATGAAAATCTGGTCGCAATGTTGAGACACCCTCAAACAAGCGCAATTGGAGGATACTCACATTTGAGAGTTGGGAGTGTGGCCCAATTTGTGGACGGAGATTCCTTTGGACAGAAGGTTTGATGGACGGACGTAAATAATTGAGGAGACTTGGGTGAATTGTAGTTGCATCTTGGGACGTTTTACTACGTTAAAGGTGCTATATAAATTCAAGTTGTTGTTGTTACATGGCTAACTTACATACGTCCAAAATTCCGCAATCTTTCAAGCCACATAATTGATTTGCGCCCAGATTCCATTGTATCTGGGTGCAAATACAGAGGAAACTCCAGGCCTATATCTGTGTGTGTGCACTGACAGATGGTACGGCAATTTTTTTTTGAGAAGTGAAAACTACTGAAAGGAGAATGTAGTGTCACTTCATAGCATTAAAATAGTATAAAAGATGATATGAACAGATAATTGCTGTTCACCACCTGCAGCATCACACGCCAGTGGTAACTCAAAACCAAGGAACCACACGCATGGCAGGCAAGGCTTTAGCAGTTAGTGGTTCCACACCCTCATTGTTAATTTCTCCCTACCCCAAATATAACTAAATTAAAATACAGTAATTTTATGTTGGTTCTGCATTACTTCAACATAAGCAAACATAAAGCGGTTAGCAAGCAGAGATACATATTACTGTTGATCCTTACCAGACGCAATCTTCCATCCGTTACTGTATGATGGAACTCCCAATTTGGTACAGTTATCCCATATTATTAGGGGTGTGGGATATTATAGCACTGCGTGTTATTTACAATACGTCGGCTGGTATCGCTGTAAATCATTCAATCATTTGGCTTATTGCAGTTTTCTTTGCAAACAAATAAAGTTGAATCTCTCTATAGACTTAAACTTGGGCGGGCCCTCACTGTCTAGAATCATGAAGAATGGATACTTGTATAATATTTGGATGGTTGCTGGTGCTCTGAGAACTGTAACCAGTGTGAATCCGCACCTTCAGGAGAGGTAGAAAGAATATTAAAAAATGAACAGTTTTAATTTTATTGATCATGTTTTATCATGAAGATAATTTGATATATTTGGGTATGCACAGAGAAGGGAAGTAGTTAAAACAGGCTCAGTGAAATCCATTCTCATTTTTAATGGGATTTACTGTTACTTTTTACCAATGCAAGCTGCCGAAAAGTGAACCCATTTAATTAGATCATAACCACAATATTTAGCAACCTTTACTGATCATTCAATAACTTGTATTCATGCAGCACTTTTAAGATAGTAAATGCCCAAGGTGCTTAACAGAGGTGAAATGGATGCCAAGCAGTAGAGAAGAGTTAGGAGACATGACTGAAAGCATGAGTGAAAAGAGGTGTTGAAGAGGCCTTTGAAGGTGCAGAGAAAAGTAGCAATTGTGGAGATTTTTTTTATTCATTCATGGGATGTGGGCGTCGCTGGCAAGGCCAGCACTTATTGCCCATCCCTAATTACCTTGGTGGTATACAGCTGAGTGGCTTGCTAGGCCATTTCAGAGGGCAGTTAAGAGTCAACCACATTGCTGTGGGTCTGGAGTCACATATAGGCCAGACCAGGTAAGGACGGCAGATTTCCTTCCCTAAAGGACATTAGTGAACCAGATGGGTTTTTACGACAAAATGACAGTTTCATGGTCACCATTACTGACACTAGCTTTTATTCCAGATTTATTTAATTAAATTTAAATTCCCCAGCTGCTGTGGTGGGATTTGAACTCCTCATCTCTGGATCATTAGTCCAGGTCTCTGGATTACTAGTCCAGTAACGTAACCACTATGCTACTGTACCCCAAGGAGAGATTTCAAGACCACCAATAAAATGAAAGACTTTTTCAATGTTAATGAAAGGACATCAGCGGGAGTTCTTTTAACTATGTTTTCCCTGGCTACCCAAAACCCAGATGTAGCATATTGAATCAATTCCATGAAATAGAGCAGATGAGGTGAACATATTGTGTTTCTACTATGTCATATCACAGAGACCATTTGCAATCTCAGGTCAAGACAGGCTCTTTGAACTTTGTTTATTCTGGTTTTGGAATCTCTTGAGTGGGGCTTCAAGGAGAGGAACTGAAACAATACTTGTAAAACATATTTTCTTTCTGGAAACCCAGTGCATTTTCAAATGTGTTTGTTCAAGTGAACTCAGATAATAAACCTCTAATTAGATTGCAGCAAAGTTTATTTTTGATTAACACAGCAATCACTCCTTACAAAGTTCTTGCTAAAAAAAAAAGCTGTTCACATCAAAGGAATATAATATATACTATATAAACAAGATTAAAGCAAAATCTTTTCGCAAGAACCTCGTCACAATTCAGTACATTAGCAATGTGTGCCTTTTGGCAACAATTTGTGAGTCCTCAGTGCTGCCTTGTGTCTCTTAAAGTGCAATCTTCTGCACTTTCAGGCAAATCTAATGCTAAAATACATCAGGGTAGAAATTAGTCATCAGGGGCAAAAATGACCAATTTACCAAGGACATCCAACGCCATTTTGGCCTCGAACAATTTTCATGCATCCGAAGCGGCCTTGCCTATGCTAATGAGGGACCTAGCCCCTGTTTTAGGACCCCTGAGGGGAATTGGGCTGTCCTGAGCGCAGGCTGGCTCCACTCAGGTATAGATGTGGCCTAGCAAGCTGCCACCAAAAAGGTACGTATTTTTTATTTTAATATGGAACCAGGAAGTGTAGGATTGCTCCTGCCGGCTGTAATCAGCCCCTCCTCCTGCTGTCTTATCCCCCCCCCCCCCCCCCCCCAGCCAGGACATACCTGAAGCTGCTGCCGGCGAGGCAAGCGTCCCAAAATTCAATCCTGCAGAGTATTTCCAGCATTTTCTGTTTTTATTCCAAAATTCAATCCTCCTGAAGCACAAATTGTCTGTGGAGGTGTGATGGGCTGGGCCTCTAGGTTCAGGCTCCCACTGCCTGTGTAGCACTGAGTCTGGGAGAAAAACAGACCCAGACAAATTTCTACCGTATCAAGTCAAATAGCTCTTCCTCCCAAATTCCAACAAACAGTTAAAGCAGAGCAAGTCAAAGTGGATCTTATGTGGATTAAAACAAAAGCAAAATACTGCAGATACTGGAAATCTGAAATCTGATCTTATGTGGATGTTTTGTTCGTTCTTCACACATTTCCTCATGTCACAAAATAACCCAACTAATATAAGCAAATCAATTTATTAATGGGAAATGTGTAATTAATATCGGACACAGCAGGACACAAGGGCTGTTGTGAAACTTTACAAACCAATTCATTCAGAACAATTATTTCCAAGCCTTTTTGTGCTCCCAATTTGTTGAGATAATGGTCCTTATTACAGTTGTCTGCAGCTGCACGCCATGATATGCCAGCTAGAATATACAAAAAACTCTCAGCCCCGCCCACCCCTCTATAGTGCTGTGAAAGGCCAGTCTGCTTTCACTGCTGCACAAATGGAGCCACTACTATACCAGCTCTACCAGTATAATGGGTATAAGTCATAAGTTGTTGTGTGGTGAATATGTTGCTCTTGTGGAAGGTAAATGGACTAGAAAGAATAGGCAAACAGCTGTGTGAGGGTGGCCAGTGATTGAAACTGTGGGAGTATTTAATATCAGACTGTCACTTGCCTTATTTTAACAAAAATGAGAAGTCGCACAACACCAGGTTATAGTCCAACAGTTTTATTTAAAATTATGAGCTTTCGGAGCTGCTGCCCCTTCGTCAGGTAGAGGTACAGTGAGTGACAAGGTAACAGAGATGTTCTGTTGAAATAAGTGCAGATTTTGGCAACACCTAGGAAAAATGCTAGTCACTTTGATGGTGACTATCATGACTTTACACTTTTATTGTTCTGTGCACATGTATGAAGTTGGCAGAAGAAATCTCCCTTTGCTGAAAGTTCCTGCATTTCTGATTATTTCCTCAGTCCAGATGTTTTTAGTTCTTGCTAAGCTAGCTACAAAAATCGCAATGCCAGTATTTAAGAATATTGCAGAAGTTGAGGTGATTTTACAGATACAGAGCTTTAGGATGTGGCGAATGTAATACCATAATTTTCCTAAAATCAACACTTTGCTAACTCTGGGGTTCCACATATAATGAAGTTGGAGGTGATAAAAGAGGGTTAAGCTGCGGATATCGTGCAGAAGTGTGTCTGACATGGATCAGGTAAAAGAAAGCATCTTAATTGTGCATTATGAACTGCCTGCTTGTGTCACCCTCCTTTGTCATTCCATGAGTCATCAGAAATCGTTTTCATCAACTGCACCAGCTGCTGTGCAGGAGGCTTTCCCTGTTTCTTCTGAAGGATGTGACTCACTGGGGCTGGCAGCGCTGTCAGATTCATATCAAGCCAGAGTCCAAGTACTTATCCATAGTCTTTAATGTGAAACGAAGAGAGCATTCTCTTATCTGCTTCTTGAGTCTTGAGATCAGTTGGTTTTTTTTCCTGATGAGGTTAATGCTTTGGATCTTTATTGATCCTTCTGGGGAGGGAGGGGATGTCCTCTAGTAGGAAAGTTACTGGAGAATGTTTTTGCTCTAGATACCACAGGTACAGAATGTTCAGAGTGGGCTAAAGACATCCAATGGTCATTAAAGCTTCTTGTACCCCAGTACACTGCACTGCAGATCAGTAGGGTGTGTGTTTGCAGTTGTGATTTTCCACATATTAAATTCTCAATCTTAGCTATGTCACTATGCGAGTTGCTGAACAGAGAGAGGGAAGGTCAAATATTAACCCATGACTGCTGTAATGCACCTCCTAATTGCAGCCTTGGAACATCATCAGTGGAGGCAGGAGACCATGAGGGAAAAATTCGGTTGATTAGTGCCTCCCGTTAGCGCCCTCTTGGGCGCTAATGGGGCACAAAGCAACTAGCGGCCAGGCGCAGCGATGTTTGCGCCGCTCGCGAAATTGACCAGACATTTTGCGGTAGTGCTAAACACTACCGCCACGATCTCCTGCACCCACAGATCATCGTGATGTCAGTTGAACGTGCAATGCCCCGGTAGCGCCCCGGACCGGTTTTTGAGTGGCGCCCCCTGCCTTTCCGCCTGCCGCTAGCAACGACAGGTAGAGGGGAAGATTTTGCAGACGGGAAGGGACTGGGGGAGCGCTATTTAAAGGCGGCCGCTTCCTGCCTTTTTTTGTCACCGACATTTTTGCACCACGCATTCTGAGAGAGAGAGAGACCTCTGGAGAGATTCAACGCTGTGTGAAGGAGTTTTGGGTACTGAGCAGCACTTTGCAGGTTCATTTTGATTTGACCTTCATTGCATCGATTTAGAAGAGACTATGGGGGCTGCACTCTGAGCTCTTTCCCTGGGCCTCTTGTTTTTTCCAGCAGAATTGATGTACAGGTCTCTCCAGGCCGAGATTCAAGGCTGCAATGAGCAGGTGTGGCTGGAGAGCAAGATTGACTCTCCCCTTTAAGAACTGGCCCACGCCCGTGTGTCTGTGTTCCATTGCTAACTGACATCACATGAGCTTCGCCAGCGCTCTGAGGTAGCGCCTCGCTCCTCGGCATTAGCACCTTAAGAGAGGTGTGTAGCGCCTGATTTAGCGCTCCAATCACCTCCAGGGGCGATAGAGGCCAAGTTTGCAGTTGGAGGCGATAATTAACACCAGACGCTAAACTTTGCGCTCGGCCGATAATTGCGGCCCAAACGGGGCGATACCGAATTTCTCCCCCCCATGACACACACCTGTATGAAGTGAAGAGACGGAAGGAAGTAGGAATGGGAATGAGGGTATATGTATCACACAGTATTCCATAGCTGAGAGGGCAGGCAAGCTTTTCTTGGCCGGGTACAGTGGTGTATGTTACTGAAGTAGTAATCCAGAGGCCTGAACTAATAATCTAGCAGAATGTGAGTTCAATTCCTGCCATGGCAGTCTGAGAATTTAAATTCAGTTTTTAAAAATCTGGAAATTAAAAAAAAAAAGGCAGTATCAGTAAAAGTGACCATGAAGCTGCATTAACATGGTGGGAAGGTCAGACCTGGAGACCTGAGTATTTTGGGTGTAATGACCTGTTACTAACTGGCATTCCCATTGTCGAATATGAACAACAGTATTTGTAGGTGAACTCTGAAATCAGTCTGGATCTTTTGATAGGCTATTTCAGAAAGAATGGAATTAATTGTTTCAATGTAATATTTACGAAACATGATCTTAGGTGAAGAGAGTGTTTTGTGGACTAATAGTATGGTGTTCGAGTAATACAAATGAATTGTTTCTTTTGACAACACAATTGCAGTTCTAGAAAGGATGTTGAAGAAAACCAATAATGGTTGTTACAGAATACAAGTTACAGTCTTCTCTGAGAACTAATTTACTTGGTTGGAAAATTGTAAGAGATATTTATTCAGAACGCATACTTAAAACTGATCTCAGCTGTGTTGTAATGGGAAATGGCAAATAAAGACCAGGTGTTTCTCCTATAGGAAGAGAAAATAGGTGAGAAAGGCACTTCAGGCCATTCTCATGCACCTCCGAGCACCTAGTGACAGATCTGCTTTGACAGAGGCCTGAAAGCAGATCACCTGCCCCGCAGTTTGATAATGGATGGTGCCTGGTGTGGATAGAGCAACTAGAGAACAAAATCAAAATACCTTAAAAGTTACACCTTCTAGATCTGCAAGAAATATATCATAAAACTATCATAAGTACACCCCCATCACCTCAGATAGTTGTTTAAGTTTTTGTGTCTTCCAAACCAATGGCAGCTGACTCCTGGAGATCTACAGTGATGAGAAGTTGTTTTAAAAGGTTATAGAAAATTACAACATTTTTGATACCAGTTAGGCGTTGATTTACTATGTTCTGAAACAACTGCTCTGTCCAACATCTCTCACTTTTATATATCTAGAAATTAGATTCTTAAAATATACTCATTTATTATCTAAAAATTATAATTATAGATATTGTAAAGCAAACATTAAAAAAACACATCTCACTAGACATAATTACACTCATTCCTGAAAACTGTTTTCAACTCTAGAGGGCAGTAAACACTCTGGATTGAATAGTTTTCCCTGGATTGTATTAACAGATGAATCTCGGAGATGTGCAGTTCTGTCGATGCTTGTATACATTATACAGAAGCCACCACTTCTTTACTGACTGTGATTTTCTCAGTGCACATCAGAGCTGTTCATCAGTCACGTTACAATTCCACAGAATATCCAATGCATTACAAAGGAACAGATTGTCTGTATTACATAGTCATGATTATGTAACACATCCTAACCTTTATTGCAAGGAATGATTTGCTAAATAGCTGACCAGACTGCCAACTTGTCCTTGACTCAGGACACCACAAAATCCTCTGGGCAATGTTATCTCCCCACCTTCATCCTGTCCACAGTCATTTCTGCCTCATGTTTGCTTTTGTGCAAGAAATAATGACCTGAGATTGATATCATGACGCATTAACCTTTAACCCTGGAGCCTGGGTTTGAATGTAGTCCAGATAACATTTTAGTCTTCCCCACTGCTAATGGTCCTCAGTGGAATTACTGTGCACTGTTGCAATCTAACTTCCAGTGGACCTGAGTTCACAACAGAAAACTCTTTTTGGCTTTAATTGCACTACCTTGGCAATATCTCTTGAGGTTATGCGCAATTTTGGAATACTTTTAATGGGGTGATGTCAGATGCACTCTGTACTTATGGTTGTGAGGCAATGTCAGACTAAGGAAGAGGGAACCATACCATCACGATGCAAATACTATTTGTGAGCCATGCTATACTAGAGGCAGCTATTGTATGCAAAATAGCGCAGGTGCCATTTTGTGTTCCCATTGAACAAAATGAAAAATGCTGCGGATGCTGAAAATCTGAAACAAAAACAGAACATGCTGGAAACACTCAGCAGGTCAGGCAGAGCCCATCTAGAAATCATAAGTCAGTTGATATTTCAATATAAACCCTTCCTCAGGATGATGCACGACCTGGTGAGTAAATCCTGCATTTTCTGTTTTTGTGTTTGATTCCACTGTCCCATACCTTGACACATACATGTTTCCATCTCTGGCACAAAGAAATGTTAAAGTACATTTGAGATATCTCACATATAAACAGCAAATGCACAGCGGGTTAGTCAGCATTTGAAGGAAAAAAGATAATTTTCAGGTGGACCCTTCAACAGAGGGTTCTGCCTTAAATGTTAACCCATGTTTCTCTTTCAGACGCTGATTGGCCTGCTGTGTATTCCCAGCAATTGCTGTCTTTAATGGAGATCTTCAACATTCATGTGTTTTTTAAAAATCATTCTACATTGGCTATCTCCCTGGAACTCATAATGCAAGTGTTTTAATTTCACTGCTTAGAGTTGATATTAAAGGACAGTTAGCTGTTATTGTGATATATTTGTAGTTTTTTTTCCTGCTTTTTGTTTGGTTTACCCTGTAAACTTCTCAATGTTGTATCTTTGTTGAACAGCTGCTCAGGATCATGACTTTCTGAGTGGAAATGAAGTGTGAAATAACATTTCAAACTACATGTTAGTGATTCATATCCTGATTCAGAGCCCAATGGCTGCACTTGTGTGCTCAACGGTTTCCTGCCATGGCAGCCTGTATATCATCAGGCTTTGAACTACAAGAGCTGTGTCCATCACACCATAGTGATGTGTTGTATCTTGATTGCAAGAGTTTTTTTAAGGTAACTCAGAATTGACCTACTTCTTCCTGCACCCAATTTTAAGGTACCACATACTACTGAAAATATTCAACATATCTTAGCATGACTTTAGTATAACTGCAGAGGTAGCTGTTGTTAAGATTGTTATATTGGTGTGAAACCATAGTTCAGGGAAAACATTTTTTCTGTCATGAAAATTGATTGTAACACTAAGCTGGCAGTGTTGAAATTATATCTTGTATAGAGTAAGGGACACCTGGGAGTAAATACATAGCAGTAATGGAGGGATTCAGATGACATCACAGACTATGAGGCCAAAGCTCAAATGATTTACAACCGTCACTTGAACCTTTGAGGATATATCACTGTTTCAGAATTACTCCCAACTTTCCATTACTATAAATTATTATACTTGCAGTTTTTTTGTGATGGATTTTGAATATGCCATTGCTCAGATTTTGTGTAGAAGTGGTTGTTAGCATGGACACTGCCAAACAGCTGACTAACAAATGTGAGACCATTGCATCTAACTTATTGAGAAATGATTCTGACATTTTATTATCTAATAATTCTGTTACCTGTATATACAAGGTTCAGAGTAAACAATAACTGAGGACGTTTTACAGGCTCTTATTGACTGCAGGAGTTTCAGATCAGATTGCGAGTAACTTGAGTTGTTTACATGGTTACCTGAATTCTGGGAATGTGTTATGCCTTAACCATGCATCATTTAGCTTTTATAATATACAGACTCCAGACCCACAGCAATGTGTTTGACTCTTAACTGTCCTCTGAAATGGCCTAGCAAGCCACCACCAAGGTGGCGCACTACCACCTTCTCGTGGGCAACTAGGGATGGGCAATAAATGCTGGCCTTGCCGACGACGCCCACATCCCGTAAATGAATAAAAAAAAGATATAATGACTTTGACCTGCCAGCTCAAGCACATTTAGGAAAATCTGCCCTATGGGACAGCTCTTCGGGGGCAAAATTTGGTTGCTTTGCGCCTCCCGTTAGCGCTAGCTGCTCGGGGATCACGTCAGGTAAGCAGGGGGGAGTTGAATGGCCATGGAATCATCTCATTACTTGACAGCGGCAAATGTGTTATAAATGCTCCCATCTCACAGCTGTTCACTTTCCAAGCTCAAAAGCTGTTGCTTACTGCATTTAGAAGATAGATTGAGCTTTATGCAGGTTGCAAGTGTTTGGAGCAAACTCTCTATCCAGTGTCACCTCATTGGAACAACCTCTTTCATCATTGATAGATTGCTTCTGTCATCTCAAGTTCACCTGCCATCTATTACATCAGAATGGGTACGGTTTATACTCTCTCACCTTGATCCTCAGAATCCCACCACAATGAGCCTCAACACCAGCAGCAACAGGCACACCAGCAGCATCAACAACAACACCAACCTTCTCCGCAATCAACTAATGCTGCACAGGACACAGGGCATCAGCACCTGACCACATTGCTGCCCGGGAGGCCAGGGATGGCCTCACCATGGCCAGATTTACTTCACTTGATGCTGTACACCCTGGCTGCCACATGATGCGCCAGGTTGGCACCACCCCACACCAACACCATAAAGCATCCCTACAATGCCCAAGCCATTCCTTTTCACACTCATCAGCATTGCAGGGGGTACCGTTATGTCTCACCATTCACTGCAACTCACTAAGCCACTTCCAAAGGTGCACACAATTCTGTCCAAGAACGCAAAGTGTTGAAAATAAAGGTTTCAATGTTTGACAGCACATTAACAGAAACTTTACATGAACAATGCATAAAACACCCAAGTGCCTACCCTTGTATGTTGTTAGTTGGTATGTTTGGACTAGGATGAGGGTGAGTGTGAGGGGTGGCTAGTGAGATGGGGATGTGATAATGTAGATAGAGAGGGGTGGGTGGATGTGCAGGGTAAGTAGGTGTGAGTAAGGATGTGCAGAAGTAGGGTAGGGAAGGCAAAGTGATGGGGATGTGATGAGTGTCAAAGCAGGATGAGGTTGAGTGTGGCTTTGTACTACATTTTGTGATCTACTGAGATCATTGAAAGGTTTGCGCCACTGCAGCCTGGTCCTCCTGACCACATCCCTGCTTTTGTCCTCCTGTGCAATGTGCAACCAGGCTGTGTTGGTCTCCTGGGGAGGTCTCTTCTGCCCATTGCAAGGGAAGAGAACCTCCCTGCGTGCTGTGACTCCCTCCATAAGCATAGAACACTGACAGCACAACTGTCAAAATCAATTTGCGCATGGTCCCTTTAAGGAAACCGGCTGATGACGCATCATCAAATTACGTCATCAGACCCGCTTCCTTCTAATGGCCGGCAAACGCACTGGGCGGGCTTAACAAGCCCAATCAGGGGAAAATCATTTTGGACAGCGGGCTGGAGCCAGCATCGAGGCCAGGACCCGCAATCAACGTCGCCCACCACGGACTCGCCGAGGTTAGTAAAATCCAGCCCATAGTTTGGAAAAAGTTCTCTAGCGATCTCTGTGGAGTCGATTTCACCTTTACCAGCGTTAATTTGATTCTAGCGCCAAGTCTAGGGAATCTCCAGCGTCCAGCAACAGTGATGTCATCAAGCAGCCTGAGCAGCCAATCACATTGAAGAATTCTCAGACAGCAAACCAGGAAGTAAAATGCACTGATTATCCTTCACTTATAAATTTTATAGAGAGTGAAATAAAGATTGGGACATACACATAGGATTAAGGTAGAAGCTGAAATATCATAAACAACCTTTAAAAAAAAATATTATATTAAAAAATATAGAATTGTTATCATAATGGAAAAAATTGACATTCCACAAATATAAAATTAGTTTTTCAGGGCCAGAGAGGTTGTTCAGCAGTAATTATGTCTTAGTATGCCGTTAAAAACCCAGTTACACCTCATTGAACAAAGCTTAACTTTTTCGGGGGGTTTTAACAGCGATATTACAGCGTAAAAGGGAAGTTCTCATCAGTTCAGTGATTTCTCAAAAGATTGTCACCTGTCGCGGAGCCAGGAATCACTGACAGAAACTTCTGGATTTCCGCGTTTAACTGCGCATGTGGGGACGCCAGAAGTTGCTGTCAGTTTCACAGGGTAATGACGGCGAACGCTGATAGTTTTGCTCTCATTACAACCGCAAAAACCATGCCTTTGTATGGTTATATGGCTTTGCTTGCATACATAAAGAAAAAAGTTAATATAGTTTATATTTGCAAACAATATGAAAATTTGTTTTTCTTTATAAAAAATGTATGTATTTCTATTTTTTTCTGTGTGTGAAAGCATTACAAATAAAAAAGAAAATGTATATCAATGCTAGAAATCTGAAATGAAAACAGAAAATGCTGGAAGCATTCAGCAGGTCCATCAGCATCTTATAAAGAGAAAACACAGGTTCATCAGATTTCTGACAAAGAATCACTTTTTACAGAGTTTGGCGGATATGCTACATACTTTTGTTTGCGAAAGCCCTGCATGGTAGCTTTTCACTGAAGAGCATTCAGTGATATGTTTGTAATGTCAGTTCTGTGTGTGCAGTGCCTTGTGATCTGAGTTGAATTGTAGTTCTACCATCTCTCTGCCAAGACTTTCACCTCATACATCATTAGTGGGGCCTGATGCTTTGAAAGCAGTACTGTAAAGGGACTTAATTCTGAAGGTGAGGTAAACCTTGTAGTGACTCATTCATTAATGCTTCCAATCAGTATCAATCAAATCAAAGGTTTGATTTTTATCCATCGACTGCTGATGTGACTAATGTGTGAAAACATTTACTGAAGAGTTTATAAATCCTTACGTCACCCTGACAATTTCAGCTCAACCTTTACCTGGGTTGGAAAACATCCAGTGATGGCCATTTGACAGGAGCTGATACTCTCCAGCAGTCACGCAGCAGACATTCTAAACAGGATTTTAAAATGTCATGTCACTCCAGACCAATCAGGAATGTCAACTACAAAGTGTCTGTATATTTTCAGTAACTGGAGAGTTGCCTACTACGTTACAGTCCCAAACAAAACATGTTCTGTTACTAGGCAACCCCAGTTCATCTGTTCAACCCATTCAAGAAATTCCATTTTTAACCCTGTAGATCCAAGCGAGCTCAATTTATAAAATCCGAGAGCGCCAATGAGTGTCTGGAATTTCCACTCTACCACACTTCAATATCCTGGATTTGACTAAGTTTCAAGAATTGATCCTGGAGATTGCTGCATTGATTAGACATTTTAGTAAAACCTGGCCCACAATAAATGTTACAGATTTAACTTAAATGAGCAAAACTGTTGAAGAATGGATGCCCTCAAGTAATTCCAAAGCAGTATGCTCGTCAAGAGGTTCAGATGATTTCCTAAATTTCAAACCCATTTATTGGTGTGACTGTTTTACAACAGAGACTGCTTTATAATAAAAAAACTGTTTAAATTTGTACAAAAGGTTTCTTGTGGCAACAGTAACATTCTGTGTAGACACTTGGGCTGGGATTTTGCTGACCGGGGTGGGTGACGTCGGTGGCGGGTCCTGACCCTGCTGCTGGCTCCATCCCGCTCTGTAAAATGAATTTCCCTTGATGGGGCTTGATGGTGTTTCCCAGCCAATTTGAGGAAGCAGGTCTGGTGACATCACTTGATGACGCGTCATCAGCCGGTTTCCTTAAAGGGACCATGCGCAAATTGATTTTGACAGTTGTGCTGTCAGTGTTCTACAGCATTGAGGTGCTGCAAACACGGACAATGACTGCACAAACGCACAGGGCTGCACCCAGGCTCCCCTATGACTCCCTCCATATGCTTATGGAGGGAGTCACAGCACGCAGGGAAGGTCCTCTTCCCTTCCGATGGGCGGAAGAGACCTCCCCAGGAGATCAACACAGCCTGGTTGCACATTGCAGAGGAGGGCACAGGCAGGGATGTGGTCAGGAGGACCTGGGTGCAGTGGCGCAAACGTTTCAATTATCTCAGTAGATCACGAAATGTTAGTACAAAGCTACACTCAACCTCATCCTGCTGTGCCACTCATCACATCCCCATCACTCTGCCTTCCTAACTCTACTCCTGCACATCCTTACTCACACCAACTTACCTTACACCTCCACCCATCCCTCTCTATTTATATTATCCCCATCTGGACGTTGAGTGAAAATTGTCATCTCACTAGCCATCCCTCACACTCACCCTCATCCTAGTGCAATCATACCAACTAACAACACACAAGGGTAGGCACTTGGGTTTTAAGCACTGTTCAAGTAAAGTTTCTGTTAATGTGGTGTCAAACATTGAAACCTTTATTTTGAACATTTTGCGTTCTTGGATAGATTTGTGTGCGCCTTTGGAAGTGGCTTAGTGAGTTGCAGTGAATGGTGAGACCTAACGGTACCTCCCCCCCCCCCCCACCACACACAATGGTGATGAGTATGAAAGGAATAGCTTGGACATTGTAGGGATGCTTTATGGTGTTGGTGTGGGGTGGTGCCAACCTGGCGCATCATGTGGCAGCCAGGGTGTACAGTGTCAAGTGAAGTATATCTGGCCATGGTAAGGCCATTCCTGGCCTCCCGAGCAGCAGTGTGCTCGGGTGCTGATGCCCTGTGTCCTGTGCAGCATCAGGTGATTGCGGAGAAGGTTGGTGTTGTTGTTAGTGCTGCTGGTGTGCCTGGTGCTGCTGGTGTTGGGGCTGATCATGGTGGGATTTTGAGGACCAAGGTGAGACAGTATAAACGGCACCCATGCTGATGGAATAGATGGCAGGTGAAGTAGAGATGACAGAAACATTCTGTCAATGGTGAGAGAGGTAATGAGATCAGACTGGATGGAGACTTGTGTAAAGACTTGCAGCATGGTGAATCTGTTGTGGAAATGCAGTGAGGAAGAGTTTGTGGCTGAGGGAAGATATCTCTGTAAGGTGGGAGCTTTTACTGTACATTTGAAGATGTCAACTCAACAGCTGATTCAATGGCCACTGAACTCCTGCCTCAGCTTGACAGACGTGGTCCACGACCAGCGTGGACCCCATGGGCGAGCTGTCAAATGCAAAAGGTAAGCTGAAAATCATTCTTAAGTGGCTCTAAATAAGTCACTAATTACCTGAATTGGGTCCCCGCCGCTGTGTGTCGGGTCCACTCAGCGCTGACAGACCCGACATTGGGAAAGGCGCGTGGCAGTGGGTTCACAGCAGGGTCCCGACCCACTGTGGGAAAAAAAACAGCTTCCCACCCGACCCGCCACTGATCGCGCCCGCTGACCGTCTGCAAAATTCCGGCCTTGGTACCTGATACACGATGCCATTCATATAACAGGATCAATAACTGCAACATTGCTGCCATAAAAACAGAAAATGTTGGAAATACACAGCAGGTAAGTCAGCATCTACAAAAAAGTCAGGTTACGATGTTTTGTGTATGCACCCTTCACTACAACAATTCTGAGGAAGTGTACACAGCCAGAAATCTCATTACCTGCGTTTTTTATTTACAGATACTGACTGACCTGCCGTGTAATTCTAGTATTTTGTTTTTATTTTACATTTTCACTTTTTCATTTTTATTTCACAACATTACTGCAGCTTTCTTCCCTTCAACATTCTTGCTCATTTTCTGCTATCGTACAGTCTAAGGATAGCTGATAGCTGTCAAGTACATCATGCAGTGGCTATTCTTTAGTGTCAGCTGTGGCTCAGTTGTAGCAACCTCACCTCTGAGTCAGCAGGTTGTGGGTTCAAGTCCCACTCCAGGGACTTCAGCACAAAATTCTAGGCTGACACTCCAGTGCAGTACTGATGAAGTGCTGCACTGTCGGAGATGCTGTCTTTCGGATGAGACGGTAAACCGAGACCCCGTCTGCCCTCTCAGGTGGATGTAAAATATCCATAGGCACTATTTCGAAGAAGAGCAGGGGAGTTATCCCCAGTGTCCTAGCCAATATTTATACGAAAACAAATTATCTGGTCATTATCACATTGCTGTTTGCTGTGCACAAATTGGCTGCCGCGGTTCCTACATTACAACAGTGACTACATTTAAAAAAAAAGTACTTCATTGGCTGTAAAGCGCTTTGGGTCGTTCGGTGGTCATGAAAGATGCGATATAAATGTAAGTATTTCTTTGTGTATAAGCTCGAGTCGCTGGGTAGCTAATTTTTTTCTCTCTCCTTCCTAGCCTGGGGACACAGAGATCAATTGTAGAATGTCCCGCTTCTCTGGCTCAGCACAGACCAGAGCTTAAACCATGGACCAAACCTGTGATCTTCCTGGCCTTTATATGTCTAATTGCCACACTAGCCATTTATCCACTGAACTACTGATAGAGCCTATTACCTCACCATTAATAAGAAATTATTTGCAGTTGATGAGCAGGAAATGTTACGTCCTTTTTAAAAAAAAAAAATAAGGTAAAGGAATCAGGTGAAGGCTGCTTCGTTTGAAATACAAGGCTACCTTTGAAGTTGTCTTTTTGTTCAACCATAAAAGGGGAAAATATGTTCGAGGATAAAGCTGCTCATAAGCTGTCTCGTTTTGATTCCGAAGCGTAGCAGATATGATTGTTTTTTCATTAGATTACAAAAACCGAGATGCTTGCTGGAGCACAGCAACAGGCATTGTACAGATGTGTGGCTGCCACTGTGGAGAGGAATCACTCAACATTAACTTCCATTACAATATCGGTGCATCTAAATAAGATGATGGTGCAACAACAACTTGTATTTATATAGCGCTTTTAACATTGTAAAACATCCCTTCACAGGAGCATTATAAAACAAAATTGGACACTGAGCCACATAAGAGATATCCAAATGTCCAAAAGCTTGGTCTAAGAAGTAGGTTTTAAGGAGCATCTTAAAAAAGGAGAGAGAGGTACAGAGGCGGAGAAGTTTAGGGAGGGAATTCCAGAGTTTTGGGCCTCGGCAGCTGAAGGCACGGCCGCCAATGGTGGCGTGATTAAAATCGGGGATACTCGAGGCTAGAATTGGAGGAACAGATATCTCAAAGAGTTGTAGGGCTGGAGGAGGTTACAGAGATAGGGAGGGGCGAGGCCATGGAGGGGTTTGAAGACAAGGATGAGAGTTTTAAAATTGAGTTGTTGCCGGATTGTGAACCAATGTAGGTCAGCGTGCACAGGGGTGATGGGTGAACGGAGCAAACATTCGGCTCTGTGTAACACTAGTTGGGGCAGCTGCCACTGATGCGCTCTTGCAAGTGCCAGCAGCCTACTCTGGCTATTCAACTGACTGGAATTTGGGCAAGGGTAGTTGGGGTGGGTTCTGCTCTTCTGCACTTACACTGGCGGAGTGGGGCCCCAGGCATTTCTATAAATTTTAGAGAATCTGTCCGCCATGTTGTTTTCCATTTCTGTAAGTCTTACTTTTAAATTTAATAGTTTTACTTATAGTTTTTACACTCTAATTTTTTTATTATTATTTTTATGCTCTTGCTGCTTCGTAGCTTTTTGGTAACACCTTAAAGTTTTAAATAAAATCAGGTTCCTGCCTGCTCGCCCTGACCTGTTCTACACCCCACCCGATTTTGCGCTTTACTGACTTCAATGGAACGTAAAATCGTGTGGGGTGTAAAATAGGCATCTGACCCGAACCAGCCCTGTCACACTGGCAGGTTAAGTTAAAATAGGGGTGTTTGTGTCAACTATTTCCTTTATAAATTCAATTGCCACATTTATGATGCAAACTGCCCCTGTAATGATTATTGCACAGTCGGGTGGCTGTGAAGGAAGTTCCTCTCAGCTCAGATACCATTTACTTTTTGTTTAAAACCACCAGAAGATAAGTATAATTTATTCTATAAAAGCAACGGTTCCACCACAGACCCAATTCACGTACAAACCGGGGTCAAGCAAGGCTGAGTCATTGCACCAACGCTCTTCTCGATCTTCCTTGCTGCAATGCTCCATCTCACCCTCAGTAAGCTCCCCACTGGAGTGGAGATAATTTACAGAACAAACGGGAAACTGTTCAACCTCCGTCGCCTCCAGTCCAGATCCAAGGTCGTCCCATCCTCTGTCGTCGAATTACAGTATGCAGACGACGCTTGCGTCTGCGCTCACTCGGAGGTCGAACTCCAAACCATCGTCAACACCTTCACCGAAGCGTACGAGAGCATGGGCCTTACACTAAACATCCGTAAGACAAAGGTCCTCTACCAACAGCCCCCGCCACACAGTACTGCCCCCCGAGTATCAAAATCCACGACAAGGCCTTGGACAACGTGGACCACTTTCCATACCTCGGGAGCCTACTGTCAACAAGAGCAGACGTCGATGATGAAGTCCAACACCGCCTTCAGTGTGCCAGTGCAGCCTTCGGTCGCCTGAGGAAGAGAGTAATTGAAGACCAGGACCTCAAACCCGGCACTAAGCTCATGATCTACAGAGCAGCAGTGATACCCGCCCTGCTGTATGCTTCAGAGACATGGACCATGTACAGCAGGCACCTCAAAGCACTGGAGAGGTACCACCAAAGCTGCCTTCACAAGATCCTGCAAATCCATTGGCAGGATAGGCGCACCAAAGTCAGTGTTCTCGCTCAGGCCAACATCCCCAGCATCGAAGCTTTGACCACGCTCGATCAGCTCCGATGGATGGGTCACATTGTCCGCATGCCCGATACGAGACTCCCAAAACAAGCGCTCTACTCGGAGCTCCAGCACGAGAAGAGAACCCCAGGTGGGCAGAGGAAACGCTTCAAGGACACCCTCAAAGCCTCCTTGAAAAAGTGTAACATCCCCACCGACACCTGGGAATCCCTGGCCCAAGACCGCACAAAGTGGAGGAGAAGCATCTGGGAAGGCGCCGAACACCTTGAGTCTCTTCGCCGGGAGCAAGCGGAAGCCAAGCGCAGGCAGCGCAAGGAGCGCACGTCAACCCAAGCACCCCACCCACCCGCCCCTTCAACCACCGTCTGCCCCACCTGTGACAGAGACTGTAGGTCCCGCATTGGACTCATCAGTCACCTGAGAACTCATTTTTAATGTGGAAGCAAGTCATCCTCGGTTCCGAGGGACTGCCTAAGAAGAAGAAGAACACTTTAAGATTTTTACTTTTTCTTTTAAAATAAAAATGTAGGATTTTAAAATCTTAATTGTTTAAATTTATGTTGAGAAATTAAAATTTTAATGATTTGAGGAGCCTCTTGCTTGACTTCAATGGAAAGGAGAATCAGGTGGGGTGTATCATGGTCAGCCGAGCCGATACTGTCCGTTTTGTCCCCCCCCTGCTGAAGTTGAATTTTACCCACAGTCTTCCTATCAACATAAACCCATTTAAATGCAGCCTGCACCCGAATTGATTTTATTTCCAATTTTTAGTCTGAATAGAATGTAACTGATTCAGCTTTTGTGGCAGTTTTTCTGATGCATTGCATCAGGCAGGTTGATCACTTCTTTGGCCCGTGGTCTTTTATTTATATATTAGATATAAATTTAAAACAAGATAAAAAGGACCAAATGTGATTTTCTGATAAAATGATTGAGTCTATCTTGGGATATTCTGTAACAAGTGCTTAGGAATTCTTAAATAAAATCTTATATATATATATATATATATATATATATATATATATATATATATACACAAATATAAGCAATGCCAGTATTTGAAGTAAAAGTTTTTTCTTGTAATATTCATCGTGCATCAGTCATGTGAATTTTAGAATCTTGTATCAGAAGTAGTCTTGCCTTTTGGGGATTCTGTCGTTCTGAAAGAAAACTACAATGGAGTCCCCTCACCCCTTCTCCATCCACTTCCCTTGCCTCCATTGTCTCCACTCCCACACCTCCCCATTCTCCACCCCCCCTCATTCTCCCTCCCCCGTTCTCCTTCATTCCCCATTCCCCTGCCTCCTCCTCCCCCCCCCCCCCCCTTTCCAGCCCCTACCCCTTTTCTTCTCCTCCAATTATCTCCCACCCTCTAATCCCACTTTACATGAACTCTGCACTTGGTCTTAACTCCTCCCCATGTGCAACACCACAGGTTATTAATTAGTCTTAAATAAAGTTTTGACAATGCATCAGATAATACCAGTGTCCTAATTTATTTCTGATAGTATTCATCAGATTATCTTTTTTAAAGCCTCTTTTATTTAACCAGCTACACTCTCTGATGCTCAATAGTGTTACTGCAAGAATATTTTCTGTATTTCTTGTATTTTGATTTAACATATGCACTATTCTTTGCATGAAAATAGTTTGACGTCTGCTTAGCTTTTAGTTGCTGAGGTGGTAACAAAAGCTGACTGGAATAAATTATCTGTCGCCATGGTTACTCAGTCAGCTGATATGATTGTTGGGCTCAAATCTTGTAAAAAAACACTTGGACTAGTTTCCTTCTTCCTCTATGAAGCTTGCTGAATAATAATGCTGAAACATGATTGTAATTGCATGCGTGAAGAATTTAGTGTGTGAATTTACCTTTGCTAATTTAGTTACGGTGATACATGTTGTCGATGTGTGAGGTATTATGCTCACAGGAATTTAGAAGTAAACGAGCTCCTAAATTTAACCAGTGATTTTAAGTAACAGAAGTCTTAGTGTATGAGTTTCAGCGGTGACTCCCTATTCTGTCACGCAGTTTGAACGCCTACTGTCACGAAATCGTTGAAAAAAGATTTGCTGTGAAGTGGGATTTGCATTTAAATATTTATTCTATCTTTATCTCTATCTTTGACTTTTCATGTTTTGGGCTTTTTTAAAATATAAATTTATAACTGTCATAAGAATCGTTTTTGGGGAGAGGGAAAGGTGTTCATCAAGTTTCCTCCTAATGTCCAGCCCACGAGTATCAAATATTAGTCACTTCGGAGCAGATAGCTTGCCTTCCCACTTGGACTGAATGGCTCAGGCAAACATAATGAAAACGGAGAGAACGATAGCTAGCTTTAGAGCTCCAATTTGCAATTTTCTAGTGGGAGTCATTCTCCAACATGAACTATCAAATCTCCATAATAAATGTTCGGGCAAATCCTGGCAGAGCACCAGCCCACCACAAAGCAAATGTTTCGTGGGTGATTCTACCTTCCCAATTTTTCAGTGACAACTTTTACAAAAAAATTCCATTTTTAGAGAAAACAGTTTCCTGGCATAACTCCAGCAGAAGAGGGCAGAGAAACTGTTGACCGACCATAATCAAATGACATGATCTAGGAATATAGGAATTGCTAGACTTAAAAAGACCAAGGTCCATCTAGTTCACCATCTACCATCCTGGTAGTCGCCAGATACAATAATAATGGAGTTACTGACTAATCGTAGCAATAAATCACTGTCAATTAGTCTGCAACAGATCCAGACATGATGTGACCTAAACCCCAGTAATGGAGCGCTTTCCGAACCATGAATCCAAAGTCACCATTCCTCCCAAGCAGAGATGGATGCACATGACAGGGAATTGGAACTATAGTATTGTAGGCCGACATCTGACCTATGCTCCCAGGTAGCAAAGCTCCATGCTAGAAGAGCATCCTCACTGAATTTACCCTTTTAATCACTGGAAAATCGAGAGCCCCACAAATTGGGCAGGTTGACCTCTACGCCAGATTATCCCTTCTGCACTTCTGTCGAGTGAGGCTTCACACTGGGACCAGAGCCACTTAAAACCTACCAGGTAGCTTGTAATGAGATTGCACCATTTCTCTTGATATAACCAAAGGGATGTTCTTGTGCAGTGATGTGCATGAGATACCAGCAATTAACCGTAGCACATTGTTTCTCCTGCCTGTAGTTTTCCCTTCCATATCGGATCATTGCATGGAGCAATGCCGCAAATCTGCAGAAGTTTAAATGAAAGGTTAACAATTGCTTGCTAAACAATTGCTTGCTCGAGCGCACATTAGACAATAGGAAATCTGTGGCTTACCTAGTACAACTTTTCACAATCTCTCAGCTTCCAGCAGCCACCAAATTTGTGAGACATCTGTCCTCATTATGGTTATCTATAGCTGTATCTTGTCATGCTACCTAATATGGCAAAAATGGCTACTTGTTTATAAACCCTATTCATGCAGTGCTTTTTCTGAATTTTTTTGTTTGAAGCAACAACCATTTTTGAAATCTCATAGAACAATTGGAAAGCAGTAACATTTCAGTAAGAATTTCATACTTCTGATGATTGAAGCATTGATGTAAATGCCAGATCCAAAACTTTTCCTCAATCTAAATGTCAAATGGCTGAATTTAGGAAAAGCCCACTTAATGAAAGAAATTGAAGCATCAAGGTAGTAAAGAATTCAGCTGCTGCCTTTGTTTAATCTATCACAATTTCCCCCCTTTCATCCTCCCTGAAAAGGGACAGCCTGCAGGCATCTCTGCAGATGTCGTCAGTGGAGCTCCTTAGTCGACTCACTAAGGCGCACTTGAACAATGCAGGGAGAAACAAGAAATAATTGGCTACGTTTCATATTACTCTTACTTTATGATTTAAGAATAAAAGGTGTGAGGTACACTGACCTTCTTGCTATTAGATGACAATGAAGCATAATGCTTAGCCAACCGTTTGCATAGAACTGAAGTTTAAGGGATATTATCATTAAATGGCATTTAATGGAGTAATGAAGAAAACCCCTAATCCCTGAGGATATGCTCTCCATTTGGCCAATCAGCAACCAGTACCTAGCTTTTCCAGAAGCACACTCTTGTCTCTGTTCCTCAGAGTAAGAATTCATTGGCTGTCATGTCTGGGAAGTAGGTGGGTTCACAGAATAGCGTACGTAGCAGCTGTGTGCTCAGGCCCTTATTTGGTATCTGTTAGCAGAACCTTCCAGCAGTGAAGCATCCTCACATGCATTATTCATTAACTCATATTCCAAGGAGATGCTTGTCCATGAATACCTCTACAAAGCATTCCTTTTGGCTAGGATTTTCCATTTGCTTTTGTAAACTCTAATCTATTATACCAAACTGGATTTCTGCAAATGGCCACTTTATACCAAACAGGTGACAAAGCAATGGGATTTAAGAACCATATTTTCCAGATATACCTGCTGTATGAATAATCTGATTTACTGATTTCTGGAACAGCTTTGAACCAAGTCTTTTGAAAACTTCAGATTTTAATACATTTCTTAGTGGCTTTTTGTGAGAACATTTGCAAGATGCCTGAAGCTAATTATTTGCTTTCCGTTTCTTGGGGCTACATAAAGGTATGTAAACCAAATGTGCTTTTACCTTGATATAGAATTCAATCAAAGTAACCGTCATTATTATTATTATAATGAGGTTTACTTTTTAACTATTTCATTTTACTGTGCTATCTTTGTATCTGAAGGTGAATGTAATTGCAAGGATCGTACTGCAGCTACCCCGTTTACTGTGTACATTGGCTCTGGCTTTTCTTTTGCTCTTGCCTTTGTTAATTCAGAAGAATATGGTGGTAATTGCGAAACTGCTGAAACACATTTCGGTCGAGGGTCCTGTGAGATGCAATGTGGTTGTTTCCTTTTTGAATAAATCACACAATTTTTTTTTTTAATTGCATTTTTATATCATTATTATGTATCGTGAGGGTTTTTAGTGAAGTAATGCTCACTGTAAGTAGGAGTCAGTCGGTAGTATGGTTTGCTTAGCAATGGATGCTGTAATTAGAACATCATTACAAGGGAACCTTTGACACATTTGTACTGTTAGTCAGAATGGAATGATCCACCAGTTTGAAGTTTATTGACATGAAACCCATTTACTTGTGTCCAGTTTAATCTGTAAAATTTCCTTCCAGCAATACGTGCGAGTACTCTGCTAATTTCCCATGGTTTGCATTAATGGGGATTTAACCAAATAAATTAAAAGGAAACATTAAAGCCTAGTGGTTAAGAGAATATCTTGTTCAAACATATGTGCAAGACTATGCATCAGTATTAAGAGAAATATTCATTAGAAAAAAATAAAAGAAAAATGTTTCTATTCAACCAACTGGTGAATTAATAGCTAGGTAACTTATTTGATAATTAGGATTAATTATGAAGGAATTATCTCCTTCCTTAATGGTTCACCCTCAGGTCATATAATCAGCTCTTCTATAATCTGACTTTCCTTGTCTTTCAGTACATTTTAAATATTGAACCATATTTTGAAAATTCTGTTCTATTGACCTTGCTTTCACAATATAATCACATAAGGACCATTACTCAGATCTATTAAAATAAAACTTGATATTCTCAACCCTTTTCATTGCTATTAAGCATTTTGTGCCATAATGTTTTCCAGCAAAAATAATGGGGTTGAATATGATTTTTTGTATTAAGTTGCATCTTAGTTAGATCCTGTGATATCCCCAAGTCCCTTTCCCCACACACCACCCACTACCACCATTTTGACATTGGAGTTTGCTTGTTCAAGCCATCTTATCTTGTCATGTGATGGCAATGTGCTCATACGTGTTATCAAGCCTCATCTGACAACTATTGAACAGCTGCTGGTATTTTGTCAAAATGCAATCCCAGTTGAGTATGAGGGCACTAAGGCAGCAGGTGTATTGATGTGTCCAGTTTCTTTGGCTTGCATTCTGAATATCGATCAATTTGAAGTCTGGTAATAACTCCAAACAATATTATCACGTAAATAATAGTTATTTAAGTTACTTCTCTCTTAAGGAGCTGGTTCTCTTGCTAAATTTATATAATTAAGTTGCCTCTAAAGAACCAGATCTAATCTGAAAATAAGCATGAAGCTTTCATCTAATATGACTACTACTCCCATGAGTTGAAATTTTTTTCAGGGAACAGTTTAAAAATATTGAAATTACATTTTACATTGTGAAACCATTGAAGAACTATACAATAGTTACCACAATTGTTTTCTGTCTTGCCTTTTATCTTCAGGTAGAGTTCTTTCTATTTTACTCCCATTTTTAGCTTCTTGGGCTCCAGATCCTGGTTTCTACCTGAGAAGATAGGCACATGGCCACCAATAATTCTGTGACTAGCTAGTTCTGAAATGAAAGTCATGGCATAACCTCAGCAGATTTTCCTTCAATCTTGTCAACTTGGTGTATTGCCTCACTGCAAGGTGATCCACTTTAAAGCAGTGCTTAAGCTTCCCTGATGACCCAGCTTGTTAACCCTTTGCATACCTGAGCCATACAGACCAAGAAGGTGTCAGATTTGATCCCTGGTCTGTGCTAAGCTACCTGATCTCAGTCTAAATGGCAGTAGGGGTGTTGTAATTGGCACCAGCACCCTTTGGTTAGGATGGGGAAGATGGGCATGGGATCCTGCACCTGATCAATATCTTGCAATCCCTGCTGGAAGCACACATGTAGATATCTGCCTGAAATACTTTCCATAGCAGACTAGATAGCTACCTCATCATCAAAGTATGCACGTGAAGAATGGCCATTTTGACCAGTTACCAAAATGCCTAGTGCCCTTGGAACTGTGCTCAAAGAGAGTTGACCTCTTCTGGAAAGAAGTAAATTAGTAGAAAGATTAAAAAAAGAGAAAGAGCAGCACTTAAACTGTCTTCTAAGGAAAACAAAGTCCAATTATTTGATCCCATTTTAAAATGAGTTCTTCTTCCTCTCTTTAGGTGTGCTGTGTGACATTTCCCCTTTCCAAACTGTTGACATGCTCCTTGGCCTCTGACAATTCTACTCAGTGATACATGACAGTGGCTTGCTTTCTAATTTTCCCTCCTTTGCACTTTGTGGGGAAGTTCTAACCCTCTGTTAATGGTCTGACCAATATCAAAGACTCAGCTTGTGGAGAATCATGGGTGCCAGCTGACATGGCCACTCACCATGCCAGAACATTGGTGCATTGTGTCTACCCTGTCAATTTGTCAACATTTTGATTACCTTCTCATTTAAAGGAAACATTACAATTTTTCAATGATCTATAAATGCTCCTTTGTATAAGGTGTAGGGATTTCTGAACGGTCGACTTCTCTTTGAATAAGTACTTAACTGTCAACTAAAGATGACAATTTAAACAAAAGCAACAATAACTTGTATTTATATAGCGGCTTTAACATAGTAAAATGTCCCAAGGTGCTTCACAGGAGCATTATAAAACAAAACTTGACACCGAGCTACATAAAGAGATATTAGGGCAGATGACCAAAAGCTTGGTCAACAAGGTAGGTTTTAAGGAGTGTCTTAAAGGAGGAAAGAGAGGTAGAGAGGCGGAAAGTTTTAGGGAAGGAAGGGACCTTGGCAGCTGAAGGCAAGGCCACCAATGGTGGAGCGATTAAAATCGGGGATGCTCAAGAGGCCAGAATTAGAGGAGCACATATATCTCGGAGGGTTGTGGGGCTGGAGGAGATTATAGAGATAGGGAGGGGCAGGGCCTTGGAGGGATTTGAAAACAAGGATGAGATTTTAAAATTGAGGCGTTGCTTAACTGGGAGCCAATGTAGGTCAGCGAGCACAGGGGTGATGAGTGAACGGGACTTGGTGCGAGTTAGGACACGGGTAGGAGAGTTTTAGATGACCTCAATTTTATGGAGGGTAGAACATGGGAGGCTGGGCAGGAGTGCATTGGAATAGTGAAGTCCAGAGGTAACAAAGTTATGCAGTCTTGGTAGAATTATGCAGACATGACTTGCAAATTAGCTTTTGGTTATATTGGGTTTCTCCTTTAAGGCCTTGCAGAAGCTGAACCTGTGGAACTAAGACATCCATTTTTATAATCCCGTAGCTTTTGATAATCACAAAACTTAAAGGCATAAAACTAATCCAAGTATATCTTTTTGATAATGATATGTAATTAACTTAATTGTTGATAAAGCATATTAATGTGCATTTAAATGAGATTTAATAAATCTGACTGATTCTATACATGATTTGACAATGCATTATAGGATCTAAATTGGTTGGACAAATTAAAACTTTAAAAAAGAGACTAGGTGGAAAGTGACCAAAAATAGGTAGTAATATGTGAAATTTACTGTTTTATCCATACAACCACAAAATCAATCTACTAAAGCAATCAACAAGATGCACTTGAAACCTATAACGCTGGGGTCCATTTTCTTAGCTATTGCTGATATTTATTTATGAATTATCCATACTGCAAATTTTGGTGTGATTTAAAGACCTAGTCTGAATTCGATGATTTTATTGTTGATGTGCATTCCATGACCAAAATGATTGTTACATTAAAATGTAACTATTATCCTTTTAAAAAGTAAAATCTGTTGAGGCTTTCTCAATAACTCATTGACTCTGTTCAGAGAGTGTCTGAGCCATACAGCCTAAGGCAATTCCAGGTTTGATCTCTGGTCTGTGCTAATTTAACTAATCTCAGCAAGAGTGGTGGGAGGGATCCTACAGGTAGCCTCACTGCTCTGGGTTAGGAGCAGGAAATTCATTGGAAACTCTGCTCCTGATTGTTATCCAGTGAATCGTGCTGGAAGTACACAGGTGTGGACATCAGGTGAGGGTAGGATTGAGCCCTGCAGTGATCCAGCCCCCAAACAACCATCTATCCTGTTGACGCATTCAAGACTCACACTTGGGTGAAATACTAGACGACCACAGGAAACATAGCCCTGGAGGAAGTCAAGGCCTTCTCACACCATGTATAATCTATGCATAGGAGGGGATGGAATTAGCAGAGAAAACCAAAACATTAAAAATGCCTTAAATGAAGACACTGAAAATATCACAAAGCAGCTAGACAGACTATATGATGAATTTTTGGAGATTCTGTGTCAGGAGCAGAACATTTAACCTTATTAAGTTATACAAAGATCTATGAAGTGTAAACACAAAACAAACAGCAAGAAACTAGAACATAAAGAATGTAAAGAAAATGGAGTAGGTAAAGTGTATATTGATGAAGAATTATTCTGGCCATTACAAAAGGTGCATCCAGATAATATGTACAGAATGTTTGATAGCAAGCACATTAAATAAAAACATCAAAACACCACGGAAAATTGATATTTATTAGTGTTTCTTGTGCTTTGTTTTTACAGTTCAAGAGGATGCTCAATCGTGAGCTTACTCACCTCTCTGAGATGAGCCGATCTGGCAATCAGGTCTCTGAGTTCATATCCAGTACATTTTTAGGTAAGTATTGGTCAAAGCATGATTTATTTTGAATGTTCTTTGGTTAGAGTATAAGAGTTGAGGTAAATTTGATGAGGGAGTTTTGTTGTTTAATATACACGACCTTTTCAAGAAGAATTCACACGGACAACATCATTATACATTTTTAATTACATCATAGTAAGCCATTTGATATATATTTGTTCAGAAATGCTACTTGAGGATGAACATGGTGTTTAACAATTAAAGAACGCATAGTTTAGAAAGTGTTCATGAATTAAGACTCAATGTAATATTGGCTTCCTTTTCATATTCCAATAAGCACATGTAATATCTGGTGAAAAGCACAAATTATTTTTTATTGCATATCTTTGCTCTTGCACCTTAACAGTAAATAATTCACTGATCTGTCTTTAGATGTAGCCTTGAAAGTAGCCTTTCATGGGTGTGCTGTTTTACTTTGTATGAAGATAACAGACGTAGATGGACACAGAAACTCCCACTCATTTAATTATCATATCCTGATTTGTCTTCATTTTTATCGCACCTTGTTTTCAGAATGCTACATAGCTAGTCTGTGAGAGCCAGTGGGTACTGAGCAGAACATAAACAATTAGAGACAACAATGAAACCCATGCAGGATGGCCTCTAGAACCACAGATGGAGGCTCTTTGTGTCTGTGTGGGTTCTTGTTAAATCAATAAAACTAATCTCACTGCCCTGCTCTCTCCTCATAACCCTAATCAACTAATCTTCAGGTTTTTTCTATCAGGTATTGCATTACTCCTTTTTTTTATTTTCTTTTTGGTGCTGCTATGTCCCATTGTGTTCAGAAACAAATGGAGCAGTATGATTTACTTCAGAATTGCTTACCATGCTTTTATGTTCAGAAGCAATTTGTTGCTAAGTCAGATCCTCTATTTAAGACTTGAATTACAAAAAATCTAATGTTGGGATCTTTTTTCCAATTAATTTGCATGACTCATATTTTAATTTTTTTGTTTATAACTGTGCATTGTTTGATATTATCAAGAGAGTTATGCACTATCAAATGCAATTAGTCCAATTTCATTTTGTTTCCCATAATTAGTTTCCTTGAACAGATAAGTCTGCTTCAGACATCCCATTTGCAGCAGCAGAATATATTTGAGTTAATCAGTTCTTCCAGAGCTACAATGTAGAGCTTGATAAATTGGATGACACCTTGAAATGCTGGAGGCTAATTGAATATGGAGACTTCGCCATGTTTAAATTGAGAAGTCCCATTCTGTGAAAACGACTGAACTGCAGAAAACATCTGCAGCTTTCAGCAAAATGTCAGTGTCCAATTGCATCAGGATGCTTTGTGGAAACCCGTGCTCCTAACTAATCACCCTCTCTTTGCCGAACTTCAGAAAGCTGGTCTGCGTGTAAGAGAAGACCAAAAACACTTGAGGCATTGAGAGTATGGGGTCATGAGATTTAGTGAAGGCTAAAAATGTTTGAATGCCAGATTAATGGATCAAGTTGATTGATGAAAAGTTTATTGATCTACAGAGTGATGGTTTTGTCCCAGAGCTGCATTACGTCTCTGCACTTTCACAATTTTTGTGTTGCCTTGTCAATGTAATCAAAACAAGCAGACATTTCTCATAGATGGAAAGTGGGCATTACATGATTAAAATGGAACACAGCATTTTATTCAGTAGTCACTTAAAATGCATTTCTGCTAATAATTTATAAATTCCTAATTGCATATCTATAACAAAATAATTCATAACTATTACACATTTAAAACTGAAGTAAGTTTTAGACTTTTCTTAAAAGTCAGTCAAAATACAATTGCTGAATAAAATACTGTATTTGTGACTCATTTAGTAGTCTGTGCACGTAGCATTAGAATACTGGCATTCCCTTATTGCGGGATGAGGGATTGCAAAAACTGCACATGTTAACATTATGCACAGCCAATACCCTGAGCTACTATGAGATATCCCACTGCTGACTGACTGCCACATAATGAATAATTGAGAAGAAGTTTTGACCTCAACCTAAAGAATTGCATTGAAGCCGCTCCACCAAGAAAAGAGCAATCCACTAACTTCGCAGGGATTTTCACTCTTCCAGAACATTTCTGAACAGTGCAGATTTATATTGTAAATTTCCACTCTTTCAGTACAATATTATTCCACTCGAAATGGAGGATTGAGTTGTTGGTGGGTTTCTAAATATAGGTTTATTTAGGCAAATATTAAGTGCTTTTACCTTAGGTAGTTAATATTCCAATGACTGGAACATTTTTATTTTATTTCCATCAAAACTTGCAACATTTTCTGCATGACTGATCTGACCAAGTAATCTCTCTGTGTCTGCTGATGTGATTGCCTCCGATTATTGCCACAACTGCAGAAAACACTTTTGACAGCTTTCAAGATCTGACTTCTTCTGATGCAGTTCCCCACAATTATCTCCAGAGAAACTATTTCATGACCCCATTATATGTGTGTTTGTCAAATGCAAGAAGAATAAATTGCCCTGCAATTAAAATGATGGGTTACCCTGACAGGAACAGTTTCAGTTTGACCACCATACCCTAGGAGGAAGAAAATTATGAGATTTTAACCATATATATGGAGAGGGAGTAGGGGGAACAGCACTGTTTCCTAACCCTATTATTTATTCTCAAATGTAAACAGGAAAATGAACCTGCATGTCAAGTGCGGGTTATTCAAACAGAAACATTCTCATTTTGGTACCACAGCCCAAGGATGAAACAATGAGGATTTCAGGTTAACATAATATGTGAAATCAGTTGTTAAAATAACATAACCTGACAGTGACCAATTTTTAAAATCATTGGCCTATAGCTGCATGCAGGCAATGACTAAATTGTCTTCATTGAAGCATCCCATTTGTAGTAAGCAAGAAAGTTAATCTTATTGCTTTCGTGAAAAAATGAATATGCTGTTTTGTGTCAGCTAAGCATCACATTGCAGATCTGTGCAAGTGTGGGATGACAGTGGCAGATTTAAATGGTGAACATGGGAATAAATTTAACTTTTGGCAATGGTTTCAAATGGGCGATATCTGGCCAGCCGCCCATTGAAGTCAATGGAAAGGAAAATCGGTGGGGTGGCAGATCCAAAATTGCCCATTTTACACCATCGCCAAAATTTAGAATGACCCCCCCCACCCCCAATGTGTTTTTTTCCATGTCTGGAGAAAACTCGTGGTACTACCTATTAAGGGTGGGGGCCGTCAACTAAAAGTTAATGGAACAGCAGCAAAAACGATAGTCCCATTTCTCGGTTGTTTCCTGAAGTTATTTATTACGAATAATGGCCCGGATTTTGCGCTGATAATGACGGTGAAACTGTCAGCGTTCACCGTCATTAGCCCTCTGAAACTGACCATAAATTCAGGATTTAGTGTATGTGCGACTAAACACGGAAATCCTAAAGTTGCAGTCAGTCATTCCCTGCTCCGCCACAGGTGGCGCTGCGGAACTCCCATTGCCAGCAATCAGTGAAATCACTTGAACTGACAAAAACATTCCTTTTCCGCTCTTATATCGCTGTTAAACACCCCATAAAAAGTTAAGCCTTGTTGAAAGAGTGTAACTGGGGTTTTAACCGTATATTGACTGCTGAACAACCATTCTGGCCCTGAAAAACTAATTTTATATTTGTGGAATGTCAAATTTCTCCATTATGATAAAAATTACTAGGTTGTTAAAATAGTAAATATATTTTTTAATTTTTTTAAAGTTTATTTCATTCTCTATAAAAATTTTAAGAAGTGAATGATAAAAGCTGCCTTTTATTTCTTGGTTTGCTGTCTGTGAGAATTCTTCTGTGTGATTAGCTGCTTAGACAGCTTGATGACATCACTGCTGCTATATGCTGAGATCCCCTTTTGACAGTGCTACAATCAAATTCAAGTTGAGAAAGCTAAAGTTTAATTTTCTTCGAGGCCAGCGGTGATCACCGTCGCTTTGCTGCTGACCACAAATTCCGGGCTATTAATTCAGTATTTGCATATTTGTTTTGGGAGTTTGTTTCTCTGAAAAGATTAAGCCAATTTATCATAAGGGCTGTAAAAACTAGAGATAACAAATATTTATAGTGCTATGTTTTAGTAGATTCAGACATTATTTCATGAAATAAAGCATTACTGAAATAGCAGCAATTACTTAATCATAAAATCTTGTCATTGAAAAATAGCATTTAGCAGTAGCCTTCCAGCATCTATCTAAACTATGTTTAGGTACTTAATACACAATGACTGGAGTTTATTGTTTGAATTGGGGAGTATATAGAAATTGAATTACATCTTCCATTAACAAGATCAGGCCCTGCTTTTGGAAATGTTGTACTTCAGTGTGCTGGTCACATTGTGATGGAAGTTGCTTGGTGGTGGCAAGAGAACTGATTACTAAAGTGAGATAAGTTGATATTTTAGTTTGGCTATTTTGGCCATTAATTATCTGTTGTAGGATTAGAATTATTGGACAAAGATCATGGCATGGTTGCTGTTTGTGGACAAATCCCTGATCTTGTCAACTGATTCTAAAACTGGCCAGCAATGATTGCTAGGAATTTTATTTAAGTTATAAATTGAAATGGCAAGGAAGTCATATTAGACAGATTTTTGTGTAAATAGGTAAGACTTAGTTGTCTTTATTATTAATAGTGAACTACAATGTGATTTATCACTGCCATGCTGTTTAGTTAGCTAGACTGCAGCCGGGGGAAGGTATAAATCTTTAATACGAAAACAGATTATTTTTGTTTCTTTTTATTTTTTTGTTATCTCCACCTTGCATGCAGCACACCGATTTCCAGCTGAGAGGCCACATGGGGAATTCTGCTCCAAAATTCCTGCAGATCCCACTGAAACCTCCCACTAGGTAGTATGCAGTAACTGCCTGGAGTAATTCGCCCAGTAATTTGTTTTCTTCCTACCTCAGTGGAGAACAACCTGTCTATGCTTTGTTTGCTATCTCCCCTGATAACCCAAATTAGAGTGGGAGCTCATGTTTATGGAATAGCTGGTGCGGACCTGCAACCACTATTCCATGGCACAATGCATATTAAAATCAAGATCACTTTTCATTTTCACAAAGGTAAAATGAATGGTTACACTAACCTAACATTGCAGCAATTAGCATCTGTGTTTTATTTTACATTAACAAATAAAATATATATTGAAGAATTAAACTACTAGGTCCAAGCGTTAATATGGCTGCTTGTTTATACAATCTTGGAGACTCATATGGGTGTTGCTGATTTTGAAGAAACAAGTTCTAATGGCTATCTTAGAATCTGTGCATTTAAAATACGGAGATTTGCAATTTCTCCAACAGACAAGTGAGGTATAGGAAAGTCCGATGTACTAACAATCCACTGACATTTCTCCAAAGAATTATGAAGGTGTTTTTGTTTTGTATTTCATTAAATGACTTCTTATAGTGTTAAATGCTGAATTTTGATGTGTAAAATATGTCAAACGAGAGTTTAATATGGTTCTAAAGCTTCAAAGAATTACAGGGAAATTTTATAAGGGAATTTGTCAGTGTTACATTTTAGTTGGTAAAAGAAAATGTCCCCTGTATGGAAGTGACTAATGTGAAACACAGAGAGGGTTAATAAAAACAGTCAGGACTTGCTGATTCCCAAAGCCTACAGGAAATTCCATGGAATTCCAAGTCATCTTAAGAAAACACAGGCAGACATCCTGTTCCACCTCAGATCACCTGACAACAGGACTTACTATTCATTCTCTTTGACGGGGTTAGACTCTAAGCATATGACAGATGCAATAAGCATCAACCCTGTTGTACACAACTCAGTGCTTCAGCTGTTAGTCGATTGCTCCAGTGAGAAGTCCATTTCAGATATTTCTAGACCACTGCCTGGGACTCTGACATTTTCAAATATGTTTTGCATGGTTCCCTGATTTGCATTTTCTCCACTTTCTGATAAGCTTCACTACATTCAAAAAATAATCCCAAAGATAATATATAACTTGTTTCAAGTGCAAATAATTGAATACGTTTGTTGTTTAAGTTGCTATAAAAACAGTAACATAAACACAAGTGCATCTGTATTGTTTAATGCCTTGAAACACTCTGTAGTGTTTGTAATAAGATGATTACTGAGACTACGTTCCTTTGCATCATATTTCTGGGAATGAAGTAATAGAATATTCATAGAATATTAATATTTGTGGAAAGTACTCAATTATGTATATCAGATTGCATCTAAATTGGTGCAAGGGTTTGAGATCATTGCCCCCGATATTAACGGGGAGCTGGGGAGAGTGCGGGGGAGCGCATAATCGTCCAAAGAACCTGACGACCAAGGACGCGGAGGTCCTGCTGATCTTAACGGCAGGGCTTCATTACAATATTGCTGGGCTGCCACCCACCCGGCAGCCGGCCAAATGGACAGCCTGGCTGGCGGGCGGGCGGGAGGGAGGATTAACTAGCGGCAGGAGGCCGGAGCTGGGGGGCAGTCCACGGCACTTGGAAGGGAGCGTCCGCTCGTGATTGTGGGGGGAAAGGGGCGGGAGAAACCAGAAGGCTCTGGACAGTGATCGGGGAGTGGGGGGAGGTGGGTTGGTCTTGCTGCGATCGGGGCTTACAGTTACAAACAAACCATCCTGGATGAATTATTAATTCATAGCATGGTGATAACAATAATTAATTAATCTTAGAGATCCTTGAAAATTCCTTTCCTGACAATCTGCACAAAGTCAGCTTCATGGAACACTCAATTCTTGACTTACCAGGAAAAGACTGCATGAAGTATGATGTAGAGATAAAAAGCTAGAAATTAGCATTGGTAAAATTAGCAGCAAATACTTAACACATTAGCCTCTGTACGCTATTTTAACACTGATGCTAACCATTTATTTTACATGGGCTAATGCCTCCATTAAAATAGCAGATAGAGGAATGTCATACAAATGCATTAAGTATCTGCCCACTATTATCACCCAGAGTAATTTCAACCTAAAAAAAGAAAATTGCAAATGCTGAAAATCAGAAAAGAAAACAGAAAATGCTGAAAATACATAGTACCTGAAAAGAGAAAAGATTAGTTAGTGTTTTGGGTAGAGACTCTTCATCAGTACAGTATGCACTATTAAGTGTTTGTTTCAAGGGAGTAAAGGGGAATGGGTTGTTGGCAAGGTAAGTCTTGTACATGGACCTAAATGACAGAATTAGTTGAGCTTTTATTGTTGGCTATTTTCCTGTGTTCTTCGCCTGGAATTTCTATGGTGGTTCTCCTGATAGTCCACTGGAACTTTGTGCAAGATCAGTGGAAACCCCGGAGGAAGGTATAAGTGGCCGTTTACACCGTTTCTCTAGTGTTTCTGCTGATCTTCCGCTGAAGTTATGGTGGACAGTTGGGAGAAGCCCCACAGAAATTCTACTCCCTTGTGTTCTTGATGTGACCATTGCAGGAATCCAGTAGGTACAGGTGTTCTGATATGCTACTGCTCTTTTTTTTCCAGACAAACAACATGAGGTCGAAATGCCATCACAAGCACAGAAAGAAGAAAAGAAAAAGAAGCCAATGTCACAAATCAGTGGGGTGAAGAAACTCATGCACAGCTCGAGCTTAACGAATTCCAGCAGTACTAGGTTTGGAGTCAAAACTGACCAGGAAGACCTCTTGGCAAAGGTGCATTTACTTTAGACCCTGGATTTCATGCTTATTTTCAGCAATATGATCCTCCGCACTTCTACTGATCTGATAAATTCGGTGAAATATTTGACATTGGACCACAGATCTTTTGTCAATTTTCCTAAACATCTGGTCAACTGGTTTACAATATATTTTGCAATCAGTTGGGCCAGATAAATATGTTACTGAGATCCCTGAAGAAAATGATAATAAAGCCCCTTTACTGATGGCACAGTCAAGATGCTGAAAATGATTGTACAGGACTCCTTTGCTAATGAGCTGCATAATAGTAATTTTTATTCACTTAGTGGTCACACCTTGTTTAGTGTAAAATTTGAAGATGATCAATTTCGGTAAAAAAAAAATTCTCATTGATATACTTCATGTGGAATATTTGTTCAATTTATAGGAATTAGAAGAAATTAACAAATGGGGCCTTAATGTCTTTAAAGTTGCCGAATATTCTGGAAACAGACCGTTAACAGTTGTCATTTACACAATTTTTCAGGTGAGTTTGGAGTGTATTTATGGTTGACCATTTGAAGATGTTGCATTTGGTGATGGTACCCTCCTGAGTGCTCTCCAACACTGTTGTGTACAGTAAAGTATTAGCTAACCTCTGCATATTGCTTTGTAAATGTCAAAAGCACTGTCAGTTGCTAGAATTGAAGAAGGTGTGTGAACCTATTGGAGAATCCTTTACCCAAACAACAACTGAATTGCAGTGTTTAAAAATACAGTCCCCGATTGGTTGCACTCTGCATTGTTCAAGCTCAAATAAGAATGATCAGACCTGGTCGAGGATGCCCTGACCATTATAGCATGCAATATATGGTCAACTAATCACTCCCTTCACCAGATCAGCACCATTGGAGAGTTCACTGCTGGTGTCTGAGCCCAAGCAGTAATTCTTTGAAAGCTACAAAAGATCTGAAAAATGAGGTTGTGCCTCAAAAGATGGCTGAAACTGATTGAATAGCACAATCTGTACTGTAATAACGAATTGAGGATAACAACCTGACTGGAAAAATCAGCTTACAGGTTTGTCCTTCAGCTTGACCTATTTATTTTCAATTCTCCAATGCAGTACGGACAGTTATCCATCATTAACTACAAATACGCAAGCAATGGATATCATTGAAGATGATTTATAAAAATGTCAAAATCTATTCATTTAACCCCCCACTGGAATAGCATAAAAGCTGTGTGTGACTTGATGAATTTAGGATCTGACAGGTTTGTGATGAAACCAAGAGCAGCCTCCTTATCTAGTCTTTGAAACAGTTATAAAATGCCCTGGAAGCAAACAACCGTAAGCACCTGTGACATTTCATAATTGATGCCACAATTTACTGAGAATTATACTTGAGTCTAGACAGACTCAAGAGGGGAGGGTGACTATTGTTTCATTTTTAGTTCTTTAATAGTAATAGAATTGGAGCTGAACATTACAAATGTAGCGCTCACACACACACGCACTTGGGAACTGGTTATTTATAGCCATGTTTATTGATTCTTGGAAAGTATCCTTTTATGCTGCAGACATTTAGCTTATTGTACTATGAATCCCAGACAATTTCCTGTACATGTGCTCAGTCCGAAAAGAAAAGAAAGACTTCTTTAAAATCTGTCAAATTCACATTCTTATTTGGAGAAATGCAGCCATGATTGGTTTTCTAATTAGAAAGCTCATTTTGGTGGCCTGGTGGCACAACTGGTTGGTGCTCTAACCAGCTGCATTCAAGAAGCATTGTACAAATCTATGCCTATAATTCCTTACATACCAAATAGAAGCCAGGCACCTGTGCATGGGATTGGGGAATGAGAGTGAGTGACCTGGTGGGGCCATTGCACCTCTTACCAGCTCATTATAAAGTTGCATTGGCAGGAGTCAGGGAGTAGGCTTTTGCCCATCTACTTGACAGGGAATAATAATGACCCAAAAAGGTCGAAAGGTAAAGGGTGAGAGAGGGGGAAGAGACAATACACAAGCAAAGAGAACAAACTATTTCTGCATTATAGATTTTGTTTGGTTTCAGTGGCCTAATTTGAGCCCCATTTTCACTACTTTTAGGAGCGGGAATTATTAAAAACTTTCAAGATTCCAGCAGACACTTTAATTACTTATTTGATGACCCTGGAAGACCATTATCATGCAGATGTGGCTTTTCATAATAACATTCATGCAGCAGATGTTGCTCAGTCCACTCATGTTCTACTATCAACACCTGCATTAGAGGTAAGCAATACACTCTTTAAACATTTTTACTTCCCCAGATAAATTGGCATCTGTAAGCAGAGGAAGGTGCAAAGAAATTTTTGTCGTTAGGATAATGTCATTGTGTCAATTTCTGCTGGTAAAATAGCGACATGTATAAAGCTTAAATAAAAAATGTGCATCAATGTGAAACAATATTGTAAAAGAGCATCTTCTGCAGAGCCAAGTGCAGTGACTTATTCTACAAACTGAACCTACATGAAGACATCCCAATGTGTTTACATTTGACTTTAAGCATTGCTTTATAGACTCCTATAAAAACTAAAATTGAGTTTTAAGATAGACTCTAATGTATATTGTTCCTACTCTTGGAAATAGATTTTATGTTCAAAATTATGTTTAAGGTGCTAAAGTGTCTGAGTAGAAAGTGCTTTTTAATGAAAAAATAGATTTTACCTGAATTTATCAATGTTTGCATGCATTCTTGGCTCAAAGAACACTATTAGTTACATTACATGGTACTTGCAGATACACACGTTGAAGATCTTGCATAATTCGGTACATTCTGGTAGCACTGAGGGTTGATAGGGCAGAGTCATTCCTTGGTGGCTGAGATTGGGACAATATATATGTTACACTTTTGGGTTCTTTTACACTGGATATTTTTGGCTTCTGTATTTCAGACTGTTCTTGTAGGTGAGCCTATGCTTCATGTATCCCAGAGAGGTGTTTTTAGTTGCCCTGACATCTAGGTACATTCATTGCATGCCTCGGACATGAACTGTGAACTCTTTTTCAGTTACTGGTTCTATCCCATGTCTTCACAGGAACCTCTTTGCCTTCTGAAGTCTACAGAACAAACAAATATATTAAACAGTATTAGAACACGCAGTAACATAATATATATTTACCGTAGTTGTTAAGCTTAGCTTGTTCCTTATTATAATGGGAAATAATAAATAGTTTATGTCTTTTGTGCTAAACTATGGAGGAATTAGTTTTCATTCATAGTGATACAATTCTTTTTCCTTTTCTCACAAACCACAGAATTTATTTTGCGTAGCTAACTTACTCGTAAGTTGCAGACAGACTCTCTCTTTGAATGATAGAATCATTGGGGGTGATTTTAACTTTTGGCAATATTGCAAAACAGGTGATATCAGATCGGTTGCCTGTTATACACATGCCCGATTTTCTTTCCATGGACTTCAATGTATAATGGAAACCTAAATATAAGGACACAGCGTGCGACTTTGAAATGGGGACCAAATTATCTTCCAGCCTCTAACCCTGCTTCACCTGAGGACTACACCTGGTCTTAGCTCCTCATGCACAATATCACTAGTATGTTATGTATATATATATTCAAATGCACACACATTAATCTGTATGCTCATTTAAAAAATACATAAGATCACTTTAAGTTGGAACAAACTGAGAAAAAGTTTTTTGATGTATAAATATTACTGCTATCTTCAAAGAGTTGAGATCATAGAGATAGCGAAAAATATCAGAAGAAACTGCTGGAGGCATTGTGACTGGTTCTCAATCTTCCTAATGTGTCATATTTGCACGTTTTGTTTCCATAGGCTGTCTTCACGGATCTGGAGATCCTTACTGCAATATTTGCAAGTGCTATTCATGATGTAGATCACCCTGGGGTCTCAAACCAGTTTCTCATCAACACAAGTGAGTATGCTGTTACCATTTAACTGCCAATTGTCAGTATTCAGTGTGCAAGGCACTGGCCATGTCTGGCTTTGGCTTGGAGAGTTAGAAGGTTTGCTTGGCATACTTTCTTGTCTTCTGTCAAAATTATTTCTGTGTGGGAGTGAGATAATAGAGAATCTAGATTCCCGGCCTCAGCTGTGTGACTGTGAGAGGCACCAAACAGACAGCAGGTGCTTCCTCGCAGGTCAGGTGGGGAAATAAAGATGAGATTCATTATAGAGAGCTATCACGTACCTTGTAGTAGATTATATTTCACAGTGAAATTGTCAGAAGATGAGAGCAGATCAGCCTGCTCCTTCGTAAAGATGGTGAGCAGACAAATCACAGGATAATTATGGATGAGGAAGGTCGTTCGGCCATCTTGAAACACCCATCCAAAGTGATTCCAATGATACTCCCCCTCCATCGTAGCATCCAATTGGAGAAATTGGGGGAGGGAGGGAGAACCAGCCACAGCAGCAAGTTGTCACATGGGGGGGCAGCATTCACTGAGGTTAGGTTTCTTGCTTAAGCTCCTGGCCTGGAAGTGGTGGGTGACGGCAAAGGGAGGGAAAAAATATCACAAGTATTGGACCCAAACATAAATAATGATGATATAGATAAAATTATAAATGAAGAATGACACCATCTGTGAGAAATGATGTCATCATGTTGGCACACGCCTGCATGTACGCTGCCACCTCAAGAAATGGCTCGCTCTGCTCCAGGAAATTGCACTCATCTCATGTCAACCTCACGGACAGTTAGTAGGGTGACACACATTTCAGCTGGGATTGAAGATAAAAATTCTCACGAATTGAAGTTTACTGCTGAACATATCATCTCTGATTCACCACTGGTTATGTACAGAGGGGTTTAAACACTTCCATTTTCTTTTTAGGGGTTAAAAATTAAAGAGAAGTTTCAGACATTAAAAATTCAAGCATTTAAACCAGACAAGCACAGTCATATTGACATATTGCAAAAAAAACAGAAATGAAAAAAAAAAGTTTTTAAGTGCGTTCTGGAGGATTCTGTGAGTTTATTATCAAGAAATGTTTTGTGAGGGCACAGATTCCATGGCATTGTTTAAGTCTGAGTGTGCATTAATCCTGTGGCTGACCTGTGGTAAAAATGGTTGGTGGTGACTCATTTATATACTAATATTAAAAAAGAACAGATTAGCATACTGGTAACAGTGAAGAGATCACAAGAATAACAAGTACACTTGAATGCTAGGGTGTTAAGTAGGCAGATGACACAGGGATTTATTTAGGTTCACAAAATCCAGAACAGCTAGTGTGATTTTTCTTTATTTAAAAAAAACCGATGATCTTATTACCATAATGTTCTCCATATACAGGGGGTTCGAAATGATATTTTATTCATACCACTACAGACTAATGGTAGACTTAGTGCTACTCCCAAGGTATTTAGAGTCACCTCAGGCTAGGTTTCTGACAGTGTAGATTAAACAGTATCTTCATGTGTAAGGTGTAGAGCAGATGGGATGAGAATGCTTAATAACACTACCTGATAAATGGAAATCACTTCAGATGGTTTGTGTGAGATCTTTTTGTTCTTTGCAACAATTTGTTACTGTACAGCTATATATACACATGAAACGTTCCAATGATTTCTCTCCCTACAAAAAATAGTATTTTCTCAAAAAAAAAGAAATGAAAATGGTAGATCCTTAGTGTCACTTTATTGGAACACTGCCAATTAATGCTGTAGTTGTGTGAATACTGATCATGTGTCAGGCTATCCATCATACTATCCATTATCAATTGGCAACAAAATTTATGTTAAGTGTGTCAGATTATTCAAACTGATGACAAGTATATTGTCAGTATGACATAGATGAATGTGAATAGTATTCAGATACTTGATGGTACTAACATTCAATACTTATATCCCTCTCTCTCTCTTTTCCCCATCCCCATTAATTTGCGTGCTCTCCAGACTCAGAACTTGCCTTGATGTACAATGACTCATCAGTGCTGGAGAACCATCATTTGGCTGTTGGCTTTAAACTGCTGCAGGAAGAGAACTGTGATATTTTCCAGAATTTGACTAAAAAACAAAGACAGTCACTTAGGAAGATGGTCATTGACATTGTAAGTTGAAGCTTTAAAGCTCACTGTTTAACTTAAGTCTCTATCTCTTTTTCTAATATTCTCTATTTAGGTCCATTTTGGATTTTGTGTTTTTCTAAATTTTAATGTGGGTCTAAAAGACATGAGAAAAATGCCTACTCTGATTCTCCTTGTTGATCTCTATTATATTATAATATGGAATTTATAAGTATGGCCCCCAGAAAATTAATTGTAATTAGCAATTAAACCAGCAATATTTTTCTTGTTCCTTTATTTCTTAATGGTGGGGAAGCACACTGGGAATCACTGGGCTGGATTGTGCTGCTGCCGATGACTCGCAGTAGTGCTCCGAGCAGTGCTACTGCAATTTTCAACCCAAAGATAGAGTAAAATGCCGCACAGTGACATTAGGAAGCAACTTAGGACCTTGAGAAAGGATCAAGCTGTTCCACCTCATTTTAACCCAATGTGTTCAGTCTGTTAGTGGACCCACCAAGCCCAATGTGTTCACTCTGAGTGAAACATAAAACCAAAAGCACTCGCTCTTTTGAGTGAATGGATCAATCGTAAAGAGTTTACTTATCCTTATTTGAAGTTGTACTCTGATCTAAATTGGACTAGTAGAATTTCAGAAAAACTGCTTACACCTTGGGAGCTATATGGAATTGTTCTAGAATCATAGAATGGTTACAGCACAGAAGGAGGCCATTTGGCCCGTTGAGCCTGTGCTGGCTCTCTGCAAGAGCACTTCAGCTAGTCCCACTCCCCCGCCCTTTCCCTGTAGATCGGCAATTTTTTTTCCATCAGGAACTTGTCCAATTCCCTTTTGAAAGCCATGATTAAATCTGCCTCCACCATCCTTTCAGGCAGTGCATTCCAGACCCTAACCACTCGCTGCGTAAAAAAGTTTTTCTTCATGTTGTCTTTGGTTCTTCTGCCAATCACCTTAAATCTGTGTCCTCTGGTTCTCGACCCTTCCGCCAATGGAAACAGTTTCTCTCTATCTACTCCGTCTAGACCCCTCATGATTTTGAACATCTCTATCAAATCTCCTCTCAACCTTCTCTGCTCTAAGGAGAACAGCCCCAGCTTCTCTAGTCTATCTATGTAACTGAAGTCCCTCATCCCTGGAACCATTCTTGTAAATCTTTTCTGCACCCTCTCTAAGGCCTTCACATCCTTCCTAAACTGCAGTGCCCAGAATTGGACACAATACTCCAGTTGAGGCCGAACCAGTGTTTTATGCAGGTTCATCATAACTTCCTTCTGTACTCAACACTTTATTTATGAAGCCCAGGATCCCGTATGCTTTTTTAACCGCTTTCTCAACCTGCCCTGCCACCTTCAACGATTTGAGCACATATACCCCCAGGTCTCTCTGTTCATGCACCCCCTTTAGAATTATACCCTTTAGTTTATATTGCCTCTCCTCGTTCTTCCTACCAAAATGTATCATTCTGCACTTTTCTGCGTTAAATTTCATCTGCCACGTGTAAACCCATTCCACCAGCCTGCCTATATCTTCTTGAAGTCTATCACTATCCTCCTCACTGTTCACTATACTTACAAGTTTTGTGTCATCTGCAAATTTCCTGTACACGCAAGTCCAAGTCATTAATATATATCAAGAAAAGCAGTGATCCTAGTACCGACCCCTGGGGAACACCACGGTGTACCTTCCTCCAGTCCAATAAACAACCGTTCACCACTACTCTGTTTCATATCACTTAGCCAATTTCATATCATTGCTGCCACTGTCCCTTTTATTCCGTGGTCTTCAAATTTGCTGGCAAGCCTATTATGTGGCACTTTAACAAACGCCTTTTGGAAGTCCATGTACATCACATCAACCACATTGGCCCTCATCAACCCTCTCTGTTACCTCATCAAAAAACTCAAGCAAGTTAGTTAAACACGATTTGCCTCTAACAAATCCATGCTGGCTTTCCTTAATTAATCCACACTTGTCCAAATGACTGTTAACTTAGTCCCTGATTATCGTTTCCAAAAGCTTCCCCACTACCGAGGTTAAACTGACTGGCCTATAGTTGCTGGGTTTATCCTTGCACCCTTTTTTGAACAAGGGTGTAACATTTGCAATTCTCCAGTCACCTGGTACCACCCCCGTATCTAAGGAGGATTGGAAGATTATGGCCAGTACCTCCGCAATGTCCACCTTTACTTCCCTCAGCATCCTGGGATGCATCCCAAAAGGTCCTGGTGACCTATCTACTTTAAGTACAGCCGACCTTTCTAGTACCTCCTCTTTATCAATTTTTATTCCATCCAGTATCTCAACGACCTCCTCTTTCACTATGACTTTGGCAGCATCTTCTATTTATAGTTCTATATCATAATGAGTTTGTATTGGGTTTGCCCCACGGAGAAGCACAGTTTTTTAAACGAAAACTATTTGCTAATGGTTTTCAAACCTCATATTTCAGGTTCTTGCGACAGACATGTCCAAACACATGAACTTACTGGCTGACTTGAAAACAATGGTAGAAACTAAAAAGGTGACCAGTTCTGGAGTGCTCCTCCTGGACAACTACTCAGATAGAATACAGGTATCAAACAATTTATTCAATTCAAAAAGAAAATCAAAAATATAGACAGATAAAAGGCATCATCCTCTTTATCATGGCCCAGAAATTCCGTTTGCAGCCCTCCCGCGGGCGGAGGGCTGCGATCCGGAAAGATCTGCGCCTGGACCGAAGGGCTCCCGGGAGGCGCAGAATTCCGTTGCTGTGCCTCTTCAAACTGCCGGTGTGCAGGGCACGCGTATCCCAGGGGCGCAGGCAGATCGCAGCGTCCTTGGGATCACGTGGGCCATAGGGAGCCAATCAAAGCAGGGAATCTCCATTCATAGATTTGACAGGAAGACCTGTCAAATCTATGAATAGAGATCAGCCCCAAAACATAAGTAAAACTTCAAATAAACTTTTTTAAAAATCACATTTTTAAAATGACTATAAATTATGATATAATTGGAATTATGGAGTCATGGCTCCAGGGTGACCAAGGCTGGGAATTCAACATCCAGGGGTATTCAATATTCAGGAAGGACAGGCAAAAAGGAAAAGGAGGTGGGGTAGCATTGCTGGTTAAAGAGGAGATTAACACAATAGTAAGGAAGGATATTAGCTCTGATGATGTGGAATCTGTATGGGTAGAGCTGAGAAATACCAAGGGGCAGAAAACGTTAGTGGGAGTTGTATACAGATCCCCAAACAGTAATGCTGAGGTTGGGGATGGCATTAAACGGGAAATTAGAGACGCGTGCAATAAGGGCACAGCAGTTATCATGGGTGACTTTAATCTACATATAGACTGGACTAACCAAATTAGTAACAATACTGTGGAGGAGGAATTCCTAGAGTGTATATGGGATGGTTTCCTGGACCAATATGTCGAGGAACCAACTAGAGATCAGGCCATCTTAGACTGGGTATTATGTAATGAGAAAGGATTAATTAGCAATCTTGTTGTGCGAGGCCCCTTGGGGAGGAGCGATCATAATATGATAGAATTCTTCATTAAGATGGAGAGTGAAGTAGTTGACTCAGAGACTAGGGTCCTGAATTTAAATAAAGGAAACTACGATGGTATGAGGTGCGAGTTGGCTAGGATGGATTGGGGAACGTTACTTAAAGGGTTGACGGTGGATAGGCAATGGCAAACATTTAAAGATCGCATGGATGAACTACAGAATTTGTTCATCCCTGTTTGGCATAAAAATAAAACAAAAAAGGTGACTCAACCATGGCTAACAAGGGAAATTAGGGATAGCATAAGATCCAAGGAGAGGACATATGAATTGGCCAGAAAAAGCAGCAAACCTGAGGATTGGGAGCAGTTTAGGATTCAGCAAAGGAGGACAAAGGGATTAATTAAGAGGGGGAAAATAGAATATGAGAGTAAGCTTGCAGGGAACAAAAAAACTGACTGTAAAAGCTTCTATAGATATGTGAAGAGAAAAAGATTGGTGAAGTCAAGCTTAGGTCCCTTGCAGTCAGAATCAGGGGAATTTATAATGGGGAACAAAGAAATGGCAGACCAATTAAATACATACTTTGGTTCTGTCTTCACAAAGGAGGACACAAATAACCTCCCAGAGATGTCGGGGAACATAGGGTCTAATGAGAGGGAAGAACTGAATGAAATCAGTATTTTTAGGGAAATGGTTGTTAGGGAAGTTGACGGGTTGAAGGCCGATAAATCCCCAGGGCCTGAAAATCTACATCCTAGGGTGCTTAAGGAAGTGGCCTTAGAAATAGTAGATGCATTGCTGGTCATCTTCCAAAATTCTATAGACTCTGGAACAGTTCCCATGGATTGGAGGGTAGCTAATGTAACCCCACTATTTAAAAAAGGTGGTAGAGAGAAAACGGGGAATTATAGACCGGTAAGCCTGACATCGGTAGTGGGGAAAATGCTAGAGTCCATTATAAAAGATGTAATAGCAGAGCACTTGGAAAACAGTGACAGGATCGGACAAAGTCAACATGGATTTACAAAAGGTAAATCATGCTTGACTAATCTACTGGAATTTTTTGAGGATGTAACTGGTAGAATTGATAAGGGAGAACCAGTGGATGTGGTGAATTTGGACTTTCAGAAGGCTTTCGATAAGGTCCCGCATAAGAGATTAGCGTGCAAAGTTAAAGCGCATGGGATTGGGGGTAAGGTACTGACTTGGATAGAAAACTGGTTGGCAGACAGGAAGCAAAGAGTTGGAATAAACGGGTCCTTTTCCGAGTGGCAGGCAGTGACTAGTGGGGTACCGCAGGGATCAGTGCTAGGACCCCAGTTATTCACAATATATATGAATGATCTAGACGAGGGAACGAGATGTAATATCTCCAAGTTTGCAGACGACACAAAGCTGGGTGGGCGTGTGTGCTGTGAGGAGGATGCAGAGAAACTCCAGTATGATTTGGACTGGTTGGGTGATTGGGCAGATGCATGGCAGATGCAGTGTAATGTGGATAAATGTGAGGTTATCCACTTTGGTGGCAAAAACAGGAAGGCAAATTATTATCTGAACGGCAATAAATTGGGAAAAGGGGAAGTGCAATGAAACCTGGGTGTCCTTGTGCACCAGTCGCTGAAGGTAAGCATGCAGGTGCAGCAGGCGGTTAAGAAGGCAAATGGTATGTTGGCCTTCATAGCGAGAGGATTCGAGTACAGGAGCAAGGATGTCTTGCTGCAGTTGTACAGGGCTTTGGTGAGACCACACCTTGAGTATTGTGTGCAGTTTTGGTCGCCTTATCTGAGGAAGGATGTTCTTGCCATGGAGGGAGTGCAGCGAAGATTCACCAGACTGATACCTGGGATGGCAGGAATGATGTATGAAGAGAGATTGGGTCGATTGGGCTTGTATTCGCTAGAGTTTAGAAGAATGAGAGGGGATCTCATTGAAACTTATAAAATTCTAACAGGACTAGACAGACTAGATGCAGGAAGGATGTTCCCGATGGCGGGGGAGTCCAGAACCAGGGGTCACAGTCTAAGGATAAGGGGTAAGCCATTTAGGATTGAGATGAGGAGGAATTTCTTCACCCAGAGAGTGGTGAACCTGTGGAATTCTCTACCACAGAAGACAGTTGAGTCCAATTCATTAAATATATTCAAGAAGGAGTTAGATATATTTCTTAAGGCTAAGGGGATCAAGGGATATGGGGAGAAAGCCGGGACAAGATACTGAATTTGGATGATCAGCCATGATCGCATTGAATGGCGGAGCAGGCTCGAGGGGCCGAATGGCCTACTCCTGTTCCTATCTTCTATATTTCTATGTATATAAATTAACTATTTTAAACAAAAATGTAAATTTTTGAAAAAAATAATTAAAGTTTTTAACAGGGCTAAAAATAAACTTACCTTTCTTTAAAGTATTTTAAAATAATAAATCAGTGGAAACATTTTTTTTAACTTAAACTATTAGCCTGGTAAAAGCAGGCCTTGCTCCTGCTTTTCTAGGCGCAGCTGTTCCCGACTTACCTGGACTCAAGCCAGTGTGAAAAAAACAGAAGTTTCTAACGTACGCGCTGTCTATCCGGCGCAGGCGTTTGACCTGGGAAGCCCTTTCTGCAGAGAACGGAAGTGCCGGTTTCCTGCGTATGCGCAGTGCATGCGTAAAACCGGCACTTCCGTTGGCCCTACGGGTGAGTACACAGCGCGTACACACCCGTACAGAACAGAATTTCGAGGCCCATATGTTTTGTGTAAAGTGGTTGCAGTGGGAGAAAAATATTATCAATATTTTATTTATTTATATATTGTAATTGTTATAACTGAATATTTGTGAACATTTTAGATTTACCTATGGATTAACAGTGATATCCTACTGACCAATATTAATCAATTATATGTAGCTGCAATTCTATTTTATAAGTGAGTTGAAAACTATTTTATTTAATAATCTAGGTTCTGCAAAACATGGTACACTGTGCAGACTTAAGCAATCCCACAAAACCTCTGCAGCTGTACCGACAATGGACAGATAGAATAATGGAAGAGTTCTTTCGCCAAGGAGACCGAGAAAGGGAAAGGGGAATGGAAATAAGTCCCATGTGTGATGAGCACAATGCCTCCATTGAAAAATCACAAGTAGGTGAACCTGGCAACCTTCAATGTGATCTCAAGCCCTGAGCTACAAATCCAGCAGTGCTCTTCTCTACATAGTTGAATAATTTAGATATAAACCTAAACTGCTTATCCAATATATTTGTTATCCTATGTAAGATTTTCTGGGGGAAAAATCATGCCTTCACAACGTAGAATGATACAGCATAGAAGGAGGCCATTGTGCCTGTGCCAGCTCTTTGGTAGAGCTATCCAACTAATCCCACTTCCCCCGTTCTTTCCCCATAGCCCTGTAAATTTTTTCAGATTTATCCAATTCCCTTTTGAATGTTACTATTGAATGTGCTTTTGCCACCCTTTCAGGCAGTGCATTCCAGATCACAACAACTCACTGTATAAAAAAAATATCATGTCGCCTCTGGTTCTTTTGCCAATCACATTAAATCTCTGGTTACCGCCACTGGAAGCAGTTTCTCCTTATTTACTCAATCAAAACCGTTCATGATTTTGAACACCTCTATCAAATCTCCTCTTAACCTTCTCTGCTCTAAGGAGAACAGCTCCAGCTTCTCCAGTCTATCCACATAACTGAAGTCCTTCATCGCTGATACCATTTTAGTAAATCTCTTCTGCACTCTCTAAGGCCTTGACATCCTTCCTAAAGTGTGATGCCCAGAATTGAACACAATACTCCAGCTGAGGCCTAACCAATGTTTTATAAAGGTTTAGCATAACTTCCTAGCTTTTGCACTCTATGCCTCTATTAATAAAACCAAGATCCCATGTGCCTTTTTTAACAGCCTTCTCAACTTACCCTGCCACCTTCACTTTCCATTCACACAAAGTGCTTAATAATATTTTGGGCTGAATTTTAATGGGGAAGGCGGGTTGGGGGTGGGAGGCTCCAAGGCGGTTGAGAGAACGGGTTTCCCGCAGGCACTGCCAAATTTAATGCCAGGGCCTGATTAGCATGGGAAGCCTCTGTTTCCCACTCACAGCCAGTCAGATTGAGATCTGGCTATCACCGGGTGGGTAGGCCTGTGGCACGAGGCTGCAGAGAGGAGGGAGGGAGGGATTGGGTGGGGGCCAGGTTCGGCTGAAGGAGCAGGGGGTGGTGGGGGTGGTCTGAAAAGATCGGGGCGGCTGGAGGAGCGGGGGGGAATCTGAAGATATCGGGGGTGGCCGGAGGTGCAAGGGGGTGGGGGGATCTGAAGACATTGGAGGTGGCCGGAGGAACGGGCAGGAGGGATCTGAAGACATTGGGGAGTGAGGGATCGCAAAAAGGTCAGGGGGAGGCAGAGATGGCGGGCCTGGAGGAGCGGGGGGGGGGGGGGGGGGGAGGCAGAAATGGCGGGCCTGGAGGAGTGGGGAGGCAGAGATGGCGGGCCTGGAGGAGCGGGGGGGGGAGGCAGAGATGGCAGGCCTGGAGGAGTGGGGAGGCAGAGATGGCGGGCCTGGAGGAGCGAGGGGGGAGGCAGAGATGGCGGACCTGGAGGAGCGGGGGGGGGGGGAGGCAGAGATGGCAGGCCTGGAGGAGTGGGGAGGCAGAGATAGCGGGCCTGGAGGAGCGAGGGGGGAGGCAGACATGGAGGAGCGGGGGTGGGGAGGCAGAGATGGCGGACCTGGAGGAGCGGGGGTGGGGAGGCAGAGATGGCAGGCCTGGAGGAGTGGGGAGGCAGAGATGGCGGACCTGGAGGAGCGGGGGTGGGGAGGCAGAGATGGCAGGCCTGGAGGAGTGGGGAGGCAGAGATGGCGGGCCTGGAGGAGCGAGGGGGGAGGCAGAGATCGCGGACCTGGAGGAGCGGAGGAGGCCTCGTGCGGGGGTCAGAGGTGGGGGGGGGGGGGGGGTGGAGAGAGGCTGGAATCATGGCATACGTGGTTGGGAAGAGTCCTGGAGGAGGATCAAAGGCCTCGTGGGGGGGGTCTCCGATCGCTGGGGGTGGGTTAGGTAGGGACCCTGGATCCAGCAGTCCTCGCCTTGCATTAGCTGGCGGGTTTCACAAGGCATGTAAAACCCGACCAGCTAAAGTTAAATACAAAATGGAGGTTAAAGCACAGGCTTCGAGCCTCATTATAATATTTAAATAGACAACCCGCCTCCTGGCAGCAGATTGGCTGCCCACCTCCCATCCGGCCTCCGTTAAAACCAGAAGTGGGCAGGTTGGAGGTGGTTTCAGGTCAGGATTCACATTTTTAACACTTTAACTACCCACTCGCCCCCAGTCCACCCGATTTTTTAGGTTAAAATTCCCCCCTTTGAATCTACAGATGTATGAAATAATGATGTGTTATTGACTGGTATTAAATTTAACATCAGGGTTCTTTCTCTTTTCTCTATCTCTCTCTCACACACGTACAGATCCTTGGCATCATTAACCCTCGCTTGGTTCTCAGTAATTTTGTCTTCTCTTGGCTCCATCTCCCTGTTTCCTTCCGTGCTTCTCCCATAGTCTTTAACTTTCCCACTCTGGAGGCCTAAAATCAACAGCAATAGCATCACCTAGTATTAACGCATGATAAAGCAATCTATAGCTCTGACCTAAGAAACAAATGCTGTATGTGGCACTTTGTTTCTGCGTATACTAGTGTTGTCACGGTTCATTACTGAATCTTTACAGGCCAGCATTTTGAATCTTGGGGCAAAATTATTCAGTAGCTAGGGTGTTCTGTAAAATTAAATATGAAGATACTGGAAAAGGTTACTGTTGAAGGAGAAGCATTATGTAGTGCAAACCATTCACGGTTGTAACTGAAAATCTAATTTTCATTTACTTTCTAACAGGTGGGTTTCATCGACTACATTGTCCATCCTTTATGGGAGACATGGGCTGACCTAGTCCATCCTGATGCACAGGACATGTTAGATATACTGGAGGATAATAGAGAATGGTATCAGAGCACAATTCCACAGAGCCCTTCACCTGCCACTGGTGATGATGGGGTGGGACGGCCAGGACAAGTGGACAAGTTCCAGTTTGAGTTAACATTAGAGGAAGATGTTGAATCAGATACCGAAAAAGACAGTGCTGGTAGCCAGGGCGAGGATGACAACAGCTATAGTGACACCAAGACTCTTTGTACCCAGGACTCTGAATCAACAGAAATTCCACTGGATGAGCAAATAGATGATGAAGAGGGTGCAATGGATGCCTCTAGGGAGCAGAAGGCAGAGGAGGAGAACGCTATAGATACATAACAATGTTGATGGAAAAGGTATCTTGGAAGCAGCTTCCAAGCACATGTGTAGCTACAGCCAAGGCCAAGTCTCATCCTCATCTACCAGTCCTTTTATATCACAAAGTCTGGAATCATCTAGATGACTCTGTACTCAGGAATAACATGTCAGAATTTCAGCTCCACACCATCATTACAGCATGGGGAATCCATTTCAAAACTGGTTGATCATTACTACTCTCAGATTCATGAATCTGAAATAGGAATGGATTGCTTTTGGTAGGACAAAAATATTAAACCAAATGTGGGTTTTGTTTTCACAAAGCTGTAGAGGTTTGAGCTTTTTCATTTACAGATGAGAAGAAAGTATGGAAATCCATTTATGAGATTATGCTAAGGACACTGGTTTCAGCAAATACTTCAGCAATGAAGTTTGAAATGCACAGTATTGTATGAGACTGGAGTCAAACCAGTAGGAAGATCGATCATTTATGGAAATCATGACACGTTTTATAATTTCAAGTCTTCCTTGAAACCTGACTGTAAAAACTGTACAGCTATAAGCTGTATTGACCTCTTTTTGTATCATATGTAATACAGAGAACTTTTTTAGATTTTACTTTTATTAATACAGATTTATGGAGGTATTATATTTAAAAATACTTTGAAGTTTCATCTGTTATTATTAGATATTACAAGTAACTTGCAAGTTCTCTGTACAGTTCTGTAATGCTGAGCACGAGTAGTTCTTTACCATCTTACACCTTGTGATTTTATCACTTTAATACCGTTTCAAGCAGTTAATCTCTGGGGATTAAACACAAATACCGCACAACCTAGACGCTACATGTTTCTCACTTTTCCTTTACTGTAACGATTGCGTTAAAAGGCATTGGATTCAAAGTAAACACTGTTTATTTATATGCTGCCCAGACAGTTACTGGAAACACCTTGAAAGCAGACAATCAACCTTGATAGGCCGTCTCAGGAGTTGGGGATAAAATGCACTGAATTTCACAACACTCACATTTTCTTGCCAAAATGTGCTTGTGAGCTGCGCACTGCTTGTAAAAATAATACAAAAGAAGTTACATTGCATTAAATAGCTTTAAGATTCCAGTGAAATATTTCCATATTCTGTAGAGCTGTGTAGACTACTGTATAGCAGTGTGCAGAGTCTCCAAATTAGTACACTTTAGCTTGCAAGTTACTGTACCAATATAAAGCTTTCTCTGCCTCCCCCCCTAACATGGATATCATGGTGAGAGTATGTAGATGGAACAAACTGTAAAACTTGAATAGGTCTGGCTGTTAAAGAGCACCTATTGAATGAGGTTATTTTACTGCATTATTTAATTTTGTTGCCATACTTTTTTTTCCCTCACCAGATGACCTTACTTGTAATCCAGTCTTGTTTGTCTCTGTTTACAACCATGTATTTATTGAACTGTACATACTGTAATGTTTATTGTAAATTATTGATTCTTATTATAACATAATTCCTAATGGGGTGGTGTTACTGTATTGGAAACTCCTGGTGAAAGAATGAATATACTTATTCCTGTAAATTTGTCTTCTGTAATATTATGTCACCTATAGCTTGGCTAAGGAGAACTTTGAGGAAATCGACACTTGATGTAGAATGGTTGCAGGTCTTTGGCCCCAGGGCTGTGCCTTAACTTTCTCCAATATATTGCTACTGTCTGCTGCATTTCAAAGCGTACTAGCTGAGTGACAGTTCGATGAAAGGGGAGATTCTTTCCTAAAAAAAACAGAGCCTCCTTTTTTGACACGCAAACTGTAGATTTCAGCAGCCCTGGCCCAAAGGAATTGGACATTTTTATTGTTTATTGAATTAAATAGTAATAAAAGGGATTATACAGACAAAATGTTATCTACAGAGACTCCTGAACAATTTATTTTGTTTTGAATATGTCTTTAGAGCATCAACTTATCTGGAGGTTGCAAAAGAAGAATCTTGCAATGTTTTCCTAGTCTCTTACAGTCTATGGTATAGTACTGTATATCATGCTGAGAAACCTTCATAAAATGTTTTTATATGCAATGAAAAAAATAAAAGCATGAGTTGATTCTACTTAAAACAATACCAGTTTACTTATTAATATATATAAAGCAGATCGAAGAGGTGAAATTGATCTTCAGGGGTAAAAAATGGACGATAACAAATCGGCACTACCGCTGAAGACCAATTTTGGGTCAGGGTATAATGCCAAGGATTCTCTGTACCTATCAGATTTTGCTACTTAATTATACAACTTATTGATATCAAAATATAATTAATGATATCTGAAGATTCATTGCTATTTTAGTGAGGACTCCAACTGAACAAAAGAAAAGCATTTTCCACCACATCCTCTCTTTTAAATTTACTTTCTTACCTGCTACAGGTTTCCTCCAACACTATCTGCAATTCCTGACTGGAATGTAGGATTTGATCTCCCAGCCCATCTCCCTACAGTTGAAGTGTGCAAAGTCATGAGTACAAAGCTATATTGTCTTCACAGCGCAGTGTATTAAGATACCAACCTGTTAACCGAAAACCTATAAAGGATTTTTGGAGTTTACACTGAAATTATGAATTTATAAGATTTCTTCTTAAATACAATTGAAAATATAAAATGCCAATCTACAAAATGTGGAATAGCTAATAGTTTGAAAAATGCTGACAGGCCAAAAAAGTTGACAATGCAAAAAAAAAACCAGACAATTAAAATGTAGGCCTGAATAAATGCCTATGACTAAGGCCATTGCTTCAAGGTGACTGAAAAAATTTAATTCTAGGGTACTGTAGCATAGTGGTTCTGTTACTGGGCTAGTAATCCAGAGAACGTGAGTTCAAATACCACCATGGCAGTTTGAGAATTTGAATTCAGGTTTAAAAAAGCTGGTACCAGTAAAAGTGACCATGAAGTTGTCAGACTGTCGTAAAAAAAACAAACTGGTTCACAAATGTCCTTTAGGGAAGGAAACCTGCCATCCTTACATGGTCTGGCCTATATGTGACTCCAGTCCAATACCAAAATGATTGACTCTTAACTGTCCTCTGTAGTGGCCTACCAAGCCACTCAGTTGTATCAAACCCCTAGAAAGAATTTTTTTTAAAAAAATGGACGGACCACTTAGTTGCAACCTAGACATCGAATCAGGACACGGTAAAGGCATACCCCACCTAGTTGACCATGCAAATGAAGGCATTCGATAAGGTGCCACACAAGAGCTTGTTACACAATGGCCCAAAACTTAGTGCCGCTACGCGAGATCTCGCGTATTCTGTCTCCAAATGCCAGTTTTCTGCATGCGCTGAAAACCGGCACTTGGTGAATGGAAAAGGGGCGGGTCCTAGGTGAACCGCGTGTGCGCTACAGGCTGCGCGCACGCAGTGCACTTAGTGGTTTCAACGCGCAGGTAAGTACGGAAGATTCTACACATAAAAAGGAGTAAGACCCACTTTTAACAAGGTAAGTAGTGAATTAAGTATTATTTTGAATTTTTTTTAACAGGTATATCTTTTTTAGAGACTTTAAAGACAGGTAAGTTTATTTTTATAACTTTTTAAAAGATTTTAAATTTTTTCAAAAATTTAATTTTTTATTTTAAATGGTTAATTTATTTAACTATACTTATTTTATTAATGTGATGGTTTTTAAAAAAAATTTAATTGAGGTTTAGCAGTTCTTTTGGGGGGCTATAGTATTCATAGCTTTCACAGCACTTATGTGAAAGTTATGAATGGAAGATGGTGTGCTGCCATTGGCTCTAACTGAGTCACGTGATCCCACAGCTCGCATGAATTAACTACGCCTGTGGGATACGCAAGCCCAGCACAGCAGCTGTCCAGAACATCAAGTTCGTGCGAGCTGGAACTGAAAAAGCCAACGCGCAGTGAGAGATCGCGGGGAGGCCTTACCCTCGCACGAAGGCTTCCTCACGAATTTTTGGGCCAATATTAGGGCTCATGGGATTGGGGGTAATATATTAGTGTGGATTGACGATTGGTTAACTGACAGAAAATAGAGAGTAGGAATAAACGGGTTATTTTCGGGTTGGCAGGGTGTAACTAGTGGAATGACGCAAGGATCAGTCCTTGGGTCTCAACTATTTATATCAATGACTTAGGTAAGGGGACAGAGTGTAATATATCCAAGATTGCTGATGATACAAAGCTAGGTGAGAAAGTAAGCTGTGAGGAGGCTGCAAAGGGATATAGACTGGTTAAGTGATTGGACAAGAAGGTGGCAGATGGAGTATAATGTGTGGAAGTGTGAAATTATTCCCTTTGGTAGGAAGAATGGCAAAGCAGAATATTTTTAAAAAGGTGAGAAACTAGTAAATGTTGGTATACAGAGGGATTTGGGGGTCCTTGTAAATTACAAAGTTAACATGCGGGTACAGCAAGCAATTAGTAAGGCAAATGGTGTGCTAGCTTTTATTGAAAAGGGGTTGGATTATAAGAGTAAAGAAGTCTTGCTGCAATTATATAGGGCTTTGGTGAGACCACACCTAGAGTACGGTGTACAGTTTTGGTATATTTACCTCAGAAGGGTGCAACAAAGGTTCACTAGATTGATTCCTGGGATGAGAGGGCTGTCCTATGAGGAGAGATTGAGTAGATTGGGCTATACTCTCTGGAGCTTAGAAGAATGAGAGGTGATCACATTGAAACATACAAAATTCTTAGAGGGCTTGACAGGGTAGATGCTGAGAGACTATTTCTCCTGGCTGGAAAGTCTAGAACTAGGGGGCATAGTCTCAGGATAAGAGAAGTTTCTTCATTCAGTGGGTTGTGAATCTTTGGAATTCTCTACCCCAGAGGGCTGTGGCTGCTCAGTCAATGAGTATATTCAAGACTGAGAGCAATGGATTTTTGGGCACTAAGGGAATTAAGTGATCTGGGGATAGGGCGGGAAAGTGGAGTTGATGTAGAAGTTCAGCCATGATCTTATTGAATGGCGGAGCAGGCTCAAGGGGCCATATGGCCTACACCTGCTCCTATTTCTTATGTTCTCACTAACACCTGGGGACTGGTGTCAAAGTTGGGAGTGCCGTCCCACAGACTAGTCAAGCAACAGCCTGACAAAGTCATACTCACACAATCATACCGATCAGCCAATCTCCAAGGCTCCTCCATCACTATCCCTTTGTCCTGTCCCAATGGCAGGACAGCCCCAGGAGAGATGGGGGCACAGTGGTGTACAGTTAGGGGAGAGTGAAAGGATCCCAAGAGTCTAAACATTGACTCTGGACCCCATGAACTCTCATGGCTTCAGGACATAGCTCACAGACTGAACTTGCGGCAGATAGTGAGAGAACCAACATCTGTAAAGTACTTTTAAAGAGCTATGCCATCGTTGCACGTAAGCTTTCAGTAGAGGGCGGGATCAGCAACGCACACAGTTTCTACACTCGTTACAACTGAGCTGCACCAAAAATATTTAAATTAACTCACCCCAGGAAACTTGTGTTTAACTCTCTCTGCTGGTGAACAGCGTAACTTTGCAGCACAACAAAGTCATAACTGACACCGAGAAAATCCAGGGCCAAACTTTCAGATAATATAATGGCTTAATTCTTAGAAATTCACCATTTCAAATGATTACTCTGTGCTCTCTGATACAGAATTGCTTTACTGTAATGTAGCCATGAGACAGTTATTGACGTCAATGCAGAGGCGGGCTGGTTGGTGCACACAAAAGCTGAAAGGAATTATTAGAGATGATACACCTTCACCCATTCCAGTTGGTCTTCAGTGGAGCAGAAAAGCATTGTAGTCTCTAGTGTGATTTCTGAAGTGAAGTATAAAGCTCCAAGGAAAGTTGAAGAATCAACACAGAGTTGGACAGATTGACCCTGAGCCACAAAGCTAATGAAATCCAGCAAAGGGTACAAAAGCCGATTACTGCGGAAGAATATTATCCAGCATTATCAGGAGACAAAGTCCTTAGCAATGAAAAAAAAATAAGGGCGAAGTTTAAATCCATCCACCCATCAGAAACTGGGCGGAGCAGGAGTTAAAATCTAAGTGGTATATTTTACTGCCCTGAAGCTATTTTAACGCCACTGTTTTCTTGGGCGATTGAAGCTCCTGACTGACTCAAGTAGGAACCTCATGAATACACGGAAATCGAGATCCTATAACATACAAAGGACCCCCAAAGCTATCATATTGGCCTAGTGAGTGGAGTATCCACCACAGACACTCCATTTAGTAAAGCCTGGTGGGCAAGAACTGGCCTTCACAGAAAAGTGTAAAAATTATTTTTGTGGGGCCAGGAAGAGCAGGCGTGTTATTCTGGGTCCCACAAATAAAGTCTGGGCCACTGCTGCCCAAGAGTCCTCAACCCTTCCTCATCCGTGAAACCCTCCTGAACCTGGAGTGAGACAACATGATTCGAGCTATGGAAATTCCTTCCTGCAGTACCGTCTCTCTGCCATCATGGCAGGCACAATGTAAATGCATTAACTGCTATCATCTCCTTTTCATTTCTACTAACTTATTGGCAACCATGTGAAAATAAAAAATATTTTGCATATATCATCAACAAGATTTCATTTCCATATATATCCTGTGCTGCTATGTTAGGGCATAATTCATTGTGCTTATTTTTAACTCATGCAACAACTTCTGCACCATCTGCCAGGTCTTCACAGTCATGGACATTGAGATTGCCTTCTCCGTGAAGGACAGCCACTTTTTTGATTCTAAATCATTTGGAAAGGGCCAACCTTCCACGCCAAAAGGTCCTAACCATTTCTCTGTGCAGCAGTTGATAAGGGCATGGAGGGAACTGTAGAGAAACAAACAAGCTTTTTGAACTTGCAGCTTAGCCAGTTTGTGAAAAATATTGTACACATCACAAAGAATTTTTTTAATTAGCTTTCAGCCGTAGCTCAGTGGTCAGCAGTCTGGTCTCTGAGTTAGTAGGTCATGGGTTCAAGCCCCAGTCCAGAGACTTGAGCACATAATCCAGGCTGACACTTCAGTACCATACTGAGGGATTGCTGCACTGTCGGAGGTGCCGTCTTTTAGATGAGACATTAAATCGAGTTCTCCCCCGCCCTCTCAGGTGGACATAAAATATTGATGGCACTATTTGAAGCAGAGCATGGGAGTTCTTCTGGTGTCCTGACCAATATTTACTCCTTAACAATAGCAAAAGGAATGTATGGTCATTACCTCATTGCAGTTTATGCGATCTTGCTGCGATCAATTTGACTGCCATATTTCCCTACATTATAACAGTGACTACATTTCAAAGTAATTAATTGGCTGTAACTGGCACTATCTAAATGCACGTTCTTTCTTTCATTTGTTCATGGGGTGTGAGCAATGCATTTATTGTCCATCCCTAGTTGCCCTGAGAATGTGGTGGTGGTCCTCCTTGAACCACTGGTGTCTTTGTGGTGGTGGTTAGGTAGGGAATTCCAGGATATTGACCCAGAGATGATGAACGAATAGCGAAGTATGTTCAAGTCAGTTTAGTGTGTGACTTGGAGATGATATTCCCATGATTTTGCTGCTCGTCTTTCTCGCTGATAGGGAGGCAGGTGATGTTGAAATAGCCTTGCTGAGTTGCAGCAGTGCATCCTGTAGATTGAATATACTGCAGCCAATGTTCCCTTTAAGCTGCATGGTGGTCTCTGAAGGTCCCGCGCAGCCGGCTTTTAAATAGAAAACTGCGTATGTGCAGTATTTTGACTGGGACACACGACCCGTTAAAGGGACTGCGCGTCCCCCCCAAAAATTACATGGAACATTGACTGCAGCCACAGTGCATTAGTGATGGCGAAGCTGGAAACTGAATCCAGTGGTAGGGGCACCAATCAAGTGGACTGCTCTGTTCTGGATGGCGTTGAGTATACTTTTTTTAATTATTCATTCACAGGATGTGGGCATCGCTGGCAAGGCCAGCATTTATTGCCCATCCCTTATTACCCTGGAGAAATGTGAGAAGTCGCACAACACCAGGTTATAGTCCAACAGCTTTATTTGAAATCACAAGCTTTCGGAGCGCTGCTCCTTCGTCAGGTGAAGTGCGTAGTCTGTGTTGTATGTCGACTTGAGTGGGTTCGTGATCTGTAGTCCTTTCAGGATCTTGTCTGCTTTCTTGCATCTCTGTAGAAACTTGATGTCTGTGTCGATATGCGCGATCTTCATGGGGATCCTCTCCACTTTGAGCCGGCAGTTTGTGGTGTCGATAGTAGCCATGATGTGGAGATGCCGGTGTTGTCCACCCCAGTCCAACACCGGCATCTCCACATCATACCCTGGAGAAGGTGGTGGTGAGCCGCCTTCTTGAACTGCTGCAGTCCTTGTGGTGAAGGTACTCCCAAAGTGCTGTTAGGGAGGGAGTTCCAGGATTTTGAAACAGTGACAATGAAGGAACGGTGATATATTTTCAAGTCAGGGTGGTGTGTGACTTGGAGAGGAACTTGGAGGTGATGGTGTTCCCATGCACCTGCTGCCCTTGTCCTTCTAGGTGGTAGAGGTCACAGGTTTGTGAGGACCTGTCGAAGAAGTCTTGGTGAGTTGCTGCAGTGCATCTTGTAGATGGTACACACTGCAGCCACAGTGCGCTGGTGGTGGAGGGAGTGAATGTTTAAGGTGGTGGATGGGGTGCCAATCAAATGGGTAGCTTTGTCCTGGATGGTGTTGAGCTTCTTGAGTGTTGTTGGAGCGGCACTCATCCAGGCAAGGGGAGAGTATCCCATCACATTCCTGACTTGTGCCTCGTAGATGAAGGAAAGGCTTTGGGGATTCAGAAGGTGAGACATTCGTCGCAGAATACCCAGCCTTTGGCCCGCTCATGCAGCCACAGTATTTATGTCGTTGGTCCAGTTAAGTTTCTAGTAAATTGTAATCCCCCAGGATGTTGATGGTGGGGGTGTCAATGATGGTAATGCCATTGAATGTCAAGGGGAAGTGGTTAGACTTTCTCTTCATGGAGATGGTCATTGCCTAGCACTTGTGTGGCGCAAATGTTACTTGCCTCTTATCAGCCCAAGCCTGAATGTTGACCAGGTCTTGCTGCATATGGGCACGGACTGCTTCATTATCTGAGGAGTTGCAAATGGAACTGAACACTGTGCAATCATCAGCAAACATCCACACTTCTGACCTTATGATGGAGGGAAGGTCATTGATGAAGCAGCTGAAGATGGTTGGGCCTAGGACACTGCCCTGAGGAACACCTGCAGTGATGTCATGGGGCTGAGATGATTGGCCTCCAACAACCACAAACATCTTCTTTTGTGCTAGTTATGACTCCAGCCAGTGGAGAATTTCCCCCCGGTTCCCATTGACTTCAATTTTACTTGGGCTCCTTGATGCCACACGGTCAAATGCTGCCTTGATGTCAAGGGCAGTCACTCTCACCTCACCTCTAGAATTCAGCTCTTTTGTCCATGTTTGGACCAAGGCTGTAATGAGGTCTGGAGCCGAGTGGTCCTAGGGGAACCCAAACTGAGCATCAGTGAACAGGTTATTGTTGTGAAAGTGCCGCTTGATAGCACTAGCGATGACACCTTCCATCACTTTGTTGATGATTCAGAGTAGACTGATGGGTCGGTAATTGGCCGGATTGGATTTGTCCTGCTTTTTGTGGACAGGACATACCTGGGCAGTTTTTCACTTTGTCGGGCAGATGCTAGTGTTGTAGATGTACTGGAACAGCTTGGCTAGAGGTGCGGCTAGTTCTGGAGCACAAGTCTTCAGTATGACAGCCGGGATGTTGATGGGGCCCATAGCCTTTGTTGTGTACAGCGCACTCAGCCATTTCTTGATATCACGTGGAGTATATCAAATTGGCTGAAGACTGGCTTCTGTGATGGTGGGGACCACAGGAGGAGGTCAATATGAATAATCCACTCGGCACTTCTGGCTGAAGATGGTTACAAATGTTTCAGCCTTGTATTTTGCACTCACTTGCTGGGCTCCACCATCATTGAGGATGGGGATATTCATGGAGCCTCTTCCTCCCGTTAGCTGTTTAATTGTCCACCACCAGTCACAGCTGGATGTGGCAGGACTGCAGAGCTTTGATCTGATCTGTTGGTTGTGGGATTGCTTAACCCTGTCTATAGCATGCTGCTTCTGCTGTTTAGCGTGCATGTAGTCCTGTGTTGTAGCTTCACCAGGTTGGCACCTCATTTTTAGGTACGCCTGGCACTGCTCCTGGCATGCTCTTCTACACTCCTCATTGAACCAGGGTTGGTATCCTGGCTTGGTGGTAATGGTAGAATGAGTGATATGCCGGGCCATGAGGTTACAGATTGTGGTGGAATACAATTCTGCTGCTGCTGATGGCCCACAGTGCCTCATGGATGCCCAGTTTTAAGTTGCTGGATCTGGTCTGAATCTATCCCATTTAGCACGGTGGTAGTGCCACACAACACGATGGAGGGTGTTCTCAGTGTGAAGACAGGACTTCGTCTCCATTTATGACTATTTCAGGCTATTGCTTGACTAGTCTGTTGGAAAGATCTCTCAATTTTGACACATGTCCCCAGATGTTAGTGAAAAGAAAGAAAGACTTGCATTTATATAGCGCCTTTCACGACCACCGGACATCTCAAAGCACTTTACAGCCAATGAAGTCCTTTTGGAGTGTAGTCACTGTTGTAATGTGGGAAACACAGCAGCCAATTTGCACACAGCAAGCTCCCACAAACAGCAATGTGATAATGCCCAGATAATCTGTTTTTGTTATGCGGATTGAGGGATAAATATTAGCCAGGAGACTGGGGATAACTCCCCTGCTCTTTGAAATAGTGCCTTGGGATCTTTTATGTCCACCTGAGAGAGCAGACAAGGCCTCGGTTTAATGTTTCATCTGCAAGACAGCACCTCCAACAGTGCAGCACTCCCTCAGCACTGCACTGGAGTGTCAGCCTAGATTTATGTGCTCAAGTCCCTGGAGTGGGACTTGAACCCACAACCTTCTGACTCAGAGGCAAGTGTGCTACTTTTTTTAAATTATTATATCATTTATTGAACATTAAGAACATAGAAACATAGAAAAATAGGAACAAGAGTAGGCCATTCGGCCCTTCGAGCCTGCTCCGCCATTCAGTATGATCATGGCTGATCCTCTATCTCAATACCATATTCCCCCTCTCTCCCCATACCCCTTGATGCCTTTTGTGTCTAGAAATCTATCTATCTCCTTCTTAAATATATTCAGTGACTTGGCCTCCACAGCCTTCTGTGGTAGAGAATTCCACAGGTTCACCACCCTCTGAGTGAAGAAATTTCTCCTCATCTCAGTCCTAAATGTCCTACCCCGTATCCCGAGACTGTGACCCCTTGTTCTAGACCCCCCAGCCAGGGGAAACATCCCCTCTGCATCCAGTCTGTCAGAATTTTATACGTTTCAATGAGATCCCCTCTCATTCTTCTAAACTCTAGTGAATACAGGCCTAGTCGACCCAATCTCTCCTCATACGACAGTCCTGCCATCCCAGGAATCAGTCTGGTGAACCTTCGCTGCACTCCCTCTATGGCAAGTATATCCATTCTTAGGTAAGGAGACCAAAACTGCACACAATACTCCAGGTGTGGTCTCACCAAGGCCCTGTATAACTGTAGTAAGACATCCTTGCTCCTGTACTCAAATCCTGTTGCAATGAAGGCCAACATACCATTTGCCTTCCTAACTGCTTGCTGCACCTGCATGTTTGCTTTCAGTGACTGGTGTACAAGGACACCCAGGTCCTCTTGTACATCAACATTTCCCAATCTATCACCATTTAAATAATACTCTGCCTTTCTGTTTTTTCTATCGAAGTGGATAACTTCACATTTATCCACGTTATACTGCATCTGCCATGTATTTGCCCACTCACTCAACTTGTCTTAATCGCCTTGAAGCCTCTTTGCATCCTCCTCACAACTCACAATCCCACCTAGTTTCGTGTCGTCAGCAAACTTGGAAATATTACATTTGATTCCCTCATCCAAATCATTGATATATATTGTGAATAGCTGGGACCCAAGCACTGATCCCTGCGGTACCCCACTAGTCACAGCCTGCCACCCCGAAAAAGACCCATTTATTTCTACTCTCTGTTTCCTGTCGGTTAACCAATTTTTAATCCATGCCAGTATATTGCCCCCAATCCCAAGTGCTTTAATTTTGCACACTAACTTCTTATGTGGGATTTTATCAAAGGCCTTCTGAAAATCCAAATACACCACATCCACTGGTTCTCCCTATTTATTCTACCAGTTACATCCTCAAAAAAACTCCAATAGGTTTGTCAAACACGATTTCCCTTTCATAAATCCATGTTGACTTTGTCTAATCCCATTGATATTTTCTAAGGGCTGGATTTTCATTGACCCGTGGAGGCGGGTTTGGAGGCGTGTGGGGGGTTAAAATTGCAAAAACTGGCGGGCAGGCACAAGTCCGCCTCCATCCCGCCTCCACGCAATTTTCATTAAATCGTGTCTGCTGGTCCCGACTCCATCCCGCCTTTAAGAGGCGGGATAGGCTGTTAAGGCCCTTAACAAGCACTAAATTGGCTCTATAATGCCAGTTTGAAAGGCCTTTGTGATTTTAACCCTTGATCTACGTGAAGCACGCCTGTTCTGAACCACGATTGTGAAACCTGGCCAGAGCACATTTGGATAGCTGACTATCAGCTGCAGGCCCACTATTGCAACGGAGATGTGATGAAGGTAGTAGTAGTATTAGGTCTGAAAGTCGCCTCTGATGCTGCTGCATTGAAGGTCTTCAGAGACTGCCTGGTCTTTGCTGTGAGAGGACCTGGATGCAAAATGATCTCTCTCTCTTAGAGTTGCTGCTCATTATGCATCCAGATGCTCTCACAGCAAAGGCCAGGCAGTCTCTGACCTTCAATGCAGCAGTAATGATGACATCATCAGAGGCGACTTTCAGACTGAAACCACTAATTGGGTCATGGGTTCCCACATGCTGGAACTCAATTGCCCAATTAGGTGAAAATTGCATCAATCTCCCACGTCCAATTGCAGTCGGGTGGATAACACGAAAAGTGGATGACACGACCCCAACCCGCCCCTGTATCAAAATCCAGCCCTAAGTGTCCTGTTATCACATCCTTTATAATAGACTCTAGCATTTTCCCTACTACTGATGTTAGGCTAACCGGTCTGTAGTTCCCTGTTTTCTCTCTCCCTCCTTTTTTAAATAGTGGGGTTACATTTGCCACCCTCCAAACATTTACAACATCGTGATCATTCCATTGTATCATTCAAATTTATTCCGCCGCTCTGCACAGCCATTCCTCCACCACATATTAACATCAAAACCTGAAGTTTCATTTGTCTCCCGTAACATATATTAATCGATTGTACTTTAAAAATTGATCATAAAATACTATCTTTAAATTCCTTTCTGAATAAAACATCCACAGAGCCTTATAATGATCTTTTAGCTTATGTTTAAAGTACTCTTTTAGATTGATTCGCCTCTCCTTAAAAACCAGAGCATTCCTTCTTTGCATAATCACAAATCTAGCCAAACTGAACATTAAATTAATTGCCGCTCCGCTGGACTCGGGCAGACTCTCCTGCAATCCCCATCACAAAATTGAGTCCCACGGGATTCCCATTCTCGCTCTTCGGTCCCCACCCAGCAAAAAAACCTCACACAGCTGTCTAACAGAGTACTTAAAATCATTTAACTGCGGACATAACACCAGTAAATGGGACAGAGTCTCATCCCGTGTCCCACACACTGGGCAAGTTGCCCCCTCCACTTGCCCAATCTTACACAAGACCGTCATGGTAAAAATCCGGTTATGAGCCAATTTGAAATCCAGTTCAATCCACTCTGGACATTTAAAATTCGCCACACTCCCTTCCAAATCCTGTTGACGTCCAGCTGTGGGTATATACTCTGCCAAAACTCCTGACCAGCAGGTGTCTTGAATCTCCATTCTCTAAATACCTCATAGAAATCTCGAGTATTACAGTTGTCAAATTGGACCAACTCTCCCCCTTTCTCCAGCAGAAAGCTTGGAAAAGCGGGACGCATTTTACTTTCTTTGGAGATTTCCACATTTATTTCTTCCATCCAATCCTGTGGCATTGCCCTCACAATCTTCTCATAAATGATCCCGATTGCTTTTTCCTCTACCTCCTGATCCTCCTCCCACACCATGTCCCTCACTATCGCTTCCGGCAACCAACCTGGAATTACCTCATAATACATCTTTCACACATAGAATACCAGCTTTTATAAAAGCTTGATTAAATAATACCTCTCCTTCGATGTTGACCCACCTGTTCAAAAATAAGGGCTGTTCTAAAAATTCCTCAGCACCCTTGGGCATAAACTGCATACTTTTAAAAAATTGGGCCCAAGTCTCTACAACCCCCTTATAAAACCTAGGGAGAAGTTTAATCGATTTCAATAACATATTATTGTATTCCATATACAATATCCCCTGCCCTCCTATCCCACTTCGTTTAAAAAAATGCTCAAAACAACTCTTCCAAAAACTTGTATTTGACTTCTGAAGAAATCTCTTTTCCCATTTGATTCTAAAGGATTTTTTCTTCAAATCAATATCTGGGAAATTGAGTCCTCCCTGATTTCTCCGTCCAATGATGGTATTGTAAGCCACCAAGGCTGGTTTCCCTTCCCTTAAAAACCTCACACAAGCCTCTCGGATGGACTTTTCCGGCCACTCAGGAATATCCTCCATCGTCAATATGTACGATAGCTTAGATAGCAAGAGAGCGGACACCACTGTCACTCTTCCTTGCACTTTCAACCACCTTCTTTCCCATCTTCCCAAAATCTTTTTAATTTTCATAACCTTTGGTTCCCAATTTAATCGATCCACTTCATATCGATCTTTCTTGCACCCCATATGCACCCCCAGAACTTCCAAAACCTCCACCACCTTAAAGGGACTTTCCTCCAACCATTCCCCCCTACCCCTTCCTGCAACCAGGCATTGGGACTTGCTATAATTCACTCTGGCTCCTGAAGCTCTGCAATATTCCTCCACTATGTCCATAGCTTTCCTCACTGACTCCCCATTTCTCAATGTTAAGGTTGTGTAATCTGCATATTGGTGTATCACCGACACCAGCCCGGAACTGGGAACCGCAATCCCAACTACACCTTGTTTCTTTCGCATCATGTAACCTAATGGTTCTGCTACCAATGTGTTTTCTTCTCAGGCAGTCCCTCGGAACCGAGGATGACTTGCTTCCACATTAAAAATGAGTTCGCAGGTGACTGATGAGTCCAATGCGGGACCTACAGTCTCTGTCACAGGTGGGGCAGACGGTGGTTGAAGGGACGGGTGGGTGGGGTGCTTGGGTTGACGTGCGCTCCTTGCGCTGCCTGCGCTTGGCTTCCGCTCGCTCCCGGCGAAGAGACTTGAGGTGTTCGGCGCCTTCCCAGATGCTTCTCCTCCACTTTGTGCGGTCTTGGGCCAGGGATTCCCAGGTGTCGGTGGGGATGTTACACTTTTTCTAGGAGGCTTTGAGGGTGTCCTTGAAGCGTTTCCTCTGCCAACCTGGGGCTCTCTTGCCGTGCCGGAGCTCCGAGTAGAGCGCTTGTTTTGGGAGTCTCGTATCGGGCATACGGACAATGTGACCCGTCCATCGGAGCTGATCGAGCGTGGTCAAAGCTTCGATGCTGGGGATGTCGGCCTGAGCAAGAACACTGACGTTGGTGCGCCTATCCTGCCAATGGATTTGCAGGATCTTGCGGAGGCAGCGTTGGTGGTACCTCTCCAGTGCTTTGAGGTGCCTGCTGTACATGGTCCATGTCTCTGAGGTATACAGCAGGGCGGGTATCACTGCTGCTCTGTAGACCATGAGCTTAGTGCCGGGTTTGAGGTCCTGGTCTTCAAACACTCTCTTCCTCAGGCGACCGAAGGCTGCACTGGCACACTGAAGGCAGTGTTGGACTTCGTCGACGACGTCTGCCCTTGTTGACAGTAGGCTCCCGAGGTATGGAAAGTTGCCCACGTTGTCCAAGGCCTTGTCGTGGATTTTGATAATCATTGGGGCAGTACTGTGTGGTGGGGGCAGGTTGGTAGAGGACCTTTGTCTTACGGATGTTTAGTGTAAGGCCCAGGCTCTCGTACGCTTCGGTGAAGGTGTTGACGAAGGTTTGGAGTTCCACCTCCGAGTGAGCGCAGACGCAAGCGTCGTCTGCATACTGTAATTCGACAACAGAGGATGGGACGACCTTGGATCTGGACTGGAGGTGACGGAGGTTGAACAGTTTCCCGTTTGTTCTGTAAATTAGCTCCACTCCAGCGGGGAGCTTATTGAGGGTGAGATGGAGCATTGCAGCAAGGAAGATTGAGAAGAGCGTTGGTGCGATGACACAGCCTTGCTTGACCCCGGTTCGTACGTGAATTGGGTCTGTGGTGGAACCGTTGGTCAGGATCACGGCTTGCATGTCGTCGTGAAGCAGGAGGATGGTGACAAACTTTTGAGGGCAGCCGAATTTGAGGAGGACACTCCATAATCCCTCACGGTTGACAGTGTCTAAGGCCTTTTTGACATCAAAGAAGGCCATGTACAGTGGTTGGTGCTGTTCCCTGCATTTCTCTTGTAATTGACGTGCGGTGAGAATCGTGTCCATTGTGCCCCTTAGTGGGCGGAATCCGCATTGCGACTCTGGGAGGAGCTCTTCGGCCACTGGGAGAAGGCGATTGAGGAGGATTCTTGCGATGACTTTCCCTGTGGCAGACAGCAGGGAAACTCCTCTGTAATTATCGCAATCGGACTTGTCACCTTTCTTGAAGATGGTCACAATTACGGCGTCTCTGAGATCCCCTGGCATGCTCTCCTCCTTCCAGATAAGAGAAATGAGTTCATGAATTCGCACCAGTAGTGCTTCTTCACCAGGCTTTAGTGCCTTGGCGGGGATTTCATCTGCTCCTGAGGCCTTGTTGTTCTTCAGTTGTCGGATGGCCTTTTCAACCTCATGCTGGGCTAGGGTTGTGCTGAGATGGTGGTGGGTAGCATGCTGCGGGATGGAGTTGAGGACAGTGCTCCTTCCAGCGGGCACTGACTGCCTCTCTGTCCTTGATGAGTACCTCTCCGTTCTTGGCCCGCCGTGGGGTAGGGCCTTGGGTGCTTGGGCCGTAGATGGTCTTGACTGCGCTAAAGAATCCACGCATGTCGTGGTTGGCGGCTAGCTGCTGGATCTCCTGCGCTTTCTCCACCCACCGTCTGTTCTTTAGGTCGTGAGTATTTTTTGTTGGACCTCGGCCTTCAGAAGTCTGTAGAGCTGCTTTCTTGCTCTCGAGTTCTGTTGCTGTTTCCAGATCAGGAATGCCTTGCGCTTGCGGCTTATTAGCTCCTGGATCTCCTGGTTGTTCTCGTCGAACCAATGTGTACAACAATGGGGAGACAGGGGACAACCCTGTCTCACTGACCTCTGTATTGGAAAATACTTGGATAAAAAACCATTACATTTAATGCAGCTAAATATGTTTGAATAAAAAATCATTATCCACTCAATGAAATTTTCCCTGAAACCAAATGCTTCCAAAACCATCAATAAAAACTCAGGAGAGACCCTATCAAAGGCTTTCTCTTGATCTATCTTTAATACATAAGCCTCCCTCCCACTCTCTTCCATGAGCTCTATCGCATCTCGGATTGACACCACAGAGTCTGCGATGTCCCAGCCTATTAATCCATAGGACTGAGAGGGCAAAACTATCTGCAGCAACACCTCCTTCATACGATTTGCCATAACCCTTGCCAAGATCTTATAATCCACATTTAATAATGTGATGGGCCTCCAATTCTTCAGATCCCTTCTATCCCTTTTATTTTTATAAGCTAAGCTTATGACACCTCTCCTCATAGATGGGGCCAGGCTTCCCTCAATTTTAATCTCCTTAAAAATCTCTAAGAGCAATGGACTTAAAACTCAAAAAATACTTTATAAAATTCTGCACTTAGTCCATCGGACCCTGGGCTTTCCCCCCCCCCCCCACCCCTTCATTCCACTTATTGCTACTTTTATTTCCGCTAATCCTACTTCTTTGTCACACATGCTTCTCTCATCCTCCTTTAAACCCTCTTCAATAAAAGCACTAACCTTCTCCATCGCCAAATTGGAAATGTCTTCTTTTGTATATAACTCTTGATAAAAGCTGCTAGCCGCCTCTACAATCTCCCCACTTTCATTAATGATCTTCTCCCCAACCTTCAACTCTCCAATTAATGATAATCTCTGTCGCAGCTTCTCTTGCTCTAGAAAATATCTAGTCCATCTTTCGCCCTCCAATGCATCTTTAGCCTTTGCACGGAGAATGGCCCCCTTGCATTTTTCAGCTTGTAATAATTCCCACTCTTCCTTTAAAACCCGGAACTTAGTCTCAGCTCCCTTATCCCCTCCGTCAACTGCTTTACAGACATCCGTAAACCTTTTGTTTATATTCTCTTCTCGACATCGGTTAGCTGCTACTCTCTCTTTCCCATAACGTACCAAAAAAACTTTTATCTCGTATTTGAAATTGTCCCACCAAACTCTTCTTTCTTTCAAGAACAAAGGTTCCTTCCGAGCATTCTTTATTATATTTAAAATCCCTTCTTTATGAGCAATTTCTTTCAGTTATTGATTGTTTAAAATCTACATCTTAACTCTGCTGTTCCTAATTCTAAGAGTCAATGCCGAGTGGTCACTAAAAAATACTTTTTTTACAATAAATCTCCATCACCTCAGAACTTATCCCTTCCCGTATTAACACAAAATCTATTTGGCTCTGTTTTAAAACATCACCCACCTAACCTGTTCTGGAGAACTCCCTTTTTATTGGGTTCCGATCCCTCCATAAGTCTCTCAAATTTAAATTTGCCATCATTTTTACAATCATCCCTCTGGAGTTATCAACCTTAAAGGTCATCTGGGCTGAAATGTCCATCCGAGATAAAAATACATTAAAATCCCCCACTATACAAGGATTTTTCACCTCTGCCATTTCAGTGAATAACCACCGAAAAAACTCGCGGCGCTTGCAATGGTCGTTGGGTGCATAGATATTAAAGAGATCGCAATTAAATTCCTCCATTTTTACCCTTAGCCATAAAAATCTCCCCTCGGTGTTCTTATCCACAAAGGCAACGTTCTCTTTTATGGACGGACTCACCAAAACAGCCACCCCTCTACGGTTATTGTTTGCACAACTTGCAAACACCTCTCCCTTCCAAACTTTCCGAACTCTTTCTAGGATATCCTCATCCCAAAAGGTTTTTTGCAGACACAACAAGTCAGTGCCTTTAAAACACTGCAACAACTGCTGCAATTTCTTCTCACCCCTCAGTCCGTTCACTTTAATCGAGACCAATGTAATCATGGCTCCAAAGAAGGGAAGTATGCCTGATAATCGTCCCATCATTTAATCTCTGGCCCTTCCCTCCTCTCATGCTCCTTCTCAACTTTTCGGGCAGCTGTTGCTTTTTCCTGCAGCCTCCGGCTCTTTTTCACCTCCTGTTTGAAACTTCCCTGCTGTTTCAGCCTCTTCCTTGCATTAGGTTTCGGCCGAGGAGCTACCCCTTTTCTCTCCTTCTGCCCCTCACTAAATTTTCCCTTTCCACACGATGCCACCCCACCCCTCACTTCCATGTCTCTGTCCCCCTCTGATTCCTCACTCTCGAGCTCTTCTGTGACCTTCTGTTTCTGCTCCCCGTCAGATAAATAATCCTGCTCCCCGTCAGATACATCATCTCTCATGGAGAGTCTTCCTGCTATCGCGGTTTCTCCAACAGTGCCGCTCCCTTCGGCCTCATCACCCCTTGCTCCCTGATCCTTCTCTCTCTGGGACAATGGCGCACCAATATTGCTCCCTTCTGGCGTCTTTGTCTCGCCGCTCCCGTCCTGCTGCCCCTTTAAGGCTCCTGCCTCTTGCACCCTCTCCTTGTCTTGCCCCCTCCTGCTCACTGAGATGTCCGACTCCCCGTCTTTCTTTGGAGTACTTACATTTACCCCGCACCCCGCTCCCGCCTCCTCTCCCCCCGTGGACACCAGATTCTTTAGGGAGAGCTAAACCTTATTATGGCTCGACTCTGCCGTCGACCCATGCTGCTCTCTGCTGTCTTTGTCCTTTTCCACTGTACTTGGTGTGTTTTCCACCATCTCCATCCTGTTCTCTGCTCCGCAATTTTCTGCATCTTCCTGCGCTCTTTTCTCCTGAAATTCACCAGCTGTGTCCTCCGACTGCTCCGCTCCTCCGGCCGTTCCACTCACACCTCCTGCTCCTTTTCCCATCTCCTCGTCACTCATAGAGCTTCCTTCTGCCTCACACTCACAACGGGTGGGGCCTTTGTGACACACCCCACAGCTCTCCGCCTTGCAGCTCCGAGCGATGTGTCCAGACTCGCCGCAATTATAACAGTACAAATCCGGACAATTTCTTACAAGATGGTCGTGTCCAAGACAATAATAACAAACCTTCACTTGGTTATCATGCAGTACTCAGAAGTACTGCACTCCTTCCATTGTCTCGAATTTCATGCTATACGGTAATGACTTCACCCCCTCTGGGAACCGCACCTTTATGTAACGGGTTCCATCTGCTACCCGTGTTCCTGGATAGTATCTCCTCTTTATTGCTGAGCAAATATTAATGCCCCACAACTCCAACTTTTTCATTAGCACCTTGTCCTCCATATAAACTGGCAAGTTTAAGAATGAGACCACCACCTCTTCCGAATATAGCAGAGATACCTCCAAGAACTTATCACCAACCTTCAAACTGAGTAAAAGTCCTTCCACCTCCTCTCGGCCACTGACCATCACCTCGAACCCAACATTCGGCTTTGGTCGGCAGGCAAAGCAGATTCCCTCGCCACAGTCCTCATGTACCGCTTGGATAATATCCCAAGCTCGTATCTCCTTATCCTCGCACTGAACCACCACCGTGTTTTCTTTTCCAAACCTCCTAGGATCCAGGCTCAAATCCTCGGGCCTTTTTCTTTCCCTTCCAACAACAGTTTCTCCCCTGATTAAATTCATCTCGGGAACACTGTCCTCTGAGAGGCCCAGCACTCCAGACCCCTCAGCAGCCATCTGGCTGCTGTTTATGGGCCAGAAAGGCCCTAAAACCTGAAAAAAAAACACCACCAACTTTTTACAAGCTCACTCCAACTCCCTGCAGTAATCAGGCAACCAGCTGCACCTGCTCACTCCTAGCCCCTCCCACCTAGAGAGTGCTACCAACTGAGCCACAGCTGGCACACAAGCGAGGAGGACTTTGCAGGGTCAACTGGACTGGGTGTGCCTTTGTCATGTCTGAACCCGGTGCCTAGGTCAATTCCGGGTGGTCCATCTTATTAGTGTTTTTCGTAACTGAGTGGCTTGCCAGCCAATTTCAGAGGGCAGTTAAGAGTCAACCACATTGCTGTGGGTCTGTAGTCACATATAGGCCAGATCGGGTAAGGACTGCAGATTTCATTCCCTAAAGTTGGTTACAGCTGCACCCATCCAGGCAAGTATTCAATCACACTGCTGATTTGAGCTTTGTGAATGGTGTAGAGACTTTGAGGAGTCAGCAGTTGAGCCACTCATTGTAGAGTAACCAGCCTCTGCCCTGCTCTTGTAGCCGTGGTCTTGATATGGCTGGTCCAGTTCAGCTTTTGGTCAAATGGTAGCCCCCAAGAAGTTCATTGTCATGGATTTTGCAATAATGGTGCCATTGAAGGTCAAGAGGTGATGGCTGAGCTTGGCACTGATATGACACAAATGTTACCTGCCACTTGTTAGCCCAAGCCTGGACGTTATCCAGTCCTGCTGTAGGCTGGTATGGGCTGTTTCATTATCAGAGGAGTTGTGACTGGAACTGAACAGTGTGGTAACAACCCAGGTCCTGGACTTGTAACATTGGGAAAGTCATTGATGAAGCAAGATTAATTGGGCCGAGGATGTTTTCCTGAGGAATTCCTGCAGTGATTGTCATGGGGCTGTGATGATTGGCCTCTGTCAACCACAACCAAAGGGTTATGAATCTTTGGAATTCTCTACCACAGAGAGCTGTGAATGCTCAATCGTTGAGTGTATTCAAGACAGAGATCGATAGATTTTTGAATACTAAGGGAATCAAAGGATATTGCGAAAGTGCGGGCAGGTGGAGTTGAGGTAGAAGATCAGCCATGATCTAATTGAATGGCGGAGCAGGGTCAAAGAGCCAAATGACCTACTCCTGCTCCTAATTCTTATGTTCTAACCAGCCTCCTTTGTGTCAGGTATGACTCCAGCCACTGGATGGTTTTCTCTTTGACCTCCATTGACATCACTTTGGGTACAGTTCCTTGGTGTACTCCTTGTTCGAATGCTGCTTTGATGTTGAGGGAATCTGCTCTCACCTATACTTGTTAAGTAGCTCATTATTATTATAGGATTATTATTATAGGTGCGCTGTGGTTGGCTGTATTTTTTATATTCGCCTTCAACAAAATCATATATTTAAAACCAAGAATTGTTATAATTTTGTTAGCAAGTTGTAAGTAACCATGAAAAAAAGGGTTTACCTCAGTTTTTGACAAAAAGAAAATAAGGCCCTACAGTGATCCATGTGCTATGTACAAACTCTTGTGGCCTTTGCAGTTTAGGACACAAAGAAATGCCATCTTGACTAGATAATCATTCCTGTAGATTGCGACCTTCAGATTACTGTATAACTAGATTTTGATAAATCCATCAGTGACTTTAAAATTCAAAACTAGGCAAATGCCCCCATTCTATTCTGAACAACATGAGAAACAGGAGCAGGAGTAGGCCAATCGGCCCCTCGAGCCTGCTCCGCCATTCAATAAGATCATGGCTGATCCAATCCTGGCCTCAACACCACTTTCTCGCTCTCTCACCATACCCCTTGACTCCCTTGACTTCAAATGTCTGTCAATCTCCGCCTTGAATGTATTCAATGACTCCGCCTCCATAGCTCTCTGGGGTAGAGAATTCCAAAGATTCATGACCCTCTGAGAGAAGAAATTCCGCCTCATCTCCATCTTAAATGGGCGACCCCTTATTCTGAAACTATGACCCCTACTTCTAGATACCCCCACTAGGGGAAACATCCTCTCAGCATCCACCCTGTCAATCCCCCTCAGAATCTTATATGTTTCAATAAGATCACCTCTCATTCTTCTAAACTCCAATGAGTATAGGCCCAACCTGCTCAACCTTTCGTCATACGTCAACCCCTTCATCCCAGGAATCAACCTAGTGAATCTTCTCTGCACTGCCTCCAATGCAAGTATATCCCTCCTTAAATATGGAGACCAAAACTGTACGCAATACTCCAGGTGCGGTCTCACCAGCGCCCTATACAGTTACATCAAAACTTCCCTATTAGACAACTGAAGTAATTAATACAAGAAGAAAGATCTGATCTTATCAACACACCCGCCAACTCAATAGACTGATCAAGACCTTCGATCCAGACCTTCAAAACATCCTACGCACTCTCATCCCACGTACTCCCCGCGTAGGAGACTTTTACTGCCTCCCAAAGATACACAAAGCCAACACACCCGGATGTCCTATCGTATCAGGCAACGGAACCCTGTGTGAGAACCTCTCTGGGTACGTCGAGGGCATCCTGAAACCCATCGTACAGGGAAACCCCAGCTTCTGTCGCGACACTACAGACTTCTTGCAGAAACTCAGCACCCATGGACCAGTTGAACCAGGAACACTCCTCGCCACGATGGACGTATCGGCACTCTACACCAATATCCCCCACGATGACGGCATCGCTGCGACAGCCTCAGTGCTCAACACCAACAACAGCCAATCTCCAGACGCCATCCTACAACTCATCCGCTTCATCCTTGACAACAATGTCTTCACCTTCGACAACCAGTTTTTTACCCAAACACACGGAACAGCCATGGGGACCAAATTCGCACCCCAATACGCCAACATCTTCATGCACAAGTTCGAGCAAGACTTCTTCGCTGCACAGGACATCCAACCAACGCTGTACACCAGATACATCGACGACATCTTCTTCCTTTGGACCCACGGCGAAGGATCACTGAAAGGACTGCACGATAACATCAACAGGTTCCATCCACCATCAAACTCACCATGGACTGCTCCTCAGAATCGGTTTCATTCTTGGACACACGAATCTCCATCAAAGACGGATGCCTCAGCACTTCACTCTACCGCAAGCCCACGGACAACCTCACGATGCTCCACTTCTCCAGCTTCCACCCTAACCACGTTAAAGAAGCCATCCCCTATGGACAAGCCCTGCGAATACACAGGATCTGCTCAGACGAGGAGGAACGCGATGGACACCTACGGACACTGAAAGATGCCCTCGTAAGAACGGGATATGACGCTCGACTCGTCAATCGACAGTTCCGACGGGCCACAGCGAAAAACCGCACAGACCTCCTCAGAAGGCGAACACGGGACACAACCAACAGAGTACCCTACGTCGTCCAGTACTTTCCCGGAGCGGAGAAACTACACCATGTTCTTCGCAGCCTTCAACATGTCATCGATGACGACGAACACCTTGCTAAGGCAATCCCCATGCCTCCACTACTCGCCTTCAAGCAGCCGCCTAACCTCAAAAGTACCATCGTTCGCAGCAAATTACCCAGCTGTCAGGAGAACAGCGACCACGACACCACACAACCCTGCCACAGCAACCTCTGCAAGACATACCAGATCATGAACACAGATACCGTCATCACACGTGAGGACACTACCCACCAGGTACATGGTACATACTCATGTGACTCGGCCAACATTGTCTACCTGATAGGTTGCAGGAAAGGATGCCCCAGAGCATGGTACATCGGCGAGACCATGCAGACACTGAGACAACGTATGAATGGGCACCGCGCAACAATCGCCAGGCAGGATTGTCACCTCCCAGTCGGGGAACACTTCAGCAGTCAAGGACATTCAGCCTCGGATCTGCGGGTTAGCGTTCTCCAAGGCGGCCTTTGAGACACACGACAACGCAAAATCATCGAGCAGAAACTGATAGCCAAGTTCTGCACCCATGAGGACGGCCTCAATAGGGATATCGGGTTCATGTCACGCTACAGAACGTGACTTGACATCGTTGTCTGTCTTTCCAGTTTAAAAAAAAAACACAAAAAACCCCCCCCAAAAAAAACACCAAAAAAAACCAACTGCAGACAGCAGGATTTGACACATTGGACCCCCTGTGACACATCTCATTGTCTTGGCTGTGCTCTTGGTGTATCTTTGATGTAAGGACACCTTCCCTGAAAGATTGTATCTCTGCAGTTTCTGTGTTTATATACTGTGAAATATTGTAGATTCACTCATTGTAACTTTACCTGAGGAAGAGGCGACAGCTCCGAAAGCTTGTAATTTTAAATAAATCTGTTGGACTATAACCTGGTGTTGTGCGACTTCTCATTCCTATCAACCAGGGCTATCAGGAAAATATTCATGTAAATTGAACTTCATACTGGAGAGAAGGCTAAAGAGAAACATGTAGTGAACTTTTACGTTCCCTTCCCCCCTTCCCTTACCCTTTCTAATGTACAATTGGCAACTATAGTCCCCAAGCAGTGAAAGCAAAGGTACGTCCTCTCCTATTTCAGGATATTTGTATAATTGGCAATATTCTGTACTCTTATAACTGCTGCAGCTTTGCTGCTATAAGTAGGTTGGCCGATGTTTTATGTCCCCAAACTGATTTCATAGAATCATAGAATGATACAGCACAGAAGAAGGCCATTCGGATCAACGTGCCTCTTTGAAAAAGCTATCCAATTAGTTCCACTCCCCTGCTCTTTCCCCATAGCCCTGCAAAAGTTTCCCCTTCAAGTTTTTATCCAATTCTCTTTTGAAAGTGACTATTGAATCTGCTTCCTCCACCCTTTCAGGTTAACATCAAAACATTCCAGATCATAACAACTCGCTGTATAAAAAAATGTATCCTCATGTCGCCTCTGTTTTTTTGCCAATTACCTTAAATCTGTGTTCTCTGGTTATTGACCCTTCTGCCACTGGAAACAGTTTCTCCTTATTTACTCTATCAAAACTCTTCATGATTTTGAACAGCTCTATCAAATCTCCCCTTAACCTTGATACGATAGCAAAATACTGCGGATGCTGGAAATCCGAAATAACAACAGAAAATGCTGGAAAAACTCAGCAGGCCAGGCAGCATCCGTGGAGAGAGAAACAGAGTTAACGTTTCAGGTCGAAGACCTTTCGTCAGAACTGGAAAAAAGCAGGAAATGAAATAGATTTAAAGCAAGGATAAAGCTGGGAAAAGGGGGAGAGGATGAAAGAACAAAAGGGGAGATTAAGAGACATTGAGAGACATTAAGAGATAATAAAGGCAAGAGGAGGTGTTGATGTAACAGGTTGAGGCTAAATGAAGTGTGAAATGCACTGGCAGAATGAAGGACAGCTGCCAGCTTCTTAACCTTCTCTGCTCTAAAGAGAATAATCTCAGCTTCTCGAGTCTCTCAACGTAACTGAAGCCCCTCATCCCTGGTACCATTCTGGTAAATCTTCTCTCCATCCTCTCCAAGGCCTTTACTTCCTTCCGAAAGTTGTAGTGCCCAGAATTGGCCAAAATACTCTAGTTGGGGCCTAACCAGTGTTTTATAAAGGTTTAGCATAACTTCCTTGCTTTTGTACTCTAAGCCTCTATATAAAGCCAAGGATCCGTACGCCTTTTTAACAGCCTTCTCAACTTGTCCTGCCACCTTCAAGGACTTATGTACATACACCCCCAGGTCTTTCTATTCCTGCAGCCCCTTTAAAATTGTGCCATTAGTTTATATTGCCTCTCCACTTTCTTCCTACCAATTTGAACCAGTTTTACAGACACGGGCCCCAACATTCCTGCGGATGGAGACGGCAGAAAGCCCATTCCCACTGTGGGGGCTCTGGTATTCCAGCTAACGGTTCAGGGTAAGTGCCGTTGTTGTGTTTTTTAATTCATTCTTGGGATGTGGGCATTGCTGGCAAGGCCAGTGTTTATTGGCCAGCCCTAGTTTGGGAAAGATTCTCCAGCTTGAGGCAAGGGCAGACAGGGGTTCCAGTCCTCCAGACTTGTGCCAGCAGAGTGAATTCCCAGGAATTTCGGGGCAACACTGGGGGGAAAATTGGTGATCGCCAGCAAAGCAGTCGGTGTCACCAACAACTGCCGTCAATGGCCGCCTGAAATGGCCACAGCGCTAACCGACCTAAATTGGTGTGGGAGGCATGGAGGTAGGTGGCGCAGCGCTAACCTCAGGCGCAATGTCATCCTGGTGGTGTTGCACGAGGGATCCGGAACCAATTTGTAGTCTTGGTGAGGCTTTGCTGCTTCCCCTAGCGTCTGTGTGCGAGGCTGTGAAGCTCACAATGCATTGTGGGCAGTGAGGAGCTGTCAAATATAAAGGGGCCATGCACATTGAAGCAAGGGAAAATAAAATGCATTGATTCAATTCATTTTTCAGCCCTTTCTGTCTTTTTACAAATATTCAATATTTAAAAGAAGTTCCAAATGTGATTATTCAGCTCTTAAAGCTGCATTACCTTCCTAAACTGAACAAATGGAAAAACTGCCTCAGCACTAACACAAATGGCTCAGCAAGCCAGAGAAGGGGCACTGAGGGTCTCACCGCAGCACTCCAGCTTTGTCCAGGGGGTCAACGCTGCAAGACTGGCCCTCTATCCACAGGGGCCAAGAGGCCAACCAGAAAGAACAATGTGAGAGTATATTACCAAGACCATCACTGCCAGCAGTGTCGCCCCCAGCACCTGGCTCCAGCGCCCAAAGAAGCATCAGGACCTCAGACGAGTGGTCAAGGTCAGTGAATGCATCTTCACAAGCCGTCATCTATCAACTGCACCACCAGCCTTACCCACTGCTCAATGCAGGGCCCCCAATCACTCACCTACCAACAATCTGCACCAATGACGAGGCACATCTACCATTCCTAGCCTCACCTCACCCCCTTGGAGGAGGCGGTGCAGGCCATTCTTGGCAGGGGCATGGCTGAGCCCTTGGCCAGCGGCAGGGCTGAAAGGATACAAGATGAGGGTATCCTCGTACGTTATCCTCCTTCTGACAAGCACCTCTAGGTTTCCCGCCATCCCGTTAGCACAACTCCACCCTTGTGTCTTCCTCATTTCACACACCCAAGAAATGCAGCCCGCCCAGTCAGTGGGTCAACAAGAAGAGGTAGCCTGCCCAGCCAGTGGGACTGCAGGCAGATGATTCCATCCCGGATATCCCGGCCACAAAGGGGCCATCTGGGATGCATCCTTCCATCTGATTCCTCCTCTTCGGCTTCCTCCTCTTCTGCGTCTTCCTCTTCCCTCTGCAAGCGGATGCTGTAAATGTGAAATGGCAGCATAAGATGCTGCAAATACTCAGTTGGTCAGGCAGCATCTCGACCTGAGACGTGAACTCCACGGATGTTGCGTGACGTGCTGAGTATTCGCAGCATGTTATGTCTTCTCAAAGACGTTCACTTACCATCCAAGCCCTTGCAAGCATCCAGGAGCACTCCCAAAACACTTGAAAAACTTTTCACATATATTGCAGCAAGTCACCACTTCAATAAAATCAAAAAAACCATGGCCAAACCCTTCCATTCAAACTTACCCGATTGATGTGTGTGTCCCTTTAACAGCTGCAGATATCGCCCCGGTCAGCATCTGTCAGCCTGCTTGCATGTCAGGTTAACCTGGCGTGCTTAGGACCCAGCGCTGAATTGAGCGCTAGGGTGAAAGTTCGCGTAGGTGACCGGCAGCGCAAAGGGGCCCACGAATATGGCGGTCACCGCGGGGACCCCCTCCAGCTGGCGCAAGAGCGGAGGGCGCCATTTTTTCGACAATCACTGGTGCTAACAGGTAGCGGTAAGTATATGAATTTCTCGCCCTCTGAGTTTTATGGAGCTGTAATCAGAAATAAAGAATAAAAAAGTTACTGGATGTGCTGGAATAAGAACCATTATTAAACCCTAGTCAAATAAGCAAAAGTGGAAAAGTAAAGAATTCCATCAATTTAGGTGCTAGAAGGAAATCCATCTCAAACTGGGATGTTGTGAGAATACTGGGGAGAAGAGGGACAACAAGGCAAGCAACATTGAACAGTTCCATTTTTTAAATTTCATTGGAAATTGCATTTGCTTTAGTTCTGTGGGGTTGACATTACTGCAATATTATTGCTTATACTTTGCACTTGGGCTGAAAACTTGCAAATCCCTAGCCAAGTGGGCCAGTTTAAGGTTTAAGGGATTCTTAAATATTGCCGTTTGTTTTCCTCCTTTCTTTACTTTCTCCCCCTCCCTAAAGATGCTAACTCATATTGGAGTGGTGTTTCATTGGTGCCAGCTGTTCACCAGTGCCTTGCACATGCAATTATTCATATGTGAGCCTAGTCAGTGAGTGTGGGCAGACTATTCCACTGTAGGAGCCTTTCTCACCCAAATGCCTGCAATTTTCAGCAGGGATCACTGGCTGGGGATCATGAGTGGGAACCTTGCTGACTTTCCCCTTCCCTAGCCCTAGGGCATTGAGCCAATTGTGGCACCCCTACTGACATCCCTACTGAGATCACCTAACTCAGCATGGACTGGGAATCAAAGCTGGGACTTACTGCTCAGTATTGCCTTTAGCAGCTGAACCACAACAGCAAGGGTAGGGTGATACCAGTACGGTTATTATGTGATCAGTGTTTGTTTTTACTTGTGAATGAATTCCTACCACAGGCGATATACAGTTCAGTGCTGGAGTGGAATGATTAACAGATCAGTAGGAAGGTTGTAACCACATTGGATCTGAAGTGACAGTTGTACAATAAAGTGACTGATTTTCAGCCCTGCAGTATGGGCATCATTTTTCTTTTTGTTGACCTACTGAATCAAATCATAATGTCAATCCGTCTCAGAGACAACATACTTAAAGCATTTATCCAGAAACAAATAAAAAAGAAGGGCGAGATAAGATCAATAAGACCCATTAATGCTCACACTGCCTGTTAGCTGGTGCAATCTTGGGCATCCTTTCTAATCACTAGTAATGCTGTCTCCTTAGAGAGTCAAAATTCCAGAGAAAAAAAAAATGCTGGCCAACTTCAAGAAAGAAATGTCTTGATAAAAAGTGCTTCGCCCCTTACACTGCTTAAATTCCAGTCTTGATAAAGATGCAGCTGCCGCCATCTGAGATTCTGCGGGGGGACGGTGGATGGGGGTGGGTGGGGGGTGGTGGAAGACCTGGAGTGCTAGCAGCCCAGGCTAGTTTCCTAGAGCCCGGAGGAGCACTCAGTATTGTCCTAAAATGACAGTTAGGATCCTATGTGCGTCGTAGGACCCCAATTTGCATTTTAAATGGCAGACCACCTGATTCAGGTGGGGGCTCCGGCTGCCCAGCAGTAGGTACCAGGGACGATTACGGCCCCCACAGCCAAGGCGGGAATGGGGTGGTAAGTCAATCCCCACCATTTTCGGGATGCTACCTCCCTGTTTCCACTGGATGTGAGGCCTCAAAATTTACCCCTTAGACATTACAACAGGGAAAACAAACAATTTGGCCCAACCAGTCCATGTCAGCATTTACCCTCCACATGAATAAATGGTCCTAACACATTGACCCAACCTGTACCCCTTCATGCCCCTTTCCTCCATCGACCTATCCAATCTAATCTTGAAAATTGACATCGTTTCTATCACAACCACTAACCCTGGAAGTGAATTCCACAGCTTCACAACTCTCTGTTTAAAGAAGTTTCTCTTGCTCACTGTTCTAAATCTCTTACATTTAATCTCTTACATTTAATCTTGTATCTATGGCCCCTTGTTCTAGATTTCTCAACAACTGGAGGCAGTCTGCTTCTATCTACCTTTTCCCAACCTTTCAGAATTTTAAACACTTCTATCAAATAAGAACCAATTTTTCAAGTCTTTTTTCGTATTTGTATTTCCTCATACCAGGCAGCATCCCAGTGAATCTGCATTACACCTTCTCTAAAGCCTCAAATTCCTTCCCATAGTGTGAAGCCCAATAATGCACACAGTACTCTAACTGACGTCTTATTAAGCTTTTATATCGGCTCATCATTTCCTCTTGGCTTTCATATTCTATACCTCTTACGATAAAAACTATATTTCAATTAACTTTTTATTAAAGACTTATCAATCTGAGCTGCTGCCTTTAATGTTCTGTGAACCTGTACTCCCAAATCTCTCTACTCTTCCACAGCATGAGCCTACTTCCATTCAGGGTATAATTACAGCTGTTACTTTTTTTAGCAAAATGTATCACCTCACACTTACTGACATTGAATTCCATCTGCCACTTTTTAGCTCACTTTCCTATTTATTAATAACCCTAAGCAGCTTCATTTGAACGTTACAGCACAGAAATCAACTCAAGAACTTATTTGTCACTCAGACTGAGACCATGCGTTCAGCTGCTTCCCCATTCCCCTTGCCCATTAAGCCAAACTCAACACCCCGCCACCACCCCCCCCAGCCCCCAACCCGTCCCTCCCCATCTCACCCCTGCTCCAGCCCTGATTTTACATCTCTCTCTAGTTTTTCACTAAAACCACTAAGCGCCCAACTTTCTTTGCTGGCCCCCATGCTAGCTGCCATTATAAATGATTACCTCTCCTCAGACACTAGCTCCCTCCCTTTCAAATGTGCCACCATTACCCCCTTTTAAAAAACACACTCTCTAACGTCTCTGTTTTTGCAAACTACTGCCCCATCACCAACCTCCCTTTCCTCTCCAAAGTCCTTGTAAGTGTTGTCTTCTGCTAAATCTGTGCCTATTTGTCCCACAACTCCATGTTTGAAGCTACCCAATCAGGTTTCTGCTCCTGCAACAGCACTAACCAAAGTCACAAATTACATCCTCTGTGACTTTGACCATGGTGCACTATCCCTCCTCATCCTTCTCAACCTCTCTGCAGCCTTTCACAGTTGATCACACCATCCTCCTCTAACATTTCTCAATTGTAGCTCTGTGAGACTGTCCTTGCTTGTTTCCACTCTTAGCTATCTGATTGTAGCCAGAACATCTCCAGCAATGGATTCTCTTCCTGCCCCCAAACCATTACCTCTGGAGTTCACCAATGAGTTATCCTTAGCTCTCCTCTTCCTCACCTACATGCTTCCCATTAACGACATCATCTGAAGACATGGGGTCAGGTTCCACATGTATGCTGACGACATCCAGCTCTACCTTTCCACCACCTCTCTCGGCCTCTCCATTGCCTATGTGGCTTGTCTGACATGCAGTCTTGGATCAGCCATTTCTTCCAGTTAAATGTTGGAAATGCCAAAGCCATTGTCTTCAGTCCCTGTCACTAATTCCGTATCCTTGCCACTAATTCCACCCTTCCTAACCACCGTCTAAGGTTGAACCAGCCCGTTCACAATCTTGGCGTCCTAATCAACCTTGAGATCAGCTCCCGATCCCATACTTTCTCCATCACAAAGACCAGCTACTTCCTCCCCTGTAATATTGCCCGCCTCTGCCCCTGCCTCAGCCCATCTGCTGCTGAAACCTCTATCTGTGCATCTGTCACCTCCAGACTCAGCTATTCCGATGCTCTCCTGGCTAGGCTCCTATCCTCCATGCTCTGTAAACTTCAGTTCATCCAAAACTCTGCTGCCTGTTTCCCCAATCACCACATTCCTGGCTGACCTACATTGGCTCACACTACCCCAACGACTCCAATATAAAATTCTCATTCTCATGATTAAATCCTTTCATGGCCTTGCCTCTCGCAATTTCTGTAACTTTCATCTCCAGCCCTATAACCACCCCCCACTTTGTACCCTTTCCGACTCCTGTTTAAATATTTCCCATTGCTAATCTACAGTTGTATTTATCTATTTTTTCTTCCATTTCATCTTAGCCAGCACTTCACACAAAGAGTGATCAACACATAGAATGAACTTCCAGGTCAGATAGTGGAGGAAAAAAACCCGGAAACATTTAGAAACAGTTTTAATGCTGTGATGGGGAACTGTCAGTTCATTCTGAACGGATGAGCTAAAGTAGCTGGTCTGGCTTTTCTCATCTGTATCTAGCTGCTGATCTAATTGTTGCTGAAGGTCAGCAGCTCTCCAATCTATGTATTAAAACGTGTGATGTGTCTTTGATTGTTGCTACCCTGCCCTCCAGGAAATACACTTCCGTTACTGAAACTATTGCAGTCTGCTCTCATGTGTGGTTAGTGCATAGGGAAGCAATTAAAAAGAAAAAGCAGTGGGTTTTCTCACCTACAGTTGACACTTGAGTTGATGAAGAAGTAATGAAATTCACCCAAGCAAAGCAAACAGCTTTAAAAATGTTGGACAATCCTAACACTTCAGAACCTGTGACTCTGGGTGGGGATGAACAGTGAACCACTTGGTTCTCTTGAATTGTTTTTGTTAAACCATCGCCACAGTTTGTGCTCTGATAACAGCACTGCTAAAAATTTGGAGTCTGCAGTTCAATAAAGATCCATCATTACAGAGAGTAAAGAGCTTCTCTAGTGATGACTGTAGTAATTGCAAATAGTGTAAGATTTAGATTTTTAAATAATTTTTGCATGAATTTAACATTATTTTTTCACAAGTATTCTCACAATATAAGTGTCCTGATGTCTCAGTTGGTAAAGGCACTGCCCTGGGTGGGACTGAGTCAAACAGACCAGGAAGGCTCAGGTTTGATCCCTGGTTTGTTGGCCTCAGTGATCTTTGGCTTGGTGTTATGGAACATCCCCCAGCATATGTCAATAATAAAAACGCCAATAACTTGCATTTATCTCGCTCCTTTAACGTAAAAAACATATCACGATGCTTCACAGACAGAAATAGATAAGGCAACATAGGCCAAGCTATGAAGGGAGAAATTCAATTAAGCCTGAAAACAGGCGTGCCACCGGGGTGGCGGGGGGTGGTGGGGTGTGCAGGGGCAACGGCCGCCTACAATAAGAGCGCAGGCAGCACCAGTATTTTGGTAATGCCTGCTGATTGAAATGAGCACAGCGCAGAACCTCCCATGCAATGCGCTTTTTTCGTTGGTAAGATCAGCAGGAGGCCGAAGGTTGGGTCTAAAGGATTCTCAGGAAATTGCGATTTATTAAAGTGAGCTGCTATGTTTCCGGTTATGTTTCTCGGTTGACAGAGAGGGTATGCAAGATAAATCAAAGCGTAAAAATACACTAATCTGTTATATTTTAAAGAATGCAACCAATATTTCTGATTCTACTCCCTAGAATCCAAATCAAAGCAACCTATTCTTTTAATACACATACATAGTGAATAGGCTTTGTTGTTACAGAGGCTTTTCACTGGAAGGCTTTTTAGGAGTATATCTCTCTAGAAAGTACCCGGATAAGCATTTTGAAAGGGCAATGGTGTATTGGAATTGGGAGATTTGTTTGCAATACTGGATGTCAGAGCTGGCATAGATGATCCATGATTCCTCCCTGAATAGACCAAGAGATGTGAAATATTCACTGGATACCCTGAACACCTGAATGTCGATACGAGTAAATGCAGATGTAGAAATTCCTATGGAAACAGGAAAATGTTGTTAGGCCTCCTTTCATTGAAAAAGTAATAAGCACGCACCTGTTACTTCAGAGGAACAGGATGCATATTCAATACGGAGGTTTGGAACAATAACAGTAAACATTTACAAAGCCCAAATATAATTTCATTTCCAGTTTACTGACACAACTGCAAGCGACAGTAATGGATCAGGCCTTTAGAGGCAGTACAAGTCCCCCAGATTGTTTGTAACAGTACAACCCCAAAGGGTTGTCCTATGAGGAGAGATTGAGTAGAATGGGCCTATACTCTCTGGAGTTTAGAAAAATGAGAAGTGATCTCATTGAAACATATAAGATACTGAAGGGGATTGACAGGGTAGATGCTGAGAGGTTGTTTCCTCTGGCTGGAGTGTTTAGAACTAGGGGGCATAGTCTCAGGATAAGGGGTAGGCCATTTAAGACTGAGATTAGGAGGAATTTCTTCACTCAGAGGGTTGTGAATCTTTGGAATTCTCTATCCCAAAGGGCTGTGGTTGCTGAGTCATTGAGTATATTCAAGGCTGAGATAGGTAGATTTTTGGACTCTAGGGGAACCAAGGGATATGGGGATCGGGCGGGAAAGTGGAGTTGAAGTCGATGATCAACCATGATCTTATTGAATGGTGGAGCAGGCTCGAAGGGCCGTATGGCCTACTTCTGCTCCTATTTCTTATGTTCTTATGTAATCATATGCTGCTCTGTACACATTACATGCCAGAACTCACTGACCTGTTCTGGTTGAGTGCTGGCATATAATGTGCATAGAACAGGCATTCAATCTGCTGATGTGTTTCTGCAGCAATCATCATGAGCCATCTCACTGGACTGGACATACTCTGGCGAGTTACTGAAGACTTTGGTGGCGATCTAAAATCTCCGCCGCTTTCACCCGGGTCTATGTGCTGGCAACGGCTGCACACACGGGCATGCTTTGGAGAAGGTGGTAAGAGGAGCGGCGACACCCAAAATCGCTGCGTATGCGTCAATTCAGCGTTGCACGCCGATTGACGTCACGCTCCTGGTCATTAAAATATTTGCAGCGAGCGCAGGCAATGGCAGCGCTGCCGATCTGCCTAATATGGCGGCCGCCGCGTTCCCCGCCGGAAGTGGGCGGAAGCGAGGCGGCCGCCATTTGGCCGGTGCTAAAGGTTCCAATTTCTAGGCCTAGGACTGAAAGCTTGGTCAAGAAGCTACAGTTTGAGAAGGCTTTTCACGGTGGAAAGGGAAGAAATGGCGATCCAGAGAAAAGGGCTGAAGTGTCTGAGGTTCTATCACCAATTGTGTTGCAAAAGGTGGGTGGGTTGCACAAAAGGCCAGAGTCAGAGGACTAGAGTGTGCAGGAGGATAAAGCTGGAGGAGATTACAAAGATAGGGTGGGACCAAACCACAGAAGGATTTATAAACAAGGACAAGGATTTTAAATGGAATCCTTTGGGGGACTGAGAACCAATGTAGCTCTGTGAGGACAGGGGTAATGCACGCAGTGCAGGGCAGGGCAGCATATATACAGTTGGTTGAATATTGGCTAAATTGGAGTTTATGGAGCGTGGAGTAGGGAGGATGGGAGGCCAGCATGGAGCACACTAGTGTAATAGAGTCCGGAGGTGGCAACAGTCTGGATAAAGATTTTGGCAGTGAAGGAGCTAAGATAGAGGTGGAGCAAGACAACGTTGAGGAAGTAGAAATAAGCTATCCTGATGCTGAATAAATAAGTTCAGGGGTCAGCAGCATGGCAAGGTTTTGCATGGTCTGGTTAAGCCTGAGAAAATGGCCGTGGTGGGGGTGAGAGGGTGGCATGAGAGTGAAGTTGATGGTGGGGGTGAAAATAGTGGCTTTGGTCTTCCTGATGCTCAGCTGGAGGAAATTGCAACTCATCTACATCAAAATGTTTAAGTGGCCCAGGTTCAACAAGGGAGCACAGCCATTTTAAACTTGACTTACTTTAGGCAGAGGGTGATGAATGGACTGTCAAGGGGGACAGTAGGAGCTCATTGTATCAGCAAATTTAGGAAAGAATTAGATAAGTACCTGGAGTAAAATTTGATAGATAGATATGACAGGCATTGTGGGATGTAACGACGGCCTGTTTTACGCTCCCGCCGAAGTTCAAAGTGTCGTCCAACATTTCTTAAGCACTGGGACTGGCCAAATGGAACACAATGGTCTTTTCTGGTCCTCTTCATTCCCATGTTCCTATGATGTTGGACAATCAGTCGGACAGTGCGGTGGTGATGATGGGATCAAGAAAAGTAATCCAGCGATGTGACACTCCCAGTGGAGAATGGTGCATGTAGACATTGCAATTCAGGAAACTGAAATGAATCTCAATGGATGGAAAATCACCGACTGTGCATCTACAATTTTTCAAGATATGCTCCCTGCCGATCAGGAATCTTCCCTAACACCTTCCGGGAAGAGGCGATAAAGGTGTTTTCACAATAATGGAATAATATTCAATTTCGGTAAAAGCAAACGTTTTTTACACTTGGGAGTCTGAAACAGTACATGGGAGATCATTTCCGAAGTTGTCACAGCCCATGACACTTCAAGTATGACACAATTGTTTCTAAATTACGAAATGGATAATTCAAGCAATCAATGTTTCAAGAAATGTTTCTGCATACTTTGTTGACGCACTAAAAATGTTATCTTACAAAGAGGTATTTTGGTATCACATACTAAATCTATCAGAAGTAAACAAACAACGTCACTGAGGTTTTCCTGTGCCATATGAGATTAATGTTCAGTGTCACACATTCCGACCAAGAAAGAAGTTCAAAAATCAGCAACTTCACCTTTATATCTGACATCTTTCAGCAATTCCCCCTCAGGTTACACAACCCAACCAGTTGTGAAATGATCTCAGTTTTATTGGTTAGCTACATAGTGGACACCCACTGGAGTGAGGTGGACAGGACAACTCATAGATCATGAACTTCCAAGTCAGTTGCAGTAAATCTCTATTTGTTACTCATTGCATTTCCAATGTGTTAATAATGAATTTTTGTGAGGTTTTCATTCACTTCTTAATTTGCAAAAGTTTTTGCCCCCTCTTCCTCAACTCTTTCAAGTGATATCACTCAGTATATTTGTTGAAATAGAAAAGAATTATCAGGATTCCATATTAATTTCAGCCCCAATTCATGTCATAAACAAGAAGATCACTCCAATATAACTCAATATTAAACACACACTATCCTTTTCTTCCACCTTCTTATCCAGCAGGCACCTTATGCTTTAATACAAGGTGAGAAATGTTTACAAATGAATGAGGTCAAGTCTTTGTCTTTCTCAAGAAATTGAAAATTAAAATAAATGAAGGAATAAACTATGGCCTCCCAGTGTTGAACATTTACCAGTTCATTTTTATTATTTGTTCTCAAGATAAGGGTGATGCTGGCAAAGCTGTCTTTTTATCGCCTATCCCTAGTTGCCTTTCTCATTAATGGCTAAAATTTCAACATTCACAAATGTACGACTCATCCAAAATGTTGCAGCTCATGTCCTCACCTGCACCCATGGCCTGTGCCCCCATCACACCATCTGACATGGGATCTTTTACATCCCTCTGGGCAGGCAGATGTCTTAAAGTCTCATATCATAAGAACATAAGAAATAGGAGCAGGAGTCGGCCATTCGGCCCTTCGAGCCTGCTCCGCCAATCAATGAGATCATGGCTGATCTTCTGCCTCAACTCCATTCACCGGCCCTATCGCCATTTCCCTTGATGCCCTTACTAGTCAGAAATTTATCGACTTCTGTTTTGAATATACCCAATGACTGAGCCTCCACAGCCCTCTGGGGTAGAGAATTCCAAAGATTCACCACCCTCTGTGAGAAGAAATTTCTTCTCATCTCAGTCCTGAATGACCTACCCTTTAGCCTGAGGCTGTGGCCCCTGGTTCGAGACTCCCCAGCCAAGGGAAACATTCTCCCAGCATCCACCCTATCAAGCCCTGTAATAATTTTGTATGCTTCAATGAGACCCCCTCTCATTCTTCTGAATTCAAGAGAATACAGGCCTAGTTTACTCAATCTCTTCTCATATGACAGTCCCGCCTTCCCAGGAATCAATCTCGTGAACCTTCGTTGCAGTCCCTCTATGGCAAGTATATCCTTCCTTAGGTAAGGAGACCAAAATTGTACACAGTACTCCAGGTGTGGTCGCATCAAGGCCCTTATAATTGGAGTAAGACTTCTTTACTCCTGTACTCAAATCCTCTTGTAATGAAGGCCAGCATACCATTTGCCTTCTAATGGCTTGCTGTACCTGCACATTCACTTTCAGTGACTCATGTACAAGGACATCCAGGTCCCTATGAGCATCTGCATTCCCCAATCTTTCACCATTTAGGAAATACTCTGCCTTTCTGTTTTTTCTACCAAAGTGGATAACTTCACATTTATCCACATTATATTCCATCTGCCATGTTCTCGCCCACTCACTGAGCCTGTCGAGATCCCCTTGAAGCCTCTTCACATCCTCTTCACAACTGACACTACCACCTAGCTTTGTATCATCAGCAAATTTAGAAATGTTACATTTAGTCCTCTCATCCAAATCATTGATATAGATATCAAAGATGGTATATCTGACAATTCCAGCACTTGCTTCCGTAACCCTTAATACCATTGCCTAATAAAAATGCATCAATCTCAGTTTGGAAATTTTCAATTGACCTTGCCTCAACCGCTTTTGGGGAGAGAGTTGCAGATTTCTACTACCCTTTGTGTGAAGAAGTGCTTCCTGACATCACCCCTGAATGACCTAGCTCTAATTTTAAGGTTATGCCCCCTTATTCTGGGCTCTCCCACCAGTGGAAATAGTTTCTCTCTATCTAAACTATCAACTCCTTTAATCACCTTAAACACCTCAATTAGATTGCCCCTCAAACTTCTATACTCGAGTAAGTACAATCCTAATCTATACAACCTGTCCTCATAATTTAACCCTTTTAGCCCCGGTATCATTCTGGTGAATCTGTGGTGCACCCCTCCAAGGCCAATATAATCCTTCCTGAGGTGCGGTGGCCAGAACTGAATGCAGTACTCCAGGTAATGCAGTAATCCCACCACGGCAGCTGGGGAATTTAAATTCAGTTAATTAAATAAATCTGAAATAAAAAGCTAGTATCAGTAATGGTAACCATGAAACTATCAGATTGTTGTAAAAACCCATCTAGTTAACTAATGTACTTTGGGGAAGGAAATCTGCCGTCCTTACCCGGTCTGGCCGATATGTGACTCCAAACCCACAGCAATGTGGTTAACTGCCCTCTGAAGCAAGTCACTCAGTTGTAACAAACTGCTACGAAACACAATAATAAGAATAAAACCGGACGGATAACCTGGCATTGACCTCGGCACCGGCTACGGACACGGCAACGGCACACCAAGCCCAGTCAACCCTGCAAAGTCCTCCTCACCAACATCTGGGGACTTGTGCCAAAATTGGGAGAGCTGTCCCACAGACTAGTCAAGGAACAGCCTGACATAGTCATACTCACAGAATCATACCTTTCAGCCAATGTCCCAAACTCCTCCATTACCATCCCTGGGTATGTCCTGTCCCACCGGCAGGACAGACCCACCAGGGGTGGCGGCACAGTGGTATACAGTCGGGAAGGAGTGGCCCTGGGAGTCCTCAACATTGACTCCGGACCCCATGAAGTCTCATGGCTTCAGGTCAAGCATGGGCAAGGAAACCTCCTGCTAATTACCACCTACCACCCACCCTCAGCTGATGAATCAGTACTCCTCCATGATGAACACCACTTGGAAAAAGCACTGAGAGTAGCAAGGGGACAGAATGTACTCTGGGTGGGGGACTTCAATGTCCATCACCAAGAGTGGCTCGGTAGCACCACTATTGACCGAGCTGGCCGAGACTTGAAGGACATAGCTGCCAGTCTGGGCCTGCGACAGGTGGTGAGAGAACCAACACGAGGGAAAAACCTACTTGACCTCGTCCTCACCAATCTATCTGTCGCAGATGCATCTGTCCATGACAGTATTGGTAGCAGTGACTACCGCACAGTCATTGAGGACACAAAGTCCTGTTTTCACACTGAGGACACATTCCATCGTGTTGTGTGGCACTATCACCGTGCTAAATGGGATAGATTCAGAACAGATCTAGCAGCTCAAAACTGGGCATACATGAGGCACTGTGGGCCATCAGCAGCAGCAGAATTGTATTCCACCACAATCTGTAACCTCATGGCCCGGCATATCCCTCACTCTACCATTACCATCAAGCCAGGGGACCAACCCTGGTTGAATAAGGAGTGTAGAAGAGCATGCCAGGAGCAGCACCAGGCGTACCTAAAAATGAGGTACCAACCTGGGGAAGCTGCAACACAGGACTACATGCATGCTAAAAAATGGAAGCAGCATGCTATAGACAGGGCTAAGCGTTCCCACAATCAACGGATCAGATCAAAACTCTGCAGTCCTGCCACATCCAGTCGTGAATGGTGGTGGACCATTAAACAACTAACAGGAGGAGGAGGCTCCATGAATATCCCCATCCTCAATGATGGTGGAGCCCAGCACGTGAGTGCAAAAGACAAGGCTGACGTGTTTGCAAGCATCTTCAGCCAGAAGTGCCGAGTGGATGATCCATATCAGCCTCCTCCTGAGGTCCCCACCATCACAGAAGCCAGTCTTCTGCTAATTCAATTTACTCCACGTGATATCAAGAAATGGCTGAACGTACTGGATACAGCAAAGGCTATGGGCCCCGACAACATCCCACCTGTCGTGCTGAAGACTTATGCTCCAGAAGTAGCCGCGCCTCTAGCCAAGCTGTTCCAGTACAGCTGCAACACTGGCACCTACCCGACAATGTGGAAAACTGCCCAGGTATGTCCTGTCCACAAAAAACAGGACAAATCCAATCTGGCCAAATACCGCCCCATCAGTCTACTCTCAATCATCAGCAAAGTGATGGAAGGTTTCATCGACAGTGCTATCAAGTGGCACTTACTCACCAATAACCTGCTCACTGATGCCCAGTTTGGGTTCCGCCAAGACCACCCGGCTCCCGACCTCATTACAGCCTTGATCCAAACATGGACAAAGGAGGTGAATTTCAGAGGTGAGGTGAGAGTGACTGCCCTTGACATCAAGGCAGCATTTGACCGAGTGTGGCATCAAGGAGCCCCAGTAAAACTGAAGTCAAAGGGAATCGGGGGGAAAGCTCCCCACTGGCTGGAGTCATACCTAGCATAAAGGAAGATGGTTATGGTGGTTGGAGGTCAATCATCACAGCCCCAGGACATCGCTGCAGGAGTTCCTCAGGGCAGTGTCCTAGGCCCAACCATCTTCAGCTGCTTCATCAATGACCTTCCCTCCAACAGAAGGTCAAAAATGTGGATGTTCGCTGATGACTGCATAGTGTTCAGTGCCATTCACAACTCCTCAGATAATGAAGCAGTCCATGCCCGCATGCAACAAGACCTGGACGGCGTTCAGGGTTGGTCTGATAAGTGGCAGGTAACATTCGCGCCACACAAGTGCCAGGCAATGACTATCTCCAACAAGCGAGAGTCTAACCACCGCCCCTTGACATTCAATGGCATTACCATTCCCAAATCCCCCACCATCAACATCCTGGGGGTCACCATTGAGCAGAAACTTAACTGGACCAGCCACATAAATACTGTGGCAACAAGAGCAGGTCAGAGGCTGGGTATTCTGCGGCGAGTGTCTCACCTCCTGTCTCCCCAAAGTCTTTCCACCATCTACAAGGCACAAGTAAGGAGTGTGATGGAATACTCTCCACTTGCCTGGATGAGTGCAGCTCCAACAACACTCAAGAAGCTCAACACCTTCCAGGACAAAGCAGCCCGCTTGATTGGCACCCCATCTACCACCTTAAACATTTACTCCCTCCACCACCGGCGTACCGTGGCTGCAGTGTGTACCATCTACAAGATACACTGCAGCAACACGCCAAGGCTACTTCGGCAGCACCTCCCAAACCCGCGACCTCTTCCACCTAGAAGGACAAGGGCAGCAGACGCATGGGAACACCACCACCTCCAAGTTCCCTTCCAAGTCACACACCATCCAGACTTAGAAGTATATCGCCGATCGTTCATCGTCACTGGGACAAAATCCTGGAACTCCCTACCTAACAGCACTGTGGGAGTACCTTCACCACACGGACTGCAGCGGTTCAAGAAAGCGCCTCACCACCACCTTCTCAAGGGCAATTAGGAATGGGCAATTGCCAGCAAGGCCCACATCCCATAAACAAATTTAAAAAAAAGGTGGATTCTAACTAGAGCCCTGTACAGTTTTAACATAACTTCCACCCTCTTGTATTCCAGCCCTCTTGAGATAAAGTCCAACATTCACATATTTTGTCCAACTCATTCTATAATTTCTGGGCTTCCTCCTTCGATCCCACAGCGCTACTTGAGTACTTCACTGAAGTACCAGTCTAAATTATGTGCTCAAGTCCATAGTGGGTTATGCTATATATTTTTGCTTACATAAACAACAGTGACTGCGGTTGAAAAATAAAATTGTTTGAAAGCATTTGGAGACATTTCAGTGTGATAAAGAGCTGTACAAGTTCTTTACCCTACAGACACCGTATAAAACACAGGGCAGGGTAGGATGGAGAGGTACTGATGTGTGGTACTCGGGGGTGCTGGGATGCCGATGTGATCCTGCCATCAACCGGCTTTTACATTGTAAATACCGCGCATGCGCAGAAATGTAAAGGGACTGCACAATAAAAGAGACAGGCCATGCAGAACATAGCGCAGCTTACTGGGAACATTGCCTGCCACTCCATTAAGTTCTCAATCTCAGCTGTGCTAATGCGGGGATATATTGAGCAGAAGTCATGGACTTTAGCAGAGGGAGGAGTGAAAAATGCAGTCATTTACAAATCATTGTACAATCCCTAGTGTCCAACACAGAGCAGCACAGCAGAAGCCTAGGAGCTGATTAACCTCTCAGAGGTCCACGGTTATTGTGTAACTCTCAGAGACTGAGGGAAATGCGGGTAAGCACATTTTATACCTTCCAAAAAGTGTAGCACTTGACTTCAACATCATGTGCTATACTTGGCACATTTCCACCCTATTTTCGTAATATAAAAACAGTAGTGGTGATGTAATAACACACCAGCTCTTGTCGCTTTCCTGTATTTATTTTCTATCACCTGTCTATTGACAGTAGCAGTGAACTACACAGCTATAGAACAATATAACATGGGCAATAAGGGTTAATCATTAGGACTGGGTAAGGATACTCGCAAGCAGATTGTGTTCCTTTAACATCTTGGTGATCAGAGGACTTTATGAACATATAAGGTAAATAATGAGAAGCAGCTGCAAGTGAGGATGACGCTAGAAGAGAGGCAAAGTCTAATCTGGGAGTACTGCACATTTTTTAATTAAAAAATGGTAGACTCCTAATGCAAAAAAACCCACCTATTTGTAAACTGAAAGGTTAGCTCGTTTTCATCTTTTGATAATGCAACTACTTGGATTTTTATAGCACCTTTGATGTAAGGGACATCCCAAAGTGCTTCACAGGTGGGCATGAAGACACAGATTAGGAAGAGGAACTGAAAGCTTGGTCAAAGAGATGGGTTTGGAGGTGGTTTTTAAAGGAGGAAAGGTGGAGAGGTTCAGGGAGGGAATCCCAGAATTTGTGACCCAGGCGGCTCAAGGCTATCCCACCAAATCTGGGGTGCACGATGTTGTAGTTCCAGATTTCCACTATCCTTTATGTGAAAATGTGCTTCCTGATTTCACTCTTAAATGGCCTAACTCTAATTGTAAGATTAGTTGAATCTGAAGGTGAGAGAGGCATGTACAGGGGTTCAGCAATATGTCCGGAAGCGTTGATAAGTGCTTTGATATGAAGAAGACTACACTTCCACATAAAGGAACAGTATGCAAATTTTCAAATGTTGTGCTGCCAGCACAGAGCTTCACACACTGGGAATGCATATCAGGAATTTGAGCAGACACCCGATTTGCGATCCCACAATTTTCCATCCACTAAAATTATTAGACGGAAAGTGATAGCCATGATATTCGGGCACATGCCTAAATTCCCAATTTTTCCTCCTGGTATGTGAAGCACTCCCTCCTGTGGTGTGAGCACCAAAGATGAAAATCCGTTCTATTATTCTAATTGAACTTGCTCTTCATTTTAAATGTTATGCTAATGTAAAAAGATCTAGAACTTATTAAAAAGACATATAAACACATTAAAATTAAGCAATTTTGAAAGAGGAACAGAAACCTAATTGTATGTTAAAACATAGATATGAATTGCAAACAAGGAAATTTAGCCTATAATTAACAAGAACGTAAAAGTGGATCAGTAAGTGCACAGGGCAGGAGCAATAAAATGTGAAAGATGATAACAGCTGTGTGTTCACCCTATCAGAGGGTAACATGCAACCATACCAATCCCACTAATCATCAGTGGACTGTGACTGCAAGGTGACCTGCAGTCTGTCAGGGACAAGTATGTATTGGATGCACAGCTCACCCTTATGTCAACTGTAAAATTAATTACCCTTCCCTTTATTGGTGAAAGCAATTTATTTTTTACAGCCCAATATATATATTTAACAAATCAATGCCTGTACTTCACGTAGCTACATTAATATAGTCTATAATTCCTTTACTAAACAAACTATGACCTGGATTTCTTAAAGAGGTATTGGGTTAAGGGACAGTCCATAATTGTCACATTTTTCACAGAAGTGGGTTTAATTCCCTTTCTCCTTTCGAAGACATGTTGTTAAAAACAAAATGAAAGTTAATATATATGTACCAAGAAGTGTACCTGAGGCATTAAACTCTCTCCAAACAAGGAAACTTAGCCTATTTAACAAGAATAGAATAGTATAAACGGGGATAATTTTAGATAGCCCCTGAGACATGCCTTGTCTATGCTAAAACATTTTGTTGAACTGTTGCTCTTTGCTTTCTGATTGATCCAACAGCAACCATATTATAAAACTGAAAACAGAAAGTAGCCATGTCAGGTGCCAGCATCTGCTGAGGTCATGTTGTCCTCTGTTAATTGATTTGAGCAAAAAGAATGCGTGTAAACGTGGTGCACTGCCACAAGGCTACGATAGACTATTTAGTGCCACTGGGAGGATTGCTCCATGTCCATCCTGAATGCACATATCGGCTGCCATTCGACAGCTCCCCTGTCCTCACAACTCCTGTCACGCCCTCCTCCTTTTCCTGTTCTCTTTCCTACTTCCCTACCAATTTAAATCCCTTCTCAACAGACGCACTATTTTCCTCTACCCCAAGTTTGGACCATAACCCCCATAGCACTCACTGTTGGTTCTCCCAGATCAGTAACACAAATTTCCTCATTCCCCTTTTCCAACACACATCCTGATCTTGCTTTACAAGGTTACACTCCTCTGACCTCCTCCCTAACCTACTTGAACTTCAAAGGGGAAAATATGCTTAAAACTCGAGAATCTATGAGTATTCCAGCATTCCGACAAAATGCGCTTTGGGAGTTGCAAGCTGACCTATTTCCCACACACTATTTCATCTCGAAAGATGCATCTTGAGATGGCATGGTGCATATCAAGGAACATCTGGTTCATCTAAAGAAACTGTTCCATTCCAAGAAACTGTAAGAAAAGCTGAAGGCTGTTTTCTGAAAAAGGTTTATTATTTCTTTGTAAGATGTTCCCAGTTCTCTTAATCGAGCTGTGTGCTGTTCGATAATTTGTCTAAGTTTTTGCTTTTGCAAATTATTTGACCAATAGATTAGTCTGTACAACAAACTGACATTTGCAGCCAGATGGCTCAAGAAAGAGCAGAGACAGAGAAGGCAAGTTGGGTGGACCAAGAGACAGAGTAAATGTAGGCTGACAGTTTCTATGGCAAGCTCACTCAGTTGTCTCAATACTAGCTGTTTGGCTGACTCAACCCAACTCCCAGTGGATGCAAGCCTACAGCACAAAACTGCCCATGTTTTCACTAATCGGCATTAAACTGGCACTTCTGTGCAGAAAAACCATATTTGGGAAAAGGTATTGGTGAAGGACTGAGGTTGGGGTTAAGACGCAATGTTGGCACCGAGTAGAGGAAGTTGATGCCTTTACTTTAACGGTTACAAATAATAACAATTTAAAAATATCTGGGCTGCTTATAATGTGTCAGTAGGCTATTTATTTTTGCACCAATAGGGTGAGAATCGAAATGTAAACCATGGAACTATAGACATTTACTGTACAGAAGGAGGCCATTCAGCTCTTGTGTTTGTGCCAGCTCTTTGCTGAAGCAATCCAAAATTAATCTCAATGCCCTGCTCTCTTCCCCATTGTCCTGTATATTTTTGAGTTTCAAATATTTATCCAATTTCACCTTAAAAGATGCAATAGTTTCTGCCTTAACCATTCCCTTTGGCAAAGCATTCCATGCTCCAACAACCATGGTAAATAAATTTCTCCTGAACCAACTCCTAACTCTCCTAGTGACAGTTTTAAATTGATGATCCCTTGCTACTGACTCGCTACCAGAGGAAATAGTCTTTCCCTATTCACTCTATCACTTGATATTTTGAAAATCTCTATTAAATCTCCTCTTAGCCTTCTCTGTCCAGTGTAAATAGTCCCAACATTCCAAGTCTCTCCTTATAACTATAGTTTTCCATCCCTGACATAATCCTGGTGATTCTACGCTGTGCATTCTCTATGGCTTTAATGTCCTTCCTATATGGGGCACCCAAAACTGTGGGCCAAACATTGCCTTATACAACTTTATCATTACTTTTTTACTCTTGTATTCATACCCTATTTATAAAACTCAAAGAGGGCTGAATTGAATAAGGCCCGAAAACGGGCACGGGGATCGCAATGCATGATCTGCTCACGCCCATTGAAAGTAGTGCAGGCAACACGCGAAATGCATGCTGCCTGCTCAGTACCATGATTGCAGCGCTGAGCCCAGCGCTAAATGCGCTGCTGGTTGGCTCGGTGCTCAACCGGGTGCCCAATATCGTGTGGAGTCTGCTCTCTATTTAAAGGTTGCCTGCAGAGTGAAAGACTGTCTGCACTTCTTAAAGGGGAGGTGCTTTGTTACAGAAGTACCTCATTGTGACTGGAGCTGGAGCAATGTCTCAACAGGGGAGAGCGCGTGCACCTAGGTTCTCCGATGCAGCACTGGAGGCCATGGTGCAGGGGGTATACAGGAGGAGAAGGTCCTCTACCCACAGGGGGGGCAGGAAGCCTTCCAGACAAACTGTGCGAAGGCAGTGGGAGGAGATTGCAGAAGCCGTCAGTGCCAACAGTCTTGCCCCCAGGACATGGATCCAGAGCTGGAAGAAGTTTAATGACCTCACGCGAGTGGTCAAGGTGAGTGAATGCATTCTCAAATGCCATATCCCACCAACTGCACCACAGCCTCACACACTGCTCAATGCACCATAACCCCAATCACTCACCTACCAACAACCTCTAGCAATCACCACTCATACCTCACAGTCATAGCTTCATCTCACCCTCACACACTTACCACTGTTGCAAGCCTCACACCCACATCTCACACCTTGCACACAATGCCAGCTATTCAGCCATGACAGGCATATCACCCAAACACTCACTGACACACTTCCCTTTCTCTTGCAGGCCAAGGTGGCTTACAACTGGCGCGAGCAGGAACAAACAGGTGGCGGGCAAGCATGGCTGCAGAACCTGATTCATCAGGAGGAGACTGTGCTGCCTGGAGATCATTGGAGGAGCCGTCACTGAGGCCATGGCACTTGGCGAGGCTGAAATAATTGATGATCATACCTAATCCTTCATCTTGCATCCCACTTCCCCCTCATCCCACAATCTCTTCTCAATTACAGGCTGCTGATGGTGTAAGCATGCACATCTTGCTTTCCCCCTCCCCTCACCACAACCCGATCCTTGTGCCTTTCTCCTTTCAGATACCCAAGAACTGCCACCAGCCCAGCCTGTGCAGCAAGTAGAGGAGGAGAGTGATGGAGAAGAAATGGCACGGTCACTCGATCTGATTCTTGCAGGCACCAGCGCATAAAATGGCACCGCGTGAACGTTAGAAGTTTGTATAGAGGCGGAATCTGCACGTGGTGAGTCACCGGGCACGAGTGGGCTGCTGCCAGGCCAGGGAGAAAGGGTAGTGCATGTGCCAGCTCCCCAGAGGGCAAGGTCGCACGTAAGTTCTGCTGCATAGGACTTCGATGGGGACTTCGATGGGGTGGCCTTCAGAAGAAGGGTGATGGGCATCCACACAGAAATGCTTGGTGCAATGTCAGGCCTGCCAGAAAGCCTATTATCACTGTCAAGGAGATTGGAGGAGTCAACTTTGCACAGGGCTTTGCACAGAGCTTGGAGCTCAAGATTTCCAGGATGGAAGTGATAGGCAACTCCATTCGAGCACTTGTGGACCCAGCCATGATGCTGGGTGTGATGGGCGATGTCGCAGCTTCCATTGCAGCACAAGTGGAAGCGACCCAACGTCTGAGTGCTGCAATGGAAGCTCAGACTTCTGCCATGCAGGCTCTGCTTGCTGCCAAGGAAGGTCAGACTGCTGCCATGCAGGCTCTGCTTGCTGCCAAGGAAGGTCAGACTACTGCCATGCAGGCTCTGCTTGCTGCCAAGGAAGGTCAGACTGCTGCCATCGTGGCTGGGCTTACAAGTGTGGAAAGGGGCTTGCATGGTGTCACAGCAGTCCAGCAATCTGTCCTCCGACAGATGGCTAGAAATGCTGAAGCACTGCCCTGGGGGGAGTGTCAGTGGCTCCATGGAGCACGAACCTGCTGTCCTCTCTCAGGATGACAGCATTCGTACTTCCACCACCGCCACTCCGCCAGTGCCATTGCAGTTGCCTGTCAGCCAGCCGGCCCAGACTGCTGCCGCCCATGCTGAGATGGTGCAGTCTACATCCGGCCTTCTAGGCTCATAGCTGCTCGAGGTTGTCCTGCAAGGCCATCTGCAGTGTCCCCCATGGAAAGTCAGCAGCCTTCCACCAGCCATGCTGCAGCCACTGCAGTACCACTGCGTAGGAGCACTAGAATAGGCAAAGGAACATGAAAGATAGACACTAAGGGAATGCACAAGGGTGATTAGTTGACTTTGTAAAGTAATATTGGAATTAATCATTTATAAATTATGTTTGATATGTTTGGTTTGTGGTGGCTTTCATTTCAGCATTGTGCTCAAGAGGAGGCTGTGATGTTCCGTGACAGAGGGATGGTAAGGTCGGGAGGTGGTGAGCAATGGTGATCTGGGGTTTCATCAGGGTAACAGGCGCTCACGGACAGCCATTCCAGAACGGGAATTTGCAGGCTGCCTCCTCCCTTCCTCCTGTTCTTCCTCCTCCTCCTCCTCCTCCTCCTTTTCCTCCTCCTGAGGTGGTCGCGGAAGGGCTGTGCCCTCATGATAGCCAAGTTGTGGAGCATGTAGCAGACTACCACGACATGGGACGCCTGCTCTGGCGAGTATTGGAGAGCTCCTCCTGAGTGGTCAAGGTAGTGGACCCTTTGGTTGAGCACTCCGATAGTCTGATCGATGAGGTTCCTTGTGGCAGCATGGCTGTCATTACATGATTGCTGGCCATGAGTGCTGGTTTTTTTAAAAATTCGTTTATGGGATGTGGGTGTTGCTGGCAAGGCCAGCATTTATTGCCCATCCTAATTGCCCTTGAGAAGGTGGTGGTGAGCCGCCTTCTTGAACTGCTGCAGTCCGTGTGGTGAAGGTACTCCCACAGTGCTGTTAGGGAGGGAGTTCCAGGATTTTGATCCAGCGACGATGAAGGATCGGCGATATACTTCCAAGTCAGGATGGTGTGTGACTTGGAGGGGAACTTGGAGGTGATGGTGTTCCCATACGCCTGCTGACCTTGTCCTTCTAGGTGGATGAGGTCTCGGGTTTGGGAGGTGCTGCCGAAGAAGCCTTGGCGAGTTGCTGCAGTGCATCTTGTAGATGGTACACACTGCAGTCACGGTACGCCGGTGGTGGAGGGAGTGAATGTTTAAGGTGGTGGATGGGGTGCCAATCAAGCGGTATTCTTTGTACTGGATGGTGTCGAGCTTCTTGAGTGTTGTTGGAGCTACACTTATCCAGGAAAGTGGAGAGTATTCCATCACACTCGCCACAGAATACCTAGCCTGCTCTTGTTGCCACAATATTTATGTGGCTGGTCCAGTTAAGTTTCTGGTCAATGGTGACCCCCAGGATGTTGATGGTGGGGGATTCAGCGATGGTAATGCTGTTGAATGTCAAGGGGCGGTGGTTAGACTCTCGCTTGTTGGAGACAGTCATTGCCTGGCACTTGTGTGGCACGAATGTTACCTGCCACTTATCAGCCCAAGCCTGAATGGCGTCCAGGTTTTGTTGCATGCGGGCATGGACTGCTTCATTATCTGAGGAGTTGTGAATGGCGCTGAACACTGTGCAATAATCAGCAAACATCCCCATCACTTTGCTGATGATTGCGAGTAGACTGATGGGGCGGTAATTGGCCGGATTGGATTTGTCCTACTTTTTGTGGACAGGACATACCTGGGCATGTTTTCCACATTGTCGGATAGCTGCCAGTGTTGTAGCTGTACTGGAACAGCTTGGCTAGAGGCGCAGCTAGATCTGGAGCACAAGTCTTCAGCACGATAGCCGGGATGTTGTTGGAGCCCATAGCCTTGGCAGTATCCAGTGCGCTCAGCCGTTTCTTGATATCACGTGGACTGAATCGAATTGGCTGAAGACTGGCCTCTGTGATGGTGGGGACCTCAGGAGGAGGCTGATATGGATCATCCACTCGGCACTTCTGGGTGAAGATGCTTGCAAACACGTCAGCCTTGTCTTTTGCACTCAAGTGCTGGGCTCTACCATCATTGAGGATGGGAATATTCATGGAGCCTCCTCCTCCCGTTAGTTGTTTAATGGTCCACCACCATTCACAACTGGATGTGGCAGGTCTGCAGAGCTTTGATCTGATCCGTTGATTATGCGATCGCTTAGCCCTGTCTATAGCATGCTGTTTCCGCTTTTTAGCATGCATGTAGTCCTGTGTTGCAGCTTCACCAGTTTGGCACCTCATTTTTAGGTATGCCTGGTGCTGCTCCTGGCATGCTCTTCTACACTCCTTATTCAACCAGGGTTGGTCCCCTGGCTTGATGGTAATGGTAGAGTGAGGGATATGCCAGGCCATGAGGTTACAGATTGTGGTGGAATACAGTTCTGCTGCTGCTGATAATGGTCCACAGCACCTCATGGATGCCCAGTTTTGAGCTGCTAGATCTGTTCTGAATCTATCCCATTTAGCATGGTGGTAGTGCCACACAACACGATGGAGGGCGTCCTCAGTGTGAAGACGGGACTTCGTCTCCACAATGACTGTGCGGTGGTCACTGCTACCAATACTGTCATGGACAGATGCATCTGTGACAGGTAGATTGGTGAGGACAAGGTCAAGTAGGTTTACCCTCGTGTTGGTTCTCTCACCACCTGTCGCAGGCCCAAACTGGCAGCTATGTCCTTCAGGACTCGGCCAGCTCGGTCAATAGTGGCTACCGAGCCACTCTTGGTGATGGACATTGAAGTCCCCCACCCAGAGTACATTCTGTGCCCTTGCTACTCTCAGTGCTTCTTCCAAGTGGTGTTCAACATGGAGGAGTACTGATTCATCAGCTGAGACAGGGCAGTAGGTGATAATCAGCAGGAGGTTTCCTTGCCCATGCTTGACCTGAAGCCATGAGACTTCATGGGGTCCAGAGTCAATGTTGAGGACTCCCGGGCCACTCCTTCCTGACTGTATACCACTGTGCCTGCCACCCCTGGTGGGTCTGTCCTGCCTGTGGGACAGGACATACCCAGGGATGGTGATGGAGGAGTTTGGGACACTGGCTGAAAGGTATGATTCTGTGAGTATGACTATGTCAGGCTGTTGCTTGACTAGTCTATGGGACAGCTCTCCCAATTTTGGCACAAGTCCCCAGATGTTGGTGAGGAGACTTTGCAGTGTGAAGGAATATGCCATATTCAGAAAAAATATACCATTCTATGAAATATTCTGACTTTATTAAAACATGACAGACTGGGCTTAAAAATCTGGAAGCCTCAACAATCTAAAGCTGTAAACAGCATACAGGCTTTTGAGATAAGATAAGTTGTTGACACTGAAACAATAGCCTTAATGAAACAAAAGGTTAAATGTTCCTGGAAGTCTGAAGCCTTGGAAAGAACACAATGGTATACCCAGTTAAAGTGTCTTAAACCAACACTTCGGAAAAGAATCACATAAATTAAAGAAATATATGCCTTCGTAAATATGACATCAAATGAAACACGGAGACATGAGTCTGTGTTACAACCAGTTGAGGTAACTAAGAAGACAATGGTGCATCCGGTTGAGGTGTTCTAAATGCAAAAGATACAAGCAGAAGACCTTGGTAAGAATGGCATCAAGTGGGGGAGGCACCACCCATCACATTGTTTTTGTGTTGAACTTGAAACACCTAATGGTAGAGACACGATTCTTAATGCTACAAGCTGATCTAATTGTAAGAATAGAAGGGGTCAACAGAAAAATGACAGAGAGATAATTAGCTTACATCAGCAGAAAACTTCAAAGGATATACCACTGAGAAAGAGTATAAAAATTGGACTTTCAAATGGGAAGATAGATTCGCTGTAAAGGGGCAAAGTGATTCTCAGGCTTCAGAGGCAAGCTTTGTAAGTCTTCAACTCTTTGAGTCTTGGGGATCAAGGTACTTGTATTTGATTTTGGTGGATATCCTGGAATAAGACTAAGAAATGTAAAAATGTAACGAAGTTAAGATTTGAGAATAAGGATCTCTGATAATAGAATTGTAAAAGCTTTTGTATTTGGAACTGTTAATGTCGCGATTGAAACACCTACTGTAATTACATGTCGGTTCTTTAATAAATCTATATATTTTTAGAATTATCTCACATAGTACTTCTGTATCAAACTCGCGAACTCAATCTCTGTACAGTCTTTGGTGAGGAGTTGCAGAATTCTGAGGGAGTTTTCCGGACCCTCATAATATCCGGAAGGTTACAGTCTAGCTAAAACTTATTAAAAGTGCTATCTGGAGGACGGTAACATCTTCAGGTCATCCCTTTCCTTTAGGGAGAGATAGTCTGGACCTTTAGACCCAATTAAGTATCTTTAGGATTCAGCTACCTCTAACTTTAGTTGAAGGTGAACGCCTGGGAAATACGCCTGATCTGGGGTAGCCCGAAAGGGGCTAGGACTAGTAATTATCCCTTCAGCAGGGTTGACTGGGCTGGGTGTGCCGTTGCCGTGTCCGTAGCCGGTGCCGAGGTCGATGCCGGGTGGTCCGTCCGGTTTTATTCTTATTATTGTGTTTTGTAGCAGTTTGTTACAACTGAGTGGCTTGCTACGCCATTTCAGAGGGTAATTAAGAGTCAACCACATTGCTGTGGGTCTGGAGTCACATGTAGGCCAGACCAGGTAAGGACGGCAGATTTCCTTCCCGAAAGGACACTAGTGAACCAGATGGGTTTTTACGACAATCCGATAGTTTGCAGAGGGGAATCATCAGCTAGGTATAGAGCAGACAGCCCTTGTCTCCGAGCAGCCACTTTTGGGTTTGACGTGGTGGTTGGAAGATTGCTGACACACCGGACTGGCGCAGGATGAAGGCATCATTGCTGCTGCCAGGATACCAGGCATTCAGCAGCATGATGCACTGGGCGTGGTCGCACACCAACTGCACATTAAGAGAGTGGTAGCCTTTGTGGTTACGGTACATCTCACCATTGATATGCAGCCACCGCAAAGCCACGTGTGTGCAGTTGATGGTTCCCTGAACCATGGGGAAGCCCGATATCCTGGCAAAGCCACATGTGTGCTTCTCCTGCTTCTCTCTGTTCAGAGAGAAGACAATGAATTCACTTCTCTTGGAGTACAGAGCCTTTGTGACCACCCAGATGCAACGATAGACGGCGAACTGCGAGATGTTAGCTATGTCACCTGTTCCAGCCTGGAAGGATCCGCTGGTGAAAAATTCATGGCCACGATCAACTTGAGGGCCACTAGCAGTGCCATCGTTGCCCTGCTCTGAGGCTGCAGGTCTGGTTCCAAGAGGTGGCAGAGTTCTGTGACCACCTCCTTGGTGAAGTGGAGCCTCCGAATACACTGCTCCTGGGTTAGGTGTAGGTAGGAGAAGTGCCCCCTGAAGACGCTAGGTGGGTAAGGCCTCCTGCTGAGTGCCCTCCTCCTCCCTCTGCGAGCAGCTTGTCTTTGCTGCCTCTGCTCCATCTCCCTCTCATGCTGCAGCGCGAGGGGGACTGCAAGTAGAGCCCCCATGACTGGGAGCAAGTAGTGCAGTCAGAGGCCTTCCAGTAGCAGCCATCGCCTTCCCAATGTCCAGCAGCACTCCCTGCACACTTTAACAACATTATAAATGTCTTCTAGCAAGCCAGTGTTCATATAAATTCTGTGAGAACCAGTACAAGAGAAAAAATCAACTTGCCTGTAAGTTGGATGTATCACTTTAAATAGCACTGGTGGGGGGGGTCCTTCGTGCAGCTGAACGCACGTTCAGCTCTGCATGTTTAGGAGAGGGTGTTGTTAGTAACGGCGACGTCCAAACTGGTAGGTCGTGCGTCAAATCAGCGTTACACGCTGACTGACGTCACGATCTGCCTACTCTGAATACTGCCGGCAGACGCTCGTTCCGCCTGCGCTATCGCCCTCACCAAGATGGCAACCAGCACGGGCCAGAGGTGGCCACCATTTGTTTCCCGAAACCGGCCTTAACTGCCAGCGCTAAGTTGCCGAATTTTGCGGCCAAAATGTTATTGGATTTATCTATCCGTACTCGCACTTTCAGGGAATGATATATTTGAACTCCTAGGTCTCTCTATTCATCCACACCCTTCACCATCTTTGCATTAAGTATATACTCCCATTCCTTGTTTTGCTCTAAAGATTCACATCTGTCATTTATCTATCCACTCCACTAACCTCTCTGTGTCATAGAATCATTGGCCTACAAATTCGGGCATGCCCATTCATTGGCGCTTGGGGGGGCGCAGGGTACTATCCCTACGCCTGAATGGTGAGGCCCGAGGCAACCCCGATAGTGGCTCTCAGGCCTCATTTCCATGAAGCCAGCAAAGCTAAATGAAGATCAGACCGCTGCAGGTGTCGCAGAGGGTGGACGATCGGGCCTCGGGCAAGGATGAGGGGAGGTAGCCGTTTCAGGGGGAAAGAAGTGGTGGCCGGGGGGAGGTGGGAAATTGGTGGCTGGAGGGGGGGATCAGTAGTTGGTCTGAAGTATGCTCGCTACTGTGTACAGGCTCAGTTGTTTGGCAACTTATGGCCACTGGATGGAGCCACACTTTGAAAAAAAAAATTAAATACTCTATCCACAAACGATACAGTGTTTGGAAAACATGATCCAAGATAAATATAAAGGCCCATAATTTGCAGTCAGCAGCGAAGCAAAGGCGTTCGCCACTGACCCCGAAGTAAGCTTCATACAAAGATCTCGCGATCTCTGTGTCGAGCAGTTTGGGTTTTCCGATGTGTAATTAAATCAACGTGGTGTAGCAGGAATCCCATAGTGCGAGCTGCTATGATGCCAACAAGCTGTCTAAGCAGCCAATCAAAACGCAGAATTCTCACAGACAGCGAACCAGGAAGTGGGTAAGCTCTTAAAATTCCAGGGGCAAAAATTGAGTCGCGCCCCAAAATAGTTAGTGCCTCCGCACCCTGAAATTCGATGGTAGCGCCCCAAGCAGGAGGCGGGGCGCTTCTGGAAGCACTTCTCCTCCCTCTTGGAGCGCTCCAGAACAATATCGCAGCGCTACATGCGGCAGCGCCACGAGCGCCGGCACGTCGCGCCGCGGTACTGCAGGCCTCCCTCCCCTGATTAAAGGGGAGGGGCCTTGCGCAGCGCAAACCTGGGCCCAGTTGGGCCACCAGGGAGCGGGGTGCCGGCAAAAGAGCCCGGCACTCACGAGGAGTGCCGGGCTGCCCGATCGCGGCCGGTACCCCATGGGTGGACGGCAGAGGGGGCAGGTGCTGGCAGGTGGCCAGCAAAGAAAATGGCCGCCTGGCACCTCCCCTTTAAATATCGTTGTCCAGCGGTACGTCAGGGGGCGCAACCGAAGTTTGCAGCTGGGGCGCTGCGCACGGCAATGACATCATCACCGGAGGCGCAGCGCTGCAGGGCGCTACTGGCTACCACCGCTGTTAAACTCCCACTGAATTTAGCGGGAGGCATTAGCGTCGCCGTGCCCAGGCGCTAGTGCCTTTGCGCCCCATTAGAGCTCCCTTAGGGAGGCGCAAAGCAACCAAATTTTGCTCCCTAACTTTTTAAAAGAGCCTGTGGAGGAGCAGTGAATGACAGACCGCAACTTCGGCTGTGCATGCGCTAACTCCTGAAGTTGCGGTCAGTTTCAAAGGCGAAATGATGGTGAATGCTGCCAGTTCGCCGTCATCAGAACCACAAATTCCAGGCCAAATTTTCAGATAGCAGACTTCACTATTCAAACTTCTTTAAGTCCCACATTTGATGCATAACAATTCCTCTACTAAAACTAGAATATTAAAATGTGAAAATGTGTCCAGGAGCAGGTCAGTGTAAATGTATTTCTGGCCTCTTCTATTTTGTTACCAATACCATATAAACCCTCAGTTCATTGTAGAGAGGTACCGATGTTGGTTGTACACCTGTCCTCACTCATAGTTTTAGTCACACCACTGCCATTTCTGTACTGCAAGGCTACCTTACGGTGAGTATTGTAACATTACTAACATTCTATGGGCTAAAAATTTGGGTGCTTTACGCCACCCGTTACTGTCAAAATGTGGCGAAAAAACAGCAGCTGCCGCTCATTCGCCAGCTGGTGGCGGGTCCCACTTCATCCACAATGGCCCTGCAAAGTAAAGTTAGGGAGAGGTCACATCTTAAAGGGACACACGCATCTTTCAGGTAAGTTTGCATTTAAGCTTTTGGACTTTTCTTTTTGATTTTATTGAAGTAGTGGTTTGCTGAAATACATGTTAAAAGTTTTTTAAGTGTGCAGGGAGCGCTGCTGGACACTTGCAAGGCCTCAGATGGTAAAGGAAGTCCTCTGAGAAGACAGAAAATGCTGGAAATACTCAGCAGGTCAGGCAACATCTGTGGAGAGAGAAACAGAGTTTACGTCTCAGGTTGAGATGCTGCCTAACTTGCTGAGTATTTCCAGCATTTTTTGTTTTTATTTCAAATTTACAGCATCCACTCACAGAGGGAAGAGGAAGAAGCAGAAGAGGAAGATGCAGAAGAGGAGGAAGCAGAAGAGGAGGAAGCAGAAAAGGAGGAAGCCAAAGGAAGGATGCAACCCAGACAGCCCCTTTCTGGCCGGGATATCTGGGATCGAATCAGTCACCTGTGGTACCAGTGACCACGACCCCATTTCCACTTTCAGCATTAGTCCCACACCGTACCTTCCCTCTGTTACTGACCATCACAGCGTCCTCTTGGCCACAATGCTGAAATAAAAGCCACCACAAAGCAAACTTTCCAATCCAACTTTATACATCTATCCATCCAATATGACATCAAGAAATCAACTCATCACCCTTATGCATTCCCTTAGTGACTGTCTTGAGCGTGCCTTTGCCTATCCTACTGATGTCACGCAGTGTTACCCCAGTGGCTGCAGCATGGCTGGTGGAAGGCTACTGACTTTCAGTGAGGGACACTGCAAATGGCCTTGCTGGTTGACCTTGAGGAGCTGGTGGCTGGGAGTGTCAAATCAAGTGATGGTGTTTCTTCTTCTTCTTCTTCACTCTCCTCTCCCTCTTCTTGGTCAACCACTCACTGGGCAGGCTGCATTTTTTAGGTGTGTGAAATGAGGAAGGCACAAGGGTGGGGTTGTGGTGAGGGGAGGGTGGGAAAGCAAGAAGTACATGCGAGAAGGAGGATAACGTATGAGGATAGCAGCATCTTGTATCCTTTCAGCCTCGCCTCTGACCAAGGGCTCAGCCATGCCCCTGCCAAGAATGGCCTGCACTGTCTCCTCCAAGGGGGTGAGGTGAAACTAGGAATGGGAGGTGTGCCTCGTGATTGATACAGATTGTTGGTAGGTGAGTGATTGGTGAAGGGGGGGAGTCGTCCATTGAGAAGTGTGTGAGGCTAGTGATGCAGTTGGCAGGAGACCACTTTTGAAGATGCATTCACTGACCTTGATCCGTGGTCTGAGGTCATGAAGCTTCTTTGGGCACAGGAGCCAGGTGGTGGGAGTGACACTGCTGACAGTGATGGCCTTGGTAATGTACTCCCACATTGTTCTTTCTGGAGGGCCTCCTGGCCCCTGTGGGTCAAGGACCTCTCTAGCAGTGTTGACCCCCTGCACAAAGCTGGAGTGCTGCGTGCGAGACCCTGGGTGCTCCTTCCCTGGCTTCCTGAGACATTTGTGTTTGTGCTGAAGCACTTTTCCCATTTTTTTTAGGTGCGGAAGGGAATTCAGTTTTAAGAGCTGAAGACTGCCATTTGATAATGTTTTTTCAAATGTAATTTTTTTTAAAAGGCAGTAGAGCTGTAAGGGCTGAAAAGTGCATTTTTTACTTCATTTTTATTTTTATCAGTTCAGAAGGCATTACCATTTTAAGCAACCGACAATGCATTGCCCTTTTAATATCCCACAATTCCTAGCGAACTCATCGTCTCGCTTCCAGAGGCTGTTGGAAGATGTAACACCGCTGCTGGACACCACATTCGGCACTGATGCCGGGAGTAACGCCACCAGGAGGGCGTTACATGGTGAGTTTAGCGCTGGGCTAAAAATCTTTAGCTTGCTGTGACGCAAGCACAGACTGCTGCCATCATGCTGCCAGTGTTGAAAGGGGGTTGCAGGGTATCACAGCAGTCCAGCAACCTCTCCTCCAACAGATTACTAGGATTGTTGAGGCACTGCCCGGGGGGAGTGGCAGTGGCTCCGTGAATCTCAGGATGACAGCGTTCGTCCTCCCACCACTGCCAGTCCGCCAGTGCCTTTGTTGTTGCCTGTCAGCCAGCCAGTTCAGACTGCTGCTGCCCGTACTGAGGTGGTGCAGTCTACAGCCAGGCCTTCCATGCCCAGAGCTGCTCATGGTCGTCCTCCACATAATAGGCTTGCCAGCAAAGTTGAAGCCCATGGAATAAAAGGGACAGTAGCAGCATGGATACGAAATTGGCTAAGTGACAGGAAACAGAGAGTAGTGGTGAACGGTTGTTTTTCGGACTGGAGGAAGGTCCACATTGGTGTTCCCCAGGGGTTGGTACAAGGACCACTGCTTTTCTTGATATATATTAATGACTTGGACTTGGGTGTACAGGGCACAATTTCAAAATTTGCAGATGACACAAAACTTGGAAGTATAGTGAACAGTGAGGAGGATAGTGATAGACTTGTAAGGTTTTCAAAATTTGCAGATCCCCAAAACCTAAGGAAAAAGGACTTTGGAACTACCTCAGAGTGATAAAAGTGCATTTGGGCCTAACCTAAGAGACTGTAAGACCAAAAACCAAGTTTTGGCATTTTAAAAGCATGTCTGGGCCTGTAAAGAGAGAAAAGGCTGTGAAGGAAGTTGGGATCGACCTTTGCAAAAGCAGTTTTGGGAATTGCAGTTAAATTGCATTGTCTGGGGAATCGGGATGACCTCACTCAAGCCCCAGCAAGCATTAACATTTTGACAACAGACCCTAGGAGGAGACAGTCCCACCCAAAACAACAGGTCCAATCAAACCGATTACAGAACCCATTAAAGACAAGCATAAAGCAAATATTCGATCAAAGTCCTAGGCCCAGTCAAGAAACCCAAAACATGAGGACAATTCAAACTCCGATTAAACAACAGATCGACAGATGGAGCTATCCTGAAACCACGTCACACATTTACAAAACCAGTTAACACGCTAGTAAAGTCGTTACTGTTAACGAGGTCTTACAATGACCGGGATTTGATTTGGTTTTGATAAGGCCACTTCAATTTAGTATAATTGAAGGCCCATCAAGCAGTTCAGGCGTAACAACAGTTCAAGTTCAACAGAAGGCAGTTCTGCAGTTTTGGAGTTCAATTTGAAAGCCTGTTTTTCAGCAGAAGTCAGTGCTGGAATTACAGAGTTCAGGAGAAGCAAGTTGGGCAGTTAAAGAAGACAGTTTTCCAGTAAGAAGGGAGTTCTCCAGTTCTCCAGTAAAACAGTTCAAGTTCAACAAGCAGGCAGAAGGCAGTTTCCACAGTTCTGCAAGAAGGCAGTTCCACAGCTCGGAAGAAGACAGTTTAAACAGAAAGCAGTTCAACAAAGAAAGCCAACAGCTCCAGAAGTAGGCCGACACGCAAGAAGAGACCAGAGCGACCGCCTCAGTACCCATCGAACACCTCGCGGCAACAAGGGCCTTACGAAACCTTTTACTCAAAAGACTCTAAACCCTAACTCTCAACTGTAAAGGATTCGTTTGGTGAGCATTATCCCTGGTTCTCCAGAGTCCAACCTAGCTAGTGAAGTGGGATTGGGAGGGGTGAAGTATTCTTCTAATGTTATTTCCCTCGCGTGTACCGAAGTGTTCCCCACCTTTAGAGTGTTAAGAGTGTTTGTGTTGTGTTTTACTTTCTTGAATAAAGATCAAAATTCTTTCATCAAAACCTGTTGTCTACTGCACCTTTGTTCACAACCCCCAAATAAGTCCAAGGTCTAGAACCAGGGGCGTGGGAGCGATTCAAACCGCTCACTGAGTCAGAGGTGAAGCTGACCCTACCACACCACCCCCTACAGACTTCAGGAAGACATAGACAGGCTGGTGAAATGGGTGGACACGTGGCAGATAAAATTTAACGCAGAAAAGTGTGAAGTGATACATTTTGGTAGGAAGAACGAGGAAAGGCTATATAAACTAAAGGGTACAATCTTAAAGTGGGTGCAGGAACAGAGAGACCTGGGGGTATATGTGCACAAATCGTTGAAGGTGGCAGGGCAGGTTGAGAAAGCAGCTAAAAAAACATACGGGATCCTGGGCTTCATAAATAGAGGTATCGAGTACAAAAGCGTGGAAATTATGATGAACCTTTAGTGGTTCGGCCTCAACTGGAGTATTGTGTCCAATTCTGGGCATCACACTTTAGGAAGGATGTGAAGGCCTTAGAGAGGGTGCAGAAAAGATTTACAAAAATGGTTCCAGGATGAGGGACTTCAGTTATGTGGATAGACTAGAGAAAGTGGGGTTGTTCTCCTTGGAGCAGAGAAGGTTGAGAGGAGATTTGATAGAGGTGTTCAAAATCACGAGGGGTCTAGACAGAGTAGATAGAGAGAAACTGTTCCCATTGGCGGAAGGGTCGAGAACCAGAGGACACAAATTTAAGGTGATTGAACCAAAGGCGACATGAGGAAAAACCTTTTTATGCAGCGGGTGGTTAGGATCTGGAATGCACTGCCTGAAAGGGTGGTGGAGGCAGACTCAATCGTGGCTTTCAAAAGGGAATTGGATAAGAACCTGTAGGAAAAAAGTATTGCAGGGCTGTCGGCGAAAGGGCGGAGGAGTGGGACTAGCTGAAGTGCTCTTGCAAAGAGCCGGCACGGGCTCAACGGGTCAAATGGCCTCCTCTGTGCTGTAACCATTCTATGATTCTATGATTCCAAGGCCATCTGCAGTCTCCCCGATTGAAAGTCAGCAGCCTTCCACCAGTCATGCTGCAGCCACTGGGGTAGCACTGCGTAGGAGCACTTGGGCTGGCAAAGACACATGGAAGACAAGCATTAAGGGAATGCACAAGGGTGATTAGTTGACATTTGAATTAACTAATGTAATGGTTTGATTTATAAATTTGGTTTGGAATGTTTGTTTTGTGGTGGCTTTTATTGTAGCATTGTGGTCAAATGGACGCTGTGATTGTGAGTAAGAGAGGGAAGGTAAGGTGTGGGACTATTGGGGTTGCGTTCACTGGTACTGCAGTCAGATGAGTTGATCATGGACAGCCCGGGCAGAAAGGGGCTGTCTGGGTTGCCTCCTCCCTTCCTCCTCCTCCTCCTCCTCCTCCTCAGCTGGTCACCATATAACTGGTGGCAGGGCTGTGCCCTCATGATGGCGATGTTGTGGAGCATGCAGCAGACTACGATAAATCTTGAGACGTGCTCTGGCGAGTACTGCAGGAATTCTCCAGAGCGGTCCAGGCAGTGGAAGCGTTATTTAAGCACACCAGTGGTCTGCTCGATCACATTCCATGTGGCAGCATAGCTTTTGTTATATGCATGCTGGCCATGTGTGTTTGGGTTGCACACCAGAGTCATGAGCCAGGTGGTCAGCGGATAGCCCTTTTTATCCAGTAGCCAACCTCTGGTTTGTCTTGGTGGCTCAAATGCAGATGGTACAACGGACTGCTGAAGAATGAAGGTTTCATGACTGCTCCAGGATACCGGGCATTGATTTGCATGATGCACTGAGTATGGTCGCACACCAGCTGGACATTGAGGGAGTGGAATCCCTTCCGGTTGTGGTACATCTCCGAATTAACATGCGGTGCCCGCAAAGCGTCATGTGTGCAGTCAATGGCACCCTGCACCATGGGGAAGCCTGCAATCTTCGCAAAGCTGAGTGCTCACTCCACCTGCTTCTCTCTAGCAAGACAGAATGAAATGTATTCAGCTCTCTTTGCATACAGAGCCTCAGTGACCTCCCTTATACAGCAGTGGATGGCCAACTGGGAGATGTTGCAAATATCGCCTGCTCCAGCCTGCAAGGAGCTTGACGCATAAAAATTCAGCCACTGGCAATGTGGTCCTCGCCCTGCTCTGAGGCTGCAGTTCTGCCTGCAACAGGTAGCAGATTTCAGGAGCACCTCCTTAGTGAAGCGGAGACTTTTCTCACACTGTTCCTCACTGAGGTTGAGGTAGGAGGACTGCGCCTTAAAGACCCTAGGTGTATATGGTTTCCTGCTGAGAGCCCTTCTTCCCCTCCTCCTCCTCCCTCTTCTAGCAGCTTGCCTTCCTCTGTGCCGCCTGCACTCATTCTCCCTGTCATGCTGCGGGCAAAGGGGGATACAAACTATTGCACCCATGTCTGGGAGCAACTAGTCTGAGCAGAAGCCTTGCAACTCAGTACCAAGTTCTTGAGCATGCGCCACACCACCCACTGTAGACTTTGGGCAACTTTAAAGAACTCTGGAAAGCACCAAACACTTCTGCAAACTCAGCAACAGCTAGTAGAAATCAATCAGCAACTAACCTGCAAGTAGGTCATGATCCCTATAAATATCCAACTGTGCGAGGTAAAAAGAATGTGTTAGCTCCAGCGTTGAGGTCGAAAATGGCAGCGCTGACGTCAAATCAGCATTGCATGCTGATTGATGTCACAATCTGCGCACTCTGCATACTTCTGCTGCACGTTCCCTGCGCCGATGCTAGCGCCATCACCAAAATGGTGTCCGGCGCGGCCCGCACCAGAAGTGTGTGCGTGCTGTTTGGATGCCATTTTGGACACAAAACAGCACCCGTAGCACAGAAAAAACGGCTGCTACAGAAGCGAATTTCGTGGCCCTTGACTCCTTGTGAAGAGCGAGCCCTGAAGATTCTGGGTATGGAGTGCTAGCATCAGTTGGCACATTGGCCTCAACCATTTCCTGTTCTTGGGAAGTTAAAATGGGGGAGGAGGCTGGAGGCCTCATGGCTCATATCAACTCCAATCGACTCTACTTTTATGCTTCCCAAATGGAATATTTCTCAATTTAACTATAAGATCGAAATATTATATAAAAATAAGGACTGAATGCATGATTTTAGAATGGCTATGGAAGGACATCTGCATGCCCTGTTCTAATGATCTCCTGCCCTATGACCCCTCCTTACCTGAATACTTGGTCCTGACACCCCATGTGCAGCACCATGAGAGACTGACTGGTGTTATATAAAAATGAAACACTTCTGCTTACTGTCTTCCCTCTCCCATCCTCTTCTTTACTCCATTCTTTTGCTTTTCATGCAGGGGAGTTATCCCTGGTGTCCTGACCAATACTTATCCCTTGCCCAATATCACTAAAGCAGATTATCTGGTCATTATCTTATTGCTCTTTGTGGGAGCTTGCTGTGCGCCAATTGGCTGCCGCGTTTCCTACATTACAACGATGACTACACTTCAAAAGTACTTCATTGGCTGTAAAATGTTTTGGGACGTCCAGAGGTCGTGAAAGGTGCTATAGAAATGCAAGCCTTTCTTTCTTTATCAGGCTGGTGAACTGTGGGGCACCAAATGGGTGCCATGTGTCCATATGGTGGACGTACTGTACTTTGCCAGCATTTCTGTTCTAATTTCATACCGGATCCATAGGCTTTCTGTGTTTTCCATTCATCAATTCTAGACTATTGGAGACAATTTTCTTCTAATGTCAAAAAGATTAATCCCTCCTGAGTGGCAATGTGCTCAGTGCATGCAAATGTCCTTGGTCAGCTCAGTTTCGCCATTAGTCACAGATACAGATGAATTTGTAAGGAGCACAGAAAATTAAGTATCAGTGAAATATAGAGGGATGGCGACAATTAAAGGGAGTGTCAAAATAGTGGTGGGAATCAAAATATCTGAACGTCTTTAGAAAAACTGAAAAGGCATCTCATCTGAATACCAGCCTTTGTCAAAACTAAAAGGGCATGAGACAAAGAAGTGACAGTCAAAAATGAAGGGAAAGGAAACTGGGAGGTTGATTTTAACTCGACCAAATCGACGTTAATGATATGGTAACAGCCTCAAAATGGGGTTGTTAGAATTAATGCTCCGATAACGCCAATACTCCAGCCACCACCTCTTTTAATGGGGCCTACCTCTGTTTCAGGTCGTAGGCCCAGTTAATATGCAAATTGGGGTCCTATGACGTAAATAAGGAGTCAACTGGCACACGCTCTGACCATTTGTACTGTCGGAACAGCAGAAGAGGCCCCAGCGAGGTAAATTTTAAAGGCCAGGAGGAGTCCCACAAGAACAATCTAGTCCGGTGCTGCCCTGGGCTCCTCCACCTCCGCGATCGTGAGCCCTCCCCAGGACTTACCTTGCTGTCGGCTGGGCGGCCTCCAGACCACCTGACACTGTGACGACCCAAATCCGGCGAGCTGCATCGTTTGGTGTGGAAAGCTCGCTGCTTCTTAGAATCATAGAATCATAGAATGGTTGCAGCATTCAGAGCGTGCACTTCACCGGTCAGTCGCCTGAAAGTTAAAATCTATGCCCCCTATGTGCAGGTTCGAGACCACAGCTGACCAGTCTGTCTCTGGCTCTGGCTCTGCCAGGCCTACTTTAGTACATATTAACAACAGGTGTCCGTAAAGCAGATGGCACAGCTCTGCATCTGACTCTGCTGACCCAGGCCCTGTGAAGACACTTCCCCACAGTGTTGCCAGGTAGGTGCGACATTGCCTGCAAATATGGCTGGTGGCATCTTGGCAGGTGCAGCCCATCAGGCTGTGCTTGGTAATGGTATTCTTTCATGCAGTACCATATAAAGCATGACACGCTCTGACCAATTTCCCGCTGCTGCTGATGCCAGTTCTGCCGATTTTATCTGCAGAGGAGGAATGGAAAATCTAGGCCCATCTACCCTGACTAAAATGCTAAGATCAATATCAACTAATTAAAATCAGCAAATCTGAATGAATAAAGCAGAGATTTCTATGTGGCACTCACTGGACATAGAAGGCTGTCATATTGTATCTAAAAATTGTTTTCAACCACAATAACTCTAATTATGTCTCCTGCATCGTACAATGCTGGATTTAGAAACCCCAACATTATAAGAGGAAAACAACTCAGTGCATGGTACAGCAGGACAGTCAGATTTGCACTTCAAAGTAACCAGATTGGATGCCATCAAGTCAGTTACATAGATACATAGATACATAGAAGATAGGAGCAGGAGTAGGCCATCCGGCCCTTCGAGCCTGCTCCGCCATTTAATGAGATCATGGCTGATCCTCCAATTCAGTATCCCGTCCCCGCCTTCTCTCCGTAACCCTTAACCCCTTTTGCCTGTAGAAATATATCTAATTCCCTCTTAAATATATTTAATGAGCTGGCGTACACTGCCCTCTGTGGCAATGAGTTCCACAGGTTCACCACCCTCTGAGTGAAGAAATTCCCCCTCATTTCTGTCCTAAATGGTTTAGCCCTTATCCTTAAATTATGTCCTCTAGTTCTGTTCTCACCCGCCAAGGGAAACATTCCTTCTGCATCTAGTCTGTCTAGACCTGTCAGAATTTTATACACTTCTATGAGGTCCCCTCTCAATCTTCTAAACTCCAGTGTGTACATCCCTAAACTACATAGTCTCTCCTCATAGGTCAATCCCGCCATTCCTGGTATCAGCCTGGTGAATCGCCGCTGCACCCCCTCCATGGCAAGAACATCTTTCCTCAGATGAGGCGACCAAAACTGTACACAGTACTCGAGGTGTGGTCTCACCAGTGCCCTGTACAGCTGCAGCAAGGTATCCCTGTTCCTGTATTCCAACCCTTTTGCTATGAAGGCCAGCATACCGTTTGCCTTCTTGACCGCCTGTTGCACCTGCATGCTCGCCTTCAGTGACTGGTGTACAAGAACACCCAGGTCTCTCTGTACTTCCCCCTCTCCCAATTTATTGCCATTTAAATAATAATTTGCCCTCCCGTTCCTGCACCCAAGGTGGATAACTTTGCACTTGTCCACATTATAGTGCATCTGCCATTTATCTGCCCAATCACCCAGTCTGTCCAAATCGCTCTGGAGCTTCCTGGTCTCCTCCTCTGAGCCCACCCCCCCTCCTAGTTTAGTGTCGTCTGCAAATTTGGAAATGCTGCATCCGACTCCCTGATCCAGGTCATTAATGTAAATTGTGAACAGCTGGGGACCCAGGACAGATCCCTGTGGTACCCCACTTGTTACTGCCTGCCATTCAGAAAATGAGCCGTTTATTCCAACTCTCTGTTTTCTATCTGACAGCCAGTTCTCTATCCACGTCAATACTTTCCCCTTTATCCCATGAGCTTCAATTTTCCCTGCTAATCTTTTATGTGGGACCTTATCGAAGGCCTTTTGGAAGTCCAGGTACACCACATCTACTGGCTCTCCCCCATCTATTTTACCAGTTACTCCCTCAAAAAATTGCAATAGATTAGTCAAGCACGATTTACCCTTTGTAAATCCATGTTGACTCTGTCCTATCCTGTCCCCATTTGCTAAGTGCTCCGCTATTTCATCCTTAATGATGGACTCCAGCATTTTGCCCACAACTGATGTAAGGCTTACAGGTCTGTAATTACCTGCTTTTTCCCTACCCCCCTTTTTGAATAGTGGGGTAACGTTAGCTACCCTCCAATCCATGGGCACTGTTCCCGAGTCTAATGAATTCTGAAAAATCATACTTAGTGCATCCGCTATCTCTAGGGCCACCTCCTTCAGTACCCTAGGATGCATGTTATCAGGCCCTGGGGATTTGTTAGAGAGTGCAACAGATGGCAAGTGTCGGTCATTTGCAGCATAGTAGAAATGTCTTTAAGCAGTAAGGGGACAAGTTCATGTTTGCAAGCATTTCCAGCCATAATGAGATGAAGTTCTCAATTTTCAAAAGGAGTTACAGGGAAGCTGTAAATTTCCAAGGGTTACAACAAACCAATCAGAACCGGCATGGAACTTTAAAGAAATTATGCGAAGCCACTATTATCTGTAAAGATTGCGACTGATTTGGGGAACAAAAAGCAGCAGATTGTCTAAACAATCTTCTCACAGCAATGGGAGCTGCGTTGTCAGAGGGGAAAAGCTGACTTTCTGTTGGAGAAAGCAGTCAAGCATGACATACAATAAAGTACATATAACATAAAATGGTCTATTTTATATAATTAAAACATACACTTAAAAAACAAGATTGTGCATACACCGTATACTGAGTTCAGTCATCCCTGATATCACAAGGTTAAGATTGGAGAGTTTTACTATTAAGTTTGCATTTGGTTCACTGATGCTCAGTACTCCTTAAATTTCTATTTCCAGATTTTAATATGAAACTATGGCTTCTCAGAATTGGGAAATCATAATAGGTTATACAACAGATGATGGATTTTTTAGTATTTCAGAAAAACATGTCATCTGTCATACTCTTATATCCTATATCAATTGTAACATGAAAAGAGTTAGTAATAATAAGGCTTCTTTTCAAATAACTCCACCTTTGGAGCCTGGCATAACGTTGACTCTATGGCTCTAGTCCAATGATGTCCTTCATATGCCAGGCTCCAAAGGTGGAGTTATTAAAAAGAAGCCTTATTATTACCAACTCTCTTCATGTTACAATTGATATAGGATATAAGGGTATGACAGATGACATGATTTTGGACTTGAGCAACTTCTTCACAAGAGTGAGATCTTGTTCTTTCAGCAATTACTGGAAGAATTCCACCTCACTCAGCAGCTTGTAGTCAGGCCACGTCAAATCAAGCACTCAAGCACTCCCTCCGAGAGCCAGCAATGCTTTGAAAACTTCAGCTCAAGCCAACCCTTCTAGAACTATTCATTCTCAACTGCCCAGACACCTGGAAACATATATTAGGCATGTACACTGTGCTTACCTCCACATTGACCGAACCCATCCTGCTGAGTGAGCTGGAATTTTTCCAATAAATGCAGAAAAGACATTGCAAGATCTAGGTCATCAAATGACAGAGGAAAATGGAAGGGAATCTGGGAACAAATCCTCACAAGATAATTACAGATGAGGCCGGGCATTTGATCCATTTAATCCATCCATTCAGAGAGATCTGGGGCTGGATTTTGAAACTGGGGACGGGATGGAGGCGGGTCTCCCACTTTTTGGGTTGTAGTCCCGCCTCCAACCCACTGTATTTTCACTTGATTGACCTTGTTGAGCCCACCCAGCGGGCTCAGCGGGCCAATTAAGGGCCACCTGGCAACAGGTGATGTCACAGATTGACATTCATCTGTCAAGAACTTTTGACAGATGAAATATCAGCGTTTGACAGCTCTTTGAAGCTGTCAAACACTGACAATCTGTACTCTAAGTTAATTCCTTCCTCTCAGGCTGATTTAGAGATCTCTGCAGAACAAAAAGCAGAGGCTGCAGCTTTTGACAGCTCAACGGTCATTCTGCTTTCTGTGCTGGTGAGATTTCTGACTCCCGAGACCTGAAGGGCTGACACCTGCAGGAGGAAGTTAAGGTAAGTAAAACTTTTTTCCACACTTTACACTTACCTTACACACTTACCTCTGCACACATGTACCCATCACTCACCTGCCCACCGGACATATTGACCCCTCCAACCCCTGCAGACCCACGGTCCGCCTCGCTGAAACGGCGTGGTTGGGACCTGTTGGAGAGCCCACATTTCAGGTATAAAAATAGGGATTAGGCAAAAAACTGCCTGTTAACTACCTGTTAACAGGCAGTTTATTGCCACTAATCCCCTTCCCGCCTCGGGGAGGTGGGTCCCAGCACAGGTCAGGTACCCGCCTCCAGCGAAACTGGCATGGAGGCGGGTTGGGGGCAGGATGGGGTTGGGACCCCCGATTCAGCTATTTTCAATCCAGTCCCGCCTCCAAACCAGCCTCCACGGCTCAATGAAAATTCTGCCCTTGAACTTCCCCCATTGAAGTATCCAATTGTTTTTTAAATGATTCCAGAATTTTCATCTCCAATATTCTAGTGGATATCTATTCCATACATTGAACATAAGGACATAAAAATAGGAGCAGGAGTAGGCCATTTGGCCCTTTGAGCCCGCTCCGCCATTCAATAAGATCATGGTTGATATTCTACCTCATCTCCACTTTCCTGCACTATCCCCATATCCCTTGATTCCCTTAATATTCAAAAATCTATCGATCTCTGTCTTGAATATACTCAACTGACTGAGCCTCCACAGCTCTCTGGGGTAGAGAATTCCAAAGATTCACCACCCTTCTTCTTCTGAGTGAAGAAATTTCTCCTTATCTCAGTCCTAAATGGCCAACCCCTTATTCTGAGACTATGACCCCTGGTTCTAGACTCCCCAGCCAGGGGAAACATTCTCCCTGCATCTACCCTGTCAAGTCCTGTAAGAATTTTGTATGTTTCAATGAGATCACCTCTCATTCTTCTAAACTCTAGAGAATATAGGCTTAGTCTACTCAATCTCTCCTCATGGGACAATCCCCCCATCCTGGAACCAGTCTGGTGAACCTTCGTTGCACTCCCTCTATGGCAATTATATCCTTCCTTAGGTAAGGAGACCAGAACTGTACACAATACTCCAGGTGTGATCTCACCAGGGCCCTATATAATTGCAGTAAGACGTATTTACTCTTATACTCAAATCCTCTTGTAATAAAGGCCAACATACCATTTGCTTTCCTAATTGCTTGCTGTGCCTGCATGTTAGACACCCAGGTCCCTCTGAACACCAACATTTCCCAATCGCTCACCATTTAAAAACATACTCTGCTTTTCTATTTTTCCTATCAAAGTGGATAATTTCACAATTCTCTACATTATATTCCATTTGCCATGTTCTTGCCCACTCACTTAGCCTGTCTATATCCCCTTGAAGCCTCCTTGCATCCTCCTCACAACTTACATTCCCACCCAGCTTTGTATCATCAGAAAATTTGGATATATTATATTTGGTCCCCTCATCCAAATCATTGATGTAGATTGTGAATAGCTGAGTACCCTACTAGTTGCAGCCTGCCAACCTGAATGACCCGTTTATTCCTACTCTCTGTTTTCTGTCCGTTAACCAATCCTCAATCCATGCTAATATATTATCCCAATCCCATGAGCCCTAATTTTGTTTAATTACCTCTTGTATGGCACCTTATCGAATGCCTTCTGAAAATCCAAATACACCACATCCATTGGTTCCCCCTTATCTATTCTGCTAGTTACAACCTCAAAAAACTCTAACAGATTCGTCAAACACGATTTCCCTTTCATAAACCCGTGTTGACTCTGCCCAATCTTATTATTATTTTCGAAGTGCCCTGTTACCACGTCCTTAATATCAGATTCTAGCATTTTCCCTACTACTGATGTTAGGCTAACTGGTCTGTAGTTCCCCTTTTTCTCTCTCCCTCCTTTCTTAAATAGTGGGGTTACATTTGCCACCTTCCAATCGCGGGAACCGTTCTACAATCTATGGAATTTTGGAAAATGACAACCAGTGCATCCACTCTCTCTATAGCCACCTCTTTCAAAACCCCAGGATGTAGGCCATCAGGTCCAGCAGATTTATTGGTTTTCATTCACATTAATTTCTCCAGTACTATTTTTTTACTAATACTAATGTCTTTCAGTTCCTCATTCTTGCTAGAGCCTCGGTTTTCCACTATTTCCGGGAAGTTTTTTGCGTCTTCTTCCGTGAAGACAGACACTAGAGGCTGGATTTTGTCATTGGGGGCAGGCTGGGGGCGTGTCAGGTGGTCGTTGTGTCCGGACCCCGCCTCCGATGTGACGCGGGACAAATGAGTGATTTTGCCCTAATTGGGCACTTGATTTCCAACGTGTGGGAACCCTGGCCCAATGAGCATTTTGATGCTGAAACTCGCCTCCGATGACATCATCTATGCAGCTGCATTTAAGGCTTGCAAGCAGCCTTGGTTCTTTTTCAGCCTTTCAACTTTAGCATAATACTTCTGAGGGATTCCTGCTGCTACCATGTCCAGCACCAGACCAAAGTGTGCACCCCGATTCGATGAGAACTCCCTCCAAGCTCTGGTGGAGGGAGCAACAGCGAATAAGGAAGTGCTGTTTCCTTCTTCAGGGAGGAAAAAGCCCCCACAACAGACCAAAGCTGTGTGGCTGCAAGTGGCACAGGAGGTGAATGCCATTTCAATATGCAGCAGAACATGGCTGCAGTGTAGAAAAAGGTTTCATGACCTTCTCTGCACAGGAAAAGTGAGTATTACATCAAAATTACCCTCAATCTGATCCCTATCGCCTCTCATCACCAGCACTCTGCTTTGTCAACCTCCTCCTCCACATCCCACTTGACCCTTACATCCCTGCACCCTTAACCATTCCCTCTCTCTCTATGTACACATTCACTTAACTATTCGACTATGCAGCCCTCACACTCCCTATCACTGTGATGCGATGACAACAACTTACAACACACAGGGAGGGCCCTTGGTCTTGGCACTTCACTCCATCTTTGTGTCCTTCTAAGCATCTATGCTATGGATTCTCTACACTCACTCCTTCATTCTCACTCAAACTCCACTTGTGTTCCTCATTGCAGGAAAAGACAGCCCACAATAAGAGGGAGAGGGCGAGGACAGGAGGAGGGCCACCCTCAATAGCCCAGCTCACCACTGCAGAGGAGGCGGCCCTGGAGATCGTGGGAGTGGAGGAGGATGCGTAAGTGGGGGACGGACAGACGGGTGCATCAGAGCAAGCTGGTGACAGAATAGATTTTCATCTCTCTCATTGACATTGCATGAGTGACTGATATTGATTCTGATGCTCTAACAGATTGACTTATGATCATCTGCACAATTCAATGTGCATGCAACGTTTATCTCACATCTCTAACTCTTTCCTTTACTCCCCCACAGGATCATCGAGAGCCCCCGTCCCCACTGTCCAGGAGGAACAGCCTGAGCCCCCAGACTCCTCAGAGGAAGCTGCAACCTCTGAGGGCACAGCGTCAGCAGAATTAAGTGCACCCAGCACCAGCGCAGACACTCACACCTCGGTGGGACCTTCGGGAGATAGAGTAGTGTTGTTGCCTAGCGTATCACAGCTCACAAGTGAGCATCAGCAGATGGTAGAGACAGGGACAGCAGTAGAGAGTCCTCATCGGAGGGCGCAGGACTCACCCAGCTCAGCTCCACTGCATGTCGACCCTGTGCTTCCGGGTCCATCCAGAAGGAGAGCGGTGCTGGAACTCCAGGAACAGGTACAGGGATCTCTGGCAGGTTTTGTCTCCAGGGTCGCTGCGAGTGTGGAGCAAATGGAGGAGTCCATCGCTAACATGAGCAGAGCCTTTGTGGAGGCATTGGCACATGAACGCATCACCACGGAAAGGATGGCAACCACCGTGGAAAGGATGGCTACCTCCGTGGTAAGGCTGGCTACCGTAGAGGAGAGGATGGCCACGGCCATGGAGGAGCTTAGTCGCCAGGGTCTTGAAAACATGGTCATTGTTCAGAATAGACTGACATCTCTTGAGGAGCAATGGTCAGCTATTGAGCAGAGAAACCAGGCCTTCATGGAAGTCCTCTGGAGTAGGACTTCCAATGCAGAAACGGGTCCTCATGGCACCCCTGAAGTGCAGCAAGGTGCTGTCAAGCCACTTGCTAGTTCTGAAGTGGGGCTGACCCATGAGAGGGATGTTGGTGGCAGAGAACAAGGAAGTGGGGGCTCCTCTCCAAGCGCTCACACAACCATGCCACTGCAGAGCCCTCGGTCACAGCCCCACCAGAGTCCTCACCCAACTGAGATCGGCGTCTCAGCCCCTGCACAGTCGCAGGAGCAGCAGACTGTTGCCGAGTCCACACAGGCTCGCCACCCCAGAGGACGCCCACCAAAGGTGTCGAGGCAGGAGCAGCAAGAAAGTGAGCAAGGGACCTCCACATCTGCTGAAGCCACCGGGGAAGCACCACATAGAAGCACGCGTAAGAGGAAGATAAAGCACAAGTAGTCACAAGGGTAGTCACTTGGGTGTTCTGTTGTGTTTATTTTTGAAAAGCCATCCGTGACTTTGTGATAAAAAAACTTGATGGCAAACTGTTGAAGTTGTGGCCTGTGTCATTTCACAAATGGGACTTCCACATTGAGGGTTTAGGGCGACGTGCAATTGTCAGTATGGTGGTCAGAGTGATAGGAATCCGTAGGTTCTTGGCCATTGTCGATGCTCTAGTAAGAAGGTGCAAGGCAAAAGTGTTTGATTGGGCAGGCTAAGCAAATCTGGCCAAGATGAGTGCGTCCCTTGCATCCCAGGCAGCAATGTGCTCGCGTACTGCTGCCACTGGTTGATGCGCCTCTGCAAGCTGTTCATTGTCGCTCTCCTCCTCCTCATCCTCATCATCATCCTCATCTGAGGAGGCTATGCGATGAGTCACTTCTACCTCAGGCATCTGCAAGCCACGATGCGGGCCATATTGTGAAATGCACAGCAGACCACGACGATTCTGGAGACCCTGGCTGCTGAGTACTGCATCAAGGCATCTGAATCGCATCTTCAGCAAGCCGATGGTTTGCTCGATTATCGATCTGGTGAAAATGTGGCTGGAGTTGTAGCGCTCCTCAGCTTCTTTGGATGGACTCCTCAACGGCGTCATTAGCCATGTCTTCTGGGGCTAGCCCTTGTCTCCAAGTAGCCATCTGAAAAGTTGGTCTGGCGGACTGAAGAGCGGAGGCACACTAGACTGGCGCAGGATGAAGGAGTCATGGCAACTTCCAGGGTACTTGGTGCAAACATGCAAAATTTCCTGCTTGTGGTCACACACCAGCTGCACATTGAGGGAAGGGAAGCCCTTGCGGTTGACAAAAATACTTGGATTGTGATGGGGTGCCTTAAGGGCCACAGGTGTGCAGTCAACGATGCCCTGCACCCTTGGAAAGCCTGCCAGATTGGCAAATCCAACCACATGCGCAGTTACACTTGCTTGATCCTTGGAGAAGTTGATGTAATTGTGTGCGATGGCAAAGAGGGCATCGGTTACCTGCTGCAAGTGTGTGTGGCTGCCTGGGAGATGCCGCTGATGTCTGCTGATGATCCCTGGAATGAGCCTGAAGCAAAAAAGTTGAGTGTGGTGATGACTTTAACGGCCACTGGTAAGGGGTATCCACCGGATCCTCTGGGCTCCAGGTCTTGCTGCAGCATTGCGCAGATGTCAGCGACTACCTCTCGCGAAAATCTGAGCCTCCTTTAGCACTGCTGTTCAGTCATGTTGAGGTAGCTCATCCTCTGTCTGTAAACCCTGTTTTGGGGGTATCTCCTGCGGCGACATGCTTCCATGCGCTGGCGCCTTCTGGCCTGTGCAGCTTCAGGTGGGTGAGCAGCAGGTTGGCGCTCCTGTTGTTGCTCCTGCTGTTGGTGCTGATGTTGTTCTGGGTTCTGCTGCTGCTGATCTTCATCTGAATCTGATGTCCAGGAGGAAAGGAAATAAATGGTTCCCATGCTTCTGGTATATACCTCAGATGAGGAAGCGCTCAGTCAAGGTGGGGAGAGGGGTTTCCCAGGAGGTCACACTGCAGGTGGATCTCAGCCTCAAAACTTCTACAATGAGTAGGCCTGCTAAAAGTTCTCCCAGACCTGAGAAAACAAAGTTCTGCCACCTGCAGCTGTTAGTAAGCCATCCACTTTTGAGGCCACCAGGATTAACTGGCATGTTCCAGAGGAGGCGTGCAGCACAGGGAAAATGTGTTAAAGTTAGAAAGGCCTCTCAAAATGGCATTATAGAGGCAATTAAGTGCTTGTTAAGGGCCTTAAGGGTCTATCCCGCCTCTTGGAGGAGGGGTGGAAACGGGGTCTGAAAGGCCGCTTTTTGGAAAATTGCTCAGAGGTGGGCTGGAGGCGGGATTGGATCCGCCCACCATTTTTTGTGATTTTAACACCTCACACGCCTCCAAACCCGCCTCCTCGGGCCTGGCAAAATCCAGCCCTAGGTATTTGTTTAATTTCTCTTCCATTTCCTTATTACCCATTATAATTTCTCCTGTCTCAGCCTATAAGGGACCCACATTTACTTTCGCTAATCTTTTCCTTTTTACATACCTATAGAAGCTTTTACAATCTGTTTTTATGTCTCTCGCTAGTTTACTCTCATTCTATTTTCCCTTTCTTTATCAGTTTCTTGGTCCTCCTTTGCTGAATTCTAAAATCCTCCCAATCTTCAGGCTTACTATTCTTTTTGGCAACATTATAAGCCTCTTTCTTTGATCTAATACTACCTTTAACTTCTCTTGTTAGCCACGGTTGGACCACCTTTCCTGTGGGGTTTTTGTGCCTTAAAGGAATGTATATTTGTTTTAAATTATGCATTCATTCTTTAAATGCTAGCCATTGCTTGTCTACCATCATACCTTTTAATGTAGTCTCCCAATCTACATTAGCCAACTCGCTCCTCATACCTACGTAGTTTGCTTTGTTTAGATTTAAGACCCTAGTTTTGGATTTAACTAAATCACTTTCAAACTCAATATAAAATTCTATCATATTATGGTCATTCCTCCCTAAAGACCCCTTTACCACAAGGTTATTAATTAACCCTTTCTCATTGCACAATACTAGATCTAAAATAGCCTGTTCCCAAGTTGGTTCCTCAACATACTGATCTAGAAAACTGTCTTGCATACATTCCATGAATTCGTCCTCCACACTATTACTGCAAATTTGGTTAGCCCAGTGTATATGTAGATTAAAGTCCCCCATGATTAATGTATTACCCTTGTTACATGCGCCTCTAATTTCCTGATTTATACTCTGCCCTACATTACAACTACTGTTTGGGGCCTATAAACAACTCCCACCAATGTTTTTCTGCCCCTTGCTGTTTCTTAGCTCCACCCAAACTGATTCTATTTCTTGATTTTCGGAGCTAAGATCCTTTCTCTCTACTGTCTTTATCCCATCCTTTATTATCAGGGCTACCCCGCCTCCTTTTCCATTTTGCCTATCTCTTCGAAAAGTTAAGTATCCTGGAATATTTAGTTCCCAACCTTGGCCAGTTTGCAACCATGTCTTCTTTATGGCTATTAGATCAAACCTGTTCATTTCTATCTGCGCTATTAATTCATCTATTTTGTTGCGAATGCATTCAGACATAATGCCTTTAGCTTTGACTTATTTCTATTTTTCCCTGATGTCAACTTAGTCACTGATGCCTTGTTACCTTTGTTACTCTCTCTGTCCCTTCCTGACCTCCTCTGCTTATTTTTACCCAAAACTCTACTTTGCTCTAGAGCCTTGACATTTCTCTCGCTACTTTTAAATTTACTCTTTCCTGAATCCTCCCACCCCACCTTCATTAGTTTAAAGCCCTGTCTACTGCCCTAGTTATTCGGTTCACCAGGACACTGGTCGCAGCTCCTTAAAACCTACCTCTTTGCCCAAGCTTTTGGTCACCTGCCCTAATTTATCCTTATGTGGATTGGTGTCAAATTTTTTGTCTTAAAATACTGCTGTGCAGCGCCTTGGGATGTTTTACTATATTAAAGGCGCTATATAAATAGAAGTTGTTGTTGTTGTTTAAGTGGAGCCCATCCCAATGGAACAGCTCCCACTTTCCCAAGTACTGGTGCCAGTGCCCCATCACTGTTTGTGTGAAGAAGATTTAAAAAAATATTTTTTTGTTCTTGGTATGTGGACAACAGTAGCAAGGCAGTATATATTGCCCATTCCTAAGTGCCCTGAGGGTATTAAGAGTCAACTACATTGCGGTGATGAAAATCATATGGCTTCTATAATAGGCAGGTGATCCACTCCAACAGATTATCGCCCGTGCAGTAAAGGTGAAAATTTATTCCATTCTAGAAAACTGGAGTCATAAGTAGGCCAGGTCAGACTCCCTATCTGAAGGACATTAATGAAACAGTTACAACAATCCAGCAGCTGTCGTGGTCATTTTCTGGTGCTGATAATTCAATTTCATAAATTGCTATGGTGAGATTTGTACTCAAGACCACTTGGTTGTTAGTCCAGTATAATAAACACTAGGGTACCATACTCACAATTTCCTGCTATAAGTCCTAAATGTATCTTTTATTAGTTTGAACCTGGTTCTACACTTATGGTTCAATTTAAAGTAATATTTTGGGTTAACTTTTATGCCCTTAACAATTTTTTAAAATTTGTTCGTGGGATGTGGGCGTCGCTGGCAAGGCCAGCATTTATTGCCCATCCCTAGTTGCCCTTGAGAAGGTGGTGGTGAGCTGCCTTCTTGAACTGCTGCAGTCCGTGTGGTGAATGTACTCCCACAGTGCCGTTAGGGAAGGAGTTCCAAGATTTTGACCCAGCGACGATGAAGGAACGGCGATATACTTTCAAGTCAGGATGGTGTGTGACTTGGAGGGGAACTTGGAGGTGGTGGTGTTCCCATGCTGCTGCTGCCCTTGTACATCTAGGTGGTAGAGGTCGCGGGTTTGGGAGGTGCTGCCGAAGAAGCCTTGGCAAGTTGCTGCAGTGCATCTTGTAGATGGTACACACTGCAGCCACAGTACGCCGGTGGTGGAGGGAGTGAATGTTTAAGGTGGTGGAGTGGGTGCCAATCAAGCGGGCTGCTTTGTCTTGGATGGTGTCGAGCTTCTTGAGTGTTGTTGGAGCTGCACTCATCCAGGCATGTGGAGAGTATTCCATCACACTCCTGACTTGTGCCTTGTAGATGGTGGAAAGTCTTTGAGGAGTCAGGAAGTGAGACACTCGCCGCAGAATACCCAGCCTCTGACCTGCTCTTGTTGCCACAGTATTTATGTGGCTGGTCCAGTTAAGTTTCTGGTCAATGGTGACCTCCAGGATGTTGATGGTGGGGGATTCGGCGATGGTAATGCCGTTGAATGTCAAGGGCGGTGGTTAGACACTCACTTGTTGGAGATAGTCATTGCCTGGCACTTGTGTGGTGTGAATGTTACCTGCCACTTATCAGCCCAAGCCTAAATGTCCAGGTCTTGCTGCATGCGGGCAGGGACTGCTTCATTATCTATAGAGTTGCGAATGGCACTGAACACTGTCATCAGCGAACATCCCCACTTCTGACCTTATGATGGAGGGAAGGTCATTGCTGAAGCATCTGAAGATGGTTGGGCCTAGGACACTGCCCTGAGGAACTCCTGCAGCGATGTCCTGGAGCTGTGATGATTGACCTCCAACCACCACAACCATCTTCCTTTGTGCTAGGTATGACTCCAGCTAGTGGAGAGTTCCCACCCCCCCGCCCGATTCCCATTGACTTCAGTTTTACTAGGGCTCCTTGATGCCACACTCTATCAAATGCTGCCTTGATGTCAAGGGCAGTTACTCTCACCTCACCTCTGGAATTCAGCTCTTTTGTCCATGTTCGGACCAAGGCTGTGATGAGGTATGGAGCTGAGTAGTCTTGGCGGAACCCAAACTGGGCATCAGTGAGCAGGTTATTGGTGAGTAAGTGCTGCTTGATAGCACTGTCGATGACACCTTCCATCACTTTGCTGATGATTGAGAGTAGACTGATGGGGCAGTAATTGGCCGAATTGGATTTGTCCTGTTTTTTGTGGACAGGACATACCTGGGCAGTTTTCCACATTGTCAGATAGATGCCAGTGTTGTAGCTGTACTGGAACAGCTTGGCTAGAGGCGCAGCTAGTTCTGGAGCACAAGTCTTCAGCACGACAGCCGAGAATTTGTCGGGACACATAGCCTTCGCTGTATCCAGTGCTCTCAGCCGTTTCTTGATATGACGTGGAGTGAATCGAATTGGCTGAAGACTGGCTTCTGTGATGGTGGGGACCTCAGGAGAAGGCTGATATGGATCATCCACTCAGCACTTCTGGATGAAGATGGTTGGAAACGCTTCAGCCTTGTCTTATTTACCTCTTTAAGATCACCTCTCAGACATTTCCTTAAGGGTCTGAGTTACAAGGGAAGTTTCTCCAATCTTTCCTTGTAACTCAGAACCCTGACACTAATAATCAATCTCATGGCTCTTCTCTGCACTGCCTCCAGTCCTTGAATGTTCCCTTGTTCTTGATGGCAAGAACTGGCGACAGTATAGAATTATAGAATCACAGAAATTTACGGCACAGAAGGAAGCCATTCGGCCCATCGTGTCTGTGCCGGCCGAAAAAATGCTATCCAGCCTAATCCCACTTTCCTGCTCTTGGTCCGTAGCCTTGTAGCTTATGGCACCTCAGGTGCATATTTAAATGTGATGAGGGTTTCTGCCTCTACCACCCTTTCAGGCAGTGAGTTCCAGACCCCCACCACCCTCTGGGTGAAAAAAGTTCTCCTCAACTCCCCTCTAATCCTTCTACCAGTTACTTTAAATCTATGCCCCCTGGTTATTGAGCTCTCTGCTAAGGGAAATAACTACTTCCTAGGCCCCTCATAATTTTATACACCTCAGTTAGGTCTCCCCTCAGCCTCCTCTGTTCCAAAGAAAACAACCCCAGCCTGAGCAATCTTTCCTCATAGCTAAAATTCCCCAGCCAGGCAACATCCTCGTAAATCTCACCTGTACCCTCTCTAGTGCAATCATATCTTTCCTGTAATGTGGTGACCAGAACTGTACGCAGTACTCTAACTAGTGTTTTATACAGTTCAAGCATAGCCTCCCTGCTCTTATATTCTATGCCTCGGCTAATAAAGGAAAGTATCCCGTATGCATTCTTAACCACCTCAGGTAGCCTGTTCTGCCACCTTAGAGTGCATGTCCACAGATTCCTCACGATCAACCACATGGCCAATTTTTGTATCATCTGCAAACTTCTTAATCATGCCCCCTACATTGAAGCCTAAATCACAAAAAGCAAGGGACCTAGTACTGAGCCCCATGGAACCCCGCTGGAAACAGCCTTCCAGGCACAAAAACACCCGTCGACCATTACCTTTTGCTTCCTGCCACTGAGCTAATTTTGGATCCAACTTGGCACTTTCCCTTGGATCCCATGGGCTTTTGACTTTTCTGACCAGTCTGCGATGTGGGGCCTTGTCAAAAGCCTTGCTAAAATCCATGTCGACTACATCAAATGTGCTACCCAGTATTCAAGATGCAGTCTGACCAGAGCACCGTAAAGTTTGATCACTACCCCTTCTGACTTGTATTCTACTGTTTTGGCTGTGCAGTTCAATATCCTATTGGCTTTGTTGATTGCTGCTTTGCATTGGCTGGACATGTTTGGTGTTGAGCCTAAGACTCCTAGTTCTCTTTCAAGTTCATCCTTAGCTATTTCAACACCATTTATGGAGTAGATACACCATCTGTTTTCCTTCCTATGTATAGCACTTTACACTTGTGTGCATTAAATTTAATCTGCCATTGTTCTTACATATTTTGTTCGGCTCATACAGCAATGTTTGAGCTGTATCTCCGGAGTCAATGCCGCTCCTAGTTTGGTATCATCTGTAAATTTGACCACTTTGCATTGATCTTCTGAGTCTGAACCATTTATGTAAATTAGAATAAATAGGGACTGGAGAGGCTGCAACTTAGGTGCATTGTCCACCTGGGTCTGCCTGCCTGCTCACTCCCCTCCTCCCATGTCAACAGCCAGCTTTAGGGGTGTTCCCTGGTTATCTTGGGGATTCTGGCCAGTATGCACTCCTTAGGTTTAGCAGAAGCCACATCTGCTAAAAGCATGCAAGGGTTGTGTTATGGGTCTAGTAAAGGCCTCAGGATTTAGAACGAGGACAACACCCTCTCCAATAGGCCACTTCGAGTTCTACTTCTGCTTCACTTCTGGCGGTGGAGCAGGAATCTTGAAATCCAGGCTGACCCTTTAATGTAGTACTACATTACGACAGTGACTTCATTGGCTGTGAGTTGCTTTGTGACGTCCTGAGTTGGTGAAAGGTGTTATATAAATGAAAGTTTATACTTTTCTTTCTTTGTTGCAGGGGTGCTGGGTTGTTAGAATGTTGCCTTTTAGATAAGATTTTAAACTGACGCTCTGCCCACTCGGGGGGGCGGCGGTATGTGGGAGGGGGCTGTAAAAGATCTCATGGGGCTTTATCAAAAAGGCCAGAGAGCTTTCCCAGTGCCTTGGCAAAATATTCATCCCTCAACTGTCGTCACCAAAGACAGATTAACTGGTCATTCATTTTGTTGCTGTTTGTGAAACGTTGATTCACTGCCGCTTTAGCTTATACAACAAGTGACTATACTGCAAAAATAATCCATTGGTTGTAAAGTGCTTTGGGACATCCTGCAGACACAGAAGGTGCTATATAAGTTCAAGCCTTTTCAGCCCACTTACATCTGCATGACAGCTTTATATTGTGTGACAGAAACAGTTAAAAATTGGTAACATTTTTTAAAAGCCAGTATCATTCAGGGGTGGGTGCTCAATGGAGGATCCTGGAAAATTCCTAGGATATGAAAAAAAATGCAGAACCGTAATGTGTCAACACTTGGCACCAGTGGGCTGCCCCTTTTAGAATGTCTTTAATCCTTTATAATCAGCATGTGTCTTATCAGTGTATTGTGTCTTATATTATATTGATAAAGTGCATCATACCCCCCCAAAAAAGAGATAAATCAGATAAAAAGAGTCAAATGTTATAGTGCACTTTGCTAGCAATAGAATAAATCAGGAAGTCACAAAATGTGCTTGTCTGACAACTTGTTAATTAAGAAATGTGAAGTGCAGTAACAGAATGCTTTAATCTATCTTGAAGAACATCAAGCTGACTTTGCTGCTATGGGCAACTTAGGCTTTAACCACCATTATAATCATAATTGTACCAACTTTCACCCTCTCCAATGGACACTGCAGCTGGGATTCACCTCTGCAATCCCGCAGAGAATGAAGTGTGGGCGGTGAGGCCTCTTGCTGCCTCACTGCCCAGCCTGCATTTCCCTCACCCTACCCTTGCTTAGATCGCTGCTGGCCGAGGCATAAGAACTTAGTCCATGGCTTCCTGGGGCCACCTTAGGGAAGGTGGTGGTAGGCCCCAGGAAGCAATGGTAACAACCCCGAGGTACCCCTGTAAAGGGAGAGGGCCTCCTAGCGGCCTCCAGTCTGGCCCCAACCAACGTTCTCTTTAAGCTTCGTGGCCGTGCAGCGCTCTGCAGGCCCCGTGCAGCCGGCGAGACGGCTTTTAAATAGAAAAAGCGTGCATGCACGGAGCTTTGAATGGCCCATGCAGCCCGTTAAAGGGGCTGCGCAAGCCAAAAGAAAATTAGAGGGAGCATTGCCCCGGCACGTACCTGCTGAAGGCAGGTGGGACATGACTCTGATGTTCAGGGGGCTTTTGTCCTCTGCAAGGTCCCTCGCCGTCTCTGCTGGTGTCCCTGCTGCAATACCGTGGACATTCTGCTCCTTCTCGGCCCCGGAGGTCCCACCAGAAGCCTGCCATGCATTTCTGATGAGCCCCGACCCAGGGAATTGTTTTGAGGTTGGGGCAGATTTTAGAGTGGGCCAGAACTCAAAGAAAGGAATGTCAACCGGCTTTGTTAAATGTACAACACCATGGATGTTTTACACAAGTAAATTCTATGCTTGTTTTTCACAAATGAAATTTCCATTTGTAGGCATAGAAATAACTGGTCTTGCTGAATGCATGGTGCATTGCAATAAATATTGTTGACTGGACCTATGAATGAAATTACTGTCATCTGAATATCGTCGGCAATATTAGCGGAAAAATGATTAGCCCATTTGTGTGACATTAAACATAGGAAATAGGAGCAAGAGTCGGGCATTTGGCCCTTCGAGCCTGCTCCGCCATTCAATAAGATCATGGTTGATCTTTTCCATTGCTCTGGTTGCTGGTTTAGCACAGCCGCTAGCCCATTTAAGTATGAACATTCTATATTAAAATGGTCAACAGGGAAATGTCAAACAAATTTGTTAAAACGTTTGTCCGTTGATATCGTTAACAGTAATTTCCAAATTATAATCTCATATTTGGAGAGAAGTATGGAGCAACATTAGAATATCAATGTGATTGATATAGCCTCTGCAAGTTTATTTTCCTTTCAAACACACACATTCATTTACATATTTCACAGACAAACACAAAATAGCTAGTCTACTGTACAGTCTATATAGAACAAATTCCAACAGAAGTAAAATATATTATGCACATACATAACTTTCAGGTTTAGATAACAAGATCGTTTTTATTTTTATGTTTATATAAAGGGATTACAACATTGATCAAACAGCTGTTTTCAATAGGTCTATATGGCACCACCTCACAAAGCTTTCACAGGCAGTAAGCATTATCCTGGGGGGGAGGGGTCAAAGAATTTAATTTTTTTTTGTTAACTGTGGTAACTACATTTCTAATAAGACTTACAAGCTTGAAACAGTATTTTGAAGAAAGGCAGTGGTAGATTTTGTAGAATGTACAGAAATATGGCAGTTGTACTTCATTTCAAGTTTGTCCATCAGAAAGGCCTCAGTAAATAATGGCCTGTATATCTCCAGTCTGCACAATATCTGTAAACCTTCATTTAATAATAAACTACATTCAAGTGGGACCATTCCCAATTTGTTACTTGATCAGCTACCTGCACCATACTATCTCATTTTAACTACAGGACCAGTTCGATCATTCAGGTGAATTCTAGTTCAGCAATCATGAAAAATTGTGGTTTTTTTTAATTAAATAATTTTGTGCAAACCAAGGGGAGGGATGTTCATGATGGGGAGTGGAATATTTTTTCATTTTGGGTACCCAGTGTCCAGTGTCAGCATCAAACACTCACAAGTCAGGGAAAGCACAATTAGATGCAGAGGAAATCTCTTCCTGCTCTATCCCAGAAATGTGGCTGAGTCCCACCCTCAGAAATGTCACCAGTGTGACATTTTTTCTATTTTATTTCGCCAACCTTCCTCTCTGAAAGAGATTGCCAATTAGTATCAGTTTTGTGCTGTGTACCTGTTAGGAACTGGGTTGACATGACCCAAACTTATTTCATAGGGACCCTTCAAGCCAGCATATAGAGGAGAGTTTTATCTCATTAGTATTGGCTGGATTTCATCTCAGGTCCCAGCGATAAATGTCAACTGTTTAACCCACAGCACCACCCAATCCCAGAAAAATTACTTAACAAATTACTACTGTACAACATACCCATTCCTTATTGTTAGTCAACAATACAATTAATTCTAAGACTTAAGGATCTATGAAGAGAGTATACTAAAATTAAACCATTCTCACACAATCAGAAACTCATTTGCACATGCAACAGACTAATGATAAAGTTTAATATACATTTACACGCCAAAATCATTTTTCAGTCACTCCAACAAAAAATGGTCACTGAAAAAGACATATATATTCAGTAACTTTACTACACACACAAAAACATTTTAAAAAATAACTTTACATTGTGTCACATACATTTACACAAGACCCACAAATGTCTCCGAGAATCCGCAAATTACACGCCATGCTAGCAGATACTGGCTCTAGTATATCCTATCCAGGGCTTGAATTGGCATCTATACATGACACAAGGGAAATATTCAATTCCGGGAGGCACTGAACAGCTATGAGGTAAATCCCTAGTGTCAGAGGACTGAGTTATGAGGAAAAGCTGGAGAAACTTTGGCTCTTCAACCCTGAAAGGAGGTATGTGAAGAGGATCTTATTGAGTTATAAAAGAGAATATAAAATGTAGAAAAGCACTACATCAAGGTATAATATGAAAGTAGGTCAAGGGGAACAGGTTCAAACTGGTGAAACGCAATTTTAAGATTAATGTCAGGAAGTTCCTTTTAATTCAAGAGTAATCAACACTTGAAATGGGGAGTGGAGGCAAAATCTTTGCAGTCATTTGAGAGACAGTTGGGCAGAATATGGATGGACTATAGGTTTTCCTAGATTGATAATCTAAGATGGGCCGAATGGGCTTCCTTAACTGTTTGGCATATGATCTTGTCATATGTAGCATATTTTTAGTGAATGGGTATTTAACTGTCTCCAGAATGTTTTCTTGCCTGTCCAATTTGAATAAAGTTTATTGTTATTTTCCACAAAAGACACAGGGGGTGAATTTTCACGAGGTTCTCCTGCTCGTCGGCTGTTACTTTGGCAGAAGAGAGATGGGAAACCCCGGGAAAACAGCGTAAATTTACCTCCACGCTTTACAGTGAGAAAATTCTGAACATGTCTTTTTAGAATTTTTATTCAATAGATTAACATGATAAGGCTAAATGTCATCTCGTTAAAGATGGCCTTGTCCAATGTTATCAATAGTTTGCAAATGGCTAGAAAATCGAGTGGGCTAATTAAAGGTAAAAGCTGATTTGTTACTAAAATGTGTTAACTTCAAGCCCCACGGTATGTAACTTTGCACAGATATCTACATTGAATTAGAGATGCACTATATATTCTGAAATATTGCACTTAGTGGCCTATTGTCCCTCAATACAGAGGCTACACAAAAATATAAAACGCAGATTACTTCAGCACCTATGCACCATTTTACATTTTCTCCCTTCAGGTAAAAATAAAAATTCAGACACCAGAAAGATAACTCTTGTTACATTTAATATTACACGTTACATAATACATCATTTTTTGCACCTAAAAATACTTATCTTTGTAATTTGTTTTATTTATGTAGTTTAAATGCTGGCAAAACACTCTTCAGAGGTTTGTGAGCTACCATGCAAATTGGCAAACTAACAGTAAAATTATGTGAAGAATCTTAAAATTTATGACAATTCTCAGTGGATACAATTTATCTTCAAGATTGCTGTGGGCACGATGTTTTAAAGAGATTTACATTCATGACTCCCTCTACAGTGGTAAATGACAAATAATTATAACTGAGGCTGCAGCTGTACGATACTACTGGTCTGAAACAGGTAGCTGTGGACTGGAAAACACAGCCAGCAAAACCAAAGTTACACTGCAGGCTTCAGCTGGCTACAACTTGCACTGTGCCTACCAGGACAGAGCTCTGGAGATGGGCACTCTGCTCCCTTGGTGGATAATATTTAATGTTAGGAGAGAGTGGCAGTAGCATCTGCTTTCGCATAACATTTGAACAATTCAGTTTCAAGTCTATAAAGTGTCCCAGAGATCAAACAGACTGCCTGAGCACCTTTGAACCCAGTTCCAAACCACAATGGAGTTGTATCTCACTCTATGTGAAGTACGAGTGATGTGAGATGGCCTTCTGGAGGTGGTCTTGCACCACTTGGCTTTAGTACATTAGGGTGTCAGATCCGGACCTGTCTCTGCTGTTATACCGGCATTTTTGTGGCAATACACACCCGTAACTTATTCACATCAACATGAAAGTGATAGTATAACTGTGGCCCCAGACTGCTAGCAAATATATTACAAAGCTCTTTTTTCAAATACTTATTATTGATCAAGGAACTCTCTCGTTAGTAATTGCTCCTTTAAGTGACATATGGATACTTATTACTATACACAGGACACTCATTCAAGTAATCAAACCAACTTAACTCAGTAATTTAAATGCATACATTTCTGTTGCTGAATTCACAGTTTTGTGCAGACTGAGGATAAGCTGTTTATCATCAATTTATCATCGAGGGAATGCTTGAAAGGCCACATAAATCTAGTAAGCAGGGAGATCTAAGTAATTTATAAACGTAGTACACTGAGCCTAGGAACCCATTGTCCCTGTTAACAGTCACACAAACCTCAAATCTACAGAAAAATTGCAGAACCAATACCAATATAAGTAAATGTTGGCTAAGTGTCAGTTTCAATGCAAGAGGTCTTGGGAAACAGTACTGTGCACAGACTAGCAAAAAATAAATATAGATCGGTTTGTTTAATATTATATAGAGGCCATACAGTAACATTTTCATAGACTAATAACTAAGGACTAATCTTTGCAATATAGACACAATTTGATTGCCTCCATGTGTCTATGGACAAGTCACTAACAGCCGCAGTTTTGTTGCTGTGGAGGAGGGTTCTCTGTGAGTTTTGTGTCCTGTTTTCCTGCAGCAACAGTAGGGTCTGTATCCAAACTCTCCGACATTTTCTCACAGATGATGTCAACAAGGCGTTCAAATGTTTGCTTTACGTTAATGTTATCCTTGGCACTGGTTTCGAAAAATTCAAAGCCTTGTGGAAAGAATAAAAAAATAGTTTTTCAATTAAAAGTTGCTAAGCAAGTACACAGAAAGAGCAGTCTGCACACAGCATTTCTCCTGTTTTTCTTTCCGTAGCTCAGAGGACAGACTGGAGATTTACTTTGTCAGTGCTGCTGTAGCCAGCTGCCAGAAAGTGTTATCCAGAATAACTGGGCCTCCAAAATTCACACCCTCGCTTTGCAAAAGTGGCCAATCTTGACTTAAAAGCTCTCAATGGAGCCACTTTTAAGATTTAGTACCCACTGTGTGAGGAACTACAGGTATAACCTGCCTTCTACTCCTGTCTGTGGTGGCTCATTCATTTTCCTCCCCTTTTCTTCTGAAGGCAGTGATTCAAGCTGGAGTACAGTTCCAGCTCTCCAGTATTTGGTCATGTACGCTCAGCCAGTGAATGCTGACACCTTATTTGGTAGTGGGGATCTCCTCACCTGATTGTCAAATATAAACACTTTACAGCAGGAATAATTGGATATTAATCAACAGTGGGAACTCTGATATGTTTCTAAATTACAAGTGGCACAGTAACCAATTAAATGTATCTAATTTTCAGAGGTGGGCAATGCAGAACAAAATTGTCAAATCTCAGTGTCTACAATGATCATGTTGATATCAGAAAACACGTAAAAATAACATCAAAATACTCAATATTGGCTACAAAGTTATACTGAATTAAAAACATCGCTAATATTGGTGATCATTTTAAATTAAGAAATGCTTTTATAAATTACCTTCATTATCATTGTTCCAGCACCCTTTTCGCTTTGATTCTGTAATTACCTTTGACGTATAACACACAAGATGCTGAATAACCCTATATCAAAAACTGGTTTTGAGAGGAATGGAACTGATATATAAATCATACATTAACAGGTGAATTACTATTTTTCTGCAGTTGGTAATTTTGTTGTATTCAGCTGTAATAGAAGTTCTCATAACTACTCCTGCTAATTTAATAAAGTATTTTATTTGGATAGTTGGGTTTTTGAAGGTGAAGGATACATTTTGATGTGAAGAGTAAGGCTAATGAGTACATATATGAAATTATTTAGGATTAGTGAGCATTTAACAAAAAGTTATTTTGCGTATTCAAAACAAGCATACACCTTTAGCCTGAATAAATTCTGATTACTGATTGAGAATTGCTTTAAGTAATCTCCATTCTACAACAGTCTAATTGTTTTGGGTCAGTGGTGTCATCAACTAACCCTTCCCTGACATTTCTTTGCAGTATTGCCCCAGCTCAATCTGATTTTCTTCCAGTGTTTATTGGTGATCGACATTCAGCTCATTTATTTGTCTTCTACCAGCTGATATCCTCTGCATTGCTTGTTTGTGAATCCTGCAGGAGTCCATTTTCTGAAGGTAGCAGCAAACACAGATGACACGTAGTCACCTCTAGAAGATTCTGTTTCTTGCATCTCTGCTATGCACCCTCATTTGTGGTAAAGTTCAAAAGCTTTCTCAAATGTCAGTGATAGAAAGCATCTAGTCTGGCTTTCAATTGCTACGTCTAACCTAAACTGTATTGTTGTCTCACTAGAGAAAACTGTTCTTTTTGGGTTGTTTAAGGATACACCTTTAATATGAACATATAGCAAGGCTTTACTGGAAGTTAGAGAGAATAACCTGGAAATTCCCTAGCTTAGCACCACCTGTTAGTGCTGGAATCAAGACGAAAAATAGCGGTCGGCACTCCAGCGCCCTTCTCTGGCGTGGGACTTGATGGCCGCCATTTTGGTGAGGACCTTAGTGCTGTTGATAGCAGCGCTGGCCCTGGATATGTAAATGAAGAGAGCGTGATGTCAGTTGGCGTGCAGCGATGACTTAATGTCATGCTCTGCGAACTTTGACCTCAGCACTGAGTTTAGTGCTGGGTCCTAAGCTTGCTCTGAAAAGCGAGTGTGCAGCAGAATGACAGAGACGGGGTCAGCACTTCTTAAAGGGACACATACATTTTTCAGGTAAGTTTGCATTTAAGCTTTTGGACTGTTTTTTTAAAATTTTATTGAAGTAGTGGCTTGGTGCAATACATGTTAAAAGTTTTTTAATCATACAGGTAATGCTGCTGGATGCTTGCAAGGCCTCGTATGGTAAAGGTAGGCCTTTGAGAAGACAGAAAATGCTGGAAATACTCGGCAGGTCAGGCATCCGTGGAGAGAGAAACAGAGTTCATGGCTGCGATTTTACTTACCTCGGTGGTCCGTGGTGGGTGACGTCAGTGGTGGGTCCCGACCCCGCTGCTGGCTCCATCCTGGCATCTGAAATGAATTTCCCTTGATGGGGGAGTCACAGCACACAGGGAGGTCCTGTTCCCTTCCCATAGGCTGAAGAGACCTCCCCAGAATATCAACACAGCCTGGTTGCACATTGCAGACGAGGGCACAAGCAGGGATGTGGGCAGGAGGACCTGGGTGCAGTGCTGCAAACATTTCAATGATCTCGAAATGTTAGTACAAAGCCACACTCAACCTCATCCTGCTGTGCCTCTCATCACATCCCCATCACTCTGCCTTCCCTACCCTACTCCTGCACATCCTTACTCACTCCAACTTACCTTGCGCCTCCATCCATCCCTCTCTATCTACATTATCACATCCCCATCTCACTAGCCACCCCCCATCAACTAACAACACACAAGCGTAGGCACTTGGGTGTTTTATCCAATGTTCATGTAAAATTTCTGTTAATGTGGTGTCAAACATTGAAACCTTTATTTTCAACACTTTGCGTTCTTGGACAGATTTGTGTGCACCTTTGGAAGTAGCTTAGTGAGTTGCAGTGAATGGTGAGACATAACGGAGCCCCCGCAATGCTGATGAGTGTGAAAGGAATGGCTTGGTCATTGTAGGGATGCTTTATGGTGTTGGTGTGGGGTGGTGCCAACCTGGCGCATCATGTGGCAGCCAGGGTGCACAGAATCAAGTGAAGTAAATCTGGCATTGTGAGGCAGCAATGTGGTTGGGTGCTGATGCCCTGTGTCCTGTGCAGCATCAGTTGATTGCGGAGAAGGTTGGTGTTGTTGTTGGTGCTGCTGGTGTGCCTGGTGCTGCTGGTGTTGGGGCTGATCATGGTGGGATTCTGATGACCAAGGTGAGAGAGATTCAAGGGCACCCACGCTGATGAATAGATGGCAGGTGAAGTAGAGATGACAGAAGCGATCTGTCAATGGTGGGAGAGGTAATGAGGTCAAACTGGATGGAGACTTGTGTAAAGACTTGCAGCATGGTGAATCTGTTGTGGAAATACAGTGAGGAAGAGTTTGTGGCTGAGGGAAGATAACTGTAAGGTGGGAGCTTTTACTGTACATTTGAAGCTGTCAACTCAACAGCTGATTCAATGGCCACTGACCTCCCACCTCAGCTTGACAGACGAGGTCTAGGCACAGCGGGAAACCGGTCGGTGACCTGTCAAATCAAAAAAGCTGGGGAAATACCATGGACAAGCCACTAATGATTTTAATTGCCTCCCCCGCTGCAGCGCTGACAGACCCGACATCGGGAAAGTCCAGTGTGCACATTTTGACAGCGGGTTCCCGACTAAATGTCCAGCCTTCACTCGGTTACTGCCCCCAAACGGGGCGTAACCAAATTTCGTGTCCTTAATGTCTTGTGAACCTTATCCCTCAAATCCTGATGTTCTTCCATAGCATTTAACCTTTCCCCCATTCAAAGTGTAATTATTACTGTTATTTTTACCAAAAAGTACCACCTCATACATAATGACATTCAATTCCATGAATTCAGTGTACTTTTTTGCTCACTTCACCATCTTATCAATATCCTCTTGTAGCTTGCTTTGATCCTCAGAATTATTACTGTGCCCCTATTTTAGTATTATCTACTAATTTATATACCACTCCCTCGAGCCCTATATCCAAATCATTGATGCACACAATGAAGAGCAGCAGTTTCAGAACTCAACCCTGTGAGACACCACTACACACTTCCAACCATTCTGAGAAACTGCCCTTAACTCCGACGCTGCTTTCCCTTGTAACCAGTTATTGGATCCAATTTTCTAGTCTTCCCCCTAATTCCATACCCCTTAATCTTCTCCAATAGTCTTCTATATGGTACATTGTAAAAAGACTTTCTGAATGTCATGTAGACAATACTTATGTCATTTCCCTCAACCATCATATTTGTCACCTGCTTAAAGAACTGTTGGCTGCTCCTAATCCTTATTATCTCTTCATCTAGATGTATAGTAATTTCATTTTAACAGTTCAAATTTTTCCTTACTGCAGATGTTAAACCATCAGGCCTGGTCTGTTTACCTTTTTGAAAATGGGTATTACATTGACCATTCCAGTCCTCCAAGGCATAACTGCACTCAATCACTCTCAATAGAACCCTGAACTATAATGTCCAGGACCTCTGCTATTTCTTTCCCATTTCTCTCATGATTTTTGGACGTATCCCTTCAGGTTCCAGCACTTTGTCCTCTTTCAATTTAACTGACTTCTCGAATACTTTCCTTTTATTTATTATGGGAGAAAAATTCGGTATTGACCATTTTGGGGCGCTAACATCGCCTGGGCGGCAACTTTAGCGCCTGCCGCTAATTAGCACCGGCGAACGCAAAATTGAGTTTTAGCGCCCCAAGAGGGACGTGGAACGCTAAATCAAGCGCTACACACTTCTTTTAGGGCGCTAACGTCGGAGAGCGGGGCGGAGACATCAGCAGCGCTGCACACTGGGCCGTGCAGCGATGCCACGATCAAAGGCTCCTTCCCTCCCTTAATGGGAAGGGCCAGTGCTGCAGGCTCTGCAATTTAAAAAATACCTACCTGGACCACCAAGGCAGCCGCGATCCCGCGCGATCAGCCTGGCACTCAAGCAGAGTGCTGGGCTGATCGATCGCGGGCAGGAACCCGTAAAAAAAACTAGAACAGGAAAGGTAAGTTTTGTTTCCACTTACCTCGGCCACCTCGTCTTTAATCATCACCCCGAAGCGGCCGGCCGCCCGATGCACGCCCCCTGCAGCTGTCGGTGTTTCGACCGGCGCTGCTGCAGGGGGGTCAATTTCTGGTCCGGGCCGCTACTGGGGCGATGTGCACAGCAATGACGTCACGATCTCCGGGCGAAGGAGATCGGGGTGCAACGCCGTAGCGCTGCCACAAAACTCCCGCTAAATATGGTGGGAGTCGATGTCAGCGCCGCGCCCGGTTGCATAGCCATTTTCGCTCCGTTAGCGCCCCCCGGGGTGTTAACTGGAGGCGCAAATGCACCCAATTTCACCCCCTATATCTCTTATCTTGCTTGTAACCAATTCAGGATGTACCACCTCCCCCATATCCTTCTCTTTTGTAAGTACTGATGCAAAGTACTTGTTAAGTAACCCCGCCAATTTATTTTCTACTCACTCACTATCTTCTCCTTCCAGGTCCCACTTTAAATTTAACAATTCTCTTTTTACTAAAATTTGTAGAATACTTTACTGCTTTATTTAATATTATTTGAGATTCTCTCCTCATACTCCCTCCTTGCTTTCCGTATCCCTTTTTTCACCTCTTTTTTCACATATTCTTTTATAGAATCATAGAATGGTTACAGCACAGAAGGAGGCAATTTGGCCTGTCAAGCCCATGCCAGCTCTCTGCAAGAGCACTTCAGCTAGTCCCACTCCCCTGCCCTTTCCCCACAGCCCTGCAAATTTTTTTTCCTTCAGGTACTTATCCAACTCCCTTTTGAAAGCCACAATTGAATCTGCCTCCACCACCCTTTCAGGCAGTGCATTCCAGCTCCTAACCACTCGCTGCGTAAAAATGTTTTTCCTCATGTCGCCTTTGGTTCTTCTGTCAATCACTTTAAATCTGTGTCCTCTGGTTCTCGAACCTTCTGCCAATGGGAACAGTTTCTCTCTATCTACTCTGTCTAGATCCCTCATGATTTTGAACACCTCTATCAAATCTCCTCTCAATCTTCTCTGCTCTAGGAACAACTCCAGCTTCTCCAGTCTATCCATGTAACTGAAGTCCCTCATCCCTGGAAACATTCTTGTAAATCTTTTCTGCACCCTCTCTAAGGCCTTCACATCTTTCCTAAAGTGCGGTGCCCAAAATTGGACACTATACTCCAGTTGAGGTCGGGCCAGTGTTTTATAAAGGGCTCATCATAACTACCTTGCTTTTGTACTCTATGCCTCTATTTATGAAAATGAGAAGCCGCACAACACCAGGTTATAGTCCAACAGATTTATTTAAAATTACAAGCTTTCGGAGCTATCCTGCCCTTCCTCAGGTAAAGTTACAATGAGTGAATCTACAAAAGTTCACAGAATATAAACACAGATACTGCAGAGATACAATCTTTCCTTACATCAAAGACACACCAAGAGCACAGCCAAGACAATGAGATGTGTCCCAGGGGGTCCAATGTGTCAAATCCTGCTGTCTGCAGCAGATCTCTCTCCATATCCCTTCCTCTCTCTCCGTCTTTTTTGGGGTTTGTTTTTTGTGTTTGTTTTTTAAAAACTGGAAAGACAGACAACGATGTCAAGTCACGTTCTGTAGCGTGACATGAACCCGATATCCCTATTGAGGCCGTCCTCATGAGTGCGGAACTTGGCTATCAGTTTCTGCTCGATGATTTTGCGTTGTCGTGTGTCTCGAAGGCCGCCTTGGAGAACGCTAACCCGCAGATCCGAGGCTGAATGCCCTTGACTGCTGAAGTGTTCCCCGACTGGGAGGCAACTATCCTGCCTGGCGATTGTTGCGCGGTGTCCGTTCATACGTTGTCTCAGTGTCTGCATGGTCTCGCCGATGTACCATGCTCTGGGGCATCCTTTCCTGCAACGTATCAGGTAGACAACGTTGGCCGAGTCACATGAGTATGTACCATGTACCTGGTGGGTAGTGTCCTCACGTGTGATGACGGTATCTGTGTTGATGATCTGGCATGTCTTGCAGAGGTTGCCGTGGCAGGGTTGTGTGGTGTCGTGGTCGCTGTTCTACTGACAGCTAGGTAATTTGCTGCGGACGATGGTACTTTTGAGGTTAGGCGGCTGCTTGAAGGCGAGTAGTGGAGGCGTGGGGATGGCCTTAGCAAGGTGTTCGTCGTCATCGATGACATGTTGAAGGCTGCGAAGAACATGGCGTAGTTTCTCCGCTCCGGGGAAGTACTGGACGACGTAGGGTACTCTGTTGGTTGTGTCCCGTGTTCGCCTTCTGAGGAGGTCTGTGCGGTTTTTCGCTGTGGCCCGTCGGAACTGTCGATCGACGAGTCGAGCGTCATATCCCGTTCTTACGAGGGCGTCTTTCAGTGTCCGTAGGTGTCCATCGCGTTCCTCCTCGTCTGAGCAGATCCTGTGTATTCGCAGGGCTTGTCCATAGGGGATGGCTTCTTTAACGTGGTTAGGGTGGAAGCTGGAGAAGTGGAGCATCGTGAGGTTGTCCGTGGGCTTGCGGTAGAGTGAAGTGCTGAGGCGTCCGTCTTTGATGGAGATTCGTGTGTCCAAGAATGAAACCGATTCTGAGGAGTAGTCCATGGTGAGTTTGATGGTGGGATGGAACCTGTTGATGCTATCGTGTAGTCCTTTCAGTGATCCTTCGTCGTGGGTCCAAAGGAAGAAGATGTCGTCGATGTATCTGGTGTACAGCGTTGGTTGGATGTCCTGTGCAGCGAAGAAGTCTTGCTCGAACTTGTGCATGAAGATGTTGGCGTATTGGGGTGCAAATTTGGTCCCCATGGCTGTTCCGTGTGTTTGGGTAAAAAACTGGTTGTCGAAGGTGAAGACATTGTGGTCAAGGCTGAAGCGGATGAGTTGTAGGATGGCGTCTGGAGATTGGCTGTTGTTGGTGTTGAGCACTGAGGCTATCACAGCGATGCCATCATCGTGGGGGATATTGGTGTAGAGTGCCGATACGTCCATCGTGGCGAGGAGTGTTCCTGGTTCAACTGGTCCATGGGTGCTGAGTTTCTGCAAGAAGTCTGTAGTGTCGCGACAGAAGCTGGGGGTTCCCTGTACGATGGGTTTCAGGATGCCCTCGACGTACCCAGAGAGGTTCTCACACAGGGTTCCGTTGCCTGATACGATAGGACGTCCGGGTGTGTTGGCTTTGTGTATCTTTGGGAGGCAGTAAAAGTCTCCTACGCGGGGAGTCATGTCACGCTACAGAACGTGACTTGACATCATTGTCTGTCTTTCCAGTTTTTAAAAAACAAACACAAAAAACAAACCCCAAAAAAGACGGAGAGGAAGGGATATGGAGAGAGATCTGCTGCAGACAGCAGGATTTGACACGTTGGACCCCCTGGGACACATCTCATTGTCTTGGCTGTGCTCTTGGTGTGTCTTTGATGTAAGGAAAGATTGTATCGCTGTATTATCTGTGTTTATATTCTGTGAACTTTTGTAGATTCACTCATTGTAACTTTACCTGAAGAAGGGGCAGGATAGCTCCGAAAGCTTGTAATTTTAAATAAATCTGTTGGACTATAACCTGGTGTTGTGCGACTTCTCATTTTTGTCCACCCCAGTCCAACGCCGGCATCTCCGCATCATGTCCATTTATGAAGCCCAGGATCCCGTATGCTTTTTTAACCGCTATCTGAACCTGCCCTGCCACCTTCAATGATTTGTGCACATACACCCCCAGGTCTCTCTGTTCATGCACCCCCTTTAGAATTGTACCCTTTAATTTATATTGCCTCTCCTCGTTCTTCATACCAAAATGTATCACTTCACAATTTTCTGCGTTAAATTTCATCTGCCACATGTCCGACCATTCCACCAGCCTGTCTATGTCCTCTTGAAGTCTATCCCTATCCTCCTCACTGTTCACTATACTTCCAAGTTTTGTGTCATCTGCAAATTTTGAAATTGTGCCCTGTACACTCAAGTCCAAATCATTAATATATATATCAAGAAAAGCAGTGGTCCTAGTACTCTCAACTGTTCACCATTACTCTCGGTTTCCTGTTCCTGCCAATTTCGTATCCATGCTGCCACTGTCCCTTTTATTCCATGGGACTTTTGGAAGTCCATGTACACCACATCAACTGCATTGCCCTCATGAACCATCTCTGTTAACTTATCAAAAAACTCAATCAAGTTAATTAAACAGAATTTGCCTTTAACAAATCTGTGCTGGCATTCCTTAATTAATCCACACTTGTCCAAGTTTTGTCCTGGATTATAGTTTCTAAAAGCTTCCCCATTACTGAGGTTAAACTGACTGGCCCGTAGTTGCTGGGTTTATCCTTCCACCCTTTTTTGAACAAGGGTGTAACATTTGCAATTCTCCTGTCCTCTGGCACCACCCCCGTATCTAAGGAGGATTGAAAAATTATGGGCAGTACCTCCGCAATTTCCACCTTTACTCCCCTCAGCATCCTAGGATGCATCCCATCCAGTCCTGGTGACTTATCTACTTTAAGTACAGCCAGCCTTTCTAGTACCTCCTCTTTATCGATTTTTATCCCATCCAGTATCTCAACTACCTCCTCTTTCACTATGACTTTCGCAGCATCTTCTTCCATGGTAAAGACAGATGTAAAGTACTCATTTAGTACCTCAGTCATGTCCTCTGTCTCCATGTGTAGGTCTCCATTTTGGTCCCTATCGGCCCCACCCCTCCTCTTACTACCCATTGACTATTTATATGCCTATAGAAGACTTTTGGATTCCCTTTTATGTTAGCTGCCAGTCTATTCTCATACTCTCTCTTTGCCCCGCTCATTTCTTTTATCACTTCCCCTCTGAACTTTCTATATTCAACCTGACATCTGTCATATGCCCCTTTTTTCTGCTTCATCTTACTCTCTATCTCTTACGTCATCCAGGGAGCTCTGACTTTGGTTGCCCTACCTTTCCCCCTCGTGGAAATGTACCTCGACTGTATCCAAACCATCTCCTCTTTAAAGGCAGCCCATTGCTCGATTACAGTTTTGCCTGCCAATCTTTGATTCCAATTTACCCGGGCCAGATCCATTCTCAACCCACTGAAATTGGCCTCCCTCCAATTAAGTATTTTTACTCTAGATTGCTCCTTGTCCTTTTCCATAGCTAATCTAAACCTTATGATACTATGATCACTGTTCCCTAAATGTTCCCCTACTTGACCCACATCATTCCCCAGAACCAGATCTAGCAATGCCTCCTTCCTCGTTGGGCCGGAAACGTGCTGATCAAGAAAGTTCTCCTGAACACACTTCAGAAATTCTTCCCCTCGTTGCCCTTTACACTATTACTATCCCATTAGGATAGTTGAAGTCCCCCATTATCACTACTCTATAGTTCTTGCACCACTCTGTAATTTCCCTGCAAATTTGCTCCTCTATGTCCTTCCCACTATTTTTCATTTTTATTATACCTATAGGCCCCATATGCCCTCTTCAATCTCAAATTGTTTCTAACCTCTTTATTTATTAATGGCATCTTAAAATTTGAAGTAATCTCATTTTAATTTGATGTACTTATACTGCACCCATTTCTGAACAATAGTCCGGTGCCACCTCCCTTCATTTAGTTCATTTCTCATCTTTCTAAAATTTGCCTTTTGACAGGCGCAATCATCATCACAAGACTTTGGCCGGAATTTTCAAAGGAAAAAACAGGTGGGTTGGAGGCAGGGGGAAGTGAAAGTTGTAAAAATCTAAAACCTGACCCCTTTTACTCAGGCAGGATGGGGGGCGGGCAGCCAACCTACTGCCAGGAGGGGGGTTGGCAATTTAAATATTATAATGAGGCCTGAAACCTCTACTTTAACCTGCTTTGCAGGTTTAACTGCTGCGGCCGGGGATCCCAGGCCATGGGATTCCCGGTAGGCAACGAGGCAGCCTCAGTGTCGGGGAGCAATACTTGTGGGTCGGGCTTGGAACACCCACCCTTCCCACCCCCGGGATCGCTACTCAGCCCCGGGGTCAGGGATCGGACCCCCCCCCCCCCCCCAACCCCGGGATCAATCTCACCCCCTTACATAAGAACATAAGAAATAGGAGCAGGAGTAGGCCATTCGGCCCCTCGAGCCTGCTCTGCCATTTAATGAGATCATGGCTGATCCGATTTTGGCCTCAACTCCACTTTCCTGCCCGCTCCCCGTAACCCTTGACTCCCCTGTTGCTCAAAAATCAGTCTATCTCAGCCTTGAATATATCCAATGACTCAGCTTCCACAGCTCTCTGGGGTAAAAAATTCCAAAGATTCACGACCCTCTGAGAGAAGAAATTCCTCCTCATCTCCGTCTTAAAAGGGCGACCCCTTATTCTGAAACTATGCCCCTCATTCTAGATTCCCTCACGAGGGGAAACATCCTCTCAGCATCTACCCTGTCCAACCCCCTCAGAATGTAATATGTTTCAATAAGATCACCTCTCATTCTTCTAAACTCCAATGAGTATAGGCCCAACCTGCTCAACCTTTCCTCATATGACAACCCTTCCATCCCAGGAATCAACCTAGTGAACCTTCTCTGAACTGCCTCCATAGCATGTATATCCTTCCTTAAATAAGGGGACCAAAACTGTATGCAGTACTCTAGGTGTGGTCTGACCAGCGCCCTATACAGTTGTAGCAAGACTTCCCTGCTTTTATACTCCAACCCCATTGGGGTTGTGGATCGGACTCCCCCCATGGGGATGGCGACTCAGTCCCAGGGTCGGGGATCAGACCCCTCCCCGGGAATCGTGACTCAGTCCCAGGGTCGGGGATCGGACCCGCCTCCCCGGGAATCGCGACTCAGTCCCAGGGTCGGGGATCGGACCCGCCTCCCCGGGAATCGCGACTCAGTCCCAGGGTCGGGGATCGGACCCGCCTCCCCGGGGGATCGGTAACCCCCCCGCACCAACGACTTGGAGCCCTCCCCTCCCGCCCGCCACCATCCTGGGTCCAGCACCTACCTGGTCCTGCGGCCTCCTGGTCCGCGATCCCCGCCCCACTCAAAGCCAGCCTGTCAATCAGACTGGCTTCCGGGTGGGGACCCCACCCTTCACGTTGCACGCATGCTGTGGAGTTAAAACATGCGGGTGGGAAATGGGAAAATCCCAGCTATTGTATCACAACAGATTTTTAATATGCACCAACATTTTACATCATGTTTTTCTTCTGAACACTGGGGTTCCCTTTGGTGAGCCTGCGTGCTGTCCTTAATCCTATTCTAGTTGACTCGTGCTCCCTGAGGCCAGGATCCCCAGAGGATTTAGGCTACACTCTGGGAACATGAGCCTCTTGGGACCAATGCGGCCTGGTCTTGGGCCTTCTGAAAGCTGCGTTGCCACTGCTGGTGCATGGGCAGTCTGGCGCTGTCTCTTTCCACCTACATGAGCAGGGACCTGAGGGTGATGACTGGAGAGCTCATATGAGCAGCCAGCGGGTTCTTGCGGCAGGGGGTGACGTCTACTGAGTCTCTCCTCAGCAATGTCGGACTCCACTTTGACTCCTGATTCCTCCGCATGCCCTTGTGCTTTATATCACCTAGTGACAAAGCCTCATTGGCAGTAGCTATCTCCTCTCAGATAGAGAAGTGAGTCCGTGAAAGAAAGGCTGAATGATGCGGTAGGTGAAAATGTGGTGGGGTTTGCAGAGATTGAAGGGTCTTGCTGCCTCTCTTCCTTCTCCTCCTCAGCAGCATCTTGCTGTGCTTCATCTAAAAGAAAAGAAAAATCGGTTAGAATATTAGGCAGCTAACTAGAGGTGTTTTGTGTAGCACCTGAAGGTGCATAATGAAGTTTCTTGTATCTGTGTCTCTTCTCCTGAGACATGAGATGGGGAAGCTGCTTACGGTCCAGACAAAACTACAGCTGCCACTTTCCCTCCTACTTCTCTGTCTCCAGCAGCATCAGTGATATGCCACCCTAGAGCTCAGTACTTCTTCCTTAGGTAGGGTGAGATGCCTTGTACGATGGGTGAACCATCACCTGTAGCTCAAGATTTGCAGGCATTATGGGCCACCTTCTCCTTTAAGCGAAAAGAAAAGAGAAGACATAAGTATAGCACTGAAGACTTGCAAAATATCTTGTTCAAAGCGTTAGATACTTAAGGTAATGCAGCAAGCATGAAAGCATAGGTTTGGTGAATTAGGGATGGCTTCTTGTGCATGCATACTGTGAGGGAAGGTGCACTTGCAGGTTGCATGTGGTGATAGGAGCAGGGGTCATTGGTGCAGATTCTAGCCCTTGAGGCAAAGTAAGGGTAAAGTCTGATGGAGTGCCATAAATAGAAACTGCACCAAAGATTCACGGGAAGGAATACGCTTACCTTGGCTTCCCTAGTTGGATCATTGATCTTCTTCCTGAGGAATCCTAGAGGTCAAGGAGGTAGCACTCACTGCCACAGCCACTTCCCTCCACAAAGTGTACATCACAGATTTCAGGGTTTCCTGCCACAACTCCAAAGAGAGTGCCTCTTCCACTCTACATTTCAGTCAGCACAACATCCAGGTTTAATTCAGAAACATTTGCTGCTCTTCTCTCTGATCTGGCTGCTATCCTTCTCTCCTAGTTTGCCTGCTTCCTTCAATGCTGCCATTACCCCTTAAAGCAGAAGGCGGTTTTATATCCTGCTGCACTAGGTCTCTGCACAGGGAGCTTTCGTCACAGTTCTCCCAGCTGCCCACATTTTCCTACATCCCATTCTCTGGCATAACTGTGGCACAGCAGACTTAATTTGCATTGCCTGCCTGCAATTTCTACCTTATTCTTTACGATGATTGAAATTCCTCAAAAACTTGTCAGTTAAAGATTTTCATTTAATTTTACACTAGTGCTTTCCAGATAGCATTTAGTAAGAGGTATTGATTATTTATTGTGTAATTTGTCATAGAGATGGACTTTACTTCCAAATGATAAATTCTAAATGATGCTTATTTATCTTAATGGCTCTATGGTTCTTAATATCCAAATTCAATTTATTTAATTTAGAATTTTAGAACCTTTTGGAAGATAGGACTCATTTAAACAAATGGGCACTGAAATTCCGGTGGTGCCATTGCGCTGCCAGCAGTGTGATGACATGGTACTTTGTCCCTGGGGTGACTCCAGTTCTAACCCAGGGGACAGGATCATAGCTATATTATAGAATCATAGAATGGTTACAGCACAGAAGGAGGCCATTCGGCCCGTCGAGCCCGTGCTGGCTCTCTGCAAGAGCACTTCAGCTAGTCCCACTGCCCCATCCTTTCCCCGTAGCCTGCAAATTTTTTTCCTTCAGGTACTTATCCAATTCCCTTTTGAAAGCTACTTTTATTTTGTGGAGGCAGATTCAATCGTGGCTTTCAATATTAGGGGTGGGTGTCTGTGCCGGGCGACACTATGGGGGTACACACAAATGGAAATGATAGGATGCCAGAGGGCTCTCTGCCTCGGAGATAGGATCAAAAGCTGATTGGGCCAAAGAATTAAAGTGGTGCCAAATTCCTCTAAGCACCTCCCTTGAAGATGGACCCCTAATTCTAATGGCAATCGAACGCCATTTGAATCAGACCTATTGCTTGTCACATTGCCCATGAATCTTGCAGGATTTCCAAGAATGACAAAAATCCCCACTCCAAAATACCACCAAAATAATATTGGGATGGTGGGGCAGTAAAACCTCCCTCTCCATCCCCATTGGAAGTTATCATTCCACTAATTAAGGGACAGAAACCCGTCAGTAAAAGGCTTTGCCCAAGTTCTTGCCCCTTTGATGCCACAATATCCAAATTCTGACCCATGAAAGAGAAGAATTTCTGGGCTATCATCAAGGTTGTGCTAGTTGTTGGCCCGGAAGTTCCTCAGAGATTTTGCTGGACTCCAACTATAACCCCTGTGGGTAACCTGTGAAACCCACCGGAAAACGGAAGGGACCTGGTCGCACCAAGTTTCCACCAATTTCAGGATTTTCAGGCCTTCATTTAAAGGAGTGGCACATGCACCCACTCTGTACAAGGCAAATGCTGTCTAGGGCGGAGCCAGGGGCATGGACTCTTACTTCAGGCGTTCCCACTTTTTTGGGTCATTTGGGACTCGGTGTAATACCGGAGGTTGGTATGCCCAGTGAATTGAGGCATACCGACTTCCAGATGTTCTTTAGTGGGGCCCAATGGCAGGGGGCTGGGGGGGGGGCGGGGGGAGGCGGGGAGCTCTAGTGTCCTATACTACAGAAGATTGAATGTTTTTTTTTACCAATATTTTGATCGTCCCCTTTACTTGGGGCTGAAGGTAACATGGCTGGGTTTTTGGGGGTGCGTGGGCAATTCCCCCCTCCTCAGTGACAAGCCAAGGCTGCATTTTCCAGCTGCACGGGCCAAGCAGGTGCCAGAGTTGTGTCTGCAGTGGCACAGGTGCCCGGTTGCCCCATGGAAATTAGGTGCCCTCTCACTAACACCCCAAACTCCGGCATGATCAGCTTTGGAGAGCACCAGAGCAATCTTGGTGGTTATGCTCTTCAGATTTTCGGCGCCGTTAAAGAGCAGGAAGACTAACCCTATTAACAACCACCACAATATATCATCAGACAACAAGAGAATAGAAAGTTGTAAGGGCACTTCCTGCAGTGTACTACTGGATTATTTAATATGTGGTATAGTTAGATTATCAAAAATATAAGTGTCACTTTTCAGGATTTGTTGTCCATTTTTCACAAAGGATTTGAAAGAAATGTTACTTTAATCGTTTTTTTAAGCAAAGTATTCTTTATAGCAGAGTTTTTTTTTAAAAGCCACCCAGATGAAAGGTGTTTAATATGCTAAATGGAAGATTGTTTCCCTCAGTGACTAAATAATGTGTTTGTTAGCTTGTCTATATAATTTAAAAGAAACACCTCACAACCATTATATTGGGAAGTCCATTGATCCCTGACTGTCTGTGAACACAGGGCAATAAAATGGGAGAAACTGGGACACAGGCTGACTGCGAGGCATTTATGAAACAGGATGGCTGTGAGGGTAGTCAGGTTTGTTAAAGGGAAAGCTGTGAGAGCTTTTTCTGAGGCAAAGAGATTAGAAATGATAGAAAATAGTTAGAAGAAACTTAAGTTAAGCAAAATAACTCACAATGTGTGCTATTATAGCTAGTTACTTATTTTATATTATGTGATAAATTGTATGGATTGAATTAAGGCATCCTAGATATAACAGCTGTTTTGTATGGTCACCTTATGGTAAATTAAGGCAGTTTAACAATTCATATCTGGCCTCATCTCATCAAGTGTTTGCCCAGTCCACCTTCAGAAGGATTGAAGTAGTAGATATGCAAAGGACATGAATATCCAGTTCAGGTCACTAGAAGATACATTATCGTACAAGAGGATATAGGGCACTGAGAATCAACTTTGATAAAAGTAAGATGCTTAGATCACTTACGGGGCGATTGATGCTACTGAACCTGAGAAAGTATCTATAGGAAACCTGAATTTGTAACAATACATTATCAACAAAATGCATTAAGGACAAGCCAAAGTTAGTGCTAAACAAGACAATTCACATCGGCCAAACATACCAAGTTGGTCTGCCAGCTGCTTTCCTCTCTCCATAGATACTATCCTTTCATCTTCCATGTCACATTTGTTGCCAACCAGTATAACCTGAGCATTGTCCCAGGAGTATGTCTTGATTTGGGTCGACCTAAGAAGAAATTGGAGAATACTATAATTTTAGAAATACATTACAGAGAGGTTTGTTACTTTTGTTAAAATATCAATATTGTGCAATTCATAATACATACAGGCCCTTCAATCCTGCTCTGCCATTCAATAAGATCATGGCTGATCTGATTACTCCACATTCCCGCCTACCCCCGATAACCTTTCACCCCCTTGCTTACCAAGAATCTATCTACCTCTGCCTTAAAAATATTCAAAGACTCTGCTTCCACCGCCCTCTGAGGAAGAGAGTTCCAAAGACTCACGATCCTCTGTGAGAAAAAAATTCTCCTCATCTCTGTCTTAAATGGGCGACCCCTTATTTTTAAACAGTGACCCCTCGTTCTAGATTCTCCCACAAGAGGAAACATCCTCTCCACATCCACCCTGTCCAGACCCCTCAGGATCTTATATGTTTCAATCAAGTCACCTCTTACTCTTCTAAACTCCAGCGGATACAAGCCTAGCCTGTCCAACCTTTCCTCATAAGACAACCCGCCCATTCCAGGTATTAGTCTAGTAAACCTTCTCTGAACTGCTTCCAGCGCATTTACATCCTTCCTTAAATAAGGAGACCAATACTGTACACAGTACTCCAGATGTGGTCTCACCAATGTCTGTATAACTGAAGCATAACCTCCCTACTTTTGTATTGAATTCCCCTCGCAATAAATGATAACATTCTATTAGCTTTCCTAATTACTTGCTGTACCTGCATAGTAACCTTTTGCGATTCATGCACTAGGACACCCAGATCCTTCTGCATCTCAGAGCTCTGCAATCTCTCACGATTTAGATAATATGCTTCTTTTTTATGCTTCCTGCCAAAATGGACAACTTCACATTTTCCCACATTATACTCCATTTGCCAGATCTTTGCCCACTCACTTAACCTATCCATATCCCTTTGTAGCCTCCTTATGTCCTCTTCACAATTTACTTTCCTACCTATCTTTGTGTCATCAGCAAATTTAGCAACCATACCTTTGGTCCCTTCATCCAAGTCATTTATATAAATTGTAAAAAGTTGAGGCCCCAGCACTGATCCCTGTGGCACACCACTCGTTACATCTTGCCAATCAGAAAATGACCCATTTATGCCTACTCTCTGTTTCCTGTTAGCTAGCCAATCTTCTACCCATGCCAATATGTTACCCCCTACACCATGAGCTTTTATTTTCTGCAATAACCTTTGATGTGGCACCTTATCAAATACCTTCTGGAAATCTAAGTACAGTACATCCACCGGTTCCCCTTTATCCACAGCACATGTTACTTCCTCAAAGAACTCCAATAAATTGGTTAAACATGATTTCCCTTTCACAAAACCATGTTGACTCTGCCTGATTACTTTGAACTTTTTTAAGTGCCCTGCTATAATGTCTTTAATAATAGCTTCTAACATCTTCCCTAGGACAGATGTTAAGCTAACTGGCCTGTACTTTCCTGCTTCTCAATAGCTAATTGTCACAAATCAAAAACTTTTCGAAAGTTGGCCTATATTTATATTGATGGATTTCTGGTTGATAAAACTTCCAGAATAGAATTTGACTCTCGCTTTCATTCTCCACAACTCCAGTCCCAATCAATTCTAAAGAGGTACAAATCATTTTAAGGATAACGGGGGAAAAATTGAGTTGCGCCCCCTTTGGGGCGCTAACTTAGCCAGGGCGCTACTTTTAGTGCCCCCAAAAAATTAGTGCCCCCGCAGCTGAAATTCATTGGTAGCGCCCCAAGAGGGAAACAGGGTGCTACTGGAAGCGCCCCACCTCCCTCTTGGGGCGCTGCAAGTGAATATCATGGCGCTACGTGCCGCAACGCCACGCGCTGTGGCAAGTCGCGCCGCGGTACTGCAGGCCTTCCTCCCCTTCTTAAAAGGGAGGGGCCTTGCGCAGTGTGACCCGGGGCCCAGCCAGGCCACCGGGGATCAGAGTGCCGGCAAAAGAGCCCGACACTCAAGAGAAGTGCCAGGCTCATGGAGCACAGCTGGCACTCCGTGGGGGGGCTGGTCAGGAGGTCGGCGACGGTAACGGGGGCAACTGCTGGCAGGCGGCCATCAACAAAAATGGCCGCCCGGCACCTCGTCTTTAATTAGCACCGCCCCGGCCGCAGGTAGGCCCCCCCTGGCTCCGTCGGACATAGTGTCCAGCGGTAAGTCAGGGGGCGCTACCAAAGATTGCGGCCGGGGCGCAAGCGGGATGCTGCGCACGGTGATGATTTCATCGCCGACGGCGCAGCGCCGTGGGGCACTAACGGTTACCGCCGTCGCTCACCTCCCGCTAAATTTTGCGGGAGGTGTTGGCAGCACCGCGCCCGGGCGCTAGTTGCTTTGCGCCCCGTTAGTGCCCTCTTAGGGTGCTAACGGGAGGTGCAAAGCAACCGAATTTTTAGGTCAATGTCTATAACATTGGTAGTGGCGCGATAAGAAGGAGTGGAACCTGTCAGGTGGATTCCTCACCAAACCTGGGTTGGAGTAGGAAGGGGCAGAATGCATAACAAACAGAAGTAATGGGGCAAAATGCATCCCTTGTAATGGACATGGTGCAGTGAAAGATCTGTACGATACCTCATCTTACGCATAATAAAACACATTTCATGAAATGAGTCACAAATTTAAAACCACCTACAATCCTCTAAATCCTTTCCAACCAAGCAAATCCATTTAAAATTTGGTTCTATATATCCCCACAGTACTTCTTTTGTTTAATTTTCCACCAGAAAGGACCATGGGATAAGGTTGCTAAGTAACATCATGGAATATTTCCCTTAATAAAATATTGAGTATAAACTATTGATATGCTTTACTATGCCCTTTCTGTAAATGATTTCAGATGCAAAGTGATGAAACAGCACACAATCTTGAAAGATCGAGTATTTTTATAGTGCTAATGTGACCTTTCAGAGGACAAAAAGCTGCTCAGTAATCATATATCTGGTGACCTACTTTTTCATGTAACTTCTGTCACAGTGTGACAGAGAATTAGTATCAAGAGCCTTGAAATTACCTCAACAGTTACAGACAACAGACCAGCTGAAGAAACTCTTCCAACCAGGAAATTAATGGTTTCACCTAAATATTATGCTGTGAATATTAGCATATGACCTAACATATCTGTATAAAATTCCCTTGTTTACAGTTTAATGGAAAGCTTTCATTGAAAAATCAGACACAGGAGTTTTATAAGACTGTTACACTAATATTGGCAGGGTAATTTAAAAGTGAAACCATCTATTTTCTGTGTAGAGTAGTCTTTTCAGGTGGCCTCGGTCTAATTAAATGTGATGAGTAGAGAAGAAACCTACCTTATATTGGAAATACCTGGCTAGTTCACACCAAGCAGCACGTAGAGAAAATACGTCTACTCCACCATATATTTATGGCAGTATTTTTACACATGCCATTAACCTTTCAACTGTGTTCCTGTGCTTTCATTTTTTTTTTTCACTTTTATTGTTTTTTCTCTTCTTTATGCTTTCCTCCATTCTTCCACAACCAGGAAGACAGGCAGATCTGCTTCCACGCCCCTACAATGCTGCTCTTCAGCCAACCATTCTAAGGGCCACAAGACTGATCCACCAGAGACTTGGCACTTAATTTATCCTTCTCTATTGGCAAACATCTCACTAACCAATTGGACAGCACCATCAAACTAGGAATACATTAGATAGGGAACGGTGGGTACAGATCCACAATCCACTTTTAGTCATTGCAAAGTTAACACTGTATTAACTTTTACTGTGTGGGAAATGGAAAATGTCACACTGGCACAGTAAGGAGTGAGTGTTCTTCTGAGGTTAGGTTTGAGACATAGGGCTCGATTTTATTAACGGAGGCGGGTTGAGGGCGGGCCCGCTGCTCGGCAGCTTTCGGAACGCACTCCCAGCACTTCCGATTTTGGCTTCATTGGCCTCGTTGCGGCCGATGTGCGGGTCGGGTCCCTCCAGGCAATTGCTTGGAGGATGTCAGTTTCTCGCGTCTGATGACGCGTTGTTTGTTTGAAAATTTAAAGGGGCCATGTCCCCTTTGCATACAAATGTCATTGGGATGGATTGGTGCTTTATTATCTTGAAAAGGGAGTTGACAGCGTCTGTTCTGAGCAAAATTTAATGAATGATATTGCTGGTCATATTATTCCAGAAAGAGATTCATGATTTTTTTGATATATGACTTTGTTATCTGACTATGAAATGAAAAAGATGTCAGGTGTGTTCCAATCATTGGCTTAGTAATGTTAATGCTTTTTACTCTTAAAGGTGCAGGGAGCTGCAGGAACGGCAGCCCCAAAAACTAAGGCTGCACCCAGGTTCAATGAGGGCTCTCTCCATGCTCTTGTTGAGGGAGTTAGAGGACGTCAGGAGCTCCTCTTGCCTGGAAACGGAAGGAGAAGGCCTCCTCAGCAAACCAAGGCAGCTTAGCTGCAAATTGCTGAGGAGGTGAGCTCAAGGTCTGTGTGCAGACGCACATGTATGAGTGTCGAAAAAGGTTTAATGATCTGCTGAGATCACCTAAAGTGTGGCCTCTGTGTTCTGGGAAATGGAAGTTCAAGAGTGAGGGCTCAGGGCGATTTCCATGTAGAATGATGGTGGTGACACTGAGCGCAAACCACTGTTTATTGGACAGATGATGCCTGGGGTTTGAGACTGTCGGACTTATCTTCATCTCCATGTGCCAGCCACCTGTGGTTGAAGCGTTAGCTTACGCGAATCTGGCATGGATGAGTGCATCCCTTGCCTGATGGCCAGCAATGTGGTCGCCTGCTGCTGGATAGGCCACATCTTGCCCCGCAAGGCATCACTCCCCGTCCTCCTACTCATCCTCCTCCTCATCCTCCTCCTCGTCCTCTTCATCTTCCTCCAAGGAGGCTGTGTGCTGAGCCACTTGTTCATCCGGCAGCACTAAGCTGTGCTGCTCTTCCTCCGAATCTGACGACCAGGATGAGAGGATGTAAATGGTTCCCATCCCGTTGTTATAGATTTCAGTTGAGGCAAGAAGCTTGCAAGCACACACTCAAAGTGGCCTGAAATTATTCCAATCACTTCAAACAGCAGATGTGTGTCAGCTTGACCAGTCACAAGGTCAGTAGATTTGCAAAATCTTATCCTAAACCTCCAACAATAAACCTGTTGCATTTGAATGCCAGCCATGTTAAAGGAGTGCTTTTAAAGTTCTTCACCAATAATGACTACAGATCATGTCCTCCACCAACTCGTCTCCCTGCAGCTGGCCTGTTTCTGACAAGACGGGAAACAGGAGCCAGAGGCACGAAAATGGGAAACATTTATCAAAATAGGATTATCAAGGCAGTTAACAGGCTCTTAACTGCCTTAACTACCTGTCCCACCGGTTGGAGTCGGGTCAGTTTGGGAGCGGCTGAACACACTCATGAAAATCGCGTGGGGGCGGGATGGAGGCGGGTTGGGTGTCTGAAGCCATTTTTTCCGATTTTCGCAGCTGACCCACCTCCAAATCTGCCTCCTCAGAGCTGTTAAAATCGAACCCATAGTGTTGAAGTAGAGCAGATCCCAGAACAGACCCCAGTGAAATTCTACTTCACACTTGCTCCAAAACTTTGGGTCTACAGGAAGAGTTCTAGGTAAGATAAATGGGGAAGCAGAGCAAGAAAATAAAAGCTAAAGTTGTACAGTAATATAAAGAAGAATTATTTTAATAGATATAAGGATTGGGATGGATACAAGTGTGAATTGAGGGTAATTAATACTAAAAGGAACAATAGTGTATGTCCTAGCTGTAATGCACATCACAGACCAATAAAACTCCTAATACAGCAGATATAAAAATAATTTCTCCTATAGACCCCTATTTCCATCTCTGCAACATCGCCTGCCTCTGCCTTATCTCACTCTCACTGTCACTCAAATGTTTACCATGCCTTTTCCACCTCCAGATTCAATTAGTCCTTGCTGGCCTCTGGAGTTCTACCCTTCATAAATCACAACCCATTAAAAATTCTGTCATCTGCATTCTATCCCATACTAATCCTATTCCCTTATTATTCCTGTGCCTGTCAGTTGTTCCTTGTCCATCTGCACATCGTTTTTAATATCCTTGTCCTCAGCTACATATATCTCCATGGCCTCACCCCTCCCTATCTCTGCAAATTCATTCAGTCCTATTTTCCTTTGCATCGCCCATCTCTGAATTTCACTTTTGGCTACAGAGCCTTCAGTCTTTTCATCTCCACACTGTGGAACTTTTTAAGCCCCTCCATTTTGCTACCTCTTCTTCAAAAACCTCCTCAAAACCTACCTCTTTGATCTGGTTTTCAGTCACCCTCCTTAATCCTTCTTCCTCCATTTCTCAGTCCCCAGTTTTTTTCCACCTCTGTGAAACACTTTATTACTTTAAAGTGAGACATAAGTGCAAGCTGTTATTGTGACAGGCCTCTGCCTATGTCAGGTACCTGGATGACCCAAATAAATATTAAAACTAAAGCCAGCATGCAACCAGTTTTTTGCAAACTGGTGTGAACTTGTCTGTGCTGTGAGTTCTTGATCAACTATTAGCACTTTGCAGAGGTGAAAAATTAAAAGCTGTGATGGAGTTCTATCACCTTATGTGTTAATAAGCTGATTCCAAATACACTATTGGTTATTACATTGTGCTGAGAGTTTCTATGTTAAAATGAACAATGTATTCCCTTTTACCTCCAGACGTATTTTTCAGTATTATTACAGGGAAGTGCTGCACAAGAGCAGGTGAACAAGTTAACATTAATGACCATGCATTTATTTCCTGGACTGTGCATTTCATAAATTGGTTTCAATGTGTAAAAAGCAATGTGTCTAATGTAACTCACAGTACAGAATGTCAGGAAGTAAATTAAAGGAAAGGTTTGAGATTAGCATGGGTAGATCTAAAAGGCCACTTAGTCAGAGATAATAATAGTTGCCCTGGAAACAATAGATGTTGTAGGTTCACTTAATTCAGCTAAAGCACCAGGCAGATAAAAAAAAGAGAACTAGCTTAAATGGGTAGTGTTGCTGTTTTGCTAAGTGCTTTACCATGTGACTACATGGCAGGGGTACAATGATATGGCAGTCTGGTGACATCATCACCTTACCAATTCTGTTTCGGAGCAGAAATACATTATTAATTTGGGTTAAAATGAAAATAATAGGAAAGCCACTCTCAAATGTTTCTACTGCAGCAGCTATAGCCTGTCAGCTGCGGTGTCAACATGCCTTGCCATTGGTTGGTTTCACAGCTGATTTCTCACAGCAGACTCTTTCTGGAACCGAGCCTGCCTGAAAATTCAATTCTACAGCAACTTTTGGAAACTAAGGGAAATTGTAGTATTCCGGAGCTAGAAACACATTTGTTTAAATTTTATGTCATATTGTGATCTTGGGAGGGGAGGTCATAAAGGTCTAGAGTGAGCCTGCAAATAATTTTAAACTAAAAATAGTCAGATTTGCATTGTTGTAGGCAATGTACTGCTAAATAAAAGTAATATGCAGTTTATACATTAAAAAAAATACAATGCACAGCTGAAAGATTTTCATAACCTGCATAATAACAAGCATATCAATGCACAGACAAAGACAAACAGAACTGATTAAAGAGATGTGGAAATGTAAACCATCATCAAGCTGAGGCTGTCTAAGGTGATTAAATCAAGAGCATGTTTATGTCAAGTTGACAAAGAAGAGATAATGGAAAGGGTACATATAGATTGGTGTTGAAGAGACATGGATGATCATTTTCATCTGCATACAGCCCCATTCATGCTGATAAATGGGGGGTGGGGGCGGGGAGAGGCAGACAATTAAAAAAAAATCCTACTGCCTACTGGCCACGTTAGACCCGCCTAAAATAACAACAGAAAACGCTGGAAAAACTCAGCAGGCCAGGCAGCATCCGTGGAGAGAGAAAGAGAGTTAACGTTTCAGGTCGATGACCTTTCATCAGAACTGGGAAGAGCCGGAAATCAAATAGATTTAAGGCCAGAGTAAAGCTGGGAAAAGGGGGAGGGGATAAAGGAACAAAGGGGGAGATGAAGAGACAATAAGAGACATTAAGAGATATGCAAGGCTGGAGGTGGTGTTAATGTGACAGATTAAGGCTGAATGAAGTGTGAAATCCACTGGCAGAATGAAGGACAGCTGCCAGCTTCTAGGAGGAAAAAAAAGGTGGGGGGGGACAAATAAAAGGGTGGATAAAATAAAATATAAATGTGATTGGAGCTGAGGTTATGATCTAAAATTGTTGAACTCGATATTGAGTCCAGAGGGCTGTAGCGTGCCTAAACGAAAGATGAGGTGCTGTTCCTCGAGCTTACGCTGAGCTTCCGTGGAACAGTGTAATAGGCCGAGGACGGTGAGGTCAGAGTGGGAGTGAAGCAGTGAATTAAAGTGACAGGCCACCGGGAGCTCGGGGTCCCCCTTACGGACTGAACGGAGGTGTTCCGCAAAGCGGTCACCCAATCTGCGTTTGGTCTCCCCAATGTAGAGGAGTCCACATCGTGAGCAGTTAATACAGTATACTAAATTGCAGGAAGTACAAGTAAATCTCTGTTTCACCTGGAAGGGGTGTTTGGGGCCCTGGACAGTGGGAAGAGGGGAGGTATAAGGGCATGTGTTGCATCTCCTGCGCGTGCACGGGAAGGTGCCGGGCGAAGGGGAAGGGGTGCTGGGGGTGGTAGAGGAGTGGACTAGGGTGTCGCGGAGGGAGCGGTCCCTACGGAATGCTGAAAGGGGAGGTGAGGGGAAGATGTGTTTGGTGGTGGGATCACGCTGGAGGTGGCGGAAATGGCGGAGGATGATCCGTTGAATGTGGAGGCTGGTGGGGTGAAAGGTGAGGACAAGGGGAACCCTATCGTGGTTCCGGGAGGGAGGGGCAGGGGTGAGGGCAGATGTGCGGGAGATAGAACGGACACGGTCGAGGGCCGTGTCGACCACGGTAGAGGGGAATCCTCGGTTGAGGAAAAAGGAAGACATGTCGGAAGCACTGGTATGGAAGGTGGCATCATCAGAGCAGATGCGGCGGAGACGGAGAAACTGGGAGAATGGAATAGAGTCCTTACAGGAGGCGGGGTGGGAGGAAGTGTAGTCCAGGTAGCTGTGGGAGTCGGTGGGCTTGTAGTGAATGTTAGTCAATAACCTATCCCCAGAGATGGAGATGGAGAAGTCGAGGAAGGGAAGGGAAGAGTCGGAGATGGACCATGTGAAGGTGAGGGAAGGGTGGAAATTGGAAGCATAGACCCGCCTAACTCGACTTATGAGTGGGCCTTGAAATGGGCGTCAGCACTCCCGTCCAAAACAGGCAAAAGTCTTATTTAAATTGGTTGTAGGCCCCCAATACAGCTTTCAGGTACCAATGGGCAGAACGTGTGTTATGCATGTTTCGACCAGTGGTACCAGATATAGAGCGGACAAACCAGTGGTCCTTAAGCAGGCGCTAATGTTTCCAAACTTTAAAAAAATCGTTTTTGCGCTCCAAGAAGAAAGTGAAACGCTAAATCAAGCGCCTCACTTCCTTCTTGGAGTGCAATCGGCAGCAGGCGGGGCGGAGACACTGGGCCGTGCAGCGCTGCCGCGATCAAAGGCTCCTTCCCTCCCTTAAAGGGAAGGGCCATCGCTGCCGGCTGTGCAATAGAAAAATGACCTACATGGACCACCAAGGCTGCCGCGATCCCGCGCGATCAGCCCGGCACTCAAGCAGAGTGCCAGGCTGATCGATCGCGGGCAGGAACCCGCGAAAAAAATGGGAACAAGAAAGGTAAGTTATTTTTTTACTTACCTCAGCCACCTCGCCTTTAATCATCGCCCCCGAAGCGGCCGGCCGCCCGATGCACGCCTCCTGCAGCTGTCGGTGTTTTCGACCGGCGCTGCTGCAGGGAGCGGAAGTCAATTTCAGGTCCGGGGCGCTACCGGGGCGATGCGCACGGCAATGACATCACGATCTCCGGGTGAAGGAGATCAGGGCGCAACGCCGCAGCGCCGCCGCAAAACTCCCGCCGAATATGCCGGGAGTTGATGTCAGCGCCGCACCCGGTCGCAAAGCCATTTGCACCACATTAGCACTCCCGGGGGTGCTAACAGGAGGCGCAAAGGCACCCAATTTCGCCCCCTCTGACCTGGAAGACAACATAAGAATGGCACAACGGGGAGAGAGCAGGCTCCAAGATTTTCCGCGCTGCACTGGAGGCCTTGGTGGAGGATGTGGAGAAGAGGAGAGATGTGCTCTATCCACAGTGGGCCAGGAGGACCTCCAGATAAACTTTTCAAAGGCAGTGAGACCAGATAGCCATGCTGGTCAATGCCAGGAGTCAAGCCCCGAGGACCTGGATACAGTCCCGCAAAAGGTTCCAGGACCTCACACGAGTGGTGTAGGTCAGTGAATGTATCTTCAAATGCCATATCCCACCAACTGCACCAATAGCCTCAGCCACTGCTCAATGCACCACACCCCCATCACTCACCTACCAACAATCTCTATTAATCAGGACTCATACCTAACATTCTTAGCTTCACCACACCTTCACACACTTAGCAAACCTCACACCCACATGTCACAACTTGCACACACTGCCAGCTATTCAACCATTACAGCCACATCACCCAAACACATTGCACCACACTCACTGACACAATTCCCTCTCTCTTGCAGAACAAAGTGGCGCATAACCGGAGGCAGCAGCAGCTAAGCAGTGGGGGACAGGCGCGGCTGCATGTCCTTACCCCCATGGAGGAGACGGTGCTCGCCATCATTGGAGCGGCCATTCCTGAGGCCGTGGCCAGCGGCAGGGCTGAAACGATAGAAGATGACGGTATCCTCATACCTAATCCTCCTCCTCACATCCCACTTCCCCCTCATCCCACAATCTCTTCTGATTTACAAGCTGCAGATGGTGTAAGCACACACCTCTTGCTTCCCCTCTCCCCTCACCACAACCCTACCCTTGTGCCTGTCTCCTTTCAGATACCCAAGAACTGCCACTTGACCAGGCAGTGGTGGAAGAGCAACAGGTGGAAGAGCAGGAAGACAGTGATGAAGAAGAAACATCGTCGCTTGTATAATTTAGAGGATAGTTTAGACACGGGATCTGCACGTGGTGAAATATCAGGAATGAGTGGCCTTCAGCCAGGGCAGGGATAAGGGTAGTGTAGGTGCCAGCATGTCAGAAGGCGCGGTCCATGGAGCACGAACCTGCTGTCCTCTCTCAGAATGACAGTATTCGTCCTCCCACCACTGCCACTCTGCCAGTGCCCTTGCTGTTGCCTGTCAGCCAGCCAGCCCAGACTGCTGCTGCCCATGCTGAGGTTGTTCAGTCCGAAGCTGGGCCTTCTATGCTAAAGCTGCTCGAGGTCATCCTCCAAGGCCATCTGCAGTCTCCCCCACTGAAAGTCAGTAGCCTTCCACCAGCCATGCTGCAGCCACTGGGGTAGCACTGCGTAAGAGCACTAGGACAGGCAAAGGCGCACGGAAGACAGGCACTAAGGGAAGGCACAAGGGTGATTAGTTGACTTTTGACTGAAATATTGGAATGTTTTGATTTATAAATTTGGTTTGGAATGTTTATTTTGTGTTGGTTTTTATTTTTGCATTGTGGCCAAGCGGATGCTGTGATGGTCAGTAACAGAGGGAACGTAAGGTGTCGGCCTGTTGGTGAATGGGGAATTGGGGTTGCGTTTACTGGTATCGCAGTCAGATGAGTCGTTCACTGACAGGTAGGAGAATTGCTTCCTGAACACCCTGGGTGGATATGGCCGCCTGCTGAAAGCCCTATTCCCCCTCCTCCCTCTTCCAACAGCTTGCCCTGCTCTGTGTCACCTCTGCTCATTCTCCCAGTCATGTTGTAGGCCAAGTGGAATACCTACTACTGCACCCATATCTAGGAGCAAATGGTTTGTCCAGAAGCCATCAAGTTGGGACAAAGTCCTTCAGCACCTGCCAAAATACTCCCTGTAGACTATAGCAACTTTAAAGAACTCTAGAAAGCATCAAACACTAGTACAATCGCAGCAACAGCCAATAGAAATCAATCAACAAGTAACCTGTCAATAGTGGAAGATCCCTTTAAATAGCGCTGGTGGGGGGTCCTTCCTGCTGCTGAACGTGTGTTCAGCTGTGCGAGCTCATGGGAGGGTGTTAGCTGGAGCACTGAGCTCCAACATTGCAGCGCTGGCGTCAAATCAGCCTTACACGCTGATTGAGGTCATAATTTGCCTACACTGCATACTTCCGGCAGACACCCTTACCAGTATGGCATCTGCTGCAACTCGCACCAGAAGTGCGTGCACGCACGCAGACGCCATTTTGGATCTCTAAGGGCACTCACAGTGCCCCTTTCCGAATTTTGCGCCCAAGGTCTGGCTCGGCTCCACAGAGGAGCTGTTGGATTTCACCTCTCCCCCCATGATTGGCAAGGAGCCTGTCAGTGGCTTGTTGAGCGCTTGCTGCTCACCAAACAGATTTAAGGCAGAAAATGTTGCAGCCTTGCGCTGGCACCATCAGGCAGGCCGTGCGATCGCTCCATCCACTGCCCACCTGATGTGCGCTATGACTGTAAAGCATCCTCATGATGTGGTTTTATGAAATTCGTTTGTCCATTGTTAGAAGCTGTTAACCCATTTATTTTAACACATTCTTCTGCTGATATCACACAGTATGATTTCACCTAATTGGAGAGTAGATCAGGCAGACAGTGGGCTTTGAGACATAGTAAAAAGAGAAAAATGATCGGGATTAAGGTGGTGATATTTCATTGTGCGGCTCCAGTTATTTTGAACCCCATTTACATCATAGAACAACTGTTGGAATTAGTATTTGTTGACTGTTCTTTATTCTCTTCGCACTTTGCATTATTTCCCCAACAGTTGTCCTAGATCTGTCCTGCCATTTGAATTTTCCCAACTACATCCAATTTTACTACATCGCCAATTAGGTCACTGTACAGTTTTCAAATCTGGTAAAGAGTTTTTCCAAGATGGCAATGCCCTTTTAAAAAACACTATTGGAGATTCTCCAGCAGCATATAAATGAGCACAGCGTTTATGTAAAAGTATTTGGCAAATCTTTCATGTGTGTTTGCCAAATAAGAAAGCAAAGAGGTTGATAATCAATCTGTACAAGATGCTGATTGGCCCACAGTTAGAAAACCGTGTGCAGTTTTCAACACCCCATTATAGAAAGGATATTGCAGTCATGGAAAAGGTGCAATGTAGATTCACTGGAATAATAAGTGGAAATAGCTATGTTGAGAAGAATATTTTTCATGCAATGGGAGCCATTACCACAAGTGACTATAAAAGCTAATTCAATCACAGCATTTAAGAAGGAGTTAGATAAACAATTGAAGATAAATATTAAGCGGTATGGGGAAGAACCGAAAAATAGAACTAGGGTGGATAGCTCTAGTGTGAAGCTGGCAGGGGCATAGGTATGAGATGTGTTTAAATTTCTATGGGTCTATGGTTGGATGTAGTGGTCTATGGTTGGATGTAGTGGCCCATAGTTCATTAAAATGCATCACTCTGTTGCAATAAGTGTCCTTAGTTCATATGCACATAATGCCATTGAAACAAAAATGATGTTCAGTTGTTCTCCCATCCCTAGGGTGAAGTTAGTAATGGTTTAAATGCCGTGCTCTGGTTTTTTTAAAGAGATAAGGAAAGCCCAACACTCTTTTCTGTAAGTGCATTTTACACAAAATACAGCGAGAAGATCCGCTGCACCATTAGTATAGTTCAGGCAGGTGCTCAAACTCTGGAAGTAGCTCTTCTCCAACTTGAACTTTGGAGCAAAAAAAATACTTCTGAGTATTATTGTATTTTAACAACAAGGGGGAGAAATTCAGTATCGCCCCATTTGGGGCGCAATTATCGGCCGGGCGCAAAGATTAGCGCCTGGCACTAATTATCGCCACCGACTGCAAACTTGACTTTTATTGCCCCTGGAGGTGATTGGAGCGCTAAATCAGGCGCTTCACACCTGTCTTAAGGCGCAAAGGCCGAGGAGCGAGGCGCTACCTCAGAGTGCTGGCGAAGCTCATGTAATGTCAGTCAGCAATGGAACACACACACAATGGCACGGGCCAGTTCTTAAAGGGGATGGTTAATCTCACTTTCCATCCACATCCTGCTAATTGCAGCCTTGAATCTCGGCCTGGAGAGACCTGCACATCAAATCTGCTGGAAAGAACAATGGAGAGTACAAGGCAAAGAGCTCAGAGTGCAGCCCCCACAGTCTCTGCTAAATCGATACAAGGAATGGCAAATCAAAATGAACCTGCAAAGTGCTGCTCAGTACCCAAAACTCCTTCATACAACGTTGAAACTCTCCAGAAGTCTCTCTCTCTCTCTCTCAGAATGGGTAGTTCAAAAATGGCACCAACAATAAAAGGCAGGAAGCGGTCACCTTTAAATAGCGCTCCCCCTTTCCCTTCATGACTGCAGAACGCTCCACTCAAACTGTCGTTGCTAGCGTCAGGCGGTAAGGCAGGGGGCGCCACTCAATATCCGCTCCGGGGCGATACCGGGGCGTTGCGCACTCGACTGACATCACGATCTGCCGGCGCAGGAGATCGTAGCGGTAGTGTTTAGCGCCGCCGCAAAATGTCCAGTTAATTTCACGAGCGGCGCAAACTTCGCCACGCCTGGGCGCTAGATGCTTTGCGCCCCATTAGCGCCCTCTTAAGGCGCTAACGGGAGGCGCAACCAACTGAATTTTTACCCCCAAGTATTTTGTTTCATAAATTTTCACTTTTTTTTGCAACTTTATCCCCTACGCTCCTGAAGGCAATGACTCATCTCGGGCACGGCTTCACAGGTACGCGCAGCCCTCCAGTACCTCACCAAGGGGCCATTGTTCTTGTATTAGTTTGCACAAAGAGTATTAGCAGATATTTGAACATGGAGAGGATCATTGAGGCTGATCCTGTTCACCCAATTTTCTAAAATATACATTTTCCATCAAATCATACAAGAGAACTCTGGCTGACTTTAATCCTCCCTATCCTAGGGTCACCAAGGTCAAATGTAATGGTCCCACCACTACCTTGGCTGAGCTCAGCAGAGAGAATAAACTATGTCTTGCTTTGTTTCACTAGAACAGAGAAGATTAAGAGAAGATTTGAGAGGTGTTTAGAATTCTGGGTTTTGATAAGGTGAATGGTGAAAAACTGCTTCTGCAGGTTAGTGAGTCAGTAATTAGGGGCATAAAATTAAGATTATCACCAAAAGAACAAAGGGAGAGATAAGGAGAACTTTATTACGCAGAAAGTTGTTCGGGCACTGAATGCCTTACCAGGGAGTGATGTAAGCAGAATTATGAGTTTTTTAAAACAAAGAAGATAAATATTTGAAAAAGATAAAATTAAAGAGAAAAGGGCAGGGAATGGAACAAAATGGATAGCTCTTGCAGAGAGCACGCACAGGTTCTCTTACCATTAAACACCAATATTTTTAGAACTGTCTCCCACAAAATCAATAACAAGATTTATTAAGGACTTTTAAATTTCTATTTTCATAATGCAGAGCCTGAATAGTTGTATGAGAAATTGATTAAGATGGATTATTCACTTCACTGAAATACTTATATAGGTTTCAATTCGATTTATGTTGAAGAAATGACTTAAGCATTTACTTAAATTCAGTTGTTTCCTTGCTCAGCATCGTTTTGGTAATAATCAACTGAGTGCCATGTATTTATATTCGACTTTATAGGCAGTTCCCAAGATTTATTCAATTCCGCATTATTGCCCTTTATCAGACAGACGATAGAGAGGAGGCCCTGCAGAGCTCGCAGCGTCCCTCCCCTTTAACGGAAGGGGAGGAACGCTGAAACGCATGAGCACTACACGGAGCGGCCACGTAGCGCTCCGGTGCTGCTGCCCTTTGTGCCCCCAACACCGCCCCGAGAGGAAGTGGCGCACCCGAGATAGCGTTCCGCTTCCTCGCCGGGGCGGTAATCCGAATTTAGCGGCTGGGTGGTACTTCCACGCTGGGCACTAAATCTCCGGCAATAATTCGGTTACCGCCCCCAAACAGGGCGTAACCGAATTTCACCCCCTTAGTTCATACATTCTAGGATCCCTATTCTAATGAGAAGGTTTTAAATTTCTGCCTTGTTACAGCACATAAAACAAGTATTACAGTTCACAATTCTTTGTATTCACAAATAGTTTTGATAGACTTGTGCCCCTTGTGATCGGAAACTTACACCTTTAAGGGGGAAAAATTCAGTTGGTTTGCGCCTCCCGTTAGCGCCTTAAGAGGGCGTTAATGGGGCGCAAAGCAACTAGCGCCCGTGGGCGGCGATATCTGCGCCTCTCGCAAAATTGACCAGACATTTTGCGGCGGCGCTAAACACTACCACCACGATCTCCTGCGCCGGCAGATCGAGATGTCGGTCGAGTGCGCAACGCCCCGGTAGCACCCCGGAGCAGATATTGAGTGGTGCCCCCTGCCTGACCGCCTGCCGCTAGCAACGACAGGTTGAGGGGAGCGTTTTGCAGTCAGGAAGGGACTGGGGGTGCGCTATTTAAAGGCAAACGCTTCCTGCCTTTTTTTGTTGGTGACATTTTTGCACCACGCATTCTGAGAGAGAGAGAGAGAGAGACCTCTGGAGAGATTCAATGCTGTGTGAAGGAGTTTTGGGTACTGAGCAGCACTTTGCAGGTTCATTTTGATTTGCTCTTCCTTGCATCTATTTAGAAGAGACTGTGGGGGCTGCACTCTGAGCTCTTTCCCTGGTTCTCTTCATTGTTCTTTCCAGCAGATTTGATGTACAGGTCTCTCCAGGCCGAGATTCAAGGCTGCAATGAGCAGGATGTGGATGGAGAGCAAGATCAACCCTCCCCTTTAAGAATTGGCCGGCGCCATTGTGTCTGTGTTCCATTGCTGACTGACATCACATGAGCTGCGCCAGCGCTCTGAGGTAGCGCCTCGCTCCTCGGCCTTTGCACCTTAAGGCAGGTGTGTAGCGCCTGATTTAGCGCTCCCATCACCTCCAGGGGCGATAAAAGGCAAGTTTGCAGTCGGAGGCGATAATTAGCGCCAGGCGCTAAACTTTGCGCACAGCCGATAATTGCGCCCCAAACGGGGCGATACTGAATTTTCCCCCTAAGTGTATTGTGTATAGGTGAAGTGTGCCACAGGATTAACAATTATCCTTTTACTGGGCTATTTTTGCACTTGAGATTGAACAGGTGGGGGGAGGGGTCAGGTGAGGGGAAAATTAGAAATCTTAAGAGAAAAGTCAAGGCAATGGAGCAGTGTAACGATTTGGGTAAAGATAAGCAAAGTGTGACAGGAAGGGACAGAGAGTTTAATGGTAAAAGTGCATCAGCGAATAGGGTGAAAGCAGGGAATAATGGTAAAAAGTTAAAATTAAAGGCTCTTTATCTGAATGCATGAAGTATTCGTCACAAGATAAATGAATTAGTGGCACAAATAGAGATAAATGGCTTTGATCTATTACAGAGCCATTACAGAGATGTGGCTGCAAGGTGATCAAGGTTGGGAACTAAATATTCCAGGGTACTTGACGTTTAGAAAAGGCAGGTAGAATGAAAAAGGAGGGGGGTAGCCCTGATTATAAAAGATGACATAAGGACAGTAGTGAGAAAGGATCTTGGCTCAGAAGGTCAGGAAGTAGAATCGGTATGGGTGGAGATAAGAAATAACAAGGGGTCTGAAAACACTGCAGAGAGTAGTTTATAGGCCCCGAAACAGTAGCTATACCATTGGACAGAGTATTAATCAACAAATAACAGGAGCTTGTAACAAAGATAATACAATAATCATGGGGGACTTTAATCTTCCTATAGATAGATTGAGTAATTACAGGCCAGTCAGCCTAACCTCGGTGGTGGGAAAATTATTGGTCAAGGGAAGGTCATGTCTGACAAACTTGATTGAATTTTGTGAAGAGGTAACGAGGAGGGTAGATGAGGGTAGTGCATTTGATGTAATGTATATGGACTTTAGCAAGGCTTTTGATAAGATTCCACATGGCAGACTGGTCACGAAGTTAAAAGCCCATGGGATCCAGGGCAAAGTGTCAAGTTGGACTCAAAACTGGCTCGGAGGCAGGAAGCAGAGGGTAATGGTTGATGGGTGTTTTTGTGACTGGAAGGCTGTTTCCAGTGGGGTTCCGCAGGGCTCAGTACTGGGTCCCTTGCTTTTTGTGGTATATATCAATGATCTAGACTTGAATATAGGGGGTATGATTAAGAAGTTTGCAGATGATACTAAAATCGACTGTGTGGTTGATACTGAAGAAGGAAGCTGTAGACTGCAGGAAGATATCAATAAATTGGTCAGGTGGGCAGAACAGTGGCAAATGGAATTCAATTCGGAGAAGTGTGAGGTAATGCATTTGGGGAGGGCTAACAAGGAAAGGGAATACACATTAAATGGTAGGACACTGAGTAGTGTAGAGGAACAAAGGGACCTTGGAGTGCACGTCCACAGATCCCTGAAGGTAGCAGGCCAGGTAGATAAGGTGGTTAAGAAGGCATACGGAATGCTTGCCTTTATTAGCCGTGGCATAGAATACAAGAGCAGGGGGGTTATGCTTCAACTGTATAAAACACTAGTTAGGCCTCAGCTAGAGTACTGCGTGCAGTTCTGGTCACCACATTACAGGAAAGATGTGATTGCACTTGAGAGGGTACAGAGGAGATTTACAAGGATGCTGCCGGGAGTAGAGAATTTTAGCTATGAGGAAAGACTGGATAGGCTGGGTTTGTTTTCCTTGGAACAGAGGAGGCTGAGGGGAGACCTTATTGAGGTATATAAAATTATGAGGGGCCTAGATAAAGTGGATAGAAAGGACCTATTTCCCTTAACAGAGGGGTCAAAAACCAGGGGCCACAGATTTAAAGTAATTGGGGGAAGGTTTAGAGGGGATTTGAGAGAACATTTCTTCACCCAGAGGGTTGTGGGGGTCTGGAACTCACTGCCTGAAAGGGTGGTAGAGGCAGAAACCCTAACCACATTTAATAAGTACTTGGATGTGCACTTGGGATGCTGTAACCTGCAGGGCTACGGACCAAGAGCTGGGAAGTGGGATTAGGCTGGAAAGCTCTTTGTTGGCCGGCGCGGACACAATGGGCCGAAATGGCCTCCTTCCGTGCTGTAACTTTCTATGATTCTATGATTGGGCAAATCAAATTGGCAAAGGTAGTCTGGAGGACGAGTTCATGGAATGCATTCGGGACAGTTTCCTAGAACAATACTTCATGGAACCAACCAGGGAACAGGCTATTTTAGATCTTGTATTGTGTAATTAGACAGGATTAATTAGTAATCTCATAGTAAAGGCTCCTCTGGGGAAGACGATAAAATTCCACATTGAGTTTGAGAGTGAAATACTTCAGTCGGAAATGAGAATCTTAAACTTAAATAAAACCAATTACATAGGCATGAGGGGCAAGTTAGCTAAGGTAGATTGGGAAATTAGATTAAAAGGTATGATGGTAGATAAGCAGTGGCAAACATTTAAAGAAATATTCCAAAGTTCTCAACGAATATACATTCCATTGAGAAATAAAAACTCCACCGCGGCTAACTAAAGAAATTAAGGATAGTATTAGATTAAAAGAAGAGGCTTATAATGTTGCAAAATATAGTAGTAAGCCTGAGGATTGGGAGAGCTTTAGAAACCAGCAAAGGATGACTAAAAAATTGATAAAAAGGGAGAAAATAGAATATGAGAGTAAACTAGCAAGAAATATAAAAAGAGATTGTAAGAGCTTCTACAAGTATGCAAAAAGGAAGAGAGTAGCAAAAGTAAACGTTGGTCCCTTAGAGGCTGAGACAGGTAAAATTATAATGGGGAATAAGAAAAGGGCAGAGACTTTGAACACAAGGGACCGAGTGCAATGTATCCAAGTTTGCTGACGATACAAAGCTAGCTGGGAATGTAAGCTGTGAGGAGGACACAAGAGCCTGCAAAGGGATATAGACAGGTTAAGTGAGTGGGCGATAAGGTGCCAGATTGCATATAATGTGAGGAAATGTGAGGTTATTCACTTTGGTAGGAAGAATAGAAAAACTGAATATTTTTTAAATGGTAAGAAACTATTGAGTTGAATGTTGGTGTTCAGAGAGATTTAGGTGTCCTCGTACAGGAAACACAGAGAGTTAACATGCAGGTACAGCAAGCAATTAGGAAGGCAAATGGCATGTTGGCCTTTATTGCAAGGGAGTTGGAGTACAAGAGTAAGGAAGTCTTGCTACAATTGTACAGGGCTTTGGTGAGACCACACCTGGAGTACTGTGCACAGTTTTGGTCTCCTTATCTGAGAAAGGACATACATGCCTTAGAGGGGGTGCAACCAAGATTCACTAGATTGATCCCTGGGATGAGAGGGTTGTCCTATGAAGAGAGATTGAGTAGATTGGGCCTATACTCTCTGGAGTTTAGAAGAATGAGAGGTGATCTCATTGAAACTTATAAAATTCTGAGGGGGATTGACAGGGTAGATGCTGAGAGGTTGTTTCCCCTGGCTGGAGTGTCTAGAACTAGGGGGCATAGTCTCAGGATAAGGGGTAGGCCATTTAAGACTGAGTTGAGGAGGAATTTCTTTACTCAGTGGGTTGTGAATCTTTGGAATTCTCTACCCCAAAGGCTGTGGATGCTGAGTCGTTGAGTATATTCAAGGCTGAGATAGATAGATTTTTGGACTCTAGGGGAATCAAGGGATATGGGGATTGGGCGCGAAAGTGCAGTTGAGGTCGAAGATCAGCCATGATCTTACTGAATGGCGGAGCAGACTCGAAGGGCCATATGGCCTACTCCTGCTTTTATTTCTTTTGTATTCATGTTCCTTTTAAAAAGCTGTTGGATTGTATCATTCAGGCTGAAACTAATAATTACACAGAATCAAAAGATAATAAAGAAGATAATTTGCAATACAGTGCTTACATAGTAATCAAAACTGAATCTGAAACTAAAATAATTTGGGTAAATTTTCAACTGGCTTTGTGATTCGGTTGCTTGTTATAGAACCTGCCCGCTTTTCATTTCCATTGATTTACACCTGGACAGCAAGTTGATAATCTACCCAATATTGTCTTAAATCTTATGAGTCCTTTTCAGTAACTTTTACTTGGGTCTCTAATGGTCATAAAGTGGGTGCTTCTTGCTCCAGAAAGTCTTGTTTGGCAGAATACAACACACAAAATCAAGGGTTTGTACCCACTATGCTGGCAATTATGTCATTAATTAACTTCACCAATTATGTTAAAAGGCATGAAGAGCAGAATTCCAGCCATTGTACTGGGCTTTGATTGTTTTTGACACGTGAATTTCAAATAGCTTGGTTCCAATATGAGACTGAAAGTTCACATTGTATTAACATCTCAAAACCATGAGATCATTTCTGATGCAATTGATTTGTTTTGGTGATCAACAGCACTGTGCGGATTGGCTCACTGCCTCCTATTGAAACCAATAGCTGTCTCTAGACAGAATTGTGTATTGTCTCTCTTCCTCCCACACTAGCTAATAGTAGCTAATAGAGTTTCATATCTAAAATTTAATTTTAAAAAGATATTATGTACAGATTTTAGTAATTTGAAGCAAGACGGCACTCTGCTTTCGTCATAATGAGACTGCGTCAAATAACAGAGCAGATGCAATCAATTTCCAGTTGATGAAATGATTTTTTTAAAGTTCCTTAGGAAGACTGCCCTTGATAGTAATTATGATACATGTTGTACCCCTTTAAAGATCATCTGACAGAACCTATCACTTTCTAAGCTGATATTCATATAAGGCCAGTATGTTTTTCAGGTCAAGATGCCCCACCTTGAAAAAAATAGACATTATCTGATGTGCTCCATTAACTTGTGCATCTGCTGGTTGATTAATGAACTGGTATGAGTAGTGGATAGCATGGAAAAGCCTTTGTCCCAGTTCCCTGACCTCCGCTATATAAAAATGAAAGGGGGAGGGGGAAGAAGAGAGAATATAAAAACTTCTAATCCTCTATGTCTCCTTTCTCTGACGTGCTCCCTTCACAGGACTATGTTCACAACCATTAATAATCTACCTGAAATCAAAGTTGCTGGGCAAATTTTAATATCCCATGTTGGAACCAGAGGGAAAGGGGAATATCGCCTGCTGGACTTCAGGAATGCTGAACCCAGACAAATTGCTGCCACGAGTCACACCTGGAATTGACAGCTCGTACATTAGGGAGAGGAAATTGCATGTAGCTGCAGGGCTTAAAGGCCCATACAGCTTAAAGGGGCAGAGTGTTCTTGTCACCAAAGGGGAATACAAGGTTGTAGTGAAACTGCTGCAGAGAAGGAAAGAGGGAAGGGATCTCCCTGCTCTGCCAAAATAGGATGCAACACATAGATAGACAATTATGCCATTCACACTATTTAATCTGAATGGCTAAATTGGTTAACAACATAATTATCTGAAATAAAAACAGAAAATGCTGGAAATACTCAGCAGGTCAGGTAGCATCTGTGGAGAGAGAAACATCTGTCTAGTGGGAAGGGATCTAGTGGTAGCAGCTGTGAAGTGCTAGATTGTATAACTGCAGAGTTTAGACAAGCATGTAGCAAAGGCATAATGGTTTTAATGGGGGATTTTAACTTTCATATAGATTGGGATGAACAGATTAGCACATGTCAGAAAGTCAGTGAATTTCTTGAGTGTATCCGGGATAGTTTTATGCAACAATATATCCTAGGGGGCATGCCATATTAGATTTAGTAATGAGTAACGAGCCAGATTTATTCAACAGCCTAACGGTGCATGAACATTTATCTAATAGTGATCATAACATGATCGAGTTCAAAGTAGTGTTTGAAAGGGAGAAATGCAAAACATCTTCTAAGATTCTAGATTTAGGTAAGGCCAACTTCAATGTGATGAGACAGAGACTGTCCACAGTAAACCGGGAAAATCTGTTACTGGGGAAAATGACAGAAGATCAGTAGAAGGTGTTCAAAATAGAATTTAACATGATACAGAACCAGTTTATACCCCTGAGGTGCAAGAGCTCTACTTGCCAAAAAAAAACAGCCATGGACAACTAAAGAGGTAAGAGACAACATAAAACAAAAAAAACCATACAAAAATGCAAAAATAGCACAGATTCTGGTGAGTGGAAAAGATACAAAGAACAGCAAGGGGTGACAAAACAGATAGTAAGAGCTACAAAAAGGAGAATGAAAAGAAACTAGCAAGGGATATCAAAATCAACACAACATTTTTTTACAACTATATTAGGAAAAAGAGGGTGGTCAGGAGTAATGTTGGCCCCTTGAAAACTGATATCGGTGATATTATCAATGATAAGGAAATGGCAGACATGTTGAACAATTACTTTGCATCAGTATTTACAGTAGAGGAAGAGGATAACATGCCAGAAATCCCAAGGAAACTAATATTGAATCAGGGACAGGGACTCAACAAAATTAACGTAAGCAAAGTAACAGTAATGAAGAAAGTAATGGCACTAAAGAGTGACAAATCCCCAGGGCTGGATGGTTTCCATCCCAGGGTTTTAAAGGAAGTAGGTGAGCACATTTCAGATGCTCTAACTATAATCTTCCAAAGTTCCCTTGATTCAGGAACCATTCCTTTAGATTGGAAAATTGCACATGTCAACCGCTATTTAAGAATAATGAGAGAGGGAAACCAGGGAATTATAAACCAGTTAGCCTAACATCTGTTGTCGGGAAATTACTAGAGTCTATAATTAAGGATAGGGTGACTGAACACCTTGAATATTCTCAGCTGATCAGAGAGAGCCAGCATGAATTTGTAAAAGGTAGGTCATGCCTGACAAACCTGATTGAATTTTTTGAAGAGGTGACTAAAGTAGTGGAAAGGGCAATGTCTATGGATGTTATTTATATGGACTTCCAGAAGGCACTTGATAAAGTCCCTCATAAGAGATTATTAACTAAGGTTGAAGATCATTGAATTCAAGGGAAATTATAGACCTGGTTAGGAAATTGGCTGAGCGGCAGGAGACAGAGAGTAGGGATAATTGGCAGGATGTGACATGTGGTAACCTGCAGGGATCTGCGTTGGGACATCAACTATTCACTGTATTTATTAATGACTTAATTGATGGAATAGAAAGCCACATATCCAAATTTACCGATGACACAAAGATAGGCAGCATTGTAGGCAGTGCAGATGGAAGCATAAAATTACAAGGGGATATCGATAGATTAAGTGAATGGGCAAAACTGTGGCAAATGGATTTCAATGTAGGCAAATGTGAGGTCATCCACTTTGGACCTAAAAAGGATAGAACCGGGCACTTTCTAAATGGTGAAAAGCTAAAAACAGTGGAGATCCAAAGAGACTTGGGGGTCCAGGTACATAGATCATTAAAATATCATGAACAGGTACAGAAAATAATCAAAAAGGCTAATGGAATGCTAGCCTTTATATCTAGAGGACTAGAATACAAGGGGGTAGAAGTTATGCTGCAGCTATACAAAGCCCTGGTTAGATCACACATGGAGTACTGCGAGCAGTTCTGGGCACCACACCTTAGGAAGGATATATTAGCCTTGGAGGGAGTGCAGCATAGGTTTACCAGAATGATACCCGGACTTCAAGCATTAAATTACGAGAAGAAATTACACAAACTAGGGTTGTATTCCCTGGAATTTAGAAGGTTAAGGGGTGATTTGATCGAAGTTTTCAAGATATTAAGGGGAACAGTTAGGGTAGATAGAGAGAAACTATTTCCGCTGGTTGGGGATTCTAGGACTAGGGGCATAGTCTAAAATTTAGAGCCAGACCTTTCAGGAGTGAAATTAGGAAACACTTCTACACACAAAGGGTGATAGAAGTTTGGAACTCTCTTCCGCAATTCTACTGGCAAATGGCAATTGATGCTAGATCAATTGTTAACTTTAAATCTGAGATTGATAGATTTTTGTTAACCAAAGGTATTGAGGGATATGGGCCAAAGGCGGGTCTATGGAGTTAGATCACAGATTGAATGGCGGAACAGGCTCGAGGGGCTAAATGGCCTACTCCTGTTCCTATGTTTGAATTCCTTTGTTTTGCGTGTTGTATTTTGCTTTGGTAGACTCTTCCCTGTTGATAGTCACTGTGTCTCACAGAGAGTCAATCATGATGCCTGACAGGTGGCAACAAATCATGTCAATGCTAACAGTATTGATCCATGGACCTGGCAGCAGGGCAGGAAGAAGTTCAATGATATCATCAGTGTGCCAAGGTAGGAAATCTCACCATGTAATGTTTCATCTGTGAAGCGCAGGCCGCTAACCTCACATCCACACAGTCTGACATGAACTTGAAAGCTTCACATGTTTGCCCATTATGCAGCATGGAAGATTAATTGCACCTCCCATTTTCATTAACACATTCTTCCCTGACACTTCAAATGCTGTTCCTTTGACAATTCCTTCAATCTACTGCATCACCATGTTGCTAGTTTCTGTAATCATATACACTATGGACAGCAGGCTGATACATGGCTAGGGCCAAATAATTCAGCCCTTTCTACTGCTCTGGCAGGAGAAGACTGCCGATAACAAGAGAAACTGAAGTGGCACAGGAGGAGGACAACTCCCCCAACCTCCATCCCCTGACACATTCTGAGGGGGCAGCCAGCAAAGGGAAAATATGGAGAAAATAGGGGATGAGGAATCAGGATGTGTGGCCCCGATTTTTCTTGGTCTTTCTTTATCTATTTATTCACTCACTGTGCAGTAAGCAAACTGATCAAGTTGTTGCCAAGTTGCATCCTAACCCTTATTCTCTTTGTCCAGGTATGGCACGTTAATCAGAGCTCAGAGTTGGGTCCAGTGACAGACTTGAAAAAACTGCAGTTGAACAGACATTATTACTCATTCTAACCCTGCCAAACACCAGCTCAGCAATATCCATCCGTTGGGATTTAGACATTGAATTTGATGGGAGTGCACTAGGTGATATACAGAGCACAAGTAAGCAGGAGCAGATTGCACAAGAGGAAAAGGAAACAGCATTAGCTCTGGTTTATTTTCTGCTGAATAGGATATGGTTGCAGAATTTAAAGACCCCATTTAAAAAAAAATGAGAATACTTTCTGAACATGAAAGATTGCTTAAAGTGTTTTTGTGACCCTGCTTTTGAAAATTCCCTAGCCCTTTCGTCTATGGGTGCCAGTTACTATGGCAATCCATCATTATTTGGCTTAGCTAAAAGAAGAGGAGAAAAGATGTATGGATGCTGGTAAAGAAACATAGTAGAAGGACTGCTCAAACCCATCTTTACCCGCCCCCCAGCCCCCCGCTCCCAGCTAAATACACAGGCCAAGGAGTGTATTCTATTACATTGGATAAGTTAATTAAACCTATGTTGTGCAATAAGCCAGTTTAGAGCAACATGATACAGATCACAACTAAACTCCTTTTGTAGTTGTATATGTCTTGGCGTTTAATATTCCAGTTCCCAGCACATACATTGTTCAGTTACAGGCTGTCACCTTCATTTTCTCCTTGTAATTTTCTCTTGTGAACATTATGGGCTGGATTTTATGAACCTCGGCGGGTCCGTGGCAGTTGATGTCGGTGGCGGGTCCTGACCTCGCTGCTGTTTCCATCCCGGCCTCTGAAATGAATTTCCCCTTGATTGGGCTTGTTAAACCTGCCCAGTGAGGTTCCCGGCCAATTAGAGGAAGCAGGTCTGGTGACGTCATTTGATGACGCGACATCAGCCATTTTCCATAAAGGGACCATGTCCACATTCATGTTGACAGTTGTGCTGACAGTGTTCTACAGCATTGAGGTGCTGCAAACACTGACAAGCACTGCACAGAGGTGCAGGGCTGCACCCAGGCTCTCCCATGACTCCCTCCATATGCTTATGGAGGGAGTCACAGGACACAGGAGGTCCTCTTCCCTTCCCATGGGCGGAAGAGACTTCCCCAGGAGATCAACACAGCCTGATTGCACATTGCAGAGGAGGGCACAGGCAGGGATGTGGTCAGGAGGGCCTGGGTGCAGTGCTGCAAATGTTTCAATGATCTCAGTAGATCACAAAACGTTAGTACAAAGCCAAACTCAACCTCATCCTGCTGTGCCACTCATCACATCCCCATCACTCTGCCTTCCCTACCCTACTCCTGCACATCCTTACTCACACCAACTTACCTTCCACCTCCACCCATCCCTCTCTATCTACATTATCACTTCCCCATCTCACTAGCCACCCCTCACACTCACCCTCATCCTAGTCCAATCATACCAACTAACAGCACACAAGGGTAGGCACTTGGGTGTTTTATGCAATGTTCATGTGAAGTTTCCATTAATGTGGTGTCAAACACTGAAACCTTTATTTTCAACACTTGGCATTCTTGGACAGACTTGTGTGCACCTTTGGAAGTGGCTTAGTGAGTTGCAGTGAATGGTGAGACATAACAGTACCCCCCGCAATGGTGATGAGTGTGAAAGGAATGGCTTGAGCAGTGTGGATGCTTTATGGTGTTGCTGTGGGGTGATGCCAACCTGGTGCATCATGTGGCAGCCAGGGTGTACAGCATCAAGTGAAGTAAATCTGGCCATGGTGAGGCCAACCTTGGCCTCCCGGGCAGTATGTGCTCGGGTACTGATGCCCTGTGTCCTGTGCAGCATCAGTTGATTGCGGAGAAGGTTGGTGTTGTTGTTGGTGCTGCTGGTGTGCCTGGTGCTGCTGGTGTGTCTGGTGATGCTGGTGTTGGGGCTGATCGTGGTGGGATTCTGAGGACCAAGGTGAGAGAATTTAAAGGGCACCCATGCTGCTGGAATAGATGGCAGGTGAAGTAGAGATGACAGAAGTGATCTGTCAAAGGTGGGAGAGGTAATGAGGTCAGACTGGATGGAGACTTGTGTAAAGGCTTGCAGCATCCTGAATCTGTAGTGGAAATGCAGTTTAGAGAAGCAAGTGGTTAAGGGAACATTTCTCAATCAGCTGGGAGCTTTGACTTGACATTTGAAGCTGTCAACTCATCAGCTGATTCAATGGCCACTGACCTCCTGCCTCAGCTTCACAGACGAGGTCTAGGCCCAGCGGGAAACTGGTGGGCGACCTGTCAAATTCAAAAAGCTGGGAAAAAACCATTGTTAAGTGGCTGTAAACAAGCCACTAATGATTTTAATTGCCTCCCCCCTGCCGCTGCGTGTCGGGTCTGCTCAGCGCTGACAAACCCGACATTTGGTAAAGACGCGAGATGGCGGGTTCACAGCGGGCCGCTGGGGAAAAAAATACTTTCCGACCCGACCCGCCACCGATCGTGCCCGCTGACCCCCCGCAAAATCCAACCCTATGTATTGCCCACAAGAAAACAGGACATTCATCCATAACTGCAGCTTTTCTCTTTGGGATCTAGCAGACAATTGAGATGGTCACACTGAATTCTTTAGTGAGAGTGGTGAGAATGTGGATCTCTCTACCATATGGAGTGATTGAGGCGATTAGCATAGATGCATTTAAGGGGAAGCTAGATAAGTACATGAAGAAGAAAGGAATAGAAAGATATGTTGATAGGGTGAGATGAAGTAAGGTGGGCGAAGGCTTGTGTGGAGCATAAACATCGGCATAGACCTGTTGGGCTGTTTCTGTGCTGTGTAATTCTATGAATTCAGACCTAGCTGTTTCTGTTGTAAAAAACAATCGCTAAATTGGCTGATGCTTTATTTTTCCGTAATCAAAAACATCATTCAAATATTAGAGAATTCTCCAAAAATTCAGAACATTAAGATAATTTGTTATTTTGAACTTCACCTCCACATTTTACATTTTTAACATCTTGTTTAGGATTAAAATCAATATAAATGGGCTCATTGATTACAGGCTCAGTAGACAATGTATGAAGTTATTGACTGATAGCTAAAGCATGTTAATGGCTCCTTAATCCTTACTCGAGTAGGTAATTGAGATTAACTATATAATTATTAAATCATAATCAGATTTTAGATGTAGGTAATTTGCAAAATGCTCTTAGAACAAAACAGGTCAGAGAAATCCATAGACACATGCACACATTTATATTGTAATAAAATGTTCTGTGCCATTATTACACCTGAGTTTTAGAAACAAGGGGTACGTTTTTTATCTATTCTGCCTAGGCGTGAAGCCTCTGCTGGGTAGAGCACAGAGAGAAAAATGAGGCAGCGACAATTGCCATAATGGAGCTGGCTCAATTTTCCTTCCATTTAAATTAATGGAACGAAGATCAGTGGGCGCCAGGCAGTGTTCCCTTTAAGCTGCATGGCTGCGCAGCTGTCTCGCGGTCCTGCGCAGGTCGCTTGCCGACTTCACAATGCAAAAAAACGGGAATGCATGGAAGTTTGAATGGGCCGCAGAGCCCCCCCAAAAATTAGAGGGAACACTGGCTCCAGGTTGCCCAGACAATCATAACACCCAGGTAGTAAAGATGAGAATCTACACTATGGCCGCAAATTTAATTCAGGAGGCGGGATAGGGGCAGGACAGCTGGTTTCAGGGTTCCGGTCCCACTCCCAGCTGCCTCCGCTCTGCAGACGTGATTTTCCCTTGATTGGCCTTGTTAAGCCCACCCTGCGGGCTTACTGGCCAAGTAACAGGAAGCGGGTCTGATGACGTCATTTGATGACACGTCATCAGCCGGTTTCCTTAAAGGGACCACATCCACATGGAGTTTGATAGTTGTTCTGTCAGTGTTTGACAGCATTGAGGTGCTGCAAACACTGACAATCACTGCACAAAGGTGAAAGCTTGCACCCAGGCTCTCCAATGATTCCCTCCATATGCTTATGGAGGGAATCAAAGCACGCAGGGAGGTTCTCTTCCCTTCCAAGGGTGGAAGAGACCTCCCCAGGACACCAACTTACCTTGCTCCTCCACCAAACCCTCTCTATCTACTTTATCACTTCCCCATCTCACTAGCCACCCCTCACACTCACCCTCATCCTACTGCAAGCATACCAACTAACAACACATAAGGGTAGGCACTTGAGAGGTTTAGCCAATGTCTATGTGAAGTTTCTGGTAATGTATTGTCATACAGTGAAATCTCTTTTTCAAAAAGTGCCCCTTATTGGACAGATCTGAGCGCACCTTGAGAAGTGTCTTGGTGAGTTCCAGTGATTGTTCAGTCATAACTTTCCCCTGCCCCCCCACCCCGCCCCACTTTAGTGATGAGTGTGCATGGAATGGCTTGGACATTAAAGGGATGCTTCACGGTGCTGGTGTGGGATGGTGTCAGCCTGGCGCATCATGTGGCAGCCAGGGTTTACAGCGTCAAGTGAAGAAAATCTGGCCATGGTGATGCCATCGCTGGCCTCCCGGCCAGCAATTTTATCAGGGGTTGATACCCTGTGTCTAGTGCAGCATCAGGTGATGGCAGAGAAGGTTGGTGATGAGGTTGGTGATGTTGGTGTTGGGGATGATTGTGGAAGGATTCGGAGGACCACGGTCTGATTGTTTCATTGGCTCCGATGTTGCTGGAATAGATGGCAGCTGCAGGTGAAATGACAGAAGCGATCTGTCACTGGTGACAGAGTTTCTTCCAATGAGAATGCACTGAACATACAGTTGGATCACAAAACTTGTAAGCTAAAGAAATCTGTAAAATGTATTAAAAATGCAGTAACCAACATTTTCTTTGCTCTGAAACTGACCATCTGCAACATGGCATCCTTGACACCACTTCTGCAGCTGTCAGCTTTTCACAAACATCAGACCATACTCAAAACACACCAGGTTGAGCTGGCGTGTTCCCCGAGCAGCGGGTAACCAGTGGGGGAGAAGGTAAAATTACAAGTAAGCCTCAAAATACTCTTAAATTGGCTCTTAACAAGCCATTTAAGTAGCTGAATTGTCTCCCCCGCCGCTTGGTGTCGGGTCAGTTCTGCGCTGACAGACCCGACACCTGGGAGACTCGCGTGGAGGCGGGTTGACAGTGGGTTTCCTACCCGCTGTCAATCTTTGCGATTTTGACAGTGGTCCCGCCTCCAAAGCCGCCCCCTCAGCGCCATAAAATTCGTGGCCTATAGCTCTGTAGACCTATTGGGGTGAACCGCACTCCTGGCGCTTCTGTCTAGATTTAGTTTGGATAAACCATGGAACAGGGGAAGGGGAAATCAGCATAAATAAAAACTAACTGTAATATATTTTTCCTCCTTTTAAGCAAGCATGAGCATTTGGATTAATTCATCCTTTAGATTTCAATCATCCTGTCATCCACCCCCCCCCACCACCCCCCAGCCCCCCACCCCCCAAAAAAAAATATTTTTTACTAACTTAATTTAGAATAGAAAGTAAATCATTGTCAATGTGTGAACAGGGAAAGCCTCTGTTGATTGCTGCCTCCAGAATACTGCCAAAGTGTCAGATATAAACCATTATTAAACTGTCGGGGAACCATTTAACTAATTGCATGCTGTTGAAATGCAAACTGCAGTTGTCTGTAAACTGAAGGGATTCTCATTACTAAGCTTTCAAAATGAATAACTACACTTGATGAACTATTGACAGCAATTATTTTCCCTTTTGTCTCAACAATGGAACAGAAGAAAGCTGGAGACTGTCATGGCTGCCTAGTATAGATGGCAGCAAATAAGAGAACCAATTCTCAAATTTTAAGAATGGAACATTATTATGCCTTACGGGTTAGATTTTTCTGCCCATTAACTATGAATGGTATATATATTAATTTGTAAACACGGTATATGGCTTTATACAATCATTGTAATGAAAGGTTGTCATACAAAATAAATTAAACATATCAAGCAAACAAGCACATCTGCCAACATAACCATTCTATCATATATATATTCTATTGCAAAAAAATGGATCGGAACCTATCCCTGTCAAAATGTTAAATTTGTCTTATATTAGTGGATCTCCTGTGGTGTTGCACATGAATGCAAATGAACAATAATATTGAATAATTAGTCATTTCTCCAACCATTAAATGTAGATAAATGAATAAAGAGATTTGTGCCGCTCACATACTATAGTTAGATAAATAAATAAATCTGCAGGTATAACCTGCTGTAGTTATATCAATAAAAGTTGTATTGTACACTCATTACAGCTACATAAATAATTTGTGAATTTCATTCACTTTTGGTGGTCATTATATAATTAAAACTGGAATATTGAACATGAGAAACATGCAGAACACACAATGGTGGAAATTTTCACCAGCACCGCTGGGCAGAAACATTGCGGTAGTGTCCCTAAGATGGAGGGAAAAAGCTTACAGTAGTGAGAAATGATCTTGGCTCGGAAGATCAAGATGTAGAATCAGTTTGGGTGGAGATAAGAAATAATAAGGGAAAGAAGTCACTGGTGGGAGTAGTCTATAGGCCCCCTAACAGTAGCTACACTGTAGGACAGAGTATAAATCAAGAAATAATGGGGGCTTGTAAGAAAGTACTGCAATAATCATGGGCGATTTTAATCTTCATATAGATTGGACAAATCAAATTGGCAAAGGTAGCTTTGAGGATAAGTTCATAGAGTGTATTCGGGACGGTTTCTTAGAACAATACCTTGTGGAACCAACCAGGGAACAGGCTATTTTAGATCTGGTAATGTATAATGAAACAGGATTAATGAATGATCTCATAGTAAAGGATCCTCTAGGGAAGAGTGATCATAACATGCTGGAATTTCACATTCAGTTTGAGGGTGAGAAACTTGGGTCTGAAACTAGTGTCTTAAACTTAAATAAAGGCAATTACAAAGGTATGAAGACAGAGTTGGCTGAAGTAGACTGGGAAAATAGATTAAAAGGTAAGATGGTAGATAAGCAGTGGCAGACATTTAAGGAGATATTTCATAACTCTCAACAAAGATATATTCCAGTGAGAAAGAAAGACTATGAGATGGATGAACCATCCGTGGCTAACTAAGGAAGTTAAGGATGGTATCAAATTGAAAGAAAAGGCATATAATGGTGCAAAGATTAGTAGTAGGTCAGAAGATTGGGAAATGTTTAGAAACCAGCAAAGGATGAGTAAAAAAAAATAAAGAGGGAGAAAATAGATTATGAGAGTAAACGAACAAGGAATATAAAAAGAGACAGTAAGAACTTCTACAAGTATATAAAAAGGAAAAGAGTAGCTAAAGTAAACATTGGTCCCTTAGAGGATGAGACTGGGGAATTAATAATGGGAAACAAGGAAATGGCAGAGACTTTGAACAAATATTTTGTATCTGTCTTCACGGTAGAAGACACTAAAAGCATTCCAATAATAGTAGATAATCAAGGGGCAAAAGGGAGGGAGGAACTTAAAACAATCACTATCACTGGAGAAAAAGTACTAGGCAAACTAATGGGACTAAAGGCTGACAAGTCCCCTGGACCTGATGGCCTGCATCCTAGGGTCTTAAAAGAAGTGGCTGCAGAGATAGTGGATGCATTGGTTGTAATCTTCCAAAATTCCCTAGATTCTGGAAAGGTCCCAGCGGATTGGAAAACCACAAATGTAATGCCCCTATTCAAGAAAGGATGGAGACAGAAAGCAGGAAACTATAGGCCAGTTAGCCTAACATCTGTCATTGGGAAAATACTGGAATCCATTATTAAGGACATTTAGAAAATCATAATACAATCAAGCAGAGTCAACATGGTTTTATGAAAGGGAAATCGTGTTCGACAAATTTATTAGAGTTCTTTGAGGATGTAATGAGCAGGGTGGATCAAGGGGAACCAGTAGATATCATGTATTTGGATTTCCAAAAGGCATTCGATAAGGTGCCACATAAAAGGTTACTGCACAAGATAAGAGCTCATGGTATTGGAGGTAATATTTTAGTATGGATAGAGGATTGGCTAACTAACAGAAAACCGAGAGTCGGGATAAATGGGTCATTTTTAGATTGGCAAACTGTAAATAGTGGGGTGCCACAGGGATCAGTGCTAGGGCCTCAACTATTTACAATCTATATAATGACTTGGATGAAGGGACCGAGTGTACTGTAGCCAAATTTGCTGATGATACAAAGATAGGTGGGAAAGCAAGTTGTGAGGAGGACACACCAGTCTGCAAAGGGATATAGATAGGTTAAGTGAGTGGGCAAAAATTTGGCAGATGGAGTACAATGTGAGAAAATGTGAGGTAATCCACTTTGGTAGGAAGAATAGAAAAGCAAAATATTATTTAAATGGAGAGAGACTACATAATGCTGTGGTACCAAAGGATCTGGGTGTCCTCGTACATGAAACACAAAAAGTTAGCATGCAGGTACAGCAAGTAATTAGGAAGGCAAATGGAATGTTGGCCTTTATTGCAAGGGGGATGGAGTATAAAAGTAGAGAAGTCTTGCTACAACTGTACAGGGCGTTGGTGAGACCACACCTGGAGTACTGCGTACAGTTTTGGTCTCCTTATTTAAGGAGGGATATACTTGCATTGGAGGCTGTTAAGAGAAGGTTCACCAGGTTGATTCCTGAGATGAAAGGGTTGTCTTATGAGGAAAGGTTGAGCAGGTTGGGCCTATACACATTGGAGTTTAGAAGAATAAGAGGTGATCTTATTGAAACATATAAGATTCTGAGGGGGCTTGACAGGGTAGATGGAGGGAGGATGTTTCCCCTAGTGGGGGTATCTAGAACTAGGGGGCATAGTTTCAGAATAAGGGGTCGCCCATTTAAGACGGAGATGAGGAGGAATTTCTTCTCTCAGAGGGGCGTGAATCTTTGGAATTCTCTACCCCAGAGAGCTGTGGAGGCTGAGTCAGTGAATATATTCAAGGCGCAGATAAACAGATATTTGATCTACAGGGGAGTCAAGGGTTCTGGGGAACAGGCAGGAAAGCAGAGTTGAGGCCAAGATCAGATCTGCAAGCTCAAGGGGCCGAATGGCCTACTCCTGCTCCTATTTCTTATGATCTTATGTTCTTACCGTCCTGGATCAGGCCAACGCTACCTTCGGAAGCGCCTACTGCTGGGTGGCTGGAGTGCTCAGCTGATAGGCCCCTTTACTGTGCCAATCAGGGTTTTATGACATATATAGGATCCCGACTGCCATTTTTGGACACAACTCGGTGGAGCTAGTTTCACCTGGTGGTCCAGCCGAAGGGAGCCATAAAGGCAAGCTTTTAATCATTTCTGTAGAGCCAGAAGGAGCAGGAATGCTCCAACCCCACCCGCCCCACCTCCGGATCTACCTTGATGCCGGTCAAGTCATCCTCTGGGCCATCCAATATTGCGCCAACCTGGAATTGATGAGCTGGTGCACATTTTAGCCCCTGCGGTCCGCCAGCCATATGGTAATGAAGCCTTGCCCTCAAAATGGACCAATCCTCCCGTCGGCACTATTGGCTGGCCAACTGGCATACTCTGTATGTTATATATATGTGTGTGTGTGTATATATACATACACACATGCATATACATAGGGCAGAATTTTCATTGACCCGTGGAGGCGGGCTTGGAGGCGTGTGGGGGGGTTAAAATAGCAGATTCGGGGGTCCCGAACCCATCCCGCCCCCAACCCGCCTCCATGCCAGTTTCACAGGAGGCGGGTACCCGACCTGTGCTGGGAGCCGCCTCCCCGAGGCGGGAAGGGGATTAGTGACAATTAACTGCCTGTTAACAGGTAGTTAACAAGCAGTTTGTTGCCTAATCCCTATTTTCAGCCCTGAAGTGTAAAAAATCACGGGATTGGGGGTAATATTCTGGCATGGATAGAGGATTGGCTATCCAACAGAAAGCAAAGAGTTGGGATAAATGGTTCATTCTCAGACTGGAAATCAGTAACTAGTGGTGTTCCACAGGGGTCAGTGCTGGGTCCCCAACTCTTTACAATCTATATTAACGATTTGGAGGAAGGGACCAAGTGTAACATATCAAAATTTGCAGATGATACAAAGATGGGAGGGAAAGTAGTGAGTGAGGAGGACATAAAAAACCTGCAAGGGGACATAGACAGGCTAAGTAAGTGGGCAGAGATTTGGCAGATGGAATACAACACTGGAAAGTGTGAGGTGATGCACTTTGGCAGGAAAAATCCTAGAGCAACTTATTATCTTAATGGCAAGAAACTGGAGAGTACTGAAGTGCAAAGGGATCTGGGGATCCTGGTGCACGAAACTCAAAAGGTTAGTATGCAGGTGCAGCAAGTGATTAAGAAGGCAAATGGAATGTTGGCTTTCATTGCTAGGGGGATAGAATATAAAAATAGGGAGGTATTGCTTCAGTTGTACAAGGTATTGGTGAGACCGCACCTGGAATACTGCATACAGTTTTGGTGTCCTTACTTAAGGAAAGACATCCTTGCTCTCGAGGCAGTGCAAAAAAGGTTCACTCGGTTAATCCCGGGGATGAGGGGGTGGTCATATGAGGAGAGGTTGGGTAGATTGGGACTCTACTCATTGGAGTTCAGAAGAATGAGAGGCGATCTTATTGAAACATATAAGATTGTGAAGGGGTTGGATCGGGTGGATGCGGGGAGGATGTTCCCGATGACGGGTGAGACTAGAACTAGGGGACATAGTCTTAGAATAAGGGGCTGCTCTTTCAAAACTGAGATGAGGAGGAACTACTTCACTCAGAGGGTGGTAGGTCCATGGAATATGCTGCCACAAAAAGCTGTAGAAGCTACAACATTAATTAAATTTAAAACAGAAATAGACAGTTTCCTAGAAGTAAAGGGCATTAAGGGTTACGGGGAGCGGGCAGGAATTTGGACATGAGTCTAGGTTCGGATCGGTCATGGCCCTGTGGGTACTGGAGCGGGCCCAGGGACCGTGTAGCCTGATTCTGCTCCTATTTCGTGTGTGCAATTCTGTTAGATGCAGGAGATGGTTCTGTGATAGATAGTAGATTGGCGGTTAGGATCAGATCAGCCATGATCTTATTGAATGGCGGAGCAGGCTCGAGGGGCCGATTGGCCTACTCCTGCTCCTATTTCTTATGTTCTTATGTTCTTATTACCCAACGGCTCCAAACCACACCGTTTTAGCGAGGCAGACCGTGGGTCTGCAGGGGTTGGAGGGGTCGATATGTCCGGTGGGCAGGTGAGTGATGGGTGCATGTGTGCAGAGGTAAGTGTGTAAGGTAAGTGTAAAGTGTGGAAAAAAGTTTTACTTACCTTAACTTCCTCCTGCAGGTGTCAGCCCTTCAGGTCTCGGGAGTCCGAAATCTCACCGGCACAGAAAGCAGAATGGCCGTGGAGCTGTCAAAAGCTGCAGTCTCTGCTTTCTGTGCTGGATTGATTTCTAACTGAGTCTAAGTACAGGGACTCACGTTAGAAATCATATTGTCAGTGTTTGACAGCTTCACAGAGCTGTCAAATGCTGAAATTTCATCTGTCAAAAGCTCTTGACAGATGAAATTTCAATGGCTGACGTCACCTGTATCCAAGGGACCCTTGATTGGCCTGCTAAGCCCGCTGGTCGGGCTTAACAAGGTCAATCAAGGGAAAATACAGTGGGTTGGCCACAAGTCGATGGAGGCGGGACTACAACCCAAAAAATGGAGGCCTGCCTCCATCACGTCCCCATTGACAAAATCCAGCCCATATAGTTTGTATTCCTCTATAGCAGCTTCAGTCTCCCATCACCCTTGACATGGGCTGGATTTTGTCAATGGGGACGTGATGGAGGTGGGACTCCCACTTTTCCAAACTTCTACCACCCTTTGCGTGTAGAAGTGTTTCCTAACTTCACTCCTGTAAGGTCAGGCTCTAATTTTTAGACTATGCCCCCAAGTCGTAGACTCCCCAACCAGTGGAAATAGTTTCTCTCTATCTACCCTAACTGTTCCCCTTAATATCTTGAAAACTTCGATCAAATCACCCCTTAACCTTCTAAATACAACCCTGGTTTGTGTAATCTCATCTAGTAATTTAACCCTTGAAGTCCAGGTATCATTCTGGTAAATCTATGCAATCCCTCCAAGGACAATATATGGGCACCACACCTTAGGAAGAATATGCTTATGGAGGGATTCAAAGCATGCAGGGAGGTTATCTTCCCTTCCAAGGGCAGAAGCATACCAACTAACAACACACAAGGATAGGCACTTGAGAGGTTTAGCCAATGTCTATGTGAAGTTTCTGGTAATGTGTTGTCATACAGTGAAATCTCTTTTTCAAAAGGTGCCCCTTATTGGACAGATCTGTGCGCACCTTGAGAAGTGTCTTACTGAGTTCCAGTGATTGTTCAGTCATAACTCCCCCCCACCCGCCCCCCCCCCCCACCCCACACGTCTATAGTGATGTGTGTGCATGGAATGGCTTGGACATTAAAGGGATGCTTCACGGTGCTGGTGTGGGATGGTGTCAGCCTGGCGCATCATGTGGCAGCCAGGGTTTACAGCGTCAAGTGAAGAAAATCTGGCCATGGTGATGCCATCACTGGCCTCCCGGCCAGCAATTTTATCAGGGGTTGATGCCCTGTGTCCAGTGCAGCATCAGGTGATGGCAGAGAAGGTTGGTGATGAGTTTGGTGATGTTGGTGTTGGGGCTGATCATGGAAGGATTCGGAGGACCACGGTCTGATTGTTTCATTGGCTCCGAAGTTGCTGGAATAGATGGCAGCTGCAGGTGAAATGACAGAAGCGATCTGTCACTGGTGAGAGAGGTTCTCCCAATGAGGTGGCACTGGACATACAATTGGATCTCAAAACTTGTAAGCTAAAGAAATCTGTATATGTATTAAAAATGCTGTAACCAACATTTTCTTTGCTCTGAAACTCACCATCTGCAACATGGCATCCTTGACACCACTTCTGCAGCTGTCAGCTTTTCACAAACATCAGCGCAGACTCAAAACACGCCAGGGTTGAGCTGGCGTGTTCCCCGAACAGCGGGTAACCAGTGGGGGAGAAGGTAAAATTACAAGTAAGCCTCAAAATACTCTTAAATTGGCTCTTAACAAGCCATTTAAGTACCAGAATTGTCTCCCCTGCCACTTGGTGTCGGGTCAGTTCTGCGCTGACAGACCCGACACCTGGGAGACTCGCGTGGAGGCGGGTTGACAGCGGGTTTCCTACTCGCTGTCAATCTTTGCGATTTTGACAGCGGTCCCGCCTCCAAACCCGTCCCCTCAGCGCGATTAAATTCATGGCTGCAGTGTCAGCCTGGATTTTTGTGCTCAAGTCTCTGGAGTGGGACTTGAGCCGACAACCTTCTGACTCAGAGGTGAAATTGCTACCAACTGAGCCACAGCTGACACATATTGCATTTTCAGCTTCCTGACTACCTTTTTCCTGTTCCTCAACTTCTTCCTTCTGTTGCGGTGTCAATGCTTGCCTGCTTACCAAGTTGAAGTTGTGCAGTATGCAGCACACAATGACAAATTTTGACACTTGCTTTGAGCTATATTGAAGCACGCCTCGAGATCTGTTCAGACATCAGAGACCTGCTCTGGTGTGACTCTCATTGTGTGCACACTGTGTGTCTGTGCCCCGACAGGAGCCATGAGCTAGGTATTCAGGGGATAGCCCTTGTCCCCAAGCAGCCAGCCAGACACCCAACGGTCTGCTTGACAAAGAGGGGGTATTGAGGATTGGCGCAAAGTTGGAAGGAGCCTGATGCATAAATGTTCAGGGTCACAGTGATGTTCACAGCCAGGCAGTGCTGTTGATGCCCTGGTGCTGGGCTACAAGTCTTGGTTGAGCAGGTGGCTGAGCTCAGTCACTGCCTCCCTGGAGACCCGGAGCCACCTGACATACTGCTCCTCTGTAATGTTGAGATAGGAAATCTGGTTCCTGTGCACCATCCTGGTGTAAGGCTTCCTCCGCCCTCCTCGCAGCCTGTGAAGCCCTCTGCTGCCTTCCTCACTGCTGCTGGCCCTTCTCCTCAAGCCACAGCCCCAAAGACAGAACGAAGAGAATATGGAATACCCACGTTCCAACAATGTTGGGAAGGCAGACTGCAGGATCTCCCAAAATTCACTCTCTCAGTTCAACTCAGTGAAACAGTAGCCAGTAGCCTATCGTCCAAACAGAGACTTATCTTAACGGAGGTAAGTATCCCTTTCAATAGCGCTTCTGCAGCATGCTTCATGACTGTTAAATTATGACTTCCTGGTCGAGGTTAAGTTCCAGTAAATCAGGCCAGGGCCACCCAAAAATATCTAAGGACCAATTAAGCAGTGGCTCGGATGCACCTATAAATCGGCCGCAGGCTGTCGTGCTGCTAAAGTTGTCATTGTTGTGCTCGCTTTACACTTGAGGAAAGGGCACAATGTGGAATTTTGACCCCCTCCCTTCTGTTTCCAACTGTAGAAAATGGACAGAAATTTCCATATTTTGTCACAAAAACTACAAATATGTTTCGAGGGAAAAGGCAAATAGAAACATCGAAGATAGGAGCAGGAGTAGGCAATTCGGCCCCTCGAGCCTGTTCCGCCATTTAATGAGATCATGGCTGATCATCCAAATTCAGTACCCTGTCCCTGCTTTCTCCCCATATCCCTTGATCCCTTTAGCCTTAAGAAATATATCTAACTCCTACTTGAATATATTTAATGAATTGGCCTCTACTGCTTTCTGTGGTAGAGAATTCCACAGGTTCACCACTCTCTGGGTGAAGAAATTCCTCCTCATCTCAGTCCTAAATGGCTTATCCCTTATCCTTAGACTGTGACCCCTGGTTCTGGACTCCCCCACCATCGGGAACATCCTTCCTGCATCTAATCTGTCTAGTCCTGTTAGAATTTTATAAGTTTCAATGAGATCCCCTCTCATTCTTCTAAACTCTAGCGAATATAAACCTAATCGACCCAATCTCTCTTTATACGTCATTCCTGCCATCCCAGGTATCAGTCTGGTGAATCTTCGCTGCACTCCCTCCATGGCAAGAACATCCTTCCTCAGATAAGGTGACCAAAACTGCACACAATACTCAAGGTGTGGTCTCACCAAGGCCCTGTACAACTGCAGCAAGACATCCTTGCTCCTATACTCGAATCCTCTCGCTATGAAGGCCAACATACCATTTGCCTTCTTAACCGCCTGCTGCACCTGCATGCTTACCTTCAGCGACTGGTGCACAAGGACACCCAGGTCTCGTTGCACTTCCCCTTTTCCCAATCTATTGCCATTCAGATAATAATCTGTCTTCCTGTTTTTGCCACCAAAGTGGATAACCTCGCATTTATCCACATTATACTGCATCTGCCATGCATCTGCCCAATCACCCAACCTGTCCAAATCATACTGGAGTTTCTCTGCATCCTCCTCACAGCACACATGCCCACCCAGCTTTGTGTCGTCTGCAAACTTGGAGATATTACATCTAGTTCCCTCGTCTAGATCATTAATATATATTGTGAATAGCTGGGGTCCTAGCACCGATCCCTGCGGTACCCCAGTAGTCACTGCCTGCCACTCGGAAAAAGCCCCATTTATTCCAACTCTTTGCTTCCTGTCTGCCAACCAGTTCTCTATCCAAGTCAGTACCTTACCCCCAATCCCATGTGCTTTAACTTTGCATGCTAATCTCTTATGCGGGACCTTATCGAAAGCCTTCTGAAAGTCCAAATATACCACATCCACTGGTTCTCCCTTATCTATTCTACCAGTTACATCCTCAAAAAATTCCAGTAGATTAGTCAAGCATAATTTACCTTTTGTAAATCCATGTTGACTTTGTCCGGTCCTGTCACTGTTTTCCAAGTGCTCTGCTATTACATCTTTTATAATGGACTCTAGCATTTTCCCCACTACCGATGTCAGGCTTACCGGTCTATAATTCCCCATTTTTTCTTTACCACCTTTTTTGAATAGTGGGGTTACATTAGCTATCATCCAATCCATGGGAACTATTCCAGAGTCTATAGAATTTTGGAAGATGACCAGCAGTGCCCTATTTCTAGGGCCACTTCCTTAAGTACCCTAGGATGTAGATTATCAGGCCCTGGGGATTTATCGGCCTTCAATCCCGTCAATTTTCCTAACACCATTTCCCTACAAATACTGATTTCATTCAATTGCTCCCTCTCATTAGACCCTATGTGGACCAATTCGTGGAGGAAAATGGGAGAACAGGAATCAGACTGGAAGCAGTAAGCAATAGAGAAGTGCAATACATGAATTAAATTATTAATAACATAGTTATTTATTCTCTCAAATTGATGAGGCAAGGCCGGGTATTTATTTAGCTGTCCCTTTTTATTTAATTTGTTCATGTGAAATCAGGAAACTTATACTGGTTAAACTGACAAATGGAGTGAGCCTTTGGCTTAGTGGTAACATTCCCGCCTTTCTCTCTCCCTCTCCCTCCATCTAGGGACTATGCTGCTACCCTGAAGACTACAGTCAAGCTTCATCTGATGGTCCTGGGTAGAGGCGGTAAGAGGGATAGACAGGAGGGAAATGAGCTGGCAATCTTGGACCTCACATTCCTACGGGCATTTGCATGTGGCAGACTGGGAAAGAGCAACCAGTACATGGTGGGGTGGGGGAGGGAAATTAAACTCAGGGCGGCAAAGTAGTGATAGGCCTTGCCACCTGATGTTTCCCGCTATATCTGCCATTATCCTGCCTGATTTGGGGCAGGATAGAGGAGGAAAATCTAGGCCTCTCGCGTATTCCCTCTGCAATTGCTGGTTTTCTGCATGCCCTGCGCATGCGCTGAAAACCGGCAATTGCTCTTTTGAAAAGGGGGCGGTTCCTCGGTGCATCACGTGCGCGCTACAGGCTGCGCGCACGCTGTGCACTTCATGCTTTGGACGCGCAGGTAAGTACTGAAGATTTTAGAAATGTAAAAAGGAGGAGTAAGACCCACTTTTAACAAGGTAAGTAGTGAATTAAGTATTTTTTTGAATTTTTTTTTACAGGTATATCTTTTTTAGAGACTTTAAAGTTTATTTTTATAACTTTTTAAAAGATTTTAAATTTTTTCAAAAATTTAATTTTTTATTTAAAATGGTTAATTTATTTAACTATACTTATTTTATTAATGTGATGGTTTTTAAAAAAAATTTAATTGAGGTTTAGCTGTTATTTTGGGGGGGTGTAAGATTCATAGATTTCACAGCCGTGCTGTGAAACTTATGAATGGAAGATGGTGTGCTGCCATTGGCTCTAACTGAGTCACGTGATCCCACAGCTCGCACGAATTCACTACGCCGGTGGGATACTCAAGCACTGCCCGGCTGATGTCTGGAACATCAAGTTCGTGCGAGCTGGATCTGAAAAAGCACAAGCGAGGTGAGAGATCGCGGGGAAGGCTTACCCCCGCAGGAACAGAGCGAGATCAATTTCTGGGCCAATATGTTGGATGAGGGGCTGGAAAAGTTGATTGGCCTTGCTGCTATTAGGGTCTATGCATACAAGTGATTTTATTATATATTATACCTGCAGCATCCACTTGATTAAGTAAAACTGCAAAATGTTCTTATACATGAGCCATGTTCATTTATTTGGAGCCATTGAAATTAGTTGGTTTCTGAATGCACTGACTGGCTGGAACTTGGCTTATTCAAAATTGATGTTGTAGACTATGATCTGTGCAAATTAGTGACATGCCCACAGTTTTCCATGAGGGGGGAAGCAGTGAGAGAAGGATTGACAAAATTAAGAACAGTACTAACCATTCATCTTTATTACTGGACCCAGCCACAGCTACATAATGAAATGCAACATTGTTGGGATATATGTTAGGATTAGGTTTCCAAGACATTTAGGGGTAAAAATAGCGCCCGAAAAAAGTTAGCACCCCCATGGTCGATTTTCGCAGGTAGCGCCCCGAGAGGGAGGAGGGGCGCTACTGGAAGCGCCCCGCGTCCCTCTTGGGGCACTGCGAGCCAATATCATGGCGTTACGAGCCGCAGAGCCACGTGCTTCGGCACATCGCGCTGCTGTACTGCAGGCCTTTCTCCCCTTATTAAAGGGGAGGGGCCTGGCGCAGTGCGTCCCGGTGCCCAGCTGGGCCAGCAGGGATCGGGAGTGCCAGCAAACGAGCCCGGCTCTCAAGAAGAGTGCCGGGCTCACGGAGAGCAGCCGGCACCCCGCGGGGGTCTTCACGGGGGCCGGGGACATCAACGGGGGCAGGTGGTTGCAGGCGGCCAGCAACAAAACTGGCCTCCCGCCACCTTCCCTTTAATTTGCGCTGTCCTGGCCGCAGGTAGGCCCCCCTGACCCCGGCGGACATAGCGTCCGGCGGTAAGTCGGGGGGCGCCACCCAGTTAGCGCCGCCGCTAACCGCCCACTGAATTTTGTATGAGGCGTTAGCAGCGCCGCGCCCAGGCGCTAGTTGATTGGCGCTAACGGGAGGCGCAAATCAACTGAATTTAGCCCCCTTAGAGATTTGTGAGTGAAGACTGTACTCAATTACACAGTAGTGGAGAATTTATTGGAAAAAGGCAACAGTGAATTGATTTGAAACAGGAGGATAACCCTTCCTCTCTTGCCGGTCACACATCATGACCAAACCCAAATAGCTACCCTGGAGGCAAGACCATTAGGTATCAGTTAAGCCTACTGGACACTGATTTAAGATAATTGGCAAAAGAACCAAGGGGAGATGAGGAGAATGTTGTGCACTGAATTTTGCCAGGATGTATCAGTGCCATTTAATCAGCTGAATTGCTGAAATATTTAGCTTCAGTTTCTAGCAGTTTCTTCCCAGTTGTTTTTCCAAAATTATTTGGAAAAAAAGCTAAAGAAAAAATATAATAGACTGTACTGATTATATTACCATTGTAACTTTTGTTGTGGGAATAAAAGGAAAGTAGATGGAGAGTTAGGGGTGAGGTGAGCGACAGCAGAACAAGGGGGTGGGAAGACACAGGAACTGAGCAAGTAGTTCAGAGGGCAAGAATAGAGGCAGTGATAGGATTGTGCAGAGGTAACGATAAGATTGAGGAGGTGAAATGAAAAGAAATGAGAAGTCAGAAAACAAAGAGGTAGGCGATGCAATGGAAGCGTGAGGGTGGGGGAGGGCTGGGAAGGGAGCCACTCGAGGCTGCAGTCCACATATTCACCACAAATCCCACTGAAAATCCAGCATGCAGCCCTTGGTGGTTCCTTTCCCTGTCACATCATGCCACCTCCTACCTAAAAGGAAATAAGAAGAAAAATATATAGAGAGAAGCAAAAAGATTTCAAGAGAAGCAGAAGAGAAGAGAGACACAGAGGCAGAACAGGAGAGAGAGAGAAAAATATAATTCCAAAGACAACAGAGACAGGTGAGAGAGAGAGATGAGGGACCATACTTATGCGCAACGTCATGTGAGATTCACTGGTATTTTATTAAATATGGAAAACAGATATTGTTTGATCAAGCTGTAGTGCCATTTCAGACATACAGCTCTTAAAACAGTGTAGCACAGAAACCTTATTTCATACTCACCAGTCCTGCACTGCATTGAAGGATTCTTCATTTGTGATGTCGTACATTAGGATAAAGCCCATAGCACCACGGTAATAAGCTGTGGTAATGGTCCTGTAACGTTCCTGACCTGCTGTGTCCTACATAAAACAAAACAAAATCAATATGAAAGCTCGAATGCATCTTTTCAATTTTTATTTTTTTTAATCTAAAATCTTCTATAGCCAAGATTCAAACACAATTACATAGAGTTCTGTATTTTTTCAGATGTACTCTGGATATATTAGAATGCATGGTTGTGCTGGCACAGCTTGCAAATTCAAATTTCTTCTTCACAAAAACTTGGTAAAAGCTGTTACTGGAAAAACAGTTAAATATGTCAAAAGCTGGTTACAGATGGATACTGTTGGTCATTATTGTAAAGATCCTAACTTTCAGATAATAGAAGCATCTTGTAAATGTTGTTCCAGTGAATTTGTGCTACCATTGACTTTGAAAATAATGTGACAGCTCAATTACAACAACCACGTGTACAGGAACCTCAAGACCACAGACCATTCGCACTATCCTTTCACCTGAATTGGAATCCAGCCCAGACTGTCGCCTGCTGTCTATGATGATCCTATAAGAAATGAGCCTGACAGTCTCAATCTAGTTCCTGGTAAGAGTGGGCCAAGGCAAAAAAGCTGCCTTTAACTTGACAATCTTGGTCAGAGAGATTCTAAGGGTAGTTGGTGTAGGAAATGCAAAAGCTCTGTGTTTGGCCTGGGAATGCTGGATGCTGAGACTGGGCACTAGACAGGGTAAAATATTAAAATATTTCATTTTCCAACACTAACGTCCCTTATCTTTAGGGGTGCACAAATTCACCCACAGAAAATGAAAACAAAGCGCCGGCAATATGTCAATGTGCCACCAATTCATTTCGTAAACAGGAATTTCTGATGAAAGAGGGTCTTTAAAGTTATATTCCCAGTGTCACCAGGACTTTCTTGGTTTCACATGAAAAATGCTATTAACAAACTGTACACACTGATCTGCCCTGCTCCCAGCAACAGGAAAATCCTATTTATGTGCACACTTCCTTTCTGCGCCATTTGACTTCCTGTCGTCAAGTTTGTGTCACACTTTTTCCATCAACCTTTTGCCTTTATAAATTCCTGTGATGCACATTTATATTGGAAAATGCCAATATAAATTCATTGCTCTGATTACACAATTTGGCCACTGAGTTTCCACAATTCTTTCGAAATGCTTTCTGAATTTTTGTTTTGATTTTGCATTTTTCCCCCCTCAGTAACTTAACTTTTTAAGATCCAAAAAAGTAGAATTATAGGATGAATATCCCAGTTGAGCATTCCAGTGAAATTCTGCCCATATGTTATCTCTATATTCTAGAGTTGAGTAATAATAAATTCAGAGCTGAGAATAAGCAAGTCAGTCCATAATGCAGTTTAGGCAGTTGTCCAAAGCCACTATTTGATTATAAATCGGCCACTGCTTGGATTTCTGATTTCCTAGTTTTCTTTACAGGGTAGTGGAAAGCTCTGCTTTGGTAACTGATATGTTGCTGCAGGACGTGGAGTAATTTGTTGATGTCCCAAATAGGTTATGATTTTCTCATGAAGATAGCTTGGATTTTGAGTGAGTGTTCTCAGTCTGAACATACAGCATCCTGCCAATCAGAAGGAGTGATTGAATAGAATACAGTGTATGGCAGATTTAATGGTGGTTCAATTCCTGTTTAGTAAGACCTAATCTGGATTTGGTCTCATTTCAAACAAACCTCTCATTTTGTTAAGTACTTTGATTTGTTTTAAACATTTGGCAGCCATCAATCCTAGTTCATGAGAAGGCAGAAATAAACTGCTTCATGAGGAAATAGAGATAAACTGCTTTGATCAATTGCTTTAATGAACCATTACATCTTATTATAGATATTTTTTCTCTGCACTCACCATACTTACTTACCACCCCTCTCTTTTAGGTTCCCCATGTGTAAAATGCCATTCCTTGACTGCAGAGAGTGGTGGGAGAGGGGCGGAGGGAGGGGTGGGTGGGAGAGAGGGGGCAAAGAGGTGTGCAACACACTATTTATTGTACTTACTTCTAATTAAGTAGGGTAAATGGCTCTGTTCCCACAGTGGCACCCACCTGAGTGCTGCAGAAATCGTCAGATGTTACCCATGCTGTAAAACCTCATTGCAGTGCTGATAAACTCCAGGACCCCTACACTAGTTCTGCTAAATCCCAGGACCACTTCTCCTAAATATCACGCACCTCTCTCAAACTTGGTAGAACTTGCCTACCATCTTTTGTATCCTAGACTTTAAAAAAAAAGAGATAAAAACTATGGGTAAAGAAAAATATAATAACAGGGTCGCTGATTTACAGTTTTCATGGCAAAATAGATAGTTGCAAAATTCAATCCCCAAAATGCTGGCAAAAACCAGAAGAACACAATTTGACGTATTTAGGCTTTGATGATAATACATTGTGCATGCATAACACTTCTATTGCTGACTCACTGTGAACAACACAATGAAGATCTGCTAATATTTATTATATATCTTTTAAAAAGTTCCTTCTAGCATTTTGTCCATCACATCACACATCCTGTGTCACATTTCTTACGCAAATTTCTTGCAGTTGATTTGTCACTATTTCACGCATATGAAAGTTGAGCCCATCACAATATGTGACAAAGATGGATAGAAAAACTACAAATGAAGAACTTCTAAGGAGATATTGAAACAACAAATCAGGCATGAGGATTCATCAAATCTGTCAATAAGGCAAAGGAGATACCAAATCACAAATACTTTCTCAAATATGTTCAGCAACCATCTTGCTTTTTCCACTAATTTGAGCACTTAATACTAAGGTAATCAAAATTACAACATTTATATGGAAATTATTAAGCTCACCTATACATAGTATTTTTTATATTAGGAATGCCTGTCAATTTTTTTTCATATTGGAGGCCTATGTTTATATGCTGAAGCCTTCAGTTCATGCACATTCTCAGACTTATCAGTAGCTATTCACAAATCTGCCAGGACTTTCTATTTGTAAGCCTTACCCTTTCTGTCCTCCTCTGGATCAAATGAAAATTACTGAAGAAAGTTGTCAGAGAAGCATTATTTGAAACAGTTAAGGTAATTTGTTTTTGTGTACGTCGGAAATAAACTCTTCAACTTTTGTGAGGTAGCTTTGAAAGCAAAATCATGCATACTATATCTTAGCTGACTTCCCAAAAATACAGTCAAAAACCGCCGAGTCAACAGCGAGCAGGTCTTTATATTATTTTGTAATATATTCTAAATGGTTATAGTAGTTACTTTTTTTATTTGCTTATACTCAGAACTCAGAAACAATCAACAGATCTGAAAGGGTTGTAGGATTATTTCAGTTTGGTTCTAAATAAAAGTCTTGAATGTTTAGAAGCCTTTAGTAACACTAATTATTGTGCCAGACATATTTGGTAAAGAATAAAAGATGCTAATTAGTGTAATCTTTTCTTCAGTTTTATATTTCTTGGTCCTCACTATTAAAACTCACATCCTAAATACATAGAACTGCATGCCTATTTGATATTTTAAATGAACAAAAAAGAAAAAGAATGAACTAGCATTTTTATAGTGCCTTTCAGTACCTCAGGACATCCCAAAACGTTTCACAGCCAATGAAGAACTTTTGAAGTGTAGTCACTGTTGTAATGTAAGGAAACACAAGAGCCGATTTGCGCACAACAAGGTCCCACAAAAAGTAATGAGGTAATGACCAGATAATCTATTTCAGTGATGTTGGTTGACGGATAAATATTGGCCAGGACACTGCGAGAACTCCCCTGCTCTTCTTCAAATAGTGGCATGGGATCTTTTACGTCCTCCTGAGAGGGCAGATGGGGCCTTGGTTTAACATCTCATCTGAAACACAGCATCTCCAACAATGCAGCACTCCCTCCGTACTGCACTGAAGTCTAGATTATGAGCTGAGGTCTCTGGAGTGGGACTTAGACCTATGACCTGCTGACTCAGAGGCGAGGGTGCTACCACTGAGCCAAGGCTAACACCTTAAATAGATACAAGCTGTTTTTGAAATGAATTAAAATTATATTATTTTTACTCAACACATTCTAGTTTATACCTCTAAACATGAAGGGAAAAATAAAAGCAACTGTTAAGAAAATATTAATGCCTAAAGCTGTGTTTCTGAAAACTGTTGATTAAAACAAAGAGCCATGACCTAGATTCTGTGCTTTAATGCAGATCAGATAAATGTAGATTTTAGTGTAATGGTGACTTTTTGCTGACTTGATGGGCTAGCCTCAATGGAAACACCTCTGTGGCTGAATAAAATAATTTGTTATAAATCTTACTGCGTTGCTTAATTGTGAAACAGAGAGATAGGAATGCTTGCAGCAGAGTAACCTCTGTTCACTGTGAGCAATGCCACAGGAGATCTACTAGTATATCTAATAACAGGCTTGATTACTGTCATTTAAGAAGTAAATACTCTAAAATTATGTCATTATGTCTTCAGTACTGGGAATCACAGTTTCTTTGTATCAAATCGCCTAACAATCAACCAAACCTGTACAGTTCCCTTTCACCATTTCCTCCCAGTTTTCCTGACATTCAGCTCTCATCCCCAGAAGTAAGTAATTGGCTGAGAATTTACAAGGCTTCAACCGATAGACTTTTCAATAAATTTAGCTGCTCGATGATTGACAGGAGCCATGTTTTTAATTTTCCCTAAAGGAGAATTCTCCACTATAATCATCGCACTACCCAGCGATTTGGCTGAACTATTGGAAACCCATTTCAACTGTGAAAGGCCAGCTAAACAGAAATTCCTGAGATTATAATCTGCAATTTTTTGATTGATAACATAAGAAAGCATGGAATGATAAAGAGCCATTCAAACTCAAAGTTTATTCCTTCCATGAATCATGTACAATTCATTCTACTCAATCTCTGTCTGGGGCAAGTCTCTGCAGAGTTTCTCATTACCCCGCCCTCAAACCTAAATGAACCAGAGCTCCATAATACTCAATTATCTTAACCTCCTACATTATTAATCCTTGGCATGATACCTATTTCCAAGTTCTCAGCAATTTGGGAATCAGCATGTTTCACGCAGTACTTAATCTCTATCTGTACTTACTCTTATAGCCCTCAATTATGTTTCTAACTAGATATTTGTGAAGCCAACATTATTCCCACACCAGGGCCACGATTTTAATGGAGGAGGCGGGTTGGAGTCGGGTTGCCTGGTGGGCGGGTTCCAGGCCCGCTGCCAGTTTCAGCCGCTCCCGAATTGAAATTGTAATTGCCGTGCCATGGTGCGCGCTGGCTGGTCCAATGACTGGGATCGGGTCTATTAGTCGCCTCTGATGACGTCATTGCTGCAGTTGTTTTTAAGAGGCCCCATGCAGCCTTATCCTTTCATTTCTCATTTCCGCTGGTCTCTGAATGTTCCAAGGCCACAATGAGTATTTCCAAACTGAAGGCTGCTCCACGTTTCACTGAGGACTCCCTCCAAGCTCTTGTGGAGGGAGTTAGAGGGCGCAGGGAGATTCTGTTCCCTCCCGATGGCCAGAGGAAGCCTCCTCAGCAAACAAAGGCAGCCTGGCTGCACATTGCTGAGGAGGTCAGCGCAAGGTCCATTTGTTCACACACCTGGATCCAGTGCCAGAAACGGTTTAATGATCTTCTGTGAGCAGCAAAAGTGAGTATCACATCACAGATACCTTCAATCTGCTTCCCTTCTCTTCTCATCACCAGCTTTCTGCTTTGTAAGCCTGCTCCTCCACATCCCACCTTACCCTTACTTCCCTTGCACCCTTACCTCTCCATCTCTCTCTCTGTACTGAATCACTTCACCATCCTGCCTATGCACCCCTCACACTCGCTCTCACTGTTAAGCAATGACAACAACTAACAACGCACAGGGAGGCAGCTTCCTCTTGGCACCTCACTCCATCTTGGTCTCCCTCTAAGCTTCAATGTTATGGATTCTTCACACCCACTCCATCACTCTCGCTGAAACTCCACTTGTGTCCCTCCTTGCAGGAAAAGATAGCCCACAATAAGAGGGAGAGAGCAAAGACAGGAGGAGGGGCTGCATCCTTGGCGACACTGAAAAGTGCTGAGGAGGCTGCGCACGAGATAGCGAGGTGGCGAGGAGCTGGAAGTGGGGGACGGAGAGACGGGGGCACTAGACGAAGCTGGTGACAGAATAGAGTTTCATCCCATGCATTTAGATTTCATGATTGACTGCAATGGCATATGATGTTCATAGAGATTCACTTTGTATCATCTGCACAATAGGATACATCTGCTACCTAAAAATCAGATGTCTAACTCATCCCTTTACTCTCCCACAGGACCATCGAGCGCCCCCCTCCCCAGTGTCCAGGAGGAAGAGCCGGACGACTCCTCAGATGAACCTGCAGCCTCTGAGGGAGCAGCATCACCAGGACTCAGCACACCCAGTACCAGCGCAGATACGCACACCTCGGCGGGGCCTTCGCGACATAGGGTATTGTTGTCACCTGGTGTATCACAGCTCACAAGTGAGCATCAGCAGATGGTGGAGACAGCAATAGCAGTGGAGAGTCCCAGTTGGAGGTCACGGGACCCTCCTAGCTCTACTGAGCTGCATGTAGATGCTGTGCCTCTGGGGCCATCCAGAAAGAGAGCGGTGCTGGAACTCCAGGAATAAGTGCAGGAGTCTCTGACAGGGTTTGCCTCCAGGGTAACTGCGAGTGTGGAGAGAATGGAGGAGTCCATCTCGAACATGAGCACTGCCTTTGCGGATGCAATGGCGCATGAACGTGCTGCCATGGAGAGGGTGGAAACCTCCATGGAGGACATAAGTCGCCAGAGACACGACTACATGGTGACTCTTCTAAATAGATGGTCTGCTACTGAGGATAGATGGGCATCTATTGAGGAGAGACACCAGGGATTCATGGACGTCCCCGTTATGAGGATTGTCAGTACTGAGACGGGTCCTCATGGCCCCACTGATGTGCAGCAAGGTGCTCTCCAGCCACTTGCTAGCACTGAAGTGCAGGTGACGCATGAGAGGGATGTTGGTTGCAGACAACAAGGAAGTATGGGCTCCTCTCCATGCGCTAACACAACCATGCCACTGCGGAGCCCTCAGTCAGAGCCCCAGAGTCCTCAGCCAACTGAGATGGCCGTCTCAGCCCCTGAAGAGCTGCAGGAAGAGCAGACTGTTGCGGAGCCCTTCTAGGCTCCCAAACCCAGAGGACACCCGCCAAAGGCGTCTAAGCAGGCGCACCATCAAGGTGAGCAAGGTGCCTCTATATCTGCTGAAGCCACAGGAGAAGCACCATGTAGAAGCATGCGTAAGAGGAAACTAACACACAAATAGTCACAAGGGTAGTCACTTGGGTGTTTTGTTCTGTTGTTTATTTGCTATTGTCATCCTTTTGTGATGGTATTAAACAAAAGTGATGGCAGGCAGTTGAAGTTGTGGCCTATGTGTTCTAGGAAATGGAAGTTGCACATTGAGGCCTCAGGGCGACTTGCATTTGTAATGATGATGCTGAAAGTGATAGGAAAGCACCGTTTATTGGAGAGATGATGTATGGCATTTTAAGAAGGTCGTCCACACATTCATAGCCATATGCTAGCCACCTGTGGTTGAAGCGTAAGCTTACGCGAATCTGGCATGGATGAGTGCATCCCTTGTGTGACGGCCAGCAATGTGCTTGAGTGCTGCTGCATTGGCCACATCTGGCCCCGCAAGGCGTGCCTCCTCCTTGTCCTCCTCCTCCTCATCCTCCCCCTTTTCTTCCGAGGATGCTCTGCGCTGAGCCATGCTGCTGTGAGATGTTGTGCAGGACACAGCAGATGACGATAATTCTGGACACCGTGGCTGGTGCGTACTGCAGGGCTCCAGCAGATCTGTCGAGGCATCGGAATCACTTTTTGAGAAAGCTGATGGTTTGCTCTATGATGTTTCTGGTGAAAATGTGGCTCACATTGTACCGCTCCTCAGCCTCGTTTGATGGCCTCATCATCGGTGTCATGAGCCACTTGTTGCCAAGTAGCCATCCGGAAAGTTGTGTTGGCGGATTGAAGAGCTGAGGCACAGTAGACTGCCGCAGGATGATGGAGTCATGGCAACTGCCAGGGTACTTTGTGCAAACATGCATGATGATGTTCCTGTGGTTACACACCAGCTGGACGTTAAGGGAGTGGAAGCCCTTGTGGTTGACAAATACAGCTGGGTTGTGATGGGGTGCCCTAATGGCCATATGTGTGCAGTCTACGACGCCCTGCACCCTTGGGAAGCCTGCCATATTTGCGAAGCCAACCGCAAGCGAAGTTACACTTGCTTCATCCGTGGAGAAGTGGATGTAATTGTGCGCCTTTGCAAAGAGGGCATCAGTAGCCTGCATGATGCAGGCGTGTGCGGCCGACTGGGAGATGCCGCTGATGTCTGCAGATGATTCTCTGGAAGGAGCCCGAAGCAAAGAAGTTGAGTGCGGTGGTGACTTTGACAGCCACTGGTAAGGAGTGTCCACACGCTCCTCTGGGCTCCAGGTGTTGGTGCAGCATTGCACAGATGTCAGCGACAATGTCTCACGGAAGTCTCAGCCTCCTTTGGCACTGCTGCTCACTCATGTTGAGGAAGCTCATCCTCTGCCTGTAAAGCCAGTGTTGGGGGTTTCTCCTGCGGCGAGGTGCAGCCTTGCTCTGATGCCCTCTGCCCTCTGCCCTATGCATCATCAGGTGGCTGAGGAGAAGGTTGGCGCTCCTGCTGTTGGTGCTGCTGCTGTGCCTGGTTGCACTGCTGCCGCGGCTGCTGTTCCTCTGAATCTGATGACCAGGATGAGAGGATATAAATGGTTCCCATACCGCTGGTATATATCTCAGTAGAGGAATGGAGGTTGTTTGCGCTCAGACAAAGTGGCCAGAGGGTATTCCAAGGAGGTCACACAGCAGATGGATTTCAGCCGCAACACTCAGAAGATTAGTAGAGCTGCTAAATGTGTCCCAAGTCTCAAAGCACTAAGTTGTAACATGTGAAAGAATGAGAGATTGTAGGACCGCTTTTAAGCTGCTCAAGCAGCTGGCAACAATTCAGGTCCTCGCTGAACCCGGCTCGATTCACCTGGCGTGATTTTAGGAAGGCAGGCAGCATGGAGAAAAACCTCCAAAATCCGATCAGTCCTTTAAAATAGGATTATCCAGGCAGTTAACAAGCTGTTAACTGCCTTAACTACCTCTCCCGCCATTTGGTGTCAGGTCAGTTTGGGAGCGGTTGACCCGACACTTGCCAAAGTTGTGTGGAGGCGGGATGGAGGCGGGTTCGCAGCCCGCACCCAGTTTTTCCAATTTTCACAACAGACCTGCCTCCAAACCCGCCCCCTGAGCGCTATTAAATTCACGGCCCCAGGTTGCAGAAGAATCAAATGCAAGCAACAGGCAGAACACAGGGATTCTGTGCATGTGATTCTGTACCAAATTGTCATTAAGTCCTCTGCAGATTACAATGTCATGCAGACAAACCAGTGCTGAGTAACTCTGGGATTAATCCAACCTTTGTAATGTAGTATAACTGTAGCATAAAACTGTAATTTTTCCCTAAATATATAATTGTGCAAAAATACTGAATTATAAGGCAAAGAATATCTGCATTAAAATACAACAAGGAACTGTTCACACACTATTTTAAAAAGACTAAAGCACAATGTAGAAATCACCCTAAAAGAAAAAAAACAAGAACTTGCATTTCTATAGCACCTTTCATGACCCCAGGATCTCGCAAAGCACTTTACAGCCAATGAAGTACTTTCGAAGCGTAGTCACTCTTGTAATGTGTAGGACCCTAGTCTGCAGTAATAGGGTAATTTCATACATTAGTAACTATGCTCGGATTGATAAAAGCATAACTTTTATACATTTGGTTAAAAGGTCTTTTCTAGCTCCCTTAATGGCTCAGAGTGTAATTACATCATTTAGTGTAGTACTACCATAGGCTAGCAACATCCTGGCTTCAATGTCTGGTCTGCAAGGAGTTAGCTGCTCTCAAACAGGGAAAACAGCTGGGGATACTGCAACTGGCCTCAGTATCCCTGGGATGGGGGTGGTAAACCACAGTTCCCACTAATAACTGCTGGGCTGCTGCTGGAACATCTATTGCCACTCATTATCCAGATCCATACATGGAAAATGGGCATTCAGGCAAGATACCAGAGGAACCCATACTACAGATTGGAACACAGTGTTAAGCTGCGAGTTTGGTGAGTGAGGGAGTAAATCTTAAAGGTTAATCTCTTATTTTTATAAATTCTAGTCTTGTGTGCTTGCAATTAGCATTTAAATTTACTGTTTCAAGTTTTAAGTTTCTTCCAGGCTTGGGCAGGGCTAAGCAAGCTCTGTGCTGGAGAGCAGGTGAGAGTAATTAATTATTTAACTGGTCTAATCTGGTTCTGTAACTGCCAGAGAGCTCACTTATTTAAATCTCAGCAGTATAAATAAGGGAGACTAGAGTGCAGATTGGAACAGAGTGTTACGCTGCGAGTTTGGTGAGTGAGGGAGTGAGGGGAGGGAGGTGTTCCTTCCTTTTTCCATCTTTGTCAGCTTCCTGGTGCAGCGGCGGACTGGCGTGAGGCGAGGCGGCGGCAGAGGGTTTAAAAGGCTCCAGAGACCAGTCTCCGAACTCGGAGGGAGGGAGAGAGGTAAAAAATAATACACTGTTCCACGGAAGCTCAGCGTAAGCTCGAGGAACAGCACCTCATCTTTCGTTTAGGCACGCTACAGCCCTCTGGACTCAATATCGAGTTCAACAATTTTAGATCATAACCTCAGCTCCAATCACATTTATATTTTATTTTATCCACCCTTTTATTTGTCCCCCCCACCTTTTTTTTCCTCCTAGAAGCTGGCAACTGTCCTTCATTCTGCCAGTAGATTTCACACTTCATTCAGCCTTAATCTGTCACATTAACACCACCTCTAGCCTTGCATATCTCTTAATGTCTCTTAATGTCTCTTCATCTCCTCCTTTGTTCCTTTATCCCCTCCCCCTTTTCCCAGCTTTACTCTGGCCTTAAATCTATTTGATTTCCAGCTCTTCCCAGTTCTGATGAAAGGTCATCGACCTGAAACGTCAACTCTCTTTCTCTCTCCACGGATGCTGCCTGGCCTGCTGAGTTTTTCCAGCGTTTTCTGTTGTTATTTCGGATTTCCAGCATCTGCAGTATTTTGCTATCGAAAAAATAATCGAGGTGTGACGTCACCAGAAAGCAGGTAAGTAATTGGTTGGTGAGTATTTCTCTCTTTTTAAACTTAAACTCTGTGGTTTATAGTTCCTAAGGTGTGATATTCATCAGGTGGGGCAGAGGGTATTAAAAAATATTAATACATTTAATTAATTACATAGAATGGGAGAGCAGGTGATGTGTTACTGCTGCAATATGTGGGAGCTGGTGGACACCATTGATGCTCACGGTGATCACATTTGCAGTAAGTGTTGGCTGCTCGAGGAACTCCGGCTCCGTGTTGATGAGCTGGAGTCCGAGCTTCAAACACTGCGACACATCAGGGAGGGGGAGAGTTACCTGGACTCTGTGTTCCAGGAAGTAGTCACACCAATTAGATTAACTAATTCAGATGTAGTCCGTGGTCAGGGACAGGAGGGTGTGACTATGAGTGAGGCAGGTATGGGGATCCAGGAGGTAGTGTTGGAGGAGCCGCAGCCCTTGCTCTTGTCCAACAGGTTCGAGGCTCTTACTCCCTGTGAGGACGGGAGCAGGGACTGCAGGGAGGATGAGCAACCTGGCCACAGCACCGTGGAACGGGGGGCCATTCAAGAGGGGGGAGTAAATAGAAATGTTGTAGTGGTAGGGGATAGTATCATAAGGGGGATAGATAGGGTTCTTTGCAGCCAAGAGCGAGAGTCCCGAAGGTTGTGTTGCCTGCCCGGTGCCAGGGTTACGGACATCTCCTCTGGGCTGGAGAGAAACTTGGAGTGGGAGGGGGAGGATCCAGTTGTCGTGGTCCATGTTGGTACCAACAAAATAGATAGGACAAGGAAAGAGGTTCTGCTGAGGGAGTATGAGCAGCTAGGGGCCAAATTAAAAAGCAGAACCACAAGGGTAATAATCTCTGGATTACTACCTGAGCCACGAGCAAATTTGGCTAGGGTAAATAAAATCAGAGAGTTAAATGCATGGCTCAAAGACTGGTGTGGGAGAAATGGGTTTTGCTTCTTGGGACACTGGCACCAGTACTGGGACGGGAGACAGCTGTTCCGTTGGGACGGACTTCACTTGGCCAGTGCTGGGACTAGAATCCTGGCGAATCGAATAACTAGGGCTGGAGAGAGGGCTTTAAACTAATTAGTGGGGGGGAGGTTTCAAGAGAGCGAAGAATAAAAATGTCAGCGGAGAAGGCAATAGAGCAAATTAGCAGTGGGGAAATTAAAAACCAAAGCGTGTCAGGAAGGGACAGAATATATAAAGATAACGGTAAAGTAGTAAAGGGGGTAAAAGCAGGAATAAATTGTCACAAAACATGTTTAAAAGTTCTTTATCTGAATGCACGCAACATTCGTAACAAAATAGATGAGTTGACGGTACAAATAACTACACATGGGTATGATCTGGTGGCCATTACAGAAACATGGCTGCGAGGTGACCATGACTGGGAACTAAACATCCAGGGGTATTTGACTATTAGGAAGGACAGACAGGAAGGAAAGGGAGGTGGGGTGGCTATGTTAATAAAGGATGGAATCACTGCAATAGTGAGAAATGATATTGGGTCAAAGGATCAGGATAGTGAAACAGTTTGGGTGGAGATAAGGAATAATAAGGGGAAAAAAGTCACTAGTGGGCGTAGTCTATAGGCCTCCTAACAGTTGTAACTCTATTGGTCGGAGTATAAATCAGGAAATAGTTGGGGCTTGTAATAAGGGAACAGCTATAATCATGGGAGATTTTAACTTTCATATTGACTGGACAAATCAAATTGGGCAGGGCAGCCTTGAGGAAGAGTTCATAGAGTGCATTAGGGACGGGTTCCTTGAGCAGTATGTTACTGAACCAACCAGGGGGCAGGCAATCTTAGATCTGGTCCTGTGTAATGAGACAGGATTAATAAAAAATGTCCTAGTAAAGGATCCCCTTGGAATGAGTGACCATAACATGGTTGAATTCCAAATTCAGTTGGAGGGTGAGAGAGTTGGATCTCAAACCAGCGTACTAAGCTTAAATAAAGGAGACTATGAAGGTATGAGAGCAGAGTTGACTAAAGTGGACTGGGAAAATAGATTAAGGTGTAAGACGGTACAGGAGCAGTGGTGTACATTCAAGGAGGCATTTCACAACTTTCAAGAAAAATATATTCCACTGAGGAAAAAGGGGCGTAAAAGAAAAGACAGCCATCCGTGGCTAAGTAAAGTAATAAAGGATAGTATCCGACTGAAAACAAGGGCATATAAAGTAGTCAATCTAGTGGGAGGATAGAAGATTGGGAAGCATTTAAAAGCCAGCAAAGAATAACTAAAAGATTAATTAAGAAGGGGAAGATAGATTATGAAAGTAAACTACCAAAAAAATATAAAAACAGATAGCAAGAGTTTCTACAGTTATATAAAAAGAAAAAGGGTGGCTAAAGTGAATGTTGGTCCCTTAGAGGACGAGACCGGGAAATTAGTAGTGGGGAACACGGAGATGGCAAATACGCTGAACAAATATTTTGTATCAGTCTTTACAGTAGAGGATACTAAAAATATCCCAACACTGGACAAACGGGGGGCTATAGGGGGGGAGGAGCTAAACGCGATTAAAATCACTAAGGAGATGGTACTCGGTAAGATAATGGGACTTAAGGCGGTAAATCCCCTGGACCTGATGGCTTACATCCTAGGGTCTTGAGAGAAGCAGTGGTAGGGATTGCGGATGCATTGGTGGTAATTTTCCAAAGCTCCCTGGATTCGGGAAAGGTACCAGCAGATTGGAAAACTGCTAATGTAACACCCTTATATAAAAAGGGAGGTAGACAAAAGGCTGGAAACTATAGACCAATTAGCCTAACATCTGTGGTTGGTAAAATGCTGAAGTCCATTATTAAGGAAGCAGTAACAGGACATTTGGATAAGCATAATTTAATCGTAGAGTCAGCATGGTTTTATGAAGGGGAAATCATGCTTGACAAATTTGCTCAAATTCTTTGAGGACGTAACAAACAGGGTGGATAAAGGGGAATCAGTGGATGTGGTGTATTTGGACTTCCAAAAGGCATTTGATAAGGTGCCACACAAAAGATTACTGCACAAGATAAAAAATCACGGGATTGGGGGTAATATACTGACATGGGTGGAAGATTGGCTATCTAACAGAAAACAGAGAGTTGGGATAAATGGTTCATTCTCGGTTTGGCAATCAGTAACTAGTGGTGTTCCGCAGGGGTCAGTGCTGGGACCCCAACTCTTTACAATCTATATTAACGATTTGGAGGAGGGGACCAAGTGCAAAGTATCCAAGTTTGCTGACGATACAAAGATGGGAGGAAAAGCAGTGAGTGAGGAGGACATAAAAAACTTGCAAAAGGACATAGACAGGCTAAGTGAGAGGGCGGAAATTTGGCAGATGGAATATAATGTTGGAAAGTGTGAGGTTATGCACTTTGGCAGGAAAAAATCAAAGAGCAAGTTATTATCTAAATGGAAAGAAACTGCAAAGTGCTACAGTACAAAGGGATCTGGGGGTCCTGGTGCATGAAACACAGAAGGTTAGTATGCAGGTACAGCAGGTGATCAGGAAGGCCAATGGAATCTTGGCTTTTATTGCAAGGGGGATGGAGTATAAAAGCAGCGAAGTCTTGCTTCAGTTATACAAGGTACTGGTGAGGCCACACCTGGAATACTGCGTACAGTTTTGGTTTCCATATTTAAGAAAAGATATACTTGCTCTCGAGGCAGTTCAGAGAAGGTTCACTCGGTTGATTCCGGAGATGAGGGGGTTGACTTATGAGGAAAGGTTGAGTAAGTTGGGCCTCTACTCATTGGAATTCAGAAGAATGAGAGGCGATCTTATCGAAACATATAAGATTGTGAGGGGGCTTGATCGGGTGGAGGTGGGGAGGATGTTTCAACTGATGGGTGAGACTAGAACTAGGGGGCATAATCTTAGAATAAGGGGCTGCCGTTTCAAAACTGAGATGAGGAGAAACTTCTTCACTCAGAGGGTAGTAAATCTATGGAATTTGCTACCTCAGAGAGCTGTGGAAGCTGCGACATTAAATAAATTTAAAACGGAGATAGACAGTTTCCTAGCTGATAAGGGAATTAAGGGTTATGGGGAGTGGGCAGGGAAGTGGACGTGAGTCTAGGTTCGGATCAGCCATGATCCTATTGAATGGCGGAGCAGGCCCGAGGGGCCATATGGCCTACTCCTGCTCCTACTTCTTATGTTCTTATTACTCCGCGAGACACCATTTTCAGAAAAGGAGGGTTGGATAATCTTTTTTTATTATCCTAAATTATAAAAAGACTTAAGTTCCAAAACATTCCCATACCCCTTGCAGGTACAGATACTGAAGTAGATTGCTAAGCATCAGTATTTGACTGATTAACACCATTCTATAGCAAGTCTTCCCTTTAGTATAATTGTATCACTGCTCCAGTAATTAACTCAGTTTGGAAGGTATTTACTCTGAGGTAGAACAAGTCTTCATTAAAAAGCATAATTGCTATAAATAGCAAAACATTTAATTACAATACAAGCGCTGCCTCCAGCAACATAGTAGCTGATGTCTAGTAAGGGCAAAAATAGATAATTTTAGTAGTTAACACTTGTGAAATGATGGTCATGTTTTGTAACCAGTTGTATATTATGTATTCTTCAGCTTTTCAACCTCTGGCTTTTTAATTGTACACAGTGTTATAAAACAAGCCAATTATAGCATAAACATGATATTTTACCAAAATTAAACAGATGATTATGAATATACAAAAGAGAAAACTGTATCAAACTATTTTATACAAAACTAAAATACTGTAGATGCTGGAAATCTGAAATAAAAACAGGGCATTTTTGGTTTTTAATCCAAGCAATTTTATATTCCCTACTTCAATTTTAAATAAATTTCCCTTTCTCCAAGTGTCTGTACTATTCTGGAGCTGAAAGTAAGGGTTGATGATTAATTTCCAGGCCTTTGCCAATGCAACTTTGGAGTTAGCTATCAAGTGTGAGAGAGCAGCCGGGTTGACTTTCCTTCTGATATTCCCTCCTCTTGGCAAAGCATCTTTGACCAACACCGCTGCACAATGGCAAACATGGGACCAGGAACTCACCATGTGGGGATTGCAGCTATGAACTAATGCATGCTGATGTTACTCAACCTCTGAATTGTTCCCAATTTATTTGTATCCTGAAGGCATAAGTTCTCTGTACTTTAATGGTCATCTTGGTGATTGATTTAGTCTAGCTATTGGCACTATTTTCATAATACTGTAGTATCATGAGGTTTTCACTTAACAAAGGTTCAGATGCCTGCATTGATTGAAGTGGTGTTATAGTACAGAACGTCAAAAGTTTCCAAAATAATTGTTGCTTGCTGCATCCTACACAGCCTCACCCTGCAAAATGACCTTGTGATGAAGTGGAAGAAGAGAGAAAACGGCAATCATAGATAGTATATGACCCTGACCAGGAAACAGAAGACTTGTCTAAACAAGAAACAAATCATTAAGCAAGAGTCACATTGTATACCTAACAGTGTATACATTTAGTTAAGCATCTGGAACATCCAGCGCACAACAGTCATCTGCACGTGCCCAATACCCTTGCCAAATAAAGTATGAAGTCCATTGACCCAAGAATACATCAAGATCCATAAATACAGCAGCATTTCTCCACAACTAGTTTATTCTGACTTATCTCAAATGGACTCTCAGGACACATTGCAGTACCAATTAGGCCAAGTTTTATTCACACTTATAGTATGGCTCAGGTGAGTTCAGTGTGTTTGACTTGGTTGTTTCCCCTCAATGAAAGTGTATGGTGTGTCTTTTACTTCTTAACTGTGTGCTCCTTCTAAGTGATTCTGTACTGGCATGGGAAAGTGTGGTGTATGGCTGCTGTCTCCAAGGATGGTGAAGGCCCAGTACCCCCTTGTGCTTGGTCAGTATATGGCTCAGCAACAGAGGTACCATAGGTATTAATACCTGGCCCAGTATGAGCAGTATGTTTGGGTGATACAGATGTAGCTTTCCCAAAGAAACATCTCCATTATTTATCCACGCTACTTTCATATACCTGCTGTTGGGAATTACCTTAGTATGATCAGAGATCCGCGCATGAACGGACCTCTGAGCAGCAATTTAGCCCAGGAAATTTTTTCCTTACTTTCTCTCAACTTTAGATCATAGGTGAGACCGCACTAATTCTGTCTGCAATTTCTTTACAGACTGCTGTGGTAGTATTCTTGAATGGAGTATGCTCCAAAAGTATCTAGCTCCTATAAAAGCACCGCCAAAGTAACATCTCGAATCGATCTGTTCTGCCTCTGCATCATGCTTCTTCCATGTTTTAAATTTGCAGCTTACTCCCCTCAAGAGTGACCAGAATCCCTTTAAGAGCTGCTGGCCCCAGATATTAAACCACATGGCCCCTACTTGCTCCTAGCACGTCATCTGCTGTGTGCCAAAAATATATTGAAATGAGCTAACCTCACTTTATAGCATGAGGTCAGCACAATTTGCTGCAGGTGCACACAGCACCAAACCTCGTGCCTCTGTCTCAGTATGCATCATTGTTCCCCTAATTCCTAGCAATCATGGACCCAAGTTGTAAAACTGCCATGATTGGTCAAAAATTGGTTACCTCACTCAGAGGCTGCCAACTCTCAAGGCTCACCTTCATGGGAACATATCACAGTGGCACACTAGTGGGCTTGAATTCTTGAGCTTGAGCTTCGCTCATTGTTGGGGTAGAGTACAGGGAACTTTAATCTGCATTTAATACCTGGGCATAATATTGACAGGGAGTGACAAAAATAGAAAACTATAGTGCCAGATGAACACTTAACATATGTCACACAATCATGTGGAATTAAGACTATTTAAGAAAAAAGTGTCTTCCACCCCGATATGAAAGTGTAGGGTTGATTTTTCAAATATGCGCACCCATTTCGAAGCTTTGATGCTGAGAGTGCACATCAGGAAGTGGACCGAAAATCATGGGGAGTGCACCTGCAATTTCCAGAAATGCACTCCCGGCAGGCGGTGCTCAGTGCTAGATAAACATATTCAATAAATTGCCCGTTACAAGTCAACTTTACAACTTTCTTCCTTAAATTAATTTCCTAAAGTCCAAAACTTCAGAAGCAACCAGAAAACTACACAATAGTTCACTTAGTTAGGAAAATGTTGCTAGCCAGTTACTACAGCACTACACAATAAAATACAATCAAACTTTTAAATATGTGCCTTAAGATTCAAAAACGTATTGCAATATTATCTGTTTGGCAGAAATGCCCCTAGCAAAGGATAGCTACTATGCTTTGATTAAGTGCCTCAGACTGCAACCTCAGGATCTAATCAGCACAAGAGACATTTACTGCTGAGCTAATTTGAAGGATTTTTCTAGATAAACCTAAATTGGCCCAATTTGTATTTCGTACTCCTCCCTGATGCATACTATGCAGCATTTTCTTCAGATAATTAGTTTTTTCACAAACAGTACACTACTATATGCTGCTCATGGCAAAAAATAGTTATTCAATTAAATTATATTTACTTGTATTCAGGAAATAAGTGAATAAATCCTACTTTTTTATTGCTAGTATACAAAAGAAGGATCAAGAAACGTAGACCTTCGACTTCCACCTGATATCGGTGCCAAGTTGGCAGAGTGGATGTGCCGCCTACCAAAGCTGGCATTAGGAGGCCTGAACCATTTTCGAGTTCTGGCCTTATTTAAGTACCGTCAACGAACATCAAATGCCGAAAAGGCTCCCTGCTGCAGTTCGACACTTGTGGAAGGATGGGAAATCGGGCAGCTGAAGTCGGGCCTGGGGGAAGGGTGATCCTGCATCCTCTTGGCCCCACAAAAATAAAATTGAAATATTTCTTTGTTCATTTTTTTGAGTGGTCTCCAGCGGTCCCTTTAAGAACCACTGGTTAGGCCACTCAACGCCAAGCGCAAATGGGCGGAGCATGTACACCGCACGCTCTACCCATTTGAGCCTGATAAGTCCAATCGGGGTCCTATGACCAGCATAGAACCCAAATTTGTATATTTAAGCAATCTCCCACTGAAAACAGGAGGGTGTGCTGCTCGTCCATTTACAGACCCACTGGAAAATTGCATTAGGTGGGCCATGGATGACAAAGGAGCGGCCGAGGTGCTTCTCCTCCAACCCCTCCCCCTCCCCCTCACCCCACCCCATTTTCAATTGCCGGTCACCTGTTTTTCAGGTGGGAAACAGCCAGGAAAATCACGCCCATAGTTCAGAAAAGTCACCATTAACACTCAAGACATTATTATGAAAGGGAAATCTTGAACCCAAGCAGTTAATTTATTTTGCCATGTTGCTATAGTAATGCATCACTGCACCATTTCGAAGCCCTTTTCTATTTAATTCTCTGAATACTAATATCTTCACCTAACCTACAAAAACAAAAGGCGAAATGATTACGATGATCCGATTGATGAAAGTTAAATTTCTAAGTCCCCAAAAGAGAACAGCTTGGGAAGAACATGGTTTACAAATGACCCCCATGATAATATTGGCACAGTAACTGTAGCTTGACAGCAAGGCTAGCAACTAATTATATAGAAAATAGATGTGAACCCTAATTTGGAAGATAAGTCAAGAGTCTTATTCACTTTACTAGAAATATAATATCTATTTCACCTGGAATAATTGGATCTACAAATTATAACACTCAACTGTTTATCTGTATAAGCTGCTATTAGCCTAGATAGGCAGTAAAAAAAAAAAATCATGTGAATGAGTGCACTGGCTGCAAACAAATTGACAAAGCACAGACAGAGAGGCTCAAAATTCTTACTTTCAAACCATGGAAACAGAAGGAAGCCAATAATGTGGTGCCAGCACAGTGCCATCTGGACAAGGGCTCCTCAGGCACTGCATGTGTCTACACTCCCCCTAGCTGATCCTGCACTATAATGTGAGGTCAACTCATTTACGTTTTAGTGTGCTGCTCCCAGCAACTAATGCGTTGGGAGCACACAAAGGTGAAGGGGTTGGAGATTGTGAAGAGCAACTCTTTAAGGGCTGCTGCTCTTTCTTAAAGTAGTCCTGCTACAGGACAATTGCAGAAATGGTTGAAATGACAAACATTAATAAAGCAGCTTTGATGGTGCTGCTGCAGGCAGTTGTGTAAAGAAGAATGGTCCTTTCTCGAGCAGTAGCCACCTTGCTGTGAAGGTCTGCATCAGAGCGACAGGATGGAAATGGCTGAAACTTGTCCAGGGAATTTGGAAGCAGGTCAGGAAGAAATTTGCTGGTCTCAGGAAGGCTGGACAGGTAAGTACTGCTCACATTTTGCTTCCTTCACAATGTTGCTTTACACTGTGCCTTAACAGCACTTCAATATAAGCCTGATGATACATTACCGACAGAAAATGCATAGACAGGAGGTGGTTCAATAAAGCAGGAAGCCTTGATTCCTTATAAGGAATGGAGGTAATCCATCTAGTGCCCTCCTCCAAACTCATGGCTAGTATTACTCGTTGCATTTCATTCCTTATCTTCTTACTCACTCACAACCATACTGCTACAGTTCTAAAATAGATATTTCTTCTGCTCCTCCTGGTGCCAAACAGGAGAGGTTGTTGAGCCCAGTGATCCACCTCAATCAAGCACAACACAGCACCCTGCAAAGTGTCACTGATAAAAATTCCAAAAGATATACGCATTGTGATGAGTTTGGGTATGTACATTAACTCGAGGCTCAGGCTTCTCACATTGGCATAAGCCTCTAATAGAAAACATTTTTGCAGATATTTCAAACACAGAAAAAATGTCATTGTGTGGGTAGATTTAATCGTTTTCTTGTAAATGTTATATTTTATATCTTTGCTTTGTTACAAACAAAATACCAATGTAACCAGGGCTCCGATATTTATGGGGAGTCAGGGAGTGAGCGGGAAAGCACGGTTGTGGGAGGGAAATCCGAAATCCCTGGAATGTGGAGGTCCTACTGAATTTAATGGCAAGACCTCATTATCATTTTTTAATTTCATTTCCCACCCGGCAGCCGGCCAGATTGTCAGGCTGGCTGGTGGGAAAGCGAGCGGTAGAAGGCCGCAGTCGGGGTGGTGGTGGTGGTGGGGGGGGGGGGGGGCTCAGAGCATGGCAATCAGGAATGACGGAAGGAGGCAAAGTTTGGGGCATGGTGGGAGGGTCGGCTGATCGTGACAGCGAGGAGAGGTCGTGATCCGCAGAAGGTTTGCTTGAGGGGCAGGGGGCAGCACTCCTGCTCCTCCTGACCCACAAGCAGTGCTATAAAAAGAACATACTTGCTGATCCCGCTGTTCCCATCTCCATTTAGCTGCCAGGTTTCCTGAGCCGTGGGAAAACCGGCCGGCCAGCCTTAAATTTAAATCAGGCTCTCAACTGCGCTGTGGGAGCCTGATTTAAATATTATAATGAAGTGTCTGGCCTCTCGATAGCGGGACACAGACATGCCACGCAACCAGCTGGCGTAAAAATGGTGGCAGGTGCGTATGCGGCGGGTTGGTGTTGCTTTCCCGAATTTAAGTTTTTAAAACCCCCCCCAACACTCTGGAATTTTGATCGGGAGGCGGGTTGGGAGCAGGGGTGCTAGGGAGCTGTTGGGAAACTCGGGAGAATGGGTTTCCCGCTGGCCATGCCGAATTTAACGGCAGGGCCTGATTTGCATTTCAAACCTCTGTTTCCCACCGCAGCCAGCCAAATGGAGAGGCTGGCTGGCTGCAGGCGGGTAGGCCTGCGGCAGTAGGCCGCAGAGAGGAGGGAGGGAGGGATCGGGTGGGGGCCAGGGGTGGTCGGGGGCCGGAGGAGGATCGGGGGTGCAGAGGGAGAAGCTTAAGGTAAAAAATCACGGGATTGGGGGTAATATTCTGGCATGGATAGAGGATTGGCTATCTAACAGAAAGCAAAGAGTTGGGATAAATGGTTCATTCTCAGACTGGCAATCAGTAACTAGTGGTGTTCCACAGGGGTCAGTGCTGGGTCCCCAACTCTTTACAATCTATATTAACGATTTGGAGGAAGGGACCAAGTGTAACATATCAAAATTTGCAGATGATACAAAGATGGGAGGGAAAGTAGTGAGTGAGGAGGACATAAAAAACCTGCAAGGGGACATAGACAGGCTAAGTAAGTGGGCAGAGATTTGGCAGATGGAATACAACACTGGAAAGTGTGAGGTGATGCACTTTGGCAGGAAAAATCCTAGAGCAATTTATTATCTTAATGGCAAGAAACTGGAGAGTACTGAAGTGCAAAGGGATCTGGGGGTCCTGGTGCACGAAACTCAAAAGGTTAGTATGCAGGTGCAGCAAGTGATTAAGAAGGCAAATGGAATGTTGGCTTTCATTGCTAGGGGGATAGAATATAAAAATAGGGAGGTATTGCTTCAGTTGTACAAGGTATTGGTGAGACCGCACCTGGAATACTGCATACAGTTTTGGTGTCCTTACTTAAGGAAAGACATCCTTGCTCTCGAGGCAGTGCAAAAAAGGTTCACTCGGTTAATCCCGGGGATGAGGGGGTGGTCATATGAGGAGAGGTTGGGTAGATTGGGACTCTACTCATTGGAGTTCAGAAGAATGAGAGGCGATCTTATTGAAACATATAAGATTGTGAAGGGGTTGGATCGGGTGGATGCGGGGAGGATGTTCCCGATGACGGGTGAGACTAGAACTAGGGGACATAGTCTTAGAATAAGGGGCTGCTCTTTCAAAACTGAGATGAGGAGGAACTACTTCACTCAGAGGGTGGTAGGTCCATGGAATATGCTGCCACAAAAAGCTGTAGAAGCTACATCATTAAATAAATTTAAAACAGAAATAGACAGTTTCCTAGAAGTAAAGGGCATTAAGGGTTACGGGGAGCGGGCAGGAATTTGGACATGAGTCTAGGTTCGGATCGGTCATGGCCCTGTGGGTAGTGGAGCGGGCCCAGGGACCGTGTAGCCTGATTCTGCTCCTATTTCATGTGTGCAATTCTGTTAGATGCAGGAGATGGTTCTGTGATAGTAGATTGGCGGTTAGGATCAGATCAGCCATGATCTTATTGAATGGCGGAGCAGGCTCGAGGGGCCGATTGGCCTACTCCTGCTCCTATTTCTTATGTTCTTATGTTCTTATGATCGGGGCTGGAACATCGCGGTGGGTGGGGGGGGGATGGGGGGAAGCATCGGGGCCAGCCTGAGGATCATCAGTGGGGGGGGGGAAGAGAGGAACGGGGCCAGCCTGAGGATCATCGGTGGGGGGGAGAGAGGAACGGGGCCAGCCTGAGGATCATCGGTGGGGGGGAGAGAGGAACGGGGCCAGCCTGAGGATCATCAGTGGGGGGGGGAGAGAGGAACGGGGCCAGCCTGAGGATCATCAGTGGGGGGGAGAGAGGAACGGGGCCAGCCTGAGGATCATCGGTGGGGGGGAGAGAGGAACGGGGCCAGCCTGAGGATCATCAGTGGGGGGGGGGGGGCGGTGCTCGGAGGCCTCGTGGGGGGGATCGGAGGCCTCGTGGGGGGGATCGGAGGCCTCGTGGGGGTCTCCGATCGCTGGGGGTGGGCGAGGCTATGGCGCCGGATCCAGGAGGTAAGTTTAAAGGCACTTACCTCCTGCATCCAGCAGTTCTCGCCTGACTTTAGCTGGCAGGTTCTCCAAGGCCTGAGAAACCCAACCAGTCACAGTTAAATTTGAAATGCTGGCTAAATCTGAGGCACGCCAGCCTCATTATACTATTTTTAATGGGCGACTCGCCTCCTGGGAGCAGGTTAGCTGCCCGCCCACCCTCACCGTGTCGCCTCTGTTAAAACCGAAAGTGGGTGGGTTGGAGGCGGCTTCACGTCAGAATTCAGATTTTTAACACTTTAACCTCCCACCCGACACCAATCCACCCGTTTTTTGGGGTTAAAATTCCCTCCTCTATTCTGCCCGTTGTGATGGGTTAATATCAACCCCTGTAAGTCTGTTGTATTTATTCATTGTTTTTGGGAGAGGAAATACAATTTGAAATGTTCTCACGTTATATTGTACTGAAATGATTTCCTGTGACATTTTAAAAAGGTCATATTATGTGCTGCTGTCTCCCACACAGATTGAAATAAAATCTAATAGGTAACAACCAAAACAATATTATGGTGCATAGCTGGGCACCAACAGAGAGCAGCTCAAACTGGATTCATCTTCCCAGTCACATTGTTGTAGCTAATCGAGCAAAAGCAAGTTTCTATGTCAGATGCAATAATTATTCAAAAAAAGCAGAGGAGATAAAATTAATACAATTTGCACTTGCAAACAATGTTTGCATTTGTTTGTCTAGTATTAAACAAAACCAAATAAAACATTCGAGCATGCCAGTAAACCCGGGTAAAATCAATTTTGCTCATCATTAATTGCATGATTTTTAAAAACAAAAACAAAAATTCCAGTTGCAAACCAGCAATTTGTTATTTTTACATGTCATCTTGAAACTTAAATAATTCTTGTGCAGTTAGTCCCACTTGTGCAGTTAGTCCCACTCCCCGTCTCTTTCCCCATATCCCTGCAATTTTTTTCTCCTTCAAGTGTTACCCAAATCCCTTTTGAAATCTACTATTGAATCAGTCTGTGAAAGAGGAGAAAGGGTTTTAAGGCTCAGCATGCAAGTAAGTGCTATTAGTGGAGATGGCTACACATACTGCAAGATCCATAGCTTGTGCCCCTTTTTACCAGAGAGTGCAATGTGTTGCCTGGCCTGCCCTGGTTAGGTCATTAAACTTCTTTTAGCACTGGTCTGCAGATCTAAGGGCGAGGGAGCTGGCACTCAGTGCATGTACCACCTCCCTCCACATGAGATAAGAGGAATGTCTTGAGGTTTCCTCCCATAGAGACCCAGCAGTCTGTCTGTCCTCTGTTCTATCTCCTGGAAGAGATTTTCGTGGTCATTCTCACTGAAATTATGAGCTCTTTTTCTGTCCCTTTTTACCAGACCCTCCAGTGCAAGACATTCTTGAAAAGTGGGGAAAAAAACACATGTGCCATCCAGTGCAACTACCTGATAGTGAACTTGGTGAGCCAAACACATTCCTACTTACCCTTAACCTTCTGCGGCAACCTTCAGCTAGACTTAGCTTTTTAAAGCCTGTAATTTAATTTCCAACACCACCAGTAAATTATTCCTGTTTTACACTGGATTTGAGCAGGAGACCTTCCAATGGATATACAAACGAGCTGACCTACAAAATTTTGCTGGATTCAGCTCTGTAGAGTATCGGCAGGCAGAATGCTCGATGCATTGGCGTAAATTCGGCATTTATCACCGTGTGGAAGTTCAGGGCCAAAGGAAAGAATCAGCATTGTCTAAAGAAACTAACTGCCTATCTTTATTACTCCTGCTTCTGGCTCCAGCCATAATTTAATTGCTGTTCTAACATGGCCCCAATCTCCAAGCACCAGAGGGTCACCATTTTACAAACAGATTGACGATCCCAGTTTCACTTTCAATCATAACATTTTTTTTATATGGCATGATATCTGCCACTTCAATCCTTCATGAGCAGCACTGCTGCATCTTAATTTCAGTTCGGTGTAGATTACACACCTGTGATTTCTACTCCTGTTAATTTGAAATAGATTTTGCTAAGAAAAACAAAATTATTCAGTCATTTGAATAAGAAGTGTGTTTTGTTCAAGAAATTCAAATTAACAAATAATTTGAATTAAGCAACTTCAAATTAAGGGGCAAAGGACAAAGAGAAAGGAACTGTTGCATAGAGTCATAGAATTATACAGCACAGAAAGAGGCCCTTCGGCCCATCGTGTCTGTGCCGGCCATCAAGCCCTGTCTATTCTAATCCCATTTTCTAGCACTTGGTCCGTAGCCTTGTATGCTATGGCGTTTCAAGTGCTCATCTGAATGCTTCTTGAATGTTGTGAGGGTTCCTGCCTCTACCACCCTTTTAGGCAGTGAGTTCCAGATTCCAACCACCCTCTGGGTGAAAAAGTTTTTCCTCAAATCCCCTCTAAACCTCCTGCCCCTTACCTTGAAACTATGCCCCCTGGTTATTGACCCCTCTACTAAGGGGAAAAGTTCCTTTCTATCTACCCTATCTATGCCCCTCATAATTTTGTACACCTCAATCAGGTCCCCCCTCAGCCTTCTCTGCTCTAAGGAAAACAACCCCAGCCTGTCCAGTCTCTCTTCATAGCTGAAGCGCTCCAGCCCAGGTAACATCCTGGTGAATCTCCTCTGCACCCTCTCCAATGCAATCACATCCTTCCTATAGTGTGGCGACCAGAACTGCACACAGTATTCCAGCTGTGGCCTAACTAGCATTTTGTACAGCTCCATCATAACCTCCCTGCTCTTATATTCTATGCCTCGGCTAATGAAGGCAAGTATCCCATATGCCTTTTTAACCACCTTATCTACCTGTCCTGCTGCCCTCAGGGATCTATGTACATGCACACCAAGGTCTCTCTGATCCTCTGTCCTTCCTAGGGTCCTACCATTCATTGTGTATTCCCTTGCCTTGTTAGTCCTCCCAAAATGCATCACCTCACACTTTTCAGGGTTAAATTCCATTTGCCACTGCTCTGCCCATCTGACCAACCCGTCTATATCGTCCTGTAGCCTGAGGTTTCCCTCCTCGCTATTTACCACTCCACCAATTTTCGTGTCATCTGCGAACTTACTGATCATACCTCCTACATTCATATCTAAATCATTAATGTACACTACAAACAGCAAGGGACCCAGCACCGATCCCTGCGGTACACCACTGGACACAGGCTTCCAGTCACAAAAACAACCTTCGACCATCACCTCCTGCCACTAAGCCAATTTTGGATCCAATGTGCCAAATTGCCCTGGATCCCATGGGCTCTTACCTTCTTGACCAGTCTCCCATGCGGGACTTTGTCAAAAGCCTTACTGAAGTCCATGTAGACTACATCAACTGCACTACCCTCATCCACACACCTAGTCACCTCCTCGAAAAATTCAATCAAATTGGTTAGACATGATCTCCCCCTGACAAAGCCATGCTGACTATCCTTGATTAATCCTTACCTCTCCAAGTGGAGACTAATTCTGTCCCTCAGAATTTTTTCCAATAATTTCCCTACCACTGATGTTAGGCTCACTGGCCTGTAATTCCCTGGTTTATCCCTACTACCCTTCTTGAATAATGGTACTACGTTAGCTGTCCTCCAGTCCTCTGGCACTCCCCTGTGGCCAGAGAGGTTCTGAAAATTTGTGTCAGAGCCCCTGCAATCTCCTCCCTTGCCCCACACAGCAGCCTGGGATACATCTCGTCTTGGCCTGGGGATTTATCCACTTTTAAGCCCGCTAAAACCGTTAGTACCTCCTCCCTCTCTATGCTAATTTGTTCAAGTATATCACAATCCCCCTGCCTGGTTTCTATGCCTACATCGTCCTTCTCCACAGTGAACACAGATGCAAAATATTCATTTAAAACCTCACCTACATCTTCTGGCTCTACACACAGATTGCCACTTTGGTCCCTAGTTTCCAAGTTATGAATTAACATGGGTAAGCATGATTTCAATCAATCACAGAGCCCAGACACCCCTAGATTTTAAGTAAGAGGCAAGTAAATTTAATGGGAAAAGTGAAGAATTAACTGTTAGAATGCATTCAACACAGGTACAAAAAGCTACATAGATATCAGGGGTAAGAAGGAAGGCAGGAGGCTGAATGGGATGCCTCAGAGCATTTTGTTTTTACAATGTATAATTATTATTGTTAAACTAAAAAAACAGGTAATTAGTCAATTTAAAATACATCTCAAGAATTCCAATGTGTGTTGGTAGCACAGTCCTTGAGATTCTACACTTAGCATATCAAGATCAAGTAAAATAAAAGTGTAACCCTGTCACTAGACTGCTGCATTACACCAAGCAAACAAATTACAGCAAATTATCAACTTGAAGCAAATTATAGGAGGGTTCATGACTTTGAAAAGCAAGATATATAAAACAGTCTTATTTCCTTAGTAACAAAAACAGAAAGACAGGCAAACAAGCAAGACAATTGGTGAAAAACATTTCATTGAGTCTCTTGGAACCATCAGGGCTGGCTAACCAGCAGCTGAATTGACTATTTCCTTAAACCAAGAAGAATACAGATTAGATCAAGTTCTGCAGAGCTCAGTCTGGATATTGCCTGTCTATTAAAAATGTTAGCGTTACAAGCCATGCAGCTTCCTATGGATGTCTTCTGTTCGAATTAGGATTGAAGTTGTTCTACATTGTAATTTTCCAGTTAAATTTAGCCAATATAACTGATTAGAATCAAATCATAGCGCGAAATGGGTGATAGCGAATCAGCAGCCCGTTTTACACTCCACCCGATAAAATCAAGCGGAGTGTAAAACTCAACAAAATTCAACTGATATGTACCATTTTTATCCGTACCCCACGCCCAATCTTTAACATATTTATAGACACAAGATTATAAGAAAATATAAAAACAAGAAAAAGCTTGATAAATTGAAGCCACTCTTTCCATAAAACAATAGCAATTTGCTACAGAGAATTTTATTCAGTGTTTAACAAGCTGAGGGTAAGTTTATAATAATTCCTCCCTAACACAATTGAGCTCATCTTCAAAATACTCAGCTAAGATTAAAACCTGTATTATTCAACCATGCCCATTTACTTTCCACAGAAACGTCCATGGTCTTAGGGGTGCAGGAGATGTAATTTTCCATGGAGTATTTCATAATCTCTTTTGATACTTATCATTATAACCTTCAATCCTATTCTTATGTTTATTTACATGAGGAAGCTTATTTTTGTTGTGGACTGCTGACTTGACTCATTGATGAAAGCTATAGCCTTCAAATAGTGACAACCAACAACAGAAAGGAAAATTAACAAGCAAATAGATCAGTTATAACCATTATGTACTACAGCTATTCTTGTCAGTGTTTGCAGACTTGTCTCTAAGGACCTCACTAAAATTGCTTTTGTCTGTTGACATATCACCGGCTTAATAGGTGTTGTTTTCTTTGTTTAAGTCCTGATGTTTTTATATAATTTTGATTTTTTTCTATATCGTAGGACATTCATTGCAATTTATACTTTCAAAGTATGCAAAGTGCTTGGCTCCCGACAACAGTGTTTAGTAACAAGAGCAGAGGGTATCAAATAGAGTATTACTGGAGTCATTCCAAAAGCTTAGTGGGTAAATGTCCTGGCTCATGTGATGCTAAGCCCTACAGACAAGGAAGGGTGCAGATTTGATCCCCGATCTGCACTGAGTTAGTATATCTCAGCTAAAACAGTTGCAGCCAAAGATTTCAAGCTAGAAATGCTTCCATTGGTTACAGAATGGACCTCAAGTATGTAATAGCCTGGGGTCAGAATAATGCACTATTTTTGGCTTATACTGCAGTACAAATGCAGTTTGTGTTGCAGTATTTTTTTATCTGCTGGTGAAGCAGAGTTTGCTACAGCCCAGCTAATTTGGTATTCACATTAGTAATGACACTAAGGTAAACAGCATTTATACTATACGGAGCAAAAAGAAAATAATGGTTGGAAATTAATTTCTGCCATGCACTCTCGATGGTGAAGCTCCCCATCAGCAGTGCGTGATCAGAAAATATCCCCCAAAATATCTATATTTCTGTTTGGTTGTAGGTTTTTAAGCAGTCCAAAAATGGCCAATAATGGACAATATTGTGCTTTCTTCTGATTCACTGTAAGGATTTATAATTTTGTGGAATCATCTGAAGCTCATTAATATGCAACTCAGTATGAATGACATTAAAAGCACCTTTAATACCCTCAGTAAATATCATATTCCACGACACTTAGCTGTCAGTTTACTACAGAGGCCCACTTTTCTTAAGCCTCTGACAGTTGCCATATGGAAAACATTAACCCACCAAGAGAATAACCACAAAATGGCAATTGCCAACATGAAACATACTCCCAGGTTCTAAACATAGGTGGCTTAATTTTCCTCTGATAGCTGGGCTAGCAGTAGGACAGGACTTCTGCCCACCCGTGTGACTCCGACGCTAGACACTACTTTCTCCTGAAGTGCCTCTTGCTATGCATGCAGGGCCGATTTACAGTGGTAAAACCGCTGTTCATTGGATTACCACCTTTGATAGGGAGCGAGGGGTCCCCACTTGTCCGAATTGCACCAGCAGGATCATTCCCATCAGGTGGGAAATATTCCTCCTACACCCCTCAAGCACATTCAGTGACATGCTATTTGAGAGTATGGGCCAGAAATTCATTATAGCCCAGGAATGGGCGGTAAAATTAGAAAAGTTGGAGAATTAGCACCAGGCGCTAATGCTTTAGACTGCACGCAAAATTCGTGCTCACTGCTCAAAGAAATGATTGGCGCGCGAATTCAAGTCTTGAAGCCAAAGCTCATTGGCGTTACACTCAAAGGGTGGACCAATATCAGGTGTAGTCTAATCGCAAGTCATGATTGCCACAGGCTTTTTTCAGTTCTTAAAGGGGAGGTTCATTGAAGCTGCAGAACCTCATTCTCAGCATTGCTGGCTGTGCAGCTGCATCAGCAAGCAGCAGCAGGTCAAGGAGAAGGAGCCGGAGGACTGAAACAGCTGTACTCATGGCAGATCCACGCCCCAGGAAGAGAGCCCGCAGATTCTGCAATCAAGCATTGGAGGCATTGGTGTTCGCTGTGGAGAGACGGAGGGCGGTGCTCTACCCGGCAAGTGGCAGGAGGTCGCACCGCAAGGCTTCTGCACCATGTGGAGGGAGGTAGCGCAGCATGTCTCGGGCAGCATTGTGGTCCCCAGGACCCACACACAGTGCAGGGAGAAATTTAACGACCTCACTCGGGTGAGTGAATGCTTCAACAAATGCAACATACCACCATCTGAACCACAGTCTTCACACACTGCCCAAAGCACCACACCCCCTGCACACACACACACCAACAATCTCTACCTACCAACACACACACCCACAATGACAACTATTCAACTATGGCAGGCACATCACCCAAACACCTTGCTCCACACTCACTCACACACTTTCCTCTCTCTTGCAGGCCAAGGAGGCTCACAACAGCAGGGAGCAGGAGCGCACAGGCGGGGGACAAGCCGACACCCAACCACTGTCTGCGCTGAAATATAGAGTGCTGCAGATTATTGGGTGCTAGGTGGTGGGCGCCGTGGCCAACGGCGATGTTGACCCCTCGGGGACAACAACGGTACGTTCATCCCTACTCCTTCTTCTCACATCCCATATCCCCCTCACTCCACAAGCGTTTCGCACTTTCCAGCTAATCATGCTGTATGCATGCATTTCTCCCTTCCTGCCCTCCTCTCCTCATCTTAAACCGACTCTTGTGCCTTTATGCTTTCAGATAATCAGCAAACACCTGAGCAGCCTGTCCCTTAGGGTACCGTAGAGAGTGAGGCGGGAGAAGAGTAGTAAAGCTGAAGTCAATGGGAATCGGGGGGAAAACTCTCCACTGGCTGGAGTCTTACCGAGCACAAAGGGAGATGGTTGTGGTGATTGAAGGTCAATCATCACAGCCCCAGGACATCGCTGCAGGAGTTCCTCAGGGCAGTGTCCTAGGTCCAACCATCTTCAGCTGCTTCATCAATGACCTTCCCTCCAACAGAAGGTCAGAAATGGGGATGTTCGCTGATGACTGCACAGTGTTCAGCGCCATTCACAACTCCTCAGATAATGAAGCAGTCCATGCCCGCATGCAACAAGACCTGGACTATGTTCAGGCTTGGGCTGATAAGTGGCAGGTAACATTCGCTCCACAGAAGTGCCAGGCAATGACTAGCTCCAACAAGCGAGAATCTAACCACCTCCGCTTGACATTCAACGGCATTACCATCGCCGAATCCCCTACCAGCAACATCCTGGGGGTCACCATTGACCAGAAACTTAACTGGACCAGCCACATAAATACTGTGGCAACAAGAGCAGGTCAGAGGCTAGGTATTCTGCGGTGAGTGTCTCACCTCCTGACTCCCCAAAGCCTTTCCACCATCTACAAGGCACAAGTCAGGAGTGTGATGGAATACTCTCCACTTGCCTGGATGAGTGCAGCTCTAACAACACTCAAGAAGCTCGACACCATCCAGGACAAAGCAGCCCGTTTGATTGGCACCCCATCCACCACCTTAAACATTTACTCCCTCCAGCACCGGCGTACCGTGGCTGCAGTGTGTACCATCTACAAGATGCACTGCAGCAACTCACCAAGGCTTCTTCGGCAGCACCTCCCAAACCCGCGACCTCTACCACCTAGAAGGACAAGGGCAGCAGGCGCATGGGAACACCACCACCTCCAAGTTCCCCTCCAAGTCACACACCATCCTGACTTAGAAGTATATCGCCGATCCCTCATCGTCGCTGGGTCAAAATCCTGGAACTCCCTCCCTAACAGCACTGTGGGAGTACCTTCACCACACAGACTGCAGCGGTTCAAGAAGAGGGCTCACCACCACCTTCTCAAGGGCAATTAGGGATGGGCAATAAATGCTGGCCCTGCCAGCGACGCCCAGATCCCATAAGCGAATAAAAGAAGAGGTGGAGGAAGAGCACACCGCGTCACTGCATCTCTCACCCGCAGGCACCAGCTCAGATACTGGCACTACGCGTTCATTAGAGGCTAGTATAGTAGCAGGATCTGCACAGGGTGAGGCACCAGGGACAAGTGGGCTGCAACAACACCAGGGGGAAAGGATAGCTCGTGTGCTAGCTCCCTAGAGGGCGAGTTCGCGCACAAGTTCTGCTGCACAGGACTCCAATGAGGACCTTGATGGAGAGGCCTTTAGAAGAAGGGTGATGGACATGCACACGGAGATGATAGGTGCAATGGCAAGGATGCCTGAGAGCCTCTCGGCAATGATAAGGAGCACGGAGGACTCCACCGCCAACATTGCAGAAGGCTCTGCGCACACCATGGAGCCCATCATTTCCAGTCTGCAAAGGAAGGTTGAATCCCAGAGAGACCGTGGCGACCCAAACCTGATGCCGCGTGTGATGGGTGCTCTGGCAGCTTCCATTGTACCACAGGCGGAAGTGACGCAACGTCTTAGTGCTGTAATGCAGTCAATGCTTGGTGGCATCCAATCTCAGACTGCTCTCATGCAGTCTCAGCTTGTTGCCATGCAAGCTCTGACTGCTGCCATCGTGGCTGGGTCTACCACCGTGGACTGGGGCTTTCACAGTGTCACAGCAGGCCAGCAATCTGTGCTCCAACAGATTGCTAGGGATGCTGAGGTGCTGCCCCGGGGGAGTGGCAGTGGGTTAGTGGAGCAGGAACCTGCTGTCCTCTCCCAGCATGACAGCATTCCTGCTCCCACCACTGCCACTTTGCCATTGCCCTTGTCGCTGACTGTCATCCAGCCAGCCCAGACTGCTGCCGCCCATGATGAAGTGGTGCAGTATACAGCCGGGCCTTCCAGGCTCACAGCTGGTCGAGGGCGTCCTGCAAGGCCATCTGAAGTCTCCCACACGGACACTCAGCAGCCTTCCACCAGCCCTGCTGCAGCCACTGGGCCAACACTTCGTAGGAACACCAGAGTAGGCAAAGGCACAGTAACGACAGACACAAAGGGATTGCACAAGTGTGAATACTTAATATTTTTGTTTTAAATATGTGTTCATTGATTGCTGATAAATTTATTAATTTAGTTTGGATTCTTTTGTGGTGTGTCTCATTTCAGCTTTGCGCTGTGATATGGCCTGTGATAGGGATGGAATGATGGGGATGTGGTGAGCAACGGGGATCTGGGGTTTAATTCATTCGAACCGCATTCTGATGAGGCGATCATGGACTGCCCTTCTGGAAGGCCGATTGAGTGGCTGCCTCCTCCCTCGCTCCTGTTCCTCCTCCTCCTCCCCCTCTCCCTCTTCCTCCTCCTGAGGTGGTCCTGTAATCCCTGGGCCCTCATGATGGCCAAGTTGTGGAGCATGCAGCAGACCACCACGAAATGGGACACCCGCTCAGCCGAGTACTGGAGGGCTCCTCCCGAGCAGTCAAGGCAGCGGAACCATTGCTTCAGCAGGCCGCTGGTCTGCTCAATGATGTTCCTGGTGGCAGCATGGTTCTCATTATATGAGTGCTGAGCAGGAATGTTGGGGTTGCGGAGGGGAGTCATGAGCCAGGTGGAGAGCGGATAGCCCTGGTCTCCGACCAGCCAGCGGCGAGCTTGACGTGATGGCTGGAAGAGTGCTGGCTCACCGGTCTGGCGCAGGATGAAGGCATCGTGGCTTCTGCCAGGATAACGAGCATTGACATTGAGGATTCGCTGTCTGTGGTCGCACAACAACTGGACATTAAGTGAGTGGTAGCCTTTGCAGTTATGGAAGATCTCAGGATTGTTATGCGGTGCCCGCAAAGCCACGTGGGTGCAGTCAATGATGCCCGGTACCATGGGGAATCCCGCTTTCCTGGCAAAGCCACATGCACGCTCGTCCTGCTTCTCTCTGGTGATGAGAAGGAAATGTAGTCCCTTCTCCTACTGTAGAGAGCATCTGTGACCTCCCGGATGCAGCGATGGACGGCGAACTGCAAAATGTTAGCTACGTCTCCTGTTGCAGACTGGAAGGATCCACTGGCGAAGAAATTGAGGGTGACGGTGACCATGACTGCTACTGTGAGAGCCGTGGTCGCCCTGATCTGAGGCTGGAGGTCTGGTTGTAGGAGGTGGCAGAGTTCTGTGACCACCTCCTTGGTGAAGCGGAGCCTTCTAATACACTGCTCCTTGCTTAGTTGGAGGTAGGAGAATTGCTCTCAGAAGGCATCCTGTTGTGAGCTCTGATGGCCCTCCTCCTCCCTCTGGCCACATGTTCCAGTCTTTCTTGCTGACTCCGCTCCCTCCACCATAGATCCTGGAGGGCGAGGTTGATTGCCAGTACAGCCCCCATTAATGTAACCACGTGTAGCAGTTTGAATTTTTAAAGAATATATTAGCTACTTTTTAGTTGCCACAACAGTCCTCATACAAAGTAACCTTGAAATTACTGAATGAAACTGTTGCACTATGTGAAACTGACAAGAAACCATTGAAACGCCACTAACCTACAGCTGCGAGTCATTACTAATGATCCCTTTAAATAACATCCCTGGAGAGACCTTCCTGCTGCTTCCCGCCAGCTCTCCCTGTCGCTATTTACTCCAAGTGCTAAGGTAGGTGACAACAATCAGTTTCGCAGATCGGGCACTCAGTGAGCATTGCACACTCACTGATGTCACGATCCACCTGGCGTTGAGGCTCCCAGTGATAACTGTTAGCGGCGGCACTGCGGGGGGGGGGGGCGAGATTTGGCATGTGCATTGGATTCGCCTCGCCCTGGCGATAATGCTCTAGCGCCCCGTTAGCGCCATCTGCTGGTGCTAACGGGAGGCGCTAAGGTACCAAATTTTTCATCCCGTGTGTCTATTCACTAAGCAATTCATTTCTATGTATATTAGTGTTTTTTTTTAGTTGAGTCTATTAAATCATTTATAACAGAATTAAATGCACTTTTAATATTATAATATGTGTGCACACAGTTTGCTATCTCTAAATTTTGACAAAACTATCTACACTAAGATTTCCATAGGTTTGCATTACTTTTGGAACCTTCTGGCCTAAACATTGAGTTCAATAACTTCAGATCAGAACCACTACTCGCATTTTCTCGGACAGCAGGTGTTGGTAATGATTCTGCTATTGCCATTGACACTTCCTCTAGACCCATCTTTTGTTTCCATATTATCCCATTACCACCCTCTTTTGACTTGCACCATCATCCCTTTTGTCTTTTAAGCATCCTGACTTCCACCCTATAACAGTCCTTCCCTTTTGTTCTTTCCTCAACCAGACACCAACGCTTTTTCCCTGCCTCTGCACTGGATGATAAACTGTTAAATTGCTACCTTCTTCCAGTTCAGATGAAAGGTCACTGACCTGAAATGTTAACTCTTTTTCTCTCTCCACAGATGCTCCCTGGCCTGCTGCTTCTTTCCAGCATTCTCTGTTTTTATTGCATTACCTAGTGTTTGATTTTAGTTTTTTGTATTGTTTTGTGGAACTGAGAAACAGCAAGGAAATTGTCAGGCATGCTATTATCTGTACAGCAAAATTTGCCAATGTGCACTCGGTGGATATATTATTAGAAAAATTACTTGGTAAAATTGGTAGATTTAAAAAAAAAGCTATATTCAGCCTTGCGTCTCCTTCACATACCAAGGGTCAAATTCCACAGTTGGCAAAGCCATAGGGAAAAAGCGACACAAGTGCTTGCAAATTTTGACTTTCAACACTGCAAAGCCTGTTCACAAGATTAACTTGACCTTTTCAGCTTACACGCACATATACGCACATATACGCACGCACAGTCACATGGTCAAACCCACGTTGATGTAAATCCCAATTGTATACAAATGATTTCTTCTCAAACAGGATTAATCCAAGTTGCGTACAAATATAATTGAGGGCTTGATCTCTGTGTCTTGGATTTAATCCTGCACTGTATATTAGACAAATGACAGCAGTACACACTTATGCTCCACTTCATCAATGCTAAATAGCATCTGCCTCTCTATTTCATACATGTCCATGAGATTACAATAAAGAAGGCCATTTGTCCCATTTTAACTCTCTGTGCAGGAAGAAACCACCAACATCATAGCATCCAACTGGCTCTAAACTGGAAGCCTATTCCAAATATTGATTGCTTTTTGTGTGAATTAATTCTTCCTGACATTTAAATTTGCCTTTAACCAATTTGAATTTATATCCAGTCATGACTTACCTTAAAGTAATACTCCAGATTTATCCTTTCTTTGGAGTTTAATATCATATACTGTTTTATATGGCCCCTTTCACTTGCCTTCTTTCAAAGTTAAATAACTTTCTCCAGAGTTTCTTCACAGAGCTGATGCTGCAGATCAGTCTCGTGGCTCTTATCTGCAACATCTCCACTGGACATGAATGTTTTCCATCGGTCTTGGTGAGAAAACTGGATACATTACTCAAGGTATGGTCTGGACTGTACAGCATCAGCATGATATCCTCTGAAATATACTCTACCAATTTAACAATATACTTCAGCATTCTTTTCAATTCAAAGCTGCTCCAAAGTACCTTACATGGGAGGATGCATCTTTGGAGAGTCTGTGCCAGACATGGAGGGCTGGACTTTGCGTGGTGTCAGCAGGTGCGATCAGTAGCGGGTCGGGTGGGAACCCGCTGTGAAGCCGCCACCACGCACCTTTCCCTGATGCCAGGTCTGTCAGCGCTGAGCAGACTTGACACACAACGGCGGGTTCACAGCTGGGGACCCAATTCAGGTAATTAGTGGCTTGTTTAGAGCCACTTAAGTATTAATTTCAGCTCACCTTCTGCATTTGATAGCTCACCCACGGGGTCCATGCTGGTCGTGGACCACATCTGTCAAGCTGAGGCGGGAGTTCAAATCCTCTGGACCTGACAGCCTACATCCTAGGGTTCTAAAAGAGGTGGCTGAAGAGATAGTGGATGCCTTGGTTTTGATCTTCCAAAATTCCCTAGATTCTGGAATGGTCCCAGCGGATTGGAAGGTCACAAATGTTACACTGCTATTCAAGAAAGGAGGGAGAGAAAAAACAGGGAACTACAGGCCAGTTAGCCTGACATCAGTTGTCAGGAAAATGCTGGAATCCATTGTTAAGGAAGTGGTATCAGGGCACTTAGAAAATCATAACATGATTAGGCAGAGTCAACGTGGTTTTATGAAAGGGAAATTATGTTTGACAAATTTATTCGAGTTTTTTGAGGATGTAACTAGCAGGGTAGATAAAGGGGAACCAGTGGATGTAGTATATTTGGATTTCCAAAAGGCATTCGATAAGGTGCCACATAAAAGGTTATTACACAAGATTAGGGCTCACGGGGTTGGGGGTAATATAGTAGCATGGATAGAGGATTGGTTAACGGGCAGAAAACAGAGTAGGGATAAACGGGTCTTTTTCAGGTTGGCAGGCTGTAACTAGTGGGGTGCCGCAAGGATCAGTGTTGGGGCCTCAGTTATTTACAATCTATATTAATGACCTAGATGAAGGGACTGAGTGTAATGTATCCAAGTTTGCTGATGATACAAAGCTAGGTGGGACAGTAAGCTGTGAGGAGAACACAAAGAGTCTGCAAAGGGATATAGATAGACTAAGTGAGTGGGCAGTAAGATGGCAGATGGAGTAGGGAAATGTGAGGTTATTCACTTTTGTAGGAAGAATAGAAAAACAGAATATTTTTTAAACGGTAAGAAACTTTCAAATGTTGGTGTTCAGAGAGATTTGGGTGTTCTTGTGCAAGAAACACAGAAAGCTAGCATGCAGGTACAGCAAGCAATTAGGAAGGCAAATGGCATGTTGGCCTTTATTGCAAGGGGGTTGGAGTATAAGAGTAAGGAAATCTTGCTACAATTGTACAGGGCCTTGGTGAGACCACACCTGGAGTACTGTGCACAGTTTTGGTCTCCTTATCTAAGGAAGGATACACTTGCCTTGGAGACGGTGCAACGAAGGTTCACTAGATTGATTCCTGGGATGAGAGGGCTGTCCTATGATGAGAAATTGTGTAGAATGGGCCGATACTCTCTGGAGTTTAGAAGAATGAGAGGTGATCTCATTCAAACATACAAGATTCTGAAGTGGATTGACAGGGTAGATGCTGAGAGGTTGTTTCCCCTGGCTGGAGTGTCTAGAACTAGGGGGCATAGTCTCAGGATAAGGGGTAGGCCATTTAAGACTGAAATGAGGAGGAATTTCTTCACTCAGAGGATTGTGAATCTTTGGAATTCTCTGCCCCAGAGGGCTGTGAATGCTGAGACTTTGAGTATATTCAAGGTTGAGATAGATTTTTGGACTCTAGGGGAATCAAGGGATATGGAGATCAGGCGGGAAAGTGGAGTTGAGGTCGATGATCAGCCATGATCTTATTGAATGGCGGAGCAGGTTCGAGGGGCCGTATGGCCTACTCCTGCTCTGATTTCTTATGTTCTTATGAGACTATGGGATGATCTCACGATCTGGTGCTCTCAGCGGAGGAATAGCACTCTCCGGAAGCACATCTGGCAATTCATGATATCATGTCCATAGATGGAAATCACATGGTTTAAGTCTGTAATATCCAAAAATGCACTTCCTGCGAATGCTGCTCCCCACTGGGAGAGTTGGATTATGGAGCCACTCCTAATATATTTCACTATCAAGGACTTTGGAGCCAACAGATGCAATTGTTTCATGCATAAAGCTTCATGCATAAAGACTATTCTTGTCTACTTAATTCTGATTAGTATTGCTGCATATCTGATCCTTATTAATGCCGTCTACTTCTGCCTTACCAAAAATGTCGGGTTGGCTATAATTCCTATACTTTTAAGTAGAAGGCAATTTCACCATTCCCATGGTCCTGGCAAGGAGCTGTATTCAAAGGGGGCGTAGGTCAGAGATTTGCCTCTATAATGCTGTGGCCTTTTTTCTGACTTAGGCTTCCTTTTACAGCAGCTCCCAGCTGGAATCATTGAATTTATTTTCAACTTATTTATATATGCCATGCTGTTTTTCTTCGATTTACAGATATTAAGCCCACAGACAGTTGCTGTACTGGTGCTTACAGGTCTTCAAAGGCATGTGAAGTTGCAACAGTCATTCTTTCAACGTCATTTTTCTGTTTCAAGCAAAGCTTCACAGCAGGGAGTTATCTGAAGATCAGATGTAATGTGTCCTGTTGCATTGTTTGATGTACCATCACTCAAAGGATTTTATCATTGTTACCTACAGGATCAACATAGTGCACAGTTGCCACAAACAATTGTATTTCTTCTACAGTACTCAGATATACATGGTATATTGAAGGACATCAGAAAAAGACAAGTGGTTTTCTGCTTGTTTGATTGAAGGGTGGATTCTACTTCACTGGACACAGAGTAGCTTAAATTGGTCTTGTAGGATTTGGTAATGTGGTTCCTGTAGCCTCTGTAGGAATAGTGTATCATCAAAATGCTTTTTTTCTCCAACCATGCAGCCAGCACTGGAAATTATGGACTCGGAATTCTTTTCTGGCCTCCTGGGGGTGGATCTGGGACAGAGCGGAGCTACTGCTTACCCGATGGATGTGCCCCTGGCCCCATCCCAAATCCAGGGTTGGGGCATTAAAGTATTTAAAGGCCGGTGCCATTTCCAGTGCTACTGAGTGCCGACCTCAGCGGGGTGAGAGTGATATCACTGCGGTACCTTGTAAGCACATGCCCCTCCCAAATTCCTCTCCCAGCAATCCAGCCAATGATAACTTTGTGCTGCTGGGACTCAGGAATTTCAGGGTTCAGTTCTCAGTTGCCCAACCAATCGTTCTGCATCATAAATTGAAATAGACCAATTGGCCTTAATTTGCCATTGTCCCAGGGAAGAATTTTTTTCTCTGAAAAGTTACTAGTTTTTAAAAAAATCATTATTAAATTTCCATTCCATTGATTCCTGAAACTCAATCCAAATCATTTATTTATATTCATTTTGTTTTCTATTCTACAGAATACATCCAGGAAAGGCCTTCAATATCTTTTATTCAATCCAACAATTTCAAATGTTTTAGACCTCTAGATTGCTGTCTACATTTAAAGTGTAGTTGAAATTCTAGAAACGAGTTACATACCAGTTACAATTATAGTTGGTTATGGTCCCTGGTGTTCAAAAATTATGAAATTACCACTCCTCTGAATTGCAATTTTTAGAGGTAAAGTGGTTCACTAATCACATCACATATTTTTTTTTTTCCTGGTGTTTTTATTTGGGCTTTTCATGCAACACGGTGGCATAGTGGTTAGCACTGGTGCCTCACAGCGCCAGGGACCCGGGTTCGAATCTGGCCTCGGGTGACTGTCTGTGTGGAGTTTGCACATTCTCCCCGTGTCTGCGTGGGTGTGCTCCGGTTTCCTCCCACAGTCCAAAAATGTGCGGGTTAGGTTGATTTGGCTATGATAAATTGACCCTTAGTGTTAGGGGGGGATTAAATATGTGGGGTTACGGGGATAGGATAGGAAGGGATATGTTAGGGGGAATTAAATACGTGGGGTTATGGGGATAGGGTGGGATATGTGTCGGTGCAGGCTCGATGGGGATTCTGTGTGAGAAAGCAGGGACAGGGTACTGGATTTGGATGATCAGCCATGATTGTATTGAATGGTGGAGCAGGCTCGACGGGCCGAATGGCCTACTCCTGCTCCTAGTTTCTATGTTTCTATGATGGACATCATTGTTTGGTTTGGAGCACTTTTTAAATTTTGGGTGTTGACTGCCAATATTTAGTAGTCTCTGATCAGCGATGACATGACAGATACAAAGCAGAGCTCTCTGTTTGTCAGAACAATCTGCATTAACATTCCACATGGAGGAGAATCCTCTCCCCATGCTCTGCCAGTGTGTTTCACTTTTCCATTTCACACACCTTCCTCTAAATGAGATTGCAAATTTGTGCTGAATTGGGAGTTGTTTTGTGCTATAAATCTACACGGTACTGAGTTGGGAATAATCAAACTCACTTGACACAAGATACTTCAACTGACAAAAAGAGGTTTCTATATTTTCAGTCTAAGCAATTACTAGAGGTCAAAGGGCAGTTTTCTAAACCATCACCCAGTGCCCGACACAATTTTTTTTTTGATGAAATGCTTTCCCTCATAATCAAATCATAGACTAAAGCGTTATTGATGTGACTGGACTGCATAAATTATTAGTTTACATGTACAGCAAGATAATTTTATATCTGAAATATAAAATTCTTAAATGAAAAGTCATTATGAAACAAATGTAGTCTGTATGGTCCATGGAATGTTGATTGACTGCTTTCATCAGAAACAATTTATAGGTAGTAAATAGGCATTTTTACAACAGGAACATCAGGAGGTACATAGGCACAGGGTAAGGCCATTCAGCACCTTGAGCCTGTTCTGTCATTCAATTAGATCATGGCTGATCTGTATCTTAACTCCATCTACCCACCTTGGTTACCTAATAATATACTTGTCTAACAAAAATCTATTGATCTCAGTTTTTAAATTTTCAGTTGACCTAGTCGCTAGAGCTTTTTGGGGAGAAAGGGACAGAATGTACTCTGGGTGGGGAACTTCAATGTCCATCACCAAGAGTGGCTCAGTAGCATCACTACTGACCGAGCTGGCTAAGTCCTGAAGGACATTAGCTGCCAGTCTGGGCCTGCAGCAGGTGGTGAGAGAACCAACACGAGGGAAAAACTAACTTGACCTTGTTCTCACCAATCCACCTGTCGCAGATGCATCTGTCCATGACAGTATTGGTAGGAGTGACCACCCCAAAGTCGCTGTGGAGATGAAGTCCCATCTTCACACTGAGGACACCCTCCATCGTATTGTGTGGCACTACCACCGTGCTAAATGGGATAGATTCAGAACAGATCTAGCAGCTTAAAACTGGGCATCCATGAGGTGCTGTGGGCCATCAGCAGCACCAGAATTGTATTCCACCACAATCTGTAACCTCACGGCCCGGCATATTCCTCACTCTATCTTTACCATCAAGCCAGAGGACCAACCCTGGTTCAATGAGGAGTGTAGTAGAGCATGACAGGAGCAGCACCAGGCATACCTAAAAGTGAAGTGCCAACTTGGTGAAGCTACAACACAGGACTACATACATGCTAAACAGCAGAAAGAGCTGGCTGTAGACAGAGCTAAGCGTACCTACAACCAACGTAGTAGATCAAAGCTCTGCAGTCCTGCCACATCCAGTCGTGACTGGTGGTGAACAATCAAACAATTAACGGGAGGAAGAAGCTTCATGATTATCCACAGTCTCAATGATGATGGAGCCCAGCACATGAGTGCAAAAGGCAAGGCTGAAGCATTCGCAACCATCTTCAGCCAGAAGTGCCAAGTGGATGATCCATCTCGGCCTCCTCCTGAGGTCCCCACCATCACAGAAGCCAGTCTTCAGCTAATTCAATTCATTCCATGTGATATCAAGAAACGGCTGAGCACACTGGATACAGCAAAGGTTATGGGCCCCGACAACATCCCGGCTGTAGTGCTGAAGACTTGCGCTCCAGAACTAGCTGCGCCTCTAGCCAAGCTGTTCCAGTACAGCTACAACACTGGCATCTAACCAACAATATGGAAAATTGCACAGGTATGTCCTGTTCACAAAAAGCAGGACAAATCCAATCCGGCCAATTACCACTCCATCAGTCTACTCTCAATCATCAGCAAAGTGATGGAAGGTGTTGTCGACATTGCTATCAAGCGGCACTTACTCACCCATAACCTGCTCACTGATGCTCAGTTTGGGTTCCGCCAGGACCACTCGGCTCCAGACCTCATTACAGCCTTGGTCCCAACATGGACAAAAGGGCTGAATTCCAGAGGTGAGGTGAGAGTGACTGCCCTTGACATCAAGGCAGCATTTGACTGAGTGTGGCATCAAGGAGCCCTAGTAAAATTGAAGTCAATGGGAATTGGGGGGAAAACTCTCCACTGGCTGGAGTCATACCTAGCACAAAGGAAGATGGTTGTGATTGTTGGAGGCCAATCATCACAGCCCCAGGACATTGCTGTAGGAGTTCCTCAGGGCAGGGTCCTAGATCCAACCATCTTCAGCTGCTTTGTCCATCATAAGGTCAGAAGTGGGGATGTTCACTGATGAGTGCCCAGTATTCAGTTCCATTTGCAACTCCTCAGATAATGAAGCAGTCCGTGCCTGCAAGCAGCAAGACCTGGATGACATTCAGGCTTGGGCTGATAAGTGGCAAGTAACATTCGCGTTACACAAGTGCCAGGCAATGACCATCTCCAACAAGAGAGTGTCTAACCACCACCCCTTGACATTCAGTGGCATTACCATCACCGAATCCCCGATCATCAACATCCTGGGGGGTCACCATTGACCAGAAACTTAACTCGACCAGCCACATAAATACTGTGGCTACAAGAGCAGGTCAGAGGCTGGGTATTCTGTGGTGAGTGTCTCACATCCTGACTCCCCAAAGCCTTTCCACCATCTACAAGGTACAAGTCAGGAGTGTGATGGAATACTCTCCACTTGCCTGGATGAGTGCAGCTCCAACAACACTCAAGAAGCTCGACACCATCCAGGACAAAACAGCCCGCTTAATTGGCACCCAATCCACCTTAAACATTCACTCCCTCCACCACCGGTGCAACATAGCTGCAGTGTGTACCATCTACAAGATGCACTGCAGCAAACTCACCAAGGCTTCTTCGACAGCACCTCCCAAACCCGCAACCTCTTCCACTTAGAAGGACAAGGGCGGCAAGCGCATGGGAACATCACCACCAGCAAGTTCCTCTCCAGGTCACACACCATTCATCCTAGTCGCTAGGTGAAAATCCTGGATCTCCCTCTCTAACAGCACTGAGGAGTACCTTCACCACACGGACTGCAGCGGTTCAAGAAGGCGGCTCACCACCACCTTCTCAAGGGCAATTAGGATGAGCAATAAATGCTGACCTTGCCAGCGATGCCCACATCCTGTGAACAAATTTAAAAAAAATTCCGACTACCCTTTGTGTGAAGAAGTGCTTCCTGACATCACCCTTGTACAGCCTAGCTCTAATTTTAAGGATATGGCCGCTTGCTCTGGACTCCCCCACCAGAGGGAATAGTTTCTCTCTATCTACCCTATCAATTCCTTAATCATTTTAAACACCTCAATTAGTTCACCCCTCAGTCTTCTGATCTCAAGGGAATACAAACCTAAAACAAAAGCAAAATACTGTGGATGCTGGAAATCTGAAATAAAAACAAGCCTAGTCTCTGCAATCTGTCCTCATAATTTAACTGTTTTAGCCCCGGTATCATTCTGGTGAATCTGCAATGCACCCCCTCCAAGGCCAATATACCCTCCCTGAGGTGCGGTGACTAGGACTGAATGCAGTACTCTAAATGGGGTCCAACCAGAGCTTTACATAACTGTAACATAACTTCCACTCCTTTGTATTCCTTTGTAGTGTCAGCTGTGGCTCAGTTGGTTGAACTCTTGCCTCTGAGTCAGAAGGTTGTGGGTTCATAGTCCCACTCCAGGGACTTGAACACATAAATCTAGGCTGATACTTCAGTGCAGCACTGAGGGAGTCCTGCACTGTCGGAGTTGCTGTCTTTCGGATGAGATGTTAAACCGAGGCCCCATCTGCTCTCTCAGGTAGACTAAAAGATCCCATGGCACTATTTCAAAGAACAGCAGGGGAGTTATCCCCAGTGTCCTGGCCAATATTTATCCCTCAATCAACATAACAAAAACATTATCTGGTCATTATCACATTGCTGTTTGTGGTAGCTTGCTGTGTGCAAATTGGCTGCTGCGTTTCCCACATTACAACAGTGACTGCACTCCAAAAAAGTACTTCATTGGCTGTAAAGCGCTTTGGGACATCTGGTGGTGGTGAAAGGCGCTATATAAATACAAGTCTTTCTTTCTTTTATTCCAGACTCCTTGAGATAAAGGCCAACATTCCGTTAGCCTTTTTAATTATTTTTTATACCTGTCCACTAGCTTATAGTGATTTCTGTACATGGACTCCTAAATCTCTCTGCTCCTCCACAGTTCCTAGCTTCACACCATTTAGAAAATACTCTGATCTATCTTTCTTAGGTCCACAGTGGATGAATTCACACTTTGCCACGTTGAACTCCATCTTCCACTGTTTTTCCCACTCACTAAATCTTCAATGTCCCTTTGCAACTTTCTGTTCCCAACTACACTATTTACTGTGCCGCCTAATTTGGTGTCATCAGTTAACTTGATATACGGCTCTCTATTCCTTCATCTAAGTCATTTATGAATATAGTGAAAAGCTGAGGCCCCAGTACAGAATCCTGGGGGACATCACTAGTCACATCCTGCCAATTTGAGTGCATACTCATTATCCCTACTCTCTGTCTCCTACCTTCTAACCAATTTCCTACAGTATTATATATTCTCCCCTCCCTTATCACTGCATCAACATCTTCCTGGGGTACGGTTCCACAAGCACCGGTCACTCTGTGCTCCCTCGCTAGCCAATGTCGGCAGACTATTTGACTACAAATGAAACACAGCCGAACCCGATCCTATGCTCACCCCATGTCAAGACACGAGCATTTCCAGCAGGGATCATTTTATAGTAATCAGGAGCAGACTGATTATTCCTCTCCTTAACTCAAAATTACTGAGGCTCCTTGGATGAGATCAAACTCAGTGCGGATTAAACAAAAGACCTATATGGCTCAGCTACACACCACCTTAACCAGAGAAGAATTATTTGAATCATAAGGTTTTAAAAAGTCTTTCAGTACATTCACCCATGATTGATTTTATGCTGAGACTGAATTTGGTTACGCAATTAACTAAATTAAGAATAAGCTGCTGATGCACTACCTTCAGAGTATAGACAGGTCAGCTCCACTCAGCTTGTCCAGAAATCGCTCTGTGAACTACATTGATTTCCTGTCATTATGGGCTAGGATGTTCATCTACTTTATGTTCCAGTGTATTAGATTTAGGTAGTTTCCATTAAAGATTAAGTGAATAAATTGATAGTTTCCCAGATAAGTCTGGTCTTTTGTCCAATAATGCTACAAAAATTTTTCCCCCAAGAAGAAATGATAGAAAATGGATGTCTTTTGCTTGTTATCAGCATTTGATGTCCGTCAAAATGCAAGCATCTTCTACCATTTTTTTTGGGGGGGGGGAAATCTTAATATACTAAAAGGGGAAGGAAAGTGAAATGGGAATATTTTCTGTTCAAAAACACTCCCTACAATCGATTTAAAAGAAAATACTTACAGTTAGTGATTTGAATTCAAAGGCTAGTGACTAAGTTGTAAGTAAAATTAAGAAAATTATGCAATTCGGTAACAAGGATAGTGTTTATCAAAAATGAAGATGCAAAAAAAAAAATGTCTTAAATACTATAATCATTACAACCAAAGGAGAGGCAAGTAGTCATTCTCCGCAACTCTTGGCAGATGATCTTCTGCACAGTTTTTCTCCCATGAGGTCTCTAGTAGTTCCAGCTTGTTTTGCCTTCCAAGAATGCCACTTCCTCCAGGGAGAATCATTAGAAAAAGAAATGGAAGAAGGCCCTTATCCACCATAAACATTTTGCTGTCTCAGTTGAAAAAAAAAATGAACAGTGGCATCGGGATGATCTCTGCTCAGTTGTTCAAGGTAACGCAGGGCACAGAGTAGCCACCTCTCATAGAGGATCCATTTGGGAACATCAGTGAGACTTGAGCAAATCCAGATGGAAGGAGCGTTTTACTTCTCGACCTCAAAAATGATATGGATGCCTTAGAAAGAGCTCAGGGAAGAGTCACCAGGACCTTAGGTCTTCCACCACTTCTTCACTATCCTCCTTCCATATTCTGTGCTGCATACCATCTGCTCCTAGACAATTCTCAGTTTGTAGCACCCAAAACCCTACAAGAACTATTTCCTTTTAAGCCTAATCTGACTATTTATCCACAGAACCATAGCTTTAGATGCAGCCTCCTTTTTCCCCCATTGGAATGCCGTACCAATTCCACACATTTTTGCCACTGTGGTTCCACTTTTATTAGTTAGATTTTTAATTTATATAACTGAAAATGACTTTATAAAAACTAGACTGAACCATTTAATAGTTTAATTGGTGTACACTAGTCAGTTTCTTGTAAATTAAATATTTTTAATATTTAAAAACTTTTAAAACGAGTTTAGAAGTGCCGTTGCGCCTAATAAATCAAGTTTAATTTGAAGAACCTCCTTGAACGATTGCAAACAGGCGCAATCGGCAGAAACTCGTCATGCTCGTTAATTTGATCTGGGGACATGGCCAGTTTTGTGGGTGGGTCTGGCTTCCAGCGCAATGTTTTTTAAACCAGCATTAAAGATCGCAGAAACTTGATTTACGCTCAGCGTAACTTGTGCTTGACTTTCCTCAATCTTTTATGCTGACTTGCCCAATTTCAGGAGCATAGCGCTGGTAAAACAAGTGCAAACTAGCAGAAACTCTAGGCCTATGTTTTTAAGTTAGAGTTATGGCATGCTTGCTGCAGCATATCTTCTTCAGTGTAATAATAATTATGTAGAACCAAGATCCGCAGAATGGGGGGTCAGTGTGTGGTGTTAATAGAGAGACTGTGGGTCCAGGAGGACATTTTAATAAACGATACCAGGGGTTAAATTGGGGCGCGTGGCGCCTAAGTCCCCAACATGGTGGGAAGGAAGCGCGCGCGCACGTCAGACCGGACGTGTGCCGGCCGCCATTTTGGGTAGGGACAAACAAGAGCTGTCCGTTACCCATGCCTGAAACAGGCGTTAGGCCCTTTGCAAATACGGGGCCTCACGCCTATTTGAGGTCCCCGCTTCAATCTGAAACATCACATAATTTAAAAAAAAGTTAAGTACTTACCACAATCACCAGCCCGATCGCCGTCGCTCCCGGCCCCAAGAGCCCGACCTCCGATGTCCCTCCCTTCCAGCCCTGGCCTCCAGGGTCCCGCGATCCTAAATCCAAGACCCCCGATCCCTCCCCGACCCCCGGGATCCCAAGTCCGAAGTCCCCAATTCCTCCCCAAACTTTGCGATACCAAGCACAAAGACCCCCGATTACTTATGTGTGGGCCTCCCAATATTCAGGGCTCCTCGGACCTCACCACTGTTAATAACCCTGCACCGGGGGGGGGGGCACCCAAAAATGGACACTCCCGAATTTAACTCCCATCATGTTGTAGCCTTCTACCACCTCAGTTAAACCAATCATCAGTAGTAGGGAAAATGCTAGAGTCTATTATAAAGGAGTGAAACTGCAGATTGGTGGGCAAAGGGAAGGAAGGGGGGAGTAGCAGAAGCAGCTGAACAGATTTTCACAATCTTAGTGCCAAAGAAGTTTATTGTTGGAGGTGAGGGTGGCGGGGGTAGTGCAGAGGGGTTTGAGGAGATGGTTGGTAGTGGAGAGAAGAATCAGGCATTATCCTTGCTCTCCAGGAGTAGTGCGCAGTTTTGGCCGAGGGGTGTGAGGCCCAATTACGTTTGATGTGGCCCAGCCAGATCTGGACCTGGATGTACGCTAGCTATTTGAGACGGGAAGGAGGCTGGCTTGATTAAACTCCAGCAGGTGCACTGGGTGGGAAGATGGATGAGAGAGAAGTTTGGGGCAGTTAGGGTTGCTGTTTGTAAAGTGACGAATGCCTTGCTGGGCCCTTTGGAGAATGCCGAGGGAAGCACAGAGGGTAGGAGGATTTGAGCTACAAATGGCAGCAGGGGTGTGGGAAGCCAGAGGAGTAGTGATGGGTTGGAGTAGTGATTGGGGAGAGCAAGTATCCGCGAGCGGAGAAATGAAAGGTGGCAACTCTGGGCAACAGGAGAGAAGGGACTGAGCAGTTCCAAAAGAAAAATAAAAGGGAGATAGAGATAATGGGCTTGGGTCCAGAGCAGTGGCCAAAATTCACATATAAATGGACACGGAGGTAATTCAAGTTACATAAGCATGGCAGAGATTATTAGAGACATGTCCTGGTTGTAAATAGAGAACAGAGAAGAGAAGATATGAGTGAGATCAAAGTTGAAGTCCAAGGTCCAGTGTTGGGATGAAGTTGACTTGTAGACAGGATGAAGTCAGCTTGGAGCATTAATAAAGCAAAGACCAGATTCAGAGACAGTAGTGAAGAGGGAGTGAATCCAGGATCTGTTTAAGGGACAGAGTATCACAAGACCTGTGCGCCCACTAATTTTGGTCCTTAAATACATAGTGCAACTGCTGAGATACCCAGGTTGCTTTTAGCAGATGGTTACAGAAAAGCCTGTAGGTTGCCATAGCTAGGAGCCTGCCTTAATTCTTGAGTTGGTAAATAGTGTGCTGGGGTTGGGTAAAGGGAGAATCTAAAGAAGAAAATACATAACTACAGAAGTAACAGACACTAGAAAAAACTATAAATAGAACTAGGATGTATTATTTTCAACAACTGGATATAGAATTTACTAAATAATTGACTATTTAACATTATTTATTGTTGGTTAAGGATTTCATGATTAATATAATGCAATGCAAACAAACTGCGATGTTAGCCCTTTCTCCTCATAAGAAAAAAAGGGAAACAAAGCTTCTTTAAAATTAATTGCATTTTGGAGAGCAAAGACGTAAATTATCAAAGGATTGGGACATTTCAAACAGGGAAACCTAAGGCAAAACCACTGTAACAATCAGTTTTAAGCAACATTTCCACAACATGGAACACAGCATATGCATCATTTGGCACTGTTGGTGGTAGAATTGCTAATTTTATGATTCCATCACGAACACTGCCAATTAAAAACACAGAACTTCTATTTAAAAAAATATACATATGCAATTAATGTCAAGCAGAGCAGTACGTCAGCTTCCCTGCTAATACTGCAATGTTGAATATGGCTGGGTAATCAGGATGCAGTTGTAAATTTCTACCCCCCTGCAGCCTAACTACACTTCCCAGGCAGAACAAGAGATGTGACAGCCTGTTATTCCTGTCCCAAACAGGGACAATCACATTTGTCACTACAGGAGGATACAATACCTGAGGTACATGAGACAACTAGAGATTAATGAAGAGGACAAATTTACATGGATTAGTATAAAGAAAAATTGTAATGGATAAACCAATGGGATTGAAGTCAAACAAATTTCCAGTCAAATAGGCAAAGATTATACATTCACCATGTATAATCTGCCAAAGCCCACTGAATTTGCAAATTCGATGAAGGCAGCAAATGTTACACCATTAAAAAAGGGTGGAAAAGACAAACTAAGTAACTAGAGGTCAATGAGCTTAACCTTAGTGGTGAAAATCCATCATCAGGGTGAGAGCATGTAAGCACTTAGGAAAGTATAAATTGATTACAGAGAGTCAGCATAGTTTTCTAGTTTTGTAAAAGGTAGGTCATGTTTAATTAACCTAACAGAGTTTTTATTTTGATACAGCTACTAAGGTATTAGATACAGGAGAATCAATGAAATCCATATACATAGATTTTCAGAAGGTAAGGTTCCACACAAAAACTACCACTAGAATTCAAAGTGAATGAAACTGGAGGCAACTTCTAATTGGTTGGGAGGGAGATGACCGAGAGCTAGGATAAAAGGAACCTCCTCAGATTGGTGGGCATAACAAGTAGTGTTCCCCAGGGATTGCTACTGGGGCACCAGTTTTTCATTCTATATATAAATAACCTGGATTTGCAAATAGATGAGATTATATCCAAATTGGCAGATGAGACTGAACTAAGCGATATAGGAGGAGACTTTTGGTTTGGATGCCAAGTGGGCGGTTTGTCGACGATGCGCAGTCAGGAAGCTCAAACCACTTTCAGGTTCAGGGTTTACTAACAGTTTGTTGGCAACCTGCGACCTGCGGGTGCCCAACCGGTGCTCTGCTGCAGCTCGTCAGTTTCCTGTGGGGAAAAAGTGGCCAGCTATTCCAGGCAGCCAGTCAACAGGTGAGGCCTGTTGGGGGGCGGGGGGGGGGGGAAAGCGGATGCCATGGGGGTGAAAATGGGATGGCAGCGGGCCGGAATATTTCTGTGGGGACTGGAGGAGCACGCCTGCTTTTCCAGGCCCCACAAACATCATTCAAAAAAAGCCCCCAAAACCTACCTTTTTGGAGAGGCCTCCAGCGGTCCCTTTACGGATCGTCGGTTAGGCCTCTTAACACTTAGAGAAATGGGACTGACACGCACCATGCATGCTCTGCCTATTTCTCTTTGAAAGTTGCACATCTAAACAGCTTCCTTTCACCTCCTACCTTCGCACTATTCAGGGCCCCCAAACACTACTTCCAGGTGAAACAGCGATTTACTTGTACTTCTTGCAATTTAGTATACTGTATTCGCTGCTCATGGTGCAGTCTCCTTTGGAGAGACCAAACGCAGATTGGATGACCGCTTTGCGGAACACCTCCATTCAGTCCATAAGGGTGACTCCGAGCTTCCGGTCGCCTGTCACTTTAATTCTCTGCTCCACTCCCACTCTGACCTCTCCATCCTCGGCCTCTTACTCTGTTCCAATGAAGCTCAACGTAAGCTCGAGGAACAGCACCTCATCTTTCGATTAGGCACTTTACAGCCTTCTGGACTCAACATCGAGTTCAACAATTTCAGACCATAATCTCACCCATTATTTTTTTCAGATGGCAGCTGTTGCTGATTCTGCTATACCCATTTACACCGCTTCTAGACTCATCTTTTGTTTCTTTACTTGTCCCATTACCATCTCCTTGTGCTTTGTACAATCATACCTTTAACCACTCCTGCCTTCCACCCTATCACAGACCTCCCCTTTTGTTCTTTCCGCCCCTCCCCGCTCTCCCTACAGTGCACTTGCTTTAAATCTGTTACATCGCTAACTTTTTCCAGTTCTGACGAGAGGTCGTCGACCTGAAACGTTAACTCTGTTTCTCTCTTCACAGATGCTGCCTGCCCTGCTGAGTATCTCCAGCATTTTCTGTTTTTATAAACAGCTTCCTGCCTGTTTTTGGCAGGAGTTCTGGGCACCTATTTAAAGGCCTGCTAAAAGTTGATTCAGTCACAAGATCCCCACCAGACTTTCAACAGCTGGTCGCCTGTTTTTCAGGTGAGAAATGGGTTACTAGCAGTTGAAAGTCTCTCCCATTGTGAATTATGAAAAAGCAAGCAGAAAATTATTTGTGGGAAAAATAATTCCCCCAACTATCTACATTTATAAATATTATATAATTTTAGGTAAAACTGCTAAATTAAAAACTCACTTTGTGGTGGCTGGTTTCCTGAGCAGGCCACTATCTATCAAATGTTTTTAAAGGAAACATCACCTTTTGTTGTTTTCCTTAACTCTCACTGCATTTAACGCAAATAGTTTCTTGCAATAAGACCCTTGTCATTTTGCCCGCTGTTGGTTCCTTGCAATTGATCTATTTTAATATTCACAGTAATAGATTTTTTTAAGTAACCCAGGGAGCACTGGAAAAGTGTGTTTGGCCAGCCATTCCCATTTTAAAATTAGAACCTGCTGGTCTCTTCAATCAAGTAAATGTTATGATTCTAGAAGAGCTTTTTCAAAAAGCAAACAGTATAGGTGATTACAATACATTTGGGATGAGGGCTTTACATGATAAAATAATGGATTACAGAGAAGGTTGATCAAGGTAGTGCGGTAAATGTAGTATATATGGACTTTCGAAGGCATTCGACAAAGTGCCACACAAGAGGCTTATTAAGAAGATGGAAGCCCATGGAATTAAGGGGAAAGTGGCAGTATGGATGCAGAATTGGCTCAGTGACAGGAAGCAAAGGGTGGTGGTGGATGGATGTTTTTCAGACTGGGAAGTGGTCTGCAGTGGTGTTCCCCAAGGGTCAGTTTTGGGTTCATTACTCTTTGCGATTTTTATAAACGACCTAGACTTGGGTGTAGGGAGCAGCATTATAAAGTTTTCAAATAGACAAAACTTGGCAAAGTAGTTGATCATGATAGTTACAGGCTTCAGGATGACATGGACAGGATGGTGAAATGGGCGGAAGCACGGCAAATGGAGATCAATGCAAAGAAGTGTGAAGTGATGCACTTTGGGAGGACGAATATGGAAAGACAGTATACTGTAAATGGCATGATTTTGAAAAGTGTAGATGAACAGAGAGACCTTGGTGTCCATATACACAAATCCTTAAAGGTGGCAGTGCAAGTTAATAAGGTGGTTAAAAAAGCATATGGGTTACTTGGATTTATAAATAGGAGGTATAGAATATAAAAGCAAAGAGATCATGCTAGAACTTTATAAGTCACTGGTTAGGCCTCAGCTGGAGTATTGTGGACAATTCAGGCACCACACTTCAGGAAAGATGTAAAGGTCTTAGAAAGGGTGCAGAGGAGGTTTACCAGGATGTTACCAAAGATGAGCGACTTCAGTTATGAGGAGAGAAAAATTAGGACTGTTCTCCTTGGAACAGAGAAGGTTAAGAGGTGACCTAATAGAGGTTTTCAAGATGATGAGAGGTTTTGAAAAATATTCCTCCTGGCAAGTGGGTCAACAACTAACGGTCATAAATTCAAAATGATTGGAAAAAGTTTTAGAGGGGAGATGAGGAGAATTTATTTCACTCAGAGAGTTGTCGGGATTTGGAACGCTCTACCTGAAAAGATGGTGGATGCTGATTCTATTCATAGTTTTATAAGGGAGTTGGACAGATACTTGAAGATGAAGAACTTACAGGGTTACGGACAAAAAGCGAGGAAGTGAGACTAAGCACGACTGCTCTTTCAAAGAGACTGCACAGGCTTGATGGGCCAAATGGCCTCCTTCTGTGATGTAAGTTTCTATGATTCTTTTATGATTCTACCACATTTGTGGTCCAAATAAAGGTTAAAATTTGTATTGTAGGAGATGAAAGGTTTTGCTGTGCAGTAAGAATTCCCCTCCCAAGCAGATTCACTGCTCCTACAAGGTCCAATTAACTTGGAATAGTTGCGAATTCACTACAGCAACTGCCATGCAAACCAGTATTATCAGCTTGTCAGGAAACCTACCTTTTCTGCTTAGCTTTTATTTACATTGCAACCTATTTTCTACCAATCAAAAATGTTTCATCAATGCTTTTTAGAAACTAAGGGCTAGAAATTCATTGTAGCCCAGGAATGGGCAGTGTCATTAGAAAAGTTGGAGAATTAGCGGCAGGCGATAATGCTTTAGACTGCACGTAGAACCGTAGCCGCAATCAGTCCAATAACTATGAACATACCAAGCTGTCTGATTTCCCCACCCCGGCCCCCAAATACAGCATTAGAAAATAAAAGCAAATTAGAAAGGGACTGTTCAAAACATTTCTACCTTTAGTTTCTATTTGAAAATGAATCCATTAGAGTTTATCCACATCATTAAAATGCTAATTTTATTAAGATGACTGATATATCCAACACAGATACATTTCACATATCAATTCAACCAAAAATCTCCAGAACTGCCAGGTTTGTACATAAGCTGACATTATTACATAGAATTTTACAGCACAGATTTACAGCCATTCAGCCCAACAGGTCACTGCCGGTGTTTATGCTCCACAAGAGCCTCCTCCCACCTTACTTCATCTAACCCTATCCTTCTATTCCTTTTTCCCCTCATGTACTTATCTAGCTTTCCCTTAACTGCATCATTTATGCTTTTTGCCTCAACCATTATGAAAAGTTTTAAAACCAGAATCTTAATAGTGACACAAATAATGCTAGAGCTTGATGGAAATTACAGAGGAATGCAAGTCATTAGTGAAACTTTTTTTCCAAAAAATCTACAAAGTTTAATATTCTTTCACACAAACTTTATCTGTAGATTTCCAACCACTGCTGGCATTTAAAATTTAACAGGAGGATAAAATACACGAGTAAAGAAGTAATGTTGAATATATTGAATTTATACATGACGTTGGTTAGGCCGCAGTGAGTGCACCCTATTATAGAGAGGTCAATATAGCAATATTTCCACCTGCCCACTACCCAAAAATAGGGGAGGAAAGTGGACCCTTGCTGCAGACCAGCAGTAATGGCCAATAGCTTTGGGCCTTCTGGCTGCTGTCCAAACACTGATTCTCCCTGCTAGCCCTGAATAGCAAAGCATTTAGCTGTTTGGAAGTGCAAGAAGATTAGTGGCTTCCCCTTCTCAGATCCTTCAATCTGAGGGGTCTGTATGCAAACACTTAAGCTCCATTTTCAGTGGACACTCCAGTGTTGGGACCACTGCTCAGCAAAGACCTGACATCACTCCCACTTCATTAACATGTCATTTGAAAGCTTCTGCCTGTTCTCTTGCCCCGCTCTGGGATACCTCTGTAAATGTGTGTATGGAAAGAGGGTTGGAATAACAGCTTTCATCCCCTTTTTCTTCTACTTTGCATCATGAACTAAGCACACCCGAGGTGTAAAGCAGAGGAAACTCGGCCTCAAAAGTTTGGAAATACCAGCAGCAGTCAGAACCATGTCTACAGCCTAACTCAATATAAATGTGGTAAAGATTTGTCGGTTGTCTCCAAAGTTTTAGGAAGAAGCCAAACCATAATCAAACATAAACTTGGGTCGATTTTAAGTGCTCCTACCTGGCGTAAACTGGATATTAGTGACCTGAAAATGGTGTTGGGTCACTTACTGCCCATTTACCCTGGCACTCCAGCCCCTGCCATCTTGGGCAGGATCCTGAGATGGGCAGCCATAGCGCCCACCAGTTTTAGGCAGGAGGCCACTTGTAATATGCAAATAAGGGACACATGATGCATGTAGGGCTCCGATTGCAATTTTGAGGCACAAATGGGTGCAGTGTGCACCTAACCAGCAGTTTTTCAAGTAACCCCTGGAGGCTGCTCAGAAAAAGGCTGTAGTTTCTTTTTAACTTTTATTTTTGTGCAGCCTGCTCCTCGTGGGTTACAAAAGTACTCTGACCCATACGAGGTACCCCCGGAATCGTCGCTCCTCCCCCCCCACCCCCCACAGCCCCCCTCCCAGGCTTCTACTGTCAGCCGGCTACGTGTCAGAGAGGAGGGAGGAAGGGAGGGAGGAATCGCGTGGGGGCCGGAGGAGCATGGGGAGGGCCGGAGGAGTAGCACAGGGGGTAGGATCCAGGAACAATTGGGGGCTGGGAGCAGCATGTGAAGGGGGGGTGGGGAGGTGTCAGGAAAAATCGGGGGCTGGATGAGCAGCATGGGGAGGGGTCGGGAACAATCGAGGACCAGAGGAGCAGCACGGGGAGGGGGTTGGGGGTGTCGGGAACAATCGAGGACCAGAGGAACAGCACGGTGGTGGGTGGGGGGTGTCGGGAACAATCGAGGACCAGAGGAGCAGCACGGGGAGGGGGTTGAGGATGATCGGCGGCCGGAGGACAGTTTGGGGAATAATCGGCAGTCGGAGGAGCGGGGGGGGAGGGGGGGGGAAATCGGAGGATCAGAGGGGGCGACAACGATTGGGGGTCGGAGCGCCAGATCGGGGGCTAGGGGGCACACGGGGGCTGCAGGAGCATGGTGGGGCCAGGAGGAGCAGCAGGGTGGGGGAAGAGGCAGACGATATCGGCGGGCAGGAGAAGCATGGAGGGGGTGAGGCCTTGCGGGGGGGGGGGGGAATCGAATGCCTGGCGGGGGGGGGGGGGGGAATCAGAGGCTTCATAGGGGGGGTCTCTGATTACAGGGGTGGGTTAGGCAGGGACGCTAGATCCAGGAGGTAAGTGTAAAGGCACTTACCCGCTGGATCCAGCAGTCCTCGCCTTACTTTAGCTGGCGGGTTTCATGAGGCCTGCAAAACCCGACCAGCTAAAGATAAATTCAAAACAGAGGTTAAATCAGAGGCTTCCAGCCTCATAATATTAAAATGGACGACCTGCCTCCTGGGAGCGGTTTGGCTGCCTGCCCCCCATCACGCCTCCATTAAAACCGGAAGTGTGTGGGTTAGAGGCAGGTTCTGGTCGGGATTCAGATTTTTAACAATTTAACTACCTACCCGACACAAACCCATTTTTTTAGGTTAAAATTCCCCCCACAAAGGTTAGACCAGTTTAACACCAGCAGTTTAAAAGACTACAAATAACAGCTTAGCACATAGATTGCAACTATTTATTGATTTTCATTTGAGGAGATGGCTAGTATAATATCTACTGTAAGTGTGTCTACATGTATTACATCACTAAATTCACTGATTAGTGCTGAAACGCGGTCTGATGTTGTAATGCTCCACTGGTTTTCCAAGACATGTAAAAGGTCCTATGAAGGCATCGTACAGATCCAATAACTAAAGCAATCTACAAAAAGGTTTTCTGTTTGGTATTCTGGGATCAATATCAGAAACTTAACTAGATATAAGGGCTTGTTAAATATGTGGAAGCAGAATCGGTATAGCTTTTAAAGGGGAAATGAATAAATATTTGACAAAGAAATGTTCAACAGGGCAGCAAAATGGGGCTAAGTTGATAGCTCATTCGAAATCTGGTGCTACAGCAATGGGCCAAATGGTCTCTCATATGTTGTAAAATTTTCTGCCTTTATCTCCCAATTGTGTATCAGTTATTGATTTCTCAAAATATTGCCATCTGGCCTATTGTGATTGCTATATTCCTTGTAATCAAATACAGAGTAATTGAGCTCGATATTAACCACCCCCCACCCCAACTCCCCACTCCCTGATGGCCGGGAATGGGTTGGGGTGAGGGATTAAAATATTGGAATCCAGAAGCCCAACCCCAATATTTATGGCACTGATTCAGGCCCTGGACGAGGCTCCCACCAAAGGCAGGAGAACTATCTCAAGTGCAACACAGGGAGAGTCCTGCCCTGTCTGCAGCCCGGCAGCAGCAGCCGACTGGCCAGAATAGGCCCAGGGAAGTTTTAGAACTTTGCCTGGCTTTAAGTTCCTTGTGGGCCAGGAGGAGCAGGAGTGCTTCCCCCAGGCTTCACAAGGAAGCCTTCGGTCTCCTTAACCCAGACCTCCCCCCTCCCGATCGCTGCTATCAGCAGGCTCCCCCCTCCCGATCGCTGCTATCTGCAGGCTCCCCCCTCCCGATCGCTGCTATCTGCAGGCTCCCCCCTCCCGATCGCTGCCAGAGCTTGCCCCCCACCCCCACTGACTGCCTGGGACAGTTCCCATGAGCCCCTGGCTGTAGCCACCTGCCGCTAAATTTCCGCTCCCACCCACTGGTCAGGCAGTCAATCTGGCCAGCTGTCGGGCTGGATTCTGCACAGAATTATTTAAATTAGGCTCTACCGTTAAGATCGGGACATTAAAACAGATATTAGAGGGGAAAAATTCAGTTGGTTTGCGCCTCCCGTTAGCGCCTTAAGAGGGCGCTAATGGGGCGCAAAGCAACTAGCGCCCGGGTGCGGCGCCACCCACGCCTCCCGCAAAATTCAGCGGGAGGTTAGCGGCGGCGCTAACCGGTAGCGCCCTGTGGCGCTGCGCCGCCGGCGATGATGTCATCGCCGTGCGCAGCGCCCCACTCGCGCTCCAGCCGCGATCTTCGGTAGCGCCCCTTGACTTACCGCCGGACGCTATGTCCGACGGGGTCAGGGGGGCCTACCTGTGGCCGGGGCGGCGCTAGTTAAAGGGGAGGTGGCAGGCGGCCATTTTTGTTGCTGGCTGCCTGCCAGCACCTGCCCCCGTTGCTGTCCCTGGCCCCCGTGAAGCACCCCCCGCGAAGTGCCAGCTGCGTTCCAAGAGCCCGGCACTTCTCTTGAGTGCCGGGCTCTTTTGCCGGCACTTCCGATCCCCGGGGGCCCAGCTGGGCCCCGGTCCGCGCTGCACAAGGCCCCTCCCCTTTAAGAAGGGGAGGAAGGCCTGCAATACCGCGGTGCAGTAGTGCCCCGCTTCCCTCTTGGGGCGCAACCACTCAATTTCTGGCGCGGGGGCGCTAATTTTTATGGGGCGCTAAAAGTAGCGCCCCGGCGAAGTTAGCACCCCAAAGGGGGCGTGACTCAATTTTGCCCCCTACACCCCTTAAATATGTAAATAAGGGGCCTGACACCTGTTTGGTTCCCTTTGGGAAATTGGGCAGCAATGAGCAGGACAGACATCGGGCCTATCCTGCTCAGGATTCTTCAGCAGTCGTCAGCGAAAGTGAAGTTGTCGCAATCGCCCACACCATTGTTCACTCCAACCCCACTCCCAGGACTTGCCTTCAAGCCACTGCCAACAACAGGCACGGTCAGCTCATGCATAAAATGTTGATCAGGCCCAGTGCTCAATTTCAGGCTGACCTTGAGCCTCCAGGTTTGGGCACAAGTGTCTGGGTCCAGAAACAGGTCCAGACAAATCTCCCTCTCAATGGGTTTCTTAAAAAATTGTTTTGGATTCTGTTTCCTTACAAAAGGTACTGAGGGAGGCATTTCTGATATCTTTCAGGAAGAGTCTCGGCATCCCCCATAACCAGCAGCTTTTGACCAATTCTCCAGCCTTTTCACCAAGATAGGCACCAGAGATGTGCCTCTAGTGGCCGTCATTACCATGCAGGGGTCAGTAGCAGAGGTTCACAGCGGGCACAATCCTGGTGTGATTGACCACTTGTTTTGGCAATATAGTTCAGCAACCAAGAACATAAGAACATAAGAAATAGGAGCAGGCGTAGGTTATTTGGCCCTTCAAACCTGCCCCGCCATTCAATAATATCATGGCTGATCTTCTACCTCAACTCCACTTTCCCGCCCTATCCCCATATCCCTTGATTCCCTTCGTATCCAAAAATCTATCGATCTCAGTCTTGAATATACTCAATGACTGAGCAGCCACAGCCTTCTTGGGTAGAGAATTCCAAAGATTGACAACCTGTTTGTTTTGTTGCTCCCTGATCTGCAACGACAGGACATAGTAAGTCTATCATTCCCAGATCTCCTTCAGACCGCTTGAAATTTGAAGTGTTACTAAATGAGAAACGCTTTGAAGAATGATGATACATAATAATGAAACATAATAATGATACATAGATCAGTACTGAAAAGGAACTAATAAATGTACTAATTGGGAAATTGCTGTACAATGTCTTATTAGATTCTTCCAAATGGGATTATCTCTTAGCCACTGACATAATAATGGCTTAACAGCAATAAATTTGTTTTGATGATGCAAGACCTGATAAGGGAGTTTGAGGAGCTAGGATACAAATTAAAAAGCAGAACCTCAAAGGTAATAATCTCTGGATTGTTACCTGAGCCACGCGCAAATTGGCATAGGGACAAACAGATTAGAGGTTTAAATATGTGGCTCAAAGAGTGGTGTGGGAGGAAGGGGTTTCAGTTCATGGGGCACTGGCACCAGTACTGGGGAAAGAGGGAGCTGTTCCGTTGGGACAGGCTCCACTTAAACCGGGCTGGGACCAGTGTCCTGGCAAACTGAATAACTAGGGCAGTAGACAGGGCTTTAAACTAATAAAGTGGGGGGGTGGGGGGGAGAATTCAGGAAAGAGTAAATTTAAAAACAGTGAGAGAAATGTCAAGGCTCTAGAGCAGAGTAGAGCTTTGAGTAAAAATAAGCAGAGTAGGTCAGGAAGGGACAGAGAGAGTAACAAAGGTAATAAGGCATCAGTGACTAAGTTGACATCAGGGAAAAATAGAAATAAGTCAAAGCTAAAGGCACTATGTCTGAATGCGCAAAGCATTCGCAACAAAATAGATGAATTAATAGCGCAGATAGAGTTCAGCGCTACTAAAACAGCGCGAGTCCAGGGGAGAGCGACAGTTTGGAGCTCCTAAAACAGTGGGGGCACAGGAGAGCGCGAGAGTTCGGAGCTACTAAAACAGCGGGGGCCCAAGGGAGCGAGAGTTCGGAGCTACTAAAACAGCGGGAGCCCAGGAGAGAGCGAGAGTTCGGAGCTACTAAAACAGCGGGAGCCCAGGAGAGAGCGAGGGTTCGGAGCTACTAAAACAGTGGGAGCCCAGGAGAGAGCGAGAGTTCGGAGCTACTAAAACAGCGGGGGCCCAAGGGAGCGAGAGTTCGGAGCTACTAAAACAGCAGGGGCCCAGGAGAGAGCGAGAGTTCGGAGCTACTAAAACAGCAGGGGCCCAGGAGAGAGCGAGAGTTCGGAGCTACTAAAACAGCAGGGGCCCAGGAGAGAGCGAGAGTTCGGAGCTACTAAAACAGTGGGAGCCCAGGAGAGAGCGAGAGTTCGGAGCTACTAAAACAGCAGGGGCCCAGGAGAGAGCGAGAGTTCGGAGCTACTAAAACAGTGGGAGCCCAGGAGAGAGCGAGAGTTCGGAGCTACTAAAACAGCAGGAGCCCAGGAGAGAGCGAGAGTTCGGAGCTACTAAAACAGCGGGGCCCAGGAGAGAGCGAGAGTTCGGAGCTACTAAAACAGTGGGAGCCCAGGAGAGAGCGAGAGTTCGGAGCTACTAAAACAGTGGGAGCCCAGGAGAGAGCGAGAGTTCGGAGCTACTAAAACAGTGGGAGCCCAGGAGAGAGCGAGAGTTCGGAGCTACTAAAACAGCGGGAGCCCAGGAGAGAGCGAGAGTTCGGAGCTACTAAAACAGCGGGAGCCTGGGAGAGAGCGAGAGTTCGGAGCTACTAAAACAGTCAGAGCCCAGGAGAGAGCGAGAGTTCGGAGCTACTAAAACAGTGGGAGCCTGGGAGAGAGCGAGAGTTCGGAGCTACTAAAACAGCGGGAGCCCAGGAGAATGAGAGTTCGGAGCTACTAAAACAGTGGGAGCCCAGGAGAGAGCGAGAGTTCGGAGCTACTAAAACAGCGGGAGCCCAGGAGAGAGCGAGAGTTCGGAGCTACTAAAACAGTGGGAGCCCAGGAGAGAGCGAGAGTTCGGAGCTACTAAAACAGTGGGAGCCCAGGAGAGAGTGAGAGTTCGGAGCTACTAAAACAGCGGGAGCCCAGGGAGAGAGCGAGAGTTCGGAGCTACTAAAACAGCGGGAGCCCAGGAGAGAGCGAGAGTTCGGAGCTACTAAAACAGCGGGAGCTCAGGAGAGAGCGAGAGTTCAGAGTTACTAAAACAGCGGGAGCCCAGGGAGAGAGCGAGAGTTCGGAGCTACTAAAACAGCGGGAGCCCAGGAGAGAGCGAGAGTTCGGAGCTACTAAAACAGCGGGAGCCCAGGGAGAGAGCGAGAGTTCGGAGCTACTAAAACAGCAGGAGCCCAGGAGAGTGAGAGTTCGGAGCTACTAAAACAGTGGGAGCCCAGGAGAGAGCGAGGGTTCGGAGCTACTAAAACAGCGGGAGCCCAGGAGAGAGCGAGAGTTCGGAGCTACTAAAACAGCGGGGGCCCAAGGGAGCGAGAGTTCGGAGCTACTAAAACAGCGGGAGCCCAGGAGAGAGCGAGGGTTCGGAGCTACTAAAACAGCAGGGGCCCATGAGAGAGCGAGAGTTCGGAGCTACAAAAACAGCGGGGGCCCAGGAGAGAGCGAGAGTTCGGAGCTACTAAAACAGTGGGAGCCCAGGAGAGAGCGAGAGTTCGGAGCTACTAAAACAGTGGGAGCCCAGGAGAGAGCGAGAGTTCGGAACTACTAAAACAGCGGGGGCCCAGGAGAGAGCGAGAGTTCGGAGCTACTAAAACAGCGGGGGCCCAGGAGAGCGCGAGTTCAGAGTTACTAAAACAGCGGGGCCCAAGGGAGAGAGCGAGAGTTCGGAGCTACTAAAACAGCGGGGCCCAAGGGAGAGAGCGAGAGTTCGGAGCTACTAAAACAGCGGGGCCCAGGAGAGAGCGAGAGTTCGGAGCTACTAAAACAGCGGGAGCCCAGGAGAGAGCGAGAGTTCGGAGCTACTAAAACAGCAGGAGCCCAGGAGAGAGCGAGAGTTCGGAGCTACTAAAACAGCGGGGGCCCAGGAGAGAGCGAGAGTTCGGAGCTACTAAAACAACGGGAGCCCAGGAGAGAGCGAGAGTTCGGAGCTACTAAAACAGCGGGGGCCCAGGAGAGCGCGAGTTCAGAGTTACTAAAACAGCGGGGGCCCAGGAGAGAGCGAGAGTTCGGAGCTACTAAAACACCGGGGCCCAAGGGAGAGAGCGGCTACAACAGTGAGTGTAAAGAAGTAAAAAGTAATCGAAGTGTGATGTCACCAGAAAGCAGGTAAGTGATTGGTTGGTGAGTATTTCTATATTTCTCGCTTTTTTTCCAAACTTGGGCATCTAAATTTAAGTGCCTTGGTGTAGATTAAAAGATATACGTGTTTCAAATTTTAAAACGAATTAATTAATTAATTGAAATGGGAGACCAGGCAATGTGTTGTTGTTGTTGCATGTGGGAGCTGGTGAACACCATTGAGATCTACGGCGACCACATCTGCAGCAAATGTTGGCTGCTCGAGGAACTTCGGCTCAGAGTTGATGAGCTGGAGTCCGAGATTCAGACACTGCGACACATTAGGGAGGGGGAGCGTTACCTGGACACTAAGTTCCAGGAGGCAGTCACACCCACTAGAGTAATTACTTCCAATTTGGCCCATGGTCAGGGACAGGAGGGTGTGACTACAAGCGAGGCAGGTATTGGGATCCAGGAGTTAGTGATGGAGGAGCCTCAGCCCTTGGCCTTGTCTAACAGGTACAAGATTCTTGGTCCCTGTGTGGACGAGGGCAGGGACTGCAGGGAGGATGAGCAATCTGACCACAGCACCGTGGTACAGGGAGCCATTCAAGTGGGGGGATTAAAAAGAAATGTTGTAGTGATAGGGGATAGTATAGTTAGGGAGATAGACACTGTTCTCTGCAGCCGAGAGCGTGAGTCCCGAAGGCTGTGTTGCCTGCCCGGTGCCAGGGTTAATGACATCTCCTCTGGGCTGGAGAGAAACTTGGAGTGGGAGGGGGAGGATCCAGTTGTCATGGTCCACGTAGGCACCAATGACATAGGTAGGACAAAGAAAGAGGTTCTGCTGAGAGAGTATGAGCAGCTAGGGGCTAAATTAAAAAGCAGAACTACAAAGGTAATAATCTCTGGATTACTACCTGAGCTACGAGCGAATTTGCATAGGGTAAATAAGATCAGAGAAATGAACGAGTGGCTCAAAGACTGGTGTGGGAGAAATGGGTTTTGATTTGTGGGGCACTGGCACCAGTACTGGGATAAGAGGGAGCTGTTCCGTTTGGACGGGCTTTACTTGAACCATGCTGGGGCTAGAGTCCTGGCAAATCAAATAACTAGGGCTGTAGAGAGGGCTTTAAAATAAATAGTGGGGAGGGGGGGGGGAGAATCCAGGTGAGCGGGAATTTAAAAAGTCAATGAGAAATGAGAAAGCATAGAGATGGGGGAAATGAGAAAGGATAGAGATGGGGGAAATAATAACTAGAGTGTGACAGGAAGGGACAGAAGGTTTAAAAATAAGAGTGCAACAGAAAATGGGGCCAAAACAAGGAGAAATGGTAAAAAGACAAAGTTAAAAGCTCTATATCTGAATGCATGCAGCATTCGTAACAAGATAGATGAGTTGATGGCACAAATAGATACAAATGGGTATGATCTGATCGCCATTACAGAGACGTGGTTGCAAGGTGATCAGGGCTGGGAACTGAATATTCCAGGGTATTTGACAATTCGGAAGGATAGACAGAAAGGAAAGGGAGGTGCGTGGCTTTGTTGGTAAAGGATGGTATCAGTGCAGTGGTGAGAAGTGATATTGACTCAGAAGATCTAGATGTAGAATTGGTTTGGGTGGAGATAAAAAAATAATAAAGGGAAAAAGTCTCTGGTGGGCGTAGTCTACAGACCCCCGAACAGTAGCAATACTATTGGACAGAGTATAAATCAACAAAAAATGGAGGCCTGTAAAAAAGGTACGGTAATAATCATGGGTGATTTTAATCTCCATATTGATTGGACAAATCAAATTGGCCATGGTAGCCTTGAGGAGGAGTTCATAGAGTGCATCTGGGATGGTTTCCTAGAACAGTATGTAATGGAACCAACCAGGGAGCAGGCTATCTTGGATCTGGTACTATGTAATGAGACAGAATTAATAAATGATCTCAAAGTAAAGGATCCTCTAGGAAAGAGTGATCATAGCATGGTTGAATTTCAAATTCAGTTGGAGGGTGAGAAAGTTGTATCTCAAAACCAGTGTCCTGATCTTAAACAAAGGCAATTGCAGTGGCATGAGGGCAGAACTGGGTAAAGTGGACTGGAAAAATAAATTAAAGGGAAAGACAGTTGAAATGCAGTGGCAGACATTGAAGGAGATATTTCATAACTCTCAACAAAAATATATTCCAGTGAGAAAGAAAGATTTTAAGGGAGCACCATCCGTGGCTAACTAAGGAAGTAAAGGATGGTATCAAATTGAAAACGAAGGCATACAATGTTGCCAAGATTGGTGGGAGACCAGAGGATTGGGACATTTTTAAAAACCAGCAAAGGATGACTAAAAAAATAATAAAGAGAAAGAAGATGAATTATGAGAGTAAACTGGCAAGAAACATTAAAACAGATAGTAAGAGCTTCTACAGGTATATTAAAAGGAAGAGGGTAGCTAAAGTAAACGTTGGTCCCTTAGAGGATGAGACTGGGGAATTAATAATGGGAAACGGGGAAATGGCAGAGACTCTGAACAAATATTTTGTATCTGTCTTCACGGTAGAAGACACTAACAACATCCCAATAATGGATAATCAAGGGGCCACAAGGAGGGGGGAAGTAAAGACAATCACTATCACTAAGGAAATAGTACTTGGTAAAATAATGGGACTAAAAGATGACAAGTCCCCTGGACCAGATGACCTGCATCCCAGGGTCTTAAAAGAAGTGACTGCAGAGAGAGTGGATGCATTGGTTGCAATATACCAAAATTTCCTGGACTCTGGAGTGATCCCAGCGGATTGGAAAACTGCAAATGTAACACCCCTATTTAAGAAAGGAGGGAGACAGAAAGCAGGAAACTATAGACCAGTTAGCCTAACATCTGTCGTTGGGAAAATGCTGGAGTCCTTCATTAAAGAAGCAGTAGCAGGGCATTTGGAAAAGCATAATGCAGTCAAGCAGAGTCAGCATGGTTTTATGAAAGGGAAATCATGTTTAACAAATTTGCTAGAGTTCTTTGAGGAGGTAACGAGCAGGGTGGACAAAGGTGAAGCAGTGGATGTAGTGTATTTGGATTTCCAGAAGGCATTCGATAAGGTGCCACATAAAAGGTTACTGCATAAGATAAGAGCTCACGGAATTGGGGGTAATATACTAGCATGGATAGAGAATTGGCTAACTAACAGGAAGCAGAGAGTTGGGATAAATGGGTCACTTTCCGGTTGGCAAACGGTAACTAGTGGGGTGCCACAGGGATCGGTGCTGGGGCCTCAACTATTTATAATCTACATTAATGACTTGGATGAAGGGACCGAGTGTAATGTAGCCAAGTGTGCGGATGATACAAAGATGGGTGGGAAAGCAAGTTGTGCAGAGGACTCAAAGAACCTGCAAAGGGATATAGACAGGCTAAGTGAGTGGGCAAACATTTGGCAGATGGAGTATAATGTGGGAAAGTGCGAGGTTATCCACTTTGGCAGGAAAAATAAAAAAGCAAATTATTATTTAAATGGAGAGAGATTACAAAATGTTACAGTTCAGACGGACCTGGGGGTACTTGTGCATGAAACACAAAAAGTTAGCATGCAGGTACAGCAAGTAATCAAAAAAGCAAATGGAATGTATTTATTTCAAAGGGGTTGGAGTATAAAAGCAGGGAAGTCCTGCTACAACTGTACAGGGTATTGGTGAGGCCACACCTTGAGTACTGCGCACAGTTTTGGTCTCCTTATTTAAGGAAGGATATACTTGCATTGGAGGCAGTTCAGAGACGATTCACTAGGTTAATTCCAGAGATGAGGGTGTTGACTTATGAGGAAAGGTTGAGCAGGCTGGGCCTATACTCAATGGAATTTAGAAGAATGAGAGGTGATCTTATTGAAAGATATAAGATACTGAGGGGGCTCGATAAGGTAGATGCTGAGAGGATGTTTCCCTCGTGGGGAAATCTAGGACACGGGGGCACAGTTTTAGAATAAAGGGTCGCCCTTTTAGAACTGAGATGAGGAGGAATTTCTTCTCTCAAAGGGTCGTAAATCTGTGGAAGTCTCTGCCCCATAGAGCTGTGGAGGTTGGGTCATTAAATACATTTAAGGTGGAGATAGACAGATTTTTGCAAGATAAGGGAGTGAAGGGTTATGGGGAGTGGGCGGGGAAGTGGCTTTGAGCCCAAGATCAGCCATGATCTTATTGAATGGCGGAGCAGGTTCAAGGGGCCAAGTGGCCTACTCCTGCTCCTATTTCTTATGTTCTTATAGAAATTAACAGGTTTGATCTAATAGCCATAACGGAGACTTGGTTGCAAAGTGGCCAAGGTTGGGAACTAAATATTCCAGGATACATAACTTTTAGAAGGGATAGGCAAAATGGAAAAGGAGGAGGGGTAGCCCTGATAATAATGGATGGGATAAAGACAGAAGAGAGAAAGGGGGAAAAATTTGGTTGCTTTGCGCCTCCCATTAGGGGCGCAAAGCAACTAGTGCCCGGGCGCATCACTGCCAACGCCTCCCGCGAAATTCAGCAGGCAGTTAGAAGCGGTGGTAACCATTAGCGCCCTGCGGTGCTGCTCCGCCAGCGATGACTTAATCGCCGGGCACAGCGCCCCGCCTGCGCCCCAGCCGCGATCCTTGTCCGACGGGGTCGGGGGGGCCTACCTGTGGCCAGGGCAGCGCTATTTAAGGGCGAGATGCCGGGCGGCCATCCTGACTCGCCCCCCCCGTGGAGTGCCGGCTGCTCTCCGTGAGCCCGGCAGTTCTCTTGAGTGCCGGGCTCTTTTACCGGCACTCCCAATCCCCGGTGGCCCAGCTGGGCCCCGGGTCGCGTTGCGCAAGGCCCCTCCCCTTTAAGAAGGGGAGGAAGGCCTGCAATACCGCAGTATTCCCTCGCAGCGCCCCAAGAGGGAGGCGGGGCACTTCCAGTAGCGTCCCACTTCCCTCTTGGGGCGCTACCACTCAATTTCGGCCGCAGGGGCGCTAATTTTTCCGGGGCGCTACTAGTTAGCGCCCCAAAGGGGGCATGACTCAATTTCTCCCCCAATGAATCTTAGCTCCGAAAATCAAGAAGTAGAATCAGTTTGGGTGGAGCTAAGAAACAGCAAGGGGAAAAAAATATTGGTGGGAGTTGTTTATAGGTCCCCAAACAGTAGTTGTAATGTAGGGCAGAGTATAAATCAGGAAGTTAGAGGCGCATGTAACAAGGGTAATACAGTAATCATGAGGGACTTTAATCTACATATAGACTGGGCAAACCAAATTTGCAGTAATAGTGTGGAGGACGAACTCATGGAATGTATGCAAGATAGTTTTCTGGATCAGTATGTTGAGGAACCAACTAGGGAACAGGCTATTTTAGATCTAGTATTGTGCAACGAGAAAGGGTTAATTAATAACCTTGTAGTAAAGGGGCCTTTAGGGAAGAGTGACCATAATATGATAGAATTTTATATTGGGTTTGAAAGTGACTTAGTTAAATCCGAAATTAGGGTCTTAAATCTAAACAAAGCAAACTATGTAGGTATGAGGGGTGAGTTGGCTAAGGTAGATTGGGAAACTACATTAAAAGGTATGACAGTGGACAAGCAATGGCTAGCATTTAAAGAATTAATACATAATTTACAACAAATATACGTTCATATAAGGCACAAAAACCCCACAGGAAAAGTGGTCTAACCGTGGCTAACAAGAGAAGTTAAAGATAGTATTAGATCAAAGGAAGAGGCTTATAATGCTGCCAAAAATAGTATGCCTGAGGGTTGGGAGGATTTTAGAATTCAGCAAAGGAGGGCCAAGAAATTGATAAAGAAAGGGAAAATAGAATATGAGAGTAAACTAATGAGAGATAGAAAAACAGACTGTAAAAGCTTCTATAGGTATGTAAAAAGGAAAAGATTAGCGAAAGTAAATGTGGGTCCCTTACAGGAGAAATTATAATGGAAACAAGGAAATGGCAGGTAATTAAACAAATACTTTAGGCTGGATTTTACCAGCCCTGAGAAGCTGGGTTTGGAGGCGGGACTGCTGGGAAAGTCAAAAAGAATGGGAGCGGGTCCCTAACCCGCTCCCAACCCGCCTCCAACCAATCTTCCCGGGATTCGGGTCCCCGATTTGCGCAGGGACCCAACTCCTAGCGGCAGGAAGAGGATTATAGCCACTTAACTGCCTGTTAACAGGTAGTTAACAGGCAGTTAAGAGGCTTTTTCCAATTTTTAGACTGCTGCTGCGGGCTTCCCGACGTCGGGGAACCCCGCCAGGGTAAGTGAGGCATGCTGTGGGTCTGTTGTACTGTTGGTGTACAGATGACAGTTGCAGAAGTGGTGTGAAGGATGCAATGGGATACTGGTGAGTGTCAGAGGTAAGGAAATGTTGGGAAAGTCATTTTCAATGCGTTTAGATTTTTCTGTAGGTGACAAGCTTTGATGTGTTTGTGTGGCCTCACCTCAATAGGAGAAGTGATAGATCTCTTCTGCACCCTCACCTGCAGCTGCCATCTCTTTCATCCTAAGGAGAGAGTCACTGGAGAGTCTGGGTGCAAGGGCTCACCTTTATACAGTGACTGTCAGTATTTGATAGCACCTCAATGCTGTCAAACATTGTCAAATCATCTGTCAAAAATTTATGGTTCATGTGCCTTTAAGAAAACCGACAGATGAAGCGTCATTTTTGACAGATGATTTGGTCCCCTCATCCAAATTATGTAGATTGTGAATGGCTGAGGCCCAAGCACTGATCCTTGCAGTACCCCACTAGTTACAGCCTGCCAACCCGAAAATGACCCGTTTATTCCTACTCTCTGTTTTCTGTCCATTAACCAATCCTCAGTCCATGCTAGTATATTACCTCCAATCCCATGAGCCCAAATTTTGTTTAATAACCTCTTGTGTGGCACCTTATCGAATGCCTTCTGAAAATCCAAATACACCACATCCACTGGTTCCCCCTTCTCTATTGTGCTAGTTACAACCTCAAAAAACTCAGAACAGATTTGTCAAATACGATTTCCCTTTCATAAATCCATGTTGACTCTGCCCAATCCTATTATTATTTTCTACGTGCCCTGTTACTACGTCCTTAATAATGGATTCTAGCATTTTCCCTACTACTGATGTCAGGCTAATTGGTCTGTAGTTCCCTGTTTTCTCTCTTCCTCCTTTGTTAAATAGTGGGGTTACATTTGCCACCTTCCTAGAACCATTCTCGAATCTATGGAATTTTGGTAAATGGCAACCGATGCATCCACTATCTCTTTAACCACCTCTTTCAAAACCCGAGGATGCAGGCCATCAGGTCCAGGAGATTTATCGCCTTTCAGTCCCATTAATTTCTCCAGTACTATTTTTTTACCAATACTAATTTCTTTTAGTTCCTCATTCTCGCTAGAGCCTTGGTTCTCCACTATTTCCGGGAAGTTTTTTGCGTCTTCTTCCGTGAAGACAGACACAAAGGGCTGGATTTTACTCACCGAGACGAGTTGGGGGCGGGACTGCTGCCTTCCGGGTTCTAGTCCCGCCCCCAGCGACGTCCGACGCACAGACGCTATTTTCCCCTGATTGGCCTTGTTAAGCCCGCTTCATCTGCCGGTTTTCTTAAAGGCACATGAACCATAAACTAGTGGGGTACTGCAAGGATCAGTGCTTGGGCCTCAGCTATTCACAATCTACATAATTTGGATGAGGGGACCAAATGTAATATATCCAAATTTGCTGATGATACAAAGCTGGGTGGGAATGTAAGTTGTGAGGAGGATGCAAGGAGGCTTCAAGGGGATATAGACAGGCTAAGTGAGTGGGCAAGAACATGGCAAATTGAATATAATGTGGTGAAATGTGAAGTTATCCACTTTGGTAGGAAAAATAGAAAAGCAGAGTATGTTTTTAAATGGTGACAGATTGGGAAATGTTGGTGTTCAGAGGGACCTGGGTGTCCTTGTACAAAAATCACTGAAAGTTAACATGCAGGTACAGCAAGCAATTAGGAAAGCAAATGGTATGTTGGCCTTTATTACAAGAGGATTTGAGTATATGAGTAAAGAAGTCTTACTGCAATTATATAGGGCCCTGGTGAGACCACACCTGGAGTATTGTGTACAGTTTTGGTTTCCTTAACTAAGGAAGGATATACTTGCCATAGAGGGAGTGCAACGAAGGTTCACCAAACTGGTTCCTGGGATGGGGAAATTGTCCTATGAGGAGAGATTGAGTAGACTAGGCCTATATTCTCTAGAGTTTAGAAGAATGAGAGGTGATCTCATTGAAACATACAAAATTCTTACAGGACTTGACAGGGTAGATGTTTCCCCTGGCTGGGGAGTCTAGAACCAGGGGTCACAGTCTCAGAATAAAGGGTCAGCCATTTAGGTCTGAGATGAGAAGAAATTTCTTCACTCAGAGGGTAGTGAATCTTTGGAATTCTCTACCCCAGGGGCTGTGGAGGCTCAGTCGTTGAGTATATTCAAGACAGAGATCGATAGATTTTTGAATATTAAGGGAATCAAGGTATAGGGGGATAGTGCAGGAAAGTGGAGATGAGGTAGAATATCAGCCATGATCTTATTGAATGGCGGAGCAGGCTCGAAGGGCAATATGGCCTACTCCTGCTCCTATTTCTTATGTTCTTAATTAAGATGTATATATATGCTAGTCTTTTAAAGTGCCTTCAGTCACCTCAGCAACAGGTAAATCAGATTAGAATATTAATTAGATTCCAGTTCTTCCCTTCCCCCAGAAAAAAAATCTTGTTTTTAGTCTTAGGATCTCAGGAACTGATTACCAATCAGAGAGCATTCAATCAATAATTCAGCCATTGCCTTTTTCCTGATATGTTGAGGAGACTTGGTTGAAAGACATGTATACACTTCCATGCCATGAAGCCAACTGTAATTTGGTTGTAAATCGCTACAGATCGGGATTGTTTGCCCTTTTTTCCACCTAAAAAACGTGAACGCGAGTGCCATTCATTTCCATGGGGGTTCTTCTAATCGTCTGCCATAACTTCAGTGGAAGATTCGCGGAAACTCCAGAGATACAGCGTGAGCCCTGTTTTTGCAGTTTCTCCAGGGTTTCCATAGATCCTCTGCCAAAGTTACAGTGAATGATCAGAAGCACTCCCATGGAAAGTCAATCCCGAATTGTTTTGAGCAAAATATGCCTATAACTTCTCAAGACAGCCCCACAATGGATTGCGAGTTCAAAGGCAGACTAATCAGTCTGCAAAATGGTGATATGCAATTCGTTAGCAATGTCTAGTTATTCAGAAAAAAACTTTGCACGTTGATGTTGGCAAAGCCTTTTGATCTCTATTGATCTGTGAGAAAGGCTTTTAAAAAACAGAACACGGACACCAAGGGGAAATTTTAACCCCCCAAGGACGGGTGGGTTGGAGATGGGTGAGAGGTATAAAATTTTAAAATCTCAAACCCGACCCCAACCCCCCTCCAACCCGTCCACTTCTGGTTTTAACGGAGGTGGGTCAAGGAGATGAGCGCCCAATCTGCTCTCAGGAGGCGGGTCCGTCAGTAAAATCTTCTAAGGAGGCTGAATGCCTCCATTTTAACAGGATTTCTATTTTTAACCCATTTAGGCTGGGTTTCCCGCGGCTCGGGAATCACGGCAGGTAAAAGGAGGCGAGAAGGTCTGGATCCATGAGGTAAGTGCATTAGCAGGACTGCTTGTGGGCAGGAGTGTTTCCTTCAGGCCGAACAAGCTAACCTCTTTACACACCCCGTGATTAGCCAACTCCCCCCAACCCCCCTGATCTCCGACTCCCCCCACCCCCCCGATCGCCGACTCCCCACACCCCCCCTGATCGCCGACTCCCCCCCTACCCCCCTGATCTCCGACTCCCCCCCTACCCCCCTGATCTCCGACTCCCCCCACCCCCCCTGATCTCCGACTCCCCCCTACCCCCCTGATCTCCGACTCCCCCCTACCCCCCCGATCGCCGACTCCCCCCACCCCCCTGATCTCTGACTCCCCCCTACCCCCCTGATCTCCGACTCCCCCCTACCCCCCTGATCTCCGACTCCCCCCTACCCCCCTGATCTCCGACTCCTCCCACCCCCCCGATCTCCGACTCCCCTCACCCCCCCTGATCTCCGACTCCCCCCACCCCCCCTGATCTCCGACTCCCCACACCCCCCCGATTGCCGACTCCCCCCACACCCCCTGATCTCCGACTCCCCCCACCCCCCATGATCTCCGACTCCCCCCTACCCCCCTGATCTCCGACTCCCCCCTACCCCCCTGATCTCCGACTCCCCCCTACCCCCCTGATCTCCGACTCCCCCCACCCCCCCTGATCGCCGACTCCCCCCACCCCCTGATCTCCGACTCCCCCCACCCCCCCTGATCTCCGACTCCCCCCTACCCCCCTGATCTCCAACTCCACCCACCCCCCTGATCTCCAACTCCACCCACCCCCCTCATCTCCAACTCCCCCCACCCCACTCTGCCACCTCCGAATCATCTCCCTCGTCAAAATCTCCTACTTACCTGCATCCACTCCCCAGCTGCTTTCCTGCCCAACCGGCAGCCAGCCTGTCAATCAGACTGGCTGACGGGTGGGAACCTGGTGAAAAAATTTAAAAGACGTCCTGCGGTTAATTTCAGCAGGACATCTTGTAAATCCTGCCTCCTGCTCTCTTCACGGCCCTGGATACTCTGCAATGAGTGGCTCACTTCCTGGCCCTTCAAAGCCTTTCCACCAACTACAAAGCTCAAGTCAGGAGTGTGATTGAATATTCATCACTTGCCTGGATGGGTGCAGCCGCAACAACACTCAAGAAGCTTCACACCATCCAGGACACAGCAGTTCAATGCTCCTGTCACTGGACTCAGTATCCACCCCGTCCACTACCAGCACACTATGGCTGCAATATGTAAAATCACTGCAGCAACTCATGAAGGTTCCTTTGACAACATCTCCCTCCTCTGCAACCTCTTACCACCGAGAAGGTCAAGAACAGCAATGTTATGAAAACACCATCACTTCCAAGTCGCATATGATCCTGACTTGGACATATATCGCCATTCCATATTGTTGCTGGGTCAAAATCCTGGAATTGCCTACCTAACATCATTGTGAAACTTCAACATGACACTTCACACACTGATGCCCTAGAGAAGGCTCATCACCACCCTCTTAGGGCAACCAGGAAGGGGCAATAATTATGGGCTTGCCAGTGGTGCATACATTCTGATACCAAATATAATACATATAATTTTTAGAAAAGTAGGAAAAGAGAGTAATGCAAACAGTTCAGTTTGGAGGTGCATTTTATAAGTCAGCAGGTAATTTGCATTGCGACTTTGGTGTTAACTATATTTTGTACCAGATACCCAGAGACATTGAAGGATACATTACGGCAGGAAGTGTATAAAGTTATTTTTAGTTAATAGGTTTTTAACTGCTAGATGTTTTCATTTCACATCCCTCAACTATTTTAAGTCTGCTGAAACTGAATTAAATGGAACAACAGCGGCTACAGGCTTTTTAGCACTCATTACAAAGAAGTCCCAAGATACTTCACTAAATCAGATTTCATCACATCAGGCTGGAGGCCATTTATAGTGCCCATTAACTGACGTTACAGAGAAGACTTCTTTATTGACTATAAAGTCCAAGAGTTCCATGGAGACCTGTTTGCAATCACAAACAGAGAATGGCTATTAACACAAAACATTCGCAGTCCCTTCTCTTCTACAAAACGTATTAGTAATTATAGGCAATAAAATGCATAGGCCTTTTTGAGTTACTGGTTAGTTAAGTCAAATAATACTTTTGACCTTCGTGGACAAAAAATGTTACTAAACAGCAGGGTTGCGAGACTTCAAATGGGCTCCATGGCTCGAGTCTTTAATCCCACTGATTCTAGTTTTTGTCAAACTGAGTAATTAAGAGCAAAAACCTAACATCACTCTAATCAGACATTATTTATAAATGTCATCAAATATTATGAGTTGTCTTCTGAACAGGACAAATATCAATTTTCATTTACAAAAAAAAGATGTGATTGACCAATGACTTTGCCCTGAATCTCCTGCTGTTAGTCCTTTTGAAATAGTATGGTTATCGATTGCTGAGAAGCCAAACAGATGACCAATAATTTCAAAACTTGCTTTTGAAATTTGCCAGGAGGAATTATCTATAAAAATACCCATTCAGACTGTTACAGAAAATGAAGACGTCATAATGACAAATACCTAAATAAAAAAATGGTATCTTTAGAGAACAAATCTGGTCAAGATTTTCCACCCGATTTACATTGATTTTCTAGTGGTACTGGGGCGGGTGGCTATGACAAAATGGCTGGGGCCGATTTCTTGCACCTATAGTGATCTTCTAATTTCACTTCCACCAGATGCACCCGCCCCCACCCCACCCCCACCCCCAACCCCCGACCCCCGACCCAACCCCCGACCCCCAACCCAACCCCCGACCCCCCCCCGACCCCCCCCCCCCGCCCCCCCCCGCCCCCCCCCCAACCCACCCCCCGCCCCCACCCCCAACCCCACCTCCGCCCGCCCCACCCCCACCATCACCCCCCACCCCCACCCCGCCCCCGCCCCATCCCCCCACCCCCACCCCAACCCCTGTCCCCAACCCTGCCCCCGCCCCCAACCCCAGCCCCGCTCCCGCCCCCCACCCCCACCATGGTGGGCTCCCCAGCACGGGTGAAAAAGCTACTGGGAACTTGCAAAAAAAATTAAACACAATGCTGACCCTGGAAAGTTTGCTGAGGGTCATTCAAGCAAGCAGAATTTCTGCTCTGCCACATTTTCAGCAGCATCCCCACTGGAGCAAAAAAATTCGGCTGATATCACTATTGGATAATCATGAACATGATGGCACTAAAGAATAGCCGTAACAACATAAAAAAAAGTATGAAAAAAGCTCTTTGGTCCATCAAGCCTGCACTTTCTAATATACTGTATGCCAAAAGCAGCTATTATTCAGACTTTAAAATTCCCTCTTTATGGATTTCGATAATTCCAAACATGCCTCAAATTCAGATTAGTAAAAGATGAAATTAAGTTTCGAAAGGACATTGGAAGAAAAAATACTGGATACACACCCCAAATTAACTTCAATATTTGATTTTACTGAATAAATCTAAACTTTCACTATTTACCCCTCAAAACCTTTCATAATTTTGAAAACCTCTGTTAGATCCCCCTTAAGCTTTTCTGTTCCAGTAAAAAAAATCCCCGGTCTCTTCACAACAGGGATGCTACAATTGGCTTCAGCATTCCTGGGCTAGGAAGAATGAAAATCAAGCACGATTCCCATTCTTGATGACTACACATTGGCACCTGGTGGAAACTGCATGCTAGTGGACATTGTTGGGAAACAGGATTGGGTTGATTGAGTACAGGATTGGGCTTGCAGGAGATGCTCGCTGTGATTAAATTACCTGCCAATATCAATTGTCTAGAGTATGGAGAATGGCCATTTGGGTGAGATACTGAAAGACTACCAGCGTTTGCAGAACTGTATTCTAGCAATGTGTCACTGCCTTCAGTCGGAGAGGGGAGAACATCAAAACATCAAAAAACACTTCATTTATGTAAAAGTTTGGTTCAATACTTGCTAGAAATCCTGGCTCTCTAGATTGATTGGCCGGTTTCTGGGCTGTAATGCTACTTTTCTGGGAATCAAAGTTCCTGTCTATCTTGCACACATATTCATAAGGGGTACGCACAATTAGCTTTTCTTTCTCTTTAGACTAAAATCAGACTATTTTTCAGCTCCCATGCTACTTGGAGTGCATTTTTTTAAATCGTTCCTGGGATGTGGGCGTCGCTGGCAAGGCCAGCATTTATTGCCCATCCCTAATTGCCCTTGAGAAGGTGGTGGTCAGCCGCCTTCTTGAACCACTGTAGTCCGTGTGGTGAAGGTACTCTCGCAGTGAACATATGATGGAAGGAAGGTCATTGATGAAGCAGCTGAAGATGGTTGGACATTGCCCTGAGGAACTCCTGCAGCGATGTCCTGGGGCTGAGATGATTGGCCTCCAACAACCACAACCATCTTCCTTGATGTCAAGGGCAGTCATTCTCACTTCACCTCTGGAATTCAGCCCTTTTGTCCATGTTGGGACCAAGGCTGTAATGAGTTCTGGAGCCAAGTGGTCCTGGCAGAACCCAAACTGAGCATCGGTTGACAGGTTATTGGTGAGTAAGTGCCGCTTGATAGCACTGTTGACGACACTTTCCATCACTTTGTTGATGATTCAGAGTAGACTGATGGGGCGGTAATTGGCCGGATTGGATTTGTCTTGCTTTTTGTGGACAGGACATACCTGGGCAGTTTTCCACATTGTCGGATAGATGCCGGTGTTGTAGCTGTACTGGAACAGCTTGGCTAGAGGCGCGACTAGTTCTGGAGCACAAGTCTTCAGCACTACAGCCGGGATGTTGTCGGGGCCCATAGCCTTTGCTATATCAAGTGCGCTCAGCCGTTTCTTGATATCACGTGGAGTGAATCGAATTGGCTGAAGAATGGCTTCTGTGATGGTGGGGACCTCAGGAGGAGGTTCTGATGAAAAGTCATTGACCTGAAACGGTAACTCTGTTTCTCTCGCCACAGATGCTGCCTGACCTGCTGAGTATTTCCAGCATTTTCTGTTTTTAAATCAATTGATGGATATATGTAGTGAATTGTGTATTCTATATTTGAACACTGGGGCCGACCAGGTGGACTGGAATTGCACTTACTGCTCCTGTATGCTTCAGTACATTCCTATGTTCCTATATAGGTAAAGAGCTAAGGTCCATAATGAGGGCTCCCATCAAGGCTGAAAAGTGTAGCAGAGAAAAAGAGAGATAAAGTATAAGTAGTTAGGTGACATGAAGCCTGGGCTTAAATATCTGAAGAGCATAGGAGGAAGGGAAGCCTGACGGAGATAAGGAATTTTAGAGTTTTGAGATTCTGAGAAACAGTGGCCGGAGTTTTCCGGGGTGTTAGCGGGTGCAATTGGTGGTGGGTCGGGTGAGAAAGTTGTTTCTTTGACAGCGGGTCGGGAACCCGCTGTCATACCACTCCCATGCGCCTTTCCCCCAGGTGTGTCTGTCATCGCGGAGCCAACCTGACCAGCAGCAGCGGGTGACCTAATTGAAATCATTGGCCCAAAAATTCGGCCCTTCCCGCGTGAGTACTCAGTGCGTACTCACCCATATTGCTTCCCGAAGTGCCGGTTTCCTGCATGCACTGCGCATGCGCGGGAAACCGGAACTTCCGGTATGGCGAAGGGGGCGGTTCCTAGGTGAACCGCGTGCGCGCTAGAGGCTGCGCGCATGCAGCACACTTAGAATTTTTTTCAGGTTTCTACACGAGGGTAAGTATTGAAGATTCTACGCTAGTAAAAAGGAGGCGTAAGACCCCTTTTGAACAAGGTAAGTGGTTAATTAAGTATAATTTTAAATTTTTTTCAACAGGTTTATCTTTTTTAGATACTTTAAAGAAAGGTAAGTTTATTTTTATAACTTTTAAAAAGTATTTTAATTTTTTCAAAAATTAAAATTTTTGTTTAAAGTGGTTAATTTATTTAACTATAGTTATTTTATAAATGTGATGGTTTTTTAAAAATTTATTTTAAGTTTAGCTGTTCTTTTGGGGCCGATTTCAATTCACAGATTTGACAGGTCTCTTGTCAAATCTATGAATGAAAGATGGTCTGCTGCCATTGGCTCTCCATGGCCCACGTGATCCCAGGGGTCACATCGCACTAACTGCGCCCCTGGAACACGCAAGCACTGAGCGCCGGCTCTTGGGAGAGGCCCGGGACCCGAAGTTCCTGTGGGCCCAAAACACAACGGCAGGCGCGGTGGGTAAGAGCGCGCACGATCCTTACCCCCGCGGCAAGCCGGCCACGCGAATTTCTGGGCCATTATCAGGTAGTTTACAGGCACTTAAGAGCCTTTTCCCCCCTACATTTTAAATTTCCCTGCATGGCCACGGGATTCACACAGCTCGGGAACCACGTCTGTCAACCTGAGGTGGGAGTTCCATGGCTATTGCTCCAGCTGATTACTTGACAGCATCAAATGTACAGTAAAAACTCCCATCTGACAGATCATCACTTTCCTCAGTCAGAAGCTGTTGCTCAGTCCATTTCCAGCACAGATTCTGTAGGCTGCAAGTCTTTCCAGAAAAGTCTCCATCCAGTCTCACCTCTTTGGAAGAACTCTCTCACCATTGACAGAATGCTTCTGTCATCTGTACTTCACCTGCCATCTATTCCATCAACATGGGTGCCATTTATACTGTCTCACCTTGGTCCTCAGAATCAGACCACGATGAGCCCCAACACCAGCAGCACCAGGCACACCAGCAACACCAACAACACCAACCTTCTCTGCAATCACCTGATGCTGCACAGGACACAGGGCATCAGCACCCGACCACATTGCTGCCCGGGAGCATGGCCAGATTTACTTAACTTAACGCTGTACACCCATATAGCTGCCACATGATGCGCCAGGTTGGCACCACCCCACACCAACACCATAAAGCATCCCTACAATGACCAAGCCATTCTTTTCATACTCATCACCATTGCGGGGGGTACCGTTATGTCTCACCATTCACTGCAACTCACTAAGCCACTTCCAAAGGTGCACACAAATCTGTCCAAGACCGGAAAGTGTTGAAAATAAAGATTTTTATAAGCATATGGAGAGAGTCATCGGAGAACCTGGGTGCAGCCCTCTGCCTCTGTGCAGTCGTTGTCAGTGTTTCCAGCACTCCAATGCTGTAGTACACTGACAGCACTATGTTAGATTAAACATCAAGGGGGAAAAATTGAGTCGCGCCCCCTTTGGGGCGCTAACTTCGCCGGGGCGCTACTTTTAGCGCCCCATAAAAATTAGCGCCCCATAAAAATTAGCGCCCCCGCGCCGGAAATTGAGTGGTTGCGCCCCAAGAGGGAAGCGGGGCGCTACTGGAAGCGCCCCGCATCCCTCTTGGGGTGCTACGAGTCAATATTGTGGTGCTACGTGCTGCAGCGCCAGGCGCTGCGGCAGGTCGCACCGTGGTATTGCAGGCCTTCCTCCCCTTCTTAAAGGGGATGGGCCTTGCACAGCGCGAACCAGGGCCCAGCTGGGCCCCCGGGGATCGGGAGTGCCGACAAAAGAGCCCGGCACTCAAGAGAAGTGCCGGGCTCTTGGAGCGCAGCTGGCACTTCGCGGGGGGGGGGGGGGGGCTTCATGGGGGCCGGGGACAGCAACGGGGGCAGGTGCTGGCAGGCGGCCAGCAACAAAAATGGCCGCCCGCCACCTCCCCTTTAACTAGCGCCGCCCTGGCACCCCTGACCCCGTCGGACATAGCGTCCGGCGGTAAGTCAAGGGGCGCTACCGAAGATCGCGGCCGGAGCGTGAGCGGGGCACTGCGCACGGCGATGACATCATCGACGGCGGCGCAGCGCCACAGGGTGCTACCGGTTAGCGCCGCCACTAACCTCCCGCTGAATTTCGCGGGAGGCGTGGGCGGCGCCGCACCCGGGCGCTAGTTGCTTTGCGCCACATTAGTGCCCTCTTAAGGCGCTAACGGGAGGTGCAAACCAACTGAATTTTTCCCCCCAAATGTAATGTGGCCAAGGTCCCTTTAAAGATCCCGGCTGAAAACGCGTCATGAATGACGTCAGCAGACCCGCTCCATTTAATTGGGCCGGGTAACGCGCTGGGTGGGCTTAATAGGCCCTATTAAGGGAAAGTCTTTTTCAGCAGCGGGATGGAGCCAGCAGCGGGGTCGCGACCCGCCATGGCCACCGACCGCATCGGACCTGCCGAGGTAGGCAAAATTCCGGCCAATGGATTAGAGTAGAAGGCACTGGAATTAATCTTGATTTCAATACAGTGATAAAGTCAAAAGGAGAGTGAGTATTCAGGACACTGAAACTTAGCAGGAACAAAAAAGGAAAAGTTCTCAAGTGCATTGGCCATAATAGATACAAAAATAGACAAGAAAGGTTGTGATGGAAAGACAAGTTAGAATCATAGACATTTAAAGCACAAAAGGAAGCCATATGTCTCATTATGCCTGCGCCAGAGCTCTGGAAGAGCTGTCCATTTAGTCCCACTCTCCTGGCTTTTCCACATGCTCTTTAAATATGTTCTTTTTCAATTATTGGGTGATTTTAGACTGGAAATCTAATGCATTTGATCAAAGTGGGAAATGTTTTTTGAATGCATGCTTCCTAGATCAATATATTTCTACTCCAACAAGGAGAGAAGCATTGCTTGATTCAGTTCTGGAAAATGAGGTGAGGCAAATAACTGATGTGAAAGCAGCAGAATAATTAGGAAAGAGTGGCCATAACACAGCTAGGTTCAGAAGAGAGAAGAATAATGAAGAGTTAAAGATAAAGATGTTGGACTAGAAAAAGGTCAGTGAGATAGGAAGGGATCTGGTCCAAATTAAGTGGGCAGAAAAGTTAACAAGCCAGTCGATGGATGAGCAATGGAAAATCTTCAAATATGAGATCGATAGAGAAGAAAATAGATATATTCCTGTCGGTAAGTTCCACAAAATTTCTCCCCAACCCTCAAAGGTAATCAAATAAAATTCTAAATAATAAAAGCTTAACTGCAGACTGCAGCATTTGACACGTTAGACCCCCTGTGACCCCACCTCATTGTCTTAGCTGTATTCTGCTGTGTCTTTGATGTAATGCCTCCCTGACGGATTGTATCTCTGCAGACACATTGTTCTCTGTCTATATATACTGTGTAACTGATTCGTATTCCCTCACTTTACCTGACGAAGGAGCAGCGCTCCGAAAGCTCATAATTTCAAATAAAACTGTTGGACTATAACCTGGTGTTGTGCGACTTCTCATTTTTGTCCACCCCAGTCCAACACCGGCATCTCCGCATCACAAATAAAATTCTAGAATACCTACCAGTCCCCACATCTTTAATATTCAACCCTGGTTAGTTGTTTTCCATGGTTACAGCAGGACAGAAGATATTTTTTTTATTTGTTTCATTGGATGTGGGCATGGCTGGCAAGACCAGTATTTATTGCCCATCCTTAATTGCCCTTGAGAAGGTGGTGGTGAGCTGCCTTCTTGAACTGCTGCAGTCCGTGAGGTGAAGGTACTCCCACAGTGCTGTTAGGGAAGGAGTTCCAGGATTTTGATTTAGATTTAGATTTTGATCTAGACCTAGAACTTGCGCACCTCATACACACCTGTAGGGGTTGCAAATTACAGCCCCATGTCTCCGGATCATTTGTCCAGGCCTCTGGATTACTAGTCCAGTAACATAACCACTATGCTACCGTACCCAACGGTATGGTATATATGATGCTCCATGCCATATTTGATTATCTCTTACCATACTTATACCTATGACCTTTAATTTAATTTGTAATCTGATATTTATCCAGTTGTGTTTTTTAAGTTAATCAACTGCATTAACTGCTTTCTGCTGAGGTCCTGTTGCATATTTCCACTGCTCTGTTGGAGGTGTGGGAGGGAGGGATTCTTCTCGTCTCTAATCTTGCTTGTGGCTGGTTAATTTTCTACCTATCTGATCTGGTTCTGTGCTCGCACTCCAAGCTATACAGCCTGCTAACATTTATCTCACCTATGCTGCCAACAATTAAAAAAATGACTGCTGCCTTAAGAAAGTGGTCCAACTTTGTAATTTTGTTAAGAAAATCAGCCCCGAATTTTCACAGGGCCATGAGCCTAGCACTTATGGCGAGATGCATCTGCTGGGATCCACCACTGCTGACCCTGCTGGACTGTTCGGGTTGTGGGAAGCTCCCTGACTAGAACAGCCTGTGCCACTATGAGCACATCTTGCGCACCCAACCAAGGAGGGTGCAAAATCCTGCAAAGGCTGGCTGCTCGGGATTGGATGGGGGATGGTTCCCCCCAAAAATGTACTTTCTGTTTCTCCAGTGACCACCATTTCACCTGGCGTATTAGCCAATATGCTTCATCAGGCTGGGGCTTAGGAAACTCCTGGTCTGGAAATCTTCTCCCTCCAGCCACACTCCCTTTCTTTATATATAGCAGGCATTTTTTGAGGCAGAAGGAGGTTCCACCCAAACAAGGCCATGTAGTAACTGGTGTGGAGGTCATGATGCAATGTATACTTGGTCCCAACCTAATTCTCAAACCTTCTGCTGCACGCCCACCCAACACAGGAAAGGCTGTGGATTTTTTGGCCCAGCACATTTGCTGAGTCCTCAGAGACCAGCAAATTTTCACAGGGCCAAAATATAATAAATATATAAAAACTGTAATGTGGAGAAATGTGAAGTTATCCACTTTGGTAGGAAAAATAGAAAAGCAGAGTATTTTTTAAATGGTGAGAGATTGGGAAATGTTGGTGTTCAGAGGGCCTGAGTGTCCTTGTACACGAATCACTGAAAGTTAACATGCAGGTACAGCAAGCAATAGGAAAGCAAATGGTATGTTGGCCTTTATTACAAGAGGATTTAAGTATAAGAGTAAAGAAGTCTTACTCCAATTATATAGGGCCCTGGTGAGACCACACCTAGAGTATTGTGTACAGTTTTGGTCTCCTTACCTAAGGAAGGATATACTTGCCATAGAGGGAGTTCACCAGACTGATTCCTGGGATGGGGGACTCTCCTATGAGGAGAGATTGAGTAGACTAGGCCTATATTCTCTAGAGTTCAGAAGAATGCGAGGTGATCTCATTGAAACATACAAAATTCTTACAGGGCTTGACAGGGTAGATGCTGGGAGGATGTTTCCCCTGGCTGGGGAGTCTAGAACCAGGGGTCACAGTCTCAGAATAAGGGGTCGGCCATTTAGGACTGAGATGAGGAGAAATTTCTGGAATTCTGTACCCCAGAGGGCTGTGGAGGCTCAATCGTTCTGTATATTCAAGACAGAGATCAATAAATTTTTGAATATTAAGGGAATCAAGGGATATGGGGATAGTGAAGGAAAGTGGAGTTGAGGTAGAAGATCAGCCATGATCTTATTGAATGGTGGAGAGGCTCGAGGGGCCGAATTTCTATTTCTTATCTTCTTATGTTCTAAATTTATTTGAAAAACACTTTCAGTCAGCCACTACATAAAAATAACAAAAGCTAATAAAGGTCAACAGGACATGGATGCTGATATTGCCAAAAGCTACCCCTATAAGACATGCGTAATGTTCCTCATGTCAGCAGAGAATAAATAGTCTACCAGTAATCAAATTCTCTAGCAATTTTAATTTTAAATATATTTTTCATTAACTTTCAAAAAGTTAAACACACCAGATTGCATATAGTGCACAATCATAACTAGAGTTGGAAATCATAATGCACTCAAAACTCTTACTCGCAAAAACACCACAGGGCCAAGAAATTGGCCTCCTTAGTGCCTCCTGTTATCGCCTCCGATAACACGGTGGCATAGTGGTTAGCACTGGTGCCTCACAGCGCCAGAGACCCGGGTTCGAATCTGACCTCGGGTGACTGTCTGTGTGGAGTTTGCACATTCTCCCCGTGTCTGCGTGGGTTTCCTCCGGGTGCTCCGGTTTCCTCCCACAGTCCAAAAATGTGTGGGTTAGGTTGATTTGGCTATGATAAATTGACCCTTAGTGTTAGGGGGGATTAAATATGTGGGGTTATGGGGATAGGATGGGATATGTGTACGGTGGGGATTAAAGCAGGGACAGGGTACTGGATTTGGATGATCAGCCATGATCGTATTGAATGGCGGAGCAGGCTCGACGGGCCGAATGGCCTACTCCTGCTCCTAGATTCTATGTTTCTATGTTATGCATTACTGAAATCCTAATGACAATAGTATTATACGTAAAATATGGTCCATTGTATTGCTTACTTATCCTTAGAAGTCAAACTATTGACATAGCAACAAAAACATGATATCTATGTCCAAGCTTGTGCTATATTTGCGATATTGATCTTTTTTATGTAGTATCATTACTACGTTGCAGGCCAATAATTGGAAATCTAATTCACTGATTGGCAGAAGAAGCAGTGAAAAGTTAGCAACTATTCCAACTACTTTGATGTTAAGAAAAACTACTGCAGTGATTTGGTCATGATGTGTTGTATACATTCTTAATAGTATTTACAGTATATTTATTCAAAGTAATGTAACTAAGGAAGCTAGTGTTCAATACAGAGTTGGAGTGACTTTCATTTCTTGATTGTACAATGTATAAGAACATTTCCTCAAAATATTTAATCACAGGATTATTCTTTTTACAGAATATGCAAGTTTAAATGCCACACATTGGGCTGAATTTTAATGGGGTAGGCGGGTTGGTGGCAGGGGGGCTCCGAGGCAGTCAGGAAGCCTGGGAGAACTGGTTTCCCACAGGCCTTGCCGAATTTAACAGCAGGGCCTGATTTGAATGGGGGGCCTCTGTTTCCCACATCTTGGGCCAGCCGGAGGAGCGGAGGGGGGGGGTGGGTGGGGCGTCCAGAACATCGCAATCGCGGGCTGGGACCAACACGGGTGGGGGGTGGGCCTCCAGAACATAGCGATTGCGGGCCGGCCGGAGGAGTGGGGGTAGAAACATAGAAACATAGAAAAATAGGAGCAGGAGTAGGCCATTCGGCCCTTTGAGCCTGCTCCGCCATTCAATATGATCATGGCTGATCCTCTATCTCAATACCATATTCCCGCTCTCTCCCCATACCCCTTGATGCCCCTTGTGTCTAGAAATCTATCTATCTCCGTCTTAAATATATTCAGTGACTTGGCCTCCATAGCTGTCTGTGGTAGAGAATTCCACAGGTTCACCACCCTCTGAGTGAAGAAATTTCTCCTCATCTCAGTCCTAAATGTCCTACCCCGTATCCTGAGACTGTGACCCCTCGTTCTAGACCCCCCAGCCAGGGGAAACATCCTCCCTGCATCCAGTCTGTCTAGCCCTGTCAGAATTTTATACATTTCAATGAGATCCCATCTCATTCATCTAAACTCTAGTGAATACAGGCCTAGTCGACCCAATCTCTCCTCATACGACAGTCCTGCCATCCCAGGAAAAAGTCTGGTGAACCTTTGCTGCACTCCCTCTGTGGTAAGTATATCCTTTCTTAGGTAAGGAGACCAAAACTGCACACAATACTCTAGGTGTGGTCTCACCAAGGCCCTGTATAACTGTAGTAAGACATCCTTGCTCCTGTACTTAAATCCTCTTGCAATGAAGGCCAACATACCATTTGCCTTCCTAACTGCTTGCTGCACCTGCATGTTTGCTTTCAGTGACTGGTTACAAGGACACCCAGGTCCCTTTGTACATCAACATTTCCCAATCTATCACCATTTAAATAATACTCTGCCTTTCTGTTTTTCCTACTGAAGTGGATAACTTCACATTTATCCACGTTATACTGCATCTGCCATGTATTTGCCCACTCACTCAACTTGTCTAAATCGCCTTGAAGCCTCTTTGCATCCTCCTCACAACTCACAATCCCACCTAGTTTTGTGTCATCAGCAAACTTGGAAATATTACATTTGGTTCCCTCATCCAAATCATTGGTATATATTGTGAATAGCTGGGGCCCAAGTACTGATCCCTGCGGTACCCCACTAGTCACCACCTGCCAAACTGAAAAAGACCCATTTATTCCTACTCTCTGTTTCCTGTCTGTTAACCAATTTTCAATCCATGCCAGTATATTACCCCAATCCCATGTGTTTTAATTTTGCACACTAACCTCTTATGTGGGACATTATCAAAGGCCTTCTGAAAATCCAAATATACCACATCCACTGGTTCTCCCTTATCTATTCTACCAGTTACATCCTCAAAAAACTCCAGTAGGTTTGTCAAACACGATTTCCCTTTCATAAATCCATGTTGATTTGTCTAATCCCGTTGATATTTTCTAAGTGTCCTGTTATCACATCCTTTATAATAGACTCTAGCATTTTCCCTACTACTGTTGTTAGGCTAACCGGTCTGTAGTTCCCTGTTTTCTCTCCCCCTCCTTTTTTAAATAGTGGGGTTACATTTGCCACCCTCCAATCTGCAGGAACTGTTCCATAATCTATAGAATTTTGGAAGATTACAACCAATGCATGCACTATTTCCATGACTACCTCTTTTAGTACTCTGAGATGCCGATTATCAGGCCCTGGGGATTTATTGGCTTTCAGTCCCATTAATTTCGCCAGCACTATTTTTTTACTAATACTAATTTCCTTTAATTACTCCTTCTCACTAGACCCTTGGCTCCCTAGCATTTCTGGGAAGTTATTTGTGTCCTCTTCCAGGAAGACAGAACCAAAGTATTTGTTTAATTGCTCTGCCATTTCCTTGTTCCCCATTATAAATTCTCCTGTTTCTGACTGTAAGGGATCTACATTTGTCTTCACTAATCTTTTTCTTTTTACATACTTGTATGTAAAAGTGGTGGGTGGGGGGGTGTCTGAAGGGATCGGGGACCGGAGGAACAGCATGGGGGGGGGGGGCAGGGATCGGGTGAGGATCCGGGGCTGGGAGCAGCACGGGGAGGGCTGTAGAAGCAGGAGGAGCGGCCTCGTGGGGGAGTCCGAGGCCTGGGGGTGTGATCAGAGGCATCGGGGGTAGGTTAGGTAGGGACCCTGGATTCAGGAGGTAAGTGTAAATGCACTTACTTCCTGGATGCAGCAGTCATCGCCTTACTTTAGATGGCGGGTTTCACGAGGTGTGCAAAACTCGACCAGCTAAAGTAAATACAAAACAAAGTTTGAAGCAGAGGTGTCCAGCCTCATTATAATATTTAAATAGATGACCCGCCTCCTGACAGCAGATTGGCTGCCCGACCCCATCGCGATTTCGTTAGTTAAAGTGTTAAAAATGTGAATCCCAAACTGAACCCGCCTTCGGAAGTGGATGGGTTGGAGGCAGGTTCAGGTCAGGATTCACATTTTTAACACTTTAACTACCCCCAACCCACTCGTTTTTTTGGGTTAAAATTCCCCCCATTGTTTTTTTTAAGTGAATGGGCTGGATTTTGATACTGGGGGTGGGTTGGGGTCGTGAATCCCACTTTTTGGGTTGTAGACCCGCCTCCATCGACTTGTGGCCAACCCACTGTATTTTCCCTTGATTGACCTTGTTGAGCCCACCCAGTGAGCTCAGCAGGCCAATTAAGGGCCACCCGGCAACAGGTGACATCACAGATTGACATTTCATCTGTCAAGAGCTTTTGACAGATGAAATATCAGCGTTTGACAGCTCTGTGAAGCTGTCAAACACTGACAATTTGTCTTCTAACTTGAGTCCTTCCTCTCAGGCTGAGTTAGAAATCATTCCAGCACAGAAAACAGACAGCACCACGGCCTTTCTGCTTTCTGTGCCGGTGAGATTTCTGACTCCCGAGAACTGAAGGGCTGACACCTGCAGGAGGAAGTTAAGGTAAGTAAAACTTTTTCCCACACTTTGCACTTACCTTACATACTTACCTCTGCACACATGCACCCATCACTCACCTGCCCACCGGACATATCGACCCCTCCAACCCCTGCAGACCTGTCGGGAAGGTCACATTTCACCTTTCAAAATAGGGATTAGGCAAAAAACTGCCTGTTAACTGCCTGTTAACAGGCAGTTAATTGTCACTAATCCCCTTCCCGCCTCGGGGAGTCGGGTCCCAGCACAGGTCGGGTACCCACCGCCAGCGAAACTGGCATGGAGGCGGGTTGGGGGCGGGATGGGGTCGGGACCCCCAAATCTGCAACTTTAACCCCCCACACGCCTCCAAACCCGACTCCACGGGTCAATGAAAATCCAGCCCAATGAGTTTGTATGAGTTTGCATGAAATTCCCATTTACATTGATACAGAACTGGAGATTTAGATATTGTGTACAATAAGAATCTATTCTCACTGCTTTGTTCCACTAATTAGATGGTTTCTCAGCTTCAGATAAAGCATCTGTCTTCCTATTTCCTGCTAATCTCATTTCAAACTATTCGTTTCCTTATAAAAGGCAGCAAGGTCATACACATGGGGCTGGATTTTCATTGACCCGTGGAGGCGGGTTTGGAGGCGTGTGGGGGGTTAAAATTGCGAAAACTGGCGGGCGGGCAGGCACAAGCCCGCCTCCATGCAATTTTCAGTAAATCGTGTCTGCTGGTCCCGACTCCGTCCTGCCTCTAAGAGGCGGGATAGGCTGTTAAGGCCCTTAACAAGCACTAAATTGCCTCTATAATGCCATTTTGAAAGGCCTTTGTGATTTTAACCCTTTTTCTACGTGAAGCATGCCTGTTCTGAACCACGAATGTGAAACCTGGCGGGAGCACATTTGGATAGCTGACTATAGGCTGGCTGGCTGGCTTGCTGGCTGGATGGATGGATGGATGGATGGATGGGAGACATATCTGGGAGTGGTGGTGCAAAAATATCTGGGAGCAGACTTAGGGCTGCTGCTGCTCATTTTGCATCCAGGTCCTCTCACAGCAAAGGCCAGGCAGTCTTTGCAGACCTTCAATGCAGTAGCAATGATGACATCATCAGAGGCGACTTTCAGACTGAAAACACTAATTGGTTCATGAGTTCCCACATGCTGGAACTCAATTGCCCAATTAGCTGAAAATCGCATCAATCTCCCACATCCAATTGCAGTCGGGTGGATAACACGAAAAGTGGATGACACGACCCCAACCCGCCCCAGTATCAAAATCCAGCCCATGTTCTCTTAGAAACAAGCTGGCATTGCTAACACTGGATGTTTTGAAATGATAGTCATGCTTGGCATTTGGAAATTGTTGATATAGTATGTCAACTTTGTTTTGAATATTACAAATCCTTTAAAGAAAAAAGTGAAAAATGTGCCCATGTTCATTCTGACATTTTTGTTGCTCACTCTTAGCTCTCACAAATCACCTAACCAATCAACTATATCTCTCCCTCATCTCACTATGTACAGTGGCCATCTCAATTTCTCTCAAATTGATATTGAATTTATTAATTCTCCTTCCCATTTATGGAAATTGCTATTCTTAGTGACTTTAGTGGTCATCAATGACTCATTTCTCTTCTACTGATCAGTCTGGACCCAATTCAAACTTGTTTGCTAACATAGCTGACCAAGAGATTTGTCAAATCAGCCTAACTATGTAATAACAACAGAAAATGCTGGAAATACTCAGCAGGCCATGCAGCATCCGTGGAGAGAGAAACAGAGTTAACGTTTCAGGTCTGGGACCCTTCATCAGAACTGGAAAAAGCTGGCGATGTAACAGATATTAAGCAGGTGTAGAGACAGCGGGGGGGGGGGGGGGGTTAGGAGGGGAGGAAGGAGTTGAAAGAACATACTGTGCTTATGTAAGAGGCAGGAAAGATAAAATGTTGCAAATGGGAATGGCAAAATCATACAGCATGAAAAATGGGGGCAGGGATTATTGTTTGAAATTGTTGAACTCGATGTTAAGTCCGGAAGGCCGTAAAGTGCCTAATCGAAAGATGAGGTGCTGTTCCTCGAGCTTACGTTGAGCTTCATTGGAACAATGTAGTAGGCCGAGGACAGAGAGATCAGAGTGGGAGTGAAGCGGAGAATTAAAGTGACAGGCGACCAGAAGCTCAGGGTCACCCTTACGGACTGAACGGAGGTGTTCCGCAAAGCGGTCACCCAATCTGCGTTTGGTCTCCCCAATGTAGAGGAGACCGCATCGTGAGCAGCGAATACAGTATATTAAATTGCAAGAAGTACAAGTAAATCGCTGTTTCACCTGGAAGGGGTGTTTGGGGCCCTGGACAGTGGGAAGGGAGGAGGTAAAAGGGCACGTGTTGCATCTCCTGCGCTTGCACGGGAAGGTGCCAGGCGAAGGAGAAGGAACAGGGAGAGGCAATATACACTTAATGGCACAGTTTTAAAGAGTGTGCAGGGACAGAGGGACCTGGGAGTTAATGTGCATAGGTCCCTGAAGGTGGCAGAATATATTGAGAGAGTGGTTAGCAAAGCATATGGGAACTTGGGCTTCATAAATAGAGGTACTGAGTACAAAAGCAGAGAAGTTATGCTGAACCTTTATAAAGCGCTGGTTAGGCCACAACTGGAGTAGAAACATAGAAACATAGAAACTAGGAGCAGGAGTAGGCCATTCGGCCCGTCGCGCCTGCTCCACCATTCAATACGATCATGGCTGATCATCCAAATCCAGTACCCTGTCCCTGCTTTCTCACACAGAATCCCCATCAAGCCTGCACCAACACTTATACCACCCTATCCCCGTAACCCCACGTATTTAATTCCCCCTAACATATCCCTTCCTATCCCCGTAACCCCACATATTTAATCCCCCCCTAACACTAAGGGTCAATTTATCATAGCCAAATCAACCTAACCCGCACATTTTTGGACTGTGTGAGGAAACCGGAGCACCCGGAGGAAACCCACGCAGACACGGGGAGAATGTACAAACTCCACACAGACAGTCACCCGAGGCCAGATTCGAACCCGGGTCCCTGGCGCTGTGAGGCACCAGTGCTAACCACTATGCCACCGAGTATTGCGTCCAGTTCTGGTCACCACACTTTAGGAAGGATGTGAAGGCCCTTGAGAGGGTGCAGAGGAGATTTACCAGAATGGTTCCAGGGATGGGGGATCTTAGCTACAAGAACAGGTTGGAGAAGCTGGATTTGTTTTCATTAGAGCAAAGGAGGTTGAGGGGTGATTTGATAGAGGTGTACAACATTATGACGGGTTTGGATAGGCTAGACGGGGAAAGGCTGTTTCTACTAGTTGATGGTACAAGGATTAGGGGACACAGATTTAAGGTTTTGGGCAAAAGATACAGGGGGGATGTGAGGAAAAACTTTTTTACGCAGCGAGTGGTGAGGACCTGGAACTCGCTGCCAATGGAAGTGGTGGAAGCGGAGACAATGTTTTCAAGGGGAGACTGGATAGGCACTTGAGGGAAATAAACTTGCAGGGCTATGGGGAAAGAGCGGGGGAATGGGACTTACTGGATTGCTCCACAGAGAGCTGGCACGGACTCGATGGGCCGAATGTCCTCCTTCTGTGCCATTATGACATTATGACTCTATGACTCATCACCATTGGGCGGGGGGGCGGCGGTGGTTACCATTATGTCTCACCATTCACTGCAACTCACTAAGACACTTTCAAAGGTGCACACAAATCTGTTCAAGTAGGCAAAGTGGTGACAATAAGGATTTCAATGTTTGACAACACATTAACATTAAGTTTACATGACTATTGGCTAAAACACCCAAGTGCCTACCCTTCTGTGTTATTAGTTGTTATGATTGGACTAGGATGAGGGTGAGCATGAGGGGTGGCTAGTGAGATGGGGAAGTGATAATGTAGATAGAGAGAGGGATGGGTGGAGGTGGAAGGTAAGTTGGTGCAAGGATGTGCAGGAGTAGGGTAGGGAAGGCAGAGTGATGGGGATGTGATGAGTGACACAGCAGGATGAGGTTGAGTGTGGCTTTGCAGTAACGTTTCGTGATCTACTGAGATCATTGAAAGGTTTGCGCCACTGCAGCCTGGTCCTCCTGATGACATCTCTGCTTGTGTCCTCCTGTGCAATGTGCAACCAGGCTGCGTTGGTGTCCTGGGGAGGTCTCTTCCACCCATTGGAAGGGAAGAGAACATCCCTGTGTGCTGTGACTCCCTCCATAAGCATATGGAGGGAGTCATGGGAGAGCCTGGGTGCAGCCGTGCACCTTTGTGCAGTGCTTGTCAGTGTTTGCAGCACCTCAATGCTGCAGAACACTGACAGCACAACTGTCAAAATGAATGTGGACATGGCCCCTTTAAGGAAACCGGCTGATGATGCCTCATCAGATGACGTCATCAGACCCGCTTCCTTTTAATTGGCCGGGAACCTCGCTTAACAAGCCCAATCAGGGCAAAATCACTTGGAGGAGGCGGGATGAAGACGGGTGCTGATTTTAAGGCCGCTGTCTAATCCGGCCGCACCGGACTCATCATGGCTGGCGAAATCGCGGCCTTGGTGTGCACAGTTTGTTTGCTGAGTATTTGTTGACTAGGCAATGTGATTTGACTGAAAGAGTCATGCTGGTGTTAGGGTTGGGTACAGTCCTAAGGATGGTGGAAGGACCAGGACTGATGTTGGGAAGGATTGTTGGTGCAGGGGAATAGGTGAGATTTAGCTGAAGTGCTCCTCAGTGAACTGCTGTCGAAGAAATCTTGCAGTTTTCAGGATAAGTGGGCCTTACTTCTGCTCACTGTTCCTTTGTTTCCTCTTGTTCTTCATTCTCCTCCACCCCCATGTATTCCTCTGCAGGTGGGTTGATGGGTTGGCCTCTTTGCATGGCAATGTTGGTGAGGATGCAGCACACGTTGGCAATCCAGAAATGATCTGGAGCTGTACTGCAGAATGCCTCCAGACCTATCCAGGCAGAATCATTGCTTGAGGATGCCAATGGGTTAATCTATCAGGGCTCTGGTAGAGGCATGGCTTTGATTGTATCTGATCTCAGCATCAGTGTCATGAGCTACATCTGCAGGAGATTGCACTTGTCTCCAAGTAGCCAGCCACTGACCCAATGGTCTCGGTGAAAGAGAGGCGAAATTGAGGACTTTTACAGGATAAAGGCATCATGAGAGTAGTTGGGATATCTGGCACAGACCTGGATTCTGCTCTGCATGTCATCACACAACAGCTGCATGTTCAGTGAGTAGAAGCCCTTCCTGTTCATGTATACGCCAGGGTCTTGTGTTGGAGCACAGAAGGTTATGTATATGCAGTCAATGATGCCCTGCACCTGGATGAAACCTGCAAGACGTATGGTTGTATGGTTGTGTAGTGGTTATATACTGGACTAGTAATCCAGCGGTCTGGGTGAATAATCCAGAGAACGCGAGCTCAAATCCCACCATGGCAGTTTGAGAATTTGAATTCAGTTGGATTATTGAAAAAACCCAACTGGTTCATTAATGTCCTTTAGGAAAGGAAACCTGCCGTCCTTACCCGATCTGGCCTATATGTGACCCCATCCTACATCAGTGCGGTTGACTATTAACTACCCTCTTAAGTAGCCTAGCAAGCCACTCAGTTTTATCAAACTGCCGGCCCACCACTACCTTCTCAAGGCAACTAGGGGTGGCCTATTTTCTTATTTTGTACCAACACCCCTTTGTCCTACCCTTCCTGTCCAGCTCAAGTAACCTACCCACCTGAACAGAATCTATTCCCTTTAAATACATTGATCATATCCCCTTGAAGTCTACATTGCTCCAGTAAAAAAGTCCTAGTTCCCTGAGCCTATCCTGTTAACGAAGAGCCCCAAGACTAGGTATTATTCTAGTGGACACCTCGGGACCTTTTTCAGGCGCCTGAATTTCTACCCCCTAAAGCTTTCAGTATTGTGCAGGCTTGTAACAAAGACCCATTCCAATTAATAATAATGTTACCACAAACATGGTTTTCCCCACAATATGCAGTGATGGATTTATAGCAGGTTTTGCAAGAGAGTTAGATTATCATCTCAGAACTATATTATCCTTTTTGTGGCAGTATGCGTGAATTTAAATAACTAAATATATTTTGAGAAATGTTTCCATTTTCAGGAAAAAAAAGTAGCTCTCCTGAAGGATCAGTGGGGAAATGCACTGCATGGTATAGGTCTGAGCTATTCAGTCCCTGGTTTAATTCCCTAGTCCAAGCTAAATTACATGATCACAGTTGCAGTGACAGTGAAGTGTTACAATTGACCTCAGTAGCCTTTGGCTGGGGGAAGGGGGAAATCAGTCCTAATCACTATTCATGGTCTCTGATGGGAAGTGCACATGTGTGACTGTCAGACAAGGGCAAGTCTGGGCTCAGCTGTGATGTTCCTCATGGCTGGATACGTTTTGAAAACTCACTGCATAGGCTCATCAATGACGAATGTGTGGAATTCTTGGAACCATACTCCAGCATGAGTGATTGCCTTCAGCAGAGGAGGGTAAAAATTGTAAAAAAATAAAAAACAGTCAACACAGTCGCTAGATTGCCAGGATAGCCTCCTTGCTAGTAGTTCTGCCATTTCATTGAGCCCAAGTAACACTCCTTACTGCTAGTGCTTAGTAATAGGGTACGCGTTCAAGACAGCAATCTTACTAGTACCTTAATTACTACCCCAACAATTGTAGCTCATTATTGCACAGATGCTCCTACTCTGTCAAAAAGTGGTTTTAAATTACTGACATTTTCAGCTTAACAAACTGTTTCCTATTTTTGTTAATCACACGTTCCATTCTGCTTAGAATGGTTCATAACATTTCCCATACAGTAATGGAAATATGATTTTTTTCCCCTTAATCTACTGCTGCTTTGTCAAAAGAATTGCAGATAGCCATGTGGGCGCTGCTTCTCCATGAAAGAGCTGTTTAAATGTCCCAAATTATACAATTACCCAGTAGTAAGTCTCTGTTTACACATAATTTACAAGACTATTGGGAAAGAGCAGGGAAGTGGGACTAAATGGATAGCTCTTTCAAAGAGTCGGCACAGGCTCTGTGTTGTATGATTCTATGTGGAGGATAATTTCATCCAAAGGATAAAAGATTACCAACTTTTTACCACTACCACACAATCTATCAATGTTTAAGTTTTCTAATCTATAGTACAGTAATGTAATATTGTAGAGAGCTTCCAACATTGCGGAATGGTCCATGTTAACCATGGGACTAATAATATCACATAGTCAGCATGGACCAATCAAATTGTTGGAGAGTTTTCAGTTCCCATTACAATTCCCCATTCCCCTTTTGGTTAATCGTCCATCCCAAGCATTTTACACACTCCGGCCAGCCTCTGCTTCTTCCCACAACTACTCCAGGCCTCTGTTTGACTCCTGTGTCCAGCTTGGGCCTTTGCCCTGCCCCCTCCCAAGTCTACCCTGAGTGCTCTTGCACTACTTTCCCTTCTCATAAAAAATTCAGGAGTGAGTCTACAGCACATTACATTCTCACTGCTCTCCCTGGCACCATGCCCTGTTCCAACTGCTCTCTCTGTTCCCCATGTCAATGGCACAGCACAAGCATATGCAGGTTGACAGGTTCACCCAACTTCCAGACTGGTAGATCAGCTGATTTCTTGTGATCAGCCCATGGCAAATCAGCTAATCTGCTTCTCTGGATGCCAAGTCTGTGCACCTTCTTAAAGCTCACCCTGCTGGTCTCAAATCTTCCTCCTTGGAAGGGTACAGGACTCCAGGAACAAACGTCCCACTGATATCACTATCATTGAGGCTGACATAATGGCACAGCAAACAAAGTGCAGCCTGATTCAACAGTCTACAGGTTTATGACTGTTTGTAAGGATATCTAACACGCTACATCATGCCTTCTAGTTTCTTATTCCGGCCAATATTTCTCAAAAGGAAACAGGAGATTATTGTCTTATCCAATTATTCTCAGCATAGAAACTGTTTGAATTAACTGCATAAAAAGGTAGACTGTGGAGTACAGAGATTTCATCAGTGCAGCTGAAGGCTCATTTTAATTGCCCATAATTAATGCGCAACTGCTCCGAGGACCTTGTGAGCCCAGCTGTACAGCATCATATTCCCTGAAGGCTGGCAATTATACAGGCTATCAGCATAACCCAAATGCTGTGAAGGGACAATACTGTACAGGGAATAAAAAAAACACTGATCAATTACGCTCAGTTAACATAACCGAAAATAAACTAATTTTCAAACGTTGAGATCAATGAAATATTCTTTGTGTTATGCCCAGCAGCAACATGACAATTTCTGTTTTAATCTGAACAGCAACAGATCTTGAAGGTTATTCTATGTGCTTTTGGTATTCCTGTATATTTGCCCAATTCAGAGAAAGTGCAGAAATATAGAGGTTATTTTTAATAGCTATTTATCTATAGTACAGCAGTAAAATACAAGTCACAAAGATTTTACCATAAAAAGTAAATCCTAATAATATAAGCAATCATTTTAATGACATTCCACAATGTAATGTTCACCCCAACTTCACTGAGATTTATATCATGAATTCCATTCTTCCCATCCCCCACTAATGCTCTGGCTTCCAACTTCAATTACGTTCAGCTATCCGATGTTATTTCACAGCACTGTCCTTGTGCATTGACATCCTTGGAAGGTTTAACGACAGGCATGGCAGACTCTTGAAACCATATCACGACACAGAAATGAAAGCAGAATATTGTCATGTGCCGCTGCCCATTCAGTCAACATTTTTATTCTGTGATTTTACTTATTTCAGCACATACCAGCTTGTCCCTGATCATTAGAAAAGCGACCTCAGTTTACATTAGCAATTTACATTACTGGATTTCAAGGAAGACGACACCATTACGTTTCTTACCCCAATCTTCATTACTAGATAGGGTAAACAAAATTCTAAACAATTACCAATGGCAATCACAAAGCATTCTTGCTGTGTGTATACATATATAATATAAAATTCACACACAGGATGTTTCCCTCAAGCATCATTCAGTAGAAAGAACCACACTACAAGATGCATTGTTTCACATTTTGGGTCAGCATTTTAAAAGGACTCTGCAATCACAGCACTGTACAGCATAAGAGATTAATATGATTTATTGTTTCTTTCTCATTCGTATTTCCTTTGGAAATCCCACCAAACTGGAGAGACCCTATTGATCTGGAATGATGCATTTCTTACAAATATTTACTATTTTTGAGAGTCTCTGCGCTAAAATATTATTTCAACATGAGCAAGAATATGTTTGAAGCTGTTGCAAAGCAAATACTTATTTCAACCTGTCTCAACACAGCCTTGGTGGCAAATGCTTCAACAAGTTGATTGTCTTACGTATCGGTACACAAAGAAGGGTTTATTTATTAATGTTGATGCATCCAATACAATAAACTCAAAAATCTGTTTACATCTAGTTATGTCAACAGCCTTCGAAGGATTACTGTGCAGTTCACTAACAAGCTGACTTTTGAGGCAACACAGGGCAAAGAGCTGAATGTGAAAGCAACCGTACAAATATCTAGGATAATTAGGCTAATCATGAATCCCCGCGATGGGTAAGAAAATTAAAATAAATATTGTAAATTATAGATACATTTTAACATCTCTCAGTAATCTTAGTAATTATTAAACGGCTGAGCGCACTGGATACAGCAAAGGCTATGGGCCCCGGCTGTCGTGCTGAAGACTTGTGCTCCAGAACTAGCCGCGCCTCTAGCCAAGCTGTTCCAGTACAGCTACAACACTGGCATCTATCTGACAATGTGGAAAACTGCCCAGGTATGTCCTGTCCATAAAAAGCAGGACAAATCCAATCCGGCCAATTACCACCCCATCAGTCTACTCTCAATCATCAGCAAAGTGATGGAAGGTGTCGTCGACAGTGCTATCAAGCAGCACTTACTCACCAATAGTTTGCACATTCTCCCCGTGTCTGCGTGGGTTTCCTCCGGGTGCTCCGGTTTCCTCCCACAGTCCAAAAATGTGCGGGTTAGGTTGATTTGGCTATGATAAATTGACCCTTAGTGTTAGGGGGGGATTAAATATGTGGGGTTATGGGATAGGATAGGATATGTTAGGGGGAATTAAACACGTGGGGTTACGGGGGTAGGGTGGGATATGTGTACTGTGGGGATTAAAGCAGGGACAGGGTACTGGACTTGGAAGATCAGCCATGATCTTATTGAATGGCGGAGCAGGCTCGAGGGGCCGATTGGCCTACTCCTGCTCCTATTTCTTATGTTCTTATGTTCACTGATGCTCAGTTTGGGTTCCGCCAGGACCACTCGGCTCCCGACCTCATTGCAGCCTTGGTCCAAACATGGAAAAAGGAGCTGAATTCCAGAGGTGAGGTGAGAGTGACTGCCCTTGACAGCAAGGCAGCATATGACCGAGTGTGGCATCAAGGAGCCCCAGTAAAACTGAAGTCAATGGGAATCGGGGGGAAAACTCTCCAGTGGCTACATTCATACCTAGCACAAAGGAAGATGGTTGTGGTGGTTGGAGGTCAATCATCACAGCCCCAGGACATCGCTGCAGGAGTTCCTCATGGCAATGTCCTAGGCCCAACCATCTTCAGCTGCTTCATCAAAGACCTTCCCTCCAACATAAGGTCAGAAATTGGGATGGTCGCTGATGACTGCAGTGTTCAGTGCCATTCGCAACTCCTCAGAGAATGAAGCAGTCCATGCCCACATGCAACAAGACCTGGATGACATTCAGGCTTGGGCTGATAAGTGGCAAGTAACATTCGCGCCACGCAAGTGCCAGGCAATGACTATATCCAACAAGCGAGAGTCTAACCACTGCCCCTTGACATTCAACGGCATTATCATCACCAAATCCCCCACCATCAATATCCTGGGGGTCACCATTGACCAGAAACTTAACTGGACCAGCCACATAAATACTGTGGCAACAAGAGCAGGTCAGAGGCTAGGTATTCTGTGGCGAGTGTCTCACCTCCTGACTCCCTACAAGGCACAAGTCAAGAGTGTGATGGAATACTCTCCACTTGCCTGGATGAGTGCAGCTCCAACAACACTCAAGAAGCTCGACACCATCCAGGACAAAGCAGCCCACTTGATTGGCACCCCATCCACCACCTTAAACATTTACTCCCTCCACCGGCGTACTGTGGCTGCAGTGTGTACCATCTACAAGATGCACTGCAGCAACTCACCAAGGCTTCTTCGGCAGCACCTTCCAAACCCGCGACCTCTACCACCTAGAAGGACAAGGGCAGCAGGCGCATGGGAACACCATCACCTCCAAGTTCCCCTCCAAGTCACACACCATCCTGACTTGGAAATATATCGCCGTTCCTTCATCGTCACTGGGTTAAAATCCTGGAACTCCTTCCCTAACAGCACTGTGGGAGTACCTTCACCACATGGACTGCAGTGGTTCAAGAAGGCGGCTCACCACCACCTTCTCAAGGGCAACTAACGATGGGCAATAAATGTTGGCCTTGCCAGCGACGCCCAGATCTCATGAACAAATTTTTTTTTTAAATCTCTTGGTTCTGGTTGTGCATAGGGTTTTATGTTATTTGGGCAGCATCAATCCAGTCCCTAGTGGGCAATAGCTCAAAATATGTACCTGTTCCTAATTTCCCATTAAACTGCTAATCTCATTGAGAAGAGAGCATAGTATGACTGCTATGGGAAATTGATAAATGTCACACTCCAAAGGATGCTCTTATCTGAGGCTGAGGCACATAACTATGGCAGAGCAGAGAGAACTTTGCTCTGCATCCAATCATACTATACCTGACCTGGAAGTGCCTGATGCTGACACTGGTGGGGGGGTTGGGTGGTGGAGGTAGGCCTCAGCGTGAAAAAAAATCATAAAAAACGTCAAATAAAATGTGATCCAAGTTAATGGCATTTTCAAATAGAATACGAGATGAATAGATGCTCTTGACTTTGGAAAACATTGATTTAATCAGTGGAATGGAAAAGTTCATTTAAAATCCAAAACTGCATTGAGATCATAAAAATAAATTAAACTAAAAGGCAACTCCGCCTTTTGCAGATTTTCAATGTTGTCTTTTATGTGAATAAAACTGAATGAAAATGTGAAATTCGGTCTGTTTGTGCGGCCGTTAAGGCTGGTTTGGTAGAATGAAATGGCGGCAGCCTCGCTTCTGCCCACTTCCGGTGTGGAACGTGGCGGACGCCATTTTGGGCAGCTCGGCAGTGCTGTCATTGCCTGCACTCGCTCCAGATATGGAGATGAGCCAGATTGTATTGTCAATTGGCGTGCAATGCTGAATTGACGCACGATCTGATATTTTGGACATTGCTGCTTCTTTTAATGCCGTCTCCAAAGTAGAGCGTGCATGTTGCAGTATAACGGACCCCCTACGAGCGCTTCTTAAAGGCACACACCAACTTTCAGGCAAGTTTAGATTTTTGCTTTTGTACTGCTTTCTTAACATTTTAGTGGAGTAGTGGCTTGGTGTAATACATTTAAAAAGTGTGAAGGGAGTGCTGCTGGACATTTGCAAGGCTTTGGCTACCCCAATGGCTGTAGCATGGCTGGTGGAAGGCTGCTGACTTTCAGTGGGGGAGACTGCAGATGGCCTTGCAGGTTGACATCAAGGAGCTGGGAGTGTGAAATCGAGTGACTGCTTCTTCTTCTTCTTCTTCTTAACTCTCTTCTCCCTCTTCTTGTTGATCCACTGGCTGGACAGGCTGGATTTCTTGGGTGTCTGAAATGAGGAAGGTAAAAGTGTAGGGTTGTGGTGAGGGGAGGGTGGGAAAGCAAGTGGTGCATGCTTACACCATGTGCAGCTTGTAATTCAGAAGAGATTGTGGGATGAGGGGGAAGTGGGATGTGAGAAGGAGGATAACATATGAGGATACTGGCATCTTGTATTCTTTCAGCTCCGCCGCTGGCCAAGGGCTCAGCCGTGCCCCTGCCAAGAATGGCCAGCACCGCCTCCTCCAAGGGGGTGAGGTAAAGCTAGGAATGGGAGGTGTGCCTCGTGTTTGGCAGAGATTTTTGGTAGGTGAGTGATGGGGGGCGTGTTCATGCATTGAGCAGTTTGTGAGGCTAGTGGTGCAGTTGGTAGGAGACGGCTTTTGAAGATGCATTCACTGACCTTGACCACTGATATGAGGTCATGAAACTTCTTTGGGCACTGGAGCCAGGTCCTGGGGGTGACACTGCTGGCAGTGACCGCCTCGGCGATCTGGTCCCACATCCTTCTTTCTGGAGGGCCTGCTGGCCCCCCTGTGGGTAGAGGATCTCTCTTCCAGTGTTGATCCTCTGCACAAAGCTCGAATGCTGCGTCCAAGACCCTGGGTACCGTTTCCCTAGCCTGTTGAGCCATTTGGGTTAGTGCTGAAGTGCTTTTACCATTTTTCATCAGCAGAAGGCGGTTCACCTTTAAGAGGTGCAGCCTGTCTAAAGAGGAGCAGGCTAGCTTTAAGTAAAGCTATCCTCGCTCGAAAAACACAAACTTTGGCTCCCTGCTGAGCACACAGCCTGTCAGCAGCGCGTTCAGTGCTAGGTTGTGTGCTGCAAACATTATAATTAGCAGGCCACACGAAGTTGACATGCTGCATGTGTTCCTTGAACGGGCGCAGGCATATCTTGCATCGCAGTGCCCGCGCCCGATTTTTCGCGTTATCCAATTCCTAGGCCACAGTTTTTTTGTTCTATTTCATCCCTACTGATTACAATTCAAAATATACTGTCCCATGAAATATTTACAATGCAACAAAAAGCTACACATAGCTTTGATGTCTACATACTGCATTAACAAAAACAAATCAGAGTTATGACATGAAAGGCTTTGGAAACAACTAGGAGAAGCCATGTTATTTAAACAGACCACTCCCTTGAAAGCAATCAATATTAAATGTAGGTTTAGGTCATCTTACTCAGGAAAAAAAGCATAACCATGCCAAATTATTAGCAAATTGTTAAATTAATAGTTCTTGGCTACAATTTCAAACTACAAAAAATGTATCTGTACCATAAACCTCACTTTAGAACTTGGGTTTAACAAAGACCCAAATATTTACCGTATTTATTCCATACCAATCATTATCGGGTACAGCTAGTTCAACCTAAAATTAAGTATGTGTAGTAAGCAACTGGGGAGTAGTCAGTCCAGAATTTGTTTGAAAAAGTCAAGTAATGTAGTGAACAAGATATACAGGATGAACTAAGGTTGCAAGGAAATGCTCCCTGTTGAGTATATTTCAAACTCTTTCATTGTTTGATTCTACCCATATTTAATGCAACAGGTTGCAAGAAAACCTTGCACACCTTACATGAAAGCATTGTTTGAATTCAGTCTTTAAGGTAATCATTCAAAATATGGCTCAGGTAATTTGAACTACAAATTGATGTAGGAATAGGAACATAGACCTATTCAGAACAGGAGTAGACCATTCAGCCCTTCAAGCCTGCTCTGCCATTCAATTAGATCATGGCTGATCAGTACTGCAACTCCATTCACCCGCCTTTGCTTCATATCACTTGATACCTTTACCTAACAAAAATCAATCTATTTCAGTCTTGGAAGCTTCAGTTATCCTAGCATCCACAACTTTTTGCAGAGAAAGTTCCAGATTTCTAGTCCTCTTTGTGTGAAAAAGTGCCTCCTGATTTCCCTCCTGAAAGGCCGAGCTCTAATTTTAAGATTATGTCCCCATGTTCCTGATTCCCCACCAGAGCAAATAGTTTCTTCGTATCTACCCTATCAAATCCTTTCAACATTTTAAACACCTCAATCAGATCACCCCTCAATCGTCTATACTTAAGGGAATACAAACTAAGTTTATACAACCTGTCTTCATAATTTAACCCTCTAAGCCCCAGTAGTATCTGGTGAATCTGCATTGCATCCCCTCCAAGGACGATATATTCTTCCTGAGGTGCAGTGCCCAGAACTGAACGCAGTTCTCTGGATGGGGTCTGACCAAGGCTCTTTACAACTGAAGCATCCCTTCCTCCCCTTGTATTCCAGCCTCCTTGAGATAAAGGCCAACATTCCATTAGCCTTTTTGATTACTTTTTGTAGCTGTCTGCTAGCTTTTCATGATTATTGTACTTGGACTCCCAAATTTTTTTGCTCTGCTACAGTTCCTAATTTCTTACTATTTAGAAAAAAGTCTAATATATCTTTCTTGGGTCCGATGTAGGTAACCTCACACTTTCCCATATTGAAATCCATTTGGCATAGTTTTGCCCACTCACTGGGCTGGATTTTGACGTTTCCCACCTGCCCGGAGCTGGGGGGACGCGGGCCGGCAGAATGCGGGAAACCTGGAGTTCCGGTTTTCCCCGCACGCTATGCAGTTTTAACTCCAGAGCATGTGTGTGACGTCACTGGCAGGTTCTCTGCCCGGAAGCCAGGCTGATTGACAGGCTGGCTTCCAGTCGAGCGGGGAACGCTGAGCAAGAAGCCGCAGGACCAGGTAGCTGCAGGTTCCAGCGGGGGTTCCAAGCCCGGGGGCGGAGGGTGGGGGTGGGGGTCCGATTCCTGGGGGGGGTCCAATCCCCGACCCCGGTGAGGTGGGGTGAGATCGATCCCCGGGGGGGGTCCGATCCCCGACCCCGGGGGGTGATGAGGTTGATCCCCGATCCTGGGGGGTGAGGTTAAAGCAGAGGCTTCAGGCTTCATTATCATATTTATAGTGCCAACCCTGGCAGTGGGTTAGCTGCCCGCCCCCCATCCCGCCTGAGTAAAAGGTGAAAGTGGGAGGGTTGGAGGCGGGTGGGGATCGGGTTTTAGATTTTTTAAACTTTAACTCCCCCCCCGACCCACCTTCAACCCACCCATTTTTTAATGTTAAAATTCCCCCCACTATGTCTATGTCCCTTGGCAACTGCCTGGTCCCATCTGCACTATTTTATGCATTACATATAGAACCTTGGTTAGACCACACTTACAGCACCGTGCGCAGTTCTGGTATCCATATTATAAAACGGATATAAAGGCACTGGAGAAGGTGGTAAAAAGGTTTTCAAGGATGATACCAGAACTAAGGTGTTATACCTATCAGGAAAGACTGAACAGGATGGGGCTCTTTTCTCTAGAAAAGAAAAGGCTGACGGGTGACCTGATAGAGGTCTCTAAAATTATGAAAGGATTTGATAGGGTAGACGTAGAGAAGATGTTTCCACTTGTGGGGAGTCCAAAACTAGGGGAACATAAATGTAAGATAGTCACTAATAGATCCAATAGGAAATTCAGGAGAAACTTCTTTATCCAGAGAGTGGTTAGAATGTGGAACTCGCTACCACAGGAAGTAGTTGAGGCAAATAACATGGACGTATTTAAGGGAAAGCTAGATAAACACGAGGGAGAAAGGAATAGAAGGTTATGCTGATTGGGTTAGATGAAGAAGGGTGGAGCATCAATACCGGTATGGACCAGCTGGGCCGAATGGCCTGTTTCTGTGTTGTAACTTTTATGTAATTCTATGTAATACTTACTGTCCCTCCTATTTTAGTGTCATCTTCAAGTGTGGATATACAACTCTCTATTCCTTCATCCAAGTTATTAATAAATATGGTGAAAAGTTGATGCCCCAGTGCAGATTCCTGGGAACGCCCCTTGTCACATCCCGCAAATCAAGAGTACATACACTTTATTCCCACTCATTGTGTCCTACATTGCAACTTAAGTCAAAAGACTACCTCCAATTCCATGCACTCATTTTTGCTAATACTCTTTTCTGTGCAATCTTATCAAATGTCTTCTAGGAGTCCATATAGATAACATCTATAACCACTCCCTTATCTGCCTTATTCGTGACCTCCTCAAAAAATTCAACTAGATTAATCAGACATGATTACCCTTAACAAAGCCATGCTGGCTCACTCTGATTAGCTCATATTTGTTTAAGTGCTCAGTCACTCTATCCTTAATGACAGATTCTATTGCTTTCCCACAGGAAAATAGGACATAGAAACATAGGAACAGGAGTAGGCCATTTAGCCCCTCGAGCCTGTTCCACCATTCAATGAGATCATGACTGATCTGTGACCTAACTCCATATACCCACCTTTGCCCCATGTTCCTTAATACCTTTGGTTAACATAAATCTAGCAATCTCAGGTTTAAAATTAACAATTGACCCAGCATCAACTGCCATTTGCGGAAGAGAGTTCCAAACTTCTACCACCCTTTGGGTGTAGAAGTGTTTCCTAACTTCACTCCTGAAAGGTCTGGCTCTAATTTTTAGACTATGCCCCTTAGTCCTAGACTCCCTAACCAACAGAAATAGTTTCTCTCTATCTACCCTATCAGTTCCCCTTAATATCTTGAAAACTTCAATCAAAGCACCCCTTAATCTTCTAAATTCCAGGGAATATAACCCTAGTTTGTGTAATCTCTCCTCGTAATTTAATCCTTGGAGTCCGGGTATCATTCTAGTAAATCTAGGCTGCACTCCCTCCAAGGCCAATGTATCCTTCCTAAGGGGTGGTGCCCAGAACTGAACACAGTACTCCAGGTGTGGTCTAACCAGAGCTTTGTATAGCTGCAACATATCTTCTTATAATACCCCCTTGTATTCTAGTCCTCGAGATATAAAGGCCAGCATTCCATCAGCCTTTTTGATTATTTTCTGTACCTGTTCATGACATTTTAATGATCTATGTACCTGGACCCCAAAGTCTCTTTGGACATCCACTGCTACTTGCTTTTCACCATTTAGAAAGTACCCTGTTCTATCCTTTAATGGTCCAATGTGGATGACCTCACACTTGCCTACATTGAAATCTATTTGCCACAGTTTTGCCCATTCACTTAATCTATTAATATCTCTTTGTAATTTTATGCTTCCGTCTACACTGCTTACAATGGCGCCTATCTTTGTGTCATCGGCAAACTTGGATATGTGGCTCTCTATCCCGTTATCTAAGTCGTTAATAAATACATTGAATAGTTGAGGCCCCGACACAGATCCCCATGGAATGCCACTAGTCACATCCTGCCAATTAGAGTACCTGCCCAACTAATAATTAAATTGCCAGGCCTGTAGTTATTTGGTTTCTCTCTCCTACCCTTCTTAAATAATGTAGTAACATTAGCACATTTCCAATTTAACGGCACTATTCCCAAATCAAGAGAGCTTTGAAAGATTATGACTAACGCTTTTGTAATTTCATCACCTACTTCTTTTAATACTCTGCGGTGAAAACCATTAGGTCCTGGAGGTTTATCTATCCTAAGTCCCATAACGTTCTTCATTACCATGTTTTTAAACTTATATTGAATCCAATAAGTTCCTCCCCTTGATTTATTTTTAGTTTCCCTTCGATCGCTGGTACAAATAACTGCTGTTATTACATTTTTAATAGATTCTAAATTGATAATTATTCAAGTATTATTAGCTGTAATTAATTTAGTAATAATAATTATTTTAGTTTAAATGCATAATAAGTAGAGAACGCTGACTAAAAGGTTGTAAGGCAACAAAAGTGTAGAAGTCACAATCAGGCAAACCAGACGGCAAAGGATCCAGTGAGCTGCAGTTGATGCCCCCTTTTATACAGCTTCGGGAGCTCTCAGACGCCAATCCCGCTAGGTCTTGCTGGTGGATCTGAGACTGGGCGGGGTATCCACGATTTAGAGTTAGGGCAGATATGTCTTCATGGAGGTATGACTTTAAACGTCTGACCTGAAGCCAAAAGCTGGTGAATTGAAATGCTAGTAGACGAGAAGGGTGTGGGGGGCCCCTAGACGCAATTTTAACCCCAGCCGCACACCCCATTCCTAATGAGCAGGCTGGGTTAAAATCGGCCCTTATGATTCTAATTATTCATAATTACAGTTACAAACAGCTGTTTAGTAAAAAAGTTCTGTTTGAAAAGATGCAGAATGCTATCTGCACACATTCTTTACATATATTTTACCAAAAATAAGCTAGTGGCGAATCAAAATGCTTCCTTTCACTCTAAGGCCTGCAGTAAAGATCTTTTTTAAAATCTGAAAATGTTTAAACATTTTAATTGCTATACTTCAAAAAGATGCTGTTAGAGGATCTACAATCTAATGATTCAGATAAAATAAAGCTTATTATTTTGTTTCTGAAATAAAGGTTATTATTGCTAATTTTCCCTTAAGTACTAGTCGTAGCTTGGAGTTCTTTTATCATGCAACTGAACATTGCACAGTAAGGTTAGTTGGAGGTCAATGTTACAAGAATAGCTCAGAGAAGTCTGTGGAAATGATTCAATGGACAACTAACAAATAGGCCGGGATTTTCCTCACCTCGGTGGGTCTGGGGCGGGCGATGTCGGTGGTGGGTTGCTGCCCCGCTGCTGGCTCCATCCCGCTCTGGAAAATGAATTTACATTGATGGGGCTTGCTAAGCCCGCCCAGCGCGTTTCCCGGTCCAATTAGAGGAAGCGGGTCTGGTGACGTCATTCATGACACGTCATCAGCCGGTTTCCTTAAAGGAACCATGTCCACATTCATTTTGACATTTGTGCTGTCAGTGTTCTACAGCATTGAGGTGCTGCAAACACTGACCAGCACTGCACAGAGGTGCAAGGCTGCACACAGGTTCTCCCATGACTCCCTCCATATGCTTATGGAGGGAGTCACAGCACGCAGCGAGGTCCTCTTCCCTTCCGATGGGCGGAAGAAACCTCCCCAGGAGAACAAAACAGCCTGGTTGCACATTGCAGAGGAGGGCACAAGCAGGGATGTAGTCAGGAGGACATAAGAACATAAGAACATAAGAAATAGGAGCAGGAATAGGCCACTTGGCCCCTCGAGCCTGCTCCGCCATTCAATAAGATCATGGCTGATCTTGAGCTCAAAGCCACTTCCAAGCTCGCTCCCCATAACCCTTCACTCCCTTATCTTGCAAAAATCTGTCTATCTCCACCTTAAATGTATTTAATGACCCAGCCTCCACAGCTCTCTGAGGAAGAGAATTCTACAGATTTACGACCCTCTGAGAAAATAAATTATTCCTTATCTCAGTTCTAAAAGGGCGACCCTTTATTCTGAAACTATGCCCCCGAGTTCTAGATTTCCCCACGAGGGGAAACATCCTCTCTGCATCTACCTTGTTGAGCCTCCTCAGTATCTTATACATTTCAATAAGATCACCTCTCATTCTTCTAAATGCTCAACCTTTCCTCATAAGTCAACACCCTCATCTCTGGAATTAACCTAGTGAATCGTTTCTGAACTGCCTCCAATGCAAGTATATCCTTCCTTAAATAAGGAGACCAAAACTGTACGCAGTACTCAAGGTGTGGTCTCACCAATACCCTGTACAGTTGTAGCAGGACTTCCCTGCTTTTATACTCCAACCCCTTTGAAATAAAGACCAGCATTCCATTTGCTTTTTTGATTACTTGCTGTACCTGTATGCTAACTTTTTGTGTTTCATGCACAAGGACCCCCAAGTCCCTCTGAACTGTAGCATTTTGTAATCTCTCTCCATTTAAATAATAATTTGCTTTTTTATTTTTCCTGCCAAAGTGTATAACTTCGCACTTTCCCACATTATACTCCATCTGCCAAATGTTTGCCCACTCACTTAGCTTGTCTATATCCCTTTGCAGAATCTTTGAGTCCTCTGCACAACTTGCTTTCCCACCCATCTTTGTATCATCCGCAAACTTGGCTACATTACACTCGGTCCCTTCATCCAAGTCATTAATGTAGATTGTAAACAGATGAGGCCCCAGCACCGATCCCTGTGGCACCCCACTAGTTACCATTTGTCAACCGGAAAATGACCCATTTATCCCGACTCTCTGCTTTCTGTTAGTTAGCCAATTCTCTATCCATGCTAATATATTACCCCCAATTCTGTGAGCTCTTATCTTATGCAGTAACCTTTTATGTGGCACCTTATCGAATGCCTTCTGGAAATCCAAATACACTACATCTACTGCTTCACCTTTGTCCACCCTGCTCCTTACCTCCTCAAAGAACTCCAGCAAATTTGTTAAACATGATTTCCCTTTCATAAACCATGCTGACTCTGCTTGACTGCAGTATGCTTTTCCAAATGCCCTGCTACTGCTTTCTTAATGAAGGACTCCAGCATTCTCCCAATGACAGATGTTAGGCTATCTGGTCTATAGTTTCCTGCTTTCTGTCTCCCTCCTTCTTAAATTAGGTGTTACATTTGCGGTTTTCCAATCCGCTGGGACCTCTCCAGAGTCCAGGGAATTTTGGTATATTGCAACCAATGCATCCACTCTCTCTGCAGCCACTTCTTTTAAGACCCTGGGATGCAGGCCATCTGGTCCAGGGGACTTGTCATCTTTTAGTCCCATTATTTTACCAAGTACTATTTCCTTAGTGATAGTGATTGTCTTTAGTTCCCCCCTCCCTGTGGCCCCTTGATTATCCATTACTGGGATGTTGTTAGTATCTTCCACCGTGAAGACAGATACAAAATATTTGTTCAGAGTCTCTGCCATTTCCCCGTTCCCCATTATTAATTCCCCAGGGGGAAAAATTCAGTTGGTTGCGCCTCCCGTTAGTGCCTTAAGAGGGCGCTAATGGGGCGCAAAGCAACTAGTGCCCGGGCGCGGCGATGTTTGCGCCGCTCGCGAAATTAACTAGACATTTTGCGGCGGTGCTAAACAGTACTGCCACGATCTCCTGCGCCGGCAGATCATGACGTCAGTCGAGTGCGCAATGCCCCGGTAGCGCCCCGGAGTGGATATTGAGTGGCGCCCCCTGCCTTACCACCTGCCGCTTGCAACAACAGGTTGAGGGGAGCGTTTTGCTGTCAGGAAGGGACTGGGGGAGCGCTATTTAAAGGCGACCGCTTCCTGCCTTTTTTTGTTGGCGACATTTTTGAACCATGCATTCTGAGAGAGAGAGAGACTTCTGGAGAGATTCAATGCTGTGTGAAGGAGTTTTGGGTACTGAGCAGCACTTTGCAGGTTCATTTTGATTTGTCCTTCCTTGTATCGATTTAGAAGAGACTGTGGGGGCTGCACTCTGAGCTCTTTCCCTGGGTCTCTCCATTGTTCTTTCCAGCAGATTTGAAGTAGAGGTCTCTCCAGGCCGAGATTCAAGGCTGCAATGAGCAGGATGTGGATGGAAAGCAAGATCAACCCTCCCCTTTAAGAACTGGCCGGGGCCATTGTGTCTGTGTTCCATTGCTGACTGACATCACATGAGCTTCGCCAGCGCTTTGAGTTAGCGCCTCGCTCCTCGGCCTTTGAGCCTTAAGACAGATGTGTAGCGCCTGATTTAGCGCTCCAATCAACTCCAGGGGCGATAAAAGTCAAGTTTGCAGTCGGAGGCAATAATTAGCGTCAGGCGCTAATTTTTGCGCCCGGCCGATAATTGCGCCCCAAACGGGGCGATACTGAATTTTTCCCTCCCAGTCTCATCCTCTAAGGGACCAACGTTTACTTTAGCTAACCTCTTCCTTTTTATATACCTGTAGAAGCTCTTACTATCTGTTTTAATGTTTCTTGCCAGTTTACTCTCATAATTCATCTCTCTCTATTATTTTTTTAGTCATCCTTTGCTGGTTTTTAAAAATTTCCCAATCCTCTGGTCTCCCACCAATCTTGGCAACATTATATGCCTTCGTTTTCAATTTGATACCATCCTTTACTTCCTTAGTTAGCCACGGATGGTGCTCCCTTCTCTTAGAATCTTTCTTTCTCACTGGAATATATTTTTGTGGAGAGTTATGAAATATCTCCTTAAATGTCCGCCACTGCATTTCAACTGTCTTACCCTTTAATTTATTTTTCCAGTCCACTTTAGCCAGTTCTGCCCTCATGCCATTGTAATTGCCTTTGTTTATGATCAGGACACTGGTTTTAGATACAACTTTCTCACCTTCCAACTGAATTTGAAATTCAACCATGCTATGATCACTCTTTCCTAGAGGATCCTTTACTATGAGATCATTTATTAATTCTGTCTCATTACACAGTACCAGATCCAAGATAGCCTGCTCCCTGGTTGGTTCCATTACATACTGTTCTAGGAAACCATCCCGGATGCACGCTATGAACTCCTCCTCAAGGCTACCATGGCCAATTTGATTTGTCCAATCAATATGGAGATTAAAATCACCCATGATTATTACCGTACCTTTTTTACAGGCCTCCATTATTTGTTGATTTATACTCTGTCCAACAGTATTGTTACTGTTCGGAGGCCTGTAGACTACACCCACCAGAGACTTGGCGATTGGGCCTGGAGGAGGATGAAGGCTTCCTTGAGGTGCCTGGGGGGTGGGGGGGGGGGGGGGCGGGGGGCACTGTAAGAGGCTCTTACCATGGGTACCTAGCAGCTCCTGCCTCCATTTCACTGACGAGTTTAATTTCAAAACGGACTCCCAATTGCACTGTAGGAGCCCTATTTAAATATGTTAATATGTGTCCCGTCTTTCCACCGTGAGACACTCAGACGTCCCGCTATCCGCCGCCATTAAAATGGTGTGTGCGGCGTGCTGGGGTCGGGTTACGTGGATTTCACATTTAATTTCCCCCGACCCACTCCCGCCCGTCTTGAGGGGTTAATATCGAGGCCCATATCAAAATTTAAGAATAGGTTAGATAGGTAGTTAAAGAGAAATGGGAACTGAGTGGACACATGGGATTAAGAAAACTGCTCATGTAATATATCCAAGTTTGCTGACAATACAAAGCTGGGTGGGAAATTAATCTGTGAGGAGAAAGTAAAGAGGCTGCAAAGGGATATAGACCAGTTAAGTGATTGGGCAAAAATGTGGCAGATGGAGTATAATGTGGGGAAGTATGAAATTATCCACTTTGGTAGGAAAAATGGAAATACAGAGTACTTTTTAAACAACAACTTGTATTTATATAGTGCCTTTAACGTAGTAAAACGTCCCAAGGCGCTTCAAGGGGTATTAAAAGACAAAAAAGTTGACACCAAGCCGCAAAAGGAGAAATTAGGGCAGATGACTAAAAGCTTTGTCAAAGAGGTAGGTTTTAAGGAGTGTCTTAAAGGAGGAAAGAGGTAGAGAGGCGGAGAGGGTTAGGCAGGGAATTCCAGAGCTTAAGGCCCAGGCACGGCCACCAAAGGTTGAGCGATTATAATCAGGGATGCTCAAAAGGGCAAAATTAGAGGAGCGCAGATATCTCGGGGGGTTGTGGGGCTGAAGGAGATTACAGAGACAGGGAGGGGCGAGGCCATGGAGGGATTTGAAAACAAGGATGAGAATTTTGAAATCGAGGCGTTGCTTAACCGGGAGCCAATGTAGGTCAGCGAGCACAGGGGTGATGGGTGAACGGGACTTGGTGCGAGTTAGGACACGGGCAGCCGAGTTTTGTATCACCTCAAGTTTACGTAGGATAGAATGTGGGAGGCCAGCCAGGAGTGCGTCGGAATAGTCAAGTCTAGAGGTAACAAAGGCATGGATGAAGGTTTCAGCAGCGAATGAGCTGAGGCAGGGGCGGAGATGGGCGATTTTACGGAGATGGAAATAGGCGGTCTTAGTTATGCTGCGGATATGTGGTCGGAAGCTCATTTCAGGGTCAAATATGACACCAAGGTTGTGAACGGAGTAGTTCAGCCTCAGACAGATGTTAGGGAGAGGGATGGAGTCAGTGGCTAGGGAACGGAGTTTGTGGTGGGGACCGAAAAAAATGGCTTTGGTCTTTCCAATATTTAATTGGAGTAAATTTCTGCTCATCCAGAACTGGATGTCGGACAAGCAGTCTGATAATTTAGACATCGTGGAGGGGTCAAGAGAAGTGGTGGGGAGGTAGAGCTGGGTGTTGTCAGCGTACATGTGGAAACTGACGCTGTGTTTTCGGATGATGTCGCCAAGGGGCAACATGTAGATGAGAAGTAGGAGGGGGCCAAGGATAGATCCTTGGGGGACACCAGAGATAACGATGCGGGAGCGGGAAGAGAAGCTGGATGACAATGGAGAGGCATTGGAGAAGGATGGAGTGGTCAACCGTGTCAAAGGCTACAGGCAAGTCAAGAAGGATGAGGAGGGATAGTTTACCTTTGTCACAGTCACAAAGGATGTCATTTGTGACTTTGAGGAGAGCCGTTTCGGTACTGTGGCAAGGGCGGAAACCTGATTGGAGGGATTCAAACATGGAATTGTGGGGAAGATGGGCACGGATTTGGGAGGCGACAACATGTTCAAGGACTTTGGAGAGAAAAGGGAGGTTGGAGATGGGGCGGTAGTTTGCAAGGACAGAGGGGTCAAGGGTTGGTTTTTTGAGGAGAGGGGTGATGGTGGCAGATTTTAGGGAGAGGGGGACAAGTACCTGAGGAGAGAGAACCGTTAACAATGTCAGCTAACATGGGAGCCAAAAAAGGAAATTGGGTGGTCAGCAGTTTGGTGAGAATAGATTCGAGGAAGCAGGAAGTGGGTCTCATGGACAAGATGAGTGCGGAGAGGTCATGAGGGGAGATCGGAGAGAAACTGGCGAAAGATGTGAGTTCAGGGCTAGGGCAGGGGAGAACCTTAGAGGAAGTTTGGCCTGGCAGGCATGGGGAAGGAAGGGAAGTGGCAGAGGCAGCTGCACAGATGGTTTCAATCTAAGAGACAAAGAAGTCCAAGAGCTCCTCACACTTGTTGTCGGAGGTGAGGGTGGAGGAGACAGGGGGAGGGGTTTAAGAAGATGGTTAGCAGTGGAGAATAGAAGCTGGGGTTCATCTTTGCATTCCAGAATGATTCTGGAATAGTGAGCAATTTTGGCAGATGAGAGCAGGACCTGATAATGCTTTGTGGTCCAGCCAGATCTGGCGGTGATTGGCTAAACCAGTTGTCCGCCATATCCGTTCAAGTCTGCGTCCCTTGGACTTAAGGGAGCGAAGATGAGGGCCGTACCAGGGGGAATGGCCAGGGTGAGAGAGAGTAATCATTTTAATAGAGACTAGGTTATCAACGGTGGTGGTGAGGATGTGGTTGAGCAAATCGGTAGCTGCAGAAATGTCATAGTGAATGGAGGGCCAATGGCTGGACAGTTGGGATTTCATAAGTGCAGTTGTAAGAGAGTTGGGAGAGAGTTTTTTCCAGGGGCGGACACAGAAGGAAGTAGTTTTGTGGGAGTGGGGGGTTGGGGGGGTGGTGGAAGGGGGGTGTGGGCGGAGTGCGATACGATGAAGTGGTCAGAGATGGCCTTATCTACGATTGACACGATGGGAATAGTGAGGCCACGAGAGATGGCAAGGTCGAGGGGGTGGCCGTGAATAAGGGTTGGGGTGTTTACATGGAGGGAGAGATTAAGGGAGGAGAGGAGGCTACTGAACTCAGAGGAGGGAGAGCATGATGAATTGAGGTGGAGGTTGAAATCACAGAGGATGAGAAGTCGTTCGGTGCAAAGGCTGAGGGAGGAAAGCAGTGAAGATATCACGGTAATAAAAGGCGAGAGACTAGTAAATGTTGGTATTCAGAGGGAATTGGGTGTCCTTGTACACGAATCACAGAAAGTTAACATGCAGATACAGCAAGCAATTGGGAAGGCAAATGATATGTTAGCCTTTATTACAAAGTATTGGCATTTAAGAGTAAGGAAGTCTTGCTGCAATTACATAGGGCTTTGTTGAGACCACACCTGGAGTATTGTGCACAGTTTTGGTCTCCTTACCTAAGGAAGGATATACTTGCCTTAGAGGGGGTGCAACGAAGGTTCACTAGATTTAATTCTGGGATGAGAAGGCTGTCCAATGCAGAGAGATTGACTAGAATGAGCGTATGTTCTCTGGCATTTAGAAGAATGAGTGGTGATCTCATTGAAAAGTATAAAATTCTTAGAGGGCTTGACAGGATAGATGCTGAGAGGCTGTTTCCCCTGGCTGGAGAGTCTAGAACTTGGGGACATAGTCTCAGGATAAAGGGTTGGCCATTTAGGACTGAGATGAGGAAGAATTTCTTCACTCAGAGGGTTGTGAATCTTTGTCATTCTCTTCCCCAGAGAGCTGTGGATGCTCAGTAGTTGAGTATATTCAAGACTGAGATCGATAGATTTTTGGGCACTCCTACGCCTCCTCCTGTTTCTGATGTTCTTATGTTCTCCTGTGGAGGATAAACATTATCATGGGCCGAATGACGTGTTTCCATGTAGTAATTTCTATATATTTCTATGTTTTAGGAAAGAAGGAAGATTGCAAGAGCAGTTATTCAGCTAAAAACAGACCTACAGAAACAGATTTACTGAGGAGGTTTCTATGGCCAGAATTTTCCGGTGGTGCGTCGGGTGGAAAGTTGGATTTTTTTTGACAGTGGGTCGAGATTGTTGACAGACCCTTAATAATGATTTTAACCTTACCATTTAATTTTAACTGCTCGCCCATGGGATCCATGCTGCTCGGGGACCACGTCTGTGAACCTGAGGCGGGAGTTGAATGGCCATTGCTCCAGCTGATTACTTGACAGCTTCAAATGTACAGTAAAAGTTCCCACCTGACAGATCATCACTTTCCTCAGCCACAAGCTGTTTTTCAGTCCATTTAAAGCACAGATTCTGCAGGCTTTCCACTTTCCACTCTCCATCCACTCTTACCCCATTGGAAGAACTCTCTCACCATTGACAGATCGCTTCTGTAATCTGTACTTCACCTGCCATCTATTCCATCAACATGGGTGCCCTTTATACTGTCTCACCTGGATCCTCAGAATCTGACCACGATCAGCCCCAACACCAGCAGCACCAACAACAACACCACCAATCAGAGATGAGACATTAAACCGAGGCCCTGTCTGCTCTCTCAGGTGGACGTAAAAGATCCCATGGCATTATTTCGAAGAAGAGCAGGGGAGTTATCCCCGGTGTCCTGGCCAATATTTATCCCTCAACCAACATCACAAAAACAGATTATCTGGCACCCGCCAACTTAATGTCACCATTACAAACTTCAACCCTAGCGCTGGGTCCTGAGCACGCCAGCTAAACCTAGTGTGCAAGCAGACTGTTGTTTGCTTTGTGGGACCTGGCTGTGTGCAAATTGGCTGCCACATTTCCCACACTACAACAGTGATTCCACTTCAAAAGTACTTAACTGGCTGTAAAGACGTCCGGTGGTCGTGAAAGGCGCTATATAAATGCAACTCTTTCTTTCTATCTCTCCACGGATGCTGCCTGACCTTCTGAGTATTTGCAGCAATTTCTGTCTTCTCAGAGGTCTTCATCCGAGGCCTTGCAAGTATCCAGCAGCACTCCCTATACACTTAGAAAACTTTTAACGTCTATTGCAGCAAGCCACTACTTCAATAAAATCAAAAAAAAAGTCCAAAAATGTAAATACAAACTTACCTGAAAGATGTGTGTATCCCTTTAAGAGATGCTGACAGTGCCTCTGTCAATCTGCTGGCATGCTAGGTTTAGCTAAGACCCACCACTAGGGTCGAAGTTCGCAGTGGTGACATTAAGTTGGCGGATGTCAGCACTATGCCATTTTTTTTTGCACGGCGCTACTTCAGAACGACAGCGTTACCAGGACTTCGAATGTGGCGGACGCCGCGGGACCCGCCACCAGTTGGCGGAAGAGCAGTGGCCACCACTTTCTGGACATAACGCTGCGCAGGTGGCGCTAAGGTAAGGAATTTCTCCAAGTTAAATAGTCTGGCCTGCATGTACTTAATACATGTTTCATGTATCAATATAAAGATTTGGACTATGAACCCTTATAACTATCTTTTCTCTAATGAAAACAAGTTGAATTATTTAAGCCTAAATTCTTAAACTTAAAATAGGGGGGAAAAATTGGGTCGCGCCCCTTTTGGGGCGCTACTTTTAGTGCCCCGAAAAAATTAGCGCCCCCGTGCCCGAAATTCACTGGTAGCGCCCCAAGAGGGAGGCGGAGCGCTACTGGAAGCACCCCGCCTCCCTCTTGGGGCACTGCAAGTGAATATCACTGCGCTACGTGCCACAGCGCCATGCGCTGCATCACGTTGTGCCGCGGTACTGCAGGCCTTCCTCCCCTTATTAAAGGGCGGGGGGCCTAGCACAGTGCGACCCGGAGCCCAGCTGGACCACCAGGGATCAGAGTGCCGGCCAAAGAGCCCGGCACTCAAGAGAAGTGCCAGGCTCACGGAGCGCAGCCGGCACTCCGCGGGGGGGCTGCACAGAAGGCCGGGGACAGCAACGAGGGCAGGTGCTGGCAGGCAGCCAGCAACAAAAATGGCCGCCCGGCACCTCCCTTTAAATTAGCGCTGCCCCGGCCGCAGGTAGGCCCCCCTGACCCTGTCGGGCATAGCGCCCGGCGGTAAGTCAGGGGGTGCTACCGAAGATCGCGGCCGGGGCGCTAGTTGCTTTGCGCCCCGTTAGCGCCCTTAGGTGGACAATGTCCTGCCCCACCCTCCTGGAGATGTGCCACAAACTGGTTAGGGCGGGCGGCGGGGGTGGGGGGGGCAGGGTGAAGTGGAGGGGGGAGATGGAAAGCCTGGGCCACTGCCTTTATCGAATAGTCAATAATCACGTTTTCTAGATCCATTTGTATGCTATGAGGGTGCATTTATATAATTGGCTCCAACCTGATAATCCCTTGCTAAATACTTTCGGCTGCAATTGGAATTCTCTTGCCCAGGAGAGAGCTCCGAGTATTTGTTTAAAACATGCACAAAGCTCCCCTGCTGATGATTAAAACTTAAATGTTTTCAGAATGGGAAACTGTTGCTTCGCAAAGACACCAAAGAATAAAAAACACCATAATTCTCTCCAACACCTGTCACCTTGTCACATACCCTGGTGTTATCAGTACTGCACTGCATTATTAAAACCATGTTCGTTAATCCTACTGTATTTATGTTTGAGGTGAACACTGAAATTGTACCATAAAATGCCCCACCGTCTTAAATTAAACAAATTCTCTAATTCATGTCTTACTCCTTTTTGATAATGAAGATAACACTGTCTATCAAGCAGTCTTTGAGTACAATATATGGAGCTTGTAAAAATATCAGAGCTATGAATGTTCGCTCACTCCATTCTTTGAGAACCCTGGGCAGCATCTCATTTGGTCTGGGTGCCTTGTACTCTCAGGGCGCAAAATTCGTTTCCATAGCGCCCATTTTTGGGGCGCTACAAGTGCCCTTAGAGGTCCAAAATGGCATCTATGGCACGGGCACACTTCTGGTGTGAGCCGCGCCAGATGCCATATTGGTGAGGCCGTTAGCGCGCGCACAGAGTGTCTGCCAGAAGAATGCAGAGTCAGCAGATCATGACGTCAAACAGCATTCAGTAGCAGGAAGGACCTCCCACCAGCACTATTTAAAGGGATCACCAACTATTTCAGGTTAGTTGTTCAGTGATTTATACTGGCTGTTACTACGATTGTACAAGCGTTTGGTGCTTTCTAGAGTTATTTATAGTTGCTAAAGTCTACAGGGAGTGGTGTAGCAGGTGCTGAAGGACTTTGTCCTGACTTCAGGGCTTCTGCACAGACCAGTTGTTCCCAGACATGGGTGCAAGAGTAGGCATTCCCCTTGGAATACAGCATGACTTGGAGGATGAACAGAGGCCATGCAGAGCAGGACAAGCTGCTGGAAGATGGAGGAGGGGGAGGAGAGCTCTCAGCAGGAGGCCATATCTGTCCCAAGTGTTCAGGGAGCAATTCTCCTACCTGAACAGTGTGTCAGATGTCTGTGCTTCACAGTAAGGACCTCCTCCCTGAAATCTGCCACCCCTGCTGCAGCCACAACTGCAACCTCAGAGAAGGGCAAGGACCGCATTGCCAGTGGCTGTGAAGGTGACCGTGGCGATGAACTTTTATGCATCGGGCTCCTTCCAGGCTGGAGCTGGAGATATTTGCAACATCTCGCAGTTTGCCATCTACTGTTGCGTAATGGAGGTCACTGAGGCTCTCTATTCAAAGAGAGCTAACTACATTTCATTCTCTCTTGCCAGAGAGCAGCAGGTAGAGTGAGGATTGCAGGCTTCCCCATTGTGCAGGGTGCCAATGATTGTGCGCACATTGCTTTGCGGGCGCACAATGTCAACTCTGAGATGTAACGCAACCGAATGGGAAATCAAGTGACGGTGTTATATCATTATCAGTGTCTTGTTGCTCTTCCACCTGTTGCTCTTCCACCATTGCCTGGCCAGGTTGCAGTTCTTGGGTATCTGAAAGGAGACAGGCACAAGTGTAAAGTTGTGGTGAGGGGAGTGGGGGAAAGCAAGAGGTGCATGCTTACACCATCTGCAGCTTGTAAATCTAAATCAAAAGAGATTGAGGAGGAAGTGGGATGTGAGAAGGAGGATTAGGTATGAGGATACCGTCATCTTCTATGGTTTCAGTCCTGCCGCTGGCCACGGCCTCAGAAATGACCGCTCCAATGATGGCGAGCACCGTCTCCTCCATGGGGGTAAGGACATGCAGGCGCAGCTGTCCCCCGCCAGTTAGCTCCTGCTGCCTCCGGTTGTGCGCCACTTTGTCCTGCAAGAGAGGGAAGTGTGTCAGTGAATGTGGTGCAATGTGTTTGAGTGATGTGGCTGTCATGGTTGAATAGCTGGCAGTGTGTGCAAGCTGTGAGATGTCGGTGTGAGGCTTGCAGCAGTCCTAAGTGTGAGGGTGTCTTAAAGCATATGATTGTTAGTTATGAGTCCTGATTGATATAGATGGTTGGTAGGTGAGTGATGGGGGTGTGGTGCATTGAACAGTGTCTGAGGGTAGTTTTGCAATTGGCAGTTGAAGATGAATCCACTGACCTTGACCACTTGTGTGAGGTCATTGAATTTTTTGCGGCCCTGCATCCAAGTCCTCGGGGCTTGCCTCCTGGCATTGACTGCCATGGCTATCTGGTCCCACTGCCTTCTAAACATTTGTCTGGAGGGCCTCCTGGCCCTCCGTGGATATAGCACTTCTCTCCTCCTTACCACCTCCTCCACCACAGCCTCCAGTGCTGCCTCCAAGTAACCTTGGAGCACGTTCTCTCCCATGTTGTGACATTATTCAATCGTTTTCCACGTCAGAGTGACTCATACATGGACTTCCACCACCTGCTCCAGCCACAATGCAACTCCCCTTTAAGAGATGCAGGCTGGCTTTAATTAATTAGTGCGGGCCAGCTTTAACTCATGCTAGCCTCTAATGATTTTGGGCCCCCTGCTAAGGCGTGCAGCCACTCAACAGTGCAGTTAGCGCTGGCTGGACACTACAATCATGGCAATGAGCAGGCACCACAAAGTTGGCATGCTGCCTACATCACATTGAACAGGTGTGGGGTAATCGCGCATCGCGAGACCGCCCGTCCGTTTTCAGGGGCTATCCAATTTAGCCCCCATAGTTTCTTTATAACACCTGCTTTATGACCTTTCTAAAGATTACAGATTTCTGAACCAATTTGACTGGATCTGAAATTTGTCTAGCCATCATTTGTGAGGATTACTGTGACAAAGTCATTTAATGCATATTCTTTTCATTATTCTAATACATAGATTTCCAAATTGTGCCTTAAAGGGGATACTTTTGAGACACAGCATAGAAAACTTCACTTTGCATCTGGTCTGTACTGTACCAAAACTAGAAAGCGTAATGCTGACATGTATTTTAAAACTAGTATAAATGTCCCAATTATTGGCATAAAATAAAAATAATCCTTCTTCACATTTTGGATATTTTAATCTCCTCATTCAACCATTGTGATTTTAGCCTGGTTTTATTCTTTTTTCCCTCATCATGATAGACTTCTTTCCATGTTCCTTAGGGGTAAAAATTCATTTGGTTGCGCCTCCCGTTAGCGCCTTAAGAGGGCGCTAATGGGGCATTAAGCCGCTAACGCCCGGGCGCAGCGCTGTTTGCGCCGCTCGAGAACTTAACTTGAGATTGTGCGGCAGCGCTAAAACTTACCGCTGCGACCACCTGCGCGCGCAGATTGTGACATCATTCCATGGTGCAACGCCCTTGGGGCGCCCCGTAGCGGAAATTGAGTGGCGCCCCCTGCCTTACCGCCTGGCGCTTCCAATGACCGGAAGACTGGAACGTTATCAATCGCTGTGGGGCTGGGGGGGGCGCTATTTAAAGGGGGCCTCTTCCTGTCTTTTATTGTTGGTGGCATTTTTGAACTACGCATTCTGAGAGAGAGAGGGAGAGACTTCTGGAGAGATTCAACGTTGTGTGAAGGAGTTTTGGGTAGTGAGCAGCACTTTGCAGGTTCATTTTGATTTGCCATTCCTTGTATCGATTTAGCAGAGACTGTGGGAGCTGCACTCTGAGCTCTTTGCCTGGTACTCTCCATTGTACTTTCCAGCATATTTGATGTGCAAGTCTCTCCAGGCCGAGATTCAAGGCTGCAATGAACAGGATGTGGATGGAAAGCAAGATTAACCATCCCCTTTAAGAACTGGCCCGTGCCATTGTGTGTGTGTTCCATTGCTGACTGACATTACATGAGCTTCGCCAGCGCTCCGAGTTAGCGCCTCACTGCTCGGCCTTTGCGCCTTAAGAGAGGTGTGCAGCGCCTGCTTTAGCGCTCCACTCACCTCCCGGGGCGGTAAAAGTGAAGTTTCCTGTCAGTGCCGATAATTAGCGCCAGGCGCTAATATTTGCGCCCGGACGATATTTGCACCCCAAATGGGGCGCGACCTAATTTCTACCCCTAGACAGAATTTTTCTGTTATATTTGTCAGTCTCAAAATGTGCTCTTCTACTGTCTTGTAAAGTGTATTGTTATTTTTAACAATAGCCTCTATTCCATATCAAAACTGTAATCCTAGTGTTTATCTATTCCATTCTAGTGGATTATATCCACCCTTGTATCCTACTTCACATGTTGTGTTAAGAAGCAGATATTGGTAACTTCTATTAAATATTTTGCACTTTCACCGCTCACTTCCACTGTCTCTTGTCTATCCACTGTAACTCTGTAGCCAGTGGTGTTCCGCAGGGGTCGGTGCTGGGTCCCCATCTCTTTACAATCGATATTAACGATTTGGAGGAGGGGACTGAGTATAACATATCAAAGTTTGCAGATGATACAAAGATGGGAGGGAAAGTAGAAAGTGAGGAGGACATAAAAAACCTACAAGGGGATATAGACAGGCTGGGTGAGTGGGCGGAGATTTGGCAGATGCAATACAATATTGGAAAATGTGAGGTTATGCACTTTGGCAGGAAAAGTCAGAGAGCAAGTTATTGGCCCGAAAATTAGACCTAATACGCGAGAGTACGCACTGTGTACTCTCGCGTTTTAGGTCTCCAATTGCCGGTTTCCAGCATGCACTGCGCATGCGCGGGAAACCGGCACTTCGTGAATTCAAAAGGGGGCGGTTCCTAAGTGAACCGCGTGCGCGCTACAGGCTGTGCGCACGCAGTGCACTTAGTGCTTTGAACGCGCAGGTAAGCATGGAAGATTTTACACATAAAGAAAGGAGGCGTAAGACCCTCTTTTAACAAGGTAAGTAGTTAATTAAGTATTATTTTAAATTTTTTTCAACAGGTTTATCTTTTTTAGAGACTTTAAAGAAAGGTAAGTTTATTTTTATAACTTTTAAAAAGATTTTAAATTTTTTCAAATATTTAATTTTTTGTTTAAAGTGGTTAATTTATTTAACTATACTTATTTTATTAATGTGATGGCTTTTAAAAAAAATTTAATTGAGGTTTAGCTGTTCTTTTGGGGGGGGTATAGTATTCATAGCTTTGACAGGTCTTCCTGTCAAAACTATGAATGAAAGATGGTGTGCTGCCATTGGCTCTAACTGAATCACGTAATCCCTGAGCTCGCACGAACTAATTGCGTCTCTGGGTCACGCAAGCACTGCACAGCTGCAGCCTTGAAACTAAAGTTCGTGTGGGCCCGGAGTAAAAGGTAGGCGCGGAGTGAGATATCGCGGGGAAGCCTTACCCCCGCGTGAACACTCAGGGGTAGAAATTAGGTCGCGCCCCATTTGGGGCGCAAATATCGTCTGGACGCAAATATTAGCGCCTGGCGCTAATTATCGGCACTGACTGGAAACTTCACTTTTACCGCCCCGGGAGGTGAGTGGAGCGCTAAAGCAGGCGCTGCACACCTGTCTTAAGGCGCAAAGGCCAAGGAGTGAGGCGCTACCTCAGAGCGCTGGCGAAGCTCATGTAATGTCAGTCAGCAATGGAACACACACACAATGGCATGGGCCAGTTCTTAAAGGGGATGGTTAATCTTGCTTTCCATCCACATCCTGTTCATTGCAGCCTTGAATCTCGGCCTGGAGAGACTTGCACATCAAATCTGCTGGAAAGAACAATGGAGAGTACCAGGCAAAGAGCTCAGAGTGCAGCTCCCACAGTCTCTGCTAAATCGATACAAGGAATGGCAAATCAAAATGAACCTGCAAAGTGCTGCTCACTACCCAAAACTCCTTCACACAACGTTGAATCTCTCCAGAAGTCTCTCCCTCTCTCTCTCAGAATGCGTAGTTCAAAAATGCCACCAACAATAAAAGACAGGAAGAGGCCCCCTTTAAATAGCGCCCCCCCCAGCCCCACAGCGATTGATAGCGTTCCAGTCTTCCGGTCGTTGGAAGCGCCAGGCGGTAAGGCAGGGGGCGCCACTCAATTTCCGCTCCGGGGCGCCACAAGGGCGTTGCACCATGGAATGACGTCACCATCTGCGCGCGCAGGTGGTCGCAGCGGTAAGTTTTAGCGCCGCCGCACAATCTCAAGTTAAGTTCTCGAGCGGCGCAAACATCGCTGCGCCCGGGCGTTAGCGGCTTTGCGCCCCATTAGCGCCCTCTTAAGGCGCTAACGGGAGGCGCAACCAACTGAATTTATACCCCTCAGTGTTTAATTTCTGGGCCATTATCTTAATGGCGAGAAACTGGAAAGTACTGCAGTACAAAGGGATCTAGGGGTCCTAGTGCAAGAAAATCAAAAAGTTAGTATGCAGGTGCAGCAGGTGATCACGAAGGCCAACGGAATGTTGGCTTTTATTGCTAGGGGGATAGATTATAAAAAACAGGGAGGTATTGCTGCAGTTATATAAGGTATTGGTGAGACCGCACCTGGAATACTGCATACAGTTTTGGTGCCCATACTTAAGAAAAGACATACTTGCTCTCGAGGCAGTACAAAGAAGGTTCACTCGGTTAATCCCGGGGATGAGGGGGTGGACATATGAGGAGAGGTTGAGTAGATTGGGACTCTACTCATTGGAGTTCAGAAGAATGAGAGGCGATCTTATTGAAACATATAAGATTGTGAAGGGGCTTGATCGGGTGGATGCGGTAAGGATGTTCCCAAGGATGGGTGAAACTAGAACTAGGGGGCATAATCTTAGAATAAGGGGCTGCTCTTTCAAAACTGAGATGAGGAGTAACTTCTTCAATCAGAGGGTAGTAGGTCTGTGGAATTTGCTGCCCCAGGAAGCTGTGGAAGCTACATCATTAAATAAATTTAAAACAGAAATAGACAGTTTCCTAGAAGTAAAGGGAATTAGGGGTTACGGTGAGCGGGCAGGAAATTGGACATGAGGCTGAGTTCGGATCGGTCATGGCCCTATGGGTGGCGGAGCGGGCCCAGGGGCTGAGTGGCCGGGTCCTGCTCCTACTTCTTGTGTTCTTTAGATTTGAGGTTAGGATCAGATCAGCCATGATCTTATTGAATGGCGGAGCAGGCTCGAGGGGCCGATTGGCCTACTCCTACTCCTATTTCTTATGTTCTTATGTAACTCTGCGATATTGTAATCCCCATGATAATTATATTTTATTCTGTACTGTATCTCTGATTTGCTTAAATAGCTCCTTACGTACTGGTCCATCTCGAGTTGGTGGTTGAAGCGGTTATTACTTTGTTGGTGTTATTATTAAGTTATATCCGAATAGCTTTTGACATTTCACTTCTGCTGTGACTCTCCAGCAATGTTTCCTTTCCCCTGTTGAGACACCGCAGCCTCTATTCACCATCGCTTTGTTTAATATGGCTGAGATCGGGCACTAAGCAGAGCGGGACTTGAAACCATATTCGTCTAGCTCCATGGCACAGGAAAATCGCAGCTCTATGATTTTTTTCCTACAATGATGAGAAAGAATTTTTCCAGTTGCTGCAGCCATTGAAATGGCTCCACAGTCTTCAATTATAAAACACTATACTGCACAATGATTACCTCGCTCATTATGTCTCTCTGCATCTTTTGTCTCACACTTTCCCTGTATATCTGCTCTATCTCTACTTTCAGTTTTGAATAAACATAACCAGGAATAAGGATGTTAGTCCAATTTCAACTTTCAGCTTCAATTACAATGTATGCAAAGAAAAAAATATCAAAAATAGGACATTGGAAATATCAAATAAATCAGAGGTACATTGATTCACTAGAATGTCAACAACTAGCATCTTAGAATATACTACATTTTCTGCACATCATAAGAAAAATCATCTTAATTATTCTGTGCTATGTTGCATGATCTGAATTATCACTGTGTTCCAGCATTTTCTACCTTTCAGCAGTTTCAATCCTGAAGATAGTCAGAAATATAATATGGGTAATATGAAAAACTTTTGTTAGACTAGCATTTTATAGTAATAAAGACTAAAGCCCAAAGTAATAGATTGGAAAAATGCTAATTTTGAGGGGGTGAGAATGGAACTAGGGAAGGTAAACTGGAAAAAAAATTGACAAAAGAGATAGAACAGCAGTGGGAAATATTTAAAACGGCGATCAATAGAGTCCAGGAGAAATATATTCCGCTAAAAAACATAACATACATATACACTCCATCCCACCCGAAACCATGGGATCTCCTAGGAGAGGCAAAAAATCAGATAAAAAACCCAGGCCAATTTGGGAGAAAAAAATTCTGGGAAATACCTCTCCGACCCATCTAGGCGATTGAAGTTAGTCCAGGAGATCACTGTGGCCCTGAATTCTTTGCAGTACCTACTTTCTGTAAGAGGTGATCTCCGCCCCAGCCAGAAACAAATCCAGCTCTCGCTTTAAGGAATTCAGCGAGTCCGCGTCCACCACAAGAGACGGCAGCCTGTCCCAGAGGTCCACTATTCTCTCGGAAAAGAACCACCTCCTGACATCTAACCTAGATTTAGCCTTAAATTTGTGACCCCTGATCCTGCCTAACCTATTTAATTGAAATAAACTGTCAGCTGGAACACAATCTATTCATAGAAACATAGAAGATAGGAGCAGGAGTAGGCCATTCGGCCCCTCGAGCCTGTTCCGCCATTTAATGAGATCATGGCTGATCATCCAAATTCAGTACCCTGTCCCTGCTTTCTCCCCATATCCCTTGATCCCTTTAGCCTTAAGAACTATATCTAACTCCTTCTTGAATATATTTAATGAATTGGCCTCAACTGCCTTCTGTGGTAGAGAATTCCAATAGGTTCACCACTCTCTGGGTGAAGAAATTCCTCCTCATCTCAGTCCTAAATGGCTTACCCCTTATCCTTAGATTATGACCCCTGGTTCTGGACTCCCCCGCCATCGGGAACATCCTTCCTGCATCTAATCTGTCTAGTCCTGTTAGAATTTTATAAGTTTCAATGAGATCCCCTCTCATTCTTCTAAACTCTAGCGAATATAAGCCTAATCGACCCAATCTCTCCTCATACGTCATTCCTGCCATCCCAGGTATCAGTCTGCTGAATCTTCGCTGCACTCCCTCCATGGCAAGAACATCCTTCCTCAGATAAGGCGACCAAAACTTCACACAATACTCAAGGTGTGGTCTCACCAAGGCCCTGTACAACTGCAGCAAGACATCCTTGCTCCTGTACTCGAATCCTCTCGCTATGAAGGCCAACATACCATTTGCCTTCTTAACTGCCTGCTGCACCTGCATGCTTACCTTCAGCGACTGGTGCACAAGGACACCCAGGTCTCGTTGCACTTCCCCTTTTCCCAATCTATTGCCGTTCAGATAATAATCTGTCTTCCTGTTTTTGCCACCAAAGTGGATAACCTCGCATTTATCCACATTATACTGCATCTGCCATGCATCTGCCCAATCACCCAACCTGTCCAAATCATACTGGAGTTTCTCTGCATCCTCCTCACAGCACACACGCCCACCCAGCTTTGTGTCGTCTGCAAACTTGGAGATATTACATCTAGTTCCCTCATCTAGATCATTCATATATATTGTGAATATATCCCTTCATTATCTTATAAGCCTCAATCAGATCCCCGCTAAGTCTACGGGGGAAAAATTTGTTAGCGACCATTTTGGGTTGCTAACATTGCCCAGGCGCTAAATTTAGCGCCCGGCGAAAAATAGCGCCGGCGATCGCTAACTTCAGTTTTAGCGCCCCAAGAGGGAGGTGGAGCGCAAATTCAAGTGCTCTACTTCCTTCTTAGAGCGCTAACTCCGAATATTGGGGCAGTGCATTCTGCAGCGCTACTCATGGAAGGGCTCTTCCCCTCATAAAAGGGGCAGGCCCAAGCCCACAACTCCGCGGGGCCCTACCTGGACCACCAGGGAGCGGGGTGCCATGCCAGCAGCCCAGCATTCAAGAGAAGTGCTGGGCTACCAGATCGCGGCACAGACCCCATATTCAAAGACGCAACGGGCCGATTTGTTTCCCCCGCCCGCCACCTCCCCTTTAGTTAGCACCCCGCGAGTCTCCTGCCGCTCCGTTCCCACCCCCTGAATCGGTCGCTGTCATTGCCTGGCGCAGGTTCAGGGGGCATGGGCCAATTTTGCAGGCGGGGCGAAAACGGGGTGCGCACGGTGATGACGTCGTCTAAGCCTGCGCAGCGGAATGGTCGCTACCAGTTACCGCTGCCGCTAAACTCCCGCTGAATTTAGCGGGAGTCGTTAGCGGTGCTGCACCTGGGCGAAAAGTCGTTTGCGACCCATTAGCGCCCCCTGAAGGGCGTATGAGTGTTGAGCATTTGCCCTACCTGCATGCATAACACTGCACTTATCGAAGTTATACATCACTTTCCAGTCTTGAGCCCAATCTTCCAACACATTACGGTCTGCCTGAAGCAGATGAGCATCATCTACAATTGTAACACTTGCACAGATCTTGGTATCATCTGCAAATTTGCAGATTGTGCCCCCAACACCTACATACAGATCATTACTAAAAATAGTAAAGGGCAACGGTCCCAACATTGATCCCTGCAGGGCACCACTGGTGACTGGTCTCCTAACAGATCCAAATCTTTTGCCTACGTCCTGCCAGCCAGTTCTGAATCCAGCTCAATATATTACCACTAATACCAAAGGCTTCGATCTTCTAGAGAAGCCTCTTATGCGATAGCTTATCAAAAGCTTTTTGGAAATCTAAGTAGACAATGTCTACTGGGCTTCCCTCATCCACCAACTTTGTAACTTCTACAAAAAATACAATTAAATTTGTAAGACATGACCTCCTTTTTATGAAACCATGTTGGGTGTTCCTAATATGTCCCTCTCTATCCAAGTATTCATATATTGCATATATATCAAGGAATATAAAAAGAAATAGTAAAGTATTCTACAGACATAAATAACAAAATAAAAATCAGAATAGCGATAGGGCCACTAAGGGATTCACAAGATAAACTCACAGGTAATTGCAGTAAAATAGCAGAACTATTGAATAGTTACTTTGCCTCAGTAATTCCCACGGTAAGAAAGGGGGGCGGGGGGGGGGGGGGGGGGGGGGGGGCGGGCAGAAGATAATTGATAAACTAATCAAACTTAGAAAGGATAATACCCCTGATCTGATGGATTGCATCTACACATATGAAAAGTTAGGAAAGAGATAGAAGCATATTACATATACATAAAAATTCATTAGAAAAGGGAACAGTGCCAGAGGACTGGCAGACAGCTAATATTATTCCTATATTTAAAAAGAGAGATAGAACAAGCCCAGGGAACTATAGACCAGTTAGCTTAACGTCGGTTGTAGGAAACATAATGGAATCTTTACTCAAAGATGTAACAGAAAAACATCTAGAAACTGAAAATATAATAAAGAGTAGTCAGCCCGGATTCCAAAAGGGAAGCAAAATATTGCGGGTGCTGGAAATCTGAAATAAAAACAGAAAATGCTGGAATACTCAGCAGGTCAGGCAGCATTTGTGGAGAGAGAGAAACAGAGTCAACGTTTAAGGTCGATGACATTTTGTCAGAACTGGAACTCATCTATCCATCCACCACTCCCACTCACCCTCATCCTTATGCAATGTCATGCCTCTCCCTCATAGTCACCCTCGCGAAATGGACTCCATCCATCGGATGAACACATGCCATTACACTCACTCATACATCTCTTCCTTCCCTCCTTGGAGGAGAAGAGAGAACAAAACAACAGGGAGAGGGAGAGAATCGGAGGAGGCCCTCCAAACATCTCGCAGCTGACAAACACAGAGGAAGAGGCACTGAAGATCAATAGAGTTTTGGCATCCCTGGCCGTTGGAGATGGGGAGCTCCCAGCTACCTGGTGACACAATTAAATTAAAGCCACTCACATGCAATGTTCCCTCTAATTTTCTTTTGGGTGCGTGGCCCCTTTAAGGGGCTGCGCGGCCCATTCAAACCTCTATGCATGCATGGTTTTTCCACTGAGAAACCGGCAAGCGGCCTGCGTGGGTGCTTCAGACAGCTGCACAGCCGTGTCGGGAACATTGTCCATATGTCATACGGCACTCAGTCATGTTGACTTGACTTCAACAGTGAGTGAAATATGATCAGCTTCATGATGATAACTTGCAACATATTCTTACCTTGCCAGGACTAATTCATGGGCAGCATTTTTACTGTTGCGTCGGGTCGGGTGCGTGTGGGCCGCATAGCGGGTCGGGAATGCAATGTTCTGAGCAGTGCGTTGCTCAGAGCGACTTTTACTTAATGGCCCCAATTGAAAGACTTGTGCATTTCCCAGCCCTATTAAATGGTGCGGGTCTGATGGCGTCATCGATAACTCGTTTCCAGTGCCGATATTTAAAGCAGCCTTGCACTCAACTCATTTGAAGGTTGCTACGGGAAGGTGGAACATGACAAAGAAAGGCCACAGTACTGTTATAACTTTGGAAGTATGGATAGCCAAAGGCAGAGGGCTGAACTACGCTTCTCAGATTCATCGCTACATACGCTGGTGGAGGCTGTCAGAGCACGCAGGGAAGTCGTCTTCCCTGCTGATAGGCAATGGAGACCTCCACAAGAAACAAACAGAGCCTGGCAGGATATACCTGAGGAGGTCAGCAGCAGGGATGTGGTCAGGAAGATGTGGATACAGTGCAGGAAATGCTTCAATTATCTCATGAGGTCAGGAAAGGTGAATGCAATGCCACACTCAACTACATCCTGATGTGCCTGTCAACACACCCCCATTACTCTGCCTTCCCAAGCCCACTCCTGCACGTCACTCCTCACACCAACCTACCTTGCAAGGTGCACCCATCCCTCGCACTCTGTGCACCTACTCACATCCCCATCTGACTAACCACCACTGACATTCACACTCATCCTAATGCAATCATAGCAAGTAACACCACAGAAGGAGGCCATTTGACATTGTCACCCACGTCCTTAGTCACACTCTACAGATGTAACCCACACATTCCTTACACTCATTCCATCACTCTCACTCAAACTTTGCTGTTTTCTCTCCTTGCAGGAGAAAAGAGGCCAGAACAACAGAGAGAGGGAGAGAACCAAAGGCGGCCCTCCAGTCTTCACACACCTAACAGCAGCAGAGGAGGGGGCTCTGGAGATCTTGGGAGCTTGAGAGACGCTGGTGGTGAGAGACAGAGAGAGGGGGACATCCCAGCAACCTGGTGACAGAATCACATCTCATAAAGCATGAGGGGGCTGATGTCACAAGCCACTGAGATGATATGTTCTTCTATGGATAGAGCGGCCAGCGCCATGGACCGTCATACGCTCCAATCAAATGAGTCCATGCACGCCTTCAACACCACCATGCAGACTCTGGATGCCAACATGTCTGCCACCTTAAAGATGTTGACAGATACCTTAGCCTTGGCCTTACAGGGCCCCACTGATCTGCACCAAAGTGTTCTCCAGCACAGTGATAGCAGTGAAGTGCGACTGGGCCATGAGAGGTTCATCAAAGGTCATCGACCTGAAACGTTAACTTTGTTTCTCTCTTCCAGCAATTTCTGTTTTTATTTTAGAGTTCCAGCATCCGCAGTATTTTGTTTTTGTAGTAAGGCTTTGTAGTTGCACAAAGGTATGCACATGGGTGTTTGATAAAATGCTGTGTTGATAAGTTTTTGTTATTTATTCAGATGTTATTCTTTTTCACCACTTTCCTGTCTTGTCCATTCTTGGGTGCTTGGTGGTAAGTGGCCTTCGAACTTGCTTGATGGTGAATGCGAGGACATGAATTGATGGGGACCAATGGGGGGATGTTGAATGCATGGTTGGTTGGTTGCAGGACTACTTTGTATCAGTGGCATGGGGGGGGCGGGGGGGGGGCGGGGCGAAGGGGGGAGAGTGGCCGTTGCATTTTCTGGTGACATGGATGCAATGGTGCAACCTAAGTGAACCTTGCATTAATAAGGGCATCCCTAGCATCCCAGGCAGCAATGTGAGCAGCTGGGGGTGCATTGCCCTCAGCACCCTCCTCCTCTTCTTCTTCCTCCTCCCCCTCCCAATCATCCGAGGAGGATCTGAGCTCTTCATGTTGTTCCTCCTGCAGGTCCAAGCCTTGCCGTTGCGCAATGCTGCGCAGAGCAGAGCAAACCACAGCCATTCTGGAGACCCTGGCAGGTGCGTACTGAAGGACACCTCCAGATCTGTCCAGGCACCTGAAGTACATCTTCAGCATGCTGATGGTCTGTTCAGTCACACATCTGGTGGTGATGTGGTATTCATTGTACCACTGTTGGGTTTCAGTGGTCGGGTTTCTGTTGGTGTCATGAGCCAAGTTTGCAGTGGGTATCCGTTGTCGCCTAACAGCCACCCTTAAGTCTGCTTCCAGGTGCGAAGAGATCAGGGAGCTTGGACTGCCACAGGACGAAAGCATCATGGCAGCTGCCCGGGAATCTTGCACACACCTGCATAAAGATCTTTTTGTGGTTGCACACCAGCTGCACATTGATAGAGAGGAAGCTCTTGCGATTGACAAATACTCCTGGTTGTTCTGAGGGTGCCCGGATTGCCGTGTGTGTACTGTCGATGGTGCCCTGCACCTGTGGGAAGCCAGCCAGAGCCACAAAGCCAAGCGCCCATTCATTCTGACTGGCATCATTGGTGGCAAAGTTGACATAATTGCTGGCCCTGGCAAACAACCCAACAGTCACTGGTCTTTCAGCATTTGTGTTCGGCCGACTGGGAGATCCTGTGGCAGAGCCCTGGAAGGATCCGGAGGCAAAAAAGTTGAGGGCGGTGGTGACTTTGACAGCCACCGATAACGTGTGGCCACCAGGTCCAGCAGGGAGCATGTCTTCTTCTAGGAGGCTGCAGATGTCTGACACCACCTGATGTGACATCCTAAGCCTCCTGAGACACTGGTGTTCAGACATGTCAAGGAAACTGACTGTAGACCCTGTTTCGTGGGTAGTGCCTCCTGTGAGCTACACCTCTCTGTTGGTCCACTCTCTGCTGGTCCACTCTCTGCTGGTCCACTCTCTGCTGGTCCACCCTCTGCTGGTCCACTCTCTGCTGTGCAGCTACAGGTCTGTGAGTAGCAGGCTGCTGTGGGTACTGTTGCTGGTGCTGTTGCTGGTCATCTTGGTCTTCATCTGAGGTCCAATCTAAGGTAGCATAAGCGGCACCCATCCTGATATGTTAGAGCAAACTTCCAAAGTGTAGGAAGTAACCTCTAAATTGGACAAAGTAACCTCTCAGCAAAAGAACTGTGAACAAACTTTTTCCCACTAGCAGGTAAGAAAGCAGCTGTGAGTACTGAGTATTTATTGGCATCTTTGACTGAGATTGCTTCAGCCCCCTCAATTGCCATTGTGTACTCACCTTGGTTTCACTGGCAAGTTTCAGAAAGCTCGGGAAACTCGTGGACCCAGCGTTAAAATGAAAACAGTATGTCATAATCACTCTAATTGAGCGATTAGGATATGGAAATTGAAACCCGCCTCTCCCGAGGAGGTTGCGCTCAGGCAGCCTAACGTGTTGGAGTAAAATGTGGAAGTTGGCGGGTTGGAGCCGGCTTCCCAACGCACTGTCAATTTCGTCGGTTTTAACCCCCCCACCCACACCCACGCACTTTTCCACATTGAAATTCAGCCCTATGTATTGGTAGGATTCCAGAGAGACAAAGACAAGATGGCTAATTAACAAGGACACAATGGGGAAAAATTCAGTATCGCCCCGTTTGGGGTGCAATTATCGGCCGGGCGCAAAGATTAGCGCCTGGCGCTAATTATCGCCTCCGACTGCAAACTTGGCTTTTATCGCCCCTGGAGGTGATTGGAGTGCTAAATCAGGCGCTACACATCTGTCTTAAGGCACAAAGGCCGAGGAGCGAGGCGCTAACTCAGAGCGCTGGTGAAGCTCATGTGTTGTCAGTCAGCAATGGAACACACACACAATGGCGCCGGCCAGTTCTTAAAGGGGATGGTTGATCTTGCTTTCCATCCACATCCTGCTCATTGCAGCCTTGAACCTCGGCCTGGAGAGACCTCTGCATCAAATCTGCTGGAAAGAACAATGGAAAGGCCCAGGGAAACAGCTCAGAGTGCAGCCCCCACATTCTCTTCTAAATCAATACAAGGAAGGGCAAATCAAAATGAACCTGCAAAGTGCTGCTCAGTACCCAAAACTCCTTCACACAGCATTGAATCTCTCCAGAAGTCTCTCTCTCTCTCAGAATGCGTAGTTCAAAAATGTCGCCAACTAAAAAAGGCAGGAAGTGGTCGCCTTTAAATAGCGCTCCCCCAGTCCCTTCCTGACTGCAAAATGCTCCCCTCAACCTGTCATTGCTAGCGGCAGGCGGTAAGGCAGGGGGCGCCACTCAATATCCGCTCTGGGGCGCTACCGGGGCGTTGCGCACTCAACTGATGTCACGATCTGCCGGCGCAGGAGATCGTGGCGGTAGTGTTTAGCACCGCCGCAAAATGTCTAGTTAATTTCGCGAGCGGCGCAAACATCGCCGTGCCCGGGCGCTAGTTGCTTTGCGCCCCATTAGCGCCCTCTTAAGGCACTAACGGGAGGCGCAACCAACTGAATTTTTCCCCCCAATGTCTCATTTGAGCCAGGCACTGCCAAGGAGTGAAAAACAGATGGTGTTGGTGGGGGTGGGGGAAATGGGCAACGGTCATGAGGTGATGGCCTGGCCTGGACAGGCGGATCAGTGGGTATGTGGCATCCCTGTAATTGGGTAGTGAAATTCAGGTGCAAATCCATGATCGGGTTAACTGGTCTCCATAGACTTTGCTGTGTAGAAGAGGAATAAGAAGGGGTCTCTTAGGCACAAAGAGTGTAGAGGGATTCGGCCAAGGGCTAGGGACCATCTGACAGACGGGCCAAGGAGGGACGGGCTGGCGGAGGGACCACATGTGTTACACCGACCGGACGAAGTGTCTGGAGGCTAGGGTCGGCGGGGTTAGACTCGTAGAGATCGCGACCCTTTACCCAGGGCATAACAGGTAATATAACTCTTGATTGCGCCTTGTTTAACTACTGCTCAGACACTGTATCGTATCAAGTCTTCCTTACACTGAATAAAGTACAACCACTGTCACCAATAAAGGACAAGTCGAATCTTTCGGAACTTAAGAGTGAAAAGGTTAATTGGCCAGAACCCCATAACTCTAACACCTGATGGCTGAATTGTAAGAAAGCCATACAGTTAAATACAGATCAGAAGTCCAGGGCTTGATTCCCAGTTTGTTCTGGTTTGGTTGATCTTTTTTTAAATTTGTTTATGGGATGTGGGCGTCGCTGGCAATGCCAGCATTTATTGCCCATCCCTAATTGCCCTTGAGAAGGTGGTGGTGAGCTGACTTCTTAAACTGCTGCAGTCTGTGTGGTGAAGGAACTCCCACAATGCTGTTAGGTAGGGAGTTCCAGGATTTTGACCCAGCGACGATGAAGGATCGGCGATATACTTCTAAGTCAGGATGGTGTGTGACTTGGAGGGGAACTTGGAGGTGGTGGTGTTCCCATGCGCCTGCTGCCCTTGCCCTTCTAGGTGGAAGAGGTCGCGGGTTTCGGAGGTGCTGCGAAGAAGCCTTGGCGAGTTGCTGCAGTACATCTTGTAGATGGTACACACTGCAGCCACGATACATCTGTGGTGGAGGGAGTGAATGTTTAAGGTGGTGGATGGGGTGCCAATCAAGCGGGCTGCTTTGTCCTGGATGGTGTCGAGCTTCTTGAGTGTTGTTGGAGCTGCACTCATCCAGGCAAGTGGAGAGTATTCCATCACACTCCTTACTTGTGCCTTGTAGATGGTAGAAAGGCTTTGGGGAGTCAGGAGGTGAGACACTCACCGAAGAATACCTAGCCTCTGACCTGCTCTTGTTGCCACAGTATTTATGTGGCTGGTCCAGTTAAGTTTCTGCTCAATGGTGACCCACAGGATGTTGATGGTAGGGGATTCGGTGATGGTAATGCCATTGAATGTCAAGGGGCGGTGGTTAGACTCTCGCTTGTTGGTGGTAGTCATTGCCTGGCACTTCTGTGACGTGAACGTTAACCAACCACTTATCAGCCCAAGCCTGAACAGGTCATGTTGCTTCATTATCTGAGGAGTTTTGAATGGCACTGAACACTGTGCAGTCATCAGCAAACATCCTCATTTCTGGCCTTATGTTGGAGGGAAAGTCATTGATGAAGCAGCTGAAGATGGTTGGGCCTAGGACACTGCGCTGAGGAACTCCTGCAGCGATGTCCTGGGGCTGTGATGATTGACCTTCAATCACCACAACCATCTTCCTTTGTGCTAGGTATGACTCCAGCCAGTGGAGCGTTTTCCCCCGATTCCCATTGACTTCAGTTTTACTAGGGAGCCGAGTGGTGTTGGCGAAACCCAAACTGAGCATCGGTGAGCAGGTTATTGGTGCGTAAGTGTCGCTTGATAGCACTGTCGATGACACCTTCCATCACTTTGCTGATGATTGAGAGTAGACTGATGGGGCGGTAATTGGACAGATTGGCTTTGTCCTGCTTTTTGTGGACAGGACATACCTGGGCAGTTTTCCACATTGTCGGATAGATGCCAGTGTTGTAGCTATACTAGAACAGCTTGGCTAGAGGGTACAGGAGTCTCCTAGCTCTGCTCAGCTGCAGGCAGATGCTGAGCCTCGGGGGCCATCCAGGAAGAGGGCGATCCTGGAGCTGCAGGAACAAGTGCAGGAGCCTCTGACTGGTTTCGCAACAGCGGTGACTGCGCATGTGCAGAGAATGGAAGAGTCCATCTCCAACATGAGCAACACCGTGGCGCAGTCACTGGCAATTATAGCTTCCTCCATGGATAGTATGGCCACCTGGAGCACAAGCCTTCAGTACGACAGCCGGGATGTTGTCGTGGCCCATAGCCTTTGCTGTATCCAGTGCAGTCAGCCGTTTCTTGATATCACGTGGAGTGAATTGAATTGGCTGAAAACTGGCTTCTGTGATGGTGGGGACCTCAGGAGGAGGCCGATATGGATCATCCACTCGGCCCTTCTGGCTGAAGATGGTTGCAAATGCTTCAGCCTTGTCTTTTGCACTCACATGCTGGGCTCCACCATCATTTAGGATAGGGATATTTATGGAGCCTCCTCCTCCCGTTAGTTGTTTAATGGTCCACCACCATTCACGACTGGATGTGGCAGGACTGCAGAGCTTTGATCTGATCTGTTGATTGTGGGATCGCTTAGCCCTGTCTATAGCATGCTGCTTCTGCTTTTTAGCATGCATGTAGTCCTATGTTGCAGCTTCCCCAGGTTGGCACATCATATTTAGGTACGCCTGGTGCTGCTCCTGGCATTCTCTTCTACACTCCTTATTGAACCAGGGTTGGTCCCCTGGCTTGATGGTAATGGTAGAGTGAGGGATATGCCAGGCCATGAGGTTACAGATTGTGGTGGAATACAATTCTGCTGCTGCTGATGGCTCACAGCGCCTCATGGATGCCCAGTTTTAAGCTGCTAGATGTGTTCTGAATCTATCCCATTTAGCACGGAGGTAGTGCCACACAACGCAATGGAGGGTGTCCTCAGTGTGAAGACGGGACTTCATATCCACAAGGACTGTGCGGTGGTCACTGCTACCAATACTGTCATGGACAGATGCATCTGCGACAGGTTGATTGGTGAGGACGAGGTCAAGTAAGTTTTTCCCTCATGTTGTTTCTCTCACCACATGTTGCAGGCCCAGACTGGCAGCTATGTCCTTCAGGACTCGGCCAGCTCGGTCAGTAGTGGTGCTACCGAGCCACTCTTGGTGATGGACATTGAAGTCCCCCACCCAGAGTCCATTCTGTGCCCTTGCTACTCTCAGTGCTTCTTCCATAGTGGTGTTCAACATGGTGGAGTACTGATTCATCAGCTGAGGGAGGGGGGTAGGTGGTAATCAGCAGGAGGATCTCAGCCTGGTAGTCACTGAATTGCTATAGTTGGCATCATAGTCCTGGGCTAGGAAGAGGAAAATTGGCTAGGGTGCCTAGTTCTGATTGCTAGCAAGCAAACTCTGCTTAACTGTGCATGTAGGTTGGGTAATGCTATATTTTAACTAGATATCAGGAAGTAAAGGTACTCTGCAGATTATAGAGATGCAAAATCCACTTCAGGAGTAACTGGTGATACTGAACCCCAAAGAATGTCTAGTGCAGTTCTGAAAATTTGTAAAAGAAAGATACATCTACACGTTAGAAGAAGAAGAATGTATTGTGTTCTACATGGAATAATTTTCCTGTCCTTATACAACAGTGCATCCTCAGTCTTGCCATGGGCAGTACCATAAGTGCCTCACTAGTAATATGAAAATGGTACATTTAGTGCAAATTTTTCTGTCCATCACACATCACTGTCACAATTCAAGTGTCACACTCAAATTTCTGTGTCTCATTTCCAAAAATGTATAAAGAAAGAAAGGATCTCTCGAGGAACACAAAATACCTGCGCCAGAATATCTACAGCCTCTTAATTAAACTCGGTATGAACTCATTCAATGCTTATACAACAAACTGTTAAATTTTGTAACCTTAAAGAGACACGAGTGAAGAATAATACAGTGGCCTGTAATTTCTGATAGGAGGCTTCCTGTGTGTGGATGCCTCCTATCGGAAAAAAATCTACGCACTTACCTGAGGGCTCCCGAGATCCGGGCACTTCCGATGCTGGGCCTGTCCACAGTCGAAATGCGCAAGGCCCACGTATCCCAGGGGCGCATGTGGTTCGCAATCGTCCCTGGGATCACGTGGGCCAGGCCAGCCAATGAAAGAAGGGAATCTCCCTTCATACTTTTGACAGATAGACCCATCAAAAGTATAAATGGGGATCAATGAAAAAAGACACTAAAACATTAAATAATTTTTTTTTAAATCACGTTTTTAAAATGAGTTAAAATTATGTTAAATTAAATATTTTAAACAAAAATTTTATTTAAAAAAAATAAACTTACCTTTTTTAAAAGTATTTTTAAATGATAAATGAGTGAAAACATTTTTTTTTTACTTTTTCAAACTCATGCTGGTAAAAGCAGGCATAAGATTTCTAAGTGTTTTCAGCGGGCGAAGGTTCTGCAGAAAGCGGAACTATCCACCTGCAGGGGCCCTTTTCCAGAGCATTCTTGACAGATCGGAAGTGCCAGTTTTCAGTGCATGCGTTTTACATGCCTGAAACCAGCATTTCCGATGTCCCTACGGGTGTGTACACAGCTCGTACGCACCCGTAGGCATCGGAAAATACGGGCCACTGAGTTTTACATGGTCTAATGTTCCTGACATTATAAAACAGTGCAGAAACTCTGGGAATTAACCCTTTGTAACCTGAATCTTTATATCAGAAACATATTTAAATTAAACCAAATACTTTCCAAATCAAATAGGCAAAGATCTCAAAATGAACGTTACAGTCCCTTTAATGCCAGTTCATTCAAAAGTTAATTGCTATCCAGATGAATGCAAGAAACCTGTCTTTGTCTGTGGGACAATCAATTAAGTGACTGTAACATTGTGTGTTCCTGAAGAGTTTTTTTCTGCTCACTGAAATGCCTGCCTTTGTTTATTGTACTTTTTAAAGTGCAGTTGGGAAATTTGCATCAGCCTATGTGTGATGTCTCTATTGTGATGGACAGAAAGAGCATCTTTATGTAGCTTTTATAATATTATAGATTGGTATACATCGATAGTTGGTCTGGTGCAAGCCTAATTCAACTGGTTCAATTTCCCTCTGAATCAGTTGAAATCACTTTGCAATAATGAACTTCTGTCACTGTACCACACCTGACTGAAAAACAGGATTATGTTGCAAGTGGGCAGGAACATGTTTGGTTCGTCTGCCAACATTTTAATCATGATGCGGAGATGCCGGTGTTGGACTGGGGTGGACAAAATTGAGAGGTCGCACAACACCAGGTTATAGTCCAACAGTTTTATTTGAAATCACAAGCTTTCGGAGCTATCGATTGCTCCTTCCTCAGGTGAAGTAAATTAGATACAGAATCGCCAAAGCATATATAGATAGAAAACAAAGCATGTGTACCTTACAATTGCAGACCACTAAATTAAATCATCCTGACTATCTGCCGAGGTGTGATAAAGTTAATTAAGTCAGCCAGGAAGGTACCACATCAAAGACATAGCAAGATACAACTGAGATAATGAGATGTAGTCGCAGGGGTTCTAACGTGTCAAAAGCTGCCGTCTGTATGTAAAACGAAAAGCTTTAAAATTTTTACTTTTTTACTGGGAAAATTTTTACTTTTTGTCTCAGTTGTATCTTGCTATGTCTTTGATGTGGTACCTTCCTGGCTGACTTAATTAACTTTATCACACCTCGGCAGATAGTCAGGATGATTTAATTTAGTGGTCTGCAATTGTAAGGTACACATGCTTTGTTTTCTATCTATATATGCTTTGGCGATTCTGTATCTAATTTACTTCACCTGAGGAAGGAGCAATCGATAGCTCCGAAAGCTTGTGATTTCAAATAAAACTGTTGGACTATAACCTGGTGTTGTGCGGCCTCTCAACATTTTAATCGGCAGTGTTGACAGGGCAGCAATGTGTTACTCCATAGGTAGTCTCAGTATAGCACCCAGCACTTGAAACACTCATCCACCAACCTGAGAATGATACATTTGGCAATGGACTAGTGGCAGTGGGAGTACAATAAAGCTGAAGAGCCATTGAATAGATTACGACGTATGCTGACAGCATTGTGTTTCTCCTATGCAAGAAGCTTCTTCTGGAGGATTTTAAATACCAGTAATCACCTATATAAGGTACAGGAAATTAATTTATAATTTCTACTATGTTGACAGATTAGTTACCTTTCCCACTCAGTTAGGCAGTCTTAATTTTAATTCTGCACCCATAATCTCAAAATTCCATGCAATTCACCACTTCGAGTCCAGCGAATATTAGTTGAATGTAAAAAGTAACCAGGTCCAGATGATTGCACTATTTACAGTGTCACTGATCTCAGAATAGACAATCAAGAAGAGGCGAATAACTTGCCAAATGCTAATAACTTGTCAAATATGTTGAATGATGGCCTTCCCACATGTCTCAACAAGTTTATTCACAGCAGTTCAGCCATACAGATCAGGAAGCTCCCAGGTTCAACCCCCAATTTGTGCTGATTTAGCTGATGTCAGCCAGGGCAGTTTTAGCATTACAATTGGCTACCTGGATTTGCAATGGTAAAATCTGTCATTGTTCACACTTCTGATTCTATCCAGTGAGCTTTGCTGATAAATGCTCTTCTCATCTGATGTTCAAACATATGCATCAAGCTCAGCTATAATGCTCAAACAGCCGTCACAAAACCGTCAAAGCTCACATAAGAATAACGACCACTTAGACAAGATATCAGAGGTTGCTCAAAGCATTTGAATCCATATCCCAATGAGGATTCAAAGCATTCAGAAGAGAATGGGATAAAATTAGCAGAGAAAATTGCTATTGAACCTCACATAGCAATGAAAGAAGCATATTTGCTTTTCATTTTACTACATTTCTGTTCCTCTTCAGTGGAACTCTACATCCTTCTAGTCTGGTATGAATTGTAAAAGGATCATCCTTCATGTTTTATTTTCTCTCCCTTACATTATCTTAGTCACTAGCTGTCAAAACTGTCCACAGATAATCAATTGCACCTTGACAATTCATCTTCTGAGCTATTCAGTCATTTCCTGAGAGCTTCTCTATAGATGACATTTCAGATAAACTCACAGGAGATGATACTGAAATGGCAGGGGTACTGAATGGATACTTTACCTCAGTTTTCACTGAAGAGGCTTCCAAAAAAGAAATGACAACAGTAGAATAAGTCATTTACATAGAATTACATTTACAGCACGAAACAGGCCATTCCACCCAACTGGTCTGTGCCAGTGTTTATGCTCCACACGAGCCTCCTCCTCCCAGCTTACTTCATCTCACCCTATCAACAAATACTTCTATTTCTTCCTCCATCTTGTACTTGTCAAGCTTCCCCTTAAAGGTATTTATGTAATTTGCCTCAATTACTCCATGTGGTAGCAAGTTTCACATTCAAATCACTATTTTTTTTATATTCAAATACAGTAATACTTATACAACTCATCAATTACATAGTATCTAATCACTATTTGGGTAAAGAAGTTTCTCCTAAATGCTTTATTGGATTTATTACTGCCTATTAGTGTCAGCTGTGGCTCAGTGGGTAGCATTCTCGCCTCCTGGGTCAGAAGGTTGTGAGTTCAAGTCCCACTCCAGGGGCTGGATTTTGCCGGCGCTCAGATTGCGGGTTTGGAGGTGGGTCCACTGTCAAAATAGTAAAGATTGACAGCGGGTAGGAAACCCTCTGTCAATCCGCCTCCACGCGAGTTTCCCAGGTGTCGGGTCTGTCTGCGCAGAACTGACCCGACACCAAGCGTGGGGGAAGCAATTTAGATAATTAAATGGCTTGTTAACAGCCAATTTAATGCTATTTTGAGCCTACCTTGTAATTTTACGTGCTCCCCCACGGGTTACCCGCTGCTCGGGGAACACACCAGCTCACCCTGGCGTGAGTTGAGTCTGTTTTGATTTATCTGATAACCTGACAGCTGCAGAAGTGGTATAAAGGATGCCATGTTGCAGCTGTTCAGACTCAGAGCTCAGAAACTGTTGGTTACTGCATTTGTAAGACATATAGGGGTAGAAATTAGGTCGCGCCCCATTTGGGGCGCAAATATCGTCCGGACGCAAATATTAGCGCCTGGCGCTAATTATCGGCACTGACAGGAAACTTCACTTTTACCGCCCCGGGAGGTGAGTGGAGCGCTAAAGCAGGCGCTGCACACCTCTCTTAAGGCGCAAAGGGCGAGCAGTGAGGCGCTAACTCGGAGCGCTGGCGAAGCTCATGTAATGTCAGTCAGCAATGGAACACACACACAATGGCACGGGCCAGTTCTTAAAGGGGATGGTTAATCTTGCTTTCCATCCACATCCTGTTCATTGCAGCCTTGAATCTCGGCCTGGAGAGACTTGCACATCAAATGTGCTGGAAAGTACAATGGAGAGTACCAGGCAAAGAGCTCAGAGTGCAGCTCCCACAGTCTCTGCTAAATCGATACAAGGAATGGCAAATCAAAATGAACCTGCAAAGTGCTGCTCAGTACCCAAAACTCCTTCACACAACGTTGAATCGCTCCAGAAGTCTCTCCCTCTCTCTCTCAGAATGCGTAGTTCAAAAATGCCACCAACAATAAAAGACAGGAAGAGGCCCCCTTTAAATAGCGCCCCCCCCAGCCCCACAGCGATTGATAGCGTTCCAGTCTTCTGGTCGTTGGAAGCGCCAGGCGGTAAGGCAGGGGGCGCCACTCAATTTCTGCTACGGGGCGCCACAAGGGCGTTGCACCATGGAATGACGTCACAATCTGCGCGCGCAGGTGGTCGCAGCGGTAAGTTTTAGCGCCGCCGCACAATCTCAAGTTAAGTTCTCGAGCGGCGCAAACATCGCTGCGCCCGGGCGTTAGCGGCTTTGCGCCCCATTAGCGCCCTCTTAAGGCGCTAACGGGAGGCGCAACCAAGTGAATTTTTACCCCATAGAGATTTCTTTAGCTTGCAAGTGTTTAGAGCCAACTCTATAATCAGTGTCACCTTATTGGAACAACCTCTCTCACCTTTGACAGATCGCTTCTATCATCTCAACTGCACCCGCCATCTATTCCAGCAACATTGGTGCCCTTGAAAAAAATCACACCTTGGTTCTCTGAATCCTTCCACGATCAGCCCCAACACCAACATCACCAGGCACACCAACATCATCACCAACAACATCACCAACCTTCTCCGCCATCACCTGATGCTGCACAGGACATCAGCCCCTGACAACATTGCTGCCTGGGAGGCCAGTGATGGCATCACCATGGCCAGATTTACTTTACTTGACGCTGTAAACCCTGGCTGCCACATGATGCGCCAGGTTGACACCATCCCACACCAGCACCATAAAGCATCCCTTTAATGTCTCAGCCATTCCTTTCACACTCATCACTATAGTGGGAGGGGGGGGGGGGGGCGCGGGGGCGAGGGAGTGATGTCTCAACATTCACTGGAACTCAGTAAGACACTTCTCAAGGTGCGCACAGATCTGTCCAATAAGGTGAAGTATTGAAAATATAGATTTCACTGTATGACAACACATTACCAGAAACTTCACAAGAACATTGGCTAAACCTCTCAAGTGCCTACCCTTGTGTGATGTTAGTTGGTATGCTTGCAGTAGGATGAGGGTGAGTGTGAGGGGTGGCTAGTGATATGGGGAAGTGATAATGTAGATAGAGAGGGATGGGCGGAGGTGCAAGGTAAGTTGGTGCGAGTAAGGATGTGCAGGAGTAGGGTAGGGAAGGCAGAGTGATGGGGATGTGAAGAGTGGCACAGCAGGGTGAGTTTGAGTGTGGCATTGCAGTAATGATTTGTGATCTACTGAGATCATTGAAATGTTGGTGCCACTGCAGCCAGGTACTCCTGACGACATCCTTGCTTGTGTCCTCCTGTGCAATGTGCAACCAGACTGAGTTTGGGGAGGTCTCTTCCACCCATGGGCTGCGCACCCAAAGAGAAATTAGGAGGAACATTGCTCAGCAGGCCAGGCAGGATCTCTCTCCACAGATGCTGCCTGGCCTGCTGAGTATTTCCAGCATTTTTGTTTATATTTTATATTTATGGCCCCTAGTTTTGGTCTCCCGCACAAGTGGAAAGTCATGTTTAACAAACCTTATTGATTTCTTTGAAGAAATAATAAAGAACAGGCAATGGCAATGCAGTGGATGTGGTATACATGGACTTTCAGAAGGCCTTCAATAAGGTGGCACAGAAGAGACTCAGGACAAACGTCAGGGCATGTAGAGTCAGGGGCCAAACAGCAGAATGGATTGAAATATGGCTACAAAACAAAAAATGCGGGTAGGTGTTAACAAAAGTTTCTCGGACTGGCAGAAAGTGGGAAGTGGTGTCCCGCAGGGATCTGTGCTGTTACCCCTGTTGTTCCTAGCATAGCTAAATGATTATGACTCAGAAAATGAAGTATGGTGTAGAATTTGCAGACGTTATCAAACTGGGGATGCGAAAGAAACTACTTGCATTTATATAGCGCCTTTCATGACCTCAGGACGTCTCAAAGCGCTTTACAGCTAATGAAGTATTTTTGAAGTGCAGTCACTGTTGTAATGTAGGAAATAGCTAATAATGTGGAGGACTGCACTAAAATACAGGAAGACATAAGCAGGCTTGCAGAGTGTGTGGATAAATGGCAAAAAAAATCAATACAGGGATCCCTCCCCAACCGTGGGGGATACGTCCCTGAAAACCCCCGTGGTTAGTAAAACCGCGGTTGGCAAATTCAGTATAAATGTGTATAAACACAATAAAAAAGAATATAAAAAGCATAAAAATCATGTTATTTACCTTATCCCTAAATTAAAAACCGCGGATATGCGAATTTCACGGCCGCGGTTGACAAAACTTGTCGCAGAGTGGAAACCGCGGATACGTGAAATCTGCGTATGGCAAAACCGCGGTTGGGGCGGGATTCCTGTATAACTAAGTGTGAGATGGTTTATTTTGGTAGGAGGAATAAGGAGGCTGTTTATTCCTTGGAAGGCAAGAAGCTAAATGGGGTAGGGGAGGAAATACAGATACATAAATCACTAAAAGAATCAACACAAGTTGATAAGGCCATAAAGAGTTCAAACAATGTACTGAGGCTCATTCCTAGAAGAATATAATACAAAAGCACAGAGGTAATGTTACATTTATATAGAACCTTGGATAGACCACACTTGGGAGTACTGTGCACAGTTCTGGTTCCAAACTACAAAAAGGATATGAAACACTATAGAAAAGATTTACGAGGGTGTTACCAGAATTGAGAGGATGCAACTATGAGCAAAGATTGAGCAGACTGGGGCTCTTCCTCAGGAAAAGGGAAGACTAAGAGGAGATTTGATAGAGGTCTTTAAAATTATGAAGGAGTTTGATAGGGTGGATGTAGAGAAATCGTTTCCACTTGTGGATGAGTTCAGAACAAGGGGCCATAAATATAAGGTAGCCACTAACAGATCATATAAAGAATTGAAGAGGAATTTCTTTACACAGAGTGGTGAAAATGTGAAACTTGTTGCCACATTGGGATGGTTGAAGCAGATATCACTGATGCATTTATGGTGAGGCTTGTATGAGAGAGAAGGGAATAGGGGGATCCAGATACAGGGTGGGAAGAGTTAATTAGAGTGGGGGGAGGCTCATGTGGAATATAAACACCGGCATAGACTACTTGGGCCAAAACGCCTGTTTCTGTGCTGTAGATTCTATGTAACTGTAAGAAAGAAAGAAATAACTTGTATTGCTATAACTTTCATGACCTCAGGGCAGCCCAAAGTGCTATACAACCAATTAAGTACTTTTGAAGTGTAATCACTGCTGTAATGTAGGAAACGCGGTAGCTAATTTGTGCATAGCAAATCCCAAAAAAAGCAATATGGTAGGTCTTAACAATGAAAGGAAAAATAGAAAATGCTTCTTCTCCGTCATTGTATTGGATTAATTGTGAGCTGAACAATTTTTTCACTACATATTAGTTGGCAGGAAGTAAATGGGTAATTATCTAAAAACTAAAATCAATAAAGCAATTAGGCATTAAAACTGTTAAATGGAATACTTCCTCACAAAGACATACATCAAATTAAACAGAATTCTCTCAAAAATATACTGTAGAATATTGTAAAATTTGCTTTCCATCATACAAGGCATTAAACATCATTCAATCATGCTAGACTTTGCAAAACTGAAGGGTTGGGCCCATTATCTTCTTTAAATGTTATGCTCCACCAGATTTTACAAGTAGTGGTCAAGGTTGTAAAATTTTGCCTTTTCAAATATCTTCTTTTCTAAAACAGTGAGTTTATGCATTGTCAAAAAATGTTATGATTACATAAAATGTTGACAATTTTAACCACTATTACTGACGATTTCTTAACATCTAAAACAAGCCCCTATTATATCTAATTTATACAACCTGCAACAGAATAAGTAACCTGGCAGCAAATTTATCTCTTTGCGTAATACCCTCTCCCAGCAGCTCACTGGTGTGGCATCAAGAGGCACAGTGCAGTTAAATAATGAAAACCCAAACCATCAAATTAGACAGTCAAACCACTGACTTAATGTCATCCAATTTAACCTGTTGCAGGGTCTAACTTAGACTTTGGGGGGAGAAATTCGGTGGCGCCCCCTTTGGGGCGCTAACTTCGCTGGGACGCTACTTTTAGCGCCCCGAAAAAATTAGCGCCCCTGCGCCATAAATTCAGTGGTAGCGCCCGAAGCAGGAGGCGGGGTGCTACTGGAAGCGCTCCACCTCCTTCCTGGATTGCTAAAACTGAATATCACGCCACTACGTACAGCAGCGTAATGCGCATCGGCACGTAGCCCCGCAGTATTGCAGGCCTCCCTCCCCTGATTAAAGGGGAGGGGCCTAGCGCAGCGTGCACCGGGGCACTACTGGACCACCGGGGAGCGGGGTGCCGGGAAAGCAGGAGTGCCAGGCTGAGCGATCGCAGCCGGCACCCCGAATAAAAAAGGGGAAGGGGGCAGGTGCTGGCAGTCGGCCTAAAAAAAATGGCCGCCCGACAGCTGCCCTTTAACTTGCGCCGCTGCAGCTGCAAAAACGCCCTCCTGACCCTGTCGGACATATCATTCGGCGATAGGTCAGGAGGTGCTACCGAAGTTTGTGGCCGGGGCGCGAGCAGGGTGCTGCGCACGGTGATGACGTCGCCAGCAGTGCAGTGCCGCGCCGCGGGGCGCTACCGGCTACCGCCGCAGCTGCTAACCTCTCACCGAATTTCGCGGGAGCCGTTAGCGGTGCCGCGCCCAGGCGCTAGGGGCTTTGTGCCCCGTTAGCGCCCCCGGGGGCGCTAACAGGAGGCACAAGCAACCTAATTTTTCCCCCAATATCTTTTTATCAGTACTCTGGTTTTCAGCTTTTAACATTGTAAATTATTGTACTTGACTGAGACAAAAAAAGACACAGACCAGTGAACTTGATCACGAAAGAACACAAACAACATGTATCAAATTGTTTTTGATTAAGTAACACTTATATGAATTATAATTTGTTAATTATTAACAGACAATACAATTCAGCACGTTCTCTATTCTGACTTCACACCAATGTTGTTGTTACTGTGTAAATGCAGCATGAATTCAGAAACGGGGCCCAATGTGACACTGGAAGCAGTCTGATTGAAACTCCCCTCACTTAATTTCACTTGGGAATCAGTTCAGGCCTTGGCACCCACATTACACTCCAAGTTTAGCAAGCTGAAATGTGATTTGGCAAAAGTGGACTGGAAACAGCTACTTGAAGGTAAATCAGTGTCAGAGTAGTGGGAGGCGTTCAAGGAGATAGTGAGGGTTCGGTGCAAATATGTTCCCACAAAGAAAAAGGGTGGGACTCCCAAATCTAGAGCCTCCTGGATGTGAAGGAGCATACAGGGTAGGATAAGGCAATAAAGGGAAGCTTTTGTCAGATGCCAAGAGCTCAATACTGCAGAAAGCCGAGAGGAGTATAGAAAGTGCAGGGGTGAAATTAAAAAGGAAATTAGGAAAGCAAAGAGAGGGCATGAAAAAATATTGGCAAGTAAAATCAAGGAAAACCAAAAGATGTTTCATAAATACATAAAGAGCAAGAGAATAACTAAGGAAAGAGTAGGGCCTATTAGAGACCAAAAAGGTGACCTGCATGTGGAGGCGAAAGACATGGTTATGGTTCTTAATGAATACTTTGCGTCTGTCTTCACAAAAAAGAGGGACGATACAGACATTGTAGTTAAGGAGGAAGAGTGTGAAATATTAGATGGGATTAACATAGTGAGAGAGGAAATATTAAAGGGTTTGCATCTTTGAAGGTAGATAAATTGCCAGTCCCGGATGAAATGTATCCCAGGTTGTCAAGAGAAGCAAGGGAGGAAATAGCGGAGGCTCTGACCATCATTTTCCAATCCTCTCTGGCTACAGGAATGGTGCCAGAGGACTGGAGGACTGCTAACGTTGTTTAAAAAGGGAGAAAGGGATACAAGCCAGTCAGCCTAGCCTCAGTGGTGGGAAAATTATTGGAAAAATTCTGAGGGACATTATAAATCGTCATTTAAAAGGCATGGATTAATTAAGGACCGTCAGCGTGGATTTGTTAAGCGAAGGGCACGTCTGACTAACTTGATTGAATTTTGGTAACAAAGGGGGTCGATGAGGGTAGCATGTTTGATGTAGTCTACATGGATTTTTGCAAGGCTTTTGATAAGGTCCCACATGGCAGACTGGTCAGAAAAGTAAAAGCCCATGGGATTCAAGGGAAAGTTGGATCCAAAATTGGCTCAGTGGCAGGAAGCAAAGGGTGTTTTTGTGACTGGAAGGCTGTTTCCGGTGGGGTTCCGCAGGGCTCAGTACTAGGTCCCTTACTTTTTGTGGTATATATCAATGATTTAGACTTCAATGTAGGGGGCATGATTCAGAAGTTTGCGAATGATACAAAAATTGTTCGTGTGGTTGATAGTGAGGAAGAAAGCTGTAGACTGCAGGAAGATATCAATGGACTGGTCAGGAGGTCAGAAAAGTGGCAAATGGAATTCAATCCGGAGAAGTGTGAGGTTATGCATTTGGGGAGGGCTAACCAGGCAAGGGAATACACAATAAATGGTAGGATACTGAGAAGTGTAGAGGAACAGAGGGACCTTGGAGTGCATGTCCACAGATTCCTGAAGATAGCAGGACAGGTAGATAAGGTGGTTAAAAAGGTAGACAGGATACTTTTCTTTATTAGCCGAGGCATAGAATATAAGAGCAGGGAGGTTATGCTAGAACTATATAAAACACTAGTTAGGCCACAGCTAGAGTACTGCGTACAGTTCTGGTCACCACATTACAGGAAAGAGGTGATTGCACTAGAGAGGGTACAGGCGAGATTTACGAGGATGTTGCCAGGACTGGAGAATTTTAGCTATGAGGAAAGATCGGATAGGCTGAGTTTGTTTTCTTTGGCTGAGGGGAGATTTGATTGAGGTGTATAAAATTAATGGGGCCTAGATAGAGTGGATAGGAAGGACTTATTTCCCTTAGCAGAAAGGTCAATAACCAGGGGGCACAGATTTAAAGTAATTGGTAGAGGGATTAGAGGGGAGTTGAGGAGAACTTTTTTCACCCAGAGGATGGTGGGGGTCTGGAACTCACTGCCTGAAAGGGTGGTAGAGGCAGAGACCCTCATCGCATTTCAAAAGTACTTGGATGTGCACTTGAAGTGCCGTAACCTGCAAGGCTACGGACCAAGAGCTGGAAAGTGGGATTAGGCTGGATAGCTCTTTTTTGACTGTACAGGCACGATGGCTGGAATTTTCGCATTGGAGAGTGTGCAGGTTTGGGGGTTTGGGGCTCTCTTCTCCTGCAAGGAGGGAAAGAAGAGAACTTTGAGTGAGAGTGATGGAATGAGTGTAAGGAATGGATGGGTTACATCTGTAGAGGGTGACAATGAGGGAGTGGCGAGACATTGCCAAATGGCCTCCTTCTGTGGTGTTACTTGCTATGATTGCATTAGGATGAGGGTGAGTGCCAGTGGTGGTTAGTCAGATGGGGATGTGAGTAGGTGCACAGAGTGTGAGGGATGGGTGCCCCTTGCAAGGTAGGTTGGTGTGAGGATTGACATGCAGGAGTAGGCTTGGTAAGGCAGAGTGATGGGGTTAAGGTGACACGCACATCAGGATGTAGTTGAATGTGGCATTGCACTCACCTTTCCTGACCTTATTAGATCGTTAAATCTTTTCCGGCACAGGATCCAGGACTGCCTGACTACATCCCTGCTGCTGACCTCCTCCCCGATCTCCAGCCATGCCCTCTTGGTGTCTCTGGCTGCTCTTTTGTGCCCATTCCCAGGGAATAGGACCACCCTGCGTGCTCTGACTTCCTGGACCAGGACTTCCAGGGAGGCATCAGTAAATCTGGGTGCAGCCTTCTGTCGCTGTGACTCCATGTCTACTTGGACCCACACAAATCTCTGCGATATCGAGCAATAACCACCTCTCCCAACCACCTTTATCTCTCCTCCAACAACTTTCAACTGGGATGTGTGCAAGGCTGCTTTAAATATCTGAGCTGGAAACGAGGCATCAGTGACATCAGCAGACCTGCTCCTTTTAATTGGGCCAGGAAACCCGCATGACTATTTCAATTGAGTTAAACATGCAGTGCAAAACACGCTGTTGAAAACTTCGGTGTGGCCCGCCGCACCCACCCCGACTCTCAGGTAAAGATTCCCGCCGATGGGCCGAATGGCCTCCTTCTGTGCCGTAAATTTCTATGATTCTATTATTCTACGAAGATCCAAACATGAACCAAAAATGAAGAATATTTTAAATGCACCACAAATATCACAGACAGTAAGGTCCAATATTTATAATCATCAATAACTTTTTACATAAATGATGTATAATTGTTGTAATGACTAAAAAGTTAACTCTAGGTTCACAGTTTTGAAACTTAAACGCCATACACAAACAGCATGTAAAAATACAATTAACTTTCACAAAATAAGGTGCCTTCCCCAATAGTGGACTGCCCCTTTAATTTACTAGTATTATGTGCTATTTTCGGAATTTCCTTTTCTAATTGCTGGCAAAATCGTGAATATTGAATGAATTAACAATACAGTAGATTCAGCTAATCTGTTCCAATTTACTTATTGTAAATAATTAGCACATTTGTTTAGCAGAACATCAATTCATTGTAAGGAAATAACTGAGAAGTGAATACAAACTGATAAATACCAGATAACATTCCATCCATATCCACTACATTCATTTCTGTTAACACAATAATTTTACGGGGCAAGAAAAGCTTAAATTAACAGGGATTTATAGATCATTCCATTTTAACCTACTTGCACCCAAATTACATAAAAGGGATGAAATTGGTCTCAGCAGTACTTGTAACACACATGTATATGAAGCTCTTCCATATGCTATTTTAATGCATTTGTCAACACATTTAATTTGAATACTTTGAAACAGCATAGAGAGAATTTCATACAAGCACTGCATTGTCAGCTTCTGGATAATATGTTACAGGATTTCAGTTATGTCAACAAATTTAAAAGAACATCAGTATAAAACATGCAACTAAAAAGTAACAAAGGTAACAAAAAAATGTTAATTTGGAATTCTGAAAAGCAATTACTTTGGCTAATTGAATAAAATGCTGACTAAACAGGCTATTAAATGGAACTGATTTTACTTAATATAGTTTTAATTCAAATGCCAAACCTAACTTTCAGCATAATGTTACATTTGAGCCTATAGCACCGTTAAACAAATATTCAGAGTCACTGACTGATGTTACAAGTAGCCAAGTGGCAAAAAAGCAGATGTATAATAATTTGATTTTCTCAAAACCAGACAGCACATGCAATAAAAACTCTGTACAGACTGACGAGAAACAATTGGTCTAATAAGGAAAATGACCTCATCTATGGGTCTTTGTGCTTTTATAATTAAATTACCCATTGGCGTCATCGGAACATTGACACTGAGCAGACACAGGGCTTTTTGAGCAGGTACTTTTATCAATGCTACTGAACATATAATTGTATCTAAGTTTTTAATTTTAATGAAAAAGCTTCGCTGGCATATTCCTTAACAATCACAAAACAGTTTTATGTTGCTTTTTAAATCACATCCTGTCATATCAGCAAAAGTCTCTCTCTCTCTCTCTCTCTCACACACACACACAAAACTGGCCGCGATTTTGTCATCGGTGTCGGGTTGGGTGTGGGACAGCTGGTTTCCGGCTTTCAGTCCCGCCCCCAGTTGCATCCGTTCCACTGACGTGATTTTGCCTTGATTGACCTTGTTAAGCCCGCCCTGCGGGCTTGCCGGCCAATTAACAAGAAGCGGGTCTGATGACGTCATTTGATGATGCGTCATCTGCCGGTTTCCTTAAAGAGACCACGCACAATTTTATGCTGACAGTTGATTTCTCAGTGTTTGACAGCATTGAAGTGCTGAAAACACTGACAATCACTGCACAAAGGTGACCTCTTACACCCAGGCTCTCGAATGACTCCCTCCATACGCTGGAATAGATGGCAGCTGCAGGTGGTGTGACAGAAGCGATCTGTCACTGGTGAGAGAGGTTCTCCCAATGAGGTAGCACTGGACATACAGTTGGATTTAAAAACGTGTAAGCTAAAGAAATCTGTGAATGTTTTAAAAATGCAGTACCCAACATTTTCTTTGCTCTGAAACTCACCATGTGCAACATTGGATCCTTCACACCACTTCTGCAGCTGTCATCAATCCACAAACATTACAGCAGACTCACAACATGCCACACTTACCTGGCGTGGAGTCCGGACGTTGGGAAACCCGAGCCAGAAGCGGCAAAATCCAAAAACAGGCTGAAAACTACTGGCAAGTACCTGTTAATAGGCAGGTAATTGCCTTTAATCCGCTTCCTGCTGCTAGGTGTCGGGTCCATTTGCAAATCCCGACACTTGGGAAAGCTGTTTGGAGGCGGGTTGACGGCGGGATCGGAACCCGCCGTCAATCAAATCGAATTTAACCTCTGACCCGCCTCCAAACCCACCCTCTGAGTGCCGGCAAAATCGCTGCCATAGTCTGCATTTCCCCCCATATATAATTATTATGCATTAAACAATCATTGTGTTCATTGTGTTTCTCAAAATGTAAGATGATTTCCCCATTGGGGGATTTATCACTTAATTTCATATTTTGTTCACAAGCATCACATTTTCTTAATATTGCATTTATTATAAATAAGTCTTTTATTTCAATTTAGACTGCAAGATACAGATGAGAGTGAAGCCCAGTTTTGTCCCTTTTCCAATGCTAATTGCAGGCAAAGCAGAAAATAAACATCAGCAATGATAAAGTATGTTGCTGGGACCTTTAAACTGCATATTGTGACTGGTTTATCTGAATACCATTTCCTGAAGGTTTTTCTTTGAATACAACTTAAAGAAACAAGGTATTGAGCGTAAAGAAGGGGGCTGTAATATGATCAAAGATAGTCTTCCAGTCTTGACAGAACCTGATACATGTCTGTGGTACAAGCAAAAAAAACAAGAACGATGACTTGAAGAAAACTAATTATCACTACATTTTTGAAAGAAAATTGCCTTTTGATTTTTTTTCCTATTTTAAATGCATTACATGTCAGAATTTCTACTTATCTCTTCAAACTAGTTTTAGTCAATGCTCTTCAACACAGTAGATATACTATGCTAAATCCTTAGGACTTTGAGTTACAAACATGCCCTAGCTGTTCAGTGAAGCATAACTACCTTGGATTTCATTCATTAGTTTAATGTGGGGAAAGGGAGGGAGGGGAACGAACAATGGGCGCCTCTCCTTTCAGCAACAAAATGGATCCACCCAATTTAGCTATCCATAAGAGGAAAGAGCATCAAACAGTAACCCCTTCACAACCATTTAATTAAAGCATCCTTCCACTTTAAGAATGAAAAGATTCTTGACTGATGTATAGCAATTCTGATCAATACTATAAAATATGCTTCTTACTGAGTTGCATGCTTTTTTGATAGCTGAAGAAGCCTATATTATAAACCATATGCATAAACTCACCCAAATTTGCAACTTGATCCTTTTTTCGTTCCTGTAGACCGTCTTTACTTTGAAGTCAATACCTACAGTGCTTACAAAGGCAGATGTAAAGGAATCATCAGCATAGCGGAAGAGAAACGAGGTTTTCCCAACACTGCTGTTGCCAATGATCAGTAATTTGAACATGTAGTCAAAATTCTGGTCAGCTGTGTCCTTCTGGCCATATCGAGAATCTTGTGTAGATGCCATCTGGAATAGAGATTACAGAGTACCTTCAAATCACCTACTCACCTCAAACCAAGTACATTACATTAACATTCTGATCAAAAAAGCTGTCAAAGGTTTACTAATAATAAAACCAAGATGCAAATACAATCAAGTAACATAATTTACTGATACATGTACGTAGTTATACGACAACTCTTGATTACCAGTAAAATGCTTGGATTATAATTGTGTTACACAGTGGTGGGACATTTAAAGTTACACTCTGAGCAATTTAGCAAAATGATGGCAAATAATATTCCCACCACTTGTTGTGTATCAAACTATTTTCTATAAACTGGTACCATAATCCCAGAAAGACTAGCAATCTTCCCATTTGCATTATAAATTATACAGTGTAGAAATTAAAATAAGAGTATTAATAGAACTATATTAAATCAAGATATAAACTAAATGAAATAAACATCTAATCATTTTTAAACTATTAAGAAACCATAAACATTGTTTGCACAACTAACTGCAATAAATATATCATAATCATATCAATAGCACAATTATCATTTAAATAAAAAAAATAAAAAACTTGTACTGATGAAAATATTTTCATGTCATAAGATGGTGATAAATTACATATCATCCAACTGTACATAGCATAGCTGCCTGTTCTACTGGATAAAGGTTGTGGCATGTGGCCCTGTTGTTTAACTAGTCTAATTACTTATATGGCCTTGAAGAGGGTGCAGAGGAGATTGAATAGAATGGTACCAAACGTGTGGAGTCACGAGAAGATGTGATTGTTCTCCTTAGACATGAGAAGGTTAAGAGGAGATTTAATAGTGGTGTACAAAATTATGACGGGTTTTGATAGAGTAAATAAGAAATGGTTTTCACTGGCAGAAGGAGCGGTAACCAAAGAACACAGATTTAAGATAATTGGCAAAAGAGCCAGCGGGAGATGAGGAGAATTTTTTTACGCATCGAGTTGTTATGATCTGGAATGCATTGTCTGAAAGACTGGTGGATGCAGGTAATTGGGGAAAAATTGAGTTGCGCCCCCTTTGGGGCGCTAACTTTACCGGGGTGCTACTTTTAGCGCCCCGAAAAGATTAGCGCCCCCGCGGCCGAAATTAATCGGTAGCGCCCTAAGAGGGAAACGGGGCGCTACTGGAAGCGCCGCGCCGCGGTACTGCAGGCCTTCCTCCCCTTCTAAAAGGGGAGGGGCCTTGTGCAGCATGACCCGGGGCCCAGCTGGGCCACCAGGGATCGGAGTGCCGGCAAAAGAGCCCGGCACTCAAGAGAAGTGCCGGGCTCACGGAGCGCAACCGGCACTCCGTGGGGAGCTGGTCAGGAGGCCGGGGACGGCAGAGGGGGCAGGTGCTGGCAGGCGGCCAGCAACAAAAATGGCCGCCCGACACCTCGCCTTTAATTAGCACCGCCCCAGTCGCAGGCCCCCCTGACCCTGTGGGACATAGCGTCCGGTGGTAAGTCAGGGGGCGCTACTGAAGATCGCGGCCGGGGCACGAGCGGGGCGCTGCGCGCGGCGATGACATCATCACCGGCAGTGCAGTGCCACGCAGCGCAGTGCCGTGGGGCGCTAATGGTTACCGCTGCCGCTAACCTCCCACAGAATTTCGCGGGAGGCGTTGGCGGCGCCTCTTAGGGCGCTAACGAGGCGCAAAGCAACCAAATTTTTAGGCCAATAACTTTCAAAAGGGAATTGGATATAGAAAAAAATAGAACATAGAAAAATAGGAGCAGGAGTAGGCCATTCGGCCCTTCGAGCCTGCTCCACCATTCAATATGATCATAGCTGATCCTCTGTCTCAAGACCATATTCCCGCTCTCTCCCCATACCCCTTGATGCCTTTTGTGTCTAGAAATCGATCTATCTTAAATATATTCAGTGACTTGGCCTCCACAGTCTGTGGTAGAGAATTCCACAGATTCACCACCCTCTGAGTGAAGACATTTCTCCTCATCTCAGTCCTAAATGTCCTACCCGTATCCTGAGACTGTGACCCCTCGTTCTAGACACCCCCAGCTAGGGGAAACATCCTCCCTGCATCCAGTCTGTCTAGCCCTGTCAGAATTTTATACGTTTCAATGAGAACCCCTCTCATTCTTCTAAACTCTAGTGAATACAGGCCTAGTCAACCCAATCTCTCCTCATACGACAGTCCTGCCATCCTAGGAATCAGTCTGGTGAACCTTCGCTGCACTCCCTCTATGGCAAGTATATCCTTTCTTAGGTAAGGAGACCAAAACTGCACACAGTACTCCAGGTGTGGTCTCACCAAGGCCCTGTATAACTGTAGTAAGACATCCTTGCTCCTGTACTCAAATCCTCTTGCAATGAAGGCCAACATACCATTTGCCTTCCTAACTGCTTGCTGCACCTGCATGTTTGCTTTCAGTAACTGGTGTACAAGGACACCCAGGTCCCTTTGTACATCAACATTTCCCAATCTATCACCATTTAAATAATACTCTGCCTTTCTGTTTTTCCTACTGAGTGGATAACTTCACATTTATCCACATTATACTGCATCTGCCATGTATTTGCCCACTCACTCAACTTGTCTAAATCGCCTTGAAGCCTCTTTGCATCCTCCTCACAACTCACAATCCCACCTAGTTTCGTGTCGTCAGCAAACTTGAAAATATTACATTTGGTTCCCTCATCCAAATCATTGATATATATTGTGAATAGCTGGGGCCCAAGCACTGATCCCTGCGGTGCACCACTAGTCACAGCCTGCCACCCCGAAAAAGACCCATTTATTCCTACTCTCTGTTTCCTGTCTGTTAACCAATTTTCAATCCATGTCAGTATATTACCCCAATCCCATGTGCTTTAATTTTGTACACTAACCTCTTATGTGGGACTTTATCAAAGGCCTTCTGAAAATCCAAATACACTACATCCACTGGTTCTCCCTTATCTATTCTACCAGTTACATCCTCAAAAAACTCCAGTAGGTTTGTCAAACACGATTTCCCTTTCATAAATTCATGTTGACTTTGTCTAATCCCGTTGATATTTTCTAAGTGTCCTGATATCACATCCTTTATAATAGACTCTAGCATTTTCCCTACTGCTGATGTTAGGCTAACTGGTCTGTAGTTCTCTGTTTTCTCTCTCCCTCCTTTTTTAAAAAGTGGGGTTACATTTGCCACCCTCCAATCTGCAGGAACTGTTCCATAATCTATAGAATTTTAGAAGATGACAACCAATGCATCCACTATTTCCATGGCTACCTCTTTTAGTACTCTAGGATGCAGATTATCAGGCCCTGGGGATTTATCGGCTTTCAGTCCCATTAATTTCTCCAGCACTATTTTTTTACTAATACTAATTTCCTTTGATTCCTCCTTCTCATTAGACCCTTGGTTCCCTAGCATTTCTGGGAAGTTATTTGTGTCCTCTTCCGTGAAGACAGAACCAAAGTATTTGTTTAATTGCTCTGCCATTTCCTTGTTCCCCATTATAAATTCTCCCGTTTCTGACTGTAAGGGACCTACATTTGTCTTCACTAATCTTTTTCTTTTTACATACTTGTAGAAGCTTTTACAATCTGCTTTTATGTTCCTTGCAAGTTTACTCTCATACTCTTATTTTTCCCCTCTTAATCAATCTCTTGGTCCTTTTTTGCTGTACTCTAAACTGCTCCCAATCCTCAGGCTTGCTACTTTTTCTGGCAACGTTATATGACTCCTCTTTGGATCTAATACTATCCTTAATTTCTTTTGTTAGCCATTGTTGGGCCGCTTTTTCTTTTGTGTTTTTGCGCCAGAAAGGAATGTCTAACTGTTGCAATTCATGCATTCGTTCCTTAAATGTTAGCCATTGCCTATCCACCGTCATGCCTTTTAATGAAGCTCCCCAATCTATCATAGCCAACTCACTCCTCCTACCTTCGTAGTTTCCTTTGTTTAGATTTAGGACCCTAGTTTCCGATTGGACTTCTTCACTTTCCATCTTAATGAAGAATTCTATCATGTTATGGTCACTCTTCCCTAAACGACCCTGCACAACAAGATTATTAATTAACCCCTTCTCATTGCACAATACCCAATCTAGGATAGCCTGTTCCCTAGTTGGCTCCTCAATGTACTGGTCTAAAAAACCATCTCGTACACACTCCAGGAATTCATCCTCCACAGTATTATTGCTAATTTGGTTTGGCCAGTCTATATGTAGATTAAAGTCACCCATGATTACTGTAGTACCCTTGTTACATGCATCTCTAATTTCCTGTTTAATGCCATCCCCTACATTACCATTACTGTTTGGAGGCCTATAGACAACTCCCACCAATGTTTTCTGCCCCTTGGTGATTCTTAGCTCCACCCAGTACGATTCTACATCTTTATTTTCTGAGCCAATATCTTTTCTCACTATTGCTCTGATTTCATCCTTTACTAACAACGCCACCCCACCTGCTTTTCCTTTTTGCCTGTCCTTCCTAAATATCGAATATCCTTGGATATTCAGCTCCCAACCTTGGTCACCCTGCAGCCATGTCTCCGTAATCGCAATTATATCATATCCGTTTACATCTATTTGCACTGTTAATTCATCTACCTTATTACGAAGGCTTTGTGCATTCAGATACAGTGCCTTTAGATTTGTCTTTTTAACATTTTTAGACATCTTAACATTTTTTTGTACTATGGCCCTATTTGTCTTATTACCATTTTTTCTTACCCGGACCCTATTTGTTAGTGCACTCCTTTGTACGCTCTGTCCCTTCCTGACACAATCTGGTTATCCTTACCCCAATCACTTCCCTGCACTGCTTCCTTGTCTTTTCTCTTTAGCATTCTAGATTTCTCTTCACCGGGACCCTCCCCCACCTTATTTAGTTTAAAGCCCTCTCTACCTCCCTCGTTATTCGATTTGCTAGAACTCTGGTCCCAGCATGGTTCAGGTGTAGTCCGTCCCAACGGAACAGCTCTCTCTTTCCCCAGTACTGGTGCCAGTGCCCCACGAATCGAAACCCACTTCTGCCACTCCAATCTTTCAGCCACGCATTCATCTCCCTGATCCTATGCCAATTTATATACTTGAAAAGGAAAAATTTGCAGGGCTATGGGGAACGAGCAGGGGACTGGGATGCTCTTTCAAAGCCAGCACAAGCACGATGGGATGAATAGCTTCTTTCAGTGCTGTATGATCCTATGATTCTAGACACTAGTCATTTTATCATTTATAAGGTTGCATTTTTGGAGTTTGGAGTTGTTTGCTGTTCAGAGTTGTTCCATGATCTAGTGTCAATTTTGGCAGGATTTTCTGATTTTGTTGCACTTTTACCGCTGTCCCCCATCTATATTGGGCCGTATTTTCCGATTGGAGGCTTCCCGCATGCAGAGGCCTCCGATCTGGAAAAATCTACGCACTTACCTATGGGCTCCCGAGGTCTGGACACTTCCGATCCTGGGCCTCTCCAACTGGAAATGTGCAGGGCCTACGTATCCCAGAGGCACATGCGGTTCGCAAGCGTCCCTGGGATCACGTGGGCCATGGGGAGCCAATCAAAGAAGGGAATCTCTCTTCATACACTTGACAGATAGACCTATCAAATAAATGAATGGAGATCACCCCAAAAATACTGTAAAACATTCAATAATTTTTTTTTAAATCACATTTTTAAAATTAGTTGAAATTACAATAAATTAAATATTTTAAACAAAATGTAATTTTTTGAAAAAAATAATTAAAGTTTTTTACGGGGCTAAAAATAAACTTACCTTTTTAAAAATATTTTTAAATGATAAATGAGTGAAAATTTTTTTTTATTTTTTTTAACTTTTTTCAAATCTTATGCTGGTAAGATTTCTAAGGGTTTTCTGCGGGCGGAGGTTCTCCAGAAAGCGGAATTTTCCGCCCGCAGAGGCCCTTCTCTAGGACAGTTGTCCGATCTGTCAAGAGCATTCTTGACAGATCAGAAATGCCGGTTTTCAGCGCACGCGCTTGGCATGCCTGAAACCGGCATTTCCGATGTAGCTACGGGTGTGTACACAGCTCATACACACCCGTAGGGATCGGAATATCCGGCCCAATACATTTAAAAAAGTCATACCCTACCCATAATTAGTAGTAATCCTATAACCTGCTAAATTTCATCCAGTAACTACAGCCAGAATCCCCACTGCAGTGCACAAGGTGCGGTCAGGCTCCCCAGTCAATGCCACTTTTCATAGGACCAATGTCTCTCCCTATCTCCTTGAGCTCTGGTTTGGACTCAGATTATGTGTTAAGGTGAGAACTCTGAATTGGAATACTCATTCAAAGCCGATCTATACTTGGACTTCACACGTCAAAACCAACCTGCACAGACCGACCTGATCCAAGAGATCGCACAAAAGGCAGTAGGCTTGGTGTTTGTGCCACTTCTCACAGGGCCTCATCCTAACCTCAGCTCAGTACCAACATTTCTAAATCACTCCCTGGGCTCAGACTCAATAAAGGAGAGTTTTAATAGAATTATATAAATTACAGCACATGAGAAGGCCATTCGCATCCCCCCCCCACCCGTGCCCGTGCTAGCACTGGTGCTCTCTGCTGTAACCCGATTACCCCAAGATCCTTTTATATTCCTCGTTTTCAAATATTTATCCCATTCCCCTTTAACTGATATTCTAGTCTCTACCTCAATATCCACTTGTGGTGAAGCACCCTATGATCTAACAGCCCTCAATTCAAGCACCTTCCTTCTCCCTTCCCCTTTAGTTCTTCCAGTGAGAATCCTCGGTCTCTATCTCCTTGTTCCCCATTCGCCCAACAGTGGAAACAATTTTTCCCTGTTTACCCACAGTAAGTCCCCAGGTTTGACTCACCCCTTTACTGGCTCCTCCTCTCATGGCACTGCTCCTACTCACCATGTTCCTGCTGCTTCTGGCTCTGCAGGAAATGTTGGTTACCATGTACACCCCCACCCCATTCCCCAGTCACCCTCTCTCCCACCCGCTCAAGTCACAATTCCCTTGACCCCTAGTCCCTTTCTCTTGCCCGACCCCCATCCCCAGTCTCCCTCTCTCCCCCTCTACCCACACCAAGCCACCTTTTTGCAGTCACCCTCTCCTTGCCCCCAAATCCCTGACTCCAATTCCCCAGTTTTCCCCGACTCCATTCTCCCTCTCACCCCTGATCCCATTCCCCAGTCACCCCAACCCCGATTCCCCACTCCCTCACTCCCCAGACCCCATTCCCCAGTCTACTTCTCTCTCCGACCTCCCCCCCATCCCCTAACCCACCATTCCTCAGCCTCTTTTTCTCCCTGACTCCCATCCTCCAGTCTCCTGTGGATTCACGAGCCACTTGATTCCTGATTCCTGAGGCCCCCCTTTGATTCCTGACTCCCGAGCACCCCCCCACCCCAACTCTCGATTGTCCCTGGTACACTAGCCGGTCCTGGGCTCTTTGCTGTGCCAGGAGGGGAGTGGGGAGGTGAATTCACCGCGTGGGGGAGCTTCTGCTAAGGTGGGAAATTTAAACGCAAAGATCTCCCGGGCTGCTACAGCAGCGCCCAGGAGATCCAGGCACTATTCCAGGATAATCCCCGGCAATTCGGGAGAATTTGCAACCCTAGGGTCGGGTGGGGGGGTGGGAGAGGGCTTGGGAGTTGGGGGTTGATGTCACATAGTCAGAACACCACATGATCAAACCTCCAGGAATGACTACAACCAGAATTGGCAAGCCTGCCTGTTCTCCGACTCCCACATCCTCCCCAAATCTCGACAATACCCCTCTCCGACTCCCAACTGATCCCGGCTCACCAGCCAGTCCCGGCTCTCTGCGGGGGCGGGGGATGATGTCATGGAGCGGGGATCGCACTGCTGCATCAGGAAATTTAAAGCACAAAGATCTCCTGATCTGCTAGCAGCAATGCCCGGGAGATCCATGCCCCATTCCAGGAGATTCCTGGGCAATCTCGGAGAGTTGGCAATGCTGGTGTCATACTTTCACATCTTACTGTTACTTTTAACCCATACAGACTGAAAGGCATATATACTTACAATTATACTTACCTTTCAATCCTTTAATGATAGATGGCTGCTTTACCAAGCTTCATGTCCCAGGTCCATTTCTAGGTGTCACTGGTGGAATGTATTATTTACATTTTTTAATTATTGTTAAATTCTCCAGGCCCCGTTTAGTGATCAAAACCTTTGGGGTGATAGTGATGGAGGAATAAGGATAGGGATGGAGGAAGTGGCATCACGTTGAGGGGGAGGATAAAGGGTAGGGGAAAGGGTGTGGAGATGTGGGTAATGGTGAGGGGGTGGATCATAGAATCATACAAATTTATGGCACAGAATGAGGTTTTGGCCCATCGTGTTTGTGCCGACCGAAAAAAAGCTATCAAGTCTAATCCCACTTTCTATGTCTTGTCGGTTACGGCACTTCAAGTGCATATCCAAGTACATTTTAAAAGCGATGAGGGCTTCTGCCTCTACCACCCTTTCAGGCAGTGAGTTTGAGATCCCCACCATCTCTCCTCAAATCGCCTCTAATCCTTGTACTAATTACTTTAAGTCTGTGCCCCCTGGTTATTGACCTCTCTGCGAAGGGAAATAGGTTCTTCATATCCACTCTATCTAGGCCCCTCATAATTTTATACACCTCAATTATGTCTCCCCTCAGCCTCCTCTGTTCCAAAGAAAACAACCCCAGCCTATCCAAAATAAAAACAGAAAATGCTGGAAATACTCAGCAGGTCAGGCAACATCTGTGGAGAGAGAAACAAAGTTAACGTTTCAGAACTGGGTTTCTGCCCAGCCTATCCAATCCTTCCTCATAGCTAAAGTTCTCCAGTCCTGGCAACATCCTCGTAAATCTCCTCTGTACCCTCTCTAGTGCAATCACATCTTTCCTGTAATGCGGTGACCAGAATTGTATGCAGTACTCTAGCTGTGGCCTAACTAGTGTTTTATACAGTTCAAGCATAACGTCCCTGATCTTATATTTTACACCTCAGCTAATAAAGGGAAGTATCCCATATGCCTTCTTAACCACCTTATCTACCTGTCCTGCTACCTTCAGGGATCTGTGGACATGCACGCCAAGGTCCCTCTGTTCCGCTACACTTCTCAGTATTCTACCATTTATTGTGTATTCCTTTGCCTTGTTAGCCCTCCCCAAATGCATTACCTCACACTCTCCAGATTGAATTCCATTTGCCACTTTTCTGACCACTTGACCAGTCCATTGATATCTTCCTGCAGTCTACTGCTTTCTTCCTCACTATCAACCACACGGCCAATTTTTGTATCATCTGCAAACTTCTTAATCATGCCCCTACATTGACGTCTAAATCATTGATATATACCACAAAAAGCAAGGGACCTAGTACTGAGCCCTGCGGAACTCCACTGGAAACAGCCTTCCAGTCACAAAAACAACGTTCGACCATCACCCTTTGCTTCCTGCCACTGAGCCAATTTTGGATCCAACTTGCCACTTTCCCTTGGATCCCTTGGGCTTTTATTTTTCTGATCAGTCTGCCATGTGGGACCTTGTCAAAAGCCTTGCTAAAATCCATGTAGACTACATCAAACATGTTACCTACATCAACCCCCTTTGTTACCTCCTCAAAAAATTCAATCCAGTTAGTCAGACATGACCTTCCCTTAATAAATCCATACTGACTGTCCTTGATTAATCCGTGCCTTTGATAATTCTGTCCCTCAGAATTTTTTCCAATAATTTGCCCACTACCGAGGTTTGGCTGACTGGCCTGTAATTACTCGGTCTATCCCTTTCTCCCTTTTTAAACAATGGTACAATGTTAGCAGTCCTCCAGTCCTCCGGCACCACACCTGTAGCCTGAGGGGATTGGAAAATGATGGTTACAGCCTCCGCTATTTCCTTCCTTGCTTCTCTTAACAGCCTGGGATACATTTCATCCGGGCCTGGCGATTTATCTACTTTCAAAGATGCTAAATCCCTTAATACTTCCTCTCTCACTATGTTTATCTCATCTAATATTTCAAACTCCTCCTCCCTGAATGCAATGTCTGCATTATCTCTCTCTTTTGTGAAGAAGGACGCAAAGTATTCATTCAGAACCATACCCACATCTTCCGCCTTCACACACAGGTTACCTTTTTGGCCTCTAATAGGCCCTACACTTTCCTTAGTCATCCTCTTGCTCTTTATGTATTTATAAAACATCTGTGGGTGAAATGGGGACAAGAATCTTTGGGCTTAAAGCAAGATGGAGCAGAGTGTGGGAGAAGTAGAAAGCAGGAGAGCGTGAGGAAGGGGAGTGGAAAAGAGAAGGAAGAAAGGGAGAAGACAGAAATGATAGGGGAAGAGCAGACTTACAAGGTGAAGCACAGGTGGACAGCACTAAACTGGAAACTGGCACATTAGCTTTCAGAGTGCTCATAATGTATGTGCCAACTACAGTCAGCAAATTCATTATATGCACAATGAGCATTTTGAAAACAAAACTGCCAGTTTCCCAGTTCAGTGCTGAGAAAGAAACATAGATTAGGCAGTAGGCCCAGGAGAAGCAGGGAGGTGGGCAGGAATATCATATAAGAATAGGAGTTGGCCATTCAGCCTCTTCAGCCTATTCTGCCATACTATTAGATCACCATTGATATATACCTCAACTCTATTTACCTACCTTTTCTCCAAATCCCTTGCTATCCTTACCTAACAGAAACCTATTGATCACAGTACTGAAAATTGTAATTGACCCAACATCTGCAGCCTTTTGGGGAGAGTTCCAAAATTCTGCTACGCTTTGTGTGCAAAAATGCATCCTGATTTCACTCCTAAATGGTCTAGCTCTAATTATAACCCCTTGTTCTGGATTTGCCCATCAGAGGAAGTAATTCTTCTGTATCTATCCTATCAAATCCCTTTATCATAGAATCATAGAAATTTACAGCACAGAAGGAGGCCATTTGGCCTATCTTGTCCGTGCCGGCTGACAAAGAGCTATCCAGCCTAATCCCACTTTCCAGCATGTGGTCCATATCCTTGTAGGTTACGGCACTTTGAGTGCATGTCCAGTACTTTTTAAATGTGATGAGGGTTTCTGCCTCGACCACCCTTTCAGGCAGTGAGTTCTAGACCCCCACCACCCTCTGGGTGAAAAGATTTTTTCTCAAATTCCCTCTAAACCTCCTACCAATTACTTTAAATCTATGCCCCCTGGTTATCGACCCCTCTGCTAAGGGAAATAGGTCCTTCATATCCACTCTATCTAGGCCCCTCATAAATTTAAAGACCTTTTTTTTATTTGTTTATGGGATGTGGGTGTCACTGGCAAGGCCAGCATTTATTGCCCATCCCTAATTGCCCTTGAGAAGGTGGTGGTGAGCCATCTTCTTGAACCGCTGCAGTCCGTGTGGTGAAGGTACTCCCACAGTGCTGTTAGGTAGGGAGTTCCAGGATTTTGACCCAGCAATGATGAAGGATTGGCGATATACTTCTAAGTCAGGATGGTGTATGACTTGGAGGAGAACTGGTGTTCCCATGCGCCTGCTGCCCTTGTCCTTCTAGGTGGAAGAGGTCGTGGGTTTGGGAGGTGCTGCCGAAGAAGCCTTGGCGAGTTGCTGCAGTGCACCTTGTAGATGGTACACACTGCAGCCACGGTACGCTGGTGGTGGAGGGAGTGAATGTTTAAGGTGGTGGATGGGGTGACATCCGGGATAATAGAGTGCATCCGGGATGTTGTCCTAGAACAGTATGTAATGGAACCAACCAGGGAGCAGGCTATCTTGGATCTGGTACTATGTAATGAGACAGAATTAATAAATGATCTCATAGTAAAGGATCCTCTAGGAAAGAGTGATCATAGCATGGTTGAATTTCAAATTCAGTTAGAGGGTGAGAAAGTTGTATCCAAACCAGTGTCCTGATCTTAAACAAAGGCAATTATAATGGCATGAGGGCAGAACTGGCTAAAGTGGACTGGAAAAACAAATTAAAGGGTAAGGAAGTTGAAATGCAGTGGCGGACATTTAAGGAGATATTTCATAACTCTCAACAAAAATATATTCCAGTGAGAAAGAAAGATTTTAAGAGAAGGGAGCACCATCCGTGGCTAACTAAGCAAGTAAAGGATGGTATCAAATTGAAAACAAAGGCATACAATGTTGCCAAGATTGGTGGGAGACCAGAGGATTGGGACATTTTTAAAAACCAGCAAAGGATGACTAAAAAAATAATAAAGAGAGAGAAGATGAATTATGAGAGTAAACTGGCAAGAAACATTAAAACAGATAGTAAGAGCTTCTACAGGTATATTAAAAGGAAGAGGTAGCTAAAGTAAACGTTGGTCCCTTAGAGGATGAGACTGGGGAATTAATAATGGGGAACGGGGAAATGGCAGAGACTCTGAACAAATATTTTGCATCTGTCTTCATTGTAGAAGACACTAACAACATCCCAATAATGGATAATCAAGGGGCCAGAGGGAGTGGGGAACTAAAGACAATCACTATCACTGAGGAAATAGTACTCGGTAAAATAATGGGACTAAAAGACGACAAGTCCCCTGGACCAGATGGCCTGCATCCCAGGGTCTTAAAAGAAGTGGCTGCAGAGAGAGTGGATGCATTGGTTGCAATATACCAGAATTCCCTGGACTCTGGAGAGGTCCCAGCGGATTGGAAAACTGCTAATGTAACACCCCTATTTAAGAAAGGAGGGAGACAGAAAGCAGGAAACTATAGACCAGTTAGCCTAACATCTGTCGTTGGGAAAATGCTGGTGTCCTTCATTAAGGAACCGGTAGCAGGGCATTTAGAAAAATATACTGCAGTCAAACAGAGTCAGCATGGTTTTAGGAACGGGAAATCATGTTTAACAAATTTGCTGGAGTTCTTTGAGGATGTAACAAGCAGGGTGGACAAGGGTGAGCCAGTAGATGTGGTGTATTTGTATTTCCAGAAGGCATTCGATAAAGTGCTATATAAAAGGTTACTGCATAAGGTAAGAGCTCACGGAGTTGGGGGTAATATATTAGCATGGATAGAGAATTGGCTAACTAACAGAAAGCAGAGAGTCGGGATAATTGGGTCATTTTCTGGCTGGCAAACGGTAACTAGTGGGATGCCACAAGGATCGGTGCTGGGGCCCCAACTATTTACAATCTACATTAATGACTTGGATGAAGGGATCGAGTGTAATGTAGCCAAGTTTACGGATGATACAAAGATGGGTGGGAAAGCAAGTTGTGCAGAAGACTCAAAGAATCTGCAAAGGGATATAGACAGGCTAGGTGAGTGGGCAAACATTTGGCAGATGGAGTATAATGTGGGAAAGTGCGAGATTATCCACTTTGGCAGGAAAAATAAAAAAGCAAATTATTATTTAAATGGAGAGAGATTACAAATTGCTACAGTTCAGAGGGACCTGGGGTCCTTGTGCATGAAACACAAAAAGTTAGCATGCAGGTACAGCAAGTAATCAAAAAGGCAAATGGAATGTTGGCCTTTATTTCAAGGGGGTTGGAGTATAAAAGCAGGGAAGTCCTGCTACAACTGTACAAGGTATTGGTGAGACCACACCTTGAGTACTGTGTACAGTTTTGGTCTCCTTATTTAAGGAGGGATGTACTTGCATTGGAGGCAGTTCAGAGATGATTCACTAGGTTAAATCCAGAGATGAGGGGGTTGACTTATGAAGAAAGGTTGAGCATGTTGGGCCTATACTCATTGGAATTTAGAAGAATGAGAGGTGATCTTATCAAAACATATAAGATACTGAGGGGGCTCGACAGGGTAGATGCAGAGAGGATGTTTCCCCTCATGGGGAAATCTAGAACTCGGGGGCACATTCTCAGAATAAAGGGTTGCCCTTTTAGAACTGAGATGAGGAGGAACTTCTTCTCTCAGAGGGTCATAAATTTGTGGAATTCTCTGCCCCAGAAAGCTGTGGAGGCTGGGTCATTAAATACATTTAAAGTGGAGATAGACAAATTTTTGCATGATAAGGGAGTGAAAGGTTATGGGGAGCGGGCTGGGAAGTGGCTTTGAGCCCAAGATCAGCCATGATCTTATTGAATGGCGGAGCAGGCTCGAGGGGCCAAGTGGCCTATTCCTGCTCCTATTTCTTATGTTCTTATGTGCCAATCAAGCGGGCTGCTTTGTCCTGGATGGTGTCGAGCTTCTTGAGTGTTATTGGAGCTGCACTCATCCAGGCAAGTTAGGTCTCCCCTCAGCCTCCTCTGTTCCAAAGAAAACATCCCCAGCCTATCCAATCTTTTCTCATGGCTAAAATTCCCCAGCCCAGGCAACATCCTCGTAAATATCCTCTGCACCCTCTCTAGTGCAATCACATCCTTCCTGGAATGTGGTGACCAGAATTGCATGCAGTATTCTAGCTGCGGCCTAACTAGTGTTTTATACAGTTCAAGCATAACCTCCCTGCTCTTATATTCTATGCCTCGGCTAATAAAGGCAAGTATCCCGTATGCCACCTTAATCACCTTATCTACCTGTCCTGCTACCTTCAGGGATCTGTGGACATGCACTCCAAAGTCCCTCTGATCCTCTGCACTTCTCAGTGTCCTACCATTTATTGTGTATTCCCTTGCCTTGTTAGCCCTCCCCAAATGCATTACCTCACACTTCTCCAGATTGAATTCCAGTTGCCACTGTTCTGCCCACCTGACCAGTCCATTGATATCTTCCTGCAGTCTACAGCTTTCTTATTCATTATCAACCACACGGTCAATTTTTGTATCATCTGCAAACTTCTTAATCATACTTCCTACATTCAAGTCCAAATCATTGATATATACCACAAAAAAGCAAAGGACCCAGTACTGAGCCCTGCGGAACCCCACTGGAAACAACCTTCCAGTCACAAAAACACCCTTCGACCATTACCCTATGTTTCCTGCCTCTGAGCCAATTTCGGATCCAACTTGCCACTTTCCCTTGGATCCCATGGGGTTTTATTTTCGAGACCAGTCTGCTATTCAGGACCTTATCAAAAGCCTTGCTAAAATCCATATAGACTACATCAAACACACTACCCTCATCGACCCTCCTTGTTACCTCCTCAAAAAATTCAAACAAGTTAGTCAGACTCGACCTTCCCTTAACAAATCCATGCTAACTGTTCCTGATTAATCTGTGTCTTTCTAAATGAAGACTTATCCTGTCCCTCAGAATTTTTTCCAATAATTTTCCCACCACTGAGGTTAGGCTGACTGGCCTGTAATTACTCAGTCTATCCCTTTCTCCCTTTTTAAACAACAGTACCACATTAGCAGTCCTCCAGTCTGCCGGCACCACACCTGTAGCCAAAGAGGATTGGAAAATGATGGTCAGAGCCTCTGCTATTTCCTCTCTTACTTCTCTTAACAGTCTGTGATACATTTCATCCGGGCCTGGGGATTTATCCACTTTCAAAGATGCTAAATCCCTTAATACTTCCTCTTTCACTATGCTTATTTCATCTAATATTTCACACTCCTCCCCCGATTGCAATTTCTGCATTGTCCCTCTTTTTTGTGAAAACAGTCACAAAGTATTCATTAAGAACCATACCCATGTCTTCCGCCTCCACACACAGATTACCTTTATTGTCCCTAATAGGTCCTACTCTTACTTTAGTTATCCTCTTGCTCTTAATGTATTTATAAAAAATCTTTGGGTTTTCCTTGATTTTACTTGCCAATATTTTTTCATGCCCTCTCTTTGCTTTCCTAATTTCCTTTTTTAATTTCACCCCTGCACTTTCTATACTCCTCTAGGATTTCTGCAGTATTGAGCCCTCAGTATCTGTCATAAGCTTCCCTTTTTTTCTTTATCCTACCCTGTATGTCCCTTGACATCCAGGGAGCTCTAGATTTGTGAGTCCCACCCTTTTTCTTTAAAGGAACATACTTGCTCTGAACCCTCACTATCTCCTCCTTGAATGCCTCCCACTGCTCTGACACTGATTTACCTTCAAGTTTCTGTCTCCAGTCCACTTTGGCTAAATCACCTCTCAGCTTAGTAAAATTAGCTTTTCCCCAATTGAGAACTTTTATTCCAGGCCTATCCTTGTCCTTTTCCATAACTACGCTAAATCTAACTGAATTATGATCACTACCACCAATATGCTCTCTCACTGATACCCTTTCCACCTGCCCAGCTTCATTCCCTAAAACTAGGTCCAGAAGCGCCCCCTCTCTTGTTGGACTTGCTACGTACTGGCTAAAAAAATTCTCCTGAATGCATTTTCAGAATTCTGCTCCCTCTAAACCTTTCACACTAATTTTATCCCAGTTAATATTAGGGAAGTTGAAATCCCCTACTATTACTGCTCTATTTTTGCACGTCTCAGAAACTTGCCTACATATTTGCTCTTCAATCCCCCTCTTCTATCCCCCTCAATTTAAAGAACTCAACTAGATCAACCCTTGACCTTCTAAACTCAAGGGAATACAAGGCAAATTTAAGCAACCTGTCCTCATCATTTAACCTTCAAGTCCTGGTATCATTCTGGTGAATCTGCACTGTATCCCTTCCAAAGTCAATATATCTTTCCTGAGGTGTGGCGCCCAAAACTGATCGCTGTATTCTGGCTATTGTTTGGCTGAGGCTCTGTACAACTAAAGCATAACTTCCTCACTTTTGCATTCAATCCAAAAAGCTTGGGGATGATGGTAGTGGTGTGGGAGATGGAGATGGGGAGGAGCTAGGAATTTTAGAGGAAACATGTGAGGGTGTGCAGAGGAAAAGGTATAAAGGGGAGACAGGAAAGGGGAAGGATAGAGATGGTTAATGGAAGGGAAGGGAAGAGTGGAAATGAAGAGGGGAAAAGGGAAGGGGCGAGGCATAAATGGAGGGGGTGTAGAAGATGCCATCCTCCATAGCTCCCCTCCCCAGCACACAATACAAACCATCACTTCCCACCTGAAAAGAAGAACATAAAGAAAGAAATACAGACAGACAAACAGACAGACAGACAGACAGACAGAAAGACCAAAAATATGAAAATGGGAGCTAGAGTAAAGCAACAAAGTGAAGGTGACAAAAGACAGGCAATGCCTTGGGAACTCTAACTAAAAATCTTGCACTCTGATCTTATAATATTTAAATAATTTTTTCAGATGATTTTTACCATATGAACCACCCAAATATTTTCAGTGGAATGCAGCCAAGCAAGTAATGAAAATGTTGACAAAAGACTGCAACTCACAGGGACTCTACCATTTTAGCATTTACTGCATTTTCCTTCTTTCAGAAAGGCATTGAGTTTTTCTGGGTGTAATTCCATGGGCACTTGCTCCAATACCTTGCCCAAGTGGCCATGATGAGCCTAGAATTGCATTGTAACCAAGGCTAAACCTGTTCTCAGCTGAGGTCCACAGGCACACAGTTTCTAGCAAGTGACATTACACAGAAGTAAGAAAGGGGGGACCCTTAAGATATTAAGGGATAAGGAACCAAGGCGGGTAAATGGAGTTAAGATATAGATCAGCCATGATCTAATTGAATGGCGGAACAGACTTGAGGAGCTGAATGGCTTACTCCTGTTCCTATGTTCCTTTGACCCTGCCTGATATTTCCCCTTGACAACCCAGGGACACTGAGGCCAACTGTAGTATCACAAATGCCGACCTAGCTGAGATCAGTTAATTCAGCATAGTCCACATCCAAAGTGGGTCCTTCTGGTCTGTATTGTCAAATGCTATACGGGATGGTGCCTTCAGCTATTAAGCCATCCAGGGAGCTATTTGTCCCTTTCTGATTTTTTTTGTCTCTGACTTTCATAACTCCACATAAAGAACAATTCCTAGAATAGCATAAGCTATTTCCAGTGGCTGCTTCCAATTGATGTCAGCCATTGAACAAGTACTCAGCTAGAAATAAGATGTAGCATTTTATTCGGCAATACTTTTCTTGTAGCTGGGATGAATATCATTAGTCCCCTCAGCCATACTTACATAATATCAAAACTGCTTAGAAGACAGGAATTAGAAGATCTCTGCAAACTTGCAAAAACGCATGGCATCATTAACAATTCTATACCTCCAATCCCCTTAGTCCCAGCAATTTGAGCATATATAATGCTAAATATACACTTCCTAATAATTTATCGCTTGCAAGCACAAAAGTATGTTTTGAATGTGGACCATTCCAGCAAACACAACTTTTCAAATTATGTTTTAAGAATGTTATCTGATATTGAGGAATGTTTTAATAATTTACATTAATCAATGGGTATATTAAAAATATCCAGTATTTAGTCCACAAAATATAATTTTTATAATAATCAGAAACATATTGAATTGAAATGATATTTAAATACCAGAACAAAACGTACTATACTTTTGTAAAACTTTATTTCAAATGGTACTGTATTGTGAATTGCGAATGGGCAAAAAATAGACTATTTCTTATTCTACTTTATAATGGCAAGCGTGAAAAGTATCTTGGAAATCATTTTAAATTATATTTTTTCAGTATAAAAGGTGTGTATACTTCAAAAACGCGCAAAATATCCCTCACTTAGAGTCGGCACACGATCTCTTTAAAGGCAATCCCCATGTATTAAAAAGTCGGCATGTTCAAGTCAGCCGAATGTACTCCCTACACTGCAGCCCAGACATCTTGGTAAATGACTGTACCACCTAAATTAAATGCAAGAAAAATGCAAGCGATGACTATGAGAGTGTGCCCAAACAGTAATGAAGCAGTACAAATAAAGGATGCAACCCTGATACAGAAATACATCTGTCATCACAATTTCATCTACCTTAAAGTCCTTTCCCCTTAACCTGAACAGCCCTTAAACGCTGGAAGATATTGAGCACCCATCAATGGAGGAACAAAAACTGTGATGAATACACTGGTCTCGGAGAAAACTGGTTAAACAAAATTCTTAATTCAAATATTTTTATTATTTGAACACATAATCCTGCATTCATATTTTTTGAAATTCTCACTACTGAACAATTCAATTGACGATAAAAACTGTGAAATTAACCAGTTTATTAAAAAAAAACACCCTTATAATTGTGCAAATTGTGTAATGGTACAAGTTATTGTAATAATGCAAAAAAAAGCAACGTTAATAAACCAACGGGATAAATGTAAATAAGCTTAATTGGCGTAATAAAGCAATCTCCTTGATCCAGAAGTCTCATCCGGACGCCGTTTCCATTTGCCATCTGTTGTATGATATTAAAGGTTAGACAGACCTGCATTGGTGCCTCGTGCCTCATGCTGCCAGAGCGCTCGCGGTCCCTCTAAGCCTGTGTGGAAACCGGAGCCGAACGAGCCGCTTCCCTCCCGCTGTCACCCACTTTTGTATTGACACTGGCACTTGGCTGCGCATGCGCCAACCTCGCTGCGCCCTCTGGAACCTGTAGTTGTTTGGCTCGGGACCCGCTCAGGACAATGGGAGAGAACGGCCGGGGCTGTTGGACTACAACTCCCGACGTGCCCGGCGCCACCCACCACCATAGTGACAGCGCTCGGCGTTGGCACAAACCGGGCTGGAAGCGATGGCTGCGAGCAACGATGCCTTGCATCGTGTGGGATGGGTATCAGGAAATACTGTAAATTTTACAAACCGTCACTAAACCTGAAAAAAAATACCTTGCTGTATATCATATCACGTTACTTAAGTTATTTTTATATCTTTAAAATTTGTTTGCAAAATATTATGTTGAAATAAACATAACTGAACTATGACAAATATCCTAAACGCACGCATAAGGAAAAACTGATTTTTAATATCCATTTGAAGACTTGGCAGTGGGGACAAAGCAAGCGATCTGGCTGTTTTTCATGGAAACCTATCTAGAACCCACAAGACCACAGCCCTTTCTGATATTACGGAAATTCGGCCTTTAAAGAGGAAGCCCGTAAGTATTATAAAACAATGCCTTACCTTTCCATAAAGCTCCATTTATTCCCACAAACTCAAAAATGTGGATAAGATGATCTGCAGATCAAGAAAAGTAAAACGCTGGTGCTAGTTGGCAATTTGCAGCGAGGGTTGTCTACAGATTCACATTTCAGTCATTAGTTGCTGCCTCCGTGTGTAAAAACCCCGATCTGCCGGCAGTGTAACCCTAACCTTTAACTACAGAGAAAGCAAACGGAAACTCAGCATCCGCGTGTCATCCGCTGCTATGGATAACACACGGCTATCGACTATTATACATATAGACATATCGATTATTACAATAGAGATAATGGAAAGGTAGCTTACAGTAATGTTCCGGGTGAGGTCAAAACTTCACAGGAACTGTTATTAAAATAAACTAGATTGCCATTTCTCCTGAGTTACTTACCTTTCTGTTTGTGTTATTAATAACCGCAGTTTTTGATTAACAGCCTTTTGTGTCTATCAGAAAACTCGGATGCTGTTTGGTCTGATCGGGGCGGGACAAGCTCTGTGATCACCAGTCACCTATGGGTCAAGGCAATAGAAATCCGAGCTAATCAATGAATGGGAGAATTCAACACACCCGTCATCCCCGTAGGATTCAGGAGGATGCGAGTGCCTCCCAGCATACATAAAAACATTCACATATATTAGCACACCGAAGTAATATTTAGCGTTGGTAACTGAAGTTTAATATTTTCCTTATTTGTTAAAAATGATATTTTTCCATCAAGCATTATTCATTTCTTTATATGTTTGGCATATCATGTGTGATAAAACCTTATTGAAATGTTTTATTCATGATTGTTGTATACCTTTATCGAATTAAATGTATTTGCACGATTCATGTTTTATTACTCTGTTATAAATGAATGTTTTCCCCCAAATTTTAAACGAACAAGCAGCGGGGCTGTGTAGAAGGAATCGTCAAATAGGGATATCGCCGGCTGGTCAGCTCTGGGCCTCGCAGGTAATTTGTCGAGAAATTGCGCGACAGAGAACAAATCGCAGCCAGCGATTGCTGTCAAAGGACCTAATCCAATAAACAGCGAACAACAAGTAACGATCACTAATTCAGAAAGGCGGCCAGGTAACGTTTCCACACGCGCAGTTCATTATATATCGGGAAAAATGAACAATCTAATTGCTGTATTTATATGAGTTTTGTATTCAGTTCAGCGCGATAAGAAGGGAAATGAAGACAACTGATAATTGTTTAAGCAATCAAATAAAACTGTTTGCGTTTCGAAATCAATGCAAAATTCTGATTTGCTATGGCAACTAAATGCAAATATGCTTAGAGTGCCTGATACCGCTTGGGACAGACCAAACAAAACCTAATGATTATCGTGATTCTACCTTCAGTAAAACGGTGACGGAATCTTCCTACTGTAAAACTGCGACTACCAGTATCTATAGAGAAATGCCAATTAGACGATTTAAATGTGATAATCATTATAGGGTTCTGTGCTTTCCGATGCTCCCCTGCAAGAATATAAATGGTCTCATCGTCCTGAACTGGGTACCGTAGTGTAATGGTTATGTTACTGGACTAGTAATCCAGAGGTGAAATAGTCCATAATCCCACAAAGGCAGTTTGAAAATGTTTATTTAGTTTAAAAGCAGTAAAACATGATCATGAAACTGCTGGATTGTTGTAAAAATCGAACTGATTCACTAATGTTCACCCCTTTAGAAAAGGAAATCTGCTGTCCTTAACCCGTTTAGCCTAGATGTGACTCCAGTTCCGGGCCAACTTGGTTGACTCTTAAATGTCCTCTGAAGTGGGATGGGCATGGGCAATAAATGCCAACCTTGCAAGTGATGCCTACATCCCAGGATTGAATTTTAAAAATGGTGCCTCATCCTGCATTGTTACAATATGGATAGGTTATTTGGTATAGGATAACTGCAACAAATGTATATTGTAACAATATAGATCTTGTTCACAAAAAAAATGCCAACACTGTAAAAAATGAGGCATAGGAACAGGAGGATGCCATTCAGCCCCTTGAGTCTGTTCCGCCATTCAATTATATCATGGCTGAACTACACCTCAACTCCATTTTCCTTGATACACTTATCTAACAAAAATCTATCTATCTCAGTCTTGAAAATTTTAAATGACCCAGCATCCACAGTTTTTTGGGGAGCGAGTTCCAGATTTCCAGTACCCTTTGTGTTAAAAATTACTTCCTGATTTCACTCCTAAATGGCCTAGCTCTCATTTTAAGATTACGCCCTCTTGTTCAGAGGAAATAATTTATCTATATCTACCTTATTTAATCCCTTGATCATTTTAAACACCGCGATTAGATCACTGCTTCAAAACTCAAGGGAATACATACCAGGTTTATGCAATCTGTCCCCATAATTTTACACTTCAAGGCCTGGTATCATTCTGATGAATCTTCACTGTACCCCTTCCAAAGCCTCTACATCTTTCCTAAGGCTCAGTGCCCAAAACTGAAACAGTACTCCAGATAGAGTCTGACCAAGGCTCTGTACAACTGAAGCATCACTTCCTCACTTTTGTATTCCAATCCCCCTTAGATAAAGGCCAACATTCCAATGGTCTCTTCGATTATTTTTCATACCTGTGCACTAGCTATTAGTGATTTGTATACATGGACACCTAAATGCCCTTGCTCCTCCACAGCTCCTAGTCTCTCCCCATTAAAAATTATCCAATTTGTCTTTCTCAGATCCCAAGTAGATGACTTCACACTTCCCCACATTGAACTACATCTGTTTTAGTTTTGCCCACTCACTTGCGCTGTCCACATCCCTTTCTAACTTCCTGCTACCATCTGCATGACTTACTGTGCCTCCTAACTTAATGTCATCTGTAAAATACAACTCTCTATTCCTTCATCCAAGTTATTAATATATAGGGTGAAAAGATGAGGCCCCAGTATAGATTCCTGGGGAACACCACTTGTCACATCCTGCCAATCAGAGAACAAACCCTTTATCCCTACTCTCTGTCTCCTACTTCCCAACCAATTACCAACCCATGTCACAAGGTTACATCCAATTCCATGTGCTCTCATTTTTGCTAATAATCTCTTGTGCGGAACCTTATCAAGTACCTTCTGGAAGTCTATCCAACATCCATAGACACTCCCCTAGCCACCATAACCTCCATAGTGACCTCCTCAAAAAAATTCAACTAGATTAGTTAGACAAGACCTAACCTTCACAAATCCATGCATTGGATAGGTAAGAGTTGAGCCAACTGAGAGCAGTCCCATTGAGCTGGACAGTGGAGGAGAGGTGTTAAAGGATGATCATGTGGTCCACCATATCAAAGCCAGCAGAGAGGTCAAGAAGTTCAAGGTAGTTATAGTCACAGAGGTTGGCAAGGTTGAGAGGGTTTCCGTGAATATGGGTAGGAAAGTTTGTATGGACAGGTTAAGGGAGGACAGAAGGGCAGTATCAGAGAGAGGGAAAGGTGAGGAGAGAGAGATTGAAATCATCGAGGATGAGGAGCCATCAGTGCAGTGGCTGAAGGAGGAAAGTCAGGAGGATATCTCAATGAGAAACCTGGGATGGCATTTGGTGGGGGTGTTAGAGAATAAGGATTTCAAATGAGAGATGAGAGGGTTGGAACACAGTGAGGTGCTTAAAGGAAGAGAAGGTACCAGAGGAGTAGGGAGTGAGATCAAGATGTGGTTTGATGATAAAGGCAAACCAAACCACAATAGTTTGGACGGGGCAGATGGTGGAAGGTGGGCATCTACAGTAATGGGCAAGGTGTTACCACCTGTGCGCCAATTTTCCATCAAAGCTGTGATGTCAATGCAAGCATCCACGATATGGTCATGTACGACAAGAGCTTTGTTTGTGCATAAATGGACTTTCTGCCGGGGAATGCAGAGAGTGTCTGTGAGTGTTGATCTGCTGACAGAGTCTGATATGGCAGTGATGGGTGGGGTCAGTGGGATAGGAAGGAGGTTGGTGAGATTAGCCTTGTTGGATGTGATTGGTGGGAACATCAGCGAGAGGAGCATTTGGGGTGTCTGGTCATAAGGAAGCAGTGCGAGGTGACTTGATGGGTGCTTTGGAGAATGCCAAGAGAGGCACAGAAGCCCACATCTGTGGGCTTATTCATGTGAAATTAAAGCTTACAATGAAAGCTGGAGAGTATAAAGGTAGAGGAGTAGTGATGGGTTGAGGTAGTGATTGGGGGGCAAAGTTCCCTGAGAGGGGAGAAATGAAAGATGCAATGACTGGCTGACAGGAAGGGGAGGAGAGAAGGGCCCAAGATCAGTTCGAGGGGCAGGGTATCAGTGGGCACACTGCTGGAGGTTGTCCTGTGGAAAACAAAGGGCCGAGAAGAAGTGGAGAGTCACCAGGAACCAGCAGAGGTTAATGACGGGTTCCAGTGGAGGTGCGTAGTGGCCTCCATGTTAGTAGTGCATTGATCATTGAGTGAAACATTGATCTGTCTGTTCTTTTTACAAATGCTGGTGCTCATGTTGCGTATTTCCACAAATTCCATTTTTATTTCCGATTTCCAGTATTTGTGTTTTTTATTTATTCTGCTGTATATAATGTTGGTTTTAAACATTAATCAGTTATTCCTTTTCATTCAATCTTGGATTACAAAGAACCCTAACACAAGTTCAAAATAAGATCTTTATTATAATGGGGAGCTCATGGGGTTAAAGGGATTTGCATCCTGCTATTCAGAAGCTCATGGACTCTCTATTGGAGCTGCTTGAGTGATGGGAAATAGGTGAGTTATAACATACCTATTTCATTAAACTTTGCCCTACCAATGTCTTCTTGCTTCTGGTGCCTGATTCTCCTCCCCCCAATAATTACGATAGTGCTGGTAGTGTAGCATCTGTTGCACAACCTCACGAGCCTCGGGTCTGACTGGCTCCCGATAAAGGCCCCTGCCCAGAGTTAGGAGTGAAGCCTAATGGTGGATCAAGCAGATAAGGAAACATGTTTCCCAATGGCGGTGAAGGTGGACAGGCTACGACCTGAGAAATCAATGCCTATGGGTGGAAGGATTTCTAGAATGGGAATGGTGTCCCTCAAAAACACCCATCTATGCCTCCCGATCTCAAGGAAATATAATGCATGTAGGAGCATTTAACAAACATGAGCTGCACTACAAATGGCACAAGGACTAAAGCTTCTGTACCTACAGGTCTCAACAGTCGGCCAATGCCTCATGATGGCGCACGTGTGTTTACAGCTAGTGTTACCTAAAGTGCCTCTGGGGACGGTCCCACTTTGATATGGTTGATGCCCGCATCACCCAGTACCAGCCTGAGAAGAGCTACCGTCGCACACAGATGTCTATAATTGTGGCTTACGCACCCACTGAGGAAGCCACAGACGCCAATAAAGAAAAATTCTATCAGATGTTAACAGGGGTGACACTCTTTGATCACGTCGCGCGTCTCGGAGACAAAGTTCCTGTAAACCAGGTACTGAAGATTAAAATGCGAAGTCAGGAAGGGACACGGACCTGCTCCAGATTGGAGGTGGCCATGGGGTCATCCTTGGTTAACCTGGCTGTATCAGATCAGTAACGATGGATAGTGACGCCATGGACCTCTGCAGTCTGAGTGCAATGGCTTGCTTGCTTGCAGTAATTGGCTCAATTTAAGATTTTAGCCCACTAACATAAAAGATTTACCACTGCATTAACCCTACATTAGAGAACTAGGATAACTACCACCCAAAAGCACTTTTACACCGAAGCAACCATTATCTACTTGGCAGTAAATCAGTAAAATTGCCATAACATGGAAAATCACCTCATGTTTATATAATTTAATCAATGAATTGACTCACAATTCTCTAAAAGTGATTTAAATAATTCATATTTGTACTGCAATATACTACAAGTAATTAAAGTTCAATTTGGTAGACGGAAAAATCATGGAATAATCACATTTCACTAACTGTGAATTAAAATAAACTTTGAAACCTTTGAGAATCTTAATTGTACAAATAAACTCCTTTAGGCTATATATATATATATATGTATGTGTGTGTATCAACTTCTGTCCTTTGCAGCAGTGTCAGCTGTGGCTCAGTGGGTAGCACGCTCACTTCTGAGTCAGAAGGTTGTAGGTTTAAATCCTGCTCCAAGGACTTGAGCACATAAAACTAGGCTGACATTCCAGTGGAGTGCTGCACTGTCAGTAGGTGCCATCTTTCGGATGAGATGTTAAACTGAGGCCCCATCTGGTGGATGTAAAGGATCCCATGGCACTCTTTTGCAGAAGAACAGGGGAGTTATCCCTGGTGCCCTGGCCAATATTTATCCCTCAATCAATGTAACAAAAAAAAAACAGGTTATCTGGTCATTATCACATTGCTGTTTGTGGGAGCTTGCTGTGCACAAATTGGCTGCCACATTACAACAGTGACTCCACTCCAAAAGCACTTCATTGGTTGTAAAGTGCTTTGAGACATCCGGTGGTTGTGAAAGGTGCTATATAAATGTTAGTCTTTCTATAGATTACAGCTGCTGTGTACATGTTCCTAACGACTGGTCTATCATTAAAATATTCTATCACTGCATTTTCTATTTACTGTTTACTTCCTCTCAGGTGGCACTTGATTCAACTTTCTTATAATTAGATCTTTTATTATATTGTGCAATTTTTATAATTGCAGCACTTGGGCTGATCTCAGCAATGGTGAGTGATTTACTCTGATCCAATTTCAGAAGCAAAAGCTGCTTTAGACTGTTGACTGTTTAGTCTGGTGTTGTGAAGCAGGAAATTTGTACTTTGCAGTTTAAATACATGCTGTGGGCTTCCTGCTGATTTCAGGTGGAAATCAGTGCCTGTGCTGGACAGTTAATTTGATACTCAGTGTATGAACAGACTCAGGGCAGCCCTCCGCATTAACTCACAGAAATGCATTTGGCTCAGTCATCATAACCTAAACTAACTTAACTGAAAGCAGTCTTTATGGATTGGAGACTATAAACAGGATTTAATCTAATTCCTGAGCCTGAAGTTAGATGCTTCAGCTGCTGTGTACATGTTCCTAATGACTGCTCTATCTTTCATCTGTTAATAAGAGTTTCTATGGACACTGAGGGGGCAAAATTGGGTGTCTTTGCAACTCCTGTTAGCGCCCCCGGGGGACCCTAATGTGGTGCAAATGGCTTTGTGACCGGGCGTGGCGCTGACATCGACTCCCGGCATATTCGGCGGGAGTTTTGCGGCGGCGATGCGGTGTTGCGCCCTGATCTCCTTCACCCGGAGATCGTGATGTCATTGCCGTGCGCATCGCCCCGGTAGCGCCCCGGACCTGAAATTGACTCCCGCCCCCCTGCAGCAGCGCCGGTCGAAACACCGACAGCTGCAGGAGGCGTGCATCGGGCGGCCGGCCGCTTCGGGGATGATGATTAAAGGTGAGATGGCTGAGGTAAGTAAAAAAATAACTTACCTTTCTTGTTCCCGTTTTTTTCGCGGGTTCCTGCCCGTGATCGATGAGCCTCGCACTCTGCTTGAGTGCCCGGCTGATCGCGCAGTATCGCGGCTGCCTTGGTGGTCCAGGAAGGTAATTTTCATATTGCAGAGCATGCAGCAATGGCCCTTCCCTTTAAGGGAGGGAAGGAGCCTTTGATCGCGGCAGCGCTGCACGGCCCAGTGTCTCCGCCCCGCCTGCTGCCGATTGCACTCCAAGAAGGAAGTGGAGTGCTTGATTTAGCGTTTCACTTCCTTCCTAGAGCGCAGAACCGAATTTTTTAAAATTTTAGAAACATTAGCACCTGCCGCTAATTTTCTCAACTTTTAAAATTTATCGCCCTAAACGGGGCTATAATGAATTTCTTCCCCTGAATATTCCATGTGATTTAAATATTTCTCTGGACTTCAGACTGTTGCAGAAGTATGATTACTCTTAGATCTTTTTGTCTAAAAACCTGTAACAATAAGATGCCATGGGGGAGAAATTCGGTATCGCCCCATTTAGGGCGCAATTATCGGCCGGGCACAAAGTTTAGCACCTGGCATAAATTATCACCTCCGACTGCAAACTTGGCTTCTATCGCCCCTGGAGGTAATTGGAGCGCTAAATCAGGCGCTACACACCTCTCTTAAGGCGCTAACGCCGAGGAGCGAGGCGCTAACTCAGAGCGCTGGCGAAGCTCAGGTGATGTCAGTCAGCAATGGAACACAGACACACTGACACCGGCCAGTTCTTAAAGGGGAGGGTCGATCTTGCTCTCCATCCACATCCTGCTCATTGCAGCCTTGAATCTCGGCCTGGACAGACCTCGACTTCAAATCTGCTGCAAAGAACAATGGAGAGGCCCAGGGAACGAGCTCAGCGCTTCAGCGACTGGGCCTTGGTGGCTCTGGTTGGCGCAATGGAGCGCCAAAGATCAATACTCTACCCACAGAGTGGCAGGAGGCCATTGCCCAGCAACTATAGAAGAGTGTGGAGGGAAGTGGCTCAGCACGTCTCCTCCAGAAGCATGGTGCCCAGGACCCACAAACAATGTCGGAAGAAGTTCAATGACCTCACTCGGGTGGTCAGAGTGAGTTGCTGCTTTTCAATACCTCTCCATCCCTCCATCTCAACCTCACTCTGTGGCCAGAGGGTGTAAGAACCTCAAATGCCAACACTCATCCAAGACCTATGGCCATCTCATAAAACACACATGCACATTCCACACCTTGCATACATTAAGGGCTGTTCAACTATGGGAGGCACATCAGGCAAGCACATGGCTGCATACATTAAGGGCTATTCAACCATGGGAGGCACATCAGGCAAGCACATGGCTGCACATTTACTCAGACGCCGTCCTTTTTCTTGCAGGCCAAGCTATCTCATAATAGGCGGCAGTAGCAATGGATGGGTGGAGGGCCGGCTCAGCTGCAGAGCCTCAGCGATTTGGAGGCGCGCGTCCACAGGATCGTTGCCAGCCAGGTGATAGGTCCCGTGGCCGCTGGACAGCAATGGTAAGTTCATCAGCTTTCTCTCCTCTCTCATTCCACTTGTCCCTCACAACACCAGCTTTTTACACTTTCAATCCAACTTACTAAATCTCTCCAGTCCTTGCTCCCTTACTGGCCCCCTGTCCTGACGCTAAAGCCACTCTTGTACCTCCCTGCTTTCAGATAGTGAACCACCAGCTGAGCAGCCTGGCCCTCAACCAACCAGTGGGAGCGACGCCGCAGGCGAGGAGGAAGAGGAAGCCGGAGCCTCAGCGCCAGCGTCTCCCGAGGGAGCCCATGCCCACACTGGGACCACGCCTTCCCTGGAGGAGAGCAGGGGGGAAGGGTCTGATGAGGGTGAAGCTCCGGGACCCAGCGGGCTGCAGAAACACAATGGGGGTAGGGAAGCTTGGGGAGAGTAGGCCAGCAAGTCCTGCTGCACTGGACGCAGAGGAGGAGCGGCTCATCGCGGAAATGAACACCCAGGCAGTGGACATGCACACTCAGCTCATGGGTGCAATGGGAAGGGTACCCGACAGCATTGATGGACTGGCAAGGAGTGTGGAGCACTCCGCTGCAGCACAGGCCGATGCAACGCGACAGCTCGTGCTGCAATTCAGTCACTGGCTGTAGCGATCCCATCTCAGACTGCTCTCATGCAGTCTCAGATTGAGGTAACGCAAACACTGACTGCTGCTATCGTCGCTGATTCGACCACATTGTCCCGGGGCTCTCACGGCGCCGCAGCAGGCCAGCAATCTGTGCTCAAGCAAATTGCTCCAGATGCTGAGGTGCTGCTCCGTGGGAGTGCCAGTGTGTCGGTTGAGCACTTCACTTTCAGGATGACAGCATTCCAATCCCACCACTGGCACTTCCCCATTGCACATGCCACCGCCTGCAACACAGCCAGCCCAGACTGCTGCCGCCCATGCAGAGTTGGTGCAGTCTGCAGCCGGGGCCTCCAGGCCCAGAGCTGGCCGAGGGCGTCCTTCAAGGGCATCTGTCTCAGCATCTGACATTCAGCAGCCTTCCACCAGCCTTGCTGCAGCCATTAGGGCCCCATTACAGAGGAGCAGTAGGGTGGGAAGGGGGGAAGTGTGCAAGGGATGGAGATCACCCTCAAAGGGCAAACAGTAGGAGGTCTAAAGAAATGGTGGGAATGTTTTTATTAAAGGTCGAGGTTCGTCTGATAACTTTTGTTTAGTGTTTTGGCCTTTATCTCCAGCTTGTGAGAACCAGTTATGTTAATTAATGATTTGTTGTGTTTGTTTCTATTAGTTTGTCATGAATAAATGACACACACAGAGTTTGTTAAATAAAAAAGTTGTATTCAAAATGTACATGTTTGGCCTTTGGAATCATTGCTGCTTTGGCCGGCTATAGGGGTTGCGGGTTGCTTTCCATGATGTTGTTCTCCATGCCAGAAGCCATCTTCTGAGTCGGGGCCTAGAAGCGGCTTGTTATCAGCCGTTGACGGACGGCCCTTGCAGTGTCAACATTGTGGGCCTCCCTCCCGCCTTGGTGCTGCTGCTGATCATCCTCCTCCTCATCCTCCTCCTCCTCCTCCTCCTCCTCCTCTTCCTCCTCCTCCTCCGGTGGCGCACCAATCCCTGGTGGCATTGGCTGGGTCCTCAGGATTGCCAGGTTGTGAAGCATGCAGCATACAACTATGAAGAGGGAGACTCGCTCAGGCGAGTACTGCAGGGCTCCTCCTGAGTGGTCCAGACAGCGGAACCGTTGCTTGAGCACGCCGATCGACTGCTCAATTATGTTCCTGGTGGCGATATGGCTCTCAATATACCGCAGCTCGGCAGGGGTGTTGGGGTTACGGAGCGGTGTCATCAGCCAGGTGCAGAGTGGATAACCTTTGTCCCCGAATATCCAACCACTTGGCTGATACGGTGCCTGGAAAAGGTCTGGCTCACCAGTCTGGCGCAGGATGAAAGCATCGTGGCTGCTGCCAGGATAGCGGGCATTGACGGCGAATATCAGCTGTCTGTGGTCACAGACCAACTGGACATTTAAGGAGTGGTAGCCCTTGCGGTTTCGGAAAACCTCTGCATTTTCATGCGGTGCCCACAATGCCACATGCGTGCAGTCAATGGCGCCCTGCACCATGGTGAAGCCTGCTATCCTAGCAAAGCCACATGCACATTCATGCTGTTTGGCCCGGGTCATGGGGAAAGAGATGTACTGGCATCTCCTTTTATAGAGGGCACTTGGCACCTCCCAGATACAGCAATGGACCGCGAACTGGGAGATATTGGCGATGTCCGCAGTAGAAGTCTGAAAGGAGCCGCTGGCATAAAAATTCAGAGCCACTGTCACCTTCACTGCCACCGACAGAGACGTCTTAGTCCTCAGTTGAGGCTGCAGATCTGGTTGCAGCAGATGGCAGAGCTCAGTGACCACCTCCTTGCTGAAGCGCAGCCTGCGCAAACACAGCTCCTCAGACAAATGAATGTAGGAGAATTGTTCCCGGAATACCCTGGGAGGGTAAGGTCTCCTGTGCGGAGGCCTGTTGGCCCTCCTCCCTCTGGCCATGTTTGCCACTCTCTCTCTGCGTCTCTGATGCCTCCGATTCTGCAGGTGCAGGACGACGCCCCAAATCAGTGCAGCCCCCATAGTCTCTTGACAATCGATGCAATGAAGGTCAAACCAAAAAGAACCTGCAAAGTGCTACTCAGTAGTCAAAACTCCTTCACACAGCATTGAATCTCTCCAGAAGTCTCTCTCTCTCAGAATCTCTCTCTCTCTCAAAATGCGTGGTGCAAAAATGTCTCCGACAAAAAAAGGCAGGAAGAGGCCGCCTTTAAATAGCGCTCCCCCAGCCCCTTCTCGGCTGCAAATGTTCCCCTCTCCCTGTTGTTGCTAGCGGCAGGTGGAAAGGAAGGGGGTGCCACTCAATATCCGGTCCAGGGCACTACCAGGGCGTTGCACGCTCGACTGACGTCACGATCTGCGGGCGCAGGAGATTGTGGCAGTCGAGTTTAGCGCTGCCGCAAAAAACTCTGGTCAATTTCGCGAGCGGTGCAAACATTGCCGCGCCCGGGTGCTAGTTGCTTTGCGCCCCGTTAGCGCCCTCTTAGGGCGCAAACAGGAGGCGCTAATCAACCGGAATTTTCCCCCCATAGCTTCAAATTTTGAACGGGGAAGGTAAAGAGTCTGTTGAGATTTACCTGCTTTCTGCAGAAGGTGATGAATGTATGGACCATAGAAACATAGAATCTAGGAGCAGGAGTAGGCCATTCGGCCCGTCGAGCCTGCTCCACCATTCAATACGATCATGGCTGATCATTCAAATCCAGTACCCTGTCCCTGCTTTAATCCCCACAGTACACATATCCCACCCTACCCCCATAACCCCACGTATTTAATTCCCCCTAACATATCCCATCCCCCCACATATTTAATCCCCCCCTAACACTAAGGGTCAATTTATCATAGCCAAATCAACCTAACCCGCACATTTTTGGACCAAGAAAGGCAGTGTGGGCTAACTGTATCAGAAAATTCAAGAGAAAGTCGGATAAATGTATGGTAAGATATCTGATAGAAGGATATGAGAGGTGTCATGGGATATGATATGGCCAGGTGGGCACAAAGGTCTTTTTCAGTCCTGTACATTCCTGCGTTCCTCTGTTTAACTTTGACATCAGGAATGCCCTGAAGTAAAGATTCATATTAAAGTTCATCTAAAATGTTGGTGTAAAACAGTTCATTAACTTTCAACTGTGGATGAATTTAATGATTTGTAACTTTGTTTTGTTCTGTGACTATAACTTGCAATTACATTTTACTTTACTTAAAAATCAATCTTAGAACATAAGAACATCTTACCTAAAACAAAATGCCAGAGGTTCGCTGAAATAACTGATACAGAAAATATGTAGCCCAAACTACCATATCAATGTTTGTCAAGAGAAAGGTAGCAGTGGTTTAGGCTTTGAAAGGAGTCCAATGAGAGTGGCATGAAATGAAAAAATATTAAGTAAAATAAAACAGCCATCATGTCATTTAAAGCTATGGAGATGCTACTGGAAAAAAGTGTAATGATCTGCTGAGCCTATCGTTGAATTTCCTGTTTTATCTGAACCCTCCAAGTTAGAGGAGACAAATTATAGAAAAGTGAATGATTTACCCCTGGGTACATATCTTTGGAGTCACTTTTGTAGTTACAATAAAAATGCTTGCAGCACAGAAGATTGGTTGATCCTAAAATGTGGCAATATGTGTGGATGTTTATTCAGTGTCTCCATAAGTGGCTCCAACAGGAGGCGCTGTAAATTTTCTTACTGGTAACTTTGCTGGATTGTTGTTTTGAATTGGAATTGCTCCATTGTTTGGTTTCCCTCCATCCCAATTCTACGGTTTTGTTTATACCATTACTAAAGGAGAAAGAGTGGGGGTGGGGATTTTGGGGGTGGGGGTTTGGGGGGTGGGGGGATGGTGGAGAGCAGAGCACTTCCAGTGTCTTCCACCAGCTCTATTTTTTAAAACCAATTTCTGACTGTAAAGAATAGCCTTACACTAATTGGCTGCTCTGCAGCTTCTCTCAGGGCGAGCTTTAGTGAGAGTGTCTGTGTTCCTCTGGCATCAGCTCCGTCACTCATTAGGGAGAATGTCAAAATGGAAAAAAATGATTTCTTTTGTGTGCCCTAAGTGGTCTTGTAGCTTTTTGCCTGACTTTTTCGATAATTTTCTTGTTTTTGTTCTATGAATGTTTGAGCTGGTCAAAGTGAGTGGGAGGGGGAGAATCCAGTTGTCGTGGTCCACGTAGGAAACAACAACATAGGTAGAACTAGGAATGAGGTTCTGCTCAGAGAATTTGAGGAGCTAGGATCGAAATTAAAACGTAGAACCTCACAGATAATAATCTCTACAAACTGGCACAGGGACAAGCAGATTAGAAGGTTAAATGCGTGGTTGAAAGAATCGTGTGGGAGGCAGGGGTTTCAAATCAAGGGGCACTGGCACCAGTACTGGGGAAAGAGGGAGCTGTTCCGTTGGGACGGGCTCCACTTAAACCGGGCTGGGATCAGTGTTCTGGCAAATTTAATAAATAGGGTGGTAGATTTGGCTTTAAACTAATGAAGGGGGTGAGAGGATTCAGGAAAGAGTAAATTCAAAAGCAGAAAGAGAAATGTCAAAGTTGGAGAGCAGAGTAGTGATTTGGGTAAAAATAAGCAGAGTGGGTCAGGAAGGGACGGAATAATAGGGCATCAGTGACTAAAGTGACATCAGGGGAAAATAGAAAAAAGTCAAAGCTAAAGGCACTGGGCTGGATTTTGATACTGGGGCGGGTTGGGGTCGTGTTATCCACTTTTCGTGTTATCGACCCGACTGCAATTGGATGTGGGAGATTAATGCAATTTTCACCTAATTGGGCAATTGAGTTCCAGCATGTGAGAACCCATGACCCAATTAGTGTTTACAGTCTGAAAGTCGCCTCTGATGATGTCATCATTGCTGCTGCATTGAAGGTCTTCAGAGACTGCCTGGCCTTTGCTGTGAGAGGACCTGGATGCAAAATGAGCAGCAGCAGCCCTAAGTCTGCTCCCAGATATTTTTGCACCACCACAGAGAGAGAGAGAGAGAGAGAGAGAGAATGAGAATGGATCCAGCCAGCCAAATGTGCTCCCGCCAGGTTTCACAATTGTGGTTCAGAACAGGCGTGCTTCACGTAGAACAAGGGTTAAAATCACAAAGGCCTTTCAAAATGGCATTATAGAGCCAATTTAGTGCTTGTTAAGAGCCTTAACAGCCTATCCCGCCTCTTAAAGGCGGGACGGAGTCGGGACCAGCAGACACAATTTAATGAAAATTGCGTGGAGGCGGGATGGAGGCGGACTTGTGCCCGCCCGCCAGTTTTTGCAATTTTAACCCCCCACACGCCTCCAAACCCACCTCCACGGGTCAATGAAAATCCAGCTCACTATATCTAAATGCGCGAAGCATTCACAACAAAATAGATGAATTAATAGCACAGATAGAAATAAATGGGTTTGGTCTAATAGCCATTACGGAGACATGGTTGCAGAGTGACTAAGGTTGGGAGATAAATATTCCAGGATACTTGACTTTTAGAAGAGATAGGCAGAATGGAAAAAGGGGCGGGGTGGGGATAGGCCTGATAATAGCGGATGGGATAAAGACAGTAGAGAGAAAGGGCTAGAAATTCATTATAGCCAAGGAATGGGCGGTGTCAGTAGAAAAGTTGGAGAATTAGCGCCAGGCGCTAATGCTTTAGACTGCACGCAAAATTCATGCTCACAGCTCAACGAAATGATCGGAGTCCTAGGGCTCGATTTTGCCAGGCCCGAGGAGGCGGGACTGGAGGCGTGTGAGATGTTAAAATCGCGAAAAATGGCGGGCGGGCCCGATCCCGCCTCTATCCTGCCTCCGAGCAATTTTCCCAAATGCGAGTTTTCTGACCCCGTCTCCATCCTGCCTCCAAGAGGCGGGATAGGCCCTTAAGGCCCTTAACAACCAGTTAAGTGCCTCTATAATCCCATTTTGAGAGGCCTTTCTGATTTTAACACTTTTCCCATGTGGTTCACGTCTTCTCTGAAACACGCCAGTGAAACCTGGCGGCCTCACAAGTGGATTGCTTACTAACAGCTGCAGCTCCACCATTAAAAAGGAGTTTTCAGCAATCATCATTTGCATGTGGCAGAACTTTGTTGTCTCAGGTCTGGGGGAACTTTTAGCAGGCATACCCATTGTTGTGGAAGTTTGGAGCCTGACACCCATCTCCAGTGTGACCTCCTGGGAAACCCCTCTCGCCACCTTGAATGAGCGCTTCCTCAACTGAGGCATATACCAGAAGCATGGGAACCATTTATTTCCTTTCCTCCTGGACATCAGATTCGGACGAAGACCAGCCGTGGCAGCAACAGAACCATGAACAACAGCACCACCAACAGCAACAGCATCAACAGGAGCGCCAAGCTGCTGCTCACCCACCTGAAGCTGCACAGGCCAGAAGACGCCAGCGCGCGACCACATTGCTGCCCGGGATGCAAGGGACGCACTCCTCTTGGCCAGATTTGCTTAGCCTGCAAAATCAAACACCTTTGCCTCGCACCTTCTTATCAGACCATCGACAATGGCCAAGAACCTGCAGATTCCTATCACTCTGACCACCATACTGACAATTGCAAGTCAACCTAAGCCCTCAGTGTGGAAGTCCCATTAGCGATATGACAGACGCCACAACTGCAACAGTTGCCATCAGAATTTTTTATTTACAATAACCAACTGATGGCTTTTCAACATTAAACATGACATTTCACCCAAGTGACTACCCTTGTGACTACTTGTGCATTATCTTCCTCTTATGCATGCTTCTATGTGGTGCTTCCCCTATGGCTTCAGCAGATGTGGAGGTCCCTTGCTCACTTTCTTGCTGCTCCTGTCTCGACACCTTTGGCGGGCGTCCTCTGGGGTTGTGAGCCTGTGAGGGCTCAGCACCAGTCTGCTGCTCCTGCGGCTGTGCAGGGATTGAGATGCCGATCTCAGTTGGGTGGGGACTCTGGTGGGGCTCTGACCGAGGACTTTGCAGTGGCATAGTCATGTGAGCGCTTGGAGAGGAGCCCCCACTTCCTTGTTGTCTGTCACCAACATCCCTCTCATGGGTCAGCCCCACTTCAGAGCTAGCAAGTGGCTTGACAGCACCTTGCTGCACTTCAGGGGGGCCATGAGGGCCCGTTTCTGTACTGGAAGTCCTACTCCCGAGGACTTGCCTGAAGGTCTGGTTTGTTTGCTCAATAGCTAACCATCGCTCCTCAAGAGATGTCAGTCTATTCTGAACAATGACCATGTTTTCCATACCCTGGCGACTAAGCTCCTCGATGGACGTAGCCATCCTCTCCTCTACCGTAGCCATCCTCTCCTCTACGTTAGCCAGCCTTACTATAGAGGTAGCCATGCTTTCCACGGAGGTTGCCATCCCTTCTGTGGTGATGCGTTCATGCGCCAACGCCTCCACAAAGGCTCTGCTCATGTTAGCGATGGACTCCTCCATTCGCTCCACACTCGCAGCGACGCTGGAGACAAAACCTGCCAGAGACTCCTGCACCTCTTCCTGGAGTTCCAGCACCGCTCTTCTTCTGGATGGACCCGGAGGCAGAGGGTCGACATGCAGTGGAGCCGAGCTGGCAGAGTCCTGCACCCTCTGACTAGGACTCTCCACTGCTGTCCCTGTCTCCACTATCTGCTGATGCTCACTTGTGAGCTGTGATACACCAGGTAACAACACTACACTATCTCGCGAAGGTACCACCGAGGTGTGAGTGTCTGCGGTGGTGCTGGGTGCGCTGAATTCTGCTGACGCTGCGCCCTCAGAGGTTGCAGCTTCCTCTGAGGTGTCTGGAGGCTCAGGCTGTTCCTCCTGGATAGTGGGGATGGGGGCTTTCGATGGTCCTATGGGGGAGTAAAGGAAAGAGTCAGAGATGTGAGGCCAAGGTTACATGCACATTGAATATTACCGATGATCATAAGTCAATCTGTTAGAGCATCAGAATCATTATCAGTGACTCATGCAATGTCAATGAGAGAGATGAAAAACTATTCTGTCACCAGCTTGCTCTGATGCACCCGTCTGTCCGTCCCCCACTTGCGCATCGTCCTCCACTCCCACGATCTCCAGGGCCGCCTCTTCCCAGGGGGTGAGCTGGGCTACTGAGGGTGGCCCTCCTCCTGTCCTCGCTCTTTCCCTCTTATTGTGAGCTCTCTTTTCCTGCAATGAGTGAGACAAGTGGAGTTTGAGTGAGAGTGAAGGAGTGAGTGTAGAGAATCTATAGCATAGATGCCTAGAAGGAGACAAAGATTCAGTGAGGTGGCAAGACCAAGGGCCTTCCCTGTGTGTTATAAGTTGTTTTCATAGCATCACAGTGATAGGGAATGTGAGGGCTGCATAGTCGAATAGTTAAGTGAATGTGAACATACAGAGAGAGGGAATGGGTAAGGGTGCAGGGATGTCAGTGTCAAGTGGGATGTGGAGGAAGAGGTTGTCAAAGCTGAGTGCTGGTGAGGAGAGGCAATGGGGATCAGATTGAGGGTGATGGGAAATTCATACTTACTTTTCCAGTGCGCAGAAGGTCATGAAACCTCTTCCTGCACTGCAGCCAGGTTCTGCGGCACATAGATAAGCAGTTGACCTCCTGGGCCACTTGCATCCACACAGCCTTCGTCTGCTGGGGAGGCTTCTTCCTCCCTGAAGAAGGGAAGAGCACCTCCTTATTCCCTCTTGCTCCCTCCACCAAAGCTTGCAGGGTGGCGTCATCAAACATCGGTGCAGACTTAGGTCTACTGCTGGACATTTTGCCTGGAAGAAACTATCAGAGCAAAGGCCAAAAAGTTTGCAGTCTGCAGAAGAAGCAAGGCTGCTTGCAGGCCTTAAATCCAGCAGCATTGATGACGTCATCAGAGGCGAGTTTCAGAATGGAAAGACTAATTGGGCCAGGGGTTCCCACACGCTGGAAATCAATTGCCCAATTAGGGGAAAATCGCATATTTTTCCCACATCAAATTGGAGTCGGGTGGCTAACACAAAAAGCGGATGACACGCCCCCAGCCTACCCCAATGACAAAATCGAGCCCCTAATTCAAGTCTTAAAGCCCAAGCTCATTGGCGTTACACTCAAAGGGTGCTATTGGGGACTTGGCCTGGAGGGTGTTGCACGGAGCAGTCCCGTGCAACAGGGTTTTAAATAGGTTTACGGACTCCCGGGCTGCTTGCCATTTTTGCGGCCTGGAGGAGTCCGTTTTTCACATTTATATGGAGTGTGAGAGGTTGCAGCCCCTCTTTCATTATTTGAAGGGGCTGCTCCTCAATTTTTGGTTGCACTTCAGCCCCACGCTCCTGATCTACGGTCACCCGGTGCGGAGGGGAGCGGGCAGGTCGGAGGACCTCCTCGTGGGACTGCTCCTGGGCCTGGCTAAAAAAGCCATTAATTGGTCCAGGCAACGGGCGGTCGAGGGGGTCGTTCGGCCCGATTGCCTGCCTCTCTTCCGCAGCCATGTTCGCGCCTGGGTGGCCCTGGAGATGGAGCACGTGGCGTCCGCCGGCATGCTTGAGTTTTTCCGTGACCGGTGGGCGCCGCGGGGACTGGAGTGCATCGTCACCCTGGGCAACCAAATTTTAATTTAATTTGTTAAGTTTCATTTAAAGTTTTATTGATTTACAGTTCATCTGGTTTTGTGCCCAATCAAAAGAGTACACTCAAAGGGTGGAGACACCAGCGGCGGTGGAGCATAAAACTGTGGGGAAACAACGCCGACCTGATTGGAGACACCAGCGGCAGCCGAACCGTCGATGATTTCCAAAAAAACCGGAGTGTGATGTCACAGGACAGCAGGTAGGTGATTGGTTGGTGAGTATTAAGGTTTTTTTTACTCTCTAACCTAGGACAGTGGTTTAAACTAGGAGTCGGAAACTATAACGTACTGTATTAAATTTATAGTTTAACTATTTAATATAACTATAAATAATTGTTGAATAAAGATTTTAACTAATTAAATAAATAAAATAAGGCTAGTCTAAGATATGGTAGCGCAGGTTATGTGTCTGGACTGCAGTATGTGGGAGTTTGTGGAGAGCGAGACTGTCCCGAGCAAACATGTCTGCAGGAGATGTCTCCATTTTGAATCTCTCCGGCTCAGAGTCATTGAGCTGGAGTGTGAGTTGGAGACACTCTGACACATAAGGTAGGGGGAGGAATTTCTGGACAGTTTTATCCAGAATACAGTCACACCCCAGAGGAAAGCACAGGTTCAGGAATAAGAGGGTGTGACTGTTAGGGAGGTGGGTAGTGGGGATTTAGGAGAGGTTGAGAAGGAGGTCCCGCAGACACTGGTCCTGTCCAACAGGTACGATGTACTTGCTACCTGTGAGGACAAGGAGTAAGACTACAGGGAGGACAGTCACAATGCAGACCAAGGCACCGTGGCTCAGAAGGCTGTCCAAGGGGGGGAAGAGCAGAATAGAAATGTGGTAGTAATAGGGGACTCTATAATTAGGGGGATAGATAGCGTCCTCTGCAGCTAAGAACAAGAATCCCAAAGGGTGTGTTGCCTACCTGGTGCCAGGGTAAGGGATGTCTCATGGTGGCTGGAGAGGAACTTGGAAAGGGAGGGGGTAAATCCAGTTGTCATGGTCCATGTTGGAACAAATGACATAGGTAGGAACAGGGAGGAGGTCCTGCTGAAAGAGTTTCAGGAGTTAGGCTCTAATTTCAAAAGCAGGACCTCGAGGGTAATAATCTCTGGATTATTGCCCAAGCCACGTGCAAATTGGCATAGAAGCAGACAGATCAGGAGAATTAACACGTGGCTAAAGGGCTGGTGTGGGAAAGAGGGGTTCCTTTTCATGGAACACTGGCACCAGTTCTGGGACAGGAAGGAACAGTACCGATGGGACAGGCTCCACCTGAACAGGGAATGGAACCCGTGTCCTAGTGGAAAGGGTAATTAGAGAGGTGGCAAAGGCTTTAAACTAGTAAGAAAGGGGGAGGGATCTACAAGAAACACAAGCAACCTAAATATAAAGAAAACAGGAAAAGTGAGCATAGGAAAGAATAAAGTAAGGGAGGATATTGACGGCAAGGGAGCAAATAGAGTTGAAGAACAGGTGTGTAAAAAGATGGTTAAACATAAAGTGAGAGGAGATCCTATTAAAAATGAGTTAAACTTTCTGTACAGCAATGCACACAGTGTCCGTAATAAAACAAGGGAGCTGGAGGCAATCATGCGTTGGGAGGAACCAGACATTGTAGGGATTACTGAGACATGGCTACAGAAAAATCAGGATTGGGAATTCAACATTGCAGGGCATAACATATTTAGAAAAGATAGAGAGTATAAAAGGGGAGGTGGAGTAGCTGTACTTATTAGGGATAACATAATGGCAGTAGAATAAAGGGACGTAGCTATCAGCAAGACAAAAATAGAATCCATATGGTTAGAGATAAAAGGTAATAAAGGATCAATCACACTAATAGGCGTAGTCTATAGACCACCTAATAGTGGAAGGGAGGTGGAGGAAGAAATATACAGACAAATTAGGGAAATGAGGAAAAACCATAGAATAATAATCATGGAGGATTTCAACTACCCTGATATTAATTGGACATAAGACGTAGGTAAAGGGGATAAGGGAATAGAGTTCCTACAATATCTACAGGACTCCTTTCTAACCCAAGATGTAAAAAGCCCAACATGGGAGGATTCACTATTGGATCTAGTTATGGGGAATGAGCCAGACCAGATAAGAGAAGTAAAAGTAGGGGAACATCTCGGCAATAGTGACCATAATATAATACGTTTAAAATGATAATAGTGAAGGACATAAGTATGACGAAGATTTTGAGGGGCTGAGAATAGAACTTGGGAAGATAAAATGGGGAACAATATTAGCAAACAACAACAACGACAATGGGAAACATTTAAAATGGTGTTCAACAGAGTGCAGGAAAAATATATTCCACTAAAAGGAAAGAACAAACTAAAACACTAATGAGACTCCATAGATGAATAAAGACATAAGTAAACAATTGAGGGTAAGGAAAGAGGCATACATTAAGTACATAGGGTTAAAAATTGAGTAGTGCCCCATTTGGGGCGCTACTTTCGCCGGGGCGCTACTTTTAGCGCCCTGGAGAAATTAGCGCCCCTGCGCCGGAACTTGAGTGGTTGCGCCCCAAGAGGGAAGTGGGGCGCTACTGGAAGCGCCCCGCATCCCTCTTGGGGCGCTGCGAGTCAATATTGCGGCACTATGTGCTGCGGTATTGTAGGCCTTCCTCCCCTTCTTAAAGGGGAGGGGCCTTGTGCAGCGCGACCTGGGGCCGAGCTGGGCTCCCGGGGATCAGGAGTGCTGGCAAAAGAGCCCGGCACTCAAGAGAAGTGCCGGGCTCTTGGAGCGCAGCCGGCACTCTGCGGGGGGAGCAGTTCAGGAGGCCGGGGACGGGAGCGCAGGCAGGTGCTGGCAGGCGGCCAGCAACAAAAATGGCTGCCCCGCACCTTGCCTTTAAATTGCGCCTCCCCGGCCGCAGGTAGGCGCCCCATACCCCGTCAGACATAGCGTCCAGTGATAAGTCAGGGGGCGATCCCGAAGATCGCGGCTGGGGCGCGAGCGAAGTGCTGCGCACGACGATGACGTCATCGCCGGCGGCACAGTGCCACAGGGAACAACCAGTTAGCTTCGCCGCTAACATCCCGCTGAATTTCGCAGGAGGCATGGGTGGCGCCGCGCCCGGGCGCTAGTTGCTTTGTGCCCCGTTAGCACCCTCTTAGGGCGCTAACGGGAGGCGCAAAGCAACCCAATTTTTCCCCCATAGACAGCAGAGGAGTGCATGATAAGAGAGAATATGAAGGGATTAGGAGAGAAGTCAAAAAAACAATTAGGAAGGCAGAGAGGAGCTTTGAAATTAACTTATCAAGGAGCATAAAATAAAATAGTAAAATATTTTACAGGCACATCAATAAAAAAAGGAAGGTTGGGATGGGAATAGGGTCATGAAGGGATAGACAGGACAATACGACAGGTAATGATCAGGAGATGGCAGAAATATTAAATCATTATTTCGCTTCGGTATTTACTAGGGAGATCGAACATGCCATTGGATGATGAGATGAGTTCGGAGATAAGTGCATTTAAAATTTAAAAAGGGATATATTAAATAAACTAATCAAACTCAAAGAGGATAAAACCCCTGGTCCGGCTGGATTGCATCCACGCATTTTAAAAGAATCTAGGGAAGAGATATTACTACCCATATTTAATAATTCGTTAGAAAAAGGTGTAGTGCTAGAGGACTGGCGGACAGCTAATGTAATACCTATATTTAAAAAGGGGGATAGAACATGTCTGGGGAATTATAGACCAGTCAGCTTAACATCGGTGGTAGGAAAAATAATGGAATCCCTACTAAAGGAGAGAATAGAAGAACATCTAGAAATGAAAAGTATAACAATGAATAGTCAGCATGGATTTAAAAAGGAAAAATCTTGCTTGACCAACCTCTTTGAATTTTATGAAGAGGTAACAGAGAGAGTAGACAATGGTAATGCAGTAGATGTAATTTATCTAGATTTTCAAAAGGCCTTCGATAAGGTACCCCACAATAGACTAATGAATAAGGTCAGAGAATGCGGAGTCAGGGGACAAGTAGCAGAATGGATTGCTAGCTGGCTTCAAGACAGAAAGCAGAGAGTGGGAGTAAAAGCTATTCACAGCGGCAGAAGGTGGGTAGTGGTGTTCCACAAGGATCAGTGCTGGGACCACTGCTGTTCACAATTTATATTAACGATTTAGACTTTGGAATCAAAAACACAATTTCTAAATTTGCGGATGATACCAAATTGGGGGCGATAATCAATACTGAGGAGGACTGCAACAAATTACAGGAGGACATTAATAAACTTGCAGAATGGGCAAATAACTGGCAAATGAAGTTCAACACAGATAAATGTGAGGTATTACATTTTGGTGGGAAGAATAGGGAAGTCACTTATCACTTGGAGGGTGCGGGTCTCGGTGGAGTAGAGGAACAAAGGGATCTCGGAGTACAAATACATAAATCACTAAAAGTTGCGCCACAGGTTAGCAAGGCCATAAAAAAAGCAAACCAAGCACTAGGGTTTATTTCTAGAGGGATAGAATTGAAAAGTAGGGAAGTTATACTAAACGTGTTTCGAACCTTGGTTAGACCACACTTACAGTACTGCGTGCAGTTCTGGTCGCCATATTATAAAAAGGATATATTACATAGGATATACGGCACAGAGCAGGCCATTCAGCCCAACCAGTCTATGCCAGAGTTTATGCTTCACATGAGCCTCCTCCCGTCTTTCCTCATCTAAATCTATCAGCATAACCCTCTATTCCCTTCTCCCTCATATGCTTATCTAGCCTCCCCTTAAATGCATCTATACTATTCGCTTCAACCACTCCCTGTGGTAGCGAGTTCCATATTCTCACCACTCTTTGGGTAAAGAGGTTTCTTCTGAATTCCCTATAGGATTTCTTGGTGACTATCTTATATTGATGGCCTCTAGTTATGCTCTTCCCCACAAGTGGAAACATTTTCTCTATATCCACTCTATCAAATCCTTTCATAATTTTATAGACCTCGATTAGGTCACCCCGAAGCCTTCTTTTTTCAAGAGAAAAGAGACCCTTTCCTGATATGTATACCCTCGCATTTCTAGTATCATCCATGTAAATCTTCTCCGCACCCTTTCCAGTGGCTCTATATCCTTTTTATAATATGGCGATCAAATCACCCCTCAACCTCCTTTGCTCTAATGAAAACAAATCCAGCTTCTCCAACCTGTCCTTGTAGCTAAGATCCCCCATCCCAGGAACCATTCTGGTAAATCTCCTCTGCACCCTCTCAAGGGCCTTCACATCCTTCCTAAAATGTGGTGACCAGAACTGGACGCAATACTCTAGTTGTGGCCTAACCAGCACTTTATAAAGGTTCAACATAACTTCTCTACTTTTGTACTCAATACCTCTATTTATGAAGCCCAAGATCGCATATGCTTTGTTAACCACTCTCTCAATATGTCCTGCCCCCTTCAGGGACCTATGCACATTAACTCTCAGGTCCCTTTGTCCCTGCACAGTCTTTAAAACTGTGCCATTAAGTGTATATTGCCTCTCCTTGTTCCTTCTGCCAAAATGCACCTCACACTTCTCTGTATTAAATTCCATCTGCCACTTGTCTGCCCATTCTGCTAGCCTTTCTATGTCCTGTTGCAGTCGATTGATATCATCATCACTGTTTGCCACACCCCCAAGTTTGGTGACATCAGCAAATTTAGAAATTCTACTCTGCATTCCAATATCCAGGTCATTTATATATATCAAATAAAGCAGTGGCCCCAGCACTGACCCTTGGGGAACATCACTGTCGACCATCCTCCAGTGTGAAAAACAGCCATTTACCACAACTCGCTGTTTTCTGTCCTTAAGCCAATTCCTTATCCAAGCTACCATTGACCCACCTATTCCATGAGCCTCAATTTTGTTAACCAGCCTTCTATGTGGTACTTTGTCAAACGCCTTCCGAAAATCCATGTAGACAACATCCATTGCATTCCCTTCATCAATCCTGTTACTTCATCAAAAAATTCAATTAGATTAGTCAAACATGATCTGTCTTTTACAAATCCGTGTTGGCTCTCCTTAATTAGCTTAAACCTCTCCAAGTGCCCATTCATTTTTTCCTTGATTATTGTTTCTGAAACTTTACCCACCACTGATATTAAATTGACCGGCCTGTAGTTACTAGGATTGTCCTTACATACTTTCTTGCCCTTTATCTATTGGGGACTTGGCCTGGAGGGTGTTGCATGGAGCAGTCCCGTGCAATAAAGTTTTAAACAGGTTCACAGACTCCCAGGTCACCTGCCTTTTCTGCGGCCTGGAGGAGTCTGTTTTTCATGTATACACCGAATGTGAGAGGTTGCAGCCCCTCTTCCATTATTTGAAGGGGCTGCTGCTCGATTTTTGGCTGCACTTCAGTCCCACGCTCCTGATCTTTGGTCACCCAGTGCGGAGGGGAGTGGGCAGATCGGAGGACCTCCTCGTAGGACTGCTCCTGGGCCTGGCCAAAATAGCCATTAACTAGTCCAGGCAGCGGGCGGTCGAGGGGGTCGTTCGGCCCGATTGCCTGCCTCTCTTCCGCGGCCATGTTCGCGCCCGGGTGGCCCTGGAGATGGAGCACGCAGTGTCCACCGGCACGCTTGAGGCCTTCCGCGACCGGTGGGCGCCGCGGGGACTGGAGTGCATCATCACCCCGGCCAGTCAAATTTTAATTTAATTTGTTAAGTTTTATTTAATGTTTTATTAAGTTACAGTCTATTTGTTTAATCACCAAAATCAGAAGAGTACACCCTTTCTTGAACAATGGTGTCACATTTGCCACTTTCCAATCCTCAGGCATCTCCCCTGCATCTAGGGAAAATTGGAAAATTATGGCAAGCCCTTCCGCTATCTCTTTCATGGTGTCACAGCAGGCCAGCAATCTGTGCTCCAAAAGATTTCTAGGGATGCTGAGGTGCTGCTCCGAGGGAGTGGCAGTGGAGTAGTGGAGCAGGAACCTGTTGTCCTCTCTCAGCATTCCTACTCCCACCACTGCCACTCTGCCTGTCATCCAGCCAGCCCAGACTGCTGCTGCCCATGCTGAGGTGGTGCAGTCTACAGCCGGGGAACCCTGTCACTCACCCTCATCCTAATGCAATCATACCAAGTAACACCACCGAAGGAGGCCATTTGGCATTGGCACCCCACTCCCTCATAGTCACCCTCTACAGATGTAACCCACACATTCCTTACTCTCATGCCATCACTCTCACTCAAACTTCTCTTCTTTCCCTCCAACATGGGCACCATCATGTAGTAGGCGATGGCAACGATATGCTCTTCCATGGAAAGGATGGCCACCTACATGGAGCAGTGAATGTGCCACTCACATGAGCACATGTTAGCTATGGAGAAAAGATGGCAAAGGCTCACAGACCTCCTCTCTAGGAGGGATGTCAACGTAGACTGGGGTCCTTATGGCTCCCCAGCTCCTTGCTAGCAGGGAAGTGTGGGTGGCCCATGAGAGGGATGATGGTGAGAGGGGACATGGAGGTGGGGGCTCCTCTCAAAGCGCTCCCACTTTCCCCCCATTGCCCCCCACCCTCCCCCCCGCCCCACCTCAGTCAGAGCCCCAGATGCTTCCTCGGGTCGCGATGACCGAGTCTACCCCTGCACAGTTGCAGGAGGAGCAGACTTTGGTGGGGCCCTCAAATGCTCCAAAACCCAGAGGATGTCCGCCAAAAGTGTCTATGCAGTCGCAGCAGGAAGTGAGCAGCCTGCCTCTACCTCTGCTGAAGCCACAGGGGTGCACATCGTAGAAGCACGGGTAAAAGAAAAATGACATAGAAGTAGATGCACAAGGCAAACCACATGGGTATAAAGAAGTGTTGGTGTTAAGGTTCCTTTACTGTTATCACATTTATAAATCTATTTATTTTTACCACTTTCCAGTCATGCCCATTTTTGTCTGCTAATTTGTGAGTGGGAGCGAATGGTGAGACATAACCTTACCTCCAGCAATGGGGGTCAGTGTGAAAGGAATGGCTTGTTCAATGTAGGGATGCTTTATGGTGTTGTTGGCAGGGATGGGGGGAACTTGGCATAGCACATGGCAGCCATATGGGTGCAATGCAGGCATTCAAGTAAATCTGGCCATGGTGAGGCCATGCCTGGCCTCCCGGGCTGCAGTGTGCTCCAGAGCTGATGCCATCTGCACCTCAGGTTCCTCCTGCTCCTTCTCCTCATCTTCCAGCAGATGCTGCTCATCCTCTTCTGAAGAGAGGCGCATGTAACAAGGGTAATACAGTAATCATGGGGGACTTTAATCTACATATAGTCAGGGCAAACAAATTTGCAGTAATAGTGTGGAGGATGAATTCATGGAATGTATGCAAGATAGTTTTCTAGATCAGTAGGTTGAGGAACCAACTAGGGAACAGGCTATTTTAGATCTGGTATTGTGCAATGAGAAAGCGTTAATTAATAACCTTGTAGTAAAGGGGCCTTTAGGGAAGACTGACCATAATATGATAGAATTTTATATTGAGTTTGAAAGTGACTTAGTTAAATCCAAAATTAGGGTCTTAAATCTAAACAAAGCAAACTACGTAGGTATGAGGGGCGAGTTGGCTAAGGTAGGCTGGAAAACTATATTAAAAGGTATGACAGTGGACAAGCAATGGCTAGCATTTAAAGAATTAATACATAATTTACAACAAATATACATTACTTTAAGGCACAAAAACCCCACAGGAAAAGTGGTCCAACCGTGGCTAACAAGAGAAGTTAAAGATAGTATTAGATCAAAGGAAGAGGCTGATAATGCTGCCAAAAAGAGTAGTTAGCCTGAGGATTGGGAGGATTTTAGAATTCAGCAAAGGAGGACCAAGAAATTGATAAAGAAAGGGAAAATAAAATATGAGAGTAAACTAGCGTGAGACATAAAAATAGACTGCAAAAGCTTCTATAGGTATGTAAAAAGGAAAAGATTAGCGAAAGTAAATGTGGGTCCCTTACAGGTTGAGACAGGAGAAATTATAATGGGGAATAAGAAAATGGCAGAGAAATTTAACAAATACTTTGTGTCTGTCTTCACAGAAGACGCAGAAAACTTCCCAGAAATAGTGGAGAACCAAGGGTAAAGCGAGAATGAGTAACTGAAAGAAATTAATATTGGTAAAAAAGTAGTACTGGAGAAATTAATGGGATGGAAAGCCAATAAATCCCCTGGACCTGATGACCTACATCCTAGGGTTTTGAAAGAGTTGGCTATAGAGATAGTGGATGCATTGAACAATATATAATGTAGCAATGGTTTCAACAGAAAGCTTCAGTAGCAGTCATTTAATCATGACAAAGACTTATTTTTCTCACATTTACACAATTGCTGATTAAGCTTTAATGCAACTTCTCCTGTTCGCTCTGCTGGTTTCAAATATCTATCATCCAAAAGAAATTCAGCTTTACATTTTCTTTTCTTTTTTTATATATATGCCTTCTCCTTGAGGTCATATATTCTCTCGGGGAGCTAGAGATCTCAGGTGGGGGGGGGGGTCTTCTCTTCTTCGAGTCGCACTCGAGAGGCAGTTCTGCCTGCCCCTTTGTATCCAACCAGCCCGACCCATTTATGGGCCAGGAGTTATTGCCACTGCACAGCGGGATTGCCACCATCAGGAGTGGCTCCACCACTGTGAACGAGGATGCTGCAGTGGGGACGCAGCTGCAGCATCAGAAGAGACAGCGAGGAACCTGAAAGGGGCAGAAACGCCCCAAAGATCAGAAGGAAGGCTTCAACAGAAGTGCTCAGCAGGTTGACTGCATATTGATCTGAGGCTGACTGGAGGGAGAGGAGGACACTCCTTGGCCCTCTCCCTTGACTGGAGGAAATCTGAGCCTCAACTGCTGCTTCTTGTGGCCTTATGTTAGCCCTAGAAAGTACTGGTAGCTGGGGTGGAAAGAAGGGAAATCCACCAAGGACCTGAGCATCACCCCACCCCCAACCACCCCCCCAGCCACTATTTGCATCAGCACAATGGGGAAGGAGCGGGCAGAGGTGGTGGCAGGGGGAGGGAATTCCCCGATGGGGTGATGAGGTGGCAGTGGGCCACACCAACTAAATTCGCCAACATTTTCTGATGCGCTCTCATCCGATTTTGTGTGGGATCACGGAGGAGAATTCTCCCCACCCCTAGAGTGGAGCATCTACTGTTATGAATTTGCTGTAAGCTGTTGCTAGCAGCTTAGGCTTTCTGTGTCTCCTCATGGTTGTGTATACTGTAACATGTTTAACAACAGTTTATTTTATTTTAAACACTAACTACATAATAACTCAGTAAACCACTGTTAGGATTTTGCTTAGTAGAAGCCAGCTATTATAACCTTTGGTAATTGTCATTGCATCACCACTTCGAGCTATTGTTAACCACTTCTCACTAACATGATTGCAATGGCATGTGCTGCAGATTGTAAAATTTAATTTGATTTGAAAATGTATATCGTGCAAGTCTTGCACATAGCGCGCACTTCCTGTAAGTGTCACACAGAGGGACATTCCTGCTGCTGCAGCACTGGTGCTGGAGATGGAGGAACAATACCATGGTTGAAAGGGAGGCAGAAGCTCTCCAAAAATTATTGTTTAAATATTCAAGACAGGCTCTTTATGAGCCACAGTCATTCAGCTGAAGTTAAGGGGCCTGAAGAGAGGGATAGGTTCCCACAACTACACACACTCCTTCCAACAATGAGAGTAGCCATTGGCTTAGGCTGTACCTTTATCCATCTCCTAGAAGTCCTTGGAGTCAGTGGCAATTGAAGCAGGAGACAGAGAAATCATTTGGTTTCCTCACCCCTCCACCATCATTTGAATGCAGCAGGGTGATTGAGGGATATGTGATTGAGTTCCCTGCAGGCAGCGGTGGGATGGAGTGGCAGGCCTACCTTCCCCATTTTCCATAGTGAAGGAACTTGTCTGTACAGCAATGCACACAGTGTCCGTAATAAAACAGGTGAGCTGTAGGCAATCATGCGTTGAGAGGAACCAGACATTGTAGGGATTACTGAGACATGGCTACAGAAAAATCAGAACTGGGAACTAACCATTGCAGGGTATAACATATTTAGGAAAGATAGAGAAGGAAAAAGGGTAGGTGGAGTAGCTGTACTTATTAGGGATAACATAATGGCAGTAGAAAAAAGTGACGCAGCTATCAGCAAGACAGAAACAGAATCCATGTGGATAGTAATAAAGGACAATAAAGGATCAATCACACCCCGCCAGAGTTCCCTTCCTGCGCTTCCCCAGCTGCTGCTTAAAGCCCAAGCAGCAAAGACAAAAATACACCTCATGATGTGTTCATATGATAAATCCTCTATCCTCTACTTTAACACAGGCTTCAACCCATTTAAAATAAATGGACTAACACCTGTGTTAAAGTAACGGATAGAGGAATGCCACATGAGAGCATTAAACATTTGTTTACTATGATCGCCAGTAGTAAATTCTAGCCTTTATTTCTGTTTTGAAAGGTTTATTTTATTGCACTGGAAATAAGTCCTACACTACAATCATTAAAAGAATGGGGGTTTGCAGGAACAGAATGGGGAGATGAAATTTGTGCTGTCAGGTGGACCTAACTATCTCCAGTCTGAGGTTTATAATCTATTATATTCTTATTGATTGTTAATATTACTTTACATAACCTATTAAATCATTGAATTCTACAGTACAAAGGGAGATCATTCCCCATATTGAACCTCTCTGAAAGAGCTATCCACTTAGTCCTAATTCCCTGCCCGCAACCTATTACAATGTACTTTCCTCAACTATTTATTCACTGCCTTTGAAAAGGTAATATGGATTCTGCTTCCATCACTGTTTCTGGTAGGCATTGCAGATCCTAACAACCCGCTGCATAAAAATAAACCTCTGAACATCTCTCTTCATTCTTTTGGCTATGGTTTTTAATTTATGCTCTCTAGTTACTGACTTACTGATCAGTGAAAATAATTTTTCCCTATTTACTTTATCAAACTTTGAGCACCTTATCAGATCTCCTCTTTACCTTTCTGCTCAAATTAAGTATTTATACAACACCTTTAACGTAGTAAAACATCCCAAGGCGCTTTTTGAAACATACAAGATTCTGAAGGGGATTGACAGGGTAGATGCTGAGAGGTTGTTTCCCCTGGCTGGAGTGTTTAGAACTAGGGGGCATAATCTCAGGATAAGGGGTAGGCCATTTAAGACTGAGATGAGGAGGAATTTCTTCACTCAGAGGGCTGTGAATCTTTGGAATTCTCTGCCCCGGAGGGCTACGTATGCTGAGTCTTTGAGTATATTCAAGACTGAGATAGATAGATTTTTGGACTCTAGGGGAATCAAGGGATATGGAGATCGGGTGGGAAAGTGGAGTTGAGGTCGATGATCAGCCATGACGTTATTGAAGGGCGGAGCAGGCTCAAGGGGCTGTATGGCCTACTCCTGCTCTTATTTCTTATGTTCTTATGTTCTTCGCAGGAATATTAAATGGTCCAGAAATTCGGCTCTCCGGCTTCCTGCAGGTGGAAGAATCGCACGCGTGCTTACATACCGCGCCTGCCGTTGTGCTTCGGGCCCGTGTGGAATTCGGCTCCTGGGCCTCCTGCAGCTGCCGGCGCGCAATGCTTGCGTATCCCAGGGGCGCAGTTAGTACGAAGCATCCCCTGGGATCACGTGGGCCATGGAGAGCCAATCGGAGCAGGGAATCTTCATTCATAGATTTTGACAGGAAGACCTGTCAAATCTATGAATAGAGATCGGCCCCAAAACCTCACTAAAACTTCAAATAAATTAAAAAAAAAATCACATTTTTAAAATAACTATAAATTACATAAATTAACTACTTTAAACAAAAATTTAAATTTTTGAAAAAATTAATTACACTTTTTAACGGTGCTAAAAATAAACTTACCTTTCTTTAAAGTATGTAAAAAAGATAAACCTGTTGAAAAAATGTTTAAATTGTATTTAATTCACCACTTACCTTGTTAAAAGCAAGCCTTGCGCCTCCTTTTTCCCCGCTCAGCTTCTCCGTACTTACCCTCACGGAGAAATCTGAAAAAAAAAATGAAGTTCGCTGCGTGCGCGCTGCCTCTCCGGCGCACGCGTTCAACCTCGGAACCCCTTCCTTCAGGGGAACGGAAGTTCCATTTCCCGCGCATGCACAGCGCATGCGCAGTGCATGCGCGAAACCGGCAGTTTCATTGGGTCTACGGGTGAGTACCCAGCGCGTACTCACCCGTGGAGACCCGAATTTCTGGCCCATTATAAAACAAAAAAATTGACACTGAGCCACATAAGAAAAAATTAGGGCAGTTGACCAAAAACTTGGTCAAAGAGGTAGGTTTTAAGGAGCATCTTAAAGGAGGAAAGAGAGGTAGAGAGGTGGAGAGATTTAGGCAGGGAATTCCAAAGCTTAGTACCTAGGCAACAGAAGGCACGGCCACCAATGGTTGAGTGATTATAATCAGGGATGCTCAAGAGGGCAGAATTAGAGGAACGCAGATATCTCAGGGTGTTGTGGGGCTGGAGAAGATGTCAGAGATAGGGAGGGGTTATACCATGGAGGGATTTGAAAACAAGGATGAGAATTTTGAAATCAAGGCGTTGCTTAACCGGGAGCCAATGTAGGTCAGCGAGTGCAGGGGTGATGGGTGAACGGGACTTGGTGCAAGTTAGGACACTGGCAGCCGAGTTTTGGATGACCTCAAGTTTATGTAGGGTAGAATTTGGAAGGCCAGCCAGGAGTGCGTTGGAGTAGTCAAGTCTAGAGGTAACAAAGGCATGGATGAGGGTTTCAGCGGATGAGCTGAGGCAGGGCCGGAGACGGGCGATGTTACGGAGGTGGAAATAGGCGGTCTTAGTTATGGCATGGATATGTGGTCAGAAGCTCATTTCAGGGTCAAATATGACACCAAGGTTGCGAATAGTGTGGTTCAGCCTCAGATAGATGTTAGGGAGAGGGATGGAGTCAATGGCTAGGAAATGGAGTTTGTGGCAGGGACCAAAAACAATGGCTTCGGTCTTCCCAATATTTAATTGGAGAAAATTTCTGCTCATCCAGAACTGGATGTCAGACAAGCAGTCTGACAATTTAGAGACCGTGGAGGGGTCGAGAGAAGTGGTGGTGAGGTAGAGCTGGGTGTCGTCAGCGTGCATGTGGAAACTGATGCTGTGTTTTTGGATGATGTCACCAAGGGGCAGCATGTAGATGAGAAATAGGAGGGGGCCAAGGATAGATCCTTGGGGGACACCAGAGATAATGATGCGGGAGCGGGAAGAGAAGCCATTGCAGGTGATTTTCTGGCTACAATTAGATAGATATGAATGGAACCAGGCGAGTGCAGTCTCACCCAGCTGGACGATGGTGAAGAGGTGTTGGAGGAGGATGGAGTGGTCAACCATGTCAAAGGCTGCAGACAAGTTAAGAAGGATGAGGAGGGATAGTTTACCTTTGTCACAGTCAGAAAGCATGTCATTTGTGACTTTGATGAGAGCCGTTTCAGTATGTGGCAGGGGTGGAAACCTGATTGGAGGGATTCAAACGTGGGACTGCTGGAAAAATGGGCATGGATTTGGGAGGCGACAACACATTCAAGGACTTTGGAGAGGAAAGGGAGGTTGGAGATGAGGTGGTAGTTCGCAAGGACGGCAGAATCAAGGGTTGTTTTTTTGAGGAGAGGGGTGATGATGGCAGATTTGAGGGAGAGGGGGACAGTACCTGAGGAGAGAGAACTGTTAACAATGTCAGCTAACTTGGGAGTCAGAAAAGGAAGTTGGGTGGTCAGCAGTTTGGTGGGAATAGGGTCGAGGGAGCAGGAGGTGGGTCTCATGGACAAGATGAGCACGGAAAGGTCATGAGAGGAGCTTGGAGAGAAACTGGAGAAAGATGTGAGTTCAGGGCTAGGGCAGGGGGGAACCTTAGAGGAAGTTTGGCCCAGAGGGCTAGGGGAAGGAAGTGAAGTGGCAGAGGCAGCTGAATGGATGGTCTCAATCTTAGAGACAAAGAAGTCCATGAGCACCTCACATTTGTTGTCAGAGGTGAGAATGGAGGAGACAGGGGAGAGGGGTTTAAGAAGATGGTTAGCAGTAGAGAATAGGAGCCATAACTAAACCCTTTCATTCCTGGCACCATCCTGGTAGCTTCCACATGGAAAGAAAGAACTTGCATTTACATAGTAGCTATCACCCCATAGTCAATTAATTTGTTTTGTAGTATAGTTACTGTGGTAATGTAGGCGAACTTGGCAGCCAAATTGTGCACAGCAAGGTCCCACAAACAGCAGTGTGATAAGTGACCAGCTATATCTGTTTTGGTGGTGTCAGTTGGGGATAAATGTTGGCCAGGACACCGGGAGAACTCTCAGCTCTTTGAATAGTGCCATGGGGTCTTTTATATTCACCTAAAAGGGCAGATCGGGCCTCAGTTTAATGTCTCATCAGAAAGACAAAATCTCCAACAGTGCAGCACTACCTCAGTATTGCATTGAAGTGTCAGCCTGGATTACATTCACAAGTCTATTGAGCAGGGCTTAGGCCTGCAACCTTGTGACTCAGGGTTGAGAGTCCTACCACTGAACAAAGGCTGACACCATGTATGACAATAATACCCAGCTCTACCTCTCCATCATCTCTCTTGACCCCTCCACTGTTTCTGTGCTATCAGACTGCTTGTATGATATCCAGTATTGGATGAGGCGCAATTTTCTCCAGCTAAGCATTGGGGGCTAAATTAAGGCTGTGTAGCGCTAATTTTTTAGGTACTACGCGGCCAAATAAGACTCAAAAATGGGGCGCGAGATGTGCGGCACACATCCGATGAGAAGTACGCAGGACGCCATCTCGTAAAGAGGTTTGCGCATGCATGCCTAACGACCGCCGGCAGCATGTAGAGCAGTGAGATGATGACGCGAATCAGTGTGCAACACTGATTTGAAGCCACTGCTGTCATTTTCCAACTCCCCACTCCAGCCAACACCTTGTCTTAATCTCACACAGCTGAACACAATGTTAAATGGAATGAAGGACGCCCGATCAGTCTTTTAAAGGGATCATGAAGTACTTACAGGTTCGTTGCTGGATTATTTCTTCTGGCTGCTGGTGCAATTGTACGCATTTTTTGAGGTTTCCTATACTTGGCCAAAGTTTGAATACTCTACAGGGAGTGGTCTGGCTAGTCTTGCAGTACTTCCTTTGTCAGATACTCCCACCACTTCTTCCAGCCACAATACACCTCCCCTTTAAGAGGTGCAGGCTGCCTTTAAGTAGCACTAGCCACCCGCGATATCAGGCCCCCTGCTGATGCGTGCAACCAATGAAGAGCGTGGGTAGCGCTGGCTGCACGTAGCAATCATAGAAAACAGCAGGCAGCATGAACTTAACATGCTGCTTACAACACAATATATGGGTGCAGAGTAATTGCGTACCACGATCCCCACGCCTGTTTTCTGTGGTTATCCAATTTAACCCCCATTGTCTTCAGCTCCTGCCACAAACTCCATACCTATCCAGACTGTTCTCAACCCCAGCATTCTATTCAACCATTCCCTGTGGCAAAGCATTCCATGTTCCAACAACTTTGAGTAAAGACATTTTTCCTAACCTCTCTCCTCAATCTCAGTGACACTTTTAAATTGATGAACCCTCATCAATGACTTCCAAAGAGTTTTGGTGAATTTATGTTGTATGCTCTCTGTGGCTTTAATGTCTATTTTATTGTGGGCTGCATAAAACTGCACACAGTACTCCATCTGTGGTAGAACCTCATTTAGCCAACTTCTTTTCATTCCAACAACCAACTTTCAATCCATGCTGTTACCATAGGCGTGAATTTTTCCAGCAAGCATTTCCTGCGACATCTTATTAAACGTGTCTTAAAATCAATATACACTGCATCTAATACTTTCACTTTATCTATCTAATCAGTCATCTATTCTAAAACTCTATTACAGTTGTCAAACATGACTTGCCTTTAATAAATCTGTGTTGGCTGTCCTTGATTAACCCATGCACTTCTAAATGCACACTAATTTTACCTGAAGTTGTGGATTCTAAGGAGCCGATTTTAATATATAGTATACAGCGAGCTGGCAGTGGGCAAAGCGATTGGACTGCCCACCAGATGGCACCAGCGAGAGGCCCAAACCATTTTCATGGTCAGATCTCATCTGTATAAATTTGGTGAGCTGCCAGCGCTCAATGAGTGCTGACAGGCAGCTCACTGATTGGAGGACGTGGTGGGGGGAGCAGGAAATTCAGCGGCTTTTAACTGTTTTTGTCAGAAACAGAGTGAGGCCCATCTCTTTGTGTGGCGTCAGCTACTACAGGGCTGGTTTTCGTTGTAAAGTTGATGACAACTGAAATCTGTTGCTGTTTCTACAACATCACTTTCTCTGACGATGAATGTAGCACAATCACAACCAGCTTCTTTTTTGATTTTTTAAAAGCGGGAAACTATCTTCACCTTCTGATGTTGAAACAATTTATGTTAAGTATTGAGATCAAACCTTGAGATTAATGTTAGCATGTTTTGTAAAATGCGAAAAGTAAGCAATGTTGTGCATTAATTATATTTTTAAACGCTTTTAACAATAGCAAATTATATAGTTGAACAATTCCAGCGTGGGATTGAAAAGATAATAGTTTCCTAGATGAAATGACTGCTAATGGGTTTCGGTGTTTCTGTGTTTTGTTGCAAAGCATATTATTGAGGCGTTTTGCTTTTGCTGAAATGCCCAAGGAAGTTGTCCTTTCATGTCAGGTTGAACTTTTCCTGGGCAATTAAGCCACAGAACAAGCTATCATATAATGTACTTCAAAGTTAAGTGAAGCCACACAGCGAATAACAAGCAAATCAATAGCTGAAGTGACACTTTATGAGTTAATGCCGTGCTGAATTTATGCAAATATCAAGAATCAAATGCCTTAAGAGGCCAAATCAGCGGTCCAGTGAGAGAGCAAGTTTGCAGCTGGCACAAAGGGGGGTGGAGTTTGAATTTCAAAGCAAAGAAGCATCAGTGATTTTGAGCCATAGCTCATTAATATTTGGCCAGGAAGGCCTACAATTATCCGGCCATTCTGGCCAGCAGAAAAAGGATAGGGGGGCACGATCGTGGAGATGGGCCCCTCCTGGCTCCCTAAAAATAATATCAAACTTAACTTGGCTGGGCCTCTTCTCCTCTACACCCGTGGAAAATGATCGGAGCGTGCACAGCAATCTTATAGCATATTGAAATAGGCCTACCGCCTGAAACAGGCTGGTATTTAAGACGCTCAGTGGTAGGCCCCTTTCACTTTCTTATCAATCTAATATAGTACTGAACACATATGGCTGGAATCTTTACCTGAGAGTCGGGGTGGGTGCGGCGGGCCGCGTAGTGGGTCACCATCCCGAACTTTTCAACAGTGCGTTCTGCACTGCGCATTTAACTCAATTGCATCAATTGAAACAGTCCTGCGGGTTTCCTGGCCCAATTAAATGGAGTGGGTCTGCTGACGTCACTGATGACTCGTTTTCAGCTCAGATATTTAAAGCAGCCTTGTACACATCCCAGTTCAAGGTTGTTGTAGGAGAAATAAAGGTGTTTGGGAGAGCTGGAAATTGCTGCATGTCACTGATGCTTCCCTGGAAGTCCTGGTTCAGGAAGTCAGAGCACGCAGGGAGGTCCTATTCCCTGGGAATGGTGGCAGAAGAGCAGCCAGAGACACCAAGAGGGCATGGCTGGAGATCGCGGAGGAGGTCAGCAGCAGGGATGTCGTGACGCGGTCCTGGATCCAGTGCTGCAAAAGATTTGATGATCTAATAAGGTCAGGATAGGTGAGTACAATGCCACATTCAGCTACATCCTGATGTGCGTGTCACCCCAACCCCATCACTCTGCCTTCCCAAGCCTACTCCTGCACATCATTCCTCACACCAACCTACCTTGCAGGTGCACCCATCCCTCACTGTCTATGGACCTACTCACATCCCCATCTGACTAACCACCACTGACATTCACCCTCATCCTAATGCAATCATAGGAAGTAACACCACAGAAGGAGGCCATTTGGCAATGCCACACCCTCATAGTCACCCTCTACAGATGTAACCCATCCATTCCTTACACTCATTCCATCACTCTCACTCAAAGTTCTCTTCTTTCCCTCCTTACAGGAGACGAGAGCCAAGAACAACAGGGAGAGGCAGCGAACCGGAGGTGGCCCTCCAATGTTCATTAACTTGACTCCAGCAGAGGAGGAGGTGCTGCAAATCACTAGAGTTGCAGAGCTGCTGGCAGATACACGCATTTCGGTGGGTCCTGTGCGAGATAGTGTAGTGTTGTCACCTGGTGTCTCACAGATCACAAGTGAGCAAGAGCAGATGGTGGAGACAGGGACAGCAGTGGAGAGTCCTCGCCGGAGGGTGCAGTATGCTCCCACCTCTGCTGAGCTGTATGCAGATGCTGAACCTCGGGCGCCATCGAGAAAGAGGGTGATCTTTGAGGGGCAGCAACAAATGCGCGAGGGTCTGGCAGCTTTTGCAGCCGCGATGTGTGCGACTGTACAGAGAATGGAGGAGTCCATCTCCAACATGAGCACCACCATCTCGCAGGCGATGGCGACGATGTGCTGTTCCATGGAAAGGTTGTCCACTTGCACGGAGCAACAAATGCGCCAGTCAAACAAGAACATGTTTACTGTGAACAACAGATTGCAGACTCTCATTGACCTCATCTCTTGGAGGGATATAAACGTAGACTTGGGCGTTCATCACTCCACTGATGTGCAGCAAGGTGCTCTCCAGCTCCTTGCTAGCCAGGAATTGCCAGTGACTCATGAGAGGGATGATGGTGAGAGGGCAAATGGAAGTGGGGGCTCTGCTCAAAGTGCTCCCACTTCTCCCCCGTTGCCTCCTCCTCAGTCAGAGCCCCACGTGCTGCCTCGGATCCCGATGGCCGAGTCTGTCCCTGCACAGTTGCAGGAGGAACAGTCTTTGGCGGGGCCCTCACAGGCTCCAAAACACAGAGCACGTCCACCAAAAGTGTCAAAGCAGTCGCAGCAGGGAAGTGAGCAGCCTGCCTCTACCTCTGCTGAAGCCATAGGGGATGCACCTCGTAGAAGCACTCGGAAACAAAAAAAGACACAATCGTAGATGCACAAGGGTATGCACACGAGTGTTTGACAAAATGTTAATGTTAAGTTTCAGTTATATTTATGATGCACATAAATTTAGTTCTTTGCACAACTTTCCCATCTTGTCCATTTTTGCCTGCTACCTGGAAAGTGGCTTTGTCACTTGGAGTGACTGGTGAGACATTACTTAACCTTGACTAATGGGGTTTTGGGTGACAGAAATGGCTTCCTCCTCCTCCTTGTGTTCCAGCTGTTTCTCCTTCTCCTCATCTGAAGAGGCTGTGCGCTCTGCGCCTTGCTCTTCCTACAGCTCCAATCCTCGCTGCTGCGCTATGTTGTGCAATGCACAGCATACGACGATGATTCTGGAGACCCTCGCTGGTGCGTATCAAAGGGCTCCTCCAGATCTGTCAAGGCATCTGAAGCGTATCTTCATCATGCCGATTGCTTGCTCTATGACACATCTGGTGGACATGTGGCTGTCATTATCACGCTCCTCGGCCTCATTGCTTGGCATTCTCAACGGTGTCATCAGCCACGTCTTCAGTGGATAGCCCAAGCAGCCAGCCGGTAAGTCTGTTTTGAGGTTTTGTGAAGAGCTGAGGGAGGGTGGACTGGCACAGCATGAAAAAGTCATTACATGCTGCCAGGCAATCAGGTGCACACATGCATGATGATCTTTTTATGGTTGCAGACGAGCTGCACATTGAGGGAGTGGAAGCCCTTGTGGTTCACAAACACTCCTGGGTGATGTGGGGGTGCCTTGATGGGCACATGTGTGCAGTCAATGACGCCCTGCACCTGTGGGAAGCCAGCCAGAGCCGAGCACCCACTCAGTAACACTGGCTTCATCAGTGGCAAAGTTTACATAATTGGCTGATTTGTGAAACATGGCATCGTTCACCTGTGGGCGGCCGACTGCGAGATCCTGCAAATGTCTGCTGCAGATCCCTGGAAGGAGCCTGAGGCGAAGAGGTTGAGGGTAGTGGTGACTTTGACAGCCACTGGTAAGGCGTGTCCACCAGGTCCTCTGGGCAGCAGGTCTTGTTCCAACAAGCTACAAATGTCTGCCACGACCTGGCGCGATAGCCTGAGCCTCCTGAAGCATTGCTGCTCAGTCATGTCCAGGAAGCTCATCCTCGACCTGTATACCCTGTGTTGGTGGTATCGCCTCCGGCGCGCTGCAGTCCTGTGTTCACCCCCTCTTTCCTGTGGAGCATCAGGTCGTTGAGGAGAAGGCTGCTGGTATTGTTGATGCTGCTGCTGGTGTTGTTGGTGCTGGGGTTCACCTTGGTCTGATTCTGAGGTCCAAGGTGAAACAGCATAAGCGGCACCCATGCTGATCTAATACCTTCCTGGCTGACTTAATTAACTTTATCACACCTCGGCAGATAGTCAGGATGATTTAATTTATTGGTCTGCAATTGTAAAGTACACATGCTTTGTTTTCCATCTATATATGCTTTGGAGATTCTGTATCTAATTTACTTCACCTGAGGAAGGAGCAAATCGATAGCTCCGAAAGCTTGTGATTTCAAATAAAACTGTTGGACTATAACCTGGTGTTGTGCGACCTCTCAATTTTGTCCACCCCAGTCCAACACCGGCATCTCCGCATCATGATCTAATAGATGCCAGGTAAGGTGGAGATCAGAGGCACAATCCTCCAATGCAGTGAGAGTGACTAGTAATGTGATGAGACTGCCTTCCGAGGTTGCAGAAATCACCTGCAAACTCCTGAAAGCAAAATCTCTGCACAAAATGGTGTCAGCAAGAGCCTTTCCCTTAGGCAAGGAAGCAGGTGTAAGGTGTGAGTATTTATGTGCTTTTTCCAGCTGTCACTTAATGAACTCACACAAGGGCCACTGGGCTCCCGCCTCCCCTTCACAGACAAGGTTCCTGAGGTGCGTGAATCCCGTGCGCAACAAGTTAAATCTCAAACCTGAAGATAAAAAGGCTGTTAAAGGTCTGTAAACAAGCAGTTAATAGCAAGGATCAATGAGGTCACCGGTCTCTCCTAGCGAGTCTGTGGCTCGCCTCGAAACGCGCCCAAATTAAATGCGGAAGTCAGCAGGATGACAGCGGGTTCCCGATGCGGTCAATTTCTGCGCTTTTAACTGCTGACCCGCCCCCAAACCCGCACGCTCTCCAATGGGAAAATTCCGGCCATAGAGACTGAAAATCTGCACCCCTTCTGCTGCAGTCCTGTCATAGCTCTGGTAGGAGTGTGTTGGAAGGTTTGCAAATTAGACTGGAAATTAGATACACCAAGTCCTGGCCTTACATTAAGGATTCTGCGTTGCCCACAATCTCTGTCCACAGCCTGCAGAACTGGAGGTGGGAGGCCCAATGCAGGTGAGCACATCATTGGAGATGGTTCACCTGCTGAGACCAAGCGTACCAAGCCGTCAAAAGGTTGTGGGCTTCTAGAGTTCTGATTGAGGTTATGGCTTGGACTCCTGAAGATGGAGCAAATTTTTGGGTCACACTTTGGCCCCGTAAGAAAGGGGATTGACGGGGAAGACTCACTTCTTTCTTCGGGGGAGAGGGGGTGGGGGGCAGACCTCTACACCTCTCCTGGACTGACCCACCTCTGATGCACTTTGCAGCTTTAGGGGGAAAGCAGACACCTGAGATAGACACCTAGTGGAATGGGCACCCACCAAAACAATGCAAATGGTAGGGGAAGGGGGGGCTGTGCAAACTCCATCCTGGCATTTACAGCAGTTTGTCAGCCCTCTGTGATTAATGCCCCTCGAACAAGATTTACAAAGAGGAAGTCATATCATAGGAAGTCTTGTTAATCATAAAAAAAATTCTGGTGTGTCAGCCACATTTTGTCCATCCAAATGGAAAAACAATTTTTTTTAATCTCCCACATGCTGCCTTCTGATTGGAAATCAGGTGCAAGGAAAACTCTCAACAACTGCCATCACAGTTTGCCCCATTTCTGAAGCGAATAAACAGATGTTAATTCTTTCAAGGTCCAGTGGTTTTAATTTTATAGCTAACTTCATGCCTCCAGCCCTCCTGTGTGCCACTCCCGAACTCAGAATGGGGCCATGCTAAACATTATGGCCCAAAAAATTTGGGAAGAAAGGGGACACTAAACTCCAGTGGGACACCCAGGGAAATGTTGCCTGTTTACGGCAATTTTCTAGGAGTTCCACCAGTCGCCCACTGTAACTCTGGTGAGAGACCAGAAGAACTGCCATGGAATTTCAGGGCCCACGCAATGGTCTGACCTCCAGATCCCACAAGAGCAATGTCACAAGACACCAACTAGCAGATTAATAAAACAAAAAAATTAAACTTACAATAAACACAGACCATGGGGGGCGATTTCGCCAATGGGGGCACGTTGGAGGCGGGACTGCTTGTTGGGTCGATGTCCCGCCTCCATCGATTTGTGGCCAACGCATGCTATTTTCCCTTGATTGACCTCGTTAAGCCAAGCGGGCTTAGCAGGCCAATTAAGGGAAAGTCGGTTACAGAGAAAGTCAGATATTTGACAGATGAATTGTCATCGTTTGACAGCTCTGTGAAGTTGTCAAACACTGACATCCTCTGTAGTTTAATGAGTTCTTGAATTCAAGACTTATCAAACCTCTTTTTTTTTGCAGAAATTAGATGGTTGTTGCATTGGAGAATGCAACAGTCATCTGTCATCACTGCCGCGGAGGTGCGAGACTCTCCGCATACCCAACTCTTGAAGCCTGCAGGAAGAAACAAAGGTAAGTAAACTTTTTCTAACACTATCCACTTACCTCACATACTCACTTCTCCACACTTGCATCCATCACTTACCTTCACAGCGCACTTTTGCACCCCTCCTACTCCCGCAGACCCATATAGAAACATAGAAGATAGGAGCAGGAGTAGGCCATTCGGCCCCTCGAGCCTGCGGTACCCCACTAGTCACTGCCTGCCACTTGGAAAAAGACCCGTTTATTCCAACTCTTTGCTTCCTGTCTGCTAACCAGTTCTCTATCCAAGTCAGTACCTTACCCCCAATCCCATGTGCTTTAACTTTGCACACTAATCTCTTATGCGGGACCTTATCGAAAGCCTTCTGAAAGTCCAAATACACCACATCCACTGGTTCTCCCTTATCTATTCTACCAGTTACATCCTCAAAAAATTCCAGTAGATTAGTCAAGCATGATTTGCCTTTTGTAAATCCATGTTGACTTTGTCCGATCCTGTCACTGTTTTCCAAGTGCTCTGCTATTACATCTTTTATAATGGACTCTAGCATTTTGCCCACTACCGATGTCAGGCTTACCGGTCTATAATTCCCCGTCTTCTCTCTACCACCTTTTTTAAATAGTGGGGTTACATTAGCTACCCTCCAATCCAGGGGAACTGTTCCAGAGTCTATAGAATTTTGAAAGATGACCAGCAATGCATCTACTATTTCTAGGGCCACGTCGTTAAGTACCCTAGGATGTAGATTATCAGGCCCTGAGGATTTATCGGCCTTCAATCCCATCAATTTCCCTAACACCATTTCCCTACAAATACTGATTTCATTCAGTTCCTCCCTCTCATTAGACCCTATGTTCCCCGACATCTCTGGGAAGTTATTTGTGTCTTCCTTTGTGAAGACAGAACCAAAGTATGTATTTAATTGGTCTGCCATTTCTTTGTTCCCCATTATAAATTCCCCTGATTCTGACTGCAAGGGACCTATGCTTGACTTCACCAATCTTTTTCTCTTCACATATCTATAGAAGCTTTTACAGTCAGTTTTTATGTTCCCTGCAAGCTTACTCTCATACTCTATTTCCCCCTCTTAATTAATCCCTTTGTCCTCCTTTGCTGAATCCTAAACTGCTCCCAATCCTCAGGTTTGCTGCTTTTTCTGGCCAATTTATATGTCCTCTCTTTGGATCTCATGCTATCCCATATTTCCCTTGTTAGCCACGGTTGAGTCACCTTTTTTGTTTTATTTTTATGCCAAACAGGGATGAACAAATTCTGTAGTTCATCCATGCGATCTTTAAATGTTTGCCATTGCCTATCCACCGTCAACCCTTTAAGTAACATTCCCCAATCCATCCTAGCCAACTCGCGCCTCATACCATCGTAGTTTTCTTTATTTAAATTCAGGACCCTAGTCTCTGAGTAGAAACATAGAAACATAGAATCTAGGAGCAGGAGTAGGCCATTCGGCCCGTCAAGCCTGCTCCACCATTCAATACGATCATGGCTGATCATCCAAATCCAGTACCCTGTCCCTGCTTTAATCCCCACAGTACACATATCCCACCCTACCCCCGTACCCCACGTATTTAATTCCCTCTAACATATCCCATCCTATCCCCATAACCCCACATATTTAATCCCCCCCTAACACTAAGGGTCAATTTATCATAGCCAAATCAACCTAAACCGCACATTTTTGGACTGTGGGAGGAAACCGGAGCACCCGGAGGAAACCCACGCAGACACGGGGAGAATGTACAAACTCCACACAGACAGTCACCCTAGGTCAGATTCGAACCCGGGTCCCTGGCGCTGTGAGGCACCAGTGCTAACCACTATGCCACCGTGTTGCCACTCTCCATCTTAATGAAGAATTCTATCATATTATGATCGCTCCTCCCCAAGGGGGCCTCGCACAACAAGATTGCTAATTAATCCTTTCTCATTACATAATACCCAGTCTAAGATGGCCTGATCTCTAGTTGGTTCCTCAACATATTGGTCCAGGAAACCATCCCGTATACACTCTAGGAATTCCTCCTCCACAGTATTGTTACTAATTTGGTTAGCCCAATCTAAATGTAGATTAAAGTCACCCATGATAACTACCGTGCCCTTCTTGCACGCGTCTCTAATTTCCCGTTTAATGCCATCCCCAACCTCAGCATTACTGTTTGGGGGTCTGTATACAACTCCCACTAACGTTTTCTGCCCCTTGGTATTTCTCAGCTCTACCCATACAGATTCCACATCATCAGAGCTAATATCCTACCTTACTATTGTGTTAATCTCCTCTTTAACCAGCAATGCTACCCCACCTCCTTTTCCTTTTTGCCTGTCCTTCCTGAATGTTGAATACACCTGGATGTTGAATTCCCAGCCTTGGTCACCCTGGAGCCATGTCTCCGTAATCCCAATTATATCATATCCGTTTACATCTATTTGCGCAGCTAATTCATCCACCTTATTACGAATGCTCCTCGCATTAAGACACAAAGGGGGAGAAATTCAGTATCGCCCCATTTTGGGCGCAATTATCGGCTGGGCGCAAAGATTAGCGCCTGGCACTAATTATCGCCTCCGACTGCAAACTTGACTTTTATCGCCCCTGGAGGTGATTGGAGCGCTAAATCAAGTGCTTCACAACTGTCTTAAGGCGCAAAGGCCGAGGAGCGAGGCGCTACCTCAGAGCACTGGCGAAGCTCATGTGATGTCAGTCAGCAATGGAACACAGACACAATGGCCCGGCCAGTTCTTAAAGGGAAGGGTTGATCTTGCTTTCCATCCACGTCCTGCTCATTGCAGCCTTGAATCTTGGCCTGGAGAGACCTGTACATCAAATCTGCTGGAAAGAACAATGGAGAGGCCCAGGGAAAGAGCTCAGACTGCATCCCCCACAGTCTCTTCTAAATCGATACAAGGAAGGGCAAATCAAAATGAACCTGCAAAGTGCCGCTCAGTACCCAAAACTCCTTCACACAGCGTTGAATCTCTCCAGAAGTCGCTCTCTCTCTCTCAGAATGCGTGGTTCAAAAATGTCACCAACAATAAAAGACAGGAAGCGGTTGCCTTTAAATAGCGCTCGCCCAGTCCCTTCCTGACTGCAAAATGCTCCCTCAACCTGTCGTTGCTAGCGGCAGGCGGTAAGGCAGGGGGCACCACTCAATATCTGCTCCGGGGCGCTACCAGGGCGTTTCGCACTCGACTGACGCCACGATCTGCCGGCGCAGGAGATTGTGGCGGTAGTGTTTAGCGCCACCGCAAAATGTCTAGTTAATTTCGCGAGCGGCGCAAACATCGCCGCGCCCAGGCGCTAGTTGCTTTGCGCCCCATTAGTGCCCTCTTAAGGTGCTAACGGGAGGCGCAACCAACTGAATTTTTCCCCCAAAGCCTTCAGGCTTGTTTTTTTTAACACTCTTAATCCTTTTAGAATTATTATGCACTGTAGCCCTGTTTGATTTACACCCTTGATTTCTCTGCCTTCCACTTTTGCTTTTCTCCTTCCTGTCTTTTGTTTCTATCCTTGCTTCTCTTTCCTTTGTCTCCCTGCACAGGTTCCCAACCCCCTGCCATTTTAGTTTAAACCCTCCCAAACAGCACTAGCAAACACTCCCCCTAGGACATCGCCTCGGTGTACTCCCCCTAAGACATCACCTCGGTGACCCTGGCGGGGTTCGCAGCCTTTGGGAAGGCTGCACTTGTGTGGGTAAAATGGGGATAATCCTCTTATCTGCCTGCTAACTACCTGTTAACAGGCAGTTAAGTGGCTGTAATCCCCTTCCCGCCTCCAAGGAGACGGGACCCAGCGCGGGTCAGCTACCCGCCTTCTGGCAAGATGGCACGGCGGCGGATTGGCGGTGGGTTGGGCATCCACCCCCAAATTCTGCCATTTTCCCGGCAGTCCCGCCTCCATACCCGCGTCCCCAGGGCTGGTAAGATCATGCCCTAATGTTAACAATGAACCAAAAGGCATACTTATACTAATGTTATTTATTGTTCTTTCTCCTTGTAGAAAAATAACAACTAATATATTAAATCTGTCATTCCCAGACATCTTAGAAAGAAACACAATTTGATTTACGAGGATTATTTTACAAGCTGAGATGGCCACTGGGGAGTTTGGGAAATTTGGGCACTGAGGAGAAGGGGAGGGAGCTACAACAGAAAGAAAGTCCAACTTACGCACATTTCCAGTTTTTTTTTCTGTTTTTATTTCAGATCTCATGCATCTGCCATTTGTTTCTCTCTTTACCCCAATTTCTTCCATTTTCTACATTTTTCTTTGTGTGGGACTCTCCCTATTTATACATACTCCTTTAATGCCTTTCCATTGCCTCACTGGGATGATCTATTACATCATCCAACAGTTTTCCAGTTTTCTATTTCGCAGTTTGCATCTCATTCAAACCATTAACTTCTCTGTTGGTGGAGTGTCTTGTTTTTCTCATCTCTTTTTATTCTCAATCCCACTCAAATGCTTGCTTCTCTTTCGGTTTTCAGTTCTGACGAAAGGTTATACTCAAAACATTCACTTTTCTTTTCTCTTTATAGATGTTGATCGATTTGTTGTGTATTTTCTGTTTTTATTTTGTATAATTGAGGAACAGCCCTGTGGTCCCAGTTCCCTGCTTCGCACCGTGTCTACCACGGGATAGGGGACAGGATCAGTGGAGTCATCACCCATGTAAAATTCTGTTAGTCTAACGATACTGAAAAGAGCTACAAATTCTTTGGCCTTTTCTTGTTTTCGAACAGTTCACACAGAAGGGGTGATTTTCAGTTCTATGCTGCTAGCAACAGAATTTCTGACATGCGCTACCAGCAGGTGTGGCTTGCCACTGGTAGCATAAAGGTTTAACAGTGTAGCTATTAGTATTTTGCTGTGTCTTACTCTTACTGTGTATAATCCTACATAATTGTGACCTGAATGTAATGATCTGACAATGTGGTATTTGCTGCATTTGAGAGTAGACATTTGAACGTATTGGGCATCTCCCATGGTCTCCAGTGCAATATACCATGATTAAGGATATTATTAGTCCCGCGACACACTATCCCACTCACAGCATACACAAGGATGCAGTTTTCGTCAAAAAATCTGTCTGCTTATGGAAATTGCCTTGCTGCTGTGAGCACCAGACAATTGTGTTGGAAGAAAGCCCGGACCGGACCAGGCATATCACCTTGGGGGAGAAATTCAGTATCGCCCCATTTGGGGCGCAATTATCGGCCGGGCGCAAAGATTAGCGCCTGGCGCTAATTATCGCCTCCGACTGCAAACTTGGCTTTTATCGCTCCTGGAGGTGATTGGAGCGCTAAATCAAGCGCTTCACAACTGTCTTAAGGCGCAAAGGCCGAGGAGCGAGGCGCTACCTCAGAGCGCTGGCGAAGCTCATGTGATGTCAGTCAGCAATGGAACACAGACACAATGGCGCCGGCCAGTTCTTAAAGGGGAGGGTTGATCTTGCTCTCCATCCACATCCTGCTCATTGCAGCCTTGAATCTCGGCCTGGAGAGACCTGTACATCAAATCTGCTGGAAAGAACAATGGAGAGGCCCAGGGAAAGAGCTCAGAGTGCAGCCCCCACAGTCTCTTCTAAATCGATACAAGGAAGGGCAAATCAAAATGAACCTGCAGTGTTGCTCAGTACCCAAAACTCCTTCACACAGTGTTGAATCTCTCCAGAAGTCTCTCTCTCTCTCTCTCAGAATGCGTGGTGCAAAAATGTCACCAACAAAAAAAGGCAGGAAGTGGTCGCCTTTAAATAGCGCTCCCCCAGTCCCTTCCTGACTGCAAAACACTCCCCTCAACCTGTCATTGCTAGCGGCAGGCGGTAAGGCAGGGGGCGCCACTCAATATCCGGTCCGGGGCGCTACCGGGGTGTTGCGCACTCGACTGACGTCACGATCTGCCGGCGCAGGAGATCATGGCGGTAGTGTTTAGCGCTGCCGCAAAATGTCTAGTTAATTTCGTGAGCGGCGCAAACATCACCGCGCATGGGCGCTAGTTGCTTTGCGCCCCATTAGCACCCTCTTAAGGCGCTAACGGGAGGCGCAAACCAACTGAACTTTTCCCCCAATTAGTACCCAGTCATTTAATTTAATAAAACTTAAATAGGAGCAATCTTTATAGCAATAAACCTATTATAATCATATTAATTCCATTTATATAGTGTTTGTCGTGTTAAAATGTTTTAAAGCACTTCACACAAATAATTACTTCAGAAGTAGCTGTTGTTATGTAAGCAAACATGACAGACATTCTGTGCTAGTAACATCCCACAAACAGCAACAAGATAGCCAGTTAATTTATTTTTGGTGGTGTTAATTGAGGGGAGAATATTATCTATAACACAGAGTTCTCCTTGCTATTTGAGCAGTGACATGGGACACAAAATTTCCTGAGGCCTAGCAGGCGAAGGCAAGCGGGGTGGAAAATGGGCTGGGACCTGGTAACACTGGGTCTCTGCCTGGAGCAGGCCGCAGAAGTTTCCTCTGGAGATGAGGGATGGCAATAATTTTGTCTGCCCTCTGGAAGCCTGGCAAATGAAATGGAGGTGGGGCTGTCAAGATGGTGTCATCTTCCAGAATTCACACTGCTTCCACCTACTCTATCCCAAACAAACTGGATGGCAACAAATCCAGTTGGGTGGAACCAAGCAAGTGGGGCCCACAGTAGTGTTTCAGGCCGGGGATATGGCCCAGAACACACCAGAAAATAAAAACCACCTTCAACAGCACCACCATCACCAAGTTTCCCATCATCAACATACTAGGGCATCACCACTGATCAGAAGCTGAACTGGACCAGCCGTATCAACACCATAGATTGAGTAGACTAGGCCTATATTCTCTAGAGTTTAGAAGAATGAGAGGTGATCTCATTGAAACATATAAAATTCTTAAGGGGCTTGACAGGGTAGATACAGGGAGGATGTTTCCCCTGGCTGGGGAGTCTAGAACTAGGGGTCACAGTCTCAGAATAAGGGGTCAGTCATTTAGGACTCAGATGAGGAAAAATTTCTTCACTCAAAGGGTTGTGAATCTTTAGAATTCTCTACCTTAGAGGGCTGTGGTGCTCAGTCGTTGAGTATATTCAAGACAGAGATCGATAGATTTTTAGATACTAAGGGAATCAAGGGATATGGGGATAGTGCAGGAAGGTGGAGTTGAGGTAGAAGATCAGCCATGATCTTATTGAATGGCAGAGCAGGCTCGAAGGGCCAAATGGCCTACTCCTGCTCCATTTCTTATGTTCTTATGTTCATAGTTACAGTGGGAGGGCAGAAGCTGGACCAGTGGCTCACCTCCTTCCCGTCAAGGTCTCTCCACCATCTATATGGTTCAATTCAGAGTGTAATGGAATACTCACCATTTGCCTGGATGGGTGTAACCACAATAATGCTCAAGAAGTTCAACACCATCCAAGACAGAGTAGTTTATTTGATGGGTGTCCCTGCCACTGCAATCAATATCCACCCCCTCCACCACTGGTACACTATGGCTGCAGTATGTACAATCTACAGGATGCACTGCAGCAACTCACCAAGATAACTTCCAACAGCATCTCCCTCCCCTGCAACCTTTACCATCGAGAAGGACAAAAGCAGCAAAGTTGTGGGAACACCATCCCCTCCATGTTACACACCATCCTGATTTGAACATACATTGCCATTCCTTTACTGTCATTTGGAATCATGGAAATCCCTACATAACACCATTGTGGAAGCTCCATCACTATAAGGACTGTAGCAGTTCTCAGGGCAACTAGGGATGGGCAATAAATGTAGGTTCGCCCACATCACAAGAACAAATTAAAAAGGTGAAGCATCCTCTTATAAAGGGGGCCAATTTCAAACTTTAACAGATGTCCTACCTGCTTTGCCCACACATGGCTGGCAAGCACTGCATTTTGCTGCTCCCTAGTAGACACTCAAGATGTGCCAATTGTGTTGCGGGCACTCACCTGTTTTATGCAAATGTCTCAACCACAGAACCTACAGCAGGACCAGGCTCCCAACTCATTGGCAGGGTGCGGTTCCTGCTCTGCCACTGTTATGAAGGCAAAGTAGGATCACGGATATTCAAACCTGGGATCTTGAACCTCTATCTGAACCACTGGAATATTATATAAACAGAATTCTATTCCATGTTACATACATGATCAATGATAAATTTCAAATGGATAGAACAATGGGAAACCATAAAATGTATACATATTTCTCTTGTGTATGTATTCTCATTGGTTGAAGGATGACAGTTGCCTCTGTATTTTGGAAAAACATAAAGCAGCCCTGTGCCTCTTTTAGTATATCCTGTCTCTATTAGTATATCAGGGGTCTCTATTAGTATATTCTACACATTAGCAGACAGAGAATATTGTTAAGGAGATAGCAACTTCTTTTTCTTTACAAATCTGTATCTTATTGTTCTTTAATGGCAACTGTATCTTGTTCAACAATGAAACAGAAACAGAAAATGCTGGAAATACTCAGCAGGTCAGGCAGCATCTGTGGAGAGAGAAACAGAGTTAACCCTGGGCGCTCTGATCAGGAGCTATTTTAGAATCCTCCGAGCTCTTTCACCAATTGGCGGTGAGAGTAATACTAAAAAAGACAAGCTTGATTCCTCCTCTCCAGTGCCTGTTCTCCTAGTACAATCCTATTGTAGGAAGAAAGCTGATTGTAACTTTCCACTTCCACTTTCAAAGGAAATTCTCTCTCAAAATTACCAAATTTGTAACTCTTCACACAAGCACAATTCTGTCAACAAAAGAATGATTACTGCTTATTTTTTTTCTGGGTTATTCTGAGCCCTTCACTGTTCCTTATGTCAGCCTCTTTGATTGTAATCACTGGAAAACAAATTAATTTAATCTCAAAAGACACAATTCTACATGCTGTCCCTCTTTGCTGCATCCTCATTGTGTTGAAACCAAAGTTCATTCCATCATCTCCAACTCTAACTCATTCTTTCCCCAGACATCACAACTATTCCATTTCTACCTTTCTAAAGTCCTCCCTTCCTCCTACAATCTACAAGGTTTTAAAACCCAAGATTGGTGTCATGCAGCCACTACTTCCTGATTTCTCTGATTGTTGGTGGCTAGACATCACTACATAGTTCCTCAGGGTAGTGTGCTCAGTCCAACCATTTTCAGCTGCTTCATCAATGACCTTCCCTCTGTTGTAAGGTCAGCAGTAAGGCTGTTCACTGTGGAGTTCCTCAAGCAAGCATACTTGGTCCAATCATCTCCGGCTGCTTCATTAATTACCTTCCCTCCATCACAAGGTCAGGAGTTGGTCTGTTTGCTGACGATTTCATAGTGTTCAGCTGCATTCACCATTTTTCTGATAATTAAGAGCCCATGCAAGCCTACAACAGGAACTAGACTTTCTTAGGCTGACAAGTAGCAGATAGCATTTGCACCTAAACCCTCAAAGCCTCTCCACCATCGACAAGGCTTAAGTCAGGAGAGTGATGGAATACTCACCTTTCATCTGGATCGGTGCAGCTGCAACAACACTCAAGAAGCTCAACAGCATCCAAGACAAAACAGTCTGCTGGATTAGCATCCCTGCCACTGGACTCATTAACCACCTCCTCTATCATCTGTGGCTGCAGTAAGCACTATCTGCAGGATGCACTGCAGCACCTCACCAAGCTCTCTTTGACTTCACACCGCAGTCCCGTGACCTCTACCCCCAAGAAGGACCAGCGCAACAAGATCGTACAAACCTCATTATCCCCAAGTTCACCCCCATGTTGCATACAATCCTGGCTTGGATATATACCTTCATCATTGCTGAGTCAAAATCCTGGAATTCCCCACCTAACAGAAGGCTCAGGACCACCTTCTCAGGCTAAAAATGCAGCCTTGCCAGTGTTACGCACATTGTGAAAACCAGTGCATTAAACAAATCTTCTCCTTTGGTGGTGTACTGAACTATGGCCTTGAACCTTACACAGAATTACACAGAAACAAGTCATTCAGCCGAACCAATCCGTGTTGGCGTTTATCCTCTGCATGAGCAGTTGTCCTAATCCCATGTGCCTGCCCTTTGCCAATATCCCTTTATATCACTTTCCTTCAAGCACCTATCTAACCTATTCTTAAATGTTGACATGGACTCTGCTCCATTCACTAATTCTGCTAGTGCATTCCACAGCCTGAGAACCCTTTTTTACACAAAAAGTTTCTCCTCTCTGTCCTCAATCTCTTACATTTAATCTATATATCTATGTCCCTTCGTTCTCGACCCCTCAATCACTGGAAACAGTTTGCTCTATCTACTCTGTCCCACCCTTTCATAATTTTAAACATTTCTATCATATCGCCCCATGATCTGCATTGTTCTAATGAACACAGCCCCAATTTATCAAGTTTTTTTTTTGTATTTGTATTTCTTCATACCAGGCAACATCTTGGTGAATCTGTACTGTACTCTCTCTATCGACTCATCACCCTTCCTATATTGTGGAGCCCAAAACTACACAGTGCTCCAACTGTCATAATCACTAAGGCTGGATGTGCATTTTATAAAACCCAGTATTACATGACCTTTTTTTATAGCCTTATCCATTTGAGGTGTTGCTTTTAATGTCTCATAAACCTAAATCCACAAATCCCTTTTCTTCTACATCACCCAGTTTTCCCTCATTCAAAGTATAATTACTACTTTTATATTGCATTTATGAAAATGTAAAATTCACATTTACTGTCATTGAATTCTAACTGCTAAATTTTTGCCCCTTCCACCATCTTATTAATATCCTCTTGCAGTTCTCTTTAGCCTCAGAATTATTTAATATACCTCCTATTTTAGTATCATCTGCAATTTTGGACACCGCTCCTGCTAGACCTATATGCAAGTTATTGATGTACACACTGAATAGAAGCTGTTCCAGAACAGAACCCTGTGGGACACTGCTATTTACTTCCAACAATTCTGAGAAACTGCCCTTAGTTCCGACTCTCTGGAGCCTAAGGGGGAAAAATTCAGTTGGTTGCGCCTCCCGTTAGCGCCTTAAGAGGGCGCTAATGGGGCACAAAGCAGCTAGCGCCCGGGCACAGCGATGTTTGCGCCGCTCGCGAACTTAACTAGACATTTTGCGGCGCCGCCAAACACTACCGCCATGATCTCCTGCGCCGGCAGATCGTGACGTCAGTCGAGCGTGCAACGCCCCGGTATCGCCCCGGAGCGGATATTGAGTGGCGCCCCCTGCCTTACCGCCTGACGCTAGCAACGACAGGTTGAGGGGAGCGTTCTGCAGTCATGAAGGGACTGGGGGAGCGCTATTTAAAGGTGACCGCTTCCTGCCTTTTATTGTTGGTGCCATTTTTGAACTACGCATTCTGAGAGAGAGAGAGAGAGACATCTGGAGAGATTCAACGTTGTGTGAAGGAGTTTTGGGTACTGAGCAGCACTTTGCAGGTTAATTTTGATTTGCCATTCCTTGTATCGATTTAGAAGAGACTGTTGGGGCTGCACTCTAAGCTCTTTCCCTGGTACTCTCCATTGTTCTTTCCAGCAGATTTGATGTGCAGGTCTCTCCAGGCCGGGATTCAAGGCTGCAATGAGCAGGATGTGGATGGAAAGCAAGATCAACCATCCCCTTTAAGAACTGGCCGGTGCCATTGAGTGTGTGTTCCATTGCTGACTAACATCACATGAGCTTCGCCAGCGCTCTGAGTTAGCGCCTCGCTCCTCGGCCTTTGCACCTTAAGACAGATGTGAAACGCCTGATTTAGCGCTCCAATCACCTCAGGGGTCGATAAAAGTGAAGTTTCCAGTCAGTGGCGATAATTAGCGCCAGGCGCTAATTTTTGCGCCTGGACGATATTTGCGCCCCAAACGGGGCGCGACTGAATTTTTCCCCCTAATTCCCTAGCCACCCAAACCGGACAGAATTCCGGTAAATTTGTCATTGGGCTTCATTATAATTCAGGCGAGCTGCAGGTTCCAATTCTCCTGATCTCCTCCTGTAGCCTCAGCCATTTATGCCATTTCTCTCGGGGTTCCGTCAATCTCTCACTAAAGTTACAGCTAGTGATTAGCAGCCTACTGTTTCTGAAGCTTGGTTGTAACACTGTAAGGAGGTCAAAGATAAAGAGGCTGCCATTGAACATTAAATAGCTTGCAAATAGACACCAAATTGGGGGTGTAGTTAATACAAAGAAACAATGTGACAAAATACAAGAAAACATTAATAAACTTGCAGAATGGGCGTTTAATTGGCAAATGAATTTCAATATAGATAAGTGTGAGGTGATGCATTTTGGTAGGAGAAATAAGGGGGCTACATACTGCTTGGATAATAAGAGTCTAAATGGGGTAGAGGAGTAAAGGGATCTAGGGGTACAGATACACAAATCACTAAAAGTAGTGACACTGGTTAATAAGGTCATAAAATATGCAAACCAAACATTGGGATTCATTTCTAGAGGAATAGAATTGAAAAGCAGGAAAGTCATGTTAAACTTGTATTGAACCTTGGTTAGACCACACTTGGAGTACTGTGAACAGTTCTGGTCTCCATATTATAAAAAGGATGTAGAGGCATTGGAGATGGTGCAAAAAAGATTCACAAGGATGATACCAGAACTGAGAGGTTATAACTATCAGGGATGACTAAACAGGCTAGGCTCTTTTCTCTAAAAAAGAGAAGGCTGAGGGGTGAGCTGATAGAGGTCTCTAAGATAATGAAAGAGTTTGATAGGGTAGACATAGAGAAAATGTTTCCACTTGTGGGGAGACCAAAAATAGAGGCCATAAATATAAGATAGTCACTAATAAATCCAATAGGGAATTCAGGAGAAACTGCTTTACTCAAAATCTGGTAAGAATGTGGTACGTTCTACCACAAGTAGTTGTTGAGACAAATAGCATAGGTGCATTTAAGGGGAAGCTAGATAAGCATGAGGGAGAAAGGAATAGAAGGGTATGCTGATAGCGTTCGATGATACGGCACAGAAAGAGGCCATTGGGCCCATTGCACCTGTGCCGGCTCTTTGAAAGAGCTATCCAATTAGTCCCACGCCCCAGCTCTGTCCCCATAATTTTTTTTCCTTCAAATACTTATCCAATTCCCTTCTGAAAGTTGCTCTTGAATCTGCTTCCACCACCCTTTCAGGCAGTGCATTCCAGATCACAACAACTCACTGTGTAAATTTTTTTTCCTTATGATGCCTCTACTTCTTTTGCCTATCACCTTAAATCGGTGTCCTCCTTCTGCCACTGGAAACAGTTTCTCCTGATTTATTCTATCAAAACCAGTCATAGAATCATAGAATAGTGCAGCACAGAAGGAGACCATTCGGCCCATCGAGTCTGCGCCGGTTCTTTCGAAGAGCAATCCAGTTAGTCCCACTCCCCTGCTCTTTCCCCACAGACCTGCAATTTTTTCTCCTTCAAGTATTTTTCTAATTCCCTTTTGAAGGCTACTATTGAATCTGTATCCACCACCCTACCAGACAGTGCATTCCAAATCCTAACCACTTGCTGCATAAAAAGGTTTTTCCTCATGTCGCCTCTGGTTCTTTTGCCAATCACCTTAAATCTATGGCCTCTGGTTATTGACTCTTCAGCCATTGGAAACAGTTTCTCTTTATTTACTTTATCTATACCCTTCATGATTTTAAACACCTCTATCAAATCTCCTCTTAGCCTTCCCTGCTCTAAGGAGAACAACCCCAGCTCCTCCAATCTATCCACGTAACTGTAATCCCTCATCCCTGTAACCATTCTAGTAAATCTTCAAAGCCTTCACATCTTTCATAAAGTGTGATGCCCAGAATTAGACACAATACTCCAGCTGTTTTTATATATGTTCAGCATAACTTCCTGGCTTTTGTACTCTATGCCTCTATTTATAAAATTGAGAGGTCGCACAACACCAGGTTATAGTCCAACAGTTTTATTTGAAATCACAAGCTTTCGGAGCTATCGATTGCCCCTTCCTCAGGTGAAGTAAATAGATACAGAATCGCCAAAGCATATATAGATAGAGAACAAAGCATGTGTACCTTACAATTGCAGACCACTAAATTAAATCATCCTGACTATCTGCCGAGGTGTGATAAAGTTAATCAGGTCAGCCAGGAAGGTACCACATCAAAGACATAGCAAGATACAACTGAGACAATGAGGTGTAGTCGCAGGGGTTCTAATGTGTCAAAAGCTGCCGTCTGTATGTAAAACGAAAAGCTTTAAAATTTTTACTTTTTTACTGGGAAAATTTTTACTTTTTTACTGGGAATCACATCTGTGAACAAGCCAACGACGACTCGAGTCCGGATCACGTCATGTATCGTGACATAAACCCAAGATCCCGGTTGAGACCGTCTTCATAAGTGCGGAACTTGGCTATCAGTTTCTGCTCGATGATTTTGCGTTGTCGTGTGTTTCTAAGGTTGCCTTGGAGAACGCTTACCCGCAGATCCGAGGCTGAATGTCCTTGACTGCTGAAGTGTTCCCCGACTGGGAGGTAACAATCCTGCCTGGCGATTGTTGCGCGGTGTCCGTTCATACGTTGTCTCAGTGTCTGCATGGTCTCGCCGATGTACCACTATTTATAAAGCCCAGGATCCCATATGCTTTATTAACTGCTTTGTTAACCCACCTTAAAAGATTTGTGTACAAACAACCCAAGGTCCCTCTCTTCTTGCACCCCCTTTAAAATTGTACCATTTAGCAGGTATTGTCTCTCCTCATTCTTCCTACCAAATGTATCACCTCACACTTTTCTGCGTTGCATTTCATCTGCCATGTGTCCACCCATTCCACCAGCCTGTCTATGGCCTCTTGAAGTCTATTACTATCTTCTTCACTGTTATGATTTTGAACACCTCTATTAAATCTCCTCTTAACCTTCTCTGCTCTAAGGAGAACAACCCCAGCTTCTCCAGTCTCTCCACATAACTGAAGTCTCTCATCCCTGGAACCATTCTTGTAAATCTCTTCTGTATCCTCCCCAAGGCCTTGACATCCTTCGTAAAGTGTGGTGCCCAGAATTGAACACAATACTCCAGCTGGGACCTAACCAGTGTTTTATAAAAGTTTATCATAACTTCCTTGTTTTTGTACTCTATGCCTCTATTAATAAAGCCAAGGATCCCATGTGCTTTTTTAACAGCCTTATCAACTTATGTACATACAAATCTGTGAAGATGAAGAAGGGTGGGAGGAGGTTCGTATGGAGCATAAACGGCAGCATCGACTAGTGGGGTCGGATGGCCTTTTTCTGTGCTGTAGACTCGATGTAACTTGATATAATGTGACAAATGTGAGTAGACTATAATCAAATTTAAGAATACACACTTTCCCTCTTCAAGGAGGGTTATGCCCAGACCATCTCTCCAGTTTCTATTCTAGCATGCTACAATTTTATTTTAGATCAAAACTTGCCCTCTACTATATGCTGCGCAACTGGTGCATAATAGACTGGAGGTGGCAACCCTATTTAAAAATATTCTGGTGCATGGCATGATAGTGTTCAAACATTTAAACCCTTAGGGGTAAAAATTGAGTCGCGCCCCATTTGGGGCGCTAACCTCTCCGGGGCGCGACTTTTAGCGCCCCGAAAAAATTAGCGGCCCCGCGCCGGAACTTCAGTGGTTGCGCCCCAAGAGGGAAGCGGGGCGCCACTGGAAGCACCCTGCATCCCTCTTGGGGCGCTGCGAGGGAATATCCTGGCGCTACGTGCCGCAGCGCCATGCGCTGCGGCACGTCGCGCCGCGGTATTGCAGGCCTTCCTCCCCTTCTTAAAGGGGAGGGACCCTGCGCAGCGCGAACCGGGGCCCAGCTGGGCCCCCAGGGATCGGGAGTGCCGGCAAAAGAGCCCGGCACTCAAGAGAAGTGCCAGGCTCTTGGAGCGCAGCCGGCACTTCACGGTGGGGGGGCTTCACGGGGGCCGGGGACAGCAACGGGGGCAGGTGCTGGCAGGCGGCCAGCAACAAAAATGGCCGCCTGCCACCTCCCCTTTAAATATCGCCGCCCCGGCCGCACGTACGCCTCCCTGAACCCGTCGGACATAGCGTCTGGCGGTAAATCAGGGGGCGCGACTGAAGATCGCGGCTGGAGCGCGAGCGGGGTGCTGCGCACGGCGATGACGTCATCGCCGGCGGCGCAGCGCCACAGGGCGCTACCGGCTGGTGCCGCCGCTAACCTCCCGCTGAATTTTTCGGGAGGCGTGGGCGGCGCTGCGCCCGGGCGTTAGCTGCTTTACGCCCCATTAGCGCCCTCTTAAGGCGCTAACGGGAGGCGCAAGCAGCTGAATTTTTCCCCCTTAGGCTTTTCATCAGTTTAATCGCATATTGTTGTGCTGCAGTAATTGATTTCGCCCAACAGAGACCCTCAGCAAGCTACGTAAATGTTGGTGTTCCCTCTAGTGGCAGAACCTGTGGCATTCAAGAGAGCTGCGATTATTCTTGCAGTAGAAAATGGCTTAAATGTGTATTAACCTTTTGTGCTGATATTTTTTAACCTCTCTATCAGTAACACATACTTCTCTGTGGGCCACACATTCCAAGATGTGCGGGTTAGGTTGATTTGGCTATGATAAATTGACCCTTAGTGTTAGGGGGGGATTAAATATGTGGGGTTATGGGGATAGGATAGGATGGGATATGTTAGGGGGAATTAAATACGTGGGGTTACGGGGTAGGGTGGGATATGTGTACTGTGGGGATTAAAGCAGGGACAGCGTACTGGATTTGGATGATCAGCCATGATCGTATTGAATGGTGGAGCAGGCTCGATGGGCCGAATGGCCTACTCCTGCTCCTAGATTCTATGTTTCTATGTTTCTATGTAAGATAGATTGTGGGTAACACATGCATAATGTAATCTCCGCAGAGAACAATGCATGTAGTGAGTGCAGGGAGGTGCAGATAGGTCTGTCTGCAATGATGAGAAGTCGCACAACACCAGGTTATAGTCCAACAGTTTTATTTGAAATTACGAGCTTTCGGAGCGCTGCTCCTTTGTCAGGTACAGTGCAGCACTCCAAAAGCTCGTAATTTCAAATAAAACTGTTGGACTATAATCTGGTGTTGTGCGACTTCTCATTTTTGTCCACCCCAGTCCAACACCGGCATCTCCGCATCATGTAGAAACATAGAAACATAGAAACTAGGAGCAGGAGTAGGCCATTCGGCCCATCGAGCCTGCTCCACCATTCAATACGATCATGGCTGATCACCATGTCTGCAATGAGATAATGAAAGAAAGAAAGACTTGCATTTATATAGCGCCTTTCACGACCACCGGACAGCTCAAAGCGCTTTACAGCCAATGAAGTACTATTTGAAGTGGAGTCACTGTTGTAATGTGGGAAACGCGGCAGCCAATTTGCGCACAGCAAGGTCCCACAAACAAGCAATGTGATAATGACCAGATAATCTGTTTTTATTATGTTGGTTGAGGGATAAATATTGGTCAGGACACTGGGGATAACTCCCCTGCTCTTCTTCAAAATAGAGCCATGGGATCTTTTACGTCCACCTGAGAGATCTGAAAGACGGCACCTCCGACAGTGCACCACTCCCTCAGCACTGCACTGGAGTGTCAGACCTAGCGTTATCTGCTCAAGTCCCTGGAGTGGGACTTGAACCCACAACCTTCTGACTCAAAAGGTGAGTGTGCTAGCAACTTTTTTAAAAATACTTTATTGAACATTAAGAACATTTACAACATCGTGATCATTCCATTGTATCATACAAATCAATTCCGCCGCTCTGCACAGCCACATTTTTTTTTAACATCAACCTGAAATTTAATTTGTCTCCCGTAACATATATTAATCGATTGTACTTTAAAAATTGATTGTAAAATACTATCTTTAAATTCTTTTCTGAACAAATCATCCACAGAGCCTTATAATGATCTTTTAGCTTATATTTAAAATACTCTTTTAGATTGATTCTCCTCCCCTTAAAAAACAGAGCATTCCTTCTTTGCACAATCACGAATCTAGCCAAACTGAACGTTAAATTAATTGCCGCGCCGCTAGACTCGGGCAGACTCTCCTGCAATCCCCATCTCAAAATTGAGTCCCACGGGATTCCCATTCTTGCTCTTTGGTCCCCACCCAGCAAAAAAACTTCACACAACTGTCGAACATAGTACTTAAAATAATTTAACTGCGGACATAACACCAGTAAATGGGACAGAGTCTCATCCCGTGTCCCACACACTGGGCAAGTTGCCCCCTCCACTCGCCCAATCTTACACAAGACCGTCATGGTAAAAATCCGGTTATGAGCCAATTTGAAATCCAGTTCAATCCACTCTGGACATTTAAAATTCGCCACACTCCCTTCCAAATCCTGTTGAAGTCCAGCTGTGGGTATATACTCTGCCAAAACTCCTGACCAGCAGGAGTCTTGAATCTCCATTCTCTAAATACCTCATAGAAATCTCGAGTATTACGGTTGTCAAATTGGACCAACTCTCCCCCTTTCTCCAGCAGAAAGCTTGGAAAAGCGGGACGCATTTTACTTCCTTTGGAGATTTCCGCATTTATTTCTTCCATCCAATCCTGTGCATTGCCCTCACAATCTTCTCATACATGATCCCTATTGCTTTTTCCTCTACCTCCTGATCCTCCTCCCACACCATGTCCCTCACTATCGCTTCCGGCAACCAACCTGGAATTACCTCATAATACATCTTTCACACATAGAATACCAGCTTTTATAAAAGCTTGATTAAATAATACCTCTCCTTCGATGTTGACCCACCTGTTCAAAAATAAGGGCTGTTCTAAAAATTCCTCAGCACCCTTGGGCATAAAGTGCACACTTTTTAAAAATTGGGCCCAGGTCTCGACAACCCCCTTATAAAACCTAGTGGTCATGATGCGGAGATGCCGGCGTTGGACTGGGGTGGACAAAAACGAGAAGTCGCACAACACCAGGTTATAGTCCAACAGATTTAATTAAAATTACAAGCTTTCGGAGCTATCCTGCCCCTTCTTCAGGTAGAGTTACTGTGGTAACTCTACCTGAAGAAGGGGCAGGATAGCTCCGAAAGCTTGTAATTTTAAATAAATCTGTTGGACTATAACCTGGTGTTGTGCGACTTCTCGTTTTTATAAAACCTAGGGAGAGGTTTAATCGATTTCAAAAACATATTGGCCCAGAAATTCACCTCTCCGGCTTGCCGCGGGTGTAAGGATTGCGCGCGCAATTACCTACCGCGCCTGCCATTGTGTTTTGGGCCCACGGGAACTTCAGCTCCTGGTCCTGCTCCAAGAGCCAGCGCGCAGTGCTTGCGTGTCCCAGGGGCGTAGTTAGTGCGATGCGTCCCCTGGGATCACGTGGGCCATGGAGAGCCAATGGCAGCAGACCATCTTTCATTCATAGATTTGACAGGAGACCTGTCAAATCTGTGAATTGAAATCGGCCCCAAAAGAACAGCTAAACTTAAAATAAATTTAAAAAAAAACCATCACATTTATAAAATAACTATAGTTAAATAAATTAACCACTTTAAACAAAAATTTTAATTTTTGAAAAAATTAAAATACTTTTTAAAAGTGATAAAAATAAACTTACCTTTCTTTAAAGTATCTAAAAAAGATAAACCTGTTGAAATTTTTTTAAAATTATACTTAATTAACCACTTACCTTGTTGAAAATGGGTCTTGCGCCTCCTTTTTAATAGCGTAGTTTCTTCAATACTTACCCTTGCGTAGAAACCTGGAAAAAAATCTAAGTTTGCTGCGTGCGCGCAGCCTCTACCGCGCACGCGGTTCACCTAGGAACCGCCCCCTTCACCATACCGGAAGTTCCGGTTTCCCGCGCATGCGCAGTGCATGCAGGAAACCGGCACTTCGGGACGCATTACGGGTGAGTACGGACTGTGTACTCACCCGGGAAGGGCCGAATTTTTGGCCCATTATTGTATTCCATATACAATATCCCCTGCACGCCTATCCCACTTCGTTTTAAAAAATGCTCAAAACAACTCTTCCAAAAACTTGTATTTGACTTCTGAAGAAATTTGATTCTAATGGATTTTTTCTTCAAATCAATATCTGGGAAATTGAGTCCTCCCTGATTTCGCCGTCCAATGATGGTATTGTAAGCCACCAAGGCTGGTTTCCCTTCCCATAAAAACCTCACACAAGCCTCTCGGATGGACTTTTCCGCCCACTCAGGAATATCCTCCATTGTCAATAAGTACCATCGTTTAGATAGCAGGAGAGCGGACACCACTGTCACTCTTCCTTGCACTTTCAACCACCTTCTTTCCCATCTTCCCAAAATCTTTTTAATTTTCATAACCGTTGGTTCCCAATTTAATTGATCCACTTCATCCCTGTCTTTCTTGCACCCATATGCACCCCCAGAACTTCCAAAACTTCCACCACCTTAAAGGGACTTTCCTCCAATCATTCCCCTCTACCCCTTCCTCCAACCAGGCATTGGGACTTACTATAATTCACTCTGGCTCCTGAAGCTCTACAATACTCCTCCACTACATCCATAGCTTTCCTCACTGACTCCCCATTTCTCAATGTTAAGGTTGTCATCTGCATATTGGTGTATCACCGACACCAGCCCGGAACTGGGAACCGCAATTCCAACTACACCTTGTTTCTTTCGCATCATATAACCTAATGGTTCTGCTACCAATGTGTACAACATTGGGGACAGGGGACAACCCTGTCTCACTGACCTCTGTATCGGAAAATACTTGGATAAAAAACCATTACATTTAACACAGCTAAATGTGTTTGAATAAAAAAATCCTTATCCACTCAATGAAATTTTCCCTGAAATCAAATGCTTCCAAAATCATCAATAAAAACTCATGAGACCCCCTATCAAAGGCTTTCTCTTGATCCATCTTTAATACATAAGCGTCCCTCCCACTCTCATTCATGAGCTCTATCGCATCTCGGATTGACACCACAGAGTCTGCGATGTCCCGGCCTATGACTCCATAGGACTGAGAGGGCAAAACTATCTGCGGCAACACCTCCTTCATACAATTTGCCATAACCCTCGCCAAGATCTTATAATCCACATTTAATAATGTGATGGGCCTCCAATTCTTCAGATCTCTTCTATCCCTTTTATTTTTATGATGCGGAGATGCCGGTGTTGGACTGGGGTGGACAAAAATGAGAAGTCGCACAACACCAGGTTATAGTCCAACAGTTTTATTTAAAATTACGAGCTTTCGGAGTGCTGCTCCTTCTTCAGGTACAGTGAGGGAATCGATTACACAGTATATATACACAGAGAACAATGTGTCTGCAGAGATACAATCTGTCAGGGAGGCATTACATCAAAGACACATCAGAGTACAGCTAGGACAATGAGGTGGGTCACAGGGGGTCCAACGTGTCAAATGCTGCCGTCTGCAGTTAAGCTTTTAACTTTTTTTTTAAACTGGAAAAACAGACAACGATGTCGAGTCACGTTCTGTAGTGTGGCATGAACCCGAGATCCCTGTTGAGGCCGTCCTCATGGGTGCGGAACTTGGCTATCAGTTTCTTCTCGATGATTTTGCGTTGTCGTGTGTCTCGAAGGCCGCCTTGGAGAACGCTAACCCACAGATGCGAGGCTGAATGTCCTTGACTGCTGAAGTGTTCCCCGACTGGGAGGTAACAATCCTGCCTGGCGATTGTTGCGCGGTGTCCGTTCATACGTTGTCTCAGTGTCTGCATGGTCTCGTTAAAAGTTAAAAGCTTAACTGCAGACGGCAGCATTTGACACATTGGACCCCCTGTGACCCCACCTCATTGTCTTAGCTGTACTCTGATGTGTCTTTGATGTAATGCCTCCCTAACAGATTGTATCTCTGCAGACACATTGTTCTCTGTGTATATATACTGTGTAATCGATTCCCTCACTGTACCTGTACCTGAAGAAGGAGCGGAGCTCCGAAAGCTCGTAATTTTAAATAAAACTGTTGGACTATAACCTGGTGTTGTGCGACTTCTCATTTTATTTTTATAAGCTAAGCTTATGACACCTCTCCTCATAGATGGGGCCAGGCTTCCCTCAATTTTAATTTCCTTAAAAACTTCTAACAGCAATGGACTTAAAATCTCAAAAAATTCTTTATAAAATTTTGCACTTAGTCCATCGGACCCTGGGCTTTCCCCCCCTTCATTCCACTTATTGCTACTTTTATTTCCGCTAATCCTACTTCTTTGTCACACATGCTTCTCTCATCCTCCTTTAAACCCTCTTCAATAAAAGCACTAACCTTCTCCATCACCAAATTGGAAATGTCTTCTTTTGTATATAACTTTTGATAAAAGCTGCTAGCTGCCTCTAAAATCTCCCCACTTTCATGAATGATCTTCTCCCCAACCTTCAACTCTCCAATTAATGATAATCTCTGTCGCAGCTTCTCTTGCTCTGGAAAATATCTAGTGCATCTTTCGCCCTTCAATGCATCTTTAGCCTTTGCATGGAGAATGGCCCCCTTGCATTTTTCAGCTTGTAATAATTCCCACTCTTCCTTTAAAACCCGGAACTTAGTCTCAGCTCCCTTATCCCCTCCGTCAACTGCTTTGCAGACATCCGTAAACCTTTTGTTTATATTCTCTTCTCGACGTCGGTTAGCTGCGGCTCTCTCTTTCCCATAACGTACTGAAAAAACTTTTACCTCATATTTGAAATTGTCCCACCAAACTCTTCTTTCTTTCAAGAACAAAGGTTCCTTCCGAGCATTTTTTATTATATTTAAAATCCCTTCTTTATAAGCAATTTCTTTCAGGTATTGATTGTTTAAAATCCACACCCCTGAACCGGTCTTAACTCTGCTGTTCCTAATTCTAAGAATCAAAGCCGAGTGGTCACTAAAAAATACATTTTTATACTAAATCTCCATCACCTCAGAAATTAACCCTTCCCGTATTAACACAAAATCTATTTGGCTCTGTTTTAAAACATCACCCACCCAACCTGTTCTGGAGAACTCCCTTTTTATTGGGTTCCGATCCCTCCATAAGTCTCTCAAATTTAAATTTGCCATCATTTTTACAATCATCCCTCTGGAGTTATCATCCTTAAAGGTCATCTAGGCTGAAATGTCCATCCGAGATAAAAATACATTAAAATCCCCCACTACACAAGGGTTTTCCACCTCTGCCACTTCAATGAATAACCACCGAAAAAACTTGCACCGCTTGCAATGGTTGTTGGGTGCATAGATATTAAAGAGATCGCAATTAAATTCTTCCATTTTTACCCTTTACCGTAAAAATCTCCCCTCGGTGTCCTTGTCCACAAAGGCAACGTTCTCTTTTATGGACGTACTCACCAAAACAGCCACCCCTCTACGGTTATTGTTTGCACAACTTGCAAACACCTCTCCCTCCCAAACCTTCCGAACTCTTTCTCGGATATCCTCATCCCAAAAGGTTTCTTGCAGGCACAACAAGTCCGTGCCTTTAAAACCCTGCAACACATGCTGCAATTTCTTTTCACCCCTCAGTCCGTTCACATTAATCGAGAAGGGAAGTATGCCTGATAATCTCCCCATCATTTAATCTCTGGCCCTTCCCTCCTCTCATGCTCCTTCCCAACTTTTTGGCCAGCTGTTGCTTTTTCCTGCAGCCTCCGACTCTTTTTCACCTCCTGTTTAAACCTTCCCTGCTGTTTCAGCCTCTTCCTTGCATTAAGTTTGGGCCAAGGAGCTGCCCTTTCTCCCTCCTTCTGCCTCTCACTAACCTTTCCCTTTCCACATGATGCCACCCCACCCCCCACTTCCATGTCTCCGTCCCCCTCTAATTCCTCACTCTCGAGCTCTTCTGTGCCTGCTCCCCTTCAGATACATAATCCTGCTCCCCGTCAGATACATCATCTCCCATAGAGAGTCTTCCTGCTATCGCGGTTTCTCCAACAGTGCCGCTCCCTTTGACCTCATCTCCATTGCTGACCCGTGCTCCCTGATCCTTCTCTCTCTGGGACAATGGCGCACCTATATTGCTCCCTTCTGGCGTCTTTGTCTCGCCGCTACCATCCTGCTACCCCTTTAAGGCTCCTGCCTCTTGCACCCTCTCCTTGTCTTGCCCCCTCCTGCTCACCAAGATGTCCAACTCCCCATCTTTCTTTAGAGTACTTACATTTACCATGCACCCCGCTCCCGCCTCCTCTCCCCCCGCGGACACCAGTTTCTTTAGGGAGAGCTGAACCTTATTATGGCTCGAGTCTGCCCTCGACCCGTGCTGCCCTCTGTGGTCTTTGTTCTTTTCCACTGTACTTGGTGTGTTTTCCACCATCTCCATCCTGTTCTCTGCTCCGCAATTTTCTGCCTCTTCCTGCACTCTTTTCTCCTTCAATTTACCAGCTGTGTCCTCCGACTGCTCCGCTCCTCCGACTGTTCCACTCACACCTCCTGCTCCTTCTCCCATCTCCTCATCACTCATAGAGCTTCCTTCTGCCTCACACTCACAACGGGTGGGGCCTTTGTGACACACCCCACAGCTCTCTGCCTTGCAGCTCCGAGCGATGTGTCCAGACTCGCCGCAATTATAACAGTACAAGTCCGGACAGTTTCTTACAAGATGGTTGTGTCCAAGACAATAATAACAAACCTTCACTTGGTTATCATGCAGTACTCGGAAGTACTGCACTCCTTCCATTGTCTTGAATTTCATGCTATACGGTAATGACTTCACCCCCTCTGGGAACCCACTTTTATGTAACGGGTTCCATCTGCTACCCGTGTTCCTGGATAGTATCTCCTCTTTATTGCTGAGCAAATTTTAATGTCCCACGACTCCAACTTTTTGATTAGCACATCATCCTCAATATAAACTGGCAAGTTTAAGAATGAGACCACCACCGAATATAGCAGAGATACCTCCAAGAACTTATTGCCAACCTTCAAACTGAGTAAAAGTCTTTCCACCTCCTCTCGGCCACTGACCGTCACCTCGAACCCAACATTCGGCTTTGGTCGGCAGGCAAAGCAGTTTCCCTCACCACAGTCCTCATGTACCGCCTGGATAATATCCCAAGCTCGTATCTCCTTATCCTCGCACTGAACCACCACTGTGTTTTCTTTTCCAAACCTCCTGGGGTCCCGGCCCAAATCTTTGGGCCTTTTTCTTTCCCTTCCAACCACAGTTTCTCCCCTGATTAAATTCATCTTGGGAACACTGTCCTCTGAGGGGCCCGGCATTCCAGACCCCTCAGCAGCCATCTGGCTGCTGTTTATGGGCCAAAAAGGCCCTAAAACCTGAAAAAAAAACACCAACTTTTTACAAGCTCACTCCAACTCCCTGCAGCAATCAGGCAACCAGCAGCACCTGCTCACTCCTAGCCCCTCCCACCTAGAGAGTGCTACCAACTGAGCCACAGCTGGCATAGCTTCATGGCTAGGAGACCATCTCCTACCTTCCAATGCAAAGCAGGTTGCGGTTGTAATCCTGAAAATTAGAATTTAAATTAAAAATAAGAGACAGCAATAGCATTAAAAACTCTATTTCTGTTACTGTAAATATTACCAAACCATAAAATCCAACTAATAGGGATGAACTCCATTCTTCAATCCTTTCCCAATTTGATGCAAAGGAAACTGATCCAGGCAATACTGCTATTGGTGTTAAGAATCAACGTTCCTGATCTTTTATGCTTCGGGATCATTCAAGGCAAACACTGATGACATATGCGGTGCCAGCCGCTTTGCTGTGCACAGATCCATAAAGGAGATGACAGATGCCTTATTCTGCTCGGCCAAAAATTTAATTTCTTTTCCAATGGACCAACAGCATGAGCAGAATAGGGTGACACATTTTTATAGATGTACTAATTTTCCATGAATACAGGGAGGCACTGACTACAAGCACATTGTTATTTGGCCCCTTGTGTGATGGGCTATTTGAATTGAAAGCATTCTTATTCCATCAACATGCAGCTGGTTCGTGACCACCAACACAGAATTATGCAGTTAAATACCCACTACCCAAGGAAAGAAAGACTTGCATTCCTTGAAAGGAATTCACATAATGCTTTAATTTTAAGGCAATGCTCAGTGCCACCATTATTTGCAAGGGCAGAAGAACTGGGAGTTTGGCCGCTGGGAACAAGTCTCCAAAGCTGATGGAAGCAGAGTGCAGCTACAATGAGGCACATACAACAGCAAGGACGATCATTGAATATACAGTTGGGAACTTCAGATGACCGAACAGGGAGTGCTGTACAAACACAGCCTTAAAAAGTCTCAAAAATAAACATCAGCTTCTGCGTGTTCCACAACTTTGCTTTGCAACTAAGCATCACCACAAAGGAAGAACAGCAGAATGCAGAAACTGTAGCAGAGCAGAGCAGGAGGTTGAGTGGTGACAAAGAACCACTCAGCAAAGTGTACAGCTCGGCAGATTCTATACTAGTAGTGTGAGTAGTCGTGAGAGGTGCCCCCATCGTGCTAAAGACTGCACCATTGGGGCCTCCACTGTGAATGGCACTAATGTTACATGAGCTCCATAGCTGACTGCTTTCCAAACAAATGTTCATCCAGGACTACAAATCCTGGTACTGGATTTCAGCAAAAGGCACAGGGAGCTATTTGCAGATTACCACCCTTGAGATTTTGCTTTTTGATCTCATGCCTAACTCCTTAAACTCCCTTTGCAGGACCTCAAATATACTTTCTATCCTAAGGGATACAGCAGTGAACAGCATACTGGTTGATCTGAGTGATATTTCCGCTTGGTGTCTGGAAGAGCCCAGTCGCATAGAAAGCAAAATACTGCAGATGATGGAAATCCAAGGAGAGAGGGAGATAGGGTTAACGTTTCAGGTCGATGACCCTTCTTCAGAACCAGATGATATTATAGATGAACAACTTATAAGGAGGAACAGAGCCAAGGAAAGGGGGCGGCGAGAAAAAGGGGGGGAAAAGTCTGTAAAGTGATTAGGTGGAAGACTGGAGATGATTCAATAACAGAAGTGAGACGAGTGTAAGACAAAAGGAGGCAATAATGAGAGAAATTAGAAAACTAAAAAATATATCCGAGACTCAGAGGATGTGTGAGTGGTAACGGCAGAATAGCAGAGCATAGAAAAGCTGGAAAAGCAGAAAAGGCCCCAGTGGAGCAGGAGTGTGATGGAAGAAAAGGACAAGTAGATATCATGGGTACAGCCGTGTGCTGATAGGGGATCCCCATTCCAAGCATCAGCTCACAATATCCCCTACTGGACCTTGGGGAATCTGAGCAATATTGACGTTTTTGGAAGCCTCACAAAGAACATGTGTGAACCTCACAAATGCAGCTACTATTTCCATTTAGAATATATATACACATATATATAATTTAATGCAATCCCATTCAAGTTAGTTCCACACCGAAGTCAAAGATTTTGTCTCCCCACTTGTCACTCCATTAGTGCTGTTTGCCCATATAAAATGGGCATGGCTTAGATTTTCTGCTCTGACCTTTGGGAGTTTACTTGTTAAATCTGTGTCTGACTGATTATCACTGCCTCAGAAGTTCTGTTGGTTTACATTTTTAGATATCTGTCTTTAGAGCATTAATTCTGCTGCCTGGCACTGCTTGCTTGCGTTGCAAAACAGCAGGTGACGCTCACCACTGGAAGCATGAAATGCATGTCTTAATGGAGGAAAGAGCAAGACTTTAACTGAGAATTCAAATGGGCTCTCTGTCCTAAAGAAAAACAGAAAATGCTGAAAATACTCAGCAGGTCAGGCAGCAACTGTGGAGAGAAAAATAGAACGTTTCAGGTCGATGACCCTTCGCTCTGTCCTATCTGTGGATTTTTATAGTAAGGGCCAAAACTGAATAACTTAAGAGAAAATTAAACTCATTTACAGATTTCCCTTTTTTTTTACTAAATATCCCTGTGTTGCTAAAAGGACCTGCTCAAATAAATATTTTTAATTTCAGAACCTTTAATCAAAATCTCCCTCCAAACTTGAATAATGGTACAGCCCTTCCAGAATTTTCTACCTACATTAATATTCGTGGCTGATTGAGAGAAAGCAGTTACATATTAATGTAAGAAATGCAGCTACTATTTCCATTTAGAATATACATACACATATATATATCTATGATATATTAAAATCATTGCATGGGTCATAGCAAATATATGGAAAAACCCTATGCCAACCACTCCTGAGGTCTTTTTTCATTTAAAAAGTGTCCACATTTGCCTGCAATATGTGTTGCATTTGTAGATGGCACAGTGACTGTCCTTTTTTTTATTCGTTCATAGGATGTGGGCGTCGCTGGCAAGGCCAGCATTTATTGCCCATCCCTAATTGCCCTTGAGAAGATGGTGGTGAGCCGCCTTCTTGAGCCGCTGCAGTCCATGTGGTGAAGGTACTCCCACAGTGCTGTTAGGGAGGGAGTTTCAGGATTTTGACCCAGCGACTATGAAGGAACGGCAATATATTTCCAAGTCAGGATGGTGTGTAACTTGGAGGGGAACTTGCAGGTGGTGGTGTTCCCATTCACCTGCTGTCCTTGTTCTTCTAGGTCGCGGGTTTGGGAGGTGCTGCCGAAGGAGCCTTGGTGAGTTGCTGCAGTGCATCTTGTAGATGGTACACACTGCAGTCACGGTGTGCCGGAGATGGAGGGAGTGAATGTTTAAGGTGGTGGATGGGGTGCCAATCAAGTGAGCTGCTTTGTCCTGGATGGTGTCAAGCTTCTTGAGTGTTGATGGAGCTGCACTCTCCCAGGCAAGTGGAGAGTATTCCATCACACTCCTGACTTGTGCCTTGTAGATGGTAGAAAGGCTTTGGGGAGTCAAGAGGTGAGACACTCATCGCAGAATACCCAGCCTCTGACCTGCTCTTGAAGCCACAGTATTTATGTGGCTGGTCCAGTTAAGTTTCTGTTCAATGGTGACCCCCAGGATATTTATGGTGGGGGATTCAGCGATGGTAATGACGTTGAATGTCAAGGGGCAGAGGTTAGACTCTCTCTTTTGGAGATGGTCATTGCCTGGCACTTGTGTGGCGCGAATGTTACCTGCCACTTATCAGCCCAAGCCTGAACGTCGGCCAGGTCTTGCTGCATGCGGGCATGGACTGCTTCATTATCTGAGAAGTTGTGAATGGCGCTGAACACTGTGCAGTCATCAGCGAACATCCCCATTTCTGACCTTATGTTGGAGGGAAGGGTGGGCTTAAAAGATCTTATGGCAATTATCGAAGAAAAGTAATGAGTTCTCCTGGTGTCCTGGCTAGCATTTAAACCTCAATCAACATCACCAAAAAAAAACCCGATCTGGTAATTTATCTCATTGCTGCTTTTGGGACCTTGCTCTGTGCAAATTGGCTGCTGTGATGCCTACAATACAACAGTGACTACATTTTAAAAAGTACTTAATTGGTTGAAACACTTTGGGATATCCTGAGGTTGTGAAAGTTGCAATATATAGCAAGTTCTTGCTTTCTTTTCTTCGTTGAAGAAAGCATCACTGTTTTTGTGTATTTTGAATATTAACAAGTCATTAGCAGGTTTTTACCTCTCTCCTTTCATTCTTTACATTTTCATAAGCTCTGTGAAATGGGAGGAAATTGTCTTAAGGTGATAACTCACTTTGAAGGAAGTTTACAAATAATACTGACATTTCTTGCCAGTATATCCGCTGCTTCCTTTTTTGTCAGCGGTGCACCATCAAGAGGCAGTTACACGCTGTGCTGTGAGGGTTGTAGGTTTCTATAGAAGAATGGCTTCCTTTATCTTTGGGAAAATATATACCATAGTGTGAATTATAACAAACTGAGCTATTTATCTAAAAATGTTAATTAAAGCAGAAACCTGTTCTATATAGTCAGTGTTAAGAAGCAATAGCCTTATCATGAAAATTATAGTACATTGTACTCCGGAAATCTTGCAACACCATAGCTGTTGTCGAGTCAGGACTTCCTGTGAACTTTCAGACTGAAAAAGTATTTAAATCAGACCAAGATGTTTACTCCTGCCTGCACATTGCAAGCCAGCCCCATTACTGCTGGGCAAACGAAAAAATAAAGTGAAGTTATGCCACATTTTAGGATGTGGAGATGCCGGTGTTGGACTGGGGTGGACAAATGTGAGAAGTCGCACAACACCAGGTTATAGTCCAACAGTTTTATTTGAAATCACAAGCTTTTGGAGCTCTGCTCCTTCGTCAGGACTTCTCAAATAAAACTGTTGGACTATAACCTGGTGTTGTGCGACTTCTCACTTTTGTCCACATTTTAGGAGGCTGTCAAATTTCTTATGTTTCTCTTGGGGCTAGTTACTAGCGGAAGCTCTGAGTTGGACAGCCTGCTTTCAATGTCAGTTTGGCTCAGGAGGTAGCTCTGTCACCTCTGAGTCAGAAGGATGTGGGTTCAAGCTCAATTACGGCCTTGAACACATTATCTAGGCTAACAATTATGATGCTGATTTTTGAACAGTGCGTTAAAGCGAGGCCCTGTCTGTTTGTACAGGTGAATGTAAAACATCCCACAGCACCGTTTGAGGAACAGTGGGGAGTTCCCCCATTGTTCTGGCCAACACTCCTCCTTCAAAAAACACCACTCAAAAACAGATTAACTGGTCATTCTGGTTTGTTGTCTATGAGGCCTTGCTGTGAGTAAATCAACTGTTGCATTTGACTATATAACAACAGTGATTGCACGTTGAAAGTAATCCATTGGCTGTACAGCGCCTTGAGTCATCCTTAGGGCCTGATATGATGTCATATACATGCAAGTTCTTTCTTTCTCATACAGCTTTTGAACCAGCAGCTGAGGCACATACTGCTTTTAGGCAATGTGGCTGATATTGATAGAAAGATTGAACCTGCAGCCTATTACTCATTGATGTAATGTGTTGGAACTCTACTTTGCCAGCTGGCATTTTGTGACCTGCTGTTTCAGACGAGTTGAAAGTAGACTTGGCAAACTAAATACATCCCCAATAAAAACAGAAAATGCTGGAAATACTCAGTGGGTCAGGCAGCATCTGTGGAGAGAGAAACAGAGGGGGCGATTTTCTCAGCCCTGGGGAGGCGGATGTGGAGGCGGGACTGCTGGGAAAATGGCAGAATTTGGGGGCGGGTGGCAAACCCACCCCCAACCCGCCTCCATGCCATCTTGCCAGGAGGCGGGTAGCTGTCCCGCGCCGGGTCCCGTCTCCTTGGAGGCAGGAAGGGATTAAAGCCTTTTAACTGCCTGTTAACAGGTAGTTAACAGGCAGAAAATAGGATTATCCCCTTTTTGCCCTCACAAGTGCGGGCTTCCCGACGGCTCCAAAACACGGCAGCTCAGCGAGGCGAGTACTGGGTCTGCGGGGGTAGGGGGGGTGCAAAAGTGTGGTGTGAAGGTAAGTGATAGGTGCAAGAGTCAAGAGGTGAGTATCTGAGGGGGAAAAATTTGGTTGATTAGCGCCTCCTGTTTGCGCCCTAAGAGGGCACTAACGGGGCACAAAACAACTAGCGCCCGGGCGCGGCAATGTTTTCGCCACTCGCGAAATTGACCAGGGGTTTTGCGGAGGCGCTAAACTCTACCGCCACAATCTCCTGTGCCCGCGGATCGTGACGTCAGTCAAGCGTGCAACGCCCCGGTAGTGCCCCGGACCGGATATTGAGTGGCACCCCCTTCCTTTCCGCCTGCCGCTAGCAATGACAGGTAGAAGGGAATGTTTTGTAGTTGGGAAGGGACTGGGGCAGCGCTATTTAAAAGCGGTCTCTTCCTGACTTTTTTTGTCGGAGACATTTTTGCACCACGCATTCTGAGAGAGAGAGAGATTCTGAGAGAGAGAGAGAGACTTCTGGAGAGATTCAACGCTGTGTGAAGGAGTTTTGGCTATTGAGCAGCACCTTGCAGGTTCATTTGGATTTGACCTTTCTTGCATCGATTTACAAGAGACTATGGGGGCTGCACTGATTTGGGGCGTCGTCCTGCACCTGCAGAATCAGAGGCATCAAAGATGCAGAGAGAGAGTGGCAAACATGGCCAGAGGGAGGAGGGCCAACAGGCCTCCGCACAGGAGACCTTACCCTCCCAGGGAATTCCGGGAACAATTCTCCTACATTCATTTGTCTCAGGAGCTGTATTTGCTCAGGATGCGCTTCAGCAAGGAGGTGGTCACTGAGCTCTGCCATCTGCTGCAACCAGATCTGCAGCCTCAACTGAGGACCAGGATGTCTCTGTCGGTGGCAGTGAAGGTGACAGTGGCTCTGAATTTTTATGCCACCGGCTCCTTTCAAGCAGCTACTGGGGACATAGCGAATATCTCCCAGTTTGCGGTCCATTGCTGTATTTGGAGGTGACAAACGCCCTCTATAAAAGGAGATGCCAGTACATCTCTTTCCCCATGACCCGGGCCAAACAGCATGAACGCGCATGTGGTTTTGCTCGGATAGCGGGCTTCCCCATGGTGCAGGGCGCCACTGACTGCACGCATGTGGCATTGCGGGTACCGCATGAAAATGCAGAGGTTTTCCGAAACCGCAAGGGCTACCACTCCTTAAATGTCCAGTTGGTCTGTGACCACAGACAGCTGATACTCGCCGTCAATGCCCGTTATCCTGGCAGCAGCCACGATGCTTTCATCCTGCGCCAGACTGGTGTGCCAGACCTTTTCCAGGCACCGCATCAGCCAAATGGTTGGCTCCTCGGGGACAAGGATTATCCACTCTGCACCTGGCTGATGACACCACTCCGTAACCCCAACACCCCTTCCGAGCTGCGGTATAATGAGAGCCATATCGCCACCAGGAACATGTTGAGCAGACGATCGGTGTCTGGACCACTCAGGAGGAGCCCTGCAGTACTCTCCTGAGCGAGTCTCCCTCTTCATAGTTGTATGCTGCATGCTTCACAACCTGGCAATCCTGAGGACCCAGCCAATGCCACTAGGGATTGGTGCACCACCGGAGGAGGAGGAGGAGGAGGAAGAGGAGGAGGATGAGGAGGATGATCAGCAGCAGCACCAAGGCGGGAGGGAGGCCCACAATGTTGACACTGCAAGGGCCATCCGTCAACGGCTGATAACAAGCCGCTTCTAGGCCCCTATTCAGAAGATGGCTTCTGGCATGGAGAACAACATCATGGAAAGCAACCCGCAACCCCTATAGCCGGCCAAAGCAGCAATGATTCCAAAGGCCAAACATGTACATTTTGAATACAACTTTTTTATTTAACAATCTCCGTGTGTGTCATTTATTCATGACAAACTAATAGAAACAAACACAACAAATCATTAATTAACATAACTGGTTCTCACAAGCTGGAGATAAAGGCCAAAACACTAAACAAAAGTTATCAGACGAACCTCGGCCTTTAATAAAAACATTCCCACCATTTCTTTAGACCTCCTACTTTTTGCCCTTCGAGGGTGATCTCCTTCCCTTGCGCACTTTCCCCCTTCCCACCCTACTGCTCCTCCGTAATGGGGCCCCAGTGGCTGCAGCAAGGCTGGTGGAAGGCTGCTGAATGTCAGATGCTGAGACTACAGATGCCCTTGAAGGAAGCCCTCAGCCAGCTCCAGGCCTGGAGGCCCCGGCTGCAGACTGCACCAACTCTGCATGGGCGGCAGCAGTCTGGGCTGGCTGTGTTGCAGGCGGTGGCAAGTGCAATGGGGAAGTGCCAGTGGTGGGAGCAGGAATGCTGTCATCCTGAGAGAGGACAGCACCTCCCTGCTCGACCGACACACTGGCACTCCCACGGGGCAGCACCTCAGCATCCGGAGTAATCTGCTTGAGCACAGATTGCTGGCCTGCTGCGCCGCCGTGAGAGCCCCGGGGCAATGTGTCCGAACCAGCGACGATGGCAGCAGTCAGTGTTTGCATTACCTCAATCTGAGACTGCATGAGAGCAGTCTGAGATGGGATCACGGCAGCCAGTGACTGAATTGCAGCACTAAGCAGTTGCGTTGCATTGGCCTGTGCTGCAGCAGAGTGCTCCACACTCCTTGCCAGTCCATCAATGCTGTCGGGCACCCTTCCCATTGCACCCATGAGCTGAGTGTGCATGTTCACCGCCTGGGTGTTCATTTCCGCGATGAGTCACTCCTCCTCTGTGTCCAGTGCAGCAGGACTCGCTGGCCTACTCTCCCTCCGGGGAGATGGCCCCCGAGCTTCCCTACCCCCATGGCGTAGCTGCAGCCCGCTGGGTCCTGGAGCTTCACCCTCATTAGACAAGGTAGATAAGGTAGACAGGTAGATAAGGTGGTTAAAAAGGCATATGGGATACTTGCCTTCATTAGCCGAGGCATAGAATATAAGAGCAGGGAGGTTATGATGGAGCTGTACAAAACGCTAGTCAGGCCACAGCTGGAATACTGTGTGCAGTTCTGGTCGCCAAACTATAGGAGGGATGTGATTGCATTGGAGAGGGTGCAGAGGAGATTCATCAGGATGTTACCTGGGCTGGAGCGCTTCAGCTATGAAGAGAGACTGGACAGGCTGGGGTTGTTTTCCTTAGAGCAGAGAAGGCTGAGGGGGGACCTGATTGAGGTGTACAAAATTATGAGGGGCATAGATAGGGTAGATAGAAAGGAACTTTTCCCCTTAGTAGAGGGGTCAATAACCAGGGGGCATAGATTCAAGGTAAGGGGCAGGAGGTTTAGAGGGGATTTGAGGAAAAACTTTTTCACCCAGAGGGTGGTTGGAATCTGGAACTCACTGCCTGAAAGGGTGGTAGAGGCAGGAACCCTCAACATTCAAGAAGCATTTAGATGAGCACTTGAAACGCCATAGCCTACAAGGCTACGGACCAAGTGCTGGAAAATGACATTAGAATAGACAGGGCTTGATGGCCGGCGCGGACACGATGGGCCAAAGGGCCTCTTTCTGTGCTGTATAACCCTATGGGCTCGATTTTGCCAGGCCCAAGGAGGCGGGATTGGAGGCGTGTGAGGTGTTAAAATCGCAAAAACTGGCGGGCGGGCCCGATCCCGCCTCCATCCCACCTCCAAGCAATTTTCCCACATGCGAGTTTTCTGACCCCGTCTCCATCCCGCCTCCAAGAGGCGGGATAGGCCCTTAAGGCCCTTAACAACCTCTATAATCCCATTTTGAGAGGCACCCATCTCCAGTGTTACCTCCTGGGAAACCCTTCTCGCCACCTTGAATGAGCGCTTCCTCAACTGAGGCATATACCAGAAGCATGGGAACCATTTATTTCCTTTCCTCCTGGACATCAGATTCGGATGAACACCAGCCGTGGCAGCAGCAGAACCATGAACAACAGCAGCACCAGCAGCAACAGCATCAACAGGAGCGCCAAGCTGCTGCTCACCCACCTGAAGCTGCACAGGCCAGAAGGCGCCAGCGCACGACCACATTGCTGCCCGGGATGCAAGGGACGCACTTGACCAGATTTGCTTAGCCTGCACAATCAAACACTTTTGCCTCGCACCTTCTTATCAGACCATCGACAATGGCCAAGATCCTGCGGATTCTATCACTCTGACGACAATACTGACAATTGCAAGTCATCCTAAGCCCTCAATGTGGAAGTCCCATTTGCGAAATGACAGACGCCACAACTTCAGCAGTTTGCCAGAAGTGCTGGCATTTCAAGATTAAACACAACATTACACCCAAGTGACTACCCTTGTGACTACTTGTGCATTATTTTTCTTTTACGCGTGCTCCTACGTGGCGCTTCCCCCGTGGCTTCAGCAGATGTGGAGGCCCCTTGCTCACTTTCTTGCTGCTCCTGCCGCGACACCTTTGGCGGGCGTCCTCTGGGGTTGCGAGCCTGTGAGGGCTTGGCAACAGTCTGCTGGTCCTGCGGCTGTGCAGGGGTTGAGACGCCGATCTCAGTTGGGTGGGGACTCTGGTGGGGCTCTGACCGAGGGCTCTGCAGTGGCATGGAAGTGTGAGCGCTTGGAGAGGAGCCCCCACTTCCTTGATGTCTGCCACCAGCTTCCCTCTCATGGGTCAGGTCCACCTCAGCGCTTGCAAGTGGCTTGACAGCACCTTGCTGCACTTCAGGAGGGCCATGGGGAACTGTCTCTGCACTGGCAGTCCTACTCAGAAGGACTTCCATGAAGCTCTGGTTTCTCTGTTCAATAGCTGACTGTCGCTCCTCCAGAGATGTCAGTCTATTCTGAACACTCAGCATATTTTCCTCACTCTGGCGACTTACTGCCTCCATGGCCGTAGCTAGCCTTTCCACAGAGGTTGCCATCCTTTCCGTGGTGCTGCGTTCATGCGCCAACGCCTCCACAAAGGCTCTGCTCATGTTAGCGAGGGACTCCTCCACTCGCTCCACACTCGCAGCTACCCTAGAGACAAAACCTGCCAGAGACTCCTGCACCTGTTAACATAGACATAGAAACATAGAAAATAGGTGCAGGAGTAGACCATTCGGTCCTTCGAGCCTGCACCACCATTCAATGCGTTCATGGCTGAACATGCTACCTCAGTACCCCATTCCTGCTTTCTCGCCATACCCCTTGATCCCCCTAGTTGTGAGTATTATATCTAACTCCCTTTTGAATATATTTAGCGAACTGGCCTCAACAACCTTCTGTGGTAGAGAATTCCACAGATTCACCACTCTCTGGGTGAAGAAGTTCCTCCTCATCTCAGTCTTAAATGGCTTCCCCTTTATCCTTAGACTGTGACCCCTGGTTTTAGTTTTCCCTAACATTGGAAACATTCTGCCCGCATCTAATTTGTCTAAACCAGTCAGGATTTTAAACGTCTCTATAAGATCCCCCCTCATTCTTCTGAACTCCAGAGGATACAAGTTCAGTTGATCCAGTCTTTCTTGATATGTCAGTATGGCCATCCCAGGAATCAATCTAGTGAACCTTTGTTGCACTCTCTCAATAGCAAGAATGTCCTTCCTCAAGTTAGGAGACCAAAACTGCACACAATACTCCAGGTGTGGCCTCACCAAGGCCCTGTACAACTGTAGCATCACCTCCCTACTCCTGTACTCAAATCCCCTTGCTATGAAGGCCATCATGCCATTTGCTTTCTTGACTGCCTGCTGCACTTGCCTTCCCACCTTCAGTGACTGATGTACCATGACGCCCAGGTCTCGTTGCACCTCCCCTTTCCCTAATCTGCCACCATTCAGGTAATAGTCTGCCTCCCTATTTTTACCACCAAAGTGGATAACCTCAAATTTATCCACATTGTACTTCATCTGCCATACATTTGCCCATTCACCCAACCTGTCCAAGTCACTCTGTAGCCTCCTAGCATCCTCCTCATTGTTCACACTTCCTCCCAATTTAGTGTCATCCACAAATTTGGAGATATTACAATTAATCCCTTCGTCCAAATCATTATATATAATGTAAACAGCTGGGGCCCCAGCACCGAACCCTGCGGTACCCCGCTGGTCACTGCCTGCCATTCTGAAAAGTACCCATTTACTCCTACTCTTTGTTTCCTGTGTGCCAACCAGTTCTCAATCCACGTCAACACATTACCCCCAATCCCATGTGCTTTAACTTTGCACACCAATCTCTTGTGTGGGACCTTGTCGAAGGCCTTCTGAAAGTCCAAATACACCACATCTACTGGTTCCCCCCCGTCCACCCTATTGGAAACATCCTCAAAAAATTCCATTTGTCAAGCATGATTTCCCTTTCACAAATCCATGCTGACTTGGACCTATCATGTCGCCACTTTCCAAATGGTCTGTTATGACATCTTTAATAATTGATTCCATCATTTTACCCACCACCGATGTCAGGCTGACCGGTCTATAATTCCCTGCTTTCTCCCTCCCTCCTTTTTTAAAAAGAGGTGTTACATTAGCCACCCTCCACTCCTTCGGAACTGATCCAGAGTCTAAGGAATGTTGGAAAATGATCGTCAATGCATCCACTATTTCCAAGGCCACCTCCTTAAGTACTCTGGGATGCAGACCATCAGGCCCTGGGGATTTATCAGCCTTCAGTCCCATCAATTTCCCCAACACCTTTTCCCGACTGATAAGGATTTCCCTCAGCTCCTCCCTCTTACCAGATCCTTTGATCTCTTTTATTTCCGGAAGGTTGTTTGTGTCCTCCACAGTAAACACCGAACCAAAGTACTTGTTCAATTGATCTGCCATTTCTTTGTTCCCCATTATGACTTCCCCTGTTTCTGACTGCAGGGGACCTACGTTTGTTTTTACTAACCTTTTTCTTTTTACATATTTATAGAAGCTTTTGCAGTCCGTTTTAATGTTCTCCGCAAGCTTCCTTTCATATTTTATTTTCCCTGCCCTAATCAAACCCTTCGTCCTCCTCTGCTGAGTTTTAAAGTTCTCCCAGTCCCCGGGTTTGCTGCTACTTCTGGCCAATTTGTATGCCACTTCCTTGCTTTTAATACTATCCCTAATTTCCCTTGTTAGCCATGGTTGAGCCACCTTCCCTTTTTTATTTTTACGCCAGACAGGGATGTACAATTGCTGTAGTTCATCCATGCGATCTCTAAATGTCTGCCATTGCCCTTCCACTGATAACCCCTTAAATATCGCTTGCCTTTCTAACCTCACCAATTCACGCCTCATATCCTCAAAGTTGCCCTTATTTAAGTTCGGGACCATGGTCTCTGAATTAACTGTTTCCTTCTCCATCCTAATGTAGAACTCCACCATACTATGGTCACTCTTCCCCAAGGGGTCTCGCACCACAAGATTGCTGATTAGTCCTTCCTCATTACACAACACCCAGTTCAGGATGGCCTCCCCTCTAGTTGGTTCCTCAACATATTGGTTTAGGAAACCATCCCTTAAACACTCCAGGAAATCCTCCTCCACCGTATTGCTTCCAGTTTGAGTAGCCCAATCTATATGCATATTAAAGTCACCCATGATAACTGCTGCGCCTTTTTTGCGTGCACCTCTGATTTCCTGTTTCATACCCTCCCCCACCTCACTACTACTGTTTGGAGGTCTGTACACAACCCCCACTAACGTTTTCTGCCCTTTGGTGTGCTGCAGCTCAACCCATATTGATTCCACATCCTCCAAGCTAATGTCCTTCCTAGCTATTGCATTAATCTCCTTTTTAACCAGCAATGCTACCCCACCCCCTTTTCCTTTTATTCTATCCTTCCTGAATGTTGAATACCCCTGGATATTCAGTTCCCAGCCTTGATCGTTCTGGAGCCACGTCTCTGTAATCCCAATCACATCATATCTGTTAACATCAATTTGCACAGTCAATTCATCCACCTTATTACGGATACTCCTTGCATTAAGACACAGAGCCTTTAGGCTTGTTTTATTAACATCCTTTGTCCTTTTAGACTTATGATTTAGTATGGCCCTTTGTGTTTCTTGCCTTTGTTTACTCGGATTTCCCTTATTGTTTCTCACCCTTCTAACATTTGTTTCTGACTGCATATTACTTCCCCCTGTTTCGCTACATAGGTTCCCATTCCCCTGCCATATTAGTTTAAATCCTCCCGAACTGCCTTAGCAAATATTACCCCGAGGACATCGGTTCCAGTCCTGCCCAAGTGCAGACCGTCCCTTTTGTACAGGTCCCACTTCCCCCAGAACTGGTTCCAATGCCTCAGGTAGTTGAATCCCTCCCTCCTGCACCACTGCTCAAGCCACGTATTTAATCTCGCTATCCTGTTCATGCTACTCTGATTAGCACGTGGCACTGGTAGCAACCCAGAGATTACTACCTTTGAGGTCCTACTTTTCAATTTAGCTCCTAGCTCCCTAAATTCTGCTTGTAGGACCTCTTCCCGCTTTTTACCTATATCGTTGTTCCTAGAGTTCCAGCACTGCTGTTCTTCTGGATGGACCCGGAGGCACAGGGTCGACATGCAGCTGAGCCAAGCTGGCAGAGTCCTGCGCCCTCCGACGAGGACTCTCCACTGCTGTCCCTGTCTCCACCAGCTGCTGATGCTCACTTGTGAGCTGTGATACACCAGGTGACAACACTACTCTATCTCACGAGGGTCCCACCGAGGTGTGAGTGTCTGCGCTGGTGCTGGGTGCTCTGAATTCTGCTGACGCTGCGCCCTCAGAGGTTGGAGCTTCCTCTGAGGAGTGTGGAAGCTCAGGCTCTTCCTCCTGGACAGTGGGGACGGGGGCTTTGGATGGTCCTGTGGGGGAGTAAAGGAAAGAGTTAGAGATGTGAGGTCATGGTTACATGAACATTGAATAGTGCAGATGATCATAAGTCAATCAGTTAGAGCATCAGCTTCATTATCAGTGACTCATGCAATGTCAATGAGAGAGATGACAAACTATTCTGTCACCAGCTTGCTGTGATGCGCCCGTCTGTCCGTCCCCCACTTGCGCATCCTCCTCCACTTCCACAATCTCCAAGGCCGCCTCCTCCGCAGGGGTGAGCTGGGCTACTGAGGGTGGCCCTCCTCCTGTCCTCGCCCTCTCCCTCTTATTTTGGGCTCTCTTTTCCTGCAATGAGGGACACAAGTGGAGTCTGAGTGAAAATGAAGGAGTGAGTGTAGAGATTCCATAGCATAGATGCTTAGAAGGAGACAAAGATGGAGTGAGGTGCCAAGACCAAGGGCCCTCCCTGTGTGTTGTAAGTTATTGTCATAGCATCACAGTAATAGGGAGTGTGAGGGCTGCATAGTCGAATAGCTAAGTGAATGTGAACATACAGAGAGAGGGAATGGGTAAGGGTGCAGGGATGTCAGTGTCAAGTGGGATGTGGAGGAAGAGGTTGGCAAAGCAGAATGCTGGTGAGGAGAGGCGATGGGGATCAGATTGAGGGTGATGGGAAAGTCATACTCACTTTTCCAGTGCGCAGAAGGTCATGAAACCTCTTCCTGCACTGCAGCCAGGTTCTGCGGCACATAGACAGAGAATTGACCTCCTGGGCCACTTGCATCCACACAGCTTTAGTCTGCTGAGGAGGCGTTTTCCTCCCCGAGGAAGGGAAGAGCACCTCCTTATTGGATCTGGCTCCCTCCACCAGAGCTTGCAGGGCGGCTTCATCAAAGCGTGGAGCAGACTTTGGCCTGCTGCTGGACATCGTTGCTGAAATAAGGGCTTACAGCAATGGGCATGAAGTTTGTAGTCTGCAGAAGAAGCAAGGCTGCTTGCAGGCCTTAAATCCAGCAGCATTGATGGCGTCATCGGAGGCGACTTTCAGGATGGAAAGACTAATTGGGCCAGGGGTTCCCACACGCTGGAAATCAAGTGTCCAATTAGGGGAAAATCGCAATTTTTTCCACATCTCTTTGGAGTCGGGCGGCTAACACGAAAACCAGCTGACACGCCCCCAGCCCGCCCCAATGCCAAAATCGAGCCCTCTGACTCTATGACTCTATGAGATCCTTCCCCCCTGCTCCCCTCCAGGGAAGACGTGGTCTCAGTGTGGGCATGGGCTTCCTCGGGAGACGCTGGCGCTGAGGCTCCGGCTTCCTCTTCCTCCTCGCCTGCGGCGTCGCTCCCACTGGTTGGTTGAGGGCCAGGCTGCTCAGCTGGTGGTTCACCATCTGAAAGCAGGGAGGTACAAGAGTGGCTTTAGCGTCAGGACAGGGGGGCAGTAAGGGAGCAAGGACTGGAGAGATTTAGTAAGTTGGATTGAAAGTGTAAAAGGCTGGTTTTGTGAGGGACAAGTGGAATGAGAGAGGAGAGAAAGCTAATGAACTTACCATTGCTGTCCCCAAGGGGGTTGAGCTCTCCAGCGGCCACGATCCTGTGGATGCGCGCCTCCAAATCACTGAGGCTCTGCAGCTGAGCCGGCCCTCCACACGTCCATTGCTGCTGCTGCCTATTATGAGATAGCTTGGCCTGCAAGAAAAAGGACGCGTTTGAGTAAATGTGCAGCCATGTGCTTGGCTGATGTGCCTCCCGTAGTTGAATAGCCCTTAATGTATGCAGCCATGTGCTTGCCTGATGTGCCTCCCATACTTCAATAGCCCTTAATGTATGCAGACATGTGCTTGCCTGATGTGCCTCCCACAGTTCAATATCCCTTAATGTATGCAGCCATGTGCTTGCCTGATGTGCCTCCCATTGTTCAATATCCCTTAATGTATGCAGCTATGTGCTTGCCTGATGTGCCTCCCATAGTTGAATAGCCCTTAATGTATGCAGCCATGTGCTTGCCTGATGTGCCTCCCATAGTTGAATAGCCCTTAATGTATGCAGACATGTGCTTGCCTGATGTGCCTCCCACAGTTCAATAGCCCTTAATGTATGCAGACATGTGCTTGCCTGATGTGCCTCCCATAGTTGACTAGCCCTTAATGTATGCAGCCTTGTGCTTGCCTGATGTGCCTCCCATAGTTGAACAGCCCTTAATGTATGCAAGGTGTGGAATGTGCGTGTGTGTTTTATGAGATGGCCATAGGTCTTGGATGAGCGTTGGGCATTTGGGGTTCTTACTCCCTCTGGCCACAGAATGAGATTGAGATGGAGGGATGGAGAGGTATTGAAAAGCAGCCACTCACCCTGACCACCCAAGTGAGGTCATTGAACTTCTTCTGACATTGTGTGTGAGTCCTGGGCACCATGCCCCTGGAGGAGATGTGCTGAGCCACCTCCCTCCACACTCTTCTATAGTCGCAGGGCAATGGCCTCCTGCCACTCTGTGGGTAGAGTATTGATCTTCGGTGCTCCTACTGCGCCAACCAAAGCCACCAAGGCCCGGTCGTTGAAGCGCTGAGCTCGTTCCCTTTGCCTCTCCATTGTTCTTTCCAGCAGATTTGAAGTTGAGGTCAGTCCAGGCCGAGATTCAAGGCTGCAATGAGCAGGGTGTGGCTGGAGAGCAAGATCGACCCTCCCCTTTAAGAACTGGCCGGTGCCAGTGTGTCTGTGTTCCATTGCTAACCGGCATCACCTGAGCTTCGCCAGCGCTCTGAGTTAGCGCCTCGCTCCTCGGCATTAGCGCCTTAAGAGAGGTGTGTAGCGCCTGATTTAGTGTTCCAATCACCTCCAGGGGCGATAGAAGCCAAGTTTGCAGTCGGAGGCGATAATTTGCGCCAGGCGCTAAACTTTGCGCCCGGCCAATAATTGCGCCCCAAACGGGGCGATACTGAATTTCTCCCCCTTAAGTGTTTTTAAAAGTGTATTTACCTTCGTTTCTTCCTGCAGCCTTCAGTCGGTTTCTATACGGAGAGTCTCGCACCTCTGTGTTGCAGACGAGAGATGTCCGTTGCATTCTCATATGCAACAAACATCTAATTTCTGTAAAAGAAAGAAGGTTGATGTGGTCTTGTATGCAAGATCTCATCAAACTACACAGAATGTCACTGTTTGACAGCTTCACAGAGCTGTCAAACGATGACATTTCTTCTTTCAAAAATTCTTGACAGATGACACGTCATACGTTGATGTGTTCTGCAACCGGCTTCCCCCTTATTGGCCTGACAATCAGGGGAAAATCCCGCTGGTTGGCCAGAAGCTGATGGAGGCGGGACTGAAACCCGACAAGTGGAAGTCCCGCCTCCAAAAGCTCCCCATTGAGAAAATCACCCCCAGAGTTAACGTTTCAGGTCGATGACCTTTTGTCAGAACTGGAAAAAGTTAGAGATGTGACAGATTTTTAAGCAAGTGTAGGGGCAGGGAAAGGGAGGAAGGGAGGAAAGAACAAAAGGGAAGGTCTGTGATAGGATGGAAAGCAAGAGAGATTAAAAGACGAAAGGGATGATGGTGCAAGGCAAAAGGAAATGGTAATGGGACAAGTTAAGAAACAAAAAACGACTCTAGTTGAGGTGTAAATGGCACTGACAGAATCATCAACAGCTGCCATGTGAGAGAAAAAAATATATGGGGGCCGAGGTTATGGTCTGAAATTGTTGAACTCGATGTTGAGTCCAGAAGGCTGTAAAGTGCCATAATCGAAAGATGAGGTGCTGTTCCTCGAGCTTACGTTGAACTTTGTTGGAACAGTGCAAGAGGCCAAGGGCCGAGAGATCAGAGTGGGAGTGGAGCGGAGAATTAAAATGACAGGCGACCAGAAGCTCAGGGTCATGCTTACGGACTGAACGGTGATGTTCCGCAAAGCGGTCACCCAATCTGCGTTTGGTCTCCCCAATGTACAGGGGGCCGCATCGTGAGCAGCGAATACAGTATACTAAATTGTAAGAAGTACAAGTAAATCGCTGTTTCACCTGGAAGGAATGTTTGGGGCCCTGGACAGTGGGAAGGGAGGAGGTAAAAGGGCAGGTGTTGCATCTCCTGCGCTTGCACGGGAATGTGCCGTGGGAAGGGGAAGTGGTGTTGGGGCTGATAGAGAAGTGGACCAGGGTGTCACGGAGGGAGCAGTCCCTTTGGAATGCTGAAAAGTGAGGGGAAGATGTGTTTGCTGGTGGGATCACGCTGGAATTGGCGGAAATGGTGGAGGATGATCTGTTGATTGTGGAGGCTGGTGGGGTGAAAGGTGAGGACAAGGGGAACCCTATCGTGGTTCTAGGAGGGAGGGGAAGGGGTGAGAGCAGAAGTGCGGGAAATGGAACGGACACGGTCGAGGGCCATGTCAACCACGGTAGAGGGGAATCCTCAGTTGAGGAAAAAGGAAGACATACCGGAAGCACTAGTATGGAAGGTGTCATCGTCAGAACAGATGCGGCAGAGACGGAGAAACTTGGAGAATGGAATAGAATCCTTAAAGGAAGTGGGGTGGGAGGAAGTGTAGTCCAGGTAGCTGTGGGAGTCAGTGGGCTTATAGTGAATGTTTGTCAATAGCCTATCCCCAGAAATGGAGACAGAGAAGTCAAGGAAGGGAAGGGAAGAGTCGGAGATGGACCATGTGACGGTGAGGGAAGGGTGGAAATTGGAAGTAAAGTGAATGAATTTTCCTAGTTCAGGGCGAGAGCAGGAAACGTCACTGATACAATCATCAATATACCGGAAAAAGAGGTGAGGGAGGGGACCTGAGTAGGACTGGAATAAAGAATGTTCCACATATCCCACGAAACGACAGGCATAGCTGGGACCCATGCAGGTTCCCGTAGCAACACCTTTAATTTGGAGGAAGTGAGTGAAGTCAAAGGAGAAGTTGTTTAATGTGAGAACCAGTTCAGCCAGGCGGAGGAGGGTGGTGGTGGATGGGGACTGGTTTGTCCTCTGTTCAAGGAAGAAGCGGAGCGCCCTCAGGCCATCCTGGTGGGGGATGGAGGTGTAGAGGGATTGGACGTCCATAGTGAAAAGGAGGCGGTTGGGGCCAGGAAACTGGAAACTGTTAAAGTGGCGGAGGGCGTCGGAAGTGTCGTGGATGTAGGTGGGAAGAGACTGGACAAGGGGAGAAAAAATAGAGTCGAGATAGGAAGAGATAAGTTCCGTGGTGCAAGAGCAGGCTCAAATGATGGGTCTACCAGGGCAGTCCTGTTTGTGGATCTTGGGAAGGAGGTAGAAGCGGGCTGTGCGGGGTTGGGGGACTATGAGGTTGGCGGCTGTGGAGGAAAGATCTCCAGAGGAGATGAGGTCAGTGACTGTCTTGGAAACGGTGGCTTGATGTTCGGTAGTGGGGTCATGGTCCAGGCGGAGGTAGGAGGAGGTGTCAGAGAGTTGGCGTTCAGCCTCCACTAGGCAGAGGTCGGTTCACCAAACAACAACAGTGCCACCCTTCTCAGCTAGTTTAATGACAATGTTGGGGTTGGACCTGAGAGAATGGAGTGCTGCAAGTTCAGAGGGAGGTAGGTTGGAATGAGTAAGGGGAGCAGAGAAATTCTCGTTCTACCTGGACCCCTCCCTCTGGCCTCTTAACCTCTCTAGATATTTTCATTGCAAACGGCTGGCGTGACATTGGCCATCTCAATTTCTCTGCAATACCTCCCTCCCGAAAACTTTGGCCATAAGGAATGCCTGTGCATTGCTAAAAGCTGCGGGTTAAATTCTAGATGCCTAGTTTCCCTGATCGCAGATTTATTAAATTAAACTGACATAATTGAACATTGTTAACTTTTTAAAAATGTTTTTCCAAAATCTTCAGCTAGTAAATCTATGCTGCAGTACGGCCTGTCATTTTTGTGTGTAAAGGGTTCTTTGCCTAGGGTGTAAGATGACTTGCTGTCGGTTCTCAGGTTGTTTCTCCTTATAGTTTCTAATGTTCAAAATGAGTGGAAAAACATCAAAAGCTGCATCTTTATTGAATCATTTTGGGCTGAATTTTAATGGGGAAGGCGGGTTGGGGACAGGGGGGCTCTGAGGCAGTTGGGAAACCCAGGAGAACGGGTTTCCCGCAGGCCCTGCTGACTTTAACGGCAGGGCCTGATTTAACTGGGAAGCCTCTGTTTCCCACCCGCAGCCAGTCAGGTTGATACCCGGGCGGGTAGGCCTGCGGCACTAGGCTGCACAGAGGAGGGAGGGAGGGATCGCGTGGGGGTCTTACCGCGAGAAAATCGAGGGGTCAGGGGTAGGGAGAACATCGGTGAGGGGAAGGAGGGAGGGGGCTGGGATAAGATCAGGGGGTGAGGAGGGGGGAGCGTTGGTCGGGGCCGGGAGAACAAAAAAAAGGCATAAACCCATCACAAAAATAAAATAGCACTTTTTTTTGCCAGAATGCAAAGTCCAGTACATCAAATAATTCTTCTAATCATTTTTAAAGATTTGGAGATATCTGCTCATGGAGAGCTTAATGCTCACTAACAATAGTAGTCCCTGACCACACTGTTCAGGTGTGGCTCGACTTTTAGTTCACTGTAGTTCCCAAACATCTGTTAACATTTCCCATGAATTCTTCAATTAAACTCCAGAACAAAACTTCCACATGGTCTTGTCTCACTGGAGTTAAGAATGCGCATACTTCTATGTAGATTGGTATAAAAGCTACGATCATTTGCCACCAGAGTTGTCAGGATGGGCAATGCTGAGTTGAACTGGCTTGGCAGGAAGCAATGATACCTTAGAGTGCATGCAAGAGCAGAAGGTAGAATTAAGCAGTGCCTTTGGTGAACATTGAGAGCTTGTTCTCTAAGTCGGTAATGCGTCTCTCCTGGTCTGAAGAATCACCTTCAGTGATTTAATTTTGCCCAATAGTTCCTTCATGATTCCTCAATGGAAGAAGATCAAGGGGGGGGGGTGCGGTCGGGGGATAGGAGAAGATCCAGGAGGGATCGGGGGCTGGGAGAAGATCAGCGAGGGGGTGCGTGGGCCAGGAGAAGATTAAGGCGTCAAGGGCCGGGAGAAGATCAAGGAGTTGGTGGCCAGGAGAAGATCGAGGCAGCGGGGGCTGGAAGAAGATGGGGGGTGTCCCAAGAGGATCGGGGGCTGGAGGAGGATGGGGAGAGGGTTTAAAGAGGATCGGGGGCCAGAGGAACAGCATGAGGAGGGTCAGAGGAGTGGGGTGGATTAGAGGCCTGGCGGGAGGGTGCGGGGAAGGCCTCAGGGAGAGGTCAGAGACCTGGTGGGGAGGCCTCGTGGAGGGATCAGAGGCCTTGTGGAGGGATCGGTGGTCAGAGGGGAGGACCGGAGGCCTCGTGCAGGGGTCTCCGATCATGGGGGGTGGGCTAGGCAGGGACCCTGGACCCAGGAGGTAGGTATAAAGGTGCTTACCTCCTGGATGCAGCAGTCCTCACCTTGCTGGAGCTGGCGAGTTTTACGAGGTGTGCAAAACCCGACCAGCTACACTTAAACAAAAGATAGAGGTTAAAGAAGAGGCTTCCAGCCTCATTATGATATTTAAATAGACGGCCCGCCTCCTGGCAGTGGGTTGGCTGCCCGCCTCCCGTCCCGCCTCCCGTCCCGCCTCCCATGGTGCCTCTGTTAAAAACATGAAGTGGGCAGGTTGGGGGCGGGATCAGGTTGGGAACGGTTATTGATCTGAAACGTTGGGGACGATTTTCCCAGCCCCGAGGAGGCGGGTTTGGAGGCGGGACAGTTGACAAAATGGCAAAAAGTGAGGGCGGGTTCGAAACCCGCCTCCAACCCGTCTCCGAGCAATTTTGCCGGAGGCGGGTTTGGTGGGCTGCGATTCAGTCCTGCCTCTATCAGTTGGGAGAGGTAGTTAAGACCCTTAAATAGTAGTTAAGGGCCTCTATAATCCTATTTTGACAGGCCTTCGTTATTTTGCCACATTTTCAGCGTGTTGCACGACCCTCCTAAACTAGGCCAGCTAATCCTGGCAGGCTGACAAGTGGGTGGCCTCCTCACAGCTGCAGCTCCACCATTAAAACGGAGCTTTCATCAGGGAGCATTGCAGGTGGCAGAACTTTTGTTCCAAAGGTCTTTCAGCACTTTTAGCAGGCCTAACGAAGTCGCAGGTGCTGCAGCTTCTATCTCTCAACTGTGGGACCTCCTTGGAAGACCCTCTCCCCGCTTGGACTGAGCGCTTCCCCAACGGAGGTATCTGTCAGCAGCATGGGAACCATTTATTTCCTTTCACCATGGAGCTCATATTCGGATGAGGAGCAGCCACGGCAGCAGCAGAACCAGGCAGCTCAGCAGCAACAGCAGCAGGAGCCCCAACCTCCTGCTCACCCACCTGATGCTGCACAGGGTAGAAGGAGCCAGCGCATGGAAGCACGTCGTGCAAGGAATGCACTTATCCTGGCCAGATTTGCATAGGTTGCCCATTGTGGCACATGTGCTTGGCTCCTTCTTAACACATGATAGACAATAGACATGACTCTCTGGCCTCCTTTCACTCTGACCACCAACCTGACCACGCAAGTGTCGCGGAGCCCGCAATGTGGAGCTGCCTAAGCCGAAATAACAGATGCCATCACGCCAACAGTTTGCCATCACCTAATTTTAATACATTCCCACGGGGATGGCATTTCATCAATAAACAGAAACAATCACACAATCTGCACACAGATCTGGAGGTTATATCCCTTGCTAGCTGGACCCACACAGCCTTGGTTTCTTTGGGAGGCCTCTTCCTCCCAGATGAGGGGAAGAGCACCTCCTGCTGGCTCTCACCCCCTCAACCAGCATAACCAGCGCATCATCCGAGAACCTCGAGGAGGCCCTTGCCTTGGAGCTGGCCATTCTTCAAGGAGATAACAGCTTGCAGGTGGTGGCGCATCGACCAAAAACTAGTGGAATGAGCCAAGGCAGCAAGCAGCCCTTAAATGAAGCTGGATAAGTGATGTCAGCAGAGGTGAGTTTCAGTCCCAAAAGACTAATTGGCCAAGGGCAACCCACACCTCTGAAATCAACTGGCCAATTAGGGGAAAATCGGAATTTTTTCCCACCTCTCAGTGGAGGCGGGTTTGGAACCCACCCAAACCGAAACCCGCCTCCAACTCGCGTCCATTGGTAAAATCGCGCCCGTTGGACTCGATTTTGTCATTGGGGCGGGCTGGGGTTGTGTCATCCGCTTTTCGTGTTAGCCACCCGACTCCAATTCGATGTGGGAGAATTATGCGATTTTCTCCTAATTGGGCAATTGAGTTTCAGCGTGTGGGAACCCATGACCCAATTAGTTTTTTCAGTCTGAAAGTCACCTCCGATGATGTCATCATTGCTGCTGCATTTAAGGTCTGCAAGAAGCCTTGCTTCTTCTGCAGACTGCCAACCTTTTGGCCTTTGCTGTGAGAGGGACCTGGAGTCAAAATGAGCAGTAGGAGACCTAAGTCTGCTCCCAGATTCGATGACGTCGCCCTGCTAGCTTTGGTGGAGGGAGCAAGAGTTAATAAGGAGGTGCTCTTCCCTTCTTCAGGGAGGAAGAAGCCTCCCCAGCAGACGAAGGCTGTGTGGATCCAGGTGGCCCAGGAGGTCAACTCGTTGTCGCTGATCCGCAGAACCTGGCTTCAGTGCAGGAAGAGCTTTCATGATCTTCTGCGCACTGGAAAAGTGAGTATGACTTTCCCATCACCCTCAATCTGATCCCCATCGCCTCTCCTCATCAGCACTCAGCTTTAGCAACCTCTTCCGCCACATCCCACTTGACACTGACATCCCTGCACCCTTATCAATTCCCTCTCTCTGTATGTTCACATTCACCTAACTATTCGACTATGCAGCCCTCACACTCCCTATCACTGTGAAGCTATGAAAACAACTTACAACACACAGAGAGGGCCCTTGGTCTTGCCACCTCACTCCATCTTTGTCTCCTTCTAAGCATCTATGCTATGGATTCTCTACACTCACTCCTTCATTCTCACTCAAACTCCACTTGTCTCCCTCATTGCAGGAAAAGAGAGCTCACAATAAGAGGGAAAGAGCGAGGACAGGAGGAGGGCCACCCTCAGTAGCCCACCTCACCCCTTGGGAGGAGGCGGCCCTGGAGATTGTGGGAGTCGAGGACGATGCACAAGTGGGGGACGGACAGACGGGTGCATCACAGCAAGCTGGTGACAGAATAGTTTTTCATTGACATTGCATGAGTCGCTGATAATGATTCTGAAGCTCTAACAGATGGACATATGATCATCTGCAATATGCACTGTGCATGTAACCTTGGCCTCACATCTCTGACTCTTTCCTTTACTCCCCCACAGGACCATCGCAAGCACCCGTCCCCACTATCCAGGAGGACCAGCCTGAGCCTCCAGACTCCTCAGAGGAAGCTGCAACCTCTGAGGGCGCAGCGTCAGCAGAATTCAGCCAACACAGCACCAGCGCAGACACTCACACCTCGGTGGGACCCTCGTGTGATAGAGTAGTGTTGTCACCTGGTGTATCACAGCTCACAAGTGAGCATCAGCAGATGGTGGAGACAGGCACAGCAGTGGAGAGTCCTAGTCGGAGGGCGCAGGACTCTGCCAGCTCAGCTCAGCTGCATGTCGACCCTCTGCCTCTGGGTCTATCCAGAAGAAGAGCAGTGCTGGAACTCCAGGAAGAGGTGCAGGAGTCTCTGGCAGGTTTTGTCTCCAGGGTCGCTGCGCGTGTGGAGCGAATGGAGGAGTCCATCGTGAACATGAGCAGAGCCTTTGTGGAGGCGTTGGCGCATGAACGCATCACCACGGAAAGGATGGCAACCTCTGTGGAAAGGATGGCTACCTCCATGGTGAGGCTGGCTACCATAGAGGAGAGGATGGCTACGTCCATGGAGGAGCTTAGTCGCCAGGGTATGGAAAACATGGTAATTGTTCAGAATAGACTGACATCTCTTGAGGAGCGATGGTCAGCTATTGAGCAAACAAACCAGACCTTCATGCAAGTCCTCGGGAGTAGGACTTCCAGTACAGAAACGGGTCCTCATGGCCCCCCTGAAGTGCAGCAAGGTGCTGTCAAGCCACTTGCTAGCTCTGAGGTGGGGCTGACCCATGAGAGGGATGTTGGTGGCAGAGGACAAGGAAGTGGGGGCTCCTCTCCAAACGCTCACACGACCATGCCACTGACAAGTCCTCGGTCAAAGCCCCACCAGAGTCCCCACCCAACTGAGATCGGCGTCTCAACCCCTGCACAGCCGCAGGAGCAGCAGACTGGTGCCGAGTCCTCACAGGTTCGCAACCCCAGAGGACGCCCGCCAAAGGTGTTGAGACAGGAGCAGCAAGAAAGTGAGCAAGGGGCCTCTACATCTGCTGATACCAAGGGGGAACCACCACATAGGAGCACGTGTAAGAGAAAGATACTGCACAAATAGTCACAAGGGTAGTCACTTGGGTGAAATGTGATGTTTAATGTTGAAAAGCCTTCAGTTGGTTATTGTAAATAAAATTTCTGATGGCAACTGTTACAGTTGTGGCGTGTGTCATATCGCTAATGGGACTTCCACATTGAGGGCTTAGGATGACTTGCAATTGTCAGTATGGTGGTCAGAGTGCTAGGATTCCGCTGGTTCTTGGCCATTGTCGATGCTCTGGTAAGAAGCTGCGAGGCAAAAGTGCTTGATTGGCTAGGCTAAGCAAATCTGGCCAAGATGAGTGCGTTCCTTGCATCCTGGGCAGCAATGTTCTCGTGTACTGCTGCCGCTGGTTGATGCGCCTCTGCAAGATGATCGTTTTCGCTCTCTCCTCCTCCTCATCTGAGGAGGATATGTGAGGAGCCACTTGGTCCTCAGGAATCTGCAAGCCACGACGCTGTGCCATGTTGTGAAGTGCACAGCAAACCACAATGATTCTGGAGACCCTGGCTGCTGAGTACTGCAGGGCTCCACCTGATCTATCCAGGCATCTGAATCGCATCTTCAGCAAGCCGATGGTTTGCTCGATTATGGATCTGGTGGAAATGTGGCTGTAGTTGTAGCTCTCCTCAGCTTCGTTGGATGGGCTCCTCATCGGCGTCATTAGCCACGTCTTCAGGGGAGAGCCCTTGTCTCCAAGTAGCCATCCGTTAAGTTGGTCTGGCGGACTGAAGAGCGGAGGCACACTAGACTGGCGCAGGATGAAGGATTCATGGCAACTGCCAGGGTACTTGGCACAAACATGCAAAATTTCCTTCTTGTGGTCACACACCAGCTGTGCATTGAGGGAGTGGAAGCTCTTGCAGTTGACAAAAATACCTGGATTGTGATGGGGTACCTTAAGGGCCACATGTGTGCAGTCAACGACACCGTGCACCCTTGGAAAGCCTGCCAGATTGTCAAACCCAACCGCATGCGCAGTTACACTTGCTTGATCCTTGGAGAAATGGATGTGATTGTGCGCGATGGCAAAGAGGGCATCGGTTACCTGCGTGATGCAAGTGTGTGCGGCCACCTAGGAGATGCCGCTGATGTCTGCTGCTGATCCCTGGAATGAGCCTGAGGCAAAAAAGTTGAGTGCGGTGGTGACTTTGATGGGCACTGGTAAGGGGTGTCCACCTGCTCCTCTGGGCTCCAGGTCTTGCTGCACCATTGCACAGATGTCACCCACTACCTCTCGCGAAAGTCGGAGCCGCCTTTGGCACTGCTGCTCAGTCATGTTGAGGTAGCTGATCCTCTGTCTGTAGACCCTGTTTTGGGGGTATTTCCTGCGCTGGCCCCCTCTGGCCTGTGCAGCTTGGAGCTGCTGCTGTTGCTCCTGCAGTTGGTGCTGCTGTTGTTCAGGGTTCTGCTGCTGTCGCGGCTGGTCTTCGTCCTCATCTGATGTCCAGGAGGAAAGGAAATAAATGGTTCCCATGCTTCTGGTATATGCCTCAGTTGAGGAAGCGCTCATTCAAGGTGGTGAGAGGGGTTTCCCAGGAGGTCACACTGGAGATGGGTGTCAGGCTCCAAACTTTCACAGCAATGGTTATGCCTGTTAAAAGTTTCCCCAGAGCTGAGACAACAAAGTTCTGCCACCTGCAAATGATGATTGATCAAATCTCCTTTTTAATGGTGGAGCTGCAGCTGATCGTCAGCAATCCAATTCTGCTACCACCAGGTTTCACCGTCGTGTTTCAGAGGAGGCATGCATCACGTGGGAAAAGTGTTAAAATCAGAAAGGCCTCTCAAAATGGGATTATAGAGGCAATTAAGTGGTTGTTAAGGGCCTTAAGGGCCTATCCCAACTCTTGGAGGCGGGACGGAGACGGGATCAGAAACCACGCATTTGGGAAAATTGCTCAGAGGCGGGATGGAGGCGGGGTCAGGCCCGCCCGCCATTTTTTGCTATTTTAACACCCCACATGCCTCCATTCCCGCCTCCTCGGGCCTGGCAAAATCGAGCCCGTTAACTCTGTTTCTATTTCCACAAATGCTGCCTGACCTGCTGAACATTTGCAGCATTTTCTGTTTTTATTACATGAATTGTGGGCTATGTTTGTTGTACCAGGATTTTGTGGAGCTCCATAGAAATTGCAGGTAATTGAATCATCTGGCTTCTTCATTTCTGGTTACAGTAAGGAAACATAACATGCATTTTCAATATAGCACTTAGCTTTATTTCTTCTTGTGATAAAGTGTTTCCCAAGGTGGCACAGCTGAAATCAGGACTTTTGTGATAGAGATTGAGGTTGCGAACTCATGCCTTTCCATTCCAAGACCCAGCATGTAATGACCACCATGGCCCTAGTTAGTGCTGTTTTTATGTAGCCATGGGTAACTAGCCCTGGATTTTTTTTATGAGTTCTGGTCTGCGCAAAGCATGTTTAAGCAGAATGGACTTGAACAATTGGGCTGGATTTTGATACTGGGGCGGGTTGGGGTCGTGTTATCCACCCGACTGCAATTGGATGTGGGAGATTGATGCAATTTTCACCAAATTGGGCAATTGAGTTCCAGCATGTGGGAACCCATGAACCAATTAATGTTTTCAGTCTGAAAGTCACCTCTGATGATGTCAGCATTGCTGCTGCATTGAAGGTCTGCAAAGACTGCCTGGCCTTTGCTGTGAGAGGACCTGGAGGCAAAATGAGCAGCAGCAGCCCCAAGTCTGCTCCCAGATATTTTTACAACACGAGAGAGAGAGAGAGAGAGAGAGATCTCCAGCCAGCCAAATGTGCTCCCGCCAGGTTTCACAATCGTGTTTCAGAACAGGCGTGCTTCACGTAGAACAAGGGTTAAAATCACAAAGGCCTTTCAAAATGGCATTATAGAGCCAATTTAGTGCTTGTTAAGGGCCTTAACAGCCTATCCCGTCTCTTAGAGGTGGGACGGAGTCGGGACCAGCAGACACGATTTCATGAAAATTGTGTGGAGGCGGGATGGAGGCGGACCTGTGCCCGCCCGCCACTTTTCGCAATTTTAACCCCCCACACGCCTCCAAACCCGCCTCCATGGGTCAATGAAAATCCAGCCCTGTGTTTTATTTGGGAATTTGGAAAGAGTGGGAATTTGGAGAAGAGGGGGAAGGAGTTGTTGCTTTTTGCGTACACTACTTGTAGTGCTTTGTGTTCAAGGTAGATATTTAATTTCAGTACCCTTAATTTAAGCTAGATCAAGTAAGTAGTCAAGAAACTACACTGTAAACTAAGTTAGCTAATTAGAAATGTAAGTAAATTTAATTAAATAAAACAAAGTCATATAGGGATGGCAGTGCAGGTGGTGTGCCGCAACTGCAACATGTGGGAGTTTGTGGAGAGCATTGTGATCCCGGACAACCACGTTTGCAGTAAGTGCCTGCATTTTGAGAACCTCAGATCAGAGTTTTGAGCTGGAGTCTGAGGTGCAGCCATTGCGGGGCATCAGGAAGGGGGAGAGTTACCAGGAGGCAGTCACACCCCTTAGGTTAGGTAGTGGTACAGGTCTGGTTAGTGGTCAGGGTCAGGAGGGTGTGACTGCAACTCAGGCAGGTAAGGGGACCCCAGATGCAGTGCTGGAGGAGACTCAGCCTTTGCCCTTGTCCAACAGGTATGAGGTTCTTGCTGCCTGTGTGGATGAGGGAAAAGCCTGCAGGATGGATGAGCAATCTGACCATGGCACCATGCTGCAGGAGGCCATTCAAGTGGGGGGAGTGAAAGGGAATGTAGCTGTGGTCGGGGACAGTATAGTCAGGGGGATAGATACTGTTCTCTGCAGCCACGACCGAGAGTTCTGAAGGTTGTGTTGCCTGCCTGGTGCCAGGGTTAAAGATATCTCCTCGCGACTGGAGAAGAACTTGGAGTGGGAGGGCGAGGATCCAGTTGTCGTGGTACACGTAGGAACCAACAACATAGGTAGAACTAGGAATGAAGTTCTGCTGAGGGAGTTTGAGGAGCTAGGATACAAATTAAAAAGCAGAACCTCAAAGGTGATAATCTCTGGATTGTTACCTGAGCCACGCGCAAATTGGCATAGAGCCAAACAGATTAGAGGTTTAAATGCATGGCTCATAGAGAAGTGTGGGAGGAAGGGGTTTCAGTTCATGGGGCACTGGCACCAGTACGGCGGAAAGAGGGAGCTGTTCCGTTGGGACGGGCTCGACTTAAACCGGGCTGGGACCAGTGTCCTGGCGAACCGAATAACTAGGGCAGTAGACAGGGCTATAAACTGATGAAGGGGGGATGGGAGGATCCAGGAAAGAGTAAATTTAAAAGCAGTGAGAGAAATGTCAAGGCTCGAGAGCAGAGTACAGTTTTGTGTAAAAAGAAGCAGTGTGGGTCAGGAAGGGACAGAGAGAAGTAACAAGGGTAATAAGGCATCAGTGACTAAGGTGACATCAGGGAAAAATAGAAATAAGTCAAAGCTAAAGGCACTATATCTGAATGCATGAAGCATTTGCAACAAAATAGATGAATTAATAGCACAGATAGAAATGAACAGGTTTGATCTAATAGCCATAACGGAGATTTGGTTGCAAAGTGGCCAAGGTTGGGAACTAAATATTCCAGGATACTTAATTTTGAGAAGAGATAGGCAAAATGGAAAAGGAGAGTGATAGCCCTGATAATAAAGGATGGGATAAAAACAGTAGAGAGAAAGGATCTTAGTTCCGAAAATCAAGAAGGGTGGTTAGAGCTAAGAAACAGCAAGGGGCAGAAAACATTGGTGGGAGTTGTTTATAGGCCCCCAAAAAGTGTTTGTAATGCCATTTGAGTATATTCAAGGCTGAGATAGATATATTTTTGGACTCTAGTGGAATCAAGGGATATGGAGAACGGGCAGGAAAGTGGAGTTGAGGTCGATGATCAGCCATGACCTTATTGAAGGGGGGAGCAGGCTCGAGGGGCCATATGGCCTACTCCTGCTCTTATTTCTTATGCTCTTATCAGTATGTTGAGGAACCAACTAGGGAACAGGCTATTTTAGATCTAGTATTGGGCAATGAGAAAGGTTTAATAACCTTGTAGTAAAGGTCCTTTAGGGAAGAGTGACCATAATATGATAGAATTTTATATTGAGTTTGAAAGTGATTTAGTTAAATCTGAAACTAGGGTCTTAAATCTAAACAAAGTAAACTACGTAGGTATAAGGGGCAAGTTGGCTAAGGTAGATTGGGAAACTACATTAAAAGGTTTGACGGTAGACAAGCAATGGCTAGCATTTAAAGAAATAATGCAGAATTTACGACAAATATACATTCCTTTAAGGCACAAAAACCCAATAGGAAAAGTGGTCCAATCGTGGCTAACAAGAGAAGTTAAAGATAGTATTAGATCAAAGGAAGAGGCTTATAATGTTGTCAAAAAGACTAGTAAGCCTGACGATTGGGAGGATTTTAGAATTCAACAAAGGAGGGCCAAGAAATTGATAAAGAAAGGGAAAATATAATATGAGAGTAAACTAGCGAGAGACATAAAAACAGACTGTAAAAGCTTCTATAGGTATGTAAAAAGGAAGAGATTAGTGAAAGTAAATGTGGGTCCCTTACAGGCTGGGTCAGGAGAAATTATAATGGGGAATAAGGCAATGGCAGAGAAATTAAACAAATACTATGGGCTGGATTTTACCAGCCCTGAGGACGCGGGTTTGGAGGCAGGACTCCTGGGAAAATGGGAAAAATTGGGAGCGGGTCCCAACCCCGCTCCCAACCCACCTCTGAACCATCTTCCCAGGAGGCGGGTCTGCGACTCGCACAGGGACCTGTCGCCTAGCGGCAGGAAGGGGATTAGAACCAATTAACTGCCTGTTAACAGGTAGCTAACAGGCAGGTAAGAGACTTTGCACCATTTTCCGCCTGTTGATGCGGGCTTCCCGATGTCGGGATACCCCGCCAGAGTCAGCAAGGTAAGCTGTGGGTCTGCTGCAAGTGTAAGTATGCAAATGACAGCTGCAGAGGTAGTGTGATGGATGCAATGGTACACAGGTAAGTATGACAAGTGAGTGAATGTCGTGAGAAATATTTTTATTCTTTTTATATGTATCTGCAGGTGACAAGATTTGATATTTCTGTGAAGCCTCATCTGATCGGGAGAATTGACAGATGGCTTCTGCAATCTCACATGCAGCTGCCATCTGTTTTCTCCTAAGGAGAGAGTCATTGGTGAGCCTGGGTTCAAGGGCTCACCTTTGGACAGTGATTGTATGGGCTGGATTTTGCCAGCCCTGAGGAGGCGGGTATGGAGGCGTGACTGCTGGTAAAGTTGCAGAAATTGGGGTCGGCTGGCAAATCCGCCCCCATCCCGCCTCCGTGCTCTTTTGCCAGGAGGCGGGAAGCCGTCCTGCCCCGGGTCCCATCTCCTCGAGGCGGGAAAGGGATTAAATCCTTTTAGCTGCCTGTTAACAGGTAGTTAACAGGCAGAAAAAAGGATTAGTCCCATTTCACCTTTTCAAGTGCAGGCTTCCCGACCTCAGAGAACCCCGCCAGGATGGAGGAGTCGAGTAGGATTCTGCAGGGGTCAGAGGGGTCTGAAAGTGCAATGTAGAGGTGAGTGATGGATGCAAGTGTGGAGTGGTAAGTATGTGAGGTGAGTGTAACGTGTTAGAAAATGTTCACTTACCTTTGTTTCTGCCTACAGCCTTCAGCCGCTCTGGATCCGGAGTCCTGACATCTTCATTGTAGATTTCACAGACTGGCTGTTGGATCCTCCGAACCAACAGTCATCTGATTTCTACAAAGTAGAAAGGTTTGATGAGTCCTGAACACGAGGGCTCATCAAACTACACAGAATGTCAGTGTTTGACAGCTTCACAGAGCTGCCAAACACTGACATTTCTTCTTTCAAGAAATCTTGACAGATGGCACGTCATACGTTGACGTGCTCTGTCAGTGACTTCCCTCTAATTGGCCTGCTGAGCCCGCAGGGAGGGCTTAACAAGGTCAATCAGGGGAAAACCGTGCTGGTTGGCCAGAAGATGATGGAGGTGGGACTGAGACCCGGCAAGCAGCAGTCCTGCCTCCAGCACATCTCCATTGAGAAAATCCAGCCCTCAGTGTTTGACAGAACCTCAATGCTGTCAAACACTGACAATTCATCTGTCAAAAAATTATGGGGCCTGTCCCTTTAAGAAAACCAGCAGATGAAGCGTCATGCACTGACATCATCTTTCCCTTAATTGACCAGCAAGCCTGATGGTGGCGACCTCAGGAGGAGGCCGAGATGGATCATCCACTTGGCACTTCTGGCTGAAGATGGTTGCAAACACCTCAGCCTTGCCTTTTGCATTCACGTGCTGGGCTCCACCATCATTGAGGATGGGGATATTCATGGAGCCTCCTCCTCCCGTTAGTTGTTTAATTGTCCACCACCATTCACGACTGGATGTGGCAGGATTGCAGAGCTGTGATCTGATCCGTTGATTGTGAAATTGCTTAGCTCTGTCTATAGCATTCTGCTTCCACTGAGGCCTACCTGAGGCTCAGGTAGGCCTCAGACCAGCGTCGACAGCGGGGGAGGAGGAGCCTTTCTTTCTTTCTCTCTCCCACAGAGCGGTCGGCAGCGGGGAAGGAGGGGCGGACCTGGTTGGAGCGGCAGAGGCCTGAGGTGAGTCATTAAAGGGAGGCCCGAGGCTCAGGTAGGCCTCAGACCAGCGTCGACAGCGGGGGAGGAGGAGCCTTTCTTTCTTTCTCTCTCCCACAGAGCGGTCGGCAGCGGGGAAGGAGGGGCGGACCTGGTTGGAGCGGCAGAGGCCTGAGGTGAGTCATTAAAGGGAGGCCCGAGGCTCAGGTAGGCCTCAGACCAGCGTCGACAGCGGGGGAGGAGGAGCCTTTCTTTCTTTCTCTCTCCCACAGAGCGGTCGGCAGCGGGGAAGGAGGGGCGGACCTGGTTGGAGCGGCAGAGGCCTGAGGTGAGTCATTAAACTCACCTACGTGGCCTTTTTCCCCAGCGGGGAAAGAGCTTCGCGGGCTTTTTCAAAGGCAGGGGGTGGGGCCAATTCATTGGTACCCGTATATAGGTGGAGCGGTTGCTAAACCCGAGACACTACACTAGTAGTGACTCCCACCCTCCCACCTCCTCTAACCTTTAGGGGTAGAGGGAATTTAAAAGGTAGGTTCGATTTTATATTTTGTTTTCAGGGACTTAACTCCTGGACCTAAGATAAATAAGTTTAAATTTTAGTAATAAAGTAACATAAGGGTTAAGTCATGACAGGAAGTCTCGGACCCGTTTCATGCTCCTCCTGTGCCATGTGGGAAACCAGGGACACTTCCAGTGTCCCTGACAACTACGTGTGCGGGAAGTGTGTCCAGCTGGAGCTGCGGGTGGACTCACTCTGGAGCATGCACGATGCCGAGAACTCGGTGAATCGCTCATTTAGTGAGTTGTCCACACCGCAGGTAAAGGCTAGGACAGACAGTGAATGGGTGACCAAGAAGCAGGGCAATATCAGGAAGGTAGTGCAGGAGTCCCCTGTGGTCATCTCCCTCCAAAACAGGTATGCCGCTTTGGATACTGTTGGGGGAGATGGCCTACCAGGGGAAGGCACTAGCAGCCAGGTTCATGGCACCATGGCTGGCTCTGCTGCACAGCAGGGCGGGAAAAAGAGTGGTAGGGCTATAGTGATAGGGGACTCAATTGTAAGGGGAATAGACAGGAGTTTCTGTGGCCGCAACCGAGATTCCAGGATGGTATGTTGCCTCCCTGGTGCAAGGGTCAAGGATGTCTCGGAGCGGCTGCAGAACATTCTGAAGAGGGAGGGTGAACAGCCAGCTGTTGTGGTGCATGTAGGTACCAACGATATAGGTAAAAAGCGGGAAGAGGTCCTACAAGCAGAATTTAGGGAGCTAGGAGCTAAATTAAAAAGTAGGACCTCTAAGGTAGTAATCTCTGGATTGCTACCAGGGCCATGTGCTAATCAGAATAGAGAGAACAGGATAGTGAGATTGAATACGTGGCTTGAGCAGTGGTGCAGGAGGGAGGGATTCAAATTCCTGAGGCATTGGAACCAGTTCTGGGGGAAGTGGGACCTGTACAAAAGGGACGGTCTGCACTTGGGCAGGACTGGAACCGATGTCCTCGGGGTAATATTTGCTAAAGCAGTTCGGGAGGATTTAAACTAAAATGGCAGGGGAATGGGAACCTATGTAGCGAAACAGGGGGAAGTAATATGCAGTCAGAAACAAATGTTAGAAGGGTGAGAAACAATAGGGGAAGGCCGAGTAAACAAAGGCAAGAAACACAAAGGGCCATACTAAATCATAAGTCTAAAAGGACAAAGGATGTTAATAAAACAAGCCTAAAGGCTCTGTGTCTTAATGCAAGGAGTATCCGTAATAAGGTGGATGAATTGACTGTGCAAATAGATGTTAACGGATACGATGTGATTGGGATTACAGAGACGTGGCTCCAGAACAATCAAGGCTGGGAACTGAACATCCAGGGGTATTCAACATTCAGAAAGGATAGAATAAAAGGAAAAGGGGGTGGGGTAGCATTGCTGGTTAAAGAGGAGATTAATGCAATAGCTAGGAAGGACATCAGCTTGGAGGATGTGGAATCAATATGGGTTGAGCTGCAGAACACCAAAGGGCAGAAAACGTTAGTGGGAGTTGTGTACAGACCTCCAAACAGCAGTAGTGAGGTGGGGGAGGGTATGAAACAGGAAATCAGAGGTGCGTGCAAAAAAGGCGCAGCAGTTATCATGGGTGACTTTAATATGCATATAGATTGGGCTACTCAAACTGGAAGCAATACGGTGGAGGAGGATTTCCTGGAGTGTTTAAGGGATGGTTTCCTAAACCAATATGTTGAGGAACCAACTCGAGGGGAGGCCATCCTGGACTGGGTGTTGTGTAATGAGGAGGGACTAATCAGCAATCTTGTGGTACGAGGCCCCCTGGGGAAGAGTGACCATAGTATGGTGGAGTTCTACATTAGGATGGAGAAGGAAACAGTTAAGTCAGAGACCATGGTCCAGAACTTAAATAAGGGCAACTTTGAGGGTATGAGGCGTGAATTGGCGAGGTTAAATTGGCAAGCGATATTTAAGGGGCTATCAGTGGAAGGGCAATGGCAGACATTTAGAGATCGCATGGATGAACTACAACAATTGTACATCCCGGTCTGGCGTAAAAATAAAAAAGGGAAGGTGGCTCAACCATGGCTAAGTATTAAAACCAAGGAAGTTGCATACAAATTGGCCAGAAGTAGCAGCAAACCCGGGGACTGGGAGAACTTCAAAACTCAGCAGAGGAGGACGAAGGGTTTGATTAGGGCAGGGAAAATAAAATATGAAAGGAAGCTTGCAGAGAACATTAAAATGGACTGCAAAAGCTTCTATAAATATGTAAAAAGAAAGAGGTTAGTAAAAACAAACGTAGGTCCCCTGCAGTCAGAAACAGGGGAAGTCGTAATGGGGAACAAGGAAATGGCAGATCAATTGAACAAGTACTTTGGTTCGGTGTTTACTGTGGAGGACACACACAACCTGCCGGAAATAAAAGGGGTCAGAGGATCTGGTAAGAGGGAGGAGCTGAGGGAAATCCTTATTAGTCGGGAAAAGGTATTGGGGAAATTGATGGGACTGAAGGCTGAAAAATCCCCGGGGCCTGATGGTCTGCATCCCAGAGTACTTAAGGAGGTGGCCTTGGAAATAGTGGATGCATTGACGATCATTTTCCAACATTCCTTAGACTCTGGATCAGTTCCGATGGAGTGGAGGGTGGCCAATGTAACCCCTCTTTTTAAAAAAGGAGGGAGGGAGAAAGCAGGGAATTATAGACCGGTCAGCCTGACATCAGTCGTGGGTAAAATGATGGAAGCAATTATTAAAGATGTCATAACAGACCATTTGGAAAGTGGCGACATGATAGGTCCAAGTCAGCATGGATTTGTGAAAGGGAAATCATGCTTGACAAATCTTCTGGAATTTTTTGAGGATGTTTCCAATAGGGTGGACAGGGGGGAACCAGTAGATGTGGTGTATTTGGACTTTCAGAAGGCCTTCGACAAGGTCCCACACAAGAGATTGGTAAGCAAAGTTAAAGCACATGGGATTGGGGGTAATGTGTTGACGTGGATTGAGAACTGGTTGGCACACAGGAAACAAAGAGTAGGAGTAAATGGGTACTTTTCAGAATGGCAGGCAGTGACCAGCGGGGTACCGCAGGGTTCGGTGCTGGGGCCCCAGCTGTTTACATTATATATTAATGATTTGGACGAAGGGATTAAATGTAATATCTCCAAATTTGCGGATGACACTAAATTGGGAGGCAGTGTGAACAATGAGGAGGATGCTAGGAGGCTACAGAGTGACTTGGACAGGTTGGGTGAATGGGCAAATGTATGGCAGATGAAGTACAATGTGGATAAATGTGAGGTTATCCACTTTGGTGGTAAAAATAGAGAGGCGGACTATTACCTGAATGGTGGCAGATTAGGGAAAGGGGACGTGCAACGAGACCTGGGCGTCATGGTACATCAGTCACTGAAGGTGGGAATGCAAGTGCAGCAGGCAGTCAAGAAAGCAAACGGAATGATGGCCTTCATAGCAAGGGGATTTGAGTACAGGAGTAGGGAGGTGATGCTACAGTTGTACAGGGCCTTGGTGAGGCCACACCTGGAGTATTGTGCGCAGTTTTGGTCTCCTAACTTAAGGAAGGACATTCTTGCTATTGAGGGAGTGCAGCGAAGGTTCACTAGATTGATTCCTGGGATGGCCGGACTGACATATCAAGAAAGATTGGGTCAACTGAACTTGTATCCTCTGGAGTTCAGAAGAATGAGGGGGGATCTTATAGAGACATTTAAAATCCTGACTGGTTTAGACAAATTAGATGCGGGCAGAATGTTCCCAATGGTAGGGAAAACTAGAACCAGGGGTCACAGTCTAAGGATTAAGGGGAAGCCATTTAGGACTGAGCTGAGGAGGAACTTCTTCACCCAGAGAGTGGTGAATCTATGGAATTCTCTTCCACAGAAGGTTGTTGAGGCCAGTTCGCTAAATATATTCAAAAGGGAGTTAGATATAACACTCACAACTAAAGGGATCAAGGGGTATGGCGAGAAAGCAGGAATGGGGTACTGAGGTAGCATGTTCAGCCATGAACGCATTGAATGGCGGTGCAGGCTCGAAGGACCGAATGGTCTACTCCTGTACCTATTTTCTATGTTTCTATGTTTAGCATCCTTATAGTTCTGTGTTGCAGCTTCCCCAGGTTGGCACCTCATTTTTAGGCATGCCTGGTGCTGCTCCTGGCATGCTCTTCTACACTCCTTATTGAACCAGGGTTGGTCCCCTGGCTTGATGGTAATGGTAGAGTGAGGGATATGCCAGGCCATGAGGTTACAGATTGTGGTGGAATACAGTTCTGCTGTTGCTGATGGCCCACAGCGCCTCATGGATGCCCAGTTTTGAGCTGCTAGATATGTTCTGAGTCTATCCCATTTAGCACAGTGATAGTGCCACGCAAAACGATGGAGGGTGTCCTCAGTGTGAAGATGGGACTTCGTCTCCACAAGGACTGTGCAGTGGTCACTGCTACCAATACCATCATGGACAGATGCATCTGTGACAGGTAGATTGGTGAGGACAAGGTCAAGTAGGTTTTTCCCTCGAGTTGGTTCTTTCACCACCTGCCACAGGCTCAGTCTGGTAGCTATATCCTTCAGGACTCAACCAGCAGTGGTACTACCGAGCCACTCTTGGTGATGGACTTCATGTCCCCACCCAGAGTATATTCTGTGCCCTTTCTACCCTCAGTGCTTCTTCCAAGTGATGTTCAACATGGAGTACTGATTCATCAGCTGAGGGAGGGCAGTATGTGGTAATCAGCAGGAGGTTTCCTTGCCCATGCTTGACCTGAAGCCATGAGACTTTTATTCTTATTATTGTTTCTCGTAGCAGTTTGTTACAACTGAATGGCTTGCTAGGCCATTTCAGAGGTCAGTTAAGAGTCAACCACATTGCTGTGGATCTGGAGCTACATATAGGCCAGACCAGGTAAGGATGGTAGATTTCCTCCCGAAAAGACATTAGTGATCCAGATGGGTTTTTACAACAATCCGATAGTTTCATGGTTTACCATTACTGATACTAGCTTTTTTATTCCAGATTTATTTAATTAACTAATTTAAATTCCACAGCTGCTGTGGTGGGATTTGAACTGACATCTCCAGATCATTATTCCAGGCATTATGAATTACTAGTCCAGTAACATAACCACTATGCTACTGTCCCCATAGCCTCTGCTTCCCAGCAGTGGCATTGATTGCCAATTCCCCTTCTATCCCCGGCATCCTTGGACTCCCGACCCCATTTTTGTCCCTGTCCCCCAGCCCTAATGTCAATCCCGCCTATTTCGGGCGGGGGTGGAGGGGCGGTTCTGCTTTGTTCAAATGTTCTGTTACATTGAAGCGGAGTGTTAAGCAGCTTTAAGTTTGTTTATTTATTAATGCACAATTTGGACCATCCCTTTGCTAAAAGTTCAATGGATTTCTACCTGCAGCTCTATTGAGAGTGAAGCACTGCTAGTGCCAATTACAAGGTGAGATGCTTCTTAAGCACATACACCAAATGTTTGAACCTGCGTTTCCTCTCGTACTGAGCAGGATTACTATTGCAACAACACATCATCAGTAAGATAAAACTAACCTGTCCCACAATGGTCCAAACCCAGCTCACGTTCCGTATCAGTGGGTGAACAATCCAACGCTTGGTGAATTCTGCTTCACAACGATTCTAAGAGGAAGCGTTCTTTGGGTGTTAGTGGTGGAGCATTGCAAGCAGTCGTCTATCATTTATGGTAGCCTTTTACCTGCAGCACCCAATTGTTCCCTTTCATGAAGCAAAGTATAAAATGTACTGCTTATGTTGAAATAACCTCCATTATCATGCCAAGGTTTTTGCTAAACATGCAGCAAGACCTTGTTAGTTTGTCTAAGGGGTTGAAAAGTAGGAGTGGGGAAAAGAAAATGGAAGGCCAACCATGCTCCGTATTCCAGTACACATCTTAAAGAATTAAATTGAGGCATTCAATTTGACAGTCATTCAAAGCAAGTATCAGCCATGGCTCAGTGGGTAGCACTCTCTCCTCTGAGTCAGAGGGTTGTGGGTGCAAGTCCCATGCCAGAGACTTGAGCACAAAACCTAGGCTGACACTCCAGTGTAGTACTGAGGGAGTGCTGCACTGTCGGAGGTGCTGTCTTTCGAATGAGATATTATACCGAGGCTCTACCTGCCCACTCAGGTGGACGTAAAAGATACCATGGCAGTATTTTGAAGAAGAGCAGGGGAGTTCTCCCTGGTGTCCTGGCCAATATTTGTTCCTCAACCAACATCACATTCAGTCCGTAAACATGACCCCGAGCTTCTGGTCGCCTGTCACTTTAATTCTCTGCTCCACTCCCACTCTGACCTCTCCGTCCTCGGCCTCTTGCACTGTTCCAATGAAGCTCAACATAAGCTCGAGGGACAGCACCTCATCTTTCAATTAGGCACTTTACAACCTTCTGGACTCAACATCAAGTTCAACAATTTCAGACCATAACCTCTGCCCCTATTTTTTTCAGATGGCAGCTGTTGATGATTCTGTTATTCACATTTACACCTCTTCTAGACTCATCTTTTGTTTTTTTACCTGTCCCATTGTCACCTCCTTTTGCTTTGTACAATCATACCCTTTGTCATTTAATCTCTCCTGCCTTCCACCCTATCACAGACCTTCCATTTTGTTCTTTCCTCCTCTTCCCCCCTTTCCCTGCCTCTGCACTTGCTTAAAATCTGTAACGTCGCTAACTTTGTCTAGCTCTGATGAAAGGTCATCGACCTGAAATGTTAACCCTGTTTCTCTCTCCACAGATGCTGCCTGACCTGCTGAGTGTTTCCAGCATTTTCTGTTTTTATTTACTCTGAGGCTAGCTGTGCTATACCTAACCTGGGAGTGCTTAATGTTGGCATTGGCATCCTTTGCCTTGAATACAGAATTCACCCAAAAATTACCTCAAATTCAGAAGAAGTTGCTTTTCTAAGTGCATTGTTCTGTTCCTGTATTATTGACTTTTGTTTCATTGCAAAATTAATTTCTTATCTAGTCTTTCATTGTAAACTAGAATTGTGTAATTCTTCACAGTGATAATAGGATGTATGTATAACAAAGATAATGCAGTTATCACTTGCATCATCCCTCTTGAGTTTCTGTCAACGATAAAGCTGACTGGACTTCCTCGATATCCTTCTATCCTTTCCCCCCTCCCCTGCCCCGCATATTTTGTTTATTCATTTTAATCACTTGTTTAAATGATGCCTTGCTCCCATATGCCCCCGCCCTTTCTGCACCCTGGGTTAAGAGAGATCAAGGAAATAATCTGCCCCAAGCCTTTCCTAATCTATAAACCATTGCTAGGTGAGACAGTGGCTTCGGCAATTCAGTCTTGGATTTCCCTAAACCTGTGCATGGTGTCCCCCAGGAAAACCTTTCCAAACAGTCATGTGGGAAACCTGTATCAGGTTTGTATATATGGTTTGTATAATTTTATTCGTTCTTGGGATTTGGGTGAGACTAGCAAGGCCACATGTATTGCCCAACCCGAGCTGCTCTCAGAAGCTGGTGGTGGGTCTTCCTCTTGAACTGCTGCAGTCCTTGTGATGATAGTGCTCCCACTTGATGTTATGTGGGAATTCCAGGATTTTGACCCAGTGATGCTAAAGGAATGGCTGTGCATGTCCAAGTTACAATGATGCGTGACTTGGAGGGAAACTTAGAGGTGATGGTGTTTTCCTTACATTGCTGTTCTTGTCCTCCTTGGTGGTAAAGGTCGCAGGGCTGGGAGGTTGAAGTAAGCTTGGTGAGCTCCTATAGTGTATTCTGTAGACAGTGCATACTGCAGCTTCATTGTGTGGGAAGTGGATACTGAGTTCAGAGGCAGGGGCACCAATCAAGTCAACTTGCTTTATCCTGGATTGTGTCGCATTTCTTAAGTGTTGCAGCTGCACCCATCCAGGTGAGTGCTGAGTATTTCATCACACTCTTGACTTGAGCCTTGCAGGTGGTGGAAAGCATAGAAGGTCAGGAGGCGAGCCACTCATCGCTGAGTACCCAGCCTTGGTCCTGCTATTATAGTCACACTGTTGATATAGCTGATGGAGACCCTCCTCCTCCCCCCTCCAAGAACCTGATGGTCAGGGAATTTGGTGATGTTGGGTGCTGTTGAATGTCAGGAGGAGGTGGTAAAGTAAACCCAAGTGCAGCATATGTCTTTTGACTCTGTAGAGCCAGGGTTACTGCTATTAGCAATCCGTCTTTCTGCTGATCAACTGCATTGCACAATTTAAAAAGGAAGTGAAGAAGCAAATGGTGCAGTAAAATGTGTAATAACACAAATTTGGACTGCATTAAGGAGGTGCAGATGACAATTAACATTTGCAGAAATTTCAGAGCAGTTTTGAGAATATTATTCTCAATAATATTTGATACTGACTTGCTAAAGTAGCTTATTTGAGTTAATAAATGAACTGTTTTGCAAATGAAAGTGCTGTTTAAACAGCAGTGGGAAGCGACCAACCACATAAATGTTGTGGTTATCAGGACTTGGTGGAAGTTATCTATTCGATGATCTGTTGGAGATGTTAAAAACTGATAAAGGGAGCTGTAGCTTTCAGCTGAGGAATGCTAAGTGTGAAGCTGCAAAGTAGACAAATAATAAAAAAAGGATCTTGCTGAAATAAAGGTCAGCATGAAGCCAATATTAAAGCACAACACAAAGAACGGCCAAAACTTTGATTTACTTTTAACTAGTAGGTCTCTGAAGTAGTCAAATACAAATTTAATTTTTTTTAATGGAAAAAAAGGTCTTGTAGGGCAATTACATATGTTAACCACTGTAGATTTTTATTTTAGCTGCCTGACCGAAAGTAACCTTTACTGACACACTTAGGGCTGGACTTTGAATGACCCGTGGAGTCGGGTTTGGAGGCGTGTGGGGGGTTAAAGTAGCAGATTCAGGGGTCCCGACCCCATCCCGACTCCAACACGCCTCCACGCAATTTTGACAAAATCGGTCGCGGGGTTCCCGACTCTGTCCCGCCTCCAAGAGGCGGGAGAGGCCATTAATGCCCTTAACAATCCCTAAAGTGGCTCAGTAATGCCATTTTGAAGCATTTTAGGTAGTTTAACCCTTTTCCCACGTGAAGCACGCCTGATGGGAAACACTCCAGTGAAACCTGGCGGGAGCACAAGTGGATTGCTGACTCTCAGCTGCAGCTCAACCTTTAAATAGAAGATTTGATCAGCCATCAATTGCAGGTGGCAGGACTTTGTTGTCACAGGTCTGGGGGAACTTTTAGAAGGCTTAACCACAGCTCTGGAAGTTTGGAGCCTGATACCCATCTGCAGTGTGACCTCCTGAGAACCCCCTCTCGCCACCCTCATTGAGCGCTTCCTCAACTGAGGCATATACCAGAGTCATGGGAGCCATTTATTTATTTCCCTCCTGGGCATCCGATGAGGACGAACAACAGCCGCGGCACCAGCAGAACCATGAGCAACAGCAGCACCAACAGCAGCAGCAACAGCAGGAGCGCCAAGCTGCTGCTCACCCACCTGAAGCTGCACAGGACAGAAGGGGCCAGCGCATGGAAGGCTGTCGGCGCAGGAGATGCCCCCCAAACAGGGTCTACAGACAGAGGGTCAGCTATCTCAACATGTCTGAGCAGCAGTGCCAAAGGCGGCTCCGACTTTCGCGAGAGGTAGTGGGTGACATCTGTGCAATGCTGCAACAAGACCTGGAGCCCAGAGGACCAGGTGGACAACCCTTAACAGTGGCCGTCAAAGTCACCACCGCACTCAACTTTTTTGCCTCAGGCTCATTCCAGGGATCAGCAGCAGACATCAGCGGCATCTCCCAGGCGGCTGCACACACCTGCATCACGCAGGTAACCGATGCCCTCTTTGCCATCGCGCACAATCACATCCATTTCACCAAGGATCGAGCAAGTGTCATGGCGCGTGCAGTTGGATTAGCTAATCTGGCAGGCTTTCCAAGGGTGCAGGGCGTCGTTGACTGCACACATGTGGCCCTTAAGGCACCCCATCGCAATCCAGGTATTTTTGTCAACCGCAAGGGCTTCCACTCCCTCAACGTTCAGCTGGTGTGTGACTACAACAAGGAAGTTCTGCATGTTTGTGCCATCACCCTGACAGTTGCCATGACTCCTTCATACTGCGCCAGTCTAGTGTGCCTCCGCTATTCAGTCCGCCAGACCAACTTCACGAATGGCTACTTGGAGACAAGGGCTATCCCCTGAAGACGTGGCTAATGACGCCGTTGAGGAGCCCATCCAAAGCAGCTGAGGAGAGCTACAACTACAGCCACATTTCCACCAGAGCCATAATCGAGCAAACCATCGGTATGCTGAAGATGCGCTTCAGATGCCTTGATAGATCAGGTGGAGCCCTGCAATACTCAGCAGCCAGGGTCTCCAGAATCGTCGTGGTTTGCTGTGCACTTCACAACATGGCACAGCGTCGTGACTTACAGATTCCTGAGGACCAAGTGGCTCCTCACATAGCCTCCTCAGATGAGGAGGAGGAGGAGGAGGAGGAGAGAGAATGAACAACTTGCAGAGGCCCCTCAACCAGCGGCAGCATTACGTGAGACCATAGCTGCCCGGAATGCAAGGAACGCACTCATCTTGGCCAGATTTGCTTAGCCTAGACAAGCAAGCACTTATGCCTCGCAGCTTCTTACCAGAGCTACGACAATGGCCCAGACCCAGCGGATCCCTAACAATGTGACCACCATACTGAAAATTGCAAGTTATCCTAAGGCCTCATTGTGGAAGTCCCATTAGCGAAATGACAGACGCCACAACTGCAGCTGTAGCCATCAGAGTTTTTATTTAAACTTTACAGCTGATGACTTTTTCACAATACACATCAAAATTCATCCAAGTGACTACCCTTGTGACTATTTGTGCAGTTTCTTTCTCTTACGCGTGCTCCTACGTGGTGCTTCCCCTGTGGCTTCAGCAGATGTGGAGGCCCCCTGCTCACTTTGTTGCTGCTCCTGTCTCGACTCCTTTGGCGGGCGTCCTCTGGGGTTGCGAACCTGAGAGGGCTCGGCAACAGTCTGCTGCTCCTGCGGCTGTGCAGGGGTTGAGACGCCGATCTCACTTGGGTGCGGACTCTGGTGGGGCTCTGACCGAGGACCTGTCAGTGGCATGGAAGTGTGAGCGCTTGGAGAGGAGCCCCCACCTCCTTGTTGTGTGCCACCAACATCCCTCTCATGGGTCAGGTCCACCTCAGCGCTTGCAAGTGGCTTGAGAGCACCTTGCTGCACATCAGGGGGGCCATGGGGACCCGTATCTGCACTGGAAGTCCTACTCAGAAGGACTTCCATGAAGGTCTGGTTTCTCTGTTCAATAGATGACCATCGCTCCTCCAGAGATGTCATTCTATTCAGAACACTCACCATGTTTTCTGCACTCTGGCGACTTATTACCTCCATGGAGGTTGCCATCCTTTCCATGGTGATGCGTTCATGGGCCAATGACTCCACAAAGGCTCTGCTCATGTTCGCTATGGACTCCTCCATTCGCTCCACACTCGTAGCGACCCTGGAGACAAAACCTGTCAGAGACTCCTGCATCTGTTCCTGGAGTCCCGGCACCGCTGATCTTATGGATGGACCCAGAGGCAGAGGGTCGACATGCAGCTGAGCCGAGCTAGGAGAGTCCTGCGCCCTCCGACTAGGACTCTCCACTGCTGTCCCTGTCTCCACCATCTGCTGATGCTCACTTGTGAGCTGTGATACACCAGGTGACAACACTACTCTATGTTCCGAGGGTCCCACCGAGGTGTGAGTGTCTGCGCTGGTGCTGGGTGCGCTGAGTTCTGCTCACGCTGCGCCCTCAGAGGTTGCAGCTTCCTCTGAGGAGTCTGGAGGCTCAGGCTCTTCCTCCTGGCTAGTGGGGACGGGTGCTTGCGATGGTCCTGTGGGGGAGTAAAGGAAAGAGTCAGAGATGTGATGCCAAGGTTACATGCACATTGCATATTGCAGATGATCATAAATCCATCTGTTAGAGCTTCAGATTCATTATCAGCGACTCATGCAATGTCAATGAGAGAGATGGAACACTATTCAGTCACCAGCTTGCTCTGATGCACCCGTCTGTCCGTCCCCCACTTGCGTTTCCTCCTCTACGCCCACGATCTCCAGGACCGCATCCTCCCAGGGGGTGAGCTGGGCTAATGAGGGTGGCCCTCCTCCTGTCATAGAAACATAGAAACTAGGAGCAGGAGTAGGCCATTCGGCCCGTCGAGCCTGCTCCAGCATTCAATACGATCATGGCTGATCATCCAAATCCAGTACCCTATCCCTGCTTTCTCACACAGAATCCCCACAGTACAGATAGAGGCCATCTCGGCCCATCGAGCCTGCACCGACACATATCCCACCCTACCCCCGTAACCCCACGTATTTAATTCCCCCTAACACTAAGGGTCAATTTATCATAGCCAAATCAACCTAACCCGCACATTTTTGGACTGTGGGAGGAAACCGGAGCACCCAGAGGAAACCCATGCAGACACGGGGAGAATGTGCAAACTCCACACAGACAGTCACCCGAGGTCAGATTCGAACCCGGGTCCCTGGCGCTGTGAGGCACCAGTGCTAACCACTGTGCCACCGTGTTGCCCACTGTCCTGGCTCTTTCCCTTTTATTGTGAGCTCTCTTTTCCTGCAATGAGGGAGACAAGTGGAGTTTGAGTGAGATTGAAGGAGTGAGTGTAGCGAATCCATAGCATAGATGCTTAGAAGGAGACAAAGATGGATTGAGCTGGTGAGACTAAGGGCCCTCCCTGTGTGTTGTAAGTTGTTTTCAAAGCATGACAGTGATAGGGAGTGTGAGGGCTGCATAGTCGAATAGTAAAGTGAATGTGACCATAGAGGGAGAGGGAATGGGTAAGGGTGCATGGATGTCAGTGTCAAGTGGGATATGGAGGAAGAGGTTGCTAAAGCTGAGTGCTGGTGAGGAGAGGCAATGGGGATCAGATTGAGGGTGGAGGGAAAGTCATACTCACTTTAGCAGTACGTAGAAGGTCATGAAACCTCTTCCTGCACTGGATCCAGGTTCTGCATGTGAACGATAAAGAGGTGACCTCCTGGGCGATCCGGACCCACACAGCCTTTGTCTGCTGGGGAGGCTTCTTCCTCCCTGAGGAGGGGAAGAGCACCTCCCTGTTGGCTCTTGCTCCATCCACCAAAGCCTGAAGGGCAACGTCATGGAATCTGGGAGCAGCCCTGGGCCATTGGCTGGCCATTCCTGCTGCAGGTTTTTAGATTAGAGGTCCAAAAGCTTGGCAGCCTGCAGAGGAAGCAAGGCTTGTTGCAGACCTTAAATGCAGCAGCAATGATGATGTCATCGGAGGTGACTTTCAGACTGGAATAACTCATTGGCCATGGGTTCCCACATGTTGGAACTCAATTGGCCAATTAAGTTAAAATCGCATCATTCATCCACATTAATCTAGAGTTGGGGGGGCAACACGAAATGCGGGTAACACGACCCCAACCCGACCCCAAGACAAAATCCAGCCCTAGTCTTCAGTGGAAGCCTTTTGCAACATTTCCACCTGATGTTGTATTACCCAGACCAACCATACTTCTTTACAGACATTAGTGAGGGCATGGAATTTACTTCATGGGTTAATTTTAGAAACTATGTCAACATTCAAGATTAGTTAGGTAGCTGGATGAAGGATAAGGGGATGAAAGGACATGGAAACAGGGTGGGTTAATGTGATTCGGAATATTTGCTTACGTGGAAACCAAACCTTGACACAGACTGATTGGGTGAATGGCCTGTTTCTCTATATGTGTTTCTATTCTGAAAGAATTATTGAAATTTCAGGGCAGAAAGAGGCCATTCAGCCGTTGTGCCTGTGCTGATGCTAGCTTCACTGTAATCCCATTTTTGTTTGGAATAAAAAAAATGTCTGCCCAAAATAGGTATATAAAAAGCACCAACTGGGGACAGAAAACTTGCTTGCTAACTGAAACCTTGGGCAACAACAGTGTAAACAACAGTGTCTCTACTCACTAAAGACCATCCCTTTTGTTCTTTTATTCCTCCCCCCAGCCTCCCCCTTGCATTTTTATCTGTTTATTTCTTGCTCTCTCAGTTCCGACGAAGGGATTCGACCTGAAACATTAACTCTCTTTCTCTCTCCACGGATGTTGCCTGGCCTGCTGAGTTTTTCCAGCGTTTTCTGTTGTTATTTCGGATTTCCAGCATCCGCAGTATTTTGCTATCGTAACAGTGTAAAGGTGGCTAGTGTAAAGTTGCTGAATCTTACCCCGGCATAAGCGGAGTATTGTCCAGTGTAGCTGCAATATCATGCTTATTTCTCAGGCTGGAGAAAAGAACATTCAGCTTACAAGTAGCGAAGTCACAGTGATGGAAATCTTCCTTACAAGTGATTTAAAAAAACATTGTGCACTTTCCCATTGACCTTTTTTTGTATACCACAAGATTTAAAAAAGAAGTTACTATTTAATTTCGATGAGGACTAATACACCTCATTAGTATTAACACATGACATGGCCATGTGCTGCACTTCAGCAGCCTTCTGAATTATTGGCCTGTAATCTTGAAAATCTCCTAAATGAGATTCAGGTAAAACTTTTTGTGGGGAGCTGAAAAGAGATCTGGTCATGTATTCCATTACATGCTGGCTATTGTATATATACTTTATTAACTAATGAAATGCTGCAAGAATGGTATAAATCTGTGCATGGCAGAATCCTCATGCCTTGATTTAAAATAGCATAGCTAAGAAAAAAATTGTAAAGTGTACAAACATTGATCATTATTAATGTTTCTAAAATTATACATTTGCTATATCTTTGTTGTGTAGCAGTGTAGTAGCCATTCCTATGATTTTCTTTCCACACTCCTCACCATTTTCCCATCTTGGAAGTGGTGACTTATTCCACGGTGTACCTTGTTCATTTGTGTCTGGGCTTGTGCCAACAAGCTATTCGAGCCAGATGCTGCCCTCATCTGGTGTCCACACATGCTTTAGTAGGAGTCACTAGCTAGCAGTCAGATATGGGAGCCCTTGGGTTGAAACTGTACTGAACAGTACTGGTAGTATTAGTCTGAAATTCCTTTGCCCTTTACTTTTAACAAAGTGCAAAGACTTATCAGCATGCTGTGCATGCTCCGTATTCCTGTACACAAGCTGAGGTATTCAGTTTGATAGTCATTCAGAGCAAGTGTCAGCTGTGGCTCAGTGGGTAGCACTCTTGCCTCTGCGTCATAAGGTTGTGGGTTCAAGTCCTGCTCCAGAGACACGTCAGTACCTAATCTAGGCTGACACTCCAGTGCAGTACTGACAGAGTGCTGCACTATCAGAGATGCCATTTTTCAGGTGAGATGTTAAACCAAGTCTGTCCCCTCAAGTGGACATAAAAGGCATTCATTTGACGAAGAGCATGGGAGTTCATCCTGGTGTCCTGACCAACATTTATTCCTCAACTAGCACCTAAAACAGATTATCTGGTTGTTTCTCGCTATGCTCTTTGTGGGATCTTGCTGTGTGCAAATTGGCTGCTATGTTTCCTACATTTCAAAAGTACTTACTTGGCTGTAAAGAGCTTTGGGACATCCTGAAAGGTGCTAAATAAATGTTTATACTTTCTAATTGTTCAAATTTTAGCATCACATGACATGCTAATGAATGTAGTGCTTTATGCAGGTGGCAATTCTTCTCTGCCGAGCAGCACATGAGGCAACCTATTTCTTCCACTATGTTTGCATCTACCAGGTCATGACCTGAGTTGTTTCTGTAACAAATACCCCTTTTTTATGTGAACCGGTCATTAGCCTGACCAGGAGTACTTGTTGGATGCTAGTGGGAATTACCACTCCACATCATCAGATGGCAATACCCTGCTGGATGTCAACTCAGCATTCAGAAGCCAGAACTCTGGTCTTTTGCTCGCTGGGGCTATGGTGAGGGGGCCACTCCACTCCCATCGGACATGAGTCCCCCACTGAGTATTAACCCAGTATTCAGAGACCGGAACTCTCATCTCTGCTTGCTGGGGCTGTCTGGAGTGTGGCTTGGAGGGCAACACGGTGGCATAGTGGTTAGCACTGGTGCCTCACAGCGCCAGGGACCCGGGTTCGAATCTGACCTCGGGTGACTGTCTGTGTGGAGTTTGCACATTCTCCCCGTGTCTGTGTGGGTTTCCTCCGGGTGCTCCGGTTTCCTCCCACAGTCCAAAAATGTGCGGGTTAGGTTGATTTGGCTATGATAAATTGACCCTTAGTGTTAGGGGGGGATTAAATATGTGGGGTTATGGGGATAGGATGGGATATGTTAGGGGGAATTAAATACGTGTGGGTAGGGTGGGATATGTGTACTGTGGGGATTAAAGCAGGTACTGGATTTGGATGATCAGCCATGATCGTATTGAATGGTGGAGCAGGCTCGACGGGCCGAATGGCCTACTCCTGCTCCTAGATTCTATGTTTCTATAACCTTCTGACTCAGAGGCAGGAATGCTACCATTAAGTCAAGACTCACTCCAGAGGTGTCACTGAAGGACAGAAAATAGAGATCAAACTAAAAGTGTAAAGACCATTGTTTATTTTATTCAGTTTCCATTTTTGAATATGTGTTATCATAATCCAGGCTTACTTGAACCTTTCTGTATTTGGCTGTGCAGTTTTTATATCAAAGAAAGCAACCTTGAATTTCCTCTGGGGGTCGTCCCAATCTCCTACCGTAACTTTGGCAGAAATGCTTGTTACTCTCATTTTTCTGCTTGTTCTGCCAATCTCCCGCTGTAGTTCCAACTCCTGCAGAAATTCAGGACCAGCATCTTTATACTTGATGAGTTGTTTGATAAGTATAAACTGTTTGGCTTAGAAATGGGATCACACCCGACAGCAGGCATGCGGGGGGCGGGGGGTGGGGGGGGAGCAGTTACTACCAATGCAGGCAACATGCACTATCCGTGCTGCCTGCTGATTAGAATGATTCATGTGTGCTACCCGTGCTATTCATCGGATGCATGACTATGGGGGGAGGAGTGGTGGTGGGGGGAGGGGGGGTGTTGGTGGTGGGGTGGGGCAATATTGGGAGGCCAGGATTCTACTTAAAGGCAGCCTGCACCGCTTAAAAGGGTGATGCGTTCTAGCTACCAAGCCTGTACAACAATCTGGATGAAATAGATGAAGGAGTGAGAGAGTGGACATCAAGGTTCTCCGATATTGTACTGGAGACATTGGTGCAGGCAATGGAGAGGAGGAGGGACACTCTTCAGCCCCCCAGGGGCAGAAAGCCCTCCAGGCATCTACTGAGGAAGTAGTGGGAAGGTGAGGATATCAATGCCGGGAGCATTGCCACAAGAACATAGCTGCAGTACCGCAAAAAAGTGTGATGATCTAACTAGAGTTGCCAAGGAAAGAAGACTGCTAAAATACTTTCTCATCACAGCAGCACCTCATTAATTACAACACTGTCAGCACTCACAGCACTGCCTTCCCCCACTACCCTGTACTCTTACAATCACCGTACCACACTTCACTAAACATCCGGCCCCTCATGCTCACACACTCACACCACTATTACAACCCTCACTTACCCACAGGCACATTCTCCAAACTCCTCAGAAGACTCCGCACGAACGCACTTCACGCTTTCTTTCAGGAGAAGGTTACACACAACAACAGGAATTATGCGACCTGAGGAGGAAGAGTTCGCCTTTACACCCTCTCTCTCTCTCTCAAAGAGCTCGCCTGTACACCCTCTCCCTCTCTCGAAGAGCTCGCCTGTACACCCTCTCTCTCTCTCTCAGAGAGCTCGCCTGTACACCCTCTCCCTCTCTCGAAGAGCTCGCCTGTACACCCTCTCCCTCTCTTGGAGAGCTCGCCTGTACACCCTCTCCCTCTCTCGGAGAGCTCGCCTGTACACCCTCTCCCTCTCTCGGGGAGCTCGCCTGTACACCCTCTCCCTCTCTTGGAGAGCTCGCCTGTACACCCTCTCCCTCTCTCTCGAAGAGCTCGCCTGTACACCCTCTCCCTCTCTTGGAGAGCTCGCCTGTACACCCTCTCCCTCTCTCTCGAAGAGCTCGCCTGTACACCCTCTCCCTCTCTCTCGAAGAGCTCGCCTGTACACCCTCTCCCTCTCTTGGAGAGCTCGCCTGTACACCCTCTCCCCCTCTCTCGAAGAGCTCGCCTGTACACCCTCTCCCTGTCTCGAAGAGCTCGCCTGTACACCCTCTCCCTCTCTCGAAGAGTTTGCCTGTACACCATCTCCCTCTCTCTCGAAGAGCTCACCTGTACACCCTCTCCCTCTCTCTTGGAGAGCTCGCCTGTACACCCTCTCCCTCTCTCTCGAAGAGCTCGCCTGTACACCCTCTCCCTCTCTTGGGGAGCTCGCCTGTACACCCTCCCCCTCTCTCGAAGAGCTCGCCTGTACACCCTCTCCCTCTCTCGGAGAGCTCGCCTGTACACCCTCTCCCTCTCTCGAAGAGAGCGTCCTGGCTATATAATGGAATGGGTCAGAGCAGATGCCGTGACCACTGGCAATGCTGGAGGAGACATCACTCTATGGGGTAAAAATTGAGTCGCGCCCCATTTGGGGCGCTAACCTCGCCGGGGCGCGACTTTTAGCGCCCCAAAAAAATTAGCGGCCCCGCGCCGGAACTACAGTGGTTGCGCCCCAAGAGGGAAGCGGGGCGCAACTGGAAGCACCCCGCATCCCTCTTGGGGCGCTGCGAGTGAATATCCTGGCGCTACGTGCCGCAGCGCCACGCGCTGCGGCACGTCGCGCCGCGGTATTGCAGGCCTTCCTCCCCTTCTTAAAGGGGAGGGACCCTGCGCAGCGCGAACCGGGGCCCAGCTGGGCCCCCAGGGATCGGGAGTGCCGGCAAAAGAGCCCGGCACTCAAGAGAAGTGCCGGGCTCTTGGAGCGCAGCCGGCACTTCACGGTGGGGGGGCTTCACGGGGGCCGGGGACAGGTGCTGGCAGGCGGCCAGCAACAAAAATGGCCGCCTGCCACCTCCGCTTTAAATATCGCCGCCCCGGCCGCACGTACGCCTCCCTGAACCCGTCGGACATAGCGTCTGGCGGTAAATCAGGGGGCGCGACTGAAGATCACGGCCGGGGCGCGAGCGGGGTGCTGCGCACGGCGATGACGTCATCGCCGGCGGCGCAGCGCCACAGGGCGCTACCGGCTGCCGCCGCCGCTAACCTCCCACTAAATTTTTCGGGAGGCGTGGGCGGCGCTGCGCCCGGGCGTTAGCTGCTTTACGCCCCATTAGCGCCCTCTTAAGGCGCTAACGGGAGGCGCAAGCAGCTGAATTTTTCCCCCTTTGACTCTTCTGACTTGTCCCTCACCCAACACACTCTACATGGAAAACTTTCAACACCCGTTTCTTTCTCTCTGCTGTCCCTAACACCATAAGCGAACTCTTGCCTCTTTCTTTCAAAGGCCCGAACGCTGTCATAGTATTCTATCACTACTTGGTTGTGTCTCTGCATTCTTCTGTTGAGCGAGTTCGGTTGCTCTGTGATATCCATCATGAAAGCAAGGTCTTGGTTGTCCTGTAAGTCAGTGACATCTTTCCTTTTATGATCCAAGAACAGTTGGATCTCAAGTTGGGTTTCAAAAACGCTCTTCAACACAGCTCCCTGATGTAGCCATCGAAGTGCAGCGTGATATGGCAGATCATGGTGAATCTCACATTCTGACAACAGCCGACTAAACTGTCAGTGATTGAGAGCTGCATCTTGAATAAAATTTAGTTTTTATTACCACATCCATAACATGACTAATTTTCAAAGTTTTACTACATAGAGTTTCTTGATGTAAAATGCAGTGAAAACTACTAAACTGCTGATTTGTGTTGATACTTTGCAATTTGGCCATCAGGTTTGCCACAACTCCAGCTTTCTTGCCCACCATTGCAGGTGCCCCGCCTGTGGCCAGGCTCCCAGCTCTTGTCCAGTACACATCCAATTTGCCCAGCGCTCCCACCAAGCCATTGCCGAGGTCATTTGCTGCTGTTCTGTCTCTCATTGTGGAGTTCTTCAAAAATTCTCCCTTAGAAAATGGTTTTGTGGACCCAGCTATTTCATGGCCAATCACATAGCTTGTCTTAACAGCAGCATCACTTGCACAGCAAGCATTAGTGAACATCGATTGCTGCTTCCTCAACAACTGTACTAATTCAGAAAATTTATCTTCCCGTAACTTTCCTGTGTACATAACATATTTCTCACCAAGGTTCGCTTCATAGTGTCTTCGAACATTGTATTCTTTCTCCACAGCTACCTATTACCTACAAATCAAGCACGTGGGCTTTCCATTTGTGTCCGCAAAGAAAAGTGAAATTCTCCATTCGTCTTGAAACGCACGGCACTCTTTCTCTCCTTGGATGAAGATATGATGGCCACTTCTGATTACGGAACTTCAAAACCAGGGACCAATGCTATGAGACTTTGAATGAAAAAATAAATTAAGTTTCATGGGGAAATAATCCTGTCACATTAAGCAACTCCAGTAGCACTTTTCCTTCATTAAACATTAAGGGGGAGAAATTGAGTATCGCCCCTTGGGGCGATACCTTTAGCGGTAACAAAAATGTAGTGCCAGGCGCTACACCAGTGAATCTGACGCAAACTTCGGGTTTAATACTCCAGGAAGGAAGTGGCGCGCTAAATCAAGTGCTACCACTTTCCTTGGAGTGCTGAAGTTCGGCAAGAGGTCGAGGTCAGCACTGCCGGGAATGGAGGCTCCTTCCCTCCCTTAAAGGGAAGGGCCATTGCTGCAGGCTCTGCATTGAAACGAGGTCCCTCGTTGCTGACGGCAGCTGCGATCCGCGACGATCAGCCCCAAGCACTCCAACAGAGCACAGGGCTGATCAATCGTGGCACAGGAAAAAGTTGAAAAAACAACCTAAGGGGTGAAAACAAATTTTTCATTGAGACAAGCGGCCTTACCTTTAAATACCGCTCCCCAAGCGGCCGGCCTCCCTAACAACGGCTCCTGCAGCTGTCGGTGTTATCGCCCGGCGATGCTGCAGGGGGCGGAACTGAAGTTCGGATCCGGTGCGCTGCCAGGGCGCTGCGCAGTCGGATGACATCACGATCTCCGGGTGCAGGAGATTGAGGCGCTAGTGGTTACCACTGCCGCAAACCTCCACCTCAATTTCACGGGCGTCGGTACTATTACTGTGCTCGGTCGCAAAGCCGATAGCGCCCCATTAAGACCCCTCGGAGGCGCTAACGGGAGGCTCAAAGGAGGACAATTTCTCCCCCTAACACTACAAAATTATGCATTAATATATCTTTATTTTCTTTTACACTGGTAAATCAGACCAGTGTCTGTGAAAACCACCCAGTCTGTAAAAAATCCACCGCCAAGTCTGTGAAAAGCACCCAGTCTGTGAAAAGCACCCTGTCTTCAAGAAGCACCCTGTCTGTAAAACACACTCACCTGAAACACAAGCAACCTATTCAGCAGTTACGAGAAGCCCAACCAGCACTGACCATGAGCTACAGCTGAAAGGGAAATGGAGAATCCGTATGGTCAATTTAAAATAACCGGGCTTCAGGTAATCAGCGCTTCACACTGAATTTCAAATTACAGTGCCAGGTGATTGACAAATCATACGCAATTTAAAACAACCAGGCTTTCAACTCAGCGCGGGAAATGCAGCCAATCAGCGCTACCCACCCAAATTCAAACTTTTTTCAGTGAACAAGGACGGCCAGCTCAGCATTCTGCTGGTCGGGTAAAAGTTTTTCGCGGGCCGGATTAGGCCCGTGGGCCATCCGTTTGACACACAGGAACAGGAATAGGCCTTTCAGCCCCTCGAGCCTATTCAATTAGATCATGATGTGGAGATGCCGGCGTTGGACTGGGGTGGACAAAAATGAGAAGTCGCGATATCGGGTTCATGTCACGATACAGAACGTGACTTGACATCATGGCCGGTCTTCCCAGGTGTTTTTTTTGGTTTTTTTTTTTTTGGTTTTTTTTTTAAAAAGGCTAACACAAGAACACAAATTGACAGGATATGCAGCCAGCAGGTGGTTTGACACGTTGGACCCCCTGGGACACATCTCATTGTCTTGGCTGTGCTCTTTGTTGTAGCGAATAATGTGAATAGATTTTGTCTGGGTTTAAATTGTGAATTCTGGGAGATTCTCTCATTGCTAACTTACCTGACGAAGGAGCGACAGCTCCGAAAGCTTGTAAAATTAAATAAATCTGTTGGACTATAACCTGGTGTTGTGCGACTTCTCAATTAGATCATGGCTGATCTGTACTTCAACTCTATTTACCAACCTTTGATCCATATCTCTTATCCAATAAAAATCTGTAAATTTCAATTGATCCAGCATCCACAGCCTTTTGGGGGAGAGAATTCCACGTTTCCACTATTATCTTCCTGATTTCATTCCTGAATGGCCTGGCTTTAAGATTGTGCCCCCTTGTTCTGGATTCCCCACCAGAGGAAATAGCTTCTCTGTATCTACTCTATTGAATCCTTTTATCATTTTAAACACATCAACTAGATCACCCCCTCCACCTTCTAAACTAAAAAGAAAAGAAACCAAGCTTATGCAACCTCTCCTCATAATTTAACCTTTTAAGCCCCATTATTACTTTGGCAAATCTGTACTGCTCCCCCTCCAAGCAATGTTCCCTTTAATTATTTTTAGGTGCACGGTCCCTTTAACAGGCTGCATGGCCCATTCAAATTCCATCGCATGTGCAATTTTTCCTATTGTAAAGCCAGCAAGCAGCCTGTGTGGGATCTCCAAACAGCTGTGCCTGCGCAGCTTGAAGGGAACATTGCCTCCAAGACCAATATATCCTTCCTGAGGTTCGGTGCCCAGAACTGAACGCAATACTCCAGATGAGGTCTGACCAAGGCTCTGTACAATAATAAATGCATGACTTCCTCCTCTTTATATTCCAACCGCCTTCAATTAAAGACCAACATTCCATTAGCTTTTAATGATTTGTGTACCTGGACACCCAAATCTCTTTGGTCCTCCACAGTTTCTAGTCTCTCACCATCAAGAAAATATTCTGCTTTGTCTTTCTTGGATCCAAAGTGGATGACCTCACACTTCCTCACATTGAACTCCATCTGCCACAATCTTGCCCACTCACTTAATCTGTCTATGTCCCTTTTAACTTCTTGCTCCCATCTACACAACTTAATGTTCCTCCTAACCTAGTGTCCTCTGCAAACTTGGATATACAACTCTCTATTCCTTCATTCAAGTTACTGATATATATCTGGTGAAAAGCTGAGGCCCCAGTACAGATCGCTGGGGAACACCACTCGTCACATTTGGCCAATTCTCATTATTCCAACTGTCTGTCTCCTACCTCCCAACCAATCATCAACCCAGGTCCTAAGGTTACCTCCAGTTCCATGCTTTGCTAATAATCTCTTGTACGGAACATTATCACCCTTGCCTTAGTGCATTGGTGTAGTACACCACTTTAAAAGTCAGAATGTACTTAAAGTTATTTGGATTTCCCTCCACTCCCAATAATTGGTCCATTTGTATTTTTGATCTACCGGAATAGAACGTTTATCACTATATCGCAATATTAAATTCTAGCATTAATAGCTTTCAAATACCTCGGCTGCTGTGTGAGCCTTTGGCTTAGAGGTAGCAATCTGGCCTCTGAGTTAGATGGTGCAATGTTCAAATCCCCCTCCTGGCGACTGGAGATCCAGTTTTGCATTCTGGGTTACCATTCAGCAGGATACTCAAGTCTGGTGGGTGTGGGTGGCCCACCTCATTGTATGGGTTGTGGAAACCCATAAAACTCTCCCACATTATAGAACCACCATTCTGTTGGCTGGTTTAAAGATGATTATGGCCATGGAAGAAGCATTCACATCAGCCGATGAATCGTTCCACTAAGGGAAGTGTGTGAAGATACAAAAACAACAACCTAAGCTGCTGTTTAGATTATCAACAATTCTAAAATAATTAGTTTGTTGTTTTTCTGGGATGGGTGTTGAGCATTCAAGAAGTGGAATGTGGGTAAAATTTGACTGTAATAACCTAAGTTATTTTTTATATTCATTCACAAGATGTGGGCGTCGCTGGCAAAAAATACACTATAGACCGGTTAGCCTAACATCTGTGGTAGGTAAAATTTTGGAGTCCATTATTAAGGAAACAGTAACAGGACATTTGGATAATCATAATTTAATAGGACAAAGTCAGCATGGTTTTACGAAGGGGAAGTCATGTTTGACAAATTTGCTGGAGTTCTTTGAGGAAGTAACATATAGAGTGGATAAAGGGGAACCAGTGGACGTAGTGTATTTAGACTTCCAAAAGGCATTTGACAAGGTGCCACACAAAAGATTATTGCTTAAGGTAAAAAATCACGGGATTGGGGGTAATATTCTGGCATGGATAGAGGATTGGCTATCTAACAGAAAGCAAAGAGTTGGGATAAATGGTTCATTCTCAGACTGGCAATCAGTAACTAGTGGTGTTCCACAGGGGTCAGTGCTGGGTCCCCAACTCTTCACAATCTATATTAACGATTTGGAGGAAGGGACCAAGTGTAACATATCAAAATTTGCAGATGATACAAAGATGGGAGGGAAAGTAGTGAGTGAGGAGGACATAAAAAACCTGCAAGGGGACATAGACAGGCTAAGTAAGTGGGCAGAGATTTGGCAGATGGAATACAACACTGGAAAGTGTGAGGTGATGCACTTTGGCAGGAAAAATCCTAGAGCAATTTATTATCTTAATGGCAAGAAACTGGAGAGTACTGAAGTGCAAAGGGATCTGGGGGTCCTGGTGCACGAAACTCAAAAGGTTAGTATGCAGGTGCAGCAAGTGATTAAGAAGGCAAATGGAATGTTGGCTTTCATTGCTAGGGGGATAGAATATAAAAATAGGGAGATATTGCTTCAGTTGTACAAGGTATTGGTGAGACCGCACCTGGAATACTGCATACAGTTTTGGTGTCCTTACTTAAGGAAAGACATCCTTGCTCTCGAGGCAGTGCAAAAAAGGTTCACTCGGTTAATCCCGGGGATGAGGGGGTGGTCATATGAGGAGAGGTTGGGTAGATTGGGACTCTACTCATTGGAGTTCAGAAGAATGAGAGGCGATCTTATTGAAACATATAAGATTGTGAAGGGGTTGGATCGGGTGGATGCGGGGAGGATGTTCCCGATGACGGGTGAGACGAGAACTAGGGGACATAGTCTTAGAATAAGGGGCTGCTCTTTCAAAACTGAGATGAGGAGGAACTACTTCACTCAGAGGGTGGTAGGTCCATGGAATATGCTGCCACAAAAAGCTGTAGAAGCTACAACATTAATTAAATTTAAAACAGAAATAGACAGTTTCCTAGAAGTAAAGGGCATTAAGGGTTACGGGGAGCGGGCAGGAATTTGGACATGAGTCTAGGTTCGGATCGGTCATGGCCCTGTGGGTAGTGGAGCGGGCCCAGGGACTGTGTAGCCTGATTCTGCTCCTATTTCGTGTGTGCAATTCTGTTAGATGCAGGAGATGGTTCTGTGATAGATAGTAGATTGGCGGTTAGGATCAGATCAGCCATGATCTTATTGAATGGCGGAGCAGGCTCGAGGGGCCGATTGGCCTACTCCTGCTCCTATTTCTTATGTTCTTATGTTCTTATGTTCTTATTGCCCAGCCCTAATTGCCTTTGAGTGGCTTGCTAGGCCATTTCAGAGGGCAGTTAAGAGTCAACCACATTGCTGTGGGTCTGGAGTCACACATAGGCTAGCAGATTTCCTTCCCTAAAGGACATTAGTGAACCAGATGGGTTTTTACGACAATCTGGTAGTTACATGGTCACCATTACTGATACTAGCTTTTTATTCCAGATTTATTTAATTAACTGAATTTAAATTCCCCAGCTGCCGAGGTGGTGATTTGAACTCTTAGTCCCTGGATTATTAGTCCAGACCTCTGGATTACGAGTCCAGTAACATTACCACTATGCTACCGTTCCCAAGTTGAATATTAAATTTCATCAGACATTTTTCTGCCCTCTCACATATTTTGTTTTACTGATTCTGTAATTTCTGAGCTGCCGCCTTCAATTCCACTGCATCCATTGCAAATTTGACCAATGTGAATTGGGTTTCTCAGTCCAAGCCATTGCTGTAAAATAGAAAGACCAACCCCTGGGATACCCCACTCAATACTTCCCCACACCCCAATGTAAGTAATTTAAAAAGTACCTGTTGTTTTCTACCCTTCTTCCAATTTCTTATCCATACCCAAGATTTACTCTGAATTCCCACCATAACCTTATTGTGGATTATTGCATTGACATCATGGCTTTGACTGAAACTTGGCTCACGGGTGGTGACACTCCTTCGAGCACCTCACCTTGTTCCACCTCTGTTGTCTCTCCTTCAAAATTCTAGTTCTGTACTGTCCCCCAAGCCCTCCTTTGAGTTTCTCACCAAGATAACCTCCCTCCGTTTCTCCTTCAGCTTTTGCACTGAGCTACTCCTCATCTTTGGTGATTTCAATCTCCCCTTGCCCTCTGAATTCACTTTCCTCCTGAAACATCTCCCTCCATATAAACTTTCCTACCAATATTCACAGCCACACTCTCAACCTTGCCATCTCCCGTGACCTCTCTACTTTGATGCTCTTGGTCACAGACAAAGCCATCTCCGAACACTTCCGCATATCCTTCAACATCCACACCCCCCTAATTTCCTTCCAATCTCACTTTCGTCTGCATCTGTCCCTGGAAAAACTCTTCCTCAAGTCACTTACAACTGCACTTTCTAACTCACAACTGCCTAGCCTTTAGGCCTCCATTTGCCACAATACTTCTACAGTCATTGATCTGCTCAATCACTCCCTCATCTCCACTTTGGATGTCCTAGTCCCAGTAAAGACTTTACTCTCTCCCACCGTGGTCATTTCTATGGTATGGCCCATATCTTCGCTCCCTCAAGTCCTAAGGGCGCAGACCTGAGTGTACCTAGCGCACAACTAGTTTAGCTATTCATCATAAGCTCTGGCTGGACCACATTAAGTGCTATTGGGTCTCACATGCTTCTGCCAAAACTGCCCACTCCTGGAGAGCAGAGATTAGCCCTAACTTGTTTTCTCCACTACCAACCGCCACCTCAAACTCCTCTGCCCTGCTCCCTCCACCCTCACCTCCAACAACAGTTACAAGGAGCTCATGGTCTTCTGCCAAATCTCCTCCCAGGTGTTCCCAACACTGAATCCACATCTTACTGTCGTTTCTCCTCTGCCTCCCGTCATGTCCTCACCAAGCTCATCTTGTCCATGAGACCCACGACCTGCTCCCTTGACCTCATTCCCACTAAACTGCTGAACACCCAACTTCCGTTCTTGGCCCCTATGCTAGCTGAAATTACTTCTCTTTAGATACTGTCACACCCCCCCCCCCCCCCCCCACTTTTCAAAAATGCTATCATCAGCCTTCCTCAAAAAACTCAAAAAAAATGGAATTGTTTTCCTAAACCCATCCACCTCTCCATCTCCCTTTCCCCCTTCAAGAGCCTCCTTAAAACCTTCCTCCTTTGGTTCAGCAACCATTTTCTTCTGATTACTCCTCTGTGAAGCACCTTGGGACATTTGTTTACATTAAAGGTGCCATATAAATGCAAGTTGTTGCTGTTAAAAACCCTTTCCACACATGGGGAGCTCTAGAGAAGTGTAAGTTATTGTGCATCTGCACATATGGGGATACATTTTTATGTGACCACTTCTATCGGGTCGAAGGGAAGGTGCCTGGCTGTTAAAACCGGTCAGGGGCCCAAACCATTTTCATGGTCAGGCCTCATCAACATTCCGTCAGCGAGCTGCTTAGGCTTTTGGAGCAGCTTGCAGATAGGAGGGGGCGGGAAATCAGATGGCTCCATTGCAGTGCCCAGTTGGTGCATCTAAGTTGAAGGGAGAGGAGACAACCCAGTGGAGGGCTGCGGAGGTTTGGGCACCTGGGGCGGGGGGGGGTGCGGGTTGTTTTTTGTGGGGCCAGGAGTAATCTTAATGCACCTCCTGCCCCCACAAACCTTTTTGATCCACTTTTCTTTGAGCAGCCTCCAGTGGTCCCTTTAACTGGTTAGTCCGCTCGACACCAAAGTACCAATGGGTGGAGTGTGTGTCACCCATCAATGGCTGATGTTATAGGACCCTGATTTGCATTGACTCATGAGGCTACTGTCGGGCACCAGTGCTGATCATTTCAAGGTCCCCACTAACATGGTGCAGACATAGGCGTGAGTGGCAATGGGCCGGTAAGTGCTGTACTGCTATTCTGATCTACTGCAGCCCCGTGCCCCGCCCCCAGCAGAGGGGATGAAAATCGGTCCCATAGAAACCATTAAAATTGAGGTCTCATTTTGAGTGTAGTTGCCCAGGCTTCATACTAAATTGGGAAGCACAGTACCGTCAGACTAATAAAGGAATAAAAGTGAATTGTTGGTATGAGAAAATGCTGACATTATTTTGTGTCTTGTTGATGGTGACCTTTTGATAATTAATCAAAGTCATTGGGGTGAGATTCGACTAAGGCAGGTATGTAAAACAGACAGTATCAAATTGGCAATGGAACTGAATATCGGGCGGGGTGTATAATGGGCAGATGTCCTCACCCAAGTCGAATTACTTCCTCAATGTATTTCCTTGAACTGAAAGTTACCTTGTGTAAAGGCAAGTCACCTTAAAAACACCAAAATATTGGATGTGACCTTTTTAATTAGACTTAGGGGGAGAAATTCGGTATCGCACCGTTTGGGGCGCAATTATCAGCCGGGCGCAAAGTTTAGCGCCTGGCGCTAATTATCGCCCACGACTGCAAACTTGGCTTCTATCACCCCTGGAGGTGATTGGAGCGCTAAATCAGGCGCTACACACCTCTTTTAAGGCGCTAACACCGAGGAGCGAGGCGCTACCTCAGAGTGCTGGCGAAGCTCATGTGATGTCAGTCAGCAATGGAACACAGACACACTGCCGCTGGCCAGTTCTTAAAGGGGAGGGCCGATCTTGCTCTCCATCCACACCCTGCTCATTGCAGCCTTGAATCTCGGCCTGGAGAGACCTGTACATCAAATCTGCTTGAAAGAACAATGGAGAGGCCCAGGGAAAGAGCTCAGAGTGCAGCCCCCACAGTCTCTTCTAAATCGATGCAAGGAAGGGCAAATCAAAATGAACCTGCAAAGTGCTGCTCAGTACCCAAAACTCATTCACACAGCGTTGAATCTCTCCAGATGTCTCTCTCTCTCTCTCTCAGAGTGCGTGGTGCAAAAATGTTGCAGACAAAAAAAGGCAGGAAGCGGTCGCCTTTAAATAGCGCTCCCCCAGTCCCTTCCGACTGCAAAACGCTCCCCTCAACCTGTCGTTGCTAGCGGCAGGCGGTAAGGCAGGGGACGCCACTCAATATCCGGTCCGGGGCGCTACCGGTGCATTGCACGCTCGACTGACATCACGATCTGCGGGCGCAGGGGATCGTGGTGGTAGTGTTTAGCGCCGCCGCAAAATGTCTGGTCAATTTCGTGAGTGGCGCAAACATCGCCGCGCCCGGGCGCTAGTTGCTTTGCGCCCCATTAGTGCCCTCTTAGGGCGCTAATGGGAGGCGCAAACCAACTGAATTTTTCCCCCTTAGTCTCTTCTGTAATTATATTCTAGTCGATTGAGATTCTTACAGCTGCCTTGCGCTGAACCTGTGAGCTACTGATGAACTAGCAGAAAGATTCATCTTAGTTCACATTTCTAAATCCCAAAACAATGACCACGGGCCATGATGAACCATAAACTCTCATTGCTGTGGTCTAAGATGGGTTTAGCACATTTAGACAGGCGTGCATTTGTTCCCAAATAGAGATGATGTCTGACTGCACTAACTCTCACCTCACAGTGTGAACAGACAGTTTTGAGTTCATCGTCACGTTCCGTGGTCGGCTATTTTTGATTTTAACTTGTAACTAGAGGTGGAGGTGCCAAAGACCCTTGTGCTAGTCTATAGGTAGCTGACATCCGGCTTCATCTCAAGGCAGCTTTGCTATGATGTGCTTACAAAATATTGTCTATCTCTTTACTGTGATGGAGGACGGGATTGGAACAAGTTGTACAATGCTTTTCTGGGAGTGTTTTTTGACACTGTAGCTTAGTTACATAAAGTGCTGTGTTCTGTTACTCAACAGGCAATGCGCATTGCAGATTCTTTCCTGTGATACTTGGAACAGTTCTCTTGTTTCCTGCTGTATCTTTCATTGTCATATAATGTAATTGAACTTACAAATATGAAAAATACTATAGAAAATGGATAAGATAATATCATCAGGATAGCAATGTCATCAGGTTAGGATGATCCTGGGATAGTGAGCAGTCTTGGCAAACGAGAGCAGGACCCAATAATGCTTGATATGGTCCAGCCAGATCTGGCGGTGAATGGCTAAACCAGCTGTCCACCGTATACAAGGTAGATAGAAGCAGATTGTTTTCAGTAGTTGAGGAATCTACAAAGAGAAGCCATTGGTACAAAAATTAAATATAAGTGATTGAGAAACCTCTTCACACAGAGAGTGGCGAGCTGTGGAATTCACTTCCAGGTTAGAGGTTGAGGCAGAAACTATGTCAACATTTAATATTCGATTGGATAGGTGAATGAAGAAAAAGGGGATGAAAGGATAGGGAAACAGGATGAGTAAATGTGATTAGAACTAATTGATTACATGGAGGGTAAACACCAACGCAGACTTGTTTGGGCTGAATGGCCTGTTTCCATGTTGTAACATCTAAGTACAGTATTTCTATTTAAATTTGAATTGCTATGTGAGAGCCGTGTGTATGGCTGTAGATTGAGCTCTATCCTGGGCTGGAGAATTGTAGATTGACCCAAGCAGTATAAACTGGTACTGTTTGGCAGGAACTGACACTGCAGCTGCCCCTGGCTCAATAAAACTAAATTGAGAGGTCGCACAACACCAGGTTATAGTCCAACAGTTTTATTTGAAATCACAAGCTTTCGGAGCTATCGATTGCCCCTTCCTCAGGTGAAGTAAATTAGATACAGAATCGCCAAAGCATATATAGATAGAGAACAAAGCATGTGTACCTTACAATTGCAGACCACTAAATTAAATCATCCTGACTATCTGCCGAGGTGTGATAAAGTTAATCAAGTCAGCCAGGAAGGTACCACATCAAAGACATAGCAAGATACAACTGAGACAATGAGGTGTAGTCGCAGGGGTTCTAACGTGTCAAAAGCTGCCGTCTGTATGTAAAACGAAAAGCTTTAAAATTTTTACTTTTTTACTGGGAAAATTTTTACTTTTTTACTGGGAATCACATCTGTGACAACGCAAAATCATCGAGCAGAAACTGATAGCCAAGTTCCGCACTCATGAAGACGGTCTCAACCGGGATCTTGGGTTTATGTCACGATACATGACGTGATCCGGACTCGAGTCGTCGTTGGCTTGTTCACAGATGTGATTCCCAGTAAAAAAGTAAAAATTTTCCCAGTAAAAAAGTAAAAATTTTAAAGCTTTTCGTTTTACATACAGACGGCAGCTTTTGACACGTTAGAACCCCTGCGACTACACCTCATTGTCTCAGTTGTATCTTGCTATGTCTTTGATGTGGTACCTTCCTGGCTGACTTGATTAACTTTATCACACCTCGGCAGATAGTCAGGATGATTTAATTTAGTGGTCTGCAATTGTAAGGTACACATGCTTTGTTCTCTATCTATATATGCTTTGGCGATTCTGTATCTAATTTACTTCACCTGAGGAAGGGGCAATCGATAGCTCCGAAAGCTTGTGATTTCAAATAAAACTCCAGCCCAAATCAGTGAAGCTCTTCTGGCCTGCTATTGTTTGGTTGACTTTAGCAGATATCATTGGAACCACTACCAGTGCAGATCTAATCATTCACTATGTCATAAGTGTGGACTGAATTGCATCTTTTACCATATCTATCATGTCTGCTTCTCCTGCTATGCTGCAATGAAATGTAGGCACTAATCACTGGAGTAAGAGTGGTCCAACACTGACCGGCGTTCTCTCAGTATTTACAGCAGCCACATGGGCCATCCGACAACTGAAGAACAACAAGGCCTCAGGAGCAGATGGAATCCAGAGTCACAATGCGGATTCCGCCCACTAAGGGGCACAATGGACATGATCTTCATCGCGCGTCAACTACAAGAGAAATGCAGGGAACAGCACCAACCGCTGTACATGGTCTTCTTTGACCTCACAAAGGCTTTCGATACTGTCAACCGTGAGGGATTATGGAGTGTCCTCCTCAAATTCGGCTGCCCTCAAAAGTTTGTCACCATCCTCCGCCTGCTTCATGATGACATGCAAGCAGTGATCCTGACCAACGGTTCCACCACAGACCCAATTCACATACGGACCGGGGTCAAGCAAGGCTGTGTCATCGCACCAATGCACTTCTTGATCTTCCTTGCTGCAATGCTCCATCTCACCCTCAATAAGCTCCCCGCTGGAGTGGAGCTAATTTACAGAACAAACGGGAAATTGTTCAACCTCCATCGCCTCCAGTCCAGATCCAAGGTCGTCCCATCCTCTGTCGTCGAATTACAGTATGCAGACGACGCTTGCGTCTGCGCACACTCGGAAGTCGAACTCCAAACCATCATCAACACCTTCACCAAAGTGTACGAGAGCATGGGCCTTACACTAAACATCCGTAAGACAAAGGTCCTCTACCAACCTGCCCCCACCACACAGTACTGCCCCCCGATTATCAAAATCCACGACAAGGCCTTGGACAACTTTCCATACCTCGGGAGCCTACTGTCAACAAGGGCAGACGTCAATGACGAAGTCCAACACCGCCTTCAGTGTGCCAGTGCAGCCTTCGGTCGCCTGAGGAAGAGAGTGTTTGAAGACCAGGACCTCAAACCCAGCACCAAGCTCATGGTCTACAGAGCAGTAGTGATACCCGCCCTCCTGTATACTTCAGAGACATGGACCATGTACAGCAGGCATCTCAATGCACTGGAGAGGTGCCACCAATGCTGCCTCCATAAGATCTTGCAAATCCATTGGCAGGATAGGCACACCAACGTCAGTGTTCTCGCTCAGGCCAACATCCCCAGCATCGAAGCTTTGACCACGCTCGATCAGCTCCGATGGATGGGTCTCAGCTCCGATGGACGGGTCACATCGTCCGCATGCACGATGCGAGACTCCCAAAACAAGGGCTCTACTCGGAGCTCCGACACGGCAAGAAAGCCCCAGGTGGGCAGAGGAAACGCTTCAAGGACACCCTCAAAGCCTCCTTGAAAAAGTGCAACATCCCCACCGACACCTGGGAATCCCTGGCCCAAGACCGCACAAAGTGGAGAAGCATCCGGGAAGGCGTCGAACACCTCGAGTCTCTTCGCCGGGAGCAAGCGGAAGCCAAGCGCAGGCAGCGCAAGGAGCGCACGTCAACCCAAGCACCCCACCCACCTGCCCCTTCAACCACCGTCTGCCCCACCTGTGACAGAGACTGTAGGTCCCGCATTGGACTCATCAGTCACCTGAGAACTCATTTTTAATGTGGAAGCAAGTCATCCTCGGTTCTGAGGGACTGTCTAAGAAGAAGAAGAGTGCAGCCTTTTCACAGCAAGGCATTTGGCAAGGCTTTCATGAATCTGGGCATTCTGATCTTGAATCATTTGATTGAGAAATAGCATTAGTCCACGCTAATGAAACTAAAATGTATTTTTTAAGCAATTTCAGAGCTAGGAACCATAGGGGAAAAAATTCAGTTGGTTGCGCCTCCTGTTAGCGCATAAGAGGGCGCTAAAGGGGCGCAAAGCAACTAGCGCCCGGGCGCGGCGATGTTTGCGCCGCTCGCGAAATTAACTAGACATTTTGCAGCGGCGCTAAACAGTACCGCCACGATCCCCTGCGCCGGCAGATCGTGACGTCAATCGAGTGCGCAACGCCCCGGTAGCGCCCCGGAGCGGATATTGAGTGGCGCCCCCTGTCTTACCACCTGCCGCTAGCAACGACAGGTTGAGAGGAGCGTTTTGCAGTCAGGAAGGGGCTGGGGGAGCGCTATTTAAAGGCGACCGCTTACTGCCTTTTTTTGTTGGCGACATTTTTGAACCACGCATTCTGAGAGAGAGGGAGAGAGACTTCTGGAGAGATTCAACGCTGTGTGAAGGAGTTTTGGGTACTGAGCAGCACTTTGCAGGTTCATTTTGATTTGCCCTTCCTTGTATCGATTTAGAAGAGAATGTGGGGGCTGCACTCTGAGCTCTTTCCCTGGGCCTCTCCATTGTTATTTCCAGCAGATTTGATGTGCAGGTCTCTCCAGGCCGAGATTCAAGGCTGCAATGAGCAGGATGTGGATGGAAAGCAAGATCAACCCTCCCCTTTAAGAACTGGCCGGCGCCATTGTGTCTGTGTTCCATTGCTGACTGACATTACATGAGCTTCGCCAGCGCTCTGAGGTAGCGCCTCGCTCCTCGGCCTTTGCGCCTTAAGACAGATGTGTAGCGCCTGATTTAGGGGCGATAAAAGTCAAGTTTGCAGTTGGAGGTGATAATTAGCGCCAGGCGCTAATCTGTGCGCCCGGCCGATAATTGTGCCCCAAACGGGGCGATACTGAATTTTTCCCCCATAGAGTTATACAGCACAGAAAGAGGCCCTTCGGTCCATCGTGTCCACGCCGGCCATTAAGCCCTAGCTATTCTAATCCCATTTTCCAGCACTTGGTCCGTAACCTTGTATGCTATGGCGTTTCAAGTGCTCATCTAAATGCTTCTTGAATGTTGTGAGGGTTCCTGCCTCTACCACCCTTTCAGGCAGTGAGTTCCAGATTCCAACCACCCTCTGGGTGAAAAAGTTTCTCCTCAAATCCCCTCTCAACCTCCTGCCCCTTACCTTGAAACTATGCCCCCTGGTTATTGACCCCTCTACTAAGGGGAAAAGTTCCTTTCTATCTACCCTATCTATGCCCCTCATAATTTTGTACACCTCAATCAGGTCCCCCCTCAGCCTTCGCTGCTCTAAGGAAAACAACCCCAGTCTGTCCAGTCTCTCTTCATAGTGAAGCGCTCCAGCCCAGGTAACATCCTGGTGAATCTCCTCTGCACCCTCTCCAATGCAATCACATCCTTCCTATAGTGTGGCGACCAGAACTGCACACAGTATTCCAGCTGTGGCCTAACTAGCGTTTTGTACAGCTCCATCATAACCTCCCTGCTCTTATATTCTATGCCTCGGCTAATGAAGGCAAGTATCCCATATGCCTTCTTAACCACCTTATCTACCTGTCCTGCTGCCTTCAGGGATCTATGTACATACACACCAAGGTCCCTCTGATCCTCTGTCCTTCCTAGGGTCCTACCATTCATTGTGTATTCCATTGCCTTGTTAATCCTCCCAAAATGCATCACCTCACACTTTTCAGGGTTAAATTCCATTTGCCACTGTTCTACCCATCTAACCAACCCATCTATATCGTCCTGTAGCCTGAGCCTTCCCTCCTCGCTATTTACCACTTCACCAATTTTTGTGTCATCTGCGAACTTACTGATCATACCTCCTACATTCATATCTGAATCATTAATGTACACTACAAACAGCAAAGGACCCAGCACCGATCCCTGCAGTACACCACTGGACACAGGCTTTCAGTCACAAAAACAACCTTCGACCATCACCCTCTGCCTCCTGCCACTAAGCCAATTTTGGATCCAATGTGCCAAATTGCCCTGGATCCCATGGGCTCTTACCTTCTTGACCTGTCTTCCATGTGGGACTTTGTCAAAAGCCTTACTGAAGTCCATGTAGACTACATCAACTGCACTACCCTAATCCACACACCTAGTCACCCCCTCGAAAAATTAAATCAAATTGATTAGACATGATCTCCCCCTGACAAAGCCTTGCTGACTATCCTTGATTAATCCTTGATTAATCCTTGCCTCTCCAAGTGGAGACTAATTCTGTCCCTCAGAATTTTTTCCAATAATTTCCCTGCCACTGATGTTAGGCTCACTGGCCTGTAATTCCCTGGTTTATCCCTACTACCCTTCTTGAATAATGGTACTATGTTAGCTGTTCTCCAGTCCTCTGGCACCTCCCCTGTGGCCAGAGAGGTTCTGAAAATTTGTGTCAGAGCCCCTGCAATCTCCTCCCTTGTCTCACACAGCAGCCTGGGATACATCTTGTCTTGGCCTGGGGATTTATCCACTTTTAAGCCCGCTAAAACCGCTAGTACCTCCTCCCTCTCAATGCTAATTTGTTCAAGTATATCACAATCCCCCTGCCTGATTTCTATGTCTATATCGTCCTTCTCCATAGTGAACACACATGCAAAATATTCATTTAAAACCTCACCCACATCTTCCGGCTCTACACACAGATTGCCACTTTGGTCCCTAATGGGCCCTACTCTTTCCCTGGTTATCCTCTTGCCCTTAACATACTTATAAAACACCTTGGGATTTTCCTTTATTTTGCCCGCCAATGTTTTTTCATGCCCCCTCTTCGCTCTCCTAATTTCTTTATTAAGTACCCCCCTGCACTTTCTATACTCCTCTAGGGCTTGCACTGTTTTTAGTCCTTTGTATCTGCCAAAAGCCTCCCTTTTTTTCCTAATCCATTCTTGTATATCCCTTGACGTCCAGGGTTCCCTGGGCTTGTTGGTCCCACCCTTGACCTTTACGGGAACATGTTGGCGTTGTACTCTCTCTATTTCCTTTCTGAAAGACTCCCACTGCTCTGATGTGGATTTTCCTACAAGTAGCTGATCCCAGTCCACTTTGGCCAGATCCTGCCTTATCATATTAAAATCAGCCTTTCCCCAATTTAGAACCTTTATTTCCGGTCCATCTTTATCCTTTTCCATGACTACCTTAAATCTCACCGAATTATGGTCACTGTCACCAAAATGCTCTCCTACTGACACTTCCACCACTTGCCCGGTACATTCCCTAGAATTAGGTCCAGTACCGCCCCCACTCTTGTAGGACTTTCTACATGCTGGCTCAAAAAGCTCTCCTGGATGCACTTTAAGAATTCCGCACCCTCTAAGCCTTTCACACTCTGACTATCCCAGTTAATATTGGAGAAGTTGAAATCCCTACTATATTACCCTATTATTTCTACACTTCTCTGAGATTTGCCTACATATCTGTTCCTCTATCTCCCCCTGACTGTTTGGGGGTCTATAGTACACTCCCAGCAAAGTGATTGCCCCCTTTTTGTTTTTAAGTTCTACCCATATGGCCTCATCAGAGGAACCTGCTAAGATATCATCCCTCCTTACTGCAGTAATTGACTCCTTGATTAATATTGCGACACCCTCTCCTCTTTTACACCTCCCTCTGTCTCGCCTGAAGATTCTATACCCCGGAATATTGAGCTGCCAGTCCTGCCCCTCCCTCAACCATGTCTCTGTGATAGCAACAATATCATACTCCCATGTGTTCATCAACACCTTCAATTCATCTGCCTTACTCGCAAGACTCCTTGCATTAAAATAAATGTCATCCACCCTTGCCATACTCCCTTGTGCCGTTACATATGCCGAGGATGCCGAGAAACTCCAGGATGATTTGGACAGGTTGGGTGACTGGGCAGAAGCATGGCAGATGCAATATAACGTGGATAAATGTGAGGTCATCCACTTTGGTGTCAAAAACAGGAAGGCAGATTATTATTATCTGAATGGCAATCTAGGGAACTAGATGTAATATCTCCAAGTTTGCAGACGACACAAAGCTGGGTGGGCGTGTGTGCTGTGAGGAGGATGCCGAGAAACTCCAGGATGATTTGGACAGGTTGGGTGACTGGGCAGAAGCATGGCAGATGCAATATAACGTGAATAAATGCGAGGTTATCCACTTTGGTGTCAAAAACAGGAAGGCAGATTATTATCTGAATGGCAATAGATTGGGAGAAGGGGAAGTGCAACGAGACCTGGGTGTCCTTGTGCACCAGTCGCTGAAGGTAAGCATGCAGGTGCAGCAGGCGGTTAAGAAGGCAAATGGTATGTTGGCCTTTGTAGCGAGAGGTTTTGAGTACAGGAACAAGGATGTCTTGCTGCTGTTGTACAGGGCGTTGGTGAGACCACATCTTGAGTATTGTGTGCAGTTTTGGTCGCCTTATCTGAGGAAGGAGGTTCTTGCCATGGAAGGAGTTCAGCGAAGATTCACAAGGCTGATACCTGGGATAGCCGGAATGACATATGAGGAGAGATTGGGTCGATTGGGCTTATACTCGCTGGAGTTTAGAAGAATGAGAGGGGATCTCATTGAAACTTATAAAATTCTAACAGGACTAGACAGACTAGATGCAGGAAGGATGTTCCCGATGGTCGGGGAGTCCAGAACCAGGGGTCACAGTCTAAGGATAAGGGGTAAGCCATTTAGGACAGCAATGAGGAGGAATTTCTTCACCCAGAGAGTGGTGAACCTGTTGAATTCTCTACCACAGAAGGCAGTAGAGGCCAATTCATTAAATATATTCAAGAAGGAGCTGGATATATTTCTTAAGACTAAAGGGATCAAGGGATATGGGGAGAAAGCAGGGACAGGGTTGTGAATTTGGATGATCAGCCATGATCGCATTGAATGGTGGAGCAGGCTAGAGGGGCCGAATAGCCTACTCCTGCTCCTATCTTCTATGTTTCTATGTTTCTATATTTGCTCTGCCTTCCAGGCTGACTTGTTTTTTCCTCTATATTTGGCTGTGCATCACCCCCTACTATAGCTCCACTCCGTATCCCATCCCCCTGCCAAGTTAGTTTAAACCCCCCCCCAACAGTACGAGCAAACCCCCCCACAAGGATGTTGGTCCCGTTCCGGTTCAGGTGCAACCTGTCCGACTTGTACAGTTCCCACTTTCCCCAGAAGCAGACCCAGTGATCCAGGAAACTAAAGCCCTCCCTCCTGCACCAACTCTTTAGCCACGCATTCATCTGCTCTATCCTCCTATTCCTATACTCACTAGCACGTGGAGTAATCCAGAGATTACAACCTTTGAGGTCCTGCTTTTTAATCTGCTACCTAGCTCCCTAAATTCTTGTTGCAGGACCTCTTCCCTCTTTCTACCCATGTCGTTGGTACCAATGTGAACCACGACCTCTGACTGTTTGCCCTCCCCCTTCAGAATGCCCTGCAGCTGTTCAGTGACATCCTTGACCCTGGCACCAGGGAGGCAACATACCATCCTGGAGTTACGTCTGCGGCCACAGAATCGTCTATCTGTTCCCCTTACGATAGAATCCCCTATCACTATTGCTCTCCCACTCTTTTTCCTCCCCTCCTCTGCAGCTGAACCACTTGTAGTGCCACGGACTTGGCTCTTGCTGCATTCCCCTGAGAAACCATCTCCCCCATCAGTATCCAAAACGGGAAATCTGTTGGAGAGGGAGATGGACCCAGGGGACTCCTGCACTACCTTCCTAGTTCTTTAACTCTGTCTGGCAGTCACCCATTTCCTGTCTGTCTTCATTAAGTTCACTAACCACACAGTTCCTCACCTTGATTCCCATTATACATAACCCACTGCTGTCAAAAGAGATGTAATGCAAATTTTTTAAGGAGTTAGTCTATTATTAGTATGGTTACACTAGGTTCCCCCAATAGCTTTGTGAGTTTATCCGGTGAGTAGCTAAACCATACAAAGTAGGGAAGTCCCAGTTTAAATCCTCTGTCAGGGCAATAAAATAGATATACAGGAAACTCTTTGGTATCCGGCACCGACGGGACCGGGATGGTGCCGGTTGATTAAAAATTCCGGATAACGGAGAGGTATATCTACCGAGGCTATTTTTAACAAACAAAAATTAAAAAATCAAGAAATGTGCAGTATAATTGGGTACTCACCTACAGAATGTTGTGTTAAGTGGACTCGGACTTGGCAACATTTTCGGTTATTGAGGTGTTCGGATCGGAAGAGACTTCCGACAGCGCCAAGAAACCGAGTAGTGGCAGTTTGGAGAACTACCCCCACTGACTAACTCGGCCACCGCGGGAGACTCGGACTCGGACTCGGCAACATTTCCGGTTATTGAGGTGTTGTTTTCGGAGAATGAATTTTGCCGGTTATTAGAGAATTCCGGATATTTAGGTGCCGTTTAAATGAGAGTTTCCTGTACTACAGTTGGTCTTAATGTTTCTGGGTTAGGGAGAGGAAAAATTACTGGGGCCCCTGACCTGAATGCTGGAAATGAATGTATCTTAGGACACAATTAGGCTTGGCTGTGATGCCTGTTACGGTCCAAATGCCCCTCCAATACCTACTGTTAATGCTACTTGGGTGCCTTGTTAGAGATCATATGCCAACAAGGAATCATTGCTTTTAGAGGGCAGGGAAGAAAATTGGCACAGAAGAAAGAAGGGCCTAGAAATTCTGCATCCCCCAAAAATGGGCGCGGGGATCGCGATGCGATAGGAACCTGCACCTGTTTGGAGGACTGCAGGCAGCACGTAAAATTCGTGCTGCCTGCTACTTTGCATGATTGTAGCGTTCAGCTGAACGCACTGCTGAGTGGCTGAACATTCAGCAGGGGGCCCAAGTTCGTGCGAAGCTAGCTCCAATTAAAACTATGTGATCAATGGCAGCTGTGTAGCCCTGAGGACCTGGACTCAGTGCAGGAAGAAGTTTAATAACCTCACATGTGTAGTCAAGGTCAGTGAATTCATCTTCAAATGCCATATCCCACCATCTGTGCCGCTAGCCTCACACACTGCTCAATGCACCACACTCCCATCACTCACCTACCAACAATCTCTACCAAACACCACTCATACCTCACATTCATAGCTTCACCTCACCCTAGCACATAGCACTGCTGCAAGACTCACACCCGCATCTCACAGCTTAAACACACTTTCAGCCCTTCAACCATGACAGGCACATCACCTAAACACATTATGCTACAATCGCTGACCACTTCCCTTTCTCTTGCAGGAAAAGATGGCGCATAACCACAGGCAGCAGAGCTTAACCGGCAGGGGGACAGGCTTGCTCGTATCAACTCACCCCCTTGGAGGAGACAGTGCTGGCCAATCTTGGCAGGGGCATGGTTGAGCCCGTGGCCAGCGGTAGGGCTGAAGGACTACAAGATGCCAGGATCCTCATAAGTTATCCTCCTTCTCACATCTCACTTCCCCCTCATCCTACAATCTCTTCTGATTTACAATCTGTACATGGTGTAAGCATGCAGCTATTGCTTCCCCCCGCCCCCCTCACCACAACCCTACCGTTGTGCCTTTCTCATTTCAGACACCCAAGAATTGCAGCCTGCCCAGCCAGCGGTCGAAGAACAAGAGGGAGAGGAGAGTCCAGAAGAAGAAGAAGAAGAAACACCGTCACTTGATTTCACACTCCCAGCCACGAGCTCAGATACTGACACTCCGCTTACTATCGTGAATAGGTTAGACGCCGGATCTACACGTGTTGAGACACCAGGCACAAGTGGGCTACAGCCACGGCAGGGGGAAAGGGTAGCTCAGGTGCCAGCTCCCCGGAGGGCAAGGTCACACACAACTACTGCTACACAATCTCAGAAGAAGACCTCGATGAGGCGGCCTACAGAAGAAGGCTGATGGGTGTCGTAAGAATGAGCCTTACGCGTGGTGAACTTAAAGTAAGCTTTAATCAACTAAAAAGGTGCTACATACAAAAGAGGTCTTACTCTATGCCTCTCCAGGATCCAACTGATCAGTCCAGTATTTATCCTGGACTAATCACAGGAAGTGATGCAATAAAGTTCGAGTCACAGGAAGCTGTATTGTGTTACCACAATGGGTATGCACAATGAAATGCTTGGTGCATTAGCAGGCCTGCCAGAAAGCCTGAGTGCAACATCAAGGAGCATGGGGGAGTTCAGCTCCAGCCTTGCACCGGGCTTTGGGCAGAGCTTGGAGCCTATCCATTCCAGCGTGAAAGGGCTGGGCAGATCCATTAACGCACTTGTGGAGCCGACCATCATGTCACGTCTGATGGCTGAAGTTTCAGCTTCCATTGCAGCACAAGCACAAGCCACCCAACGTCTGAGTGCTGCAGTGGAAGTTCAGACTGAAGTCATGCAAGCTCAGACTGTTGCCATCATGGCTGGGTTTACCAGTGTGGAAAGAGACCTGTAGGGTCTCACCAGCCTGTACACCAGCAGATTACTAGGATTGCTGGGGACTGGCAATGGATCCGTGGAGGCTGACCCTGCTGTCCTCTCTCAGGATGACAGCATTCATCCTCCCACCACTGCCACTCCACCAGTGCTCTTGCTGTTGCCTGTCAGCCAGCCAGCCCAGATTGCTGCTGCCCATGCTGAGGTTGTGCAGTCTGAAGCAGGGCCTACTAGGTCCTGCGCTGCTCGAGGTCATCCTGCAAGGTCATCTGCAGTCTTCCCCACTGAAAGTCAGCACCCTTCCACCAGCCATGCTGTAGCCACTGGGATAGCACTGCGTAGGAGCATTAGGATAGGTAAAGGCATACTTAAGACAGTCACTAAGGGAATGCACAAGGGTGATTAGTTAAATTTTTAATGTAATATTGGATGGCTATATGGATAAAGTCTGATTGGAAAGTTTGCTTTGTGGTGGCTTTTATTTCAGCATTGTGGCAAGGTGACACCGTGATGGTCAGTAACAGAGGGAAGGTAAGGTGTGGGACTAATGTTGAATGGGGAAAAGGGGTTGCGTTCAATCGTACTGCAGGCGGATGATTCGATCCCGGATATCCCGGCCAGAAAGGGGCTGTTTGGGTTGCCTCCTTCCTTCCGCTTCCTCCTCCTCCTCTTCCTCCTCCTCCTCCTGCTCCTGAGCTGCTGGCCATATCCATGGTGGCAAGGGCTGTGCCCTCAAGATGGCTAGGTTATGGAGGGTACAGCACGCTCATCCTGCTTCTCTGATCAGAGAGAAGACAATAAACTCCCCTCTCCTGGCATAAAGAGCTTCTGTCACCTCTCTTATGCAGCAGTGGATGGCAAACTGGAAGATGTTATAGATGTTGCCTGCTCCAGCCTAGAAGGATCCCGGCACAAAGAATTTCAGGGCCACGGTCACCTTCACAGCCATTGGCAGCGCTGTCCTTGCACGTGTGCGGCTGCAGGTCTGGTTGCAAGAAGTGGCAGAGTTCTGTGAGCATCTCCTTCGTAAAGCACAGACGCCTCACACACTGCTCCTGACTCAGGTTGAGGTAAGAGAATTGCTCTCGGAATACCCTAGGTGGGTAAGGCCTCCTGCTGAGAGCCCTTCTCCCCACCTCCTCCTCCCTCTGCGAGCAGCTTGTCCTCTTCGTTGCTGCCTCTGCTCCATCTCCCTGTCATGCTGCAGGCCAAGGGGGGATGACAACTAGAGCACCCATGATGGGAGCACGTGGTCTGACCAGAACCCTTGAATTCAGAAGCAAGGCCTTCTCCACTTGCAGCACCACAACCTGTTACCTGACCAACTGTAAACTACTCTAGAAAGCTCCAAACACTTCCACAAACTTACACAGAGCCAATAGAAATCAATCATTAACAAACCTTAGAGTGGTTGCAGATCACTTTAAATATCGCTGGTGGGGGTTCCTTGCTGATGCTGAATGCATGTTCAGCTGTGTGAGGTTAGCTCCAGCGATGATGACGAAACTGGCAGCACCGGTGTCCAATCAGCGTTGCATGCTGATTGATTTCACAACCTGCGCACTCTGCATACCTCCGCTGCATGCTCCTAACGCCCGCCCTCCCACCCTCAGCAAGATCGTGTCCGGCGTAGCACGCACCAGAAGTGTGCGCACATGGAGGCCATTTTCGTCAGAAAACGGCACCCGTAAAACTGAAAAATCGGGCACTATGGAGCCAAATTTTTCGCCCTATGATTTGAATTGAACTGATATCAACGTGCTGGCAGTGAGAGTAAATTAGGCGATGCAGGAGGATTTAAACTAATGAAATGGGATGGGAGCAAACAGAGCAAACCTAGAAAATGGAAAATAAAGAGTGATGGAGATAGAAAAATCCAGAAGCTAGGTGTACGGTAGATGTTGGTTCAAGCGCAGAAACTGATAACGGCAGATAAGAATGCAGAGTATAAGCTTATGACCAAATGATGAACTAATAGCAAAATAAATAAAAACAACAGTCTCAGGGAGTATTGAAAATGGGTTGGAAGTCCTGAAGATTTTTGCTAGAAAGGGGGTTTATGATATCATAGCGATCACACTGATGTGGGTCAACAATGAATTGGCCGAAGTAGAAAAAGATAAACTGGGAAAGTCATGTAGCCTTTATATGAATGAGAACTTGCATATGGCCTACTGCTGCTCCTATTTCTTATGTTATGTTAACTGCTGCAACAAGACATTTGTTCTGTTCATGTATGAACACAGAAAGTGTAGGACGTTCAGCCAAAAGGACATCAGCAATCCAGTTCACACCATATTTACAAATGGGCGCTCCAGAAAGGGTCAGTTGAAAGCAATCAGGAATAGACATCCTGGGCTAAAAATTGAGTAGCGCCCCATTTTGGGCGCTACCTTCACGAGGCGGTACTTTTAGCGCCCCAGAAAAATTAGCGCCCCCGCGCCGGACATTGAGTGGTTGCGCCCCAAGAGGGGAGCGGGGTGCTACTGGAAGCGCCCTGCATCCCTCTTGGGGTGCTGCGAGTCAATATCACGGTGCTATGTGCCGCGTTATTGCAGGCCTTCCTCCCCTTCTTAAAGGGGAGGGCCCTTACGCAGCGCGACCCGTGGCCCAGCTGGGCCCCTGGGGATCAGGAGTGTCAGCAAAAGAGCCCGGCACTCAAGAGAAGTGCCGGGCTCTTGGAGCACAGCCGGCACTCTGCGGGGGGGGGGCCGTACAGGTGGCCGGGGATGGGAGCGCAGGCAGGTGCTGGCAGGTGGCCAGGAACAAAAATGGCCGCCCCGCACCTCGCCTTTAAATAGCGCCGCCCCGGCCGCAGATAGGCCCCCCTGACCCCGTAGGACATAACGTCCGGCGGTAAGTCAGGGGGCGCTCCCGAAGATTGCGGCCGGGGTGCAAGCGGGGCCGCACGGCAATGACGTAATCGCCGGCAGTGCAGCGCCGCGGGGCGCTACCGGTTAGCACCACCGCTAACCTCCCACTGAATTTCGCGGGAGGCGTGGGCAGCGCCGCGCACGGGCGCTAGTTGCTTTGCGCCCCGTTAGTGCCCTCTTAGGCGCAAAGCAACCCAATTTTTACCCCCCTGACACTTATTTGTGGTCCGGGGACACTGAAGCCTGGATTCTCCTCCTGTTGATGGGTTTGCGATGGAGTGATTCTAACACCCAACAATGTGAAACTGCCATGAATCTTCAACTATTTCCTCCCAGAATTCTCATCAGCCATGCAGGGCATTCTGGAGGCCAGGAAACTGCCCTTCATTGGCTTACTGCTGCTGGAAGGGAGGAAATACAGTTCTGGTACAGCCTTTAAAAAGCTGCAATTAAAGGGGGACCTTACACTTACAGCTCCAAACACTGCAAGGTGGCTGAGGGAGCAGCAGTCTTGGGTGTGCCAGCATTTACTGAGCACCAGCTGCTGACACTCCCAGATCTGCCATTTCTGTCACTTCTTCACCAACTCCGTCATTACCTGTGCAAACACCAGCACAGAGATGCCACTTGCAAGGAGTTACTCAGTGTAAGACATTTAAATTCACCCAGTCCTTTTACCCGTCCAACAGTTTCCAAAGTTCAGACCCGTGGAACAGACAACACAAAACCCAAGGATTCGGGAATAACTTTGTGTACTTAAAAAATTAACAAGAGGTTACAAGCAATTTCGCACACATATATTTGTTCATTTGCCTATTACAGGTAAGCATGCACAATTCTTCTTATTTACTTTAAGCTCAAGCGATTGTAAGTAAAACACATACATAATAAGACCCACGGGTGGTCGGTTCGGTGGTGACTAGTACCTTCTTAACTGGCAACTGACCAAGTTGCCCGACTGCAGCCCCAAGTGTCTTTTATCAGCACCTTTTATATCCCAAAACTTGGCAACCCACCCACTGCATACGTGTCCCAAACTGTGTGAGTAATGGTCAGTGGTTGTTTTTCTCTTCTTCTTATCAGTGGTCAGTCAGTGGCCAAAGTCTGAAGATGTTCCTGTTTTTGTAATGTTTCTATAGTTCCATAGTTTGTTTCTACAGAACTCTCAAGGTCTGATACTTATCTGTGAAGGACAGTTGTCAGCCTTCACTGCTTACAACCACAGCATCCTATGTTTGCAAAAGTTATCTTAGCAAGCAGTCTCTTGGCCTCATGAAGCATGCTGGTACAGAAAGTGTGGTCAACTTTAAGTTTAGTAAAGTTACAGCAAATTACTTATTCTTACATCAGTGAGTCAGAAGGATTGTGATCAGTGAGAATTAGAACCTGGGCGTAGAAGAAAGGGAGAGGGCCATTCCCTTCCTCCATGGAGGGTGGGAGACAATTGCCCTTGGCTGAGGAGCGAGGCAACCCAGATCTCAGGAGCCCATTCTTCAAAAGAGCAATGATTAGAAAGCATAGATCTCATTTGGAGACTCTTCTCACATATATGGCTGAGATGGTGAATAAGTGGGAGGAGTCCACTATCCAGATCTGCAACGCACTGAAGAAAGTATCTCATGACCTGCAGAACATCAGGAGACTGTGAGAGCACAAGAGATTACTGGTAGGAAGAGCTTGCAAGAGCACTAGGGGCTTTTGTAGTGGCAACTACCACTACTCTAGCTGTGCTTTCAGCAGGATAGCATCATAGGGCTTACAAGAGCTGATTGGAACTATTTGGTCAATGATGATACCAAACAGTAGCACCATCACAGAAGCCAGTCTTCAGCAAATTCGATTCACTCCACGTGTTATCAAGAAACAGCTGAACGCACTGGATACAGCAAAGGCTATGGGCCCTGACAACATCCCAGCTGTCGTGCTGAAGACTTGAGCTCCAGAACTAGCCATGCTTCTAGCCAAGCTGTTCCAGTCCAGCTAAAACACTGGCATCTACCCGACAATGTGGAAAATTTCCCAGATATGTCCTGTCCACAAAAAGCAGGACAAATCCAATCCGGCTGATTACCGCCAAATCAATCTACTCTCAATCATCAGCAAACTGATGGAAGGAGTCATTTACAGTGCTATGAAGCGGCACTTACTCACCAGGACAAAGCAGCCCGCTTGATTGGCACCCCATCCACCACCTTAAACATTCACACCTTCCACCACCGGCGCACCATGGATGCAGTGTGTACCATCTACAAGATGCACTGCAGCAACTCACCAAGGCTTCTTCGGCAGCACCTCCCAAACCCACGACCTCTAACACCTAGAAGGACAAGGGCAAGCAGGCGCATGGGGACACCACCACCTCCAAGTTCCCCTCCAAGTGACACACCATCCTGACTTGGAAATATATCGCCATTCCTTCATCGTCGCTGGGTCAAAATCCTGGAAATCCCTCCATAACAGCATTGTGGGAGTACCTTCACCACACGGACTGCAGCGGTTCAAGAAGTCAGCTCATGACCACCTTCTCAAGGGAAATTAAGGATAGGCAATAAATGCTGGCCTTGCCAACGATGCTCACATCCATAAACGAATAAAAAGAAACATTTTGCCTGCTCCAGCCTGAAAGGATCCCGGTGCTGTCTTTGCTCTGGAGAGAGGCTGCAGGTCTGGTTGCAAGAGGTGGCAGAGTTCTGTGAGCACCTCCTTAAAGCGGTCTGCACAGAGCAGGATTAAACGGAGAGGACTTGAACAAGGTCCTTTGTTTGGGAATTTGGAAAGAGTGGGAATTTCTGGTAAGTATTGGGTAAGTAGAAGGTGTAAAAAGTGAAATTTAGTTTAAGATTTTGATTTTAACATAGAACTTAAAAATTTTTAAACTATAGTTAACAGAAGCTGACTGCCAGTGTCAGTTCACTGTCAGTCAGGTGTACTCTTTTGTGTTGGGTGTTTAAACAAATGGACTGTAAATTAATAAAACTTTAAATAAAACTTAACCAATTAAATTAAAATTTGATTGGCCGGGGTGATGATGCACTCCAGTCCCCGCGGCACCCACTGGTCGCGGAAGGCCTCAAGCGTGCCGATGGACACCGCGTGCTCCATCTCCAGGGCCACCTGGGCGTGAACATGGCCACGGAAGGGAGGCAGGCAATCGGGCTGAACTACCCCCTTGACCGCCCGCTGCCTGGACCAGTTAATGGCTTTTTTGGCCAGGCCCAGGAGCAGTCCTACGAGGTGGTCCTCCGATCTGCCCACTCCCCTCCGCACCGGGTGACCAAAGATCAGGAGCGTGGGACTAAAGTGCAGCCAAAAATCGAGGAGCAGCCCCTTCAAATAATGGAAGAGGGGCTGCAACCTCTCACACTCCATGTAAACGTGGAACACGGACTCCTCCAGGCCGCAGAAAAGGCAGGCGGCCTGGGAGTCCGTGAACCTATTTAAAACCATATTGCACGGGACTGCTCCGTGCAACACCCTCCAGGCCAAGTCCCCAATAGAACAAGGGAGGACTCCTGCGTAGAGAGCCCTCCATTGGGGACCTCCGCCTCCGCCGGACGGCAAGATGGCATGCCAAGGCGTGTCCGGACGGCAGACGAAGTCAGTCAGGTGTGAGTGCTTGTCTTGAATGGGCACTAATCACCAGGAGCAGGGGAGCTGAATCAACACTTGTAAATTGGGTGAGGCTCCAAGTGTATAAAAGTAAACATTTATGCAGAGAACAGAGCAGTCTGCACAGAGTGGGATTAAACGGAGTGTTTTGGTTTGGGAATTTGGAAAGAGTGGGAATGACTTGTTGCTTTTTGCCTACTCTACTTGTAGAGCTTTGTGTTACAGGTAGATATTTAATTTCAGTACCCTTAACTTAATCTAGATCAAGTAAGTAGTCAGGAAACTACACTGTAAACTAAGTTACCTAATTACAAATTTAATTAAATTTAATTAAATAAATCAAGGTCATATAGGGATGGCAGTGTAGACGGTGTGCTGCAACTGCAGCATGTTTGTGATCCCAGACAACCACGTTTGCAGTAAGTGCCTGCATCTTGAGAAACTTCAGCTCAGAGTTTTTGAGCTGGAGTCTGAGGTGCAGACATTGTGGGGCATCAGGGATGGGGAGAGTTACCTGGACACTTTGATCCAGGAGGCAGTCAAACCCCTCAGGTTAGGTAGTGGTACAGGTCTGGTTAGTGGTCAGGGACAGGAGGATGTGACTGCAACTCAGGCAGGTAAGGGGACCCCAGGTGCAGTGCTGGGGGAGCCTCAGCCTTTGCCCTTGTCCAACAGGTATGAGGTTCTTGCTGCCTGTGTGGATGAGGGAAAAGCCTGCAGGATGGATGAACAAGCTAACCATAGCACCATGGTGCAGGAGGCCATTCAAGTGGGGGGAGTGAAAGGGAATATGGTCGTGGTAGGGGACTGTATAGTCAGGGGGATAGATACTGTTCTCTGCAGCCATAACTGAGAGTTCCGAAGGTTGTGTTGCCTGCCTGGTGCCAGGGTTAAAGACATCTCCTCGTGGTGGGAGGGGGAGGATCCGGTTGTGGTGGTCCAATCTGGTTGTGGTGGTCCACGTAGGAACCAATGACATAGGTAGGATTAGGAATGAGGTTCTGCTGAGGGAGTTTGAGGAGCTAGGATCCAAATTAAAAAGCAGATCCTCAACAGTAATAATCTCTGGATTGTTACCTGAGCCACGTGCAAATTGGCAGAGGGACAAACCGATTAGAGGTTTAAATGTGTGGCTCAAAGAGTGGTGTGGGAGGAAGGGGTTTTGGTTGATGGGGCACTGGCAGCAGTACTGGGGAAAGAGGGAGCTGTTCCGTTGGGACGGGCTCCCCCTAAACCAGGCTGGGACCAGTGTCCTGGCGAACCGAATAACTAGGGCAGTAGACAGGGCTTTAAACTAATGAAGGGCGGGTGGGAGGATTCAGGAAAGAGTAAATTTAAAAACAGCGAGAGAAATGTCAAGGCTCTATAGCAGAGAAGAGTTTTGGGTAAAAATAAGCAGAGTAGGTCAGGAAGGGACAGAGAGAGTAACAAAGGGAATAAGGTATCAGTGACTAAGGTGACATCAGGGAAAAGTAGAAATAAGTCAAAGCTAAAAGCACTATATCTGAATGCGCGAAGCATTCGCAACAAAATAGATGAATTAATAGCGCAGATAGAAATGAACAGGTTTGATCTAATAGCCATAATGAAGCTGTGATTGCAAAGTGGCCAAGGTTGGGAACTAAATATTCCAGGATACATAACTTTTAGAAGGGATAGGCAAAATGAAAAAGGAGGAGGGGTAGCCCTGATAATAAAGGATGGGATAAAGACAGTCGAGAGAAAGGATCTTTGCTCCAAAAATCAAGAAGTAGAATCAGCATGGGTGGAGCTAAGAAACAGCAAGGGGCAGAAAACATTGGTGCGAGTTGTTTATAGGCCCCCAAACTGTAGTTGTAATGTAGGGCAGAGTATAAATCAGGAAATTAGAGGTGCATGTAACAAGGGTAATACAGTAATCATGGGGGACTGTAATCTACATATAGACTGGGCAATCCAAATTTGAAGTAACAGTGTGGAGAACGAATTCATGGAATGTATGCAAGATAGTTTTCTAGATCAGTATGTTGAGGAACCAACAAGGGAACAGGCTATTTTAGATCTAGTATTGTGCAATGAGAAAGGGTTAATTAATAACCTTGTAGTAAAGGGGCCTTTAGTGAAGAGTGACCATAATATGATAGAATTTTATATTGAGTTTGAAAGTGATTTAGTTAAATCCGAAACTAGGGTCTTAAATCTAAACAAAGTAAACTACGTAGGTATAAGGGGCGAGTTGGCTCAGGTAGATTGGGAAACTAGTTAAAAAGTATGACAGTGGATGAGCAATGACTAGTATTTAAAGAATTAATACATAATTTACAACAAATAAATGTTCCTATAAGGCACAAAAACCCCACAGGAAAAGTGGTCCAACCGTGGATAACAAGAGAAGTAAAGATAGTATTAGTTCAAAGGAAGAGGCTTATAATGCTGCCAAAAAGAGTAGTTAGCCTGAGGATTAGGAGGATTTTAGAATTCAGCAAAGGAGGACCAAGAAATTCATAAAGAAAGGGAAACTTGACTATGAATGTAAACTAGCGAGAGACATAAAAACAGACTGTAAAAGTTTCTATCGGTATGTAAAAAGGAAAAGATTAGCAAAAGTAAATGTGGGTCCCTTGCAGGCTGAGACAGCAGAAATTATAATGGGGAATAAGGAAATGGCTGAGAAATTAAACAAATACTTTGTGTCTGTCTTCACGGAAGAAGACACAAAAAACTCTCCGGAAATGGTGGAGATACAAGGCTCTAGCGAGAATGAGGAACTGAAAGAAATTAGTATTAGTAAAAAAGTAGTGCTTGAGAAATTAATGGGACTGAAAGCTGAAAAATCTCCTGGAACTGATGGCCTAAATCCCCTGGAACTGATGGCCTACATCCTAGGGTTTTGAAAGAGGTGGCTATAGAGATAGTGGATGCATTGGTTGTCATTTTCCAAAATTTCATAGATTCTAGAATGGTTCACATGGATTGGAAAGTAGCAAATGTAACGCCACTATTTAAGAAAAGAGGGAGAGAGAAAATGGGGAACTACAAACCAGTTAGCCTGACATCAGTAGTAGGGAAAATGCTAGAATCTATTATTAAGGACGTGGTAACAGGGCACTTAGAAAATAATAATCAGATTGGGCAGAGTCAATACGGATTTATGAAAGGGAAATCGTGTTTGACAAATCTGTTAGAGTTTTGAGGTTGTGACTAGCAGAATAGATAAGGGGAACCAGTGGATGTGATGTATTTGGATTTTCAGAAGGTATTTGATAAGGTGGCACACAAGAGGTTATTAAACAAAATTAGGACTCATGGGATTGGGGATAATATACTAGCATGGATTGAGGATTGGTTAACGGACAGAAAACAGAGAGTAGGAATAAACGGGTCATTTTCAGATTGGCAGGCTGTAACTAGTGGGTTACCGCAAGGATCAGTGCTTGGATCTCAGCTATTCACAATCTATATCAATAATTTGGATGAGGGGACCAAATGTAATGGCCCGAAATTAGACCTAATGCGGGAGAGTACGCACTGTGTACTCTCGCGTATTAGGTCCCGAAGTGCCGGTTTCCTGCATGCACTGCGCATGCGCGGGAAACCGGCACTTCGGGTATTGCAAAGGGGGCGGTTCCTAAGTGAACCGCGTGCGCGCTACAGGTTGTGCGCACGCAGCGCACTTAGTTTTTTTTTCAGGTTTGAACGCGCAGGTAAGTGTTTAAGATTTTACACATAAAGAAAGCAGACGTAAGACCCCCTTTTAACAAGGTAAGTAGTATTTTAAATTTTTTTCAACAGGTTTATCTTTTTTAGAGACTTTAAAGAAAGGTAAGTTTATTTTTATAACTTTTAAAAAGAATTTAAATTTTTTCAAAAATTTAAATTTTTGTTTAAAGTGGTTAATTTATTTAACTATAGTTATTTTATTAATGTGATGGCTTTTTAAAAAAAATTTAATTGAGGTTTAGCTGTTCTTTTGGGGGCTTGTTGTATTCATAGTTTTGACAGCACTTGCTGTCAAAACTGTGAATGAAAGATGGTGTGCTGCCATTGGCTCTAACTGGCCCACGTGATCCCAGAGGTCGCATCGAATTAACTGCGCCTCTGGGACACGCACACACTGCGCGCCGGCACCAGGGAGAGGCCCAGGACCAGAAGTTCGTGTGGGCCAAAACCATAAAGGTAGGCGCGGAGTGCGATATCGCGGGGGATCCTTACCCCCGCGGCAACCATCGAACTCCAATTTCTGGGCCAATATCTCCAAGTTTGCTGATGATACAAAGCTGGGTGGGAATGTAAGTTGTGAGGAGGATGCAAGGAGGCTTCAAGGCGATATAGAATGGCTTAGTGAGTGGGCAAGAACATGGCAAATGGAATATAACATGGAGAAATATGAAGTTAGCCACTTTGGTAGGAAAAATAGAAAAGCAGAGTATTTTTTAATTGGTGGGTGATTGGGAAATGTTAGTGTTCAGAGGGACCTGGGTGTCCTTGTACACGAATCACTGAAAGTTAACATGCAGATACAGCAAGCAGTTAGGAAAGCAAATAGTATGTTGGCCTTTATTACAAGATGATTTGAGTATAAGAGTAAAGATGTCTTACTGCAATTATTTAGGGCCCTGGTGAGACCACATCTGGAGTATTGTGTACAGATTTGGTCTCCTTACCTAAGAAAGGATATATTTGCCATAGAGGGAGTGCAATGAAGGTTCACCAGACTGATTCCTGGGATGGGGGGATTGTCCTATGAGGAGAGATTGAGTAGACTAGGCCTATATTCTCTAGAGTTTAGAAGAATGAGAGGTGATCTCATTGAAACATACAAAACTCTTATAGGGCTTGACAGGGTAGATGCAGGGAGGATGTTTCCCCTGGCTGGGGAGTCTAGAACCCAGGGTCACAGTCTCAGAATAAGGGGTCGGCCATTTAGGACTGAGATGAGGAGAAATTTCTTCACTCAGAGGGTGGTGAATCTTTGTAATTCTCTACCCCAGAGGGCTGTGGAGGCTCAGTCGTTGAGTATATTCAAGATAGAGATCTATAGATTTTTGATTATTAAGGGAATCAAGGGATATGGGGTTAGTGCAGGAAAGTGGATGAGGTAGAAGATCAGCCATGATCTTATTGAATGGTGGAGCAGGCTCGAAGGGCCAAATGTCCTACTCCAGCTCCTATTTCTTATGTAAAGCAGAGACGCTTCACACATTGCTCCTGACTCAGATTGAGGTAAGAGAATTTATTTTGGAAGAACCTAGGTGGTAAGACCTCCTGCTGAGAGCCCTTCTCCCTTTCCTCCTCCTCCTCCCCCTATGAACAGCTTGTCTTCTTCCTCGCTGCCTCTGCTCTATCTCCCTGTCATGCTGCAGGCCAAGAACGATAGCAACTAGAGCACCCATGACTCAGAGCAAGTGGTCTGACCAGAACTCTTGAATTTAAAAGCACGGACAGCACCACTCCCTGTCACCTAACCAACTTTAGCTCTAGAAAGCTCCAAACAGTTCCATAAACTTACACAGAGTCAGTTGAAATCAAAAAGCAAGTTACCTGAAAGTTGATGATGATCCCTTTAAATATCGCTGCTTCCTGCTGCTGAACGCATGTTCAGCTGTGCGAGTTTAGGAGAGAGCGTTGGCTCCAGCAATGACGATGAAAATGGCAGCGCTGGCGTCAAATCAGCATTGCACGCTGAATGACATCACGATCTGCCTACTTACCATACTTCTAGCACAGGCCGTCCAACTGCCCGCACCAAGATGGCGTCCAGCGCTGCCCGCACCAGAAGTTTGTGCACACTGCTCGGAAGGCATTTTGGTCCCAATTCGGCACACGTAGCACCCCAACAAACAACGCTATGGAACCGAATTTCTAGGCCAAGAACTTTACCTAAAAACATTGAGCTTATGTGGTTTCGTAGCTCTTGTATAAAATGGATGCAATGTTTGTTTTGTTGTGGTTTGAGCATTAGATTAATTTTAGAGAGGCCGAATTGTGGCTCTTCTCCGCATTGCCTCTGGGGCAGATCAGTTAATTCCCATGGAATTAAAATGAGGTGGGTTGCCTAAAGAGCGTGTAATCCGCCCTGCGGTGAAGACCAAAATCCACCCCCAAGAGTGGAGAGTCTCCAGGAGCCTGCTGGATATCATAAGAGAATGAATCCCCCTTTCTCTTTTCATCATTATATAATCAAGGAGAGTGCTTTGACAGTACTCCCCTTCATCCCTACATTTACCTTTTCCTAGATACTGTCTAACTAATCATTTTAGTATGATAGCAAAATACTGCGGATGCTGGAAATCTGAAATAACAACAGAAAACGCTGGAAAAACTCAGCAGCCGGGCAGCATCCGTGGAGAGAGAAAGAGAGTTAACGTTTCAGGTCGATGACCTTTCGTCAGAACTGTGAAGAGCCGGAAATCAAATAGATTTAAGGCCAGAGTAAAGCTGGGAAAAGGGGGAGGGGAAAAAGAACAAAGGGGGAGATGAAGAGACATTAAGAGATATGCAAGGCTAGAGGTGGTGTTAATGTGACAGATTAAGGCTGAAAGAAGTGTGAAATCCACTGGCAGAATGAAGGACAGCTGCCAGCTTCTAGGAGGAAAAAAAAGGTGGGGGGGGGGGCAAATAAAAGGGTGGAAAAAATAAAATATAAATGTGATTGGAGCTGAGGTTATGATCTAAAATTGTTGAACTCGATATTGAGTCCAGAGGGCTGTAGCGTGCCTAAACCAAAGATGAGGTGCTGTTCCTCGAGCTTACGCTGCGCTTCCGTGGAACAGTGTAATGGGCCGAGGACGGTGAGGTCAGAGTGGGAGTGAAGCGGTGAATTAAAGTGACAGGCCACCGGGAGCTCGGGGTCCCCCTTACGGACTGAACGGAGGTGTTCCGCAAAGCGGTCACCCAATCTGCGTTTGGTCTCCCCAATGTAGAGGAGACCACATCGTGAGCAGCGAATACAGTATACTAAATTGCAGGAAGTACAAGTAAATCGCTGTTTCACCTGGAAGGGGTGTTTGGGGCCCTGGACAGTGGGAAGAGGGGAGGTGTAAGGGCATGTGTTGCATCTCCTGCGCGTGCACGGGAAGGTGCCGGGCGAAGGGGAAGGGGTGCTGGGGGTGGTAGAGGAGTGGACTAGGGTGTCGCGGAGGGAGCGGTCCCTGCGGAATGCTGAAATCATTTTAGTATCATGCTTTTGCTGTGACCTTCATACCACAATATTTCATAGTAGTGGTTTACTGGCTGTGCATATATACCCATCTTTATTTTGGGGGGGAAAAAAAGCCCTTACAGATTCCTAACTCATATGGGATCAATATCCAACCTGTTTGAAATGTTACTTTTAAAGGATATCCCATTTTTATCAAAAGCGGGAAATAGCCTGAGTGTCTGCACACAGTATAAGGGTATTTGCTCTTTCAGTGTGCCATCAGAATTCAGGTGTACTGACGTGAGAATGCAATGGAAGTGGAAATATTGGCCCAGAAATTTGACTCGGAGGCTTGCCGCGGGGGTAAGGATCGCGCACGATATCACACACCGCGCCGGCCGTTGTGTTTTGGGCCCACAGGAACTTCGGGTCCCGGGCCTCTCCCTAGTGCCGGTGCGCAGTGTGTGCGTGTCCCAGGGGCGCAGTTAGTGCGATGCGACCTCTGGGATCACGTGGGTCATGGAGAGCCAATGGCAGCAGACCATCTTTCATTCATAGATTTGACAGGAGACCTGTCAAATCTGTGAATTGAAAGAGGCCCCAAAAGAACAGCTAAACCTCAAATAAATTTAAAAAAAACCATCACATTAATAAAATAACTATAGTTAAATAAATTAACCACTTTAAACAAAAGTTTAAATTTAAAAAAAATTGTTTTTTTTTAAAGTTATAAAAATAAACTTAACATTCTTTAAAGTCTCTAAAAAAGATAAACCTGTTGAAAAAAATTAAAAATTATACTTAATTAACTACTTACTTTGTTCAAAAGGGGTCTTATGCCTCCTTTTTACTTGTGTAGAATCTTCCATGCTTACCCTCGCGTTGAAACCTGAAAAAAAACCTAAGTGTGCTGCGTGCGCGCAGCCTCTAGTGTGCACGCGGTTCACCTGGGAATCGCCCCCTTCACCATACCGGAAGTGCCAGTTTCCCGCGCATGCGCAGTGCATGCAGGAAACCGGCACTTCGGGAATGAATACGGGTGAGTACACACTGAGTACTCATCCGATCTCGGCTGAATTTTTGGGCCAATTTATCTCTGCTTTACTCCGCACCATTAAATATACATTGTGCTGCTGACTAGACTTTGAAACAATGGGGTAGATTTTCAACTTGAAATCAATGGAAATGAAAATCAGGCAGTTTCTATAACAGGTGACTGATTCCCGTTGCCAGTTTTATACCCAGATAGCAAGATTGGCACTCCATGTGGGTTAGATAGCGAGGCAGAATGGTTTGCACCTGATGAAACACCCAGGAGAGAGATTGCCGAGGAGAACAGAGCTGCAGATTTCAGGGGCCCAGCTATGGCATCAGCACTCTGCAGTCTACCTTATGGTCATCTCCAGGCATGCTGCAGCCAGGCCCTATAAAGGGAGTCAGTGTCACTGGTGTTTGCAGCTTTGGTGGAAGTTCAATCAGCTGCCACGCAGACTCTGGGCTCACACTTGTGCTCCATCTTGGAGAGGCAGATGTTCACCTTGCAGTGACTGATGTCCATCTTGGAGAGGCAGATGTTCACCTTGCAGTGACTGATGTCCATCTTGGAGAGGCAGATGTTCACCTTGCAGTGACTGATGTCCATCTTGGAGAGGCAGATGTTCACCTTGCAGTGACTGATGTCCATCTTGGAGAGGCAGATGTTCACCTTGCAGCGACTGATGTCCACCTTGGAGAGGCAGATGTTCACCTTGCAGCGACTGATGTCCACCTTGGAGAGATTGGTGGAACAAATGGATAGGGGCTTTCAAAGCGTCACTCATCTTCTGCAGCCTGCTGTCCCGCAGATCAGTAGAAGTGATACGCACCAGTCTCACAGGAGTAGCAGTGGCGCAGTGGCAGCGGCACATGTTGCCCCTCTCAGGACGGGCTGTCTGCTCCCTCACCACCCCTCCAACCAATACCAACCACGTTGCTAGCTGGGCCAAACTGCCCAGACAGCAGCCGAAGTGCTGCAGCCTGTAGCCCGATCCTCAGAAGCTCGAGCACCTGACCATGAGGTAGTTCAAGGGTCCTGCTGCAGGAGGCAGCATAGATGAGCAACAACCGTCCAGGTGAATCGCCGGCTCCTGATCCAGTGCTCCGCAGGGATTTTTCCCCACTCTATCTCTACACCCACCTCCAACCCTCTATCCCCCAAAAAAGTGTTCTACTGATTCAGGCGTCATGTGCTTTCCCCTCCTTTAGTATGAAGGCAACAAAGGCAGATCCTTCAGATACCTGTGTTTTACATCTGGAATTCCCTTCCTGAATTTCTCCACTGCTTCTCCTCCTTAAAAAACCTCCTCAAAACACATCTCTTTGACTGAGCTTTTGGTCACCTCTTCTAACTGCTTCTTCTCAGGCTTGAAGTCCACTTTCCATATGCCTGCTGTGAAGCACTTTGAGAAGATTTTTTTTTACATTAAAGGTGCTATATAAATGGAAATTGTAGCTGTAATGCCTCTTTGTCTATTAACTCTCAGTGAATCAGTCTGTCACCTCTCAGTTTATCTTTGTACTCTCTCACTCTAATTTTTATACCCTCAGTCTGTCACCTATAGGTGATTGTTGTGCCGACGTGATTTTTGCAAAGTAACACACTGAATTTCATCAGTTCAAGGTGCACACATGATGCACATAGGAACTCAAAAGTCAGATCAACGGTATTAGTTAATGAAGCTACAATGGACTTTATAGTGAGGGACAAAGTGAAGTTTCACAGGGAACATGGAGGTCTGCTGAATATACAACCTTTTACAGCACCAACAAATAATACATGTACTGAGACATGTGTTGCACTATCCAACACTCTTTTATTTTTGTTTTCAGTAGCAGATTTTTAAAAGTGTTTATTTATTTACTCCACACCAAACTGACACCTGAAGTTAATGTATTCCTATTTCTGGATTCACCGTGAAGCCACCTCTGCTTTCTAATTGGAGTTGCCTGGTTTTGAAATGGGCGGTGTGGTTTTTGAGCGGCTTGTCCAGAAATTTGCACTTGTGTTATATGGAGCACAATTCACTTTTAACATCGTTAAGATCAAGGAATTTTCATGAGCAGCAAAGCAAATAGGAGTACTTGAATTATGATCCCCACCACTGCCTAACTACCTGTCCAGTCTTCAACTTGGGAGACTCATTTCTAAAGCAAGTGTAGTTTATTTTTATTCTTATTTTATGTAGGTATTTGCTGCCATGTCCATGGGTTTTCAAAGCACTGGGTATGAATTAAACAGTCTCCAGTTAGTCTATGCATGAATACAAGCATGGTGAAAGGGAATGCCAATTTTCTCAACAAAGATCTCTTCAGGGTAAGGAAAGGGTGGCTTTTTTTGCCTTTCCTGACTCTGCCTCTTCCAGAAGAGTAAGTAAAAGCAAAACAAAAGGACAGAAAAATTTCAGCTTTCTTGATACAGGAAAAAAAGAACTGAAGATAAATCCTCAAATGTGTTCAAAAGGGCCAATTTTAAACCTTCCCGCCCAGCAGAAACTGGGCAGGTGGGCAATTAAAATGGCCTGTGGGGCTTACCCACACCGATGACATTGTCTTCCCGCAGACTGCAATCTTAACCTGCTCTTCAGAGCAGCCGAGAGGAACACCCGCCAGAAGGCAATGGAGTCCTTCTTTAAATATGACGATTGAGCTCCGATTACATCATTAGGACCCGGTTGCAATTTTAACCCGCAGCCTGTGCGGACTGCCCGCTGTTGTGGCTTTCCTGTCTGGCGAACCTGGCAGTAGAAGAAGCCGGGGCCAGAAGAGGCCCAAAAAGGTCATTGTCATTTACTCACTCCTGCACTCCACCCTATCACTGACCTCCTTTTTGTTTCTTTCCTACCACCCACCACACCCATCAACCCCTTTTCTCTGGCTCTGCACTTCCTTAAAAACTGTTCACCTCTAACATCTTCCAATTCTGATGAAAGGTCATCGACCTGAAACATGAATTCTGCTCCTCTCTCCACAGATGCTGCCTGACCAGCATTTTCTGTTTTTATTTCAGATATCCAGCATCTGCAGTATTTTGCTTTTAGCTTGTTTTTTAGTTTCCTTGTGGACCAAAAGAAGCAGGAGTGCACCACCAGGCCCACAAGGAAACCTTGGGGTAGATTTTGACTTTGTGCGATAGTGTAAAACGGGTGACAGCGAATCAACAGCCCGTTTTACATCTCCCGATTTTTATTTCCATTGACTTCAATAGAAATAGAAATCGGGGAGATGTAGAACAGGCTGTCGATTCGCTGTCCCCCTTTTTACACCATCGCACAAAGTCAAAATCTACCCCTTTGAGCCTCCTGTGCCCTAGGCTTCCCTCGCCTGACTGCAAGGCCCACCTGACCACCCTCCCCTACTCCACTCCCCTCCTAACTATTTACCAGAGTGCTGGGAACCATTCCCACTGGTCTCCAGCAGCTGCCTCCTGCTGCCCCGCATTCTGCTCCCGCCCGCTGGCCAGCTCCCACTTCCCATCGGGTTCAAGCGGTGTGTGCAAATGAGGCCCGGGAAGTAAAATCCCCTGAGCCTCACGCTGCGGAGGTCTGGGTGGTTTTCCATCTGCCTCGGCCCCTGCCCACGTGACTTTTGTTTTGAGTTGAAATTGGGGGCTTAATTGTTCACTGAGGGCAGGTAAAAGCTGTGAAATGAAACAACTGCATTTCCTCTCGGAATAGCTGAAGGGAAGATAATGTTTAGGAGTGAAAAGCAATCATAGTTACTCTGAGAGTGGGTGATGTTACCAAATCAGTTAGAGGCATATGTTTATTCCCCATATAAACATTAATTGGCCGGTATTCTGAGTAGATCTGAAAAGTTCCACAGGTGGGCAATGGACGGGTTCTTCCCTTTTGCACTACTTTCAATAAACAGTAGAGGCCCTGTGTTATATATTTGCATTAGTCAGAAAAACACCAAATTGGACATAAAACTGCTACTTGCTTTCCCATGTCCAAGGCACAGCATGAGGAAACCAAGTAGGCATTTGTGATTTTTCTGGGACTATAAAGATTCTAGTCGAAGCGCGTGCAAACACTAATTGAGGTAAGAAAGATTTCCATGGAATCCAAAACTAAAATCAGGCATGAAGGGGTGTTTGATTATGCCCAGATATTACACAGAATCACTGAAGTAGAAGTGGTTGTGCTTGGCTTGGTCCCTGGTGCTCTGGAATCGCTCCCATTTGCCTTGTGGTTGATTGCAAAGCATTGACAGAATAGATTAACACTGCATGCCAGGAGTATGAAAACCTCTTTACTGGCCTGTGCAGGTAGGCCGAATGTTAGAAAACAATGGCAGCCAGCACCTGCTCATGATGCCGGTAATGGCTGTTTATATGTCTGCTCTGGTTCTGATGCTGCCAGTGACATTGTGGAAAAAATACACCGGGAAGGTAGAACACTGATTACCATATGCAAATTTTTTACTTAAAAATACTGTTAAACAGTGTAGACTTTATTTACGGTCTACCTTTAAGCACAGATCCTGTACAGTGTGTAAACAATTTCATTTAATCATCCACATCTGTTTTGACTAAAAATCCTACATTCATTCAGACAGGCTAATTTGCCACTTTTTTCAGGCTGGATTTTATTCAAGTCTTTTTTTACACATGATCGCAAAGCACAATAAACAAGTCCCACACTGTTTGCTTACCATTTGTGAACCTTATAAATGCTTAAGTCAATTTAAATTGTACATCAATAAAATGCCACACAGAAATCTTGTGATCTCAAATTCACAAGAGCATCCAGTATAGCTTACAATAATGTTGCTTGATTCTTGTTGACATTTTCAAATTGGCATTTACATAATCCATGTTGAATGTGAGGTTGATCATCATTTCCTCAATATTCTCACCCCAGGTGGAGCTCTCGGGTTATAATAATGTGACCATTTTCTTGGTAAGTTGAGGGTAACTGTTGAACAAGTTCTAAAATGTTCCAATTTTTATTTACATTCAAAATGTAATTTGAAAAATGATTGGGAGCGCTATGGAATCACCACATTATGCTGCAACTAGTAGAGTTTTTAATGTGGCACATTTGATGATCGCACCATGTCTCAAGTAAGCCCCATTTGTCAGCAATAACAATGATCCACAAGTGCAGTCCATCTTCTGCAACTGGACCACATAATCTTCTTAACCAGAAGCAGATCTGCTTGCCATTGTTGATTAAAAAGAAAAAAAAGTCTGAACGGTGAAAATCTAAATTAAAACCAGAAAATGCTGGAATTCACGGCAGGCTGATTAGCATCTCAAAAGAGCAAAGACTTTCTTTACGATTTATCTTTAATGTTTCGGATAGATACACAACAATTTTAATGTATCTTTTCTCGATGGAACTGATGTATATTTCCAGCATTTTCTGGATTTACTTTCTGGCAGTGTTACCAGGCCAACAATCAGGTCAGCATGGTCTCCACTGTCTGCCTCCAGAGCTCAGTCTTTCTCCTCCTCGCCATTCCTTCCAGTTTGTCAGCAGTCTCACTAATTGTACCTCATTTCTGTCCTTCCATCTTAATTTTTGGTCAGTTGCCACCACCGTGTATGTAACACATATCCTTATATAACTAAAACCTTGGGGCCAATCTTTGACTTACACCCAAAATGGGCACGAAGCTGGCGGAGCGACCGTGCCACCCGCTCACAGCTTTTACAGGCCCGTCTGAAAATTGCATCAGGCAATTGGCCATCAATTGGGTAGCCGACATATTCTTCCACCCCCCCCCCTCCCCGGCGTTTGCAACAACCGACTGACTGTTTTTCAGGCGAGAAATGAGTGGCCAGCAGTTTTAAATCTATGGGCGTGATCTTCTCAGCGGCTATGAAGATGACCATCACCCTCAACTTCTAAGGCACAGGGTCATTTTAGCAGCCACAAGGAGGGAGGGAGGGGTTATATAACATCAACCAGGGAGCAGTGTGGATATGTATTTGTCAGGTCACTGATGCTCTTTACAGAAAAGTGTGCCAATTCATCTCCTTTGGCTTTACAGCAAGGTAGCAGCGAGACTGGGTCATACAGCTTTATGGGGTTCCTGGCTTCTCCAAAGTCCAGGGTGCAATCAGTGGCACCCACATTGTATTGAGGGCACTCACAAAATATGCACTCAACAATGTCAACAGTTTCCACTCCCTCAGTGTCCAGATACCATGGGCTGGATTTTGCCAGCCCTGGGGAGGCAGGTATGGAGGCAGGACTGCCGGGAAAATGGCAGAATTTGGGGGTGTCCCGTGCCGGGTCCCATCTCCTTGGAGGCGGGAAGGGATTACAGCCACTTAAATGCCTGTTAACAGGTAGTTAACAAGCAGAAAATAGGCTTATCACCATTTTGCCCACACAAGTGCAGGCTTCCTGAAGGCTCCGAACCCCGCCAGGGTCACCGAGGCGAGTAGTGGGTCTGCGGGGGTCGGAGGAGTGCAAAAGTGTGCTGTGGAGGTAAGTGATGGGTGCAAGTGTGGAGAGGTGAGTATCTGAGGTAAGTGCAAAGTGTTAGAAAAAGAGTACTTACCTTTGTTTCTTCCTGCAGGCTTCAGTCGGTGGGTATGCAGAGAGTCTCGCACCTCTGCGGTAGAGATGACAGATGGCCGTTGCATTCTCCAATTCAACAACCATCTGATTTCTGCAAAAGAAAGAGAATGTCACTACAGAGAATGTCATTGTTTGACAGCTTCACAAAGCTGTCAAATGATGACAAATCATCTGTCAAAAAGTTTTGACAGATGATACGTCATATGTTGACGTTCTCTGCAACCGGCTTTCCCTTAATTGGCCTGCTAAGCCCGCTGGGCGGGCTTAACAAGGTCAATCAAGGGAAAATAGCGTGGGTTGGCCAGAAGTTGATGGAGGCGGGACTGAAACCCGACAAGTGGGAGTTCCGCCTCCAAAAGCTCCCCATTGGCAAAATCACCCCCTTTGTGTCTGTAAACCAACAACATGTGCTTAGATAATACTTTTGATGTAATAAAACATCACAAAAGGGAGATTGGACACCAGGTAATAGAAGAGTTAGGGAAGATGTTCAAGATTTGGTAGAAAGAGTAGGTTTTGAGGGGACATTTGAAATTGGGGAGAGATGTGACAAGGTGGTTAAAAAGAGAGTTCCAGAGTGTAGGAACATGATGACTGAAGGGTCTGCCTGATGGAGCAGAGGGCATACATTAAACCAGAATCAGAAAAACAGCAGCTGTGAGCTGGGATATACGGTTGGAGGAGGTTCCAGAAGGGTATACAGGGATTTGTAAATGAGGCTGAGGATTCTGAAATCAATGTGCTCGGGGACATGGAGCCAAGGGAGATGGGTAAGGATAAGGATGATAGAAGAGTTGGATTTGTACAGAAGAGGACACAAGCAGCATACTTTGAGGAAGTAACGTGTGCTGTGGATAAAGGGGAACCGGTGGATGTACTGTACTAGATTTCCAGAAGGCATTTGATAAGGTGCCACATCAAAGGTTATTGTGGAAAAATAAAAGCTCATGGTGTAGGGGGTAACATATTGGCATGGATAGAAGATTGGCTAGCTAACAGGAAACAGAGAGTAGGCATAAATGGGTCATTTTCTGATTGGCAACATGTAATGAGTGGTGTGCCACAGGGATCAGTGCTGGGGCCTCAACTTTTTACAATTTATATAAATGACTTGGATGAAGGGACCGAAGGTATGGTTGCTAAATTTGCTGATAACACAAAGATAGGTAGGAAAGTAAATTGTGAAGAGGACATAAGGAGGCTACAAGGGGATATGGATAGGTTAAGTGAGTGGGCAAAGATCTGGCAAATGGAGTATAATGTGGGAAAATGTGAAGTTGTCCATTTTGGCAGGAAGAATAAAAAGGAAGCATATTACCGCGTGCGCACTACAGGCTGCGCGCACGCAGTGCACTTAGTGCTTTGAACGCGCAGGTAAGCATGGAACATTTTAGACATAAAGAAAGGAGGCGTAAGACCCTCTTTTAACAAGGTAAGTAGTTAATTAAGTATTATTTTGAATTTTTTTTAACAGGTATATCTTTTTTAGAGACTTTAAAGACAGGTAAGTTTATTTTTATAACTTTTTAAAAGATTTTAAATTTTTTCAAAATTTTTATTTTTTGTTTAAAATGGTTAATTTATTTAACTATACTTATTTTATTAATGTGATGGTTTTTTTAAATTTAATTGAGGTTTAGCTGTTCTTTTGGGGGGGTATAGTATTCATAGCTTTCACAGCCATGCTGTGAAAGCTATGAATGAAAGATGGTGTGCTGCCATTGGCTCTAACTGAGTCACGTGATCCCACAGCTCGCACGAATTAACTGCGCCTGTGGGATACGAAAGCACTGCCCAGCTGCTGTCCAGAACATCAATAAATGGTGAGAGATTGCAGAGCTCTGAGATGCAGAGGGATCTGGGTGTTCTAGTGCATGAATCGCTAAAGGTCGGTATGCAGGTACAGCAAGTAATTAGGAAAGCTAATAGAATGTTATCGTTTATTACAAGGGGAATTGAATACAAAAGTAGGGAGGTTATGCTTCAGTTATACAGGGCATTGGTGAGACCACATCTGGAGTACTGTGTACAATATTGGTCTCCTTATTTAAGGAAGGATGTAAATGCATTGGAAGCAGTTCAGAGAAGGTTTACTAGACTAATACCTGGAATGGGCGGGTTGTCTTATGAGGAAAGGTTGGACAGGCTAGGCTTGTATCCGCTGGAGTTTAGAAGAGTAAGAGGTGACTTGATTGAAACATATAAGATCCTGAGGGGTCTTGACAGGGTGGATGTGGAGAGGATGTTTCCTCTTGTGGGAGAATCTAGAACTAGGGGTCACTGTTTAAAAATAAGGAGACAAGGAATGGCAAATCAAAATGAACCTGCAAAGTGCTGCTCAGTACCCAAAACTCCTTCACACAACGTTGAATCTCTCCAGAAGTCTTGCCTAACAAATTTGATTGAATTCTTTGAGGAGGTAACTAAGTGTGTAGATGAAGGTAGAGCAGTTGATGTCGTATACATGGATTTTAGTAAGGCGTTTGATAAGGTTCCCCATGGTCGTCTCATGAAGAAAGTAAGGAGTTGTGGGATAGAGGGAAATTTGGCTGATTGGATAAGTAACTGGCTATCTCATAGAAGGCAGAGGGTGGTGGTGGATGGAACATTTTCGGACTGGAGACCAGTTACCAGCGGTGTGCCACAGGGGTCGGTGCTGGGTCCTCTGCTGTTTGTGATTTTTATCAATGACTTGGAGAAGGGGACTGAAGGGTGGATCAGTAAATTTGCTGATGACACCAAGATTGGTGGAGTAGTGGATGAGGTGGAGGGCAGTTGTAGGCTGCAAAGAGACATTGATAGGATGCGGAGCTGGGCCGAAAAATGGCAGATGGAATTTAACCCTGATAAGTGCGAGGTGATTCATTTTGGTAGGGCAAATTTAAATAAGGATTACAGGGTCAACGGCAGGGTTCTGAGGAATGTGGAGGAGCAGAGGGATCTGGGGGTTCATATCCACAGATCTCTGAAGGTTGCCACTCAAGTGGATAGAGCAGTAAAGAAGGCCTATGGTGTGTTGGCGTTTATTAACAGAGGGTTTGAGTTTAAGAACCGTGAGGTTATGCTGCAACTGTACAGGACCTTGGTGAGACCACATTTGGAATATTGTGTGCAGTTCTGGTCACCTCACTATAGGAAGGACGTGGAAGCATTGGAAAGAGTGCAAAGGAGATTTACCAGGATGCTGCCTGGTTTGGGGGGGAGGTCTTATGAGGAAAGATTGAGGGAGTTGGGGCTTTTCTCTTTAGAGAGGAGGAGGATGAGAGGCGACTTAATAGAGGTTTATAAGATGATGAGGGGGATAGATAGAGTGGATGTTCAGAGACTATTTCCTCGGGTAGAGGCAGCTGTTACAAGGGGGCATAACTATAAGGTGCATGGGGGGAGATATAGAAGGGATGTCCGAGGTAGATTCTTTACTCAGAGAGTGGTTGGGGTGTGGAATGGACTGCCTGCTGTGATAGTGGAGTCGGACACTTTAGGAACTTTCAAGCGGTTATTGGATAAGCACATGGAGCACACCAGAGTGATAGGGAGTGTGATAGCTTGATCTTGGTCTCGGACAATGCTCGGCACAACATCGAGGGCCGAAGGGCCTGTACTGTGCTGTACTGTTCTATGTTCTATGTTCTAGAAGTCTCTCCCTCTCTCTCTCAGAATGCGTAGTTCAAAAATGCCACCAACAATAAAAGACAGGAAGAGGCCCCCTTTAAATAGCGCCCCCCCCCCCCCCCCCCCCCAGCCCCACAGCGATTGATAGCGTTCCAGTCTTCTGGTCGTTGGATGCGCCAGGCGGTACGCCCATTTAAGACAGAGATGAGGAGAATTTTTTTCTCACAGAGGGTTGTGAGTCTTTGGAACTCTCTTCCTCAGAGGGCAGTGGAAGCAGAGTCTTTGAATATTTTTAAGGCAGAGGTAGATAGATTCTTGATAAGCTAGGGGTGAAAGGTTATCGGGGGTAGGCGGGAATGTGGAGTAATCAGATCAGCCATGATCTTATTGAATGGCAGAGCAGGCTCGAGGGGCTGAGTGGCCTACTCCTGCTTCTAATTTGTATGTTCGAATGTCCATATGTTCTGTAATGTGGAGCTGGGAGGCCAGTGAGGAGAACGGAGCAGTCATTCCTGGAGGTGAAATGGGAGAAGTATTCTGTAGCGGTGGGAGTGAGATTCGGACAGAGGGAGGTGATAGTATATAGGTGAAAATAGAGTGTTTTGCTGATAAAAGCTCAGCATAGGGTCAAATAGAAAACTGAGGTTTCAGTTTGACCACACAGCTAGGATGAAGGCTGGAATTGGGGGCTTTGGTCTTGCCATTATTGAGCTGGAGGAAGTTTTGTCCCATGCATGACTTAATATCAGACAAGCAGTTGGACAACATAGCAACAGCCATGGAGTTGAGATTGCTGGTGAAGAGGTAAATCTGGTTGTTGTTGTCATATATATGAAGCTGACCCAATGCTTATAGATAATGTCACTAATAGACAGCATGCAGATCAGGAATAGAACAGGGCCACTGATAGAATTTATGGACCATCAGAGGTGACTGTGCAGGCAGATGAGGTGAAGCCATTGCAAAAGATGATATAGATATATAGAAATAAATATAAATGGCAGTGAAAAGGGACAGAGGAAAGGAGGATGGAGTGGTCAACTGTATCAAAGATTGAGGAGAGGTTGAGTTGGAATAACGTGTCCAGAGACTATCATTGGTGACCATCGTGAGACAAACTGATTGCCTGTAATATTTTGGCAGCCTGGCTCCCACCACAAAATAAATCCTATTGCCTCTTCTATGCAAGTGTTGTCTACTGGACTCGGAGCAGCGGTGTAATGGGAGAGAAATTTAATTTTTTTTTTGATAGAGTAAATAAGAAGAAACTGTTTCCACTTGTGGGTGGGTCAGTAGCCAAAGGACACAGATTTAAGATAATTGGCAAAAGAACCAGGGGGAGTTGAGGAGAATTTTTTTTTATGCATTGAGTTGTTATGATCTAAAAATGTGGTGGAAGCAGATTCAATAGTAACTTTCAAAAGGGAGTTAGATATATACTTGAAAAGGAGAAATTTGCTGGGCTATGGGGAAAGGCAAGGGGAGTGGGACTAATTGGATAGCTCTTTCAAAGAGCCAGCACAGGCACGATGGGTTGAATAGCCTCTTTATGTGCTGCATCATTCTAATATTCTATGAAATGTTATGGAGCACAAAGCCCCGCCTGCTTGCTGTCATCTAAATGCGGCAGAGTGGACAAGCGGATATGTGTCAGGCAGTGTGAAGAAAATATCTGTAGCCATTTATAGGGGTATGGATTTCAGACAGCCAGTGGGAAGTATACCAGAATGGTGCATGTTTATTCACTGTCTAGTTCTTTCCCCTCCTTTTCTTTGAGGAAGCACTTTGCCTCATCTCGGCAGCCTTCCTGCAATTAGGAACTCACCACATAAGGATTATCAACAAACCAAAATCCTATCAGTCTGCAGTGATGTTCTACACCCCGAGACTGCCTAAAAGCTGGCAGTTTCCCAAATTAAAATCTACCCCTCCCCTCCCTCCTGGGTGTTTGTGCTGGGGGGATTTTTCTGAAGTGAACTTGAACCTAATTAAAGGCCGTTTATATTGTTGATTTGAAATCCTGGGGGTTTTTCGGATAATTTTTCAGATATTACTTTTATCAAAAACTGGTGGAAAATCAAGATTAAAAAATGTAAAGCCAAAAACGAAGGGAAATTTGGAGAAAATGAGTAAAAATCAGTTTTTATTTGGAACATCACTAAAGCTCAAGAAAACAAGTTAGAAATGAACAAGCTGCAGTTCGGCTAAATGGTAAGCTACAATTATTTACACAGTTCACAGACATAACTTTTACAGGTCTTAATTGCAGTTTCAAAAGTTCTAGCAAACGTATGCTTGCAGCAGTTATGTTAAACTATGGGTTGCAAAGATTGGTTCTCCTGAAATCTTGGATGTAGCCAAGTCTAAAAATCAGCTGACTCAGGCAGGACACTGAGGAAGCAAGAAGCAGCACAGCTCAAATTTGAAATGTAGACAGGATCCTTGCACCACTTGTCTGAATAGAGGGCCGAGATTAACATCGACCTTGTGCTCTTATCCCTCTGTAAATGCCAATCTTCAGACAGTCAATGGGAAGCATGCAACCACAGTGCAGGCTTATTCACTGTCTAATTTTTCCCTCCTCTCCTTTGAAGAATTACTTTGCCTCCCACAGAGAGCCAATCTGGAATTAAGAACTCGCCATGTGAAGATTATCAAAGGATGTCCTATGATTCTGCAGTGGATGTCAGAACACTAGAGTACTGCTTTAAATGACCACTGGGAAACAGTCAATAAATCTGTTTTATCCATTAAAGTTCCCTCTCCAAAAATAGGAATAACACCTTTTTCTGTTTATTGAAAATGAAAAGGGAAAAATCAGTTTTTCCATTCAATGGGTCACACTTCAGCTGATGGTGACCTCAAGCTAATATTGGCACACTTTGATTCTGGTCTCAGCTATTTACCCCAGTATTAGCAGAGAAGCTTATCAACCAGCTGTAAGCAATGTGACAAGTGAACTCACCTCGGGTTGCTTGTCAGGTCCTGTGATGCTTGTACATTTCACTATTAACATCATTGGGCATGTGGGGGAAAAATTCGGTTGCGTTGTGCCTCCCGTTAGTGCCCGGGCACGGCGCTGCTAACGCCTCCCGTGAAATTCAGCGGGAGGTTAGCAGTGGCAGTAGCCAATCGCGCCCCGTGGCACTGCGCCTCCAGCAATGATGTCATCACCGTGCGCAGTGCCCCGCTCGCACCCTGGCCGCAAACTTGGTTCGCGACCCCTGACCTACCGCCGGACGCTATGTGGCGTTTTTGTGGCCGGGGTGGTGCAAATTAAAGGGCAGGTGCCGGGGAAGCCATTTTTTTTTAGGTCGCCTGCCAGCACCTGCCTCCCCTCACCTCCTCCTGCGGGGTGCTGGCCGCAATCGCTCAGCCCGGCACTCCTCTTGAGTGCCGGGCTCTTTTGCCGGCACCCCGCTCCACGGTGGTCCAGCAGGGCCCTGGTGTGCGCTGCGCTAGGCCCCTCCCTTTAATCGGGAGGGAGGCGCTGCTGCACGTAGCGCCACGATATTCCATGGGAGCGCCCCAAGAGGGAGGGGGAGCGCTTTCAGTAGCGCCCTGCCTCCTGCTTGGGGCACTACCATTCAATTTCAGGTGCGGGCACGCAAAAAGTAGCGCCTTGGTGAAGTTAGTGCCCCAAAGGGGGCGCGAGCCAATTTTTCTCCTGTTTAGTGCATAAATCATTATGCAACATGTGCATCTCAGGAGCCACTCAGAAACAGGGAGAATCCCTCTTTGTGTAGGTCAGATTCCGGCAAAGATCATTTGTTATCGATCTGTCAATCCAGGAATTTATCCCTGGAAAAGGGTAACAAAAACGCTAAAGGTGTTGAAATATGATGGAGGCTATGGAGGGAATTTTAACCCCCAAAAATGGGTGGGTTTGGGTTAGGTAGTATGTTAAAATGTTAAAAATCTGAATTCCGACCCCAACCCGCCCACTTCTGGTTTTAACGGAGGCGGGACGGGGACAGCAACCAACCCACTCCTCGGAGGCAGGTTGGCAATTTAACTATTATAATGAGGCTGCATGCCTCATATTTAACCACCATTTTAAATTTAACCCTGGCCGGCTGAGTTTTCCAGGCCTTGGGAAACTTGGCAGCTAAAGAGAGACCAAGTCTGCTGGATCCAGTTTACCTGCTTCACCAACCCCCCGCGATTGGACATCACCTTTCGATCTCCTCCTGACTCTTCTGATCTCTCCACAAGGCCTCTGATCTCCCCCCAACTTTTCTGATCTCCCCCGACTCCTCTGATCTCCTCTACGAGGCCTGCGCTCTCCCCCGAACCTGGCCTCCGATCTTCCCTCTGGCATCCAATCTGCCTTCTGGCCTCTGATCTTGCCTTTTGGCCTCCGATCTTGCCTCTGGCTTCCGATCTCCCCCGCGCTCCAGACCCTGATCTTCCCTCTGGCCTCCGATCTTGCCCCCTCCCCGGCCTTTCTGATCCCTCTATACTTCCTCTCCTCTCCCCGGCTGCAGCCTGGTGCTGAAGGTTTACCTGCCTCTCAGATAAAAAATTCTAATCAGGTCAACCCGTTCTTCCGGCTTTCCCGACCTCAAAGAAGCAGCCTCACCACACACACCCACCACACCCCCCCCCCACCCCAGCTCCCTCCCAGCCTCCAAGTTAACATCCAGCCCTTTGTGTCAGTAGATGGTGGACCTGCATTTGGGACCAGCATATCCCCAGCACCACAGGAAATCTACTAGTTCTATGGAATCTATTTACTGTTGGACATAGTCTGCTTAAAGAATGGATATCCCATATTTTGAAACCAGACTGTTACACAGAATTATTAACTTGAGATTTTAAAAAAAGGGTGTTTAAAAGTGGGTAGTGGCAGAGAGGAAGGATCTATTTCAGAGAAGTTATTGTGCTGAATAAAATGAGAACTCAGTTGACGCACACAGTTAAAGCTGTAGTACCTCAGGTAATGAGTACTTGACTATCAGCTGATGGTTAGCTAATATCTTCACGCTGTCATATTCTTCCTTAAAGCCAGTTCCCTTTCAGATCCAATCACTCATTTTGGTTTAAAAGCATGGTCTATTTTGATATAGGTTATTCTTAAAAATAAACATGATTAAATGGATTGCTGTCTGTTACTCTTGCTAATTACAAATGACACTGCTAACATCTCCTTGATTTTGACACTTGTACCAGCAACACAGATTGCAACCCATTTAAACTCATGTAGCTATGTTTATCCTTTTGAGTCACACACATCAACATAGGTATTTTAAACCAAAATGACTTGATTGTCAGCTGACACTTGTTGAGTATTCTGGGAAACTGGCTTCAAGGAGTATGATTCTGTGAAGGAGTTGGCTTAACACCAACAGAGATAGGGGATGAAATTGTTCAGTTTACTAATATTAGCAAAGTAAAGCTTGAGTATAAAGAGAGAACAGAGCAATTTCACTCCTCCCCAGTGTCAACTAATCATTAACCTGGGGTGGTTCAACTTCGGCTCTGTATGTTAATGCATATGTTAACACTGTCAATGTAGCCCCCTGGATTTTATATCAATCTAGTCCAGTTTAGCCTGGTCTTGTATCCTGACAAATATTTGGAGCCTTGCACTGTATTTAAATCTGTTTTTATACAGGTCAGTTTATCCCTTCAAATGAGTAAAAACTTGAATTTGAATTACAAATGGATTCTCAGGACTAATCTCAGCAGTTGAAATTCTAGTGGCAAATTGCTGCTGTCAAGAATAAATAATCATTTGCATTAACTTTTTCTTTGGACGCTCTTGTTTAAGCAAAAGATTGTAATGTAAATTTTAGATGTTTCAAAATTGGGATGTGCCTACGTTGTAAACAGCTTCTGGGACCCACTGGTGATCTAGTTATCCTCAGTAAACCTGTAGCAATATGATTATAATATCCAATAATGTTATACTTTGTGGTTCTGTAGCATGCTGTAAATCTCAATATTGTGGAATCTGCCCCATTCCTGCTGCGGGCAGATTCCACAACACGTCTGGCAACAGATAAATAGCTTTGCATGTGCCAAATTGTTGTTTAAAAATCAGAAAATGCAATTTATTTCTGACAATGAACCATCCACAATCGCTGGTAACTACACAGGGAAGTCTGGGAAAACCACCTCTTGGATTTGCTCTCAACTCCTCTGGAGACAGCAACACCATACCACCAGACTCAAGGCTGCTGTTGGTGGTGATGTGCTAATGTAAAGGGGCCATTAGACAAAGCTGTAACCAGTTTATTGTCATATGGTTAATGAAAATGTCAATACTATGTTGAATGCAATTTCTTCTTAATAGATGGAGATGCTGGAGAAAAAATGATCAGATGAACTGCCAACTCATGCCGGATGGTTTCTTGTTGATTTCTTTCCCCTCAGTAGCCAGCAACCTGCTCTGTGGGTTCTGTATTGGACCAAGAGGCCTATGATGTCACGTCTCTGAAGAGGAAGCAGTCATCTCTCTCTGCAAACCAGTTTTATCTGCATCTCAGGCTGGAAAGACGACTTTGAAATTAAATATGTGATATATACAGTACAATGTTTTTCAAGGTTCTTTTCTACTTTAATCTAATGCCCTGGGTAATGAGGGATTTACCTCAGTAAGTTGCTGCCTCACTTTTTCTTTGAAGCATTAAGGAGGAATTTCGCTATCTTGTTCTATTACTTTGTGCATCGTATGCTGAGCTGATTATTCTTCAGACTGTATTTGAATTATATGTTCTGTGTTAACAAATATTATTTGGACATTCCCCTTCCAATTTTTCAATGTCTACAAACAGCAAAATGATCTTATTTGGATGTAATTTTCCAGTGCAATAATATTCTGGAATTCACAACATGCAGGTGACTAGTTGCTTGGAATAATGTAAGTATCGTCGTCTTCATCATTGTGTTGGCCTGTATAGTTACAGTACACAGCTGAATCGTTCACTGATGGGCTATTTTCATAAATATTGTCATCATAATCCATGGACTGAGAAACCTCAAATTGCTGGAGAGCAGCAGGTGATATGTGTGCTGGTTCCATCACACACTCTTCAGTTAGGCTAATGGGACCGATCATAACATTTTCATAATTTCGTTGAGAATATAGTGCGTCATTGACTTGGTATGTTGGATAGGTGTCTGAACTAGAAAATTGCTCAGGAGAACAATTGGTTGCCCGAGGATTGCAGATGTATTGTTGCTGAACATCTGGTTGTGTTGCATTCACCTCACTGGCACATCCACTGGAGCACTTCTGCAGTCTTGGGAAATTAAAACCTGTTGAGCGAATATGTCTACAGTACCAGATCAAGAATCCAGCAATACCAAGCACCAGCAACAAGGGGATGACGATCGATAGGGCAATAGTTGTACTGATGTCCGTAGGGGCCTGTGTAGTCGGTTCAGTAGTAGACATGGTACTTGTACTATCCATGAGGAAAATAAAGACTATGAGCATTAAACCTCTTGGGATAAGTATCTGAAATGCAAAAGAAAAAGATTCTGTGATGTAGAAGTCACATTCGATATTTTAATTTTTTTGTTCTTTTTATTAAGTCCCTTGATGTCATACACCAGTGCAGTCAACTTTCTTGTAGACATCTGCCAATACCACCCTTAATGATCTGCTCAATGGTGCATGAGGGTAACACATCCTTTAGATTTCCTTCTACCCACCACAGCTTGGCAAAGATTGGGAACTCTGTGTGTGAATAAGCAGATGCATAAGCCACGACAATATGTTGGTATTTCAGTGTTGAAAGATTCAAGCTTGCCAACTGTGTTTAAGGTAAATTTTACATTCCTGAGTTAGGACACCAGTGTGAACAACCCTTATAGGGACAATTTTAACCCTATCTGCCCGGTGGAAACTGGGCGGGCAGTTAAACTCGACCAGGTGACTTACCTGCTGACATCGCGCACCGAACCTGTCGTCTTCTATTTTAATGCCTTGTCGGAGCAGGCGGCAAGGACACTCACCTGAAGCCAGCGGGGTCCTTCTTTAAATATGCAGATTGGGGGCCTATGACATTATCGGGCCTCGTCTGCAATTTTAACTGTGGCCTGAGCATAGAAACTGTTGTGGCTTTCCTGTCTGGTGAAGCCAGCGGGAGGAGGCCCAAACAGGTCAATTTTCTTCCTTGCCTCCTGGGCCAGGAGCAGTAGGAGTGCTCTGCCTGGCTGCAAAAGGAAAGTTAAGGCCTCCCCTGCCCCAGGTTCCGCCATTGTCTCCCGCGAGGAGCTCTTGAAACGCCCACCTGTGACTCATCTTCTTGCTGATGACTGTTGGTGCTGGTGGCTGTGGATGGCCAGCAGACTGGCAGCATGAAGATGAGGCACGAGAGTTAAAATCACCCGGGCCTCACGCTGCCGAGATCGGTGGGATTTGGCCATCTCCTCACCCAATTCCCATTTCCGGCTAAAATCAGAATTTATACGTAGGGGTCAGAAGATGGTCCTTTGAAAGGAAGTATACCTTTTTTATGTCAGGGCAATTTTTTTTGTTAATATATGTACCCAGTAAAAGCAATATAGCTAGTAAGTTATTTTCGTATCCAAGCCGCACCCATTGTGGTGATGACTTAGGAAGTAATTTTAACCTAACCCGGGGGAAAATGATGGATCAGATTGTTCACCCATTTTACACCCCGATTTTACTGTCCCAGGTGGGTTAAGTTTAACATTACCTCTCAATTTCTAGTCATTTTTCCTGTGATTTTTTGTTGCATGAAAATGTTCTTACATGACAGATGAAAAAAAATTGGACAGTTTCTTTCCTGGGTTGGTGAAGGAACAATAAATAAAAATATAAAGACCTGGCACTGTGAAGTGTAGATCCATCAGGGCATACCTATAATTGTTACTTTATATTTAGTAGGTCTGTATCCTTTGTGAAATTAAAGATTATGCAGCGGTGGGACTGAGGCTGGTGCACTCTCTATAATTAATTTGTTTCAGCTGCCGTTTAAAGTGGAAGCTGCTCATAGCTGGGCACCATGCAATATTCGGTATAAACTGGACCAAGCATGTGCAGAGGCCGCCGATGAAAAGGTAAGTTAACTTTCATTTACTTACAACTATGTGGAGCCAGAAGGAGCAGGAACAGTACTGTGGTCTGCTGCAGGCCCGGGCTCTTCCCCGCCTCCACCCCCCGCACCCCATCCCCCGATTCACCTCTTCTGCCCCCACCCCCTCCTACGAACTACCGGCCTAAGGAAAATCGGAGCCGGCTGATTTTCCTTTGGCTCTGGCCTGCGAGCTGCATCGGAATTGGGGTCTGCAGCTCACCAATTTTATGCAGATGAGTCCCGCAGCCCAATTTCCTGCGAGCTTGGGCTGATGTCTTTGGGCGTGCATTCCCTTCACAACGCACATTTTGTGCCGGTATCTGGCGCTACTCCAATTTTCTGGCCGGAAATCCTCTGAGTTTCCCTTGCAAAACAGGTGATCCTGATTGGAAAAGTGAGTGGAGATCATTACGCTGGATCTCTGCCCTCATTGCAACATGAACTAGGCTATAGGATCTTTAGAAAGGACAAGGAAATTGGGAAAGGAGGAGGAGTAGCAATATTGATGAAAGACACAATTACAGCAGCTTCTCCACCACCCACAAGGCATAAGTCAAGGGGCCAAAAATTCGGCACTTGCCGGGTGAGTACGCGCTGTGCACTCACCCGTAAGGCCTCCTGAAGTGCCGGTTTCCTGCATGCACTGCGCATGCGCGGGAAACCGGAACTTCCGGTCTCGTGAAGGGAGGGGTTCAGAGGTGAACCACGTGCGTGGGAGAGGCTGTGCGCACGCAGCGAACTTAGGTTTTTTTTCAGCTTTCTCCGGGAGGGTAAGTATTGAAGAAGCTGCGCTTTTAAAAAGGAGGCGCAAGACCTGTTTTCAACAAGGTAAGTGGTTAATTAATTACAATTTAAACATTTTTTCAACAGGTTTATCTTTTTTTAGATACTTTAAAGAAAGGTAAGTTTATTTTTAGCACTGTTAAAAAGTATTTTAATTTTTTCAAAAATTTTAATTTTTGTTTAAAGTAGTTAATTTATTTAACTTATAGTTATTTTAAAAATGTGATGGTTTTTTAAAAATGTATTTGAAGTTTAGGTGTTGTTTTGGGGCCGATTTCAATTCATAGATTTGACAGGTCTTCCTGTCAAATCTATGAATGAAAGATGGTCTGCTGCCATTGGCTCTCCATGGCCCACGTGATCCCAGGGGACGCATCGCACTAACTACGCCCCTGGGACACGCAAGCACTGCGTGCCGGCAGTTGGGGGAGGCCCAGGAGCTGAAGTCCCTGTGGGCCCAGAGGTCAACGGCAGGCGCGGTAGGTAGGTGCGCGCGGGATCCTTGCACCCGCGGGAAGCCAGGGAGCCTAATTTCTGGGCCCTTAATGTGATGGAATACTCTCCACTTGTCTGGATGCTCTCAAGAAGCTCAACACCATCCAGGACAAAGTAGTCCTCTTGATCGGCAGCCCATCCACCACCTTAAACATCCACTCCTTCCACCACTGGTGCATCATAGCTGCAGTGTGTACTACCTATAGGATGCACTGCAGCAACCTCCACTGGGAACACCATCACCTCCAAGTTCCCCTCCAAATCACATGCCATATATTGCCATTCCTTCATTATTGCTGGGTCAAAATCCTGGAACTCGTGCCCCAACAACACTGTGGGTGTACCTTCACCACATGAACTGCAGCGGTTCAAGAAGAAGGCTCACCACCACCGTCTCAAGGGGAACTATGGATGGGCAATAACTGCTAGCCTTGCCAGTGATGCCCACATCCCGGGAATTAATTTTTTTTAAAGTAGAAAGAAGGGTTTCAGTAAGGGTGATCAGGCAATGGAAACACTATCGATAGAACTAAGGAACAGTAAAGGATGCAAGACTCTGGAGGAAGTTGTCTACAGACTTCCTGACAGTAGTGATGTAGCGGGTAATATATATATATATTATATCTGTAGCAGAAACAATGTGGTTATAATGGGAGAGTTTAATATTCATATCAACTGGGAGAAGCAGAACAGTTCAAGTAGTAAAGGCAATGAATATCCAGAATCTATTCAGAACAGTTTTCTGGAACAATATATTTTCGAACCGACAAGAGAACAAGCCATACTGAATTTAGTGATGAGTAATGAATCAACAATCTGATTGTAAGGGAGAGTCTTGTGAACAGTGACTGTAATATGATTGAATTTGATGTTAGGTGTGAGAGGGAGAGTCACAAACCAGTGTTTTAAATTTAAGTAAGGGAAACTTTGAAGGGATGAGAAATAAATTGAGCGCAGTAAATTTGGCTGAACTGTTTATGGGTAAACATACCGACAAACAGTTAGAAGTATTCAAAGAAGTATTTGGTGCAATACAAAACCAGCACTTACCCCATAAACGCAAAGGCTCCACTTGTGCAGTTGAGCAACCATGGTCAACAAATAAGGTAAGAGACAGACTCAAGCTCAAAGAAAAGGTTTACACAAATGCAAAGAAAAGTGGAAATGCAGCAGACTGTGAGAGTTATAAAAAAATAACAAAGGGATACAACAAAAGAAATGAGAGGTACAAAAAAGAACATAAAAAAACTTGCAAGGATATCAAAGCCAGCAGTAAAAGTTTTCATAAATATATTAAGAGAAAGAGAGTGGTAAGGGAAATGTGGGTCCATTAAAGACAATTACAGGTGAGACTATAATAGACAATAAGAAAAGGGCAGATTTGTTAAATGAATATTTTGTATTCAATTTCACAATGAAGAGGACAAAATACTAGTGGTACAACTGAACCTAAAAATAAGTCAAGGGAAGGAACTTATCGGATTTAATCTAAGTAAAAAAAATGGTAATAGTGAAAATAATGGAAGTTAAGATGAACAAATCTCCAAGACCTGATGGTTTGCACTCCAAATATGGTTTAATATTAAAAGAGTATTGAAAGAAATAGTTGAGGAACTTCCAGATGCATTAGTCATAATTTTCCAAAGTTCTCTAGACTTGGGAATTGTACTACGGATTGGAAAATTGCAAATGTCCTATTATTTAAGAAGGGAGGGAGGGAGGAACCAGAAAATTACAAACCTGTTAGTTTAACAAACAGGAAATGTACTCTGGTGGTGGGATGTGTCAAGTGGTGTTCTCCAGGAATCTGTGACAGGGCCTCAGCTTTCCACCATATATATTAATGACTTGAATGAAGCAATAGAGAGTTGTGTGTCCAAGTTAGAAGGCACAGTAAGTTGTCTAGATGGGAGCAGGAAGTTCCAAAAAGACATGGATAGATTAAGTGAGTGGGCAAGACTATGGCAGATAGAGTTCAATGTGGGGAAATGTGAGGTCATCCACTTTGGATTCAAGAATGACAAATCAGAATATTTTCTAAATGGTGAGGGATTAGGAGCTGTGGAAGAGCAAAACGATTTGGGTGTCCATGTACTAGTGGATATGTACAAAAAGCAATCAAAAAGGCTAATGGGATGTTGGCCTTTATCTCAAGGTGGCTGGAATGTAAAGGGGAGGAAGTTATGCTACAGTTGTATAGAACCTTGGTCAGACCCCATCTGGGGTACTGTACTCAGTTCTGGGCACCACACCTCAGGAAGGATATATTGGTCTTGGAAGGGGTGCAGTGCAAATTCATACTGAATGATACTGGGGTTTAAAGGGTTAAATTCTGAGGACAGGTTACATAAACTTGGCTTGTATTCCCTTGAATTTGAAGGTTGAGGGGTGATCTAACCGAGGTATTTAAAATGATAATGGGGTTTAATATGGCAGACACAGAGAAACGATTTCCTCTGGTGGGGGAAATCCAGAACAAGGGGACACAATCAAAATTACAGCTAAGCCATTCAGGAGTGAAATCAGGAAGCACTTTTTCACATAAAGGGTAGCGGAAATCTGGAACTCTTCCCTCCAAATGGGATAAGGAATCAAATGAGGTTGAGCTACAGATCAGTGAAGATAGGACCAACAGGAGGGGCTGAATGGCGTACTCTTATGTTTCATTGTTGGTGAATGCCAACGTAAGAAGCATTCACTTGAAACAGACAGGGGGCTCATTTACATATTTATTTGGAAGTTTGGACATTCTGCATGCTATTACCCAACAGTCTGGCATGATTTTTGAAACACTTTTTAAATGATGTAACAATAGGGTATTTTCATCACTAAAAAACATTGGCCCAGGGACACTGAAATTACTTGGAGCTGTTGACCAGTCAAACTGATTTCACTGAAGCCTGTCTTAAGTTTAATCTTGCACAATTTTATTAAAGAATTAGGCGCGACACTTCCACCAAAGGGGGCGCGACCCAATTTTTCCCCCATAGAATCATACAGTACAGAAGAAGGTCATTCGGCCCATCGTGCCTGTGCCAGCTCTCTGTCAGAGCTACCAATTAGTCCCATTCCCCTGCGCTTTCCCCATAGCCCTGCAAATTTTTCCTTTCAAAGTAATTATCCAATTCCCTTTTGAAAGTTACTATTGAATCTGCTTCCACCACCCTTTCTGGCAGTGCATTCCAGATCACAACAATTACATAGAATCTACAACACAGAAACAGGCCATTCAGTCCAACTGGTCTATGCTGGCATTGATGCTCCACCAAGCCTCCTTCCACGCCTCTTCATCTCACCCTATCAGCATATCCCTCTATACCTTTCTCCCTCATGTGCTTATCTAGTTTCCCCTTAAATGCATCAATGCTATTCGCTGGGTAAAGACATTTCTCCTGAATTCCCTATTGGATTTATTGGTGACTGTCTTATATTTATGGTCCCTAGTTTTGGATCCACTGAATAAAAAAAAATCTCAGCTCCCCTCTGGATTTTTTGCCAAATATCTTAAATCTGTATCCTCTGGTTACTGACCCACCTGCCAGTGGAAACAGTTTCTCCCCATCTACCCCATGAAAACCCCTCAGAATCTTCAACCCCTCTATTAGATCTCTCCTAACCTTCTTTGTTCTAAGGAAAACAATCCCAGCTTCTCTAGTCTCTCCACATAACTGAATTCCCTCATTCCTGGTATCATTCTGGTAAATCTCCTCTGCACTCTCTCCAAGGCCTTGACATGCTTTCTAAAGTGTGGTTCCAGAATTGAACATAATATTCTAGCTGATGTCTAACCAGTGATTTTTAAAGGTTTACCATAACGCCTTTGCTTTTGTACTCTATACCACTAATAATAAAGCCATGTGCTTTTTTTTAACAGCTTTATCAACTTGTCCTGCCACCTTCAATGATTTGTGTACATACACCCCCCAGGTCTCTCTGTTCTTGCACCCCCTTTAGAATGTTACCATTCAGTTTATGTTGCCTCTCCTCATTTTTTCTAACAAAATGTATCACTTCACACTTCTCTACATTAAATTGCATCTGCCATGTGTCTGCCCATTTCACCAGTCTGTCTATGTCCTCCTGAAGTCTGCTACTATCCTCCTCACTGTTCACTACATTTCCAAGCTTTGTGTCATCTGCAAACTTTGAAATGATGCCCTGTATACCCAAGTCCAGGCCATTAAGATGTATCAAAAATATCTTTCCCATTATTTATTGAAATCTTCTATGTACAGGAAACTTTCGTTTATCCGGCACCGACGGGACCGGCGTGGTGCCGGTTGATCGAAAGTGCCGGATTACAGAGAGGTATACTTACCAAGGTACGAGAGCCCCGTACACGGCCACAGGCTGAACAATTGGGACCCGGAGAGGGAAGGTAAACGAGACTCCGGCTTTTTCCTCCGTGGCGGCGACAGGTCGGAGTCGGAAGAACGTTGACCCCCCTTTCGTGGGGGCGAAAGGTCAGAATCGGGGTCTTGTCTGGATAATAAAACTTACCTGATTTTTGCCGGTTAAGCGAGAATTCCGGATATTAGGGTGCCGGATAAACGAAAGTTTCCTGTACATGCTTTACTCTTTCATTTTGTTTTTTATTCTATCTTAATTATGCAGTGTATTGCAGAAACACACTAAATTTCTGGAGGGGTTCTGCCAACCACCTGCTGTAACCTCAGCAGAAGGTTCCGGAAACTCCAGAGATAAGCCCATTACGCCATTTCTCCGGAGTTTCTGCCAATCTTCTATCGAAGTTTCGGTGGGAGAACCTCCGCAGAAATTCAACCCCAAATTGTATAAAATTAAAAAAAATTTCCTTGCAGAGATTTGCCACGCCACCACTTGCCATTTTTCTCCTCACAGACACCATTTGAAGCTTTTAGCAGTGGCAGATCCTGGTCTTAAACTATGTCTGGCCACTGTACACCACTGCCCTGTGTCACTGCTCTGATGTGACCAACAATATCAGCTTATTCATCTCAACAACAACTTACATTTATATAGCATCTTGAACGTAATAAAACATCCCAAGGCGTTTCACAGGAGCGTTATCAAACAAAATTTGGTGCCAAGCCACCTAAGGAGATATTAGTACAAGTGACCAAAAGCTTCATCAAAGAGGTATGTTTTAAGGAGTGTCTTAAAGGAGGAGAGAGAGGTAGAGAGGCAGAGAGGATTAGGAAGGGAATTCCAGAGCTTAGGGCCTAGGCAGCTGAAGGCAAGGCCGACAATTGTTGGGTGAAGAAAATCGGAGATGTGCAGGAGGCCAGAACTGGAGGAGCGCAGAGATCTCGGAGGACTGATGGGCTGGAAGAGGTTACAGATATAGGGAGGGGCGAGGCCATGAGGGATTTGCAAACAACGATGAGAATTTTAAAATCCAGGCGTTGTCGGACTACGAGCCAATGTAGGTCAGCAAGCACGGGGGTGATGGGTGAATGGGACTTAGCGCGAGTTAGGACACGGGCAACAGAGTTTTGGATGAGCTCAAGTTTACAGAGGGTGCAATGTGGGAGGCCAGCCAGTAGAGCTTTGGAATAGTCAAGTCCAGAGGTAACAAAGGCATGGATGAGGGTTTCAGCTGAGACAAGGGCAGAGATGGGAAAGGTTACAGAAGTGCAATTTGATGGTCTTGGTGATGGAGAGGATATGGGGTTGGAAGCTCAACTGAGGATCAAATAGGATGCCAAGGTTGCGAGCAATTTCCTCTAAATATATACTCATTTTGAGTACAATTGTGATGAATATTTTTTACATCAAAACTAGCAGTACGCAAGAATAGTGGCAATGAACAAAACCCAAAAATGAAAAAGTTGAGGCCTTCCCAGCAAAGTCAACTAATGCATGAAACAAAATGGAGCCAAAGGTACATAGAAACACGAAAAAAAATACTTACCTCCTTCCTTTAAGAGACCTGATCGAGCTCCCAAATACCCTTTTTTATGGGCAAAACTCACGCTGTGGATGAATTCTCATATTTTAACAAGGCTTCAATTTTCACCCCTAAATTATGGGTTGCAAAATTGGGCACCTTGTGAATCAGGTGTGAGAGGTCAAGTGACTGGTGGGCAACCCATGCCTGCTACTTGCAAGGGTTCACCAGATCTATCGCAGATTCTACCTAACCCATTACATCTCCTGAGGGAAATGTTGGAGATTTCTCTCTGCCCAGGACAACCATCATGTTCCACAAATCTTTTGATCATTTCAACCAGTATTTATACTTATAATCCCCAATCGTGCTAGACACATAGGGGGAGAAATTGGCCTGGTTTGCACCCCGTTAGCGCCTCTGGGGGTTGATAACGGGGTGCTAAGGGCTTACCTTATCCAAAATCACCGACGCCCGCGAACTTTTGAGCAAATTACCCAATCCTGTGCTCAAGTTCAATAACTTGCCTGCATCAACATTCTTTGCATCTTAAATGCTAAAATGGTTCCTTCTTAATCAAATTTTCTCTTATGAAAAGATGTTCTGCTTTGTAATGACTTTTCATAATTTAGAGCCCAAAAGTTCCAGATCATTGTTATTCCTTTCTGAGCCCTCTTCAAAATCTCACTGCCCTTTTGAAGATACGCAGCCAATTTATCCAAAAAAGACAAATAGCCTTAAGATGACACTAGTACATGAATAGCCTTGTTGATACAGATTCTCATTTACTGGATGCCTTCTATGATTAATCAGTAATAATGATCAAATACATTTAATTTTACACGTTTGCTCATAGATTCCTATTGAGCAACAGCTTGCACAGGTATATCACCCGTAATATTGTGAAAAATCCCAAGGCGCTTTACAAATAGGGACTGGATACCAAGCGAAAGTTTGGGAGGGAGGTTCAGAGCACTGAGACATGATGGCTGAAAGATCTGCCACTGATGGAGTGGAGGGGGGAGAAACACCAGAGTCGGAAGAGCAGAAGTTGAAAGCTAGAATTGAAAAGGTTGCAGAGGTCGGGTTATTGAGATCAGGCACAGAGAAATGAAATTCACGGTGCTCCCAATTAAATTAATCATCAGAAAATCAAGGAGCTCGTGTTCACCTTTGTGTCTGACTCTCTGATCTACACTCCTGTCGAGTGATGTTCTGCACCAGCATCTTGCAAAATATACCCTTATATCTACATTAAACTCCATCGGCCATAAGCTACTCATTGTTAAGGAAACACAACCTCACTGCTAACCCTCTGGTGTTTCAGCACAGCACTGAATGGTACAAGTAAAACCTCTACATATCACTAAGAACAAAATGTGTCATTTGTATCCTGAATGCTCATTATTGACTTGACTGTTGCACTTGAGAGGGTGCAGAGGAGATTTATCAGAATGGTTCTGGGGATGGGGGATCTTAGCTACAAGGACAGGTTGGAGAAGCTGGATTTGTTTTCATTAGAGCAAAGGAGGTTGAGGGGTGATTTGATAGAGGTGTACAAGATTATGATGAGTTTGGATAGGCTAGACGGCGAAAGGCTGTTCCCACTAGTTGATGGTACAAGGACTAGGGGACACAGATTTAAGGTTCTGGGCAAAGGATACAGGGGGGACGTGAGGAAAAACTTTTTTACGCAGCGAGTGGTGAGGACCTGAAATTCACTGCCGATGGAAGTGGTGGAAGGGGAGACACTCAATGTTTTCAAGGGGAGACTGGATAGGCACTTGAGGGAAATAAACTTGCAGGGCTACGGGGATAGAGCGGGGGAATGGGACTGACTGGATTGCTCTGCAGAGAGCCGGCACGGACTCGATGGGCCGCATGGCCTCCTTCTGTGCCGTTATGACTCTATGACATATCTAATTATTTAATAATAGATTTGCCTTCGGTTTCAGTTTGGAAAATAGCCTTCATGGTGAATTCTATTGATACTATTCAATATTTACAAGCTTGTTCCTGAAAATCTGGAGATTGTTATTGTGGGGATACTTTTCAAAACTGAAGTAAGATGGAAACCCTAGGAGCAAGTACAAATCTTCTGATTCTTTTTGACACCATTAATGTACTAGTATATTTTCTGTCTAGCTGTAGATACAGAACTTGATCACTATATTCTTACAGTAACAGATAAGTATAAATAAGCAAATGAGTACAATCACTTACCTTTCGGTGAACTGAAGTGAGTCAGAAAATCATCTTAAATTTACTTGTGCTAATTCTGTCAGCTTTGGTACGTTTAAATGTGAACACATGCTAGCTGTGGGGAACTACTAGCCAGTGCAGATGACTAAACAGACTTTTCAACCACAAAAGGAATTCAGTTATCTCTTTGATCAGAGTTCATGACCTACGTTTCCTCATTTACTACATCTGGCAGCCTTAAAATATTTAACTTCTACTCAGCTATTTAATGATCTCAACATAAGAATTAAATAAAAAACCTTTTTCAAAAAGGAAGCATATTATAAACAACTATAGAGATGAAAAGTAAAACCAAACAGTCTTTTGAAATACATTGATCTTTAACCATCTTTCTTCAAAGCAATTTTTTTTGAGTTGGCAATACTCATGAAGGCTATTGTTCTTAAACATTTTGGGTGCTATTTTCACCGGATACTTTAGGTGCTAATGAGCCTCTGAGGTGGTCAAGATGGGATCATAAGCTAAAATGCAGCATTTAGCGCAAGATGCCATCGTTGGTAAAGGAGTTGAAGCTTGCACTAGAAACGGCCACCCGGAGGATCGTTAAGAGGCTGATTGCCTCTTAAATTACCTGTTAGCGCTCATGAACGAGGCTGCCCGGCATTTTGATGACTAGCACTTGACCTAACACACTCTCCTAACAGCGAGCAGCTGATTGGGAGTAAACAAGTCGTTGCAGAGAATTTCGAGCACTACCTAAAGGTATCTCACCTTTTACTGATCACTTACTGCTGGAGGTTTGAAGAGGACTTTGGTCATAAGCTTATACTCTGCATACATTTTTTTAATTTATTCGTTCATGGGATGTGGACGTCATTGGCAAGACCGGCATTTATTGTCCATCCCTAATTGCCCTTGAGAAGGTGGTGGTGAGCCGCCTTCTTGAACCGCTGCAGTCTGTGTGGTGAAGGTACTCCCACAGTGCTGTTAGAGAGGGAGTTCCAAGATTTTGACCCAGCGACGATGAAGGAATGCCGATATACTTCCAAGTCAGGATGGTGTGTTACTTGGAGGGGAACTTGGAGGTGATAGTGTTCCCATGCGCCTGCTGCCCTTGTCCTTCTAGGTGGAAGAGGTCGCGGGTTTGGGAGGTGCTGCCGAAGAAGCCTTGGTGAGTTGCTGCAATGCATCTTGTAGATGGTACACACTGCAGCCATGGTACGCTGGTGGTGGAGGGAGTGAATGTTTAAGGTGGTGGATGGGGTGCCAATCAAGCGGGCTGCTTTGTCCTGGATGGTGTCAAGCTTCTTGAGTGTTGTTGGAGCTGCACTCATCCAGGCAAATGGAGAGTATTCCATCACACTCCTGACTTGTGCCTTGTAGGTAGTGGAAAGGCTTTGGAGACTCAGGAGGTGAGACACTTGCTGCAGAATGCCCAGCCTCTGACCTGCTCTTGGTGCCACAGTATTTATGTGACTGGTCCAGTTAAGTTTCTGGTCAATGGTAACCCCCAGGATGTTGATGGTGGGGGATTCAACGATGGTAATGCCGTTGAATGTCAAGGGGCGGTGGTTAGAATCTCGCTTGTTAGAGACAGTCATTGCCTGGCACGTGTGTGGCGTGAATGTTACCTGCCACTTATCAGCCCAAGCCTGAACGTCGCCCAGGTCTTGTTGCATACGAGCATGGACTGCTTCATTATCTGAGGAGCTGTGAATGGCACCGAACACTGTGCAGTCATCAGCGAACAACTCCATTTCTGACCTTATGATGGAGGGTAGGTCATTGATGAAGCAGCTGAAGATGGTTGGGCCTAGGACACTGCCCTGAGGAACTCCTGCAGCGATGTCCTGGGGCTGTGATGATTTACCTCCAATCACCACAACCATCTTCCTTTGTGCTAGGTATGAAACATAGAAACATAGAAGATAGGAGCAGGAGTAGGCCATTTGGCCCCTCGAGCCTGTTCCACCATTTAATGAGATCATGGCTGATCATCCAAATTCAGTACCCTGTTCCTGCTTTCTCCCCATATCCCTTGATCCCTTTAGCCTTAAGAAATATATCTAACTCCTTCTTGAATATATTTAATGAATTGGCCTCTACTGCCTTCTGTGGTAGAGAATTCCACAGGTTCACCACTCTCTGGGTGAAGAAATTCCTCCTCATCTCAGTCCTAAATGGCTTACCCCTTATCCTTAGACTGTGACCCCTGGTTCTGGACTCCCCCGCCATGGGGAACATCCTTCCTGCATCTAGTCTGTCTAGTCCTGTTAGAATTTTATAAGTTTCAATGCGATCCCCTCTCATTCTTCTAAACTCTAGCGAATATAAGCCTAATCGACCCAATCTCTCCTCATACGTCATTCCTGCCATCCCAGGTATCAGTCTGGTGAATCTTCGCTGCACTCTCTCCATGGCAAGAACATCCTTCCTCAGATAAGGTGACCAAAACTGCACACAATACTCAAGGTGTGGTCTCACCAAGGCCGTGTACAACTGCAGCAAGACATCCTTGCTCCTGTACTCGAATCCTCTCGCTATGAAGGCCAACATACCATTTGCCTTCTTAACCGCCTGCTGCACTTGCATGCTTACCTTCAGCGACTGGTGCACAAGGACACCCAGGTCTCATTGCACTTCCCCTTTTCCCAATCTATTGCCGTTCAGATAATAATCTGTCTTCCTGTTTTTGCCACCGAAGTGGATAACCTCGCATTTATCCACATTATACTGCATTTGCCATGCATCTGCCCAATCACCCAACCTGTCCAAATCATACTGGAGTTTCTCTGCATCCTCCTCACAGCACACATGCCCACCCAGCTTTGTGTCATCTGCAAACTTGGAGATATTACATCTAGTTCCCTCGTCTAGATCATTAATATATATTGTGAATAGCTGGGGTCCTAGCACCGATCCCTGCGGTACCCCACTAGTCACTGCCTGTCACTCGGAGAAAGACCCGTTTATTCCAACTCTTTGCTTCCTGTCTGCCAACCAGTTCTCTATCCAAGACAGTACCTTACCCCCAATCCCGTGTGCTTTAACTTTGCACGCTAATCTCTTATGCGGGACCTTAGTGAAAGCCTTCTGAAAGTCCAAATACACCACATCCACCGGTTCTCCCTTATCTATTCTACCAGTTACATCCTCAAAAAATTCCAGTAGATTAGTCAAGCATGATTTACCTTTTGTAAATCCATGTTGACTTTGTTCGATCCTGTCACTGTTTTCCAAGTGCTCTGCTATTACATCTTTTATAATGGACTCTAGGATTTTCCCCACTACCGATGTCAGACTTACAGACCTATAATTCCCCGTTTTCTCTCTACCACCTTTTTTAAATAGCCAGTGGAGCGTTTTCCCCCCAATTATCATTGACTTCAGTTTTACTAGGGCTCCTTGATGCCACACTCGTTCAAATGCTGCCTTGAGGTCAAGGGCAGTCACTCACTTCACCTCTGAAATTCAGCTACTTTGTCCATGTTTGGACCAAGGCTGTAATGAGGTCGGGAGCCGAGTGGTCTTGGCGGAAACCAAACTGGGCATAAGTGAGCAGGTTACTGGTGAGTAAGTGTCGCTTGATAGCACTGTCGACAACACCTTCCATCACTTTGGATGATTGAGAATAGACTGATGGGGCGGTAATTGGCTGGATTGGATTTGTTCTGCTTTTTGTGGACAGGACATACCTGGCCAGTTTTCCACATTGTCGGATAGATGCCAGTGTTGTAGCTGTACGAGAACAGCTTGGCTAGAGGCACGGCTAGTTCTGAAGCACATGTCTTCAGCACGATAGCCGGGATGATGTCATGGAGTGAATCGAATTGACTGATGACTGGCTTCTGTGATGGTGGGGAACTCAGGAGGAGGCCAAGATGGGCCATCAACTCGGCACTTCTGGCTGAAGACGGTTGCAAATGCTTCAGCCTTGTCTTTTGCACTCATGTGCTGGGCTCTACCATCATTGAGGATGGGGATATTCATGGAGCCTCTTCCTTCCGTTAGTTGTTTAATGGTCCAACACCATTCATGACTGGATGTGGCAGGACTGCAGAGCTTTGATCTGATCCGTTGATTGTGGGATCGCTTAGCCCTGTCTATAGCATGCTGCTTCTGCTTTTTAGCATGCATGTAGTCCTGTGTTGCAGCTTCCCCAGGTTGGCACCTTATTTTTAGGTATGCCTGGTGCTGCTCCTGGCATGCTCTTCTACACTCCTTATTGAACCAGGGTTGGTCCCCTGGCTTGATGGTAATGGTAGAGTGAGGGATATGCCGGGCCATGAGTTTACAGATTGTGGTGAAATACAGTTCTGCTGCTGCTGATGGCTCACAGTGCCTCATGGATACCCAGTTTGGAGCTGCTAGATCTGTTCAGAATCTAACCCATTTAGCATGGTGGTAGTGCCACACAACACGATGGAGGGTGTCCTCAGTGTGAAGACGGGACATCGTCTCCACAATGACTGTGCGGTGGTCACTGCTACCAATACTGTCATGGACAAATGTATCTGCGACAGGCAGATTGGTGAGGACGAGTTCAAGTAGGATTTTCCCTCGTTTTGGTTCTCTCACCACCTTTCACAGGTCCAGACTGGCAGCTAATGTCCTTCAGGACTCGGCCAGCTCGGTCAGTAGTGGTGCTACCGAGCCACTCTTGGTGATGGTCATTGAAGTCCCCCACCCAGAGTACATTCTGTGCCCTTGCTACTCTCGGTGCTTCTTCCAAGTGGTGTTCAACATGGAGGAGTACTGATTCATCAGCTGAGGGAGGGCGGTAGGTGGTAATCAGCAGGAGGTTTCCTTGCCCATGCTTGACCTGAAGCCATGAGACTTCATGGGGTCCGGAGTCAATGTTGAGGACTCCCAGGGGCCACTCCTTCCTGACTGTATACCACTGTGCCGCCACCTCTGGTGGGTCTGTCCTGCCGGTGGGACAGGACACACCCAGGGATGGTGATGGAGGAGTTTGGGACATTGGCTGATCTGCTGTTATCAGATTCTGAGCTTGAACCCTCAATTACCAGCCTTTGCTCTATACCAGTGGTGGTTGTGAAAGGCGTTATATAAATGCAAGTCTTTCTTTTCTTTTTTCTTTATAAAACACTGGTCCGACCTCAACTGGAGTATTGTGTCCAATTCTGGGCACTGCACTTCAGGAAGGATGTGAAGACCTTAGAGAGAGTGCAGAAAAGATTTACGAGAATGATTCCAGGGATGAGGGACTTCAGTTACATGGATAGATTAGAGAAGCTGCGGTTGTTCTCCTTAGAGCACAGAAGGTTGAGAGGAGATTTGATAGAGGTGTTCAAAATCATGAGGGGTCGCATCAGAGTAGATAGAGAGAAACTGTTCCCATTGGCGGAAGGGTTGAGAAGCAGAGGACACAGATTCATGGTGTTTGGCAGAAGAACCAAAGGTGACATGAGGAAAAACTTTTTTATGTAGTGAGTGGTTAGGATCTGGAATGCACTGCCTGAAAGGGTGGTGGAGGCAGATTCAATCATGGCTTTCAAAAGGGAATTGGATAAGTACCTGAAGGAAAAAAAATTGCAAGGCTACAGGGAAAGGGTGTGGGAGTGGGACTAGCTGAAGTGCTCTTGCAGAGAGCTGGCATGAGCTTGATGGGCCGAATGGCCTCCTTCTGTGCTTTAACCATTCTATGATTCTATGTTGAGGTTTGTTCGACATCCTGGAGAGATGTATGTTGGACATCTTGGGGAGTTAAAAGTTTAACAGTCAAACTACTTTGTATCTTAAAGCAACAGGTTTTCCTGGAAGTGTCGTAAAAGGAATGCATTGTCAGGCCTTCCGTTATAAACAGGATCACATTGAAGTGTCATGAGGGGAAAGCATGGCTTGTCAACTATTTACAATCTATATTAATGACTTGGATGAAGCGACCGAGTGTACTGTAGCCAAATTTGCTGACGATACAAAGATAGGTGGGGAAGCAAGTTGTGAGGAGGACACAAAGGGCTGGATTTTGATACTGGGGCGGGTTGGGGTCGTGTTATCCACCCGACTGCAATTGGATGTGGGAGATTGATGCAATTTTCACCTAATTGGGCAATTGAGTTCCAGCATGTGGGAACCCATGAACCAATTAGTGGTTTCAGTCTGAAAGTCACCTCTGATGATGTCATCATTGCTGCTGCATTGAAGGTCTTCAGAGACTGCCTGGCCTTTGCTGTGAGAGGACCTAGATGCAAAATGAGCAGCAGCAGCAGCAAGAGCGAGAGAGAGAGAGAGAGAATTTTTTTTGCATCCAGGTCCTCTCACAGCAAAGGCCAGGCTTCAATGCAGCAGCATCAGAGGCGACTTTCAGACCTAATACTACTACTACCTTCATCACATTTCCATTGTAATAGTGGACCTGCAGCTGATAGTCAGCTATCCACTTGTGCTCCTGCCAAGTTTCACTGGCGTGTTTCACATCAGGCGTGCTTCACGTTGGAAAAGGGTTAAGCTAGCTAAAACGTTTCAAAATGGCATTACAGAGCCAATTTAGGGCTTGTTAAGGGCTTTAATGGCCTCTCCCGCCTCTTAGAGGCGGGACGGAGTCGGGAACACCGCACACGATTTTATCAAAATTGCGTGGAGGCAGAATGGAGGCGGGATCAGGTCCGCCCACCACTTTTCGCAATTTTAACCCCCCACACGCCTCCAAACCCGCTTCCACGGCCCTATGAAAATCCAGCCCTTAGGGTCTGCAAAGGGATATAGATAGGTTAAGTGAGTGGGCAAAAATTTGGCAGATGGAGTATAATGTGGGAAAATGTGAGGTTATCCACTTTGGTAGGAAGAATAGAAAAGCAAAATATTATTTAAATGGAGAGAGACTACAGAATGCTGCGATACAGAGGGATCTGGGTGTCCTCGTACATGAAACACCAAAAGTTAGCATGTAGGTACAGCAAGTAAGTAGGAAGGCAAATGGAATGTTGGACTTTATTGCAAGGGAATGGAGTATAAAAGTAGGGAAGTCTTGCTTCAACTGTACAGGGCGTTGGTGAGACCACACCTGGAGTACTGCATACAGTTTTGGTCACCTTATTTAAGGAGGGATATATTCGCATTGGAGGGTGTTCAGCGAAGGTTTACTAGGTTGATTCCTGAGATGAAAGGGTTGTCTTATGAGGAAAGGTTGAGCAGGTTGGGCCTATACTCATTGGAGTTTAGAAGAATGAGAGGGGATCTTATTGAAACATAAGATTCTGAGGGGGCTTGACAGGGTAGATGCAGAGAGGATGTTTCCCCTCGTGGGGGAATCTAGAACTAAGGGGCATAGTTTCAGGATAAGGGATCGCCCATTTAAGACAGGGATGAGGAGGAATTTCTTCTCTCAGAGGGTCGTGAATCTTTGGAATTCTCTACCCCAGAGAGCTGTGGAGGCTGAGTCAGTGAATATATTCAAGGCTGAGATAGACAGATATTTGAGCTACAGGGGAGTCAAGGGTTATGGGGAACAGGCAGAAAAGTGGAGTTGAGGCCAAGATCAGATCAGCCATGATCTTATTGAATAGCGGAGCAGGCTCGAGGGGCCGAATGGCCTACTCCTGCTCCTATTTCTTTTGTTCTTATGTCTCCTGATATGTAAAGTGCTTGTGTAAGGAAATAAGTGTGGGGCAATAAAACAGGGGTAGTGAGTCCTTTTGCTAAAGATAACAGTAGGTAAAGGAAGTCTTGTTAAGGGAAGTTGTTCTGAGGTAAACAATTGCAAACTGCTTACATAGATGTCATTTTGACATTTTCCTTTGATGTAGTTAAAATATGGTGTATAAAGGAGCAAGGTTTTCAACAGTATCTCAGAGTGTACTCGAAAGATACAGAAATCGGTAAAGTCACTCTCTGAATGCAGTTAAGTCTGATCACCTTTACTGTGCATCAATAAAGTCTGTTCGTATACTCCACTACGAAGTCTCGTGCTTACTTGAAATGTGTTGTTGTGAACCAGAGGAGAAAGGAGGTTGCTAACAAGGTGACAGAGAGTGGTGCTGCAAGTGGAGAAGGCCTTGCTTCTGACTTCAAGGGTTCTGGTCAGAACACTTGCTTCCAGTCATGGATGCTCTAGTTGTCATCCCACTTGGCCTGCAGCATGACAGGGAGATGGAGCAAAGGCAGCAAAGAGGACAAGCATAATCTCTGCTCTAACGAGAACAATCCCAGTTGCTCTAATCTCTCCACATAACTGAAATCCCTCATCTCTGGTACCATTTTAGTAAATCGCTTCTGCTCCCTCCCCAAGACCTTGACCTCCTTCCTAAAGTGTGGTGCCCAGAATTGGACACAATACTCCAGTTGAGGCCTAACCAGTAAGGTTTAGCATAACTGCCTTGCTTTTGTACTCTATGGGGAAAAAATGTGGTTGCTTTGCACCTCCTGTTAGCGTTCCAAGGAGGCGCTAACAGGGCGCAAAGCCCCTAGCACCCGGGCGCGGCGCCGCTAATGCCTCCCGCAAACTTGGCTCGCGCCCCCTGACCTACCGCCGGACGCTATGTCCGACAGGGTCAGGGTGGCGTTTTTGCGGCCGGGGTGGCGCAAATTAAAGGACAGGTGCTGGGCACCCATTTTTTTTGGGCTGCCTGCCAGCACCTGCCCTCTCTTGCCTCGCCCTGCGGGGTGCCAGCCGTGATCGGTCAGCCCGGCACTCCTCTTGAGTGCCGGGCTCTTTTGCCGGCACCCCACTCCCCGGTGGTCCAGCAGGGCTCCGGTGCGTGCTGCGCTAGGCCCCTCCCCTTTAATCAGGGGAGGGAGGAATGCAGTACCACGGCACTACGTAGCGCCGCGATATTCAATGGGAGCGCCCATTCAATTTCGGACGCGGGGGCGCTAACTTTTTCGAGAAATAGCGCCCCGGCGACGTTAGTGCCCCAAAAGGGGCACGACCCAATTTTTCCTCCTATACCTCTATTTATAAAGCCAAGGATCCCATATGCTTTTTTAATAGCTTTATTAACTTATCCTGCCACCGTCAAAGATTTATGTACATAAACCCCAAGGTCTCTCTGTTCCTGCATCACCTTTAAAACTGTACCATTTAATTTATATTGCCTCTCTTCATTCTTCTTTCCAAATGCATCACTTCACACTTCTCTGCATTAAATTTCATCTGCCATGTCTCTGCCCATTTCACCAGTCTGTCTATGTCCTCCTGAAGTCTGCTACTATCCTCCTCACTGCTTACTATATTTCCGAGTTTCCTGTCATCTGCAAACTTTGAAATTGTGCCCTGTATACCCAAGTCCAGGTCATTAATATACATCAAAAAGAGCAGTGATCCTAATACCGACCCCTGGGGGACACCACTGAATATTTCCCTCATGTCTGAAAACAACCATTCACCACCACCCTCTGCTTTCTGTCCTTTAGCCAATTTTGTATTCATGCTGTCAAAGCCCCTTTAATCCAAAGGGTTTCAATTTTGCGAACAGGTCTATTATGTGGTACTTTATCAAACGCCTTTTGAAAGATACACAACATCAACCGCACTACCCTCATCAACACTCTCCGTTACTTCCCTTCCTACCTGTACAGTTTCCTCAATCCCGGACCCTCTCCTAGTGTTCCAGGAACTAAAATCCTTTTTCTACAACTCCTTCCTCGTCATACGTTGATGTATCTAATCTGTTCGTCCCTGTTGTGACCAGTATGTGGCATTGGGAGTAATCCTATGGTCTTGCAATGTAATCTGGATCCTAACTCCTCAAATTCTCTCTGCTAGACCTCCATCTTACTTTTTGTTAGGCTATTGGTTCCCATGTGAACCACAACTTCTGGTTGTTTTCTCTCCCTTTTCAGAAGATTTTCCACCTGCTCTATTGTGTCTCTATCTTGGCACCTCAGAGGCAACTTTCAGGGATCCTAGTCATGGTTACAAGACAGGTTGTCTAGCCCTCTGATGATAGAATCACCCACAACTACCATTCGCCTGTTCTCATAACTTGTGTTTCCCTTTCCCTCAGGGGTATTGCTTTGTTCCAGGGTACTAATTGCCCTCCATATGCCCTTGTTCTTGTCTTCATAACTGATGCTGCGAGCTGTGGCCTCGAATATCCACAGCCCTTCCAGCATACTGCCACCGTAACTTTGGCAGAAATCCACAGAAAGGCCTTAATTTAGATGAGATCGAAAAAAAAGCTAGATTCCGGCCTTGTGTGTGGGAATTCCCGCTTAGCCCTTGTGAGGAGCAGAGCTTCCATCCGCACCTTAGAAATCCATTGTTGTAAGAGGGGACGAGACCATGGACCAAGAATCTGAATGTCATCCCAATTCATGCACCCCACTCTTGCAGTTGTCGGTGGCAGGATCGACAGAAATTAATTTTTAGGGCCTGTTTATCTATTAGATGCAAATTATCTATTAAATGAGGTGCGTACGCGCCCGTAAGGGCCCTGCAAGTTCCGGGTTTTCGCGCGCAAAGTGCATGCGCGAAAACCCGGAACTTGCGATCTGTCAAGAATCTTCTTCACAGATCGTAGCTAATCCCGGGAAATGGACATCCGCGTTGGGCTATTTGCCCAACTACTGCCCAGCGAATGCCCGTGAAATTCTTATGCCTGCTAAAAGCTGGCGTAAGGCCTGCTTTTACCAGCGTAAGAGTTTAAATGACTATAAAAATAATATTTTTTCAATTATTTAAACATTAAAACACCTGTAAAATAAGTTAAGGTTATTTTTAGCGCCTTTAAAACATTTACATTTATTTTTCAAAAACTTAAATTTTTGTTTTAAATGCTTGATTAAATTGTATTTTAATTAATTTTAAGTATGTAATTTTTTTTATTTATTTGGTATGTAAATGTGTTTTTTATGTGATCCACATTTATGTTTATGGGGATTCTGTACGTATGGAAACCCGATAAACATAAACCCTGGGATACGTGGGCCTCTGCACACGTCTACACGTAGAGGCCCAGGAGCTCGATTCTCTGTGGATCCCGAGGCAGAAGGTAGGGGCGGATTTTATTTGTGGATCGGGGGCATTTCCCCGCGGGAAGCCTTCGACCGCAAATTCAGGCCCAATATTGTAATCTGTATAGAAACAGTGGCCCCATGTGACAGAAAAGCTGCTCAAACAAGTACTATAATATGATGGGTTGTTCTGTGAACACACTAACACTTACTGTGCATTGTACAATTGTTCTGGCAAAGGATCTTTAGTTTATATAGCTTAAGTTTATAGGCTAAGTAAGTGGGCAGAGATTTGGCAGATGGAATACAACACTGGAAAGTGTGAGGTGATGCACTTTGGCAGGAAAAATCCTAGAGCAACTTATTATCTTAATGGCAAGAAACTGGAGAGTACTGAAGTGCAAAGGGATCTGGGGGTCCTGGTGCACGAAACTCAAAAGGTTAGTATGCAGGTGCAGCAAGTGATTAAGAAGGCAAATGGAATGTTGGCTTTCATTGCTAGGGGGATAGAATATAAAAATAGGGAGGTATTGCTTCAGTTGTACAAGGTATTGGTGAGACCGCACCTGGAATACTGCATACAGTTTTGGTGTCCTTACTTAAGGAAAGACATCCTTGCTCTCGAGGCAGTGCAAAAAAGGTTCACTCGGTTAATCCCGGGGATGAGGGGGTGGTCATATGAGGAGAGGTTGGGTAGATTGGGACTCTACTCATTGGAGTTCAGAAGAATGAGAGGCGATCTTATTGAAACATATAAGATTGTGAAGGGGTTGGATCGGGTGGATGCGGGGAGGATGTTCCCGATGACGGGTGAGACTAGAACTAGGGGACATAGTCTTAGAATAAGGGGCTGCTCTTTCAAAACTGAGATGAGGAGGAACTACTTCACTCAGAGGGTGGTAGGTCCATGGAATATGCTGCCACAAAAAGCTGTAGAAGCTACATCATTAAATAAATTTAAAACAGAAATAGACAGTTTCCTAGAAGTAAAGGGCATTAAGGGTTACGGGGAGCGGGCAGGAATTTGGACATGAGTCTAGGTTCGGATCCGGTCATGGGTAGTGGAGCGGGCCCAGGGACCGTGTAGCCTGATTCTGCTCCTATTTCGTGTGTGCAATTCTGTTAGATGCAGGAGATGGTTCTGTGATAGATAGTAGATTGGCGGTTAGGATCAGATCAGCCATGATCTTATTGAATGGCGGAACAGGCTCGAGGGGCCGATTGGCCTACTCCTGCTCCTATTTCTTATGTTCTTATGTTCTTATATACATCTGGCTGGAAAATTCGGCAAAAAGCACTAGCAGGCTCATTTACATAAAGTTCCCAAGAGTATAAGATGCTAATAAAAGGAACGAGGAAAGGTCATTGAACTAGTAGACGTGGTTAGCATTAAGAGTATTGCTCACAAAGATAGTATAATGTAATAATATTTGAATTTACTTACACTTCAAAATGTCTTTCACTTAGTTCTGTTTTGGAGTGCATTGACCATTGTTATGGTAGCAAACAGCAGCCACTCTTTACCCATAATATTCCTGTAACATTCCATAAACTTCCAACGAAATGAATGGTCACTGACAATTTTCTTTAGAAGGGCCTAATTAATTATGCAGAAGGACATAGCAGTGGTAAAACCCCTGATGATTGGTTTACCACTGCTGGGAAGGAAGGAAATTGAGTTCTCTCGCAATATTTAAAATGCTGCAGATAATTAAAGGCCCCCACGATCGTCAGTGAATAGAGCAGCTGAAAAAGTCAACAATATCGATGAAGGATCTGCATGAGGAGTGGAGAGGGCCAGCCTCAGGAAAGGCTTCTTGGTATTCTGGTTCATCCGTTGATGTGTTACCAGCAGAAATAAGGACCAGAACTGACAGACTTTTGCGGACTGAGGACAGGAAGCCACATAAGAGTGGTTATGGTATCAAAGTAGCAGCCCAGATGTCATGAGTACAAAAGCAAAATACTGCGGATGCTGGAAATCTGAAATAAAAACAGAAAATGCTGGAAACACTCAGCAGGTCAGGCAACATCTGTGGAGAGAGAAACAGAGTTAACGGTTCAGGTCGATGACCCTTCGTCAGAACTGTTCTGGAGGGAGCAGACAGATCACCGGGGGGTGTTTACTGGGTTGTTTGTTGGGCCTGGAGGAAGGACTCCTGCTCCTCCTGACCCACAAACAATGCTGTAAAGGCACTTACTTCATGGATTCAGCCCTTCTCGCCTGCTTTCAGCTGCCGAGTTTACAGAAGCCAGGGAAACACAGCCATCTGCGGTAAAAAATAGAATGACTGTTAAAATGAAGGCAGGCAGCCTCATTATAATACTTAAATGACCAAACCACTTCCTGCAAGCGAATTGGTCACCCACCCCTCATCCCGCCTCTGTTTAAACCGGACGTGGGCGGGTTTGAGGTGGGTTTGGCTCCCCTTCCAGAAGTTTTGCATTTTAACCTCTGACATAAGACCCCCCCACCCCACCACAAACTGGAACCCCCCAGACTACCATCGGACTCCCGTTGCCCCCCACCACCAGCCCACCCCCCAAGCCCCCCACCCCAACCCCTCTGCAACCCACTTGTATTTGGAAGTTAACCCGTGGTTAACTACAAAAGTTAAAGATAGTATTAAACTTAAAGAAAAAGCATATAATTGCGCAAAGATGGGAGGCAGGTCAGAAGATTGGTCAGAATATAAAAAACAGCAAAGAATGACTAAAAAATTAATAAGGAGAAAAAATTAGAGTACGAGAGAAAGCTAGCTAGAAATATAAAAACAGATAGTAAGAGTTTCTATAGATATTTAAAAAAGAAAAGAGTTAACAAAGTGAGTGTTGGTCCTATAAAAAGTGAGTCTGGGGAATTAATTATGGAAAATAAGGAGATGGCAGTTGAATTGAACAGGTATTTTGCATTGGTCTTCACTATAGAGGATACAAGCAACATCCCAGAAATAGCTGTAAATCAGGAAATGGAAGGGAGGGAGGAACTCAAGAAAATTATAATCACCAGGGAAGTGGTACTGAGCAAATTGTTGGAGCTGCGGGCTGACAAGTCCCCGGGTCCTGATGGACTTCATCCTAGGGTCTTAAAAGAAGTGGCTCGTGAGATAGTTGATGCGTTGGTTTTAATTTTCCAAAATTCCCTAGATTCGGGGAAGGTTCCATTAGATTGGAAAATAGCGAATGTAACTCCTTTATTCAAAAAGGGAGGGAGACAGAAAGCAGGAAACTACAGGCCAGTTAGCTTAACATCTGTCATAGGGAAGATGTTAGAAGCTATTATTAAAGACATTATAGCAGGGCATTTAAAAAAGTTCAATGTAATCAGGCAGTGTCAACATGGTTTTGTGCAAGGGAAATCATGTTCAACCAATTTATTGGAGTTCTTTGAGGAAGTAACATGTGCTGTGGATAAAGGGGAACCGGTGGATGTACTGTACTTAGATTTCCAGAAGACATGTGATAAGGTGCCACATCAAAGGTTATTGCGGAAAATAAAAGCTCATGGTGTAGGGGGTAACATATTGGCATGGATAGAAGATTGGCTAGCTAACAGGAAACAGAGAGTAGGCATAAATGGGTCATTTTTTGATTGGCAAGATGTAACGAGTGGTGTGCCACAGGGATCAGTGCTGGGGCCTCAACTTTTTACAATTCATTTAAATGACTTGGATGAAGGGACCGAAGGTATGGTTGCTAAATTTACTGATGACACAAAGATGGGTAGGCAAGTAATTTGTGAAGAGGACATAAGGAGGCTACAAAGGGATATAGATAAGTTAAGTGAGTGGGCAAAGATCTGGCAAATGGAGTATAATGTGGGAAAATGTGAAGTTGTCCATTTTGGCAGGACAAATAAAAAAGAAGCATATTATCTAAATGGTGAGAGATTGCAGAGCACTGAGATGCAGAGGGATCTTGGGGGGAGAAATTCAGTATCGCCCCATTTGGGGCGCAATTATCGGCCGGGCGCAAAGATTAGCGCCTGTCGCTAATTATCGCCACCGACTGCAAACTTGACTTTTATCGCCCCTGGAGATGATTGGAGCGCTAAATCAGGCGCTTCACACCTGTCTTAAGGCGCAAAGGCCGAGGAGCGAGGCAGTACCTCAGAGCGCTGCCGAAGCTCATGTAATGTCAGTCAGCAATGGAACACACACACAATGGCACAGGCCAGTTCTTAAAGGGGATGGTTAATCTTGCTTTCCATCCACATCCTGCTCATTGCAGCCTTGAATCTCGGCCTGGAGAGACCTGCACATCAAATCTGCTGGAAAGAACAATGGAGAGTACCAGGCAAAGAGCTCAGAGTGCAGCCCCCACAGTCTCTTCTAAATCGATACAAGGAATGGCAAATCAAAATGAACCTGCAAAGTGCTGCTCAGAACCCAAAACTCCTTCACACAACGTTGAATCTCTCCAGAAGTCTCTCCCTCTCTCTCTCAGAATGCGTAGTTCAAAAATGGCACCAACAATAAAAGGCAGGAAGTGGTCACCTTTAAATAGTGCTCCCCCTTTCCCTTCATGACTGCAGAACGCTCCCCTCAACCTGTCGTTGCTAGCGTCAGGCGGTAAGGCAGGGGGCGCCACTCAATATCCGCTCCGGGGCGATACCGGGGCGTTGCGCACTCGACTGACGTCACGATCTGCCGGCGCAGGAGATCGTGGCGGTAGTGTTTAGCGCCGCCACAAAATGTCTAGTTAATTTTGCGAGCGGCGCAAACTTCGCCACACCTGGGCGCTAGATGCTTTGCGCCTCATTAGCGCTCTCTTGAGGCACTAAAAGGAGGCGCAATCAACTGAATTTTCCCCCCTTGGTGTCCTAGTGCATGAATCACAAAAGGTTATTATGCAGGGACAGCAAGTAATTAGGAAAGCTAATAGAATGTTATCGTTTATTGCAAGGGGAATTGAATACAAAAGTAGGGAGGTTATGCTTCAGTTATACAGGACATTGGTGAGACCACATCTGGAGTACTGTGTACAGTATTGGTCTCCTTATTTAAGGAAGGATGTAAATGCATTGGAAGCAGTTCAGAGAAGGTTTTCTAGACTAATACCTGGAATGGGTGGGTTGTCTTATGAGGAAAGGTTGGATAGGCTAGGCTTGTATCCGCTGGAGTTTAGAAGAATAAGAGGTGACTTGATTGAAACATATAAGATCCTGAGGGGTCTGGACAGGGTGGATGTGGAGAGGATGTTTCCTCTTGTGGGAGAATCCAGAACTAGGGGTCACTGTTTAAAAATAAGGGGTCGCCCATTTAAGACAGAGATGAGGAGAAATTTTTTCTCACAGAGGGTCGTGAGTCTTTAGAACTCTCTTCCTCAGAGGGTGGTGGAAGCAGAGTCTTTGAATAGTTTTAAGGCAGAGGTAGATAGATTCTTGGTAAGCAAGGGGGTGAAAGGTTATCGGGGGTAGGCGGGAATGTGGAGTAATCAGATCAGCCATGATCTTATTGAATGGCGGAGCAGGATCGAAGGGCCGAGTAGCCTACTCCTGCTCCTAATTCGTATGTTCGTATGTATGTTAAGATTCAGCCCAATATTTCTCTTTATATTTTTCCAAGAATAATTAGATTCAATGTCCCGTATTTTCCGGTGCCACGGGTGCATACGAGGTGCGCTCGCGCCTGTAAGGGCCCTGCAAGTTCCGGGTTTTCGCGCGCAAAGTGCATGCGCGAAAACCTGGAACTTGCTATCTGTCAAGAATCTTCTTCACAGATCATAGCTAATCCTGGGAAATGGACATCAGTGGGCGGAGAGTTGGGCTATTTGCCCAACAAATGCCCGTGAAATTCTTAAGCCTGGTAAAAGCAGGCATAAGGCTTGCTTTTATCAGCGTAATAGTTTAAATGACTATAAAAATAATATTTTTTCAATTATTTAAACATTAAAACACCTGTAAAATAAGTTAAGGTTATTTTTAGCCCCTTTAAAACATTTAAATTTATTTTTCAAAAACTTAAATTTTTGTTTTAAATGCTTGATTAAATTGTATTTTAATTAATTTTAAGTATGTAATTTTTTTTATTTATTTGGTATGTAAATGTGTTTTTTATGTGATCCACATTTATGTTTATGGGGATTCTGTACGTATGGAAACCCGATAAACATAAACCCTGGGATACGTGGGCCTCTGCACACGTCTACACGTAGAGGCCCAGGAGCTCGATTCTCCGTGGATCCCGAGGCAGAAGGTAGGGGCGGATTTTATTTGTGGATCGGGGGCATTTCCCCGCGGGAAGCCTTCGACCGCAAATTCAGGCCCAATATTGTAATCTGTATAGAAACAGTGCCCCCATGTGACAGAAAAGCTGCTCAAACAAGTACTGTAATATGATGGGTTGTTCTGTGAACACACTAACACTTACTGTGCATTGTACAATTGTTCTGGCAAAGGATCTTTAGTTTATATAGCTTATATACATCTGGCTGGAAAATTCGGCAAAAAGCACGAGCAGGCTCATTTACATAAAGTTCCCAAGAGTATAAGATGCTAATAAAAGGAATGAGGAAAGGTCATTGAACTAGTAGACGTGGTTAGCATTAAGAGTATTGCTTACAAAGATAGTATAATGTAATAATATTTGAATTTACTTACACTTCAAAATGTCTTTCACTTAGTTCTGTTTTGGAGTGCATTGACCATTGTTATGGTAGCAAACAGCAGCCACTCTTTACCCATAATATTGCTGTAACATTCCATAAACTTCCAACGAAATGAATGGTCACTGACAATTTTCTTTAGAAGGGCCTAATTAATTATGCAGAAGGACATAGCAGTGGTAAAACCCCTGATGATTGGTTTACCACTGCTGGGAAGGAAGGAAATTGAGTTCTCTCGCAATATTTAAAATGCTGCAGATAATTAAAGGCCCCCACGATCGTCAGTGAATAGAGCAGCTGAAAAAGTCAACAATATCGATGAAGGATCTGCATGAGGAGTGGAGAGGGCCAGCCTCAGGAAAGGCTTCTTGGTATTCTGGTTCATCCGTTGATGTGTTACCAGCAGAAATAAGGACCAGAACTGACAGACTTTTGCGGACTGAGGACAGGAAGCCACATAAGAGTGGTTATGGTATCAAAGTAGCAGCCCAGATGTCATGAGTACAAAAGCAAAATACTGCGGATGCTGGAAATCTGAAATAAAAACAGAAAATGCTGGAAACACTCAGCAGGTCAGGCAACATCTGTGGAGAGAGAAACAGAGTTAACGGTTCAGGTCGATGACCCTTCGTCAGAACTGTTCTGGAGGGAGCAGACAGATCACCGGGGGGTGTTTACTGGGTTGCTTGTTGGGCCTGGAGGAAGGACTCCTGCTCCTCCTGGCCCACAAACAATGCTGTAAAGGCACTTACTTCATGGATTCAGCCCTTCTCGCCTGCTTTCAGCTGCTGAGTTTACAGAAGCCAGGGAAACACAGCCACCTGCGGTTAAAAATAGAATGACTGTTAAAATGAAGGCAGGCAGCCTCATTATAATACTTAAATGACCAAACCACTTCCTGCAAGCGGATTGGTCACCCACCCCTCGTCCCGCCTCTGTTTAAACCGGAAGTGGGCGGGTTTGAGGTGGGTTTGGCTCCCCTTCCAGAATTTTTGCATTTTTACCTCTGACATCAGACCCCCCCCACCCCACCACAAACTGGAACCCCCCAGACTACCATCGGACTCCCGCTGCCCCCCACCACCAGCCCACCCCCCAAGCCCCCCACCCCAACCCCTCTGCAACCCACTTGTATTTGGAAGTTAACCACCATCCGTGGTTAACTACAAAAGTTAAAGATAGTATTAAACTTAAAGAAAAAGCATATAATTGCGCAAAGATGGGAGGCAGGTCAGAAGATTGGTCAGAATATAAAAAACAGCAAAGAATGACTAAAAAATTAATAAGGAGAAAAAAATTAGAGTACGAGAGAAAGCTAGCTAGAAATATAAAAACAGATAGTAAGAGTTTCTATAGATATTTAAAAAAGAAAAGAGTTAACAAAGTGAGTGTTGGTCCTATAAAAAGTGAGTCTGGGGAATTAATTATGGAAAATAAGGAGATGGCAGTTGAATTGAACAGGTATTTTGCATTGGTCTTCACTATAGAGGATACAAGCAACATCCCAGAAATAGCTGTAAATCAGGAAATGGAAGGGAGGGAGGAACTCAAGAAAATTATAATCACCAGGGAAGTGGTACTGAGCAAATTGTTGGAGCTGCGGGCTGACAAGTCCCCGGGTCCTGATGGACTTCATCCTAGGGTCTTAAAAGAAGTGGCTCGTGAGATAGTTGATGCGTTGGTTTTAATTTTCCAAAATTCCCTAGATTCGGGGAAGGTTCCATTAGATTGGAAAATAGCGAATATAACTCCTTTATTCAAAAAGGGAGGGAGACAGAAAGCAGGAAACTACAGGCCAGTTAGCTTAACATCTGTCATAGGGAAGATGTTAGAAGCTATTATTAAAGACATTATAGCAGGGCATTTAGAAAAGTTCAATGTAATCAGGCAGTGTCAACATGGTTTTGTGCAAGGGAAATCATGTTTAACCAATTTATTGGAGTTCTTTGAGGAAGTAACATGTGCTGTGGATAAAGGGGAACCGGTGGATGTACTGTACTTAGATTTCCAGAAGACATGTGATAAGGTGCCACATCAAAGGTTATTGCGGAAAATAAAAGCTCATGGTGTAGGGGGTAACATATTGGCATGGATAGAAGATTGGCTAGCTAACAGGAAACAGAGAGTAGGCATAAATGGGTCATTTTCTGATTGGCAAGATGTAACGAGTGGTGTGCCACAGGGATCAGTGCTGGGGCCTCAACTTTTTACAATTCATATAAATGACTTGGATGAAGGGACCGAAGGTATGGTTGCTAAATTTACTGATGACACAAAGATGGGTAGGAAAGTAAATTGTGAAGAGGACATAAGGAGGCTACAAAGGGATATAGATAAGTTAAGTGAGTGGGCAAAGATCTGGCAAATGGAATATAATGTGGGAAAATGTGAAGTTGTCCATTTTGGCAGGACAAATAAAAAAGAAGCATATTATCTAAATGGTGAGAGATTGCAGAGCACTGAGATGCAGAGGGATCTTGGGGGGAGAAATTCAGTATCGCCCCATTTGGGGCGCAATTATCGGCCGGGCGCAAAGATTAGCGCCTGTCGCTAATTATCGCCACCGACTGCAAACTTGACTTTTATCGCCCCTGGAGATGATTGGAGCACTAAATCAGGCGCTTCACACCTGTCTTAAGGCGCTAAGGCCGAGGAGCGAGGCGCTACCTCAGAGCGCTGCCGAAGCTCATGTAATGTCAGTCAGCAATGGAACACACACACAATGGCATGGGCCAGTTCTTAAAGGGGATGGTTAATCTTGCTTTCCATCCACATCCTGCTCATTGCAGCCTTGAATCTCGGCCTGGAGAGACCTGCACATCAAATCTGCTGGAAAGAACAATGGAGAGTACCAGGCAAAGAGCTCAGAGTTCAGCCCCCACAGTCTCTTCTAAATCGATACAAGGAATGGCAAATCAAAATGAACCTGCAAAGTGCTGCTCAGAACCCAAAACTCCTTCACACAACGTTGAATCTCTCCAGAAGTCTCTCCCTCTCTCTCTCAGAATGCATAGTTCAAAAATGGCACCAACAATAAAAGGCAGGAAGTGGTCACCTTTAAATAGTGCTCCCCTTTTCCCTTCATGACTGCAGAACGCTCCCCTCAACCTGTCGTTGCTAGCGTCAGGCGGTAAGGCAGGGGGCGCCACTCAATATCCGCTCCGGGGCGATACCGGGGCGTTGCGCACTCGACTGACATCACGATCTGCCGGCGCAGGAGATCGTGGCGGTAGTGTTTAGCGCCGCTGCAAAATGTCTAGTTAATTTCGCGAGCGGCGCAAACTTCACCACGCCTGGGCGCTAGATGCTTTGCGCCTCATTAGCGCTCTCTTAAGGCACTAAAAGTGCATGCGCGAAAACCTGGAACTTGCTATCTGTCAAGAATCTTCTTCACAGATCATAGCTAATCCCGGGAAATGGACATCCGTGGGCGGAGAGTTGGGCTGTTTGCCCAACGAATGCCCGTGAAATTCTTAAGCCTGGTAAAAGCAGGCATAAGGCTTGCTTTTATCAGCGTAATAGTTTAAATGACTATAAAAATAATATTTTTTCAATTATTTAAACATTAAAACACCTGTAAAATAAGTTAAGCTTATTTTTAGCCCCTTTAAAACATTTACATTTATTTTTCAAAAAATTAAATTTTTGTTTTAAATGCTTGATTAAATTGTATTTTAATTAATTTTAAGTATGTAATTTTTTTTATTTATTTGGTATGTAAATGTGTTTTTTATGTGATCCACATTTATGTTTATGAGGATTCTGTACGTATGCAATCTCCATAAGCATGAATGGGGATTCCCTTCTTTCATTGGTTGGGCCGGCTCACGTGATCCATGGGGTGCTTGTGAACCGCCTGCGCCCCTGGGATACGTGGGCCTCTGCACACGTCTACACGTAGAGGCCCAGGAGCTCGATTCTCCGTGGGTCCCAAGGCAGAAGGTAGGGGCGGATTTTATTTGTGGATCCGGGGCATTTCCCCGCGGGAAGCCTTCGACCGCAAATTCAGGCCCATTGTAATCTGTATAGAAACAGTGCCCCCATGTGACAGAAAAGCTGCTCAAACAAGTACTGTAATATGATGGGATGTTCTGTGAACACACTAACAGTTAGGGCTCGATTTTGTCATTAGGGCGGGCTGGGGCGTGTCATCCACTTTTCGTGTTAGCCACCCGACTCCAATTGGATGTGGGAGAATTATTCGATTTTCCCCTAATTGGGCAATTGAGTTCCAGCATGTGGGAACCCATGACCCAATTAGTATTTTCTTTTTTTTTATTTTAAAATTTCAACATTTTATTTACAGTAATTGACATTACAGAGCTCAAGTCTCGGCTCTTTGTACAAAGTCACAAGCCATCATTGCCTACAAGGCAGGGAACTCAGTCTCTACAAGTTGGTGATGTGATCTCCAAGCTCCTTGATCGTCTTCACTTGTTCATCCAGATAGTCGGCCTCCAGGAATTCACACAGATGAGGGTCGGCGCTCCCAGTGGAGAGTTTGTGCAGATCCAGCAGACTCTGGTTGACATTCTCAATTCGTGTTTTCAGTCTGAAAGTCGCCTCTGCATTTAATGTCTGCAAAGACTGGGAACCTTTTGGCCTTTGCTGTGAGAGGGACCTGGAGGCAAAATGAGCAGCAGGAGACCTAAGTCTGCTCCCAGATTTTTTGTACCACCACTACTACTACTACTAGTACTACTACTACTACTACAGGCTCCGAAGTTCCACAACAATGGTTATGACTGCTAAAAGTTCCCCCAGAATGATGATTGATCAAATCTCCTTCTTAATGGTGGACCTGCAGCTGATAGTCAGCAATCCAAGTGTGCTAACACCAGGTTTCACCGTCGTGTTTCAGAGGAGGCATGCATCACATCGGAAAAGTCTTAAAATCAGAAAGGCCTCTCAAAATGGGATTATAGAGGCAATTAATTGGTTGTTAAGGGCCTTAAGGGCCTATCCCGCCTCTTGGAGGCGGGACGAAGACGGGATCAGAAACCATGCATTTGGGAAAATTGCTTGGAGGCGGGATGGAGGCAGGGTCGGGCCCGCCCGCCATTTTTTGCAATTTTAACACCCCACGCCTCCAATCCCGCCTCCTCGGGCCTGGCAAAATCGAGCCCTTACTGTGCAGTTCTGACGAAAGGTCATCGACCTGAAACGTTAACTCTGTTTCTCTCTCTACAGATGCTGCCTCACTTGCTGAGTATTTTCAGCATTTTCTTTTTTTATGTCATGAGTACAAATCTCACCATCGGAAGTTGTTCACCAGAAAAATCTGCTAATTGTGGGCTAGCAGAACTAAATGGCCATGGAAACTGCTGGATTGTTGTAAAAATCAAATTGATTCACTAATCTCCGTCAGGGAAGAGAACTGGTCTGGCCTACACATGGTAACAGGAGTAGGCCATTCAGCCCCTCGAGCCTGTTCCGCCATTCAATGAGATCATGGCTGATCTGTATCCTAACTCTATCCACCTGGCTTAGCTCCATATCCCTTAATATTCTAGGCTAGCAAAAATCTAGTGATCACAGTTTTAAAATTATTAATTGAGCTAGTAGCTACTGCTTTTTGTGGGAGAGAGGTCCACACTTCTGCCACCCTTTGCGTGAAGAAGTCTTTCTTAACTTCTCAGTCTGCCTTTTCGAGTGAGTGTAAAAGATCCCAGGGCACTATTGGAAGACGGGATGGGGAGTTCAGTGTCCAGTATAATATTTATCCCTCAACCACATCATTAAAAAGCAGATTATCTGGTCATTATCACATTGCTGTTTGTGGGACCTTGCTGTGTGCAAATTATCTGCCACATTTACTACATTACAACAGTGACTACACTTCATGGGTACTTCATTGGCTGTAAAGCAATTTGGGATGTCCAGAGGTCATGAAAGGTGTTATATAAATGTAAGTCTTTCTTTCTCTCCTGAATAGCCTGGCTCTGATTTTAAGGTTATGTCCCTTTGTCCTAGACTCCCCCGCCAGCGGAAAAAGCTTTTCTCTATCTACGCTATCAATTCCTTTCAAAATCCTAAAAATCTCAATCAAATCACCCCTTAACCTTTTATATTCCAGGGAATACAAGCTTAGTTTATGTAATCTCTCCTCATAACCTAACCCTTGGAGCCCTGGTAATATTCTAGTAAATCTGCACTGCACTCCTTCAAGGGTCAATATATCCTACCTAAGGTGCGGTGCCCAGAACTGTACACCATACTCCAGATGTGGTCTAACCAGGGCTTCGTATAGCTGTAGCAAAACTTTCTTCCCTTTATATTCTAGCCCTCTAGTTATAAAGGCTAACATTCCATTAGCCTTTTTGTTTTTTTTGTACCTGACTACTGGATTTTAGTGATCTGTGTAATTGGACCTCTAAATTTCTTTGGACCTCCACTGTTCCTAGCTTTTCACCATTTAAATAATACTCGGATCTATCCTTTTTTTGGTCCAAAATGGATGACCTCACACTTATCTGCATTGAAATCCATCTGCCACAGTCTTTCCCACTTACTTAATCTATCAATGATTCTTTGTAATTTTATGCTCCTGCCTACACTTCTTACTATGCCACCAATCTTTGTGTCATCAGCAAATTTGGATATACGGCTCTCTATTGTGTTATCTAAGTCATTAATAAATATAGTGAATAATTGAGGCCCTAGCACAGATCCTTGTGGGACATCACTGGTCACTTCCTTCCAATTCGAGTGCATACCCATTATCCCTACTTTCTGTCTTCTATCGACTTATGAATCTCCGAACCGGGTCAATAATTTGCCTTCAGTTCCATGAGCTTTAATTTTAGCCAACAGTCTCTTATGTGGAACCTTATCGAGTGCCTTCTGGAAGTCCATATAAACTACATCCATAGACATTCCCCTATCTACTACTTTATTTACCTCCTCAAAAAATTAATTAGTTTCATTAGACATGACCTACCCTTTACACATCTATGTTGGCTCTCTCTAATCAGCTCAAATTTCTCTAAGAGCTCACTCACCCTGTCTTTAATTATAGATTACAATTACTTCCCCACAACAGATGTTAGACTAACAGGTCTATAATTTCCTGGTTTTTCTCTCCCATCTTTCTTAAATAATGGAGATACATTTGCAATTTTCCAATCTAAAGGGACAATTCCTGAATCGAGAGTGCTTTGGAAGATTATGGCTAAAGCATCTGGAATTTCCTCACATACTTCCTTTAAAACGTTAAGCTAGAAACCGTCAGGTCCTGGTGATTTGTCAGTCTTTCGTGCCATTATTTTTCTAATACTGTTTTCTTGCATATGTTAACTTTAATGAGTTCCAATCCTTGATTCATTAGTAGTTGCCCTGGATGTCAGGTATATTACCCTATTCCTTTACTATGAAGACTGACGCAAAGTAATTATTCAACAAGTCTGCCATTTCCTTATTTTCATTTGCAATATTTACCCCCATCTGTTTTTAAAGGGCCCACATTACCCTTGACTACCCTTTTTCTTCTCATATAATTGTAAAAACTTCTGTGTTAATCTTGATATCCCTCGCAAGTTTCTTTTGGCATTCCTTTTTGCAGCTCTGAATATCTTTTTTGTCTTCCTTGACTGGTCTTTATATCTCTCCCAGTCCCCTGGATTTACACTATTCTTTGCACTTTTATATAACCTTTCATTTAGTTTTATGTTATCTCTCACCTCTTTTGCTGACCATGGCTGTTTTATTTGGTAAGTAGAGCTCTTGCACCTTAGGGGTACATACTGGTCCTGTATTAAGCTAAATTCTCTTTAAAAAATCTCCCACTGTTCATCTGTAGTTTTACCCAATAACAGTTTTGACCAGTTTGCTGTTATCAGTCTCTGTCTCATCCCATTAAAGTTAGCCCTACCAAAATCTAGAATCTGAGGCTGGGATTTTGCTCACCTTGGTGGGTCTGTGGCGGGTGACGTCAGTGGTGGGTCCTGACCCTGCTGTTGGCTCCATCCCGCTGTCTGAAATGAATTTCCCTTAATTGGGCTTGTTAAGCCCGCCCAGCACGTTTCCCAACCAATTAGAGGAAGTGGGTCTGGTGACGTCATTTGATGACGCGTCATCAGCCAGTTTCCTTAAAGGGACCATGTCCAAATTTACTTTGACATTTATGCTGTCAGTGTTCTACAGCACTGAGGTGCTTAAAACACTGACAATGACTGCAGAAACACACAGGGCTGCACCCAGGCTCTCCTATGACTCCGTTCATATGTTTATAGAGGGAGTCACAGCACGCAGGGAGGATCTCTTCCCTTCCCATGGGTGGAAGAGACCTCCCCAGGAGATCAACACAGCCTGGTTGCACATTGCACAGGAGGGCTCAAGCAGGGATGTGGTCAGGAGGACCTGGGTGCAGTGCAACAAACGTATCAATAATCTCAGTAGATCACGAAACATTAGTACAAAGCCACACTCAACCTCATCCTGCTGTGCCTCTCATCACATCCCCATCACTCTGCCTTCCCTACCCTACTCCTGCACATTCTTACTCACCCCAACTTACCTTGCACCTCCACCCATCCCTCTATCTATATTATCACATCCCCATCTCACTAGCCACCCCTCCAACACACCCTCATCCTAGTGCAATCATGCCAACTAACAACACACAAGGGTAGGCACTTGGGTGTTTTATGCAATGTTCCTGTAAAGTTTCTGTTAATGTGGTGTCAAACATTGAAACCTTTATTTTCAACACTTTGCGTTCTTGGACAGATTTGTGTGCATTTTTGGAAGTGGCTTAGTGAGTTGCAGTGAATGGTGAGACATAACGGTACCCCCGCAATGGTGATGAGTGTGAAAGGAATGGCTTGGGCATTGTAGGGATGCTTTATGGTGTTGGTGTGGGGTGGTGCCAACCTGGTGCATCATGTGGCAGCCAGGGTGTACAGCATCAAGTGAAGTAAATCTGGCCATGGTGAGGCCATCCCTGGCCTCCCAGGCAGCATTGTGGTCAGGTGCTGATGCCCTGTGTCCTGTACAGCATCAGTTGATTGCGGAGAAGGTTGGTGTTGTTGTTGGTGCTGCTGGTGTTGGGGCTGGTTATGGTGGGATTCTGAGGACCAAGGTGAAAGAGTATAAATGGCACCCATGATTTTGATGGAATAGATGGCAGGTGAAGTTGAGATGACAGAAGCATTCTGTCAATGGTGAGAGAGGTTGTTCCAATGAAGTGGTACTGGATAGAAAGTTTGCTCCCAACACTTGCAGCCTAAAGCTTAATTTGTGTTCCAAATGCAGTAAGCAACAGCTTCTGAGCTTGGAAAGTGAAGAGCTGTGACATGGGAGCTTTTATAGCACATTTCAAGCTGTCACGTAATCAGCTGATTCAATGGCCATTCATCTCCCGCCTCAGCTTAACAGATGTGATCCCTGAGCAGCGAGGACCCCGTGGGCAAGCACATAAAGTCAAAAGGTAAGCTAAAATGTTTTCTTAATGATGTCTAAACAAGGTCTTAATTGGGTCCCCCCACCGCAGCATGCTGAGTCTGCTCAGCGCTGACAGACCCAACATTGGGAAAGGCAGAGGGTTCACAGCGGGGTCCTGACCCGCTGTGAAAAAAAGTCACTTTTACCACCAGACCCGCCACCGATTTTACCCGCTGACCCCCATGCCCCCCCCCCCCCGCCCCCCCACCATAGTAATTGTATTAAGTTGCCCCTTTTTAAACCTAACATTGAATACGATGGTATGAGGCGTGAATTGGGTAGGATTGATTGGGGAATGTCACTCAAAGGGTTGACGGTGGATAGGCAATGGTAAACATTCAAAGACTGCATGGATTAACTACAGAATTTGTTCATCCCAGTGTGGCATAAGAATAAAACAAAAAGGGTGACTCAACCGTGGCTAACAAGGGAAATTAGGGATAGCATAAGATCAAAGGAGAGGGCATATAAATTGGCCAGAAAAAGCGGTAACCCTGAGGATTGGGAGCAGTTTATGATTCAACAAAGGAGGACAAAGGGATTAATTAAGAAGGGGAAAATAGAATATGAAAGTAAGCTTGCAGGGAACATAAAAACTGACTAAGAGCTTTTATAGATATGTGATGAGAAAAAGATTAGTGAAATCAAGTGTAGGTCCCTTGCAGTCAGAAGCGGGGGAAGTTATAATGGGGAACAAAGAAATGGCAGACCAATTAAATGCATATTTTGGTTCTGTCTTCACAAAGGAGGATACAAATAACCTCCCAGAGATGTTGGAGAACATAGGGTCTGATGAAAGGGAGGAACTGAAAGAAATCAGTATTTGCAGGGAAATGGTGTTAGGGAAATTGACGGGATTGAAGGCCGATAAATCCCCAGGGCCTGATAATCTACATCCTAGGGTAATTAAGGAAGTGGCCCTAGAAATAGTAGATGCATTACTGATCTTCTTCCAACATTCGATGGATCTGGAACTGTACCCATGGATTGGAGGGTAGCTAATGTTACCCCACTATTCAAAAAGGGTGGTAGAGAGAAAGCGGGGAATTACAGACCGGTAAGCCTGACATCGGTAGTGGGGAAAATGCTAGAGTCCATTATAAAGGATGTAATAGCTGAGCACTTGAAAAACAGTGACAGGATCGGACAAAGTCAACATGGATTTACAAAAGGTAAATCGTGCTTGACTAATCTACTGGAATTTTTTGAGGATGTAACTGGGAAAATAGATAAGGGAGAACCAGTAGATGTGGTGTATTTGGACTTTCAAAAGGCTTTCGATAAGGTCCCGCATAAGAGATTAGCGTGTAAAGTTAAGGCACATGGGATTGGGGGTAAGGTCTTGACTTGGATAGAGAACTGGTTGGCAGACAGAAAGCAGAGAGTAGGAATTAATGGGTCTTTTTCCAAGTGGCAGGCAGTGACTAGTGGGGTACCGCAGGGTTCGGTCCTTGGACCCCAGCTATTCACAATATACATTAATGATCTGGATAAGGGAACTAAATGTAATATCTCCAAGTTTGCAGATGACACAAAGCTGGGTGGGCGTGTGTGCTCCGAGGAGGATACTGAGAAACTCCAGGATGATTTGGACAGGTTGGGTGAGTGGGCAGAAGCGTGGCAGATGCAATATAACGTGGTTAAATGCGAGGTTATCCACTTTGGTGTCAAAAACAGAAAGGCAGACTATTATCTGAATGGCAATAGATTGGGAGAAGGGGAATTGCAACGAGACCTGGGTGTCCTTGTGCACCAGTCGCTGAAGGTAAGCATGCAGATGCAGCAGGCGGTGAAGAAGGCAAATGGTATGTTGGCCTTCGTAGCAAAAGGGTTTGAGTATAGGAACAGGGATGTCCTGCTGCAGTTGTACAGGGCCTTGGTGAGACCACACCTTGAGTACTGTGTGCAGTTTTGGTCGCCTTATCTGAGGAAGGATGTTCTTGCCATGGAAGGAGTTCAGCGATGATTCGCAAGGCTGATACCTGGGATGGCAGGAATGACATATGAGGAGAGATTGGGTCGATTGGGCTTATATTCGCTGGAGTTTAGAAGAATGAGAGGGGATCTCATTGAAACTTATAAAATTCTAACAGGACTAGACAGACTAGATGCAGGAAGGATGTTCCCGATGGCGGGGGAGTCCAGAACCAGAGGTCACAGTCTAAAGATAAGGGGCAAGCCATTTAGGACAGAGATGAGGAGGAATTTCTTCACCCAGAGAGTGGTGAACCTGTGGAATTCTCTACCACAGAAGGTAGTTGAGGCCAAGTCATTAAATATATTCAAGAATGAGTTAGATATATTTCTTAAAGCTAAAGGTATCAAGGGATATGGGGAGAAAGCAGGTACAGGGTACTGAGTTTGGATGATCAGCCATGATCTCATCGAATGGCGGAGCAGGCTCGAGGGGCCAAATGGCCTACTCCTGCTCCTATCTTCTATGTTTCTATGATCATATTATCATTACCCATTACTAAATCTAGTATGGCCTGCCCATATGATTCCAGTATGTGGGTTGACTCTTAATTCCCTCAGAGCACCGAGGGATGGGCAATAAATTTTGTTTAGACACCAAGAATAAAGCTACATAGCATAGTTGAAACATTATGGAGGGAGATTGCTAAGACAGTCAGTAGAACGTCCACCAGCTCAAGGCCTGTTACACAGTGCAGACGGGGGTGGTATTAGAGGCTGTTCAGCCTGTGCAGTCGCACGGGATCCCGAGCGGTGAATTTGTATAATGTAGAACGCCAAGGGAGGCACTGAGGTGGAGCAAAATACCAGGATTGTTACAGGGGTCCCATTAACAAAGCTGAGGCTCAACTGTCCATTAAATTAAACAGCACTACCACGTGTAAATCACATGTGTAATTATCTGTACCTTTCTGTTACTGGTTCAACATCTCTAATGGTAAATAATGGTATTAAAATTGCAGGCAATTTCTATCAGATATATATATATATATACATGCAACCTGTGTGTGTGTGTTTGTAATCATTGCCTATTTGGTAACCATTTTTCCTATGAGTTTTTTTTGTGTGTGTGTGTGCGCGACAAAATTAAGCAGTTTCATTTAAATGTAGTATATTGTGAAATGATTTGCTTTATTATTATGAAGTGTGTAAACATTCTTCTGACATATTTCTTCATCCATTTTATTACACGTTTGTGTTTTAATGGATGGGGGGGGGTTGTGTGGGACAGGTTGCGGGGGGTGGGGGAGGCGTCCCAAATGTTCTTGGTCCCAAGAATTCTTAATGCGTCCCTGAATTATTGTCAAATGGCTGGAGATCGTGGAGGCGGAACTTCCTCAGTCAACTGGGTCAGTGGGCTGGTCTCTAAGCTGCAGTCGGAGGAGGGGTTCCGCCTAGAGCCAGGGGTGCTCGACCTGCATGTGCTTCAGAGGAAGAGGTGAGCGCAGTGTGAGGGTGCAGCACAAACCTTGTGAAACTGAGCAGAAAACTGAAGGGAAAAAGTTGAGGGAAAAAAATACATAAAGTTAAATTCTATGAGCCAGGGCTCCTGGTGCAGAGCATATCTGTCTTATTGGAAAGGACTAGCGGGGGATCGAAGTGTAAAATGGTCGACCAACCCGATGCCACCTGTTTCCTGCCAACAGGAACATTTAAAAAGAAAGAAAGACTTGCACTTATATAGCGCCTTTCATGACCACCGGACGTCCCAAAGCGCTTTACAGCCAATGAAGTACTTTTTTTTGGAGTGTAGTCACTGTTGTAATGTGGGAAACGTGGCAGCCAATTTGCGCTCAGCAAGCAGCAAACAGCAATGCGATAATAACCAGATAATCTGTCTTTAGTGATGTTGATTGAGGGATAAATATTGGCCAGGACACCGGGAATAACTCCCCCACTGTTCTTCAAAATAGTGATGCGGAGATGCCGGTGTTGGACTGGGGTGGACAAAATTGAGAGGTCGCACAACACCAGGTTATAGTCCAACAGTTTTATTTGAAATCACAAGCTTTCGGAGCTATCGATTGCCCCTTCCTCAGGTGAAGAAGGGGCAATCGATAGCTCCGAAAGCTTGTGATTTCAAATAAAACTGTTGGACTATAACCTGGTGTTGTGCGACTTCAAAATAGTGCCATGGGATCTTTTACGTTCACCTGAGAGAGCAGACGGGGCCTCAGTTTAACGTCTCATCCAAAAGGTAGAGCACGGACCTGAGCGGGGGCCAAGCAGCGGAGGTGGCAGCAGCATAAAGGGTGCGGCGTAGAAGGCCCAGGACAAAGAGCGGACCTGAGCGGGGGCCGAGCAGCGGAGGCGGCAGCAGCATAAAAGGAGCGGCGTAGAAGGCCCAGGACAAAGAGCGGACCTGAGCGGGGCCGAGCAGCGGAGGCGGCAGCAGCATAAAGGGAGCGGCGTAGAAGGCCCAGGACAAAGAGCGGACCTGAGCGGGGGCCGAGCAGCGGAGGCGGCAGTATATATTCAGCGAAACAAAATTCAAGGAGTGATGTCACAGGACAGCAGGTAACTGATTGGTTGGTGAGTATTACCTTTGTCTTTTTCTCTCTACATTAGATCAGTGGGTTTGTTCTTAGTCTATTAAATAGAGGCGTGGCAGGGTAGCTCGGTCCTGTGGAGTGCACATCCTGCGCCATGTGGGAAGTCCTGGATGCTTCGCGTAGCCTGGACGACCACATGTGCAGGTAGTGTCACCAGCTACAGCAAATCGAGCTCCGGGTTTCAGAGCTTGAGCGGCGGCTGGAGTCACTGCGGTGCATCCGCGAGGCTGAGTGCTACGTGGATAGCACGTTTCTAGAGCTGGTCACCCCTCAGCTTAAGAGTATGCAGGCAGAGAGGGAATGGGTGAACATCAGACAGAAGAGGAGGACCAGGTAGGTAGTGCAGGAGTCCCCGGAGTGCATCTCGCTCTCCAACCAGTATTCTGTTCTGAGTACTGGTGGGGGTGATGGTTCCTCTGGGGAGTGCAGCCAGAGACAAGTCCACGGCACCACGGGTGGCTCAGCTGCACAGGTGGGGAGGTAAAAGAGTGGGAGAGCAATAGTGGTAGGGGATTCAATAGTTAGGGGAGCATACAGGCATTTCTACGGCCGCAGACATGACTCCAGGATGGTATGTTGCCTCCCTGGTGCCAGGGTCAAGGATGTCACTGAGCAACTGCAGGACACTCTGAGGGGGGAGGGTGAACAGCCAGAGGTCGTTGTCCATATCGGTACCAACAACATAGGCAGAAAGAGGAATGAGGTCCTACAGGCAGAGTTTAGGGAGCTAGGAGAGAGATTAAAAAGCAGAACCTCAAAGGTAGTAATCTCCCGATTACTCCCGGTGCCACATGCTAGTGAGTACAGGATTGGAGGATAGAACAGATGAATGCGTGGCTGGAGAGATGGTGCAGGAGGGTGGGCTTAAGATTCCTGAGGCATTGGGACCATTTCTGGGGTAGGTGGGACCTGTACAAGCCGGACAGGTTACACCTCAACAGAGCTGGGACCAATATTCTCGCGGGGAGGTTTGCTAGTGCTGTTGGGGAGGGTTTAAACTAGCTTGGCAGGGGGATGGGCACCAGCATATAGGAGTAGAAAAGAGGAATAAGATGCATAAAAGAGTGAGTGTGTTGGATAGTACTAGAGAAGAAAGTAGTACTACAGCGGAAGTAGTACCATATTAGATAGGAGCAGACTAAGAAAGACTAAGAAAAATTCAAAAAAGGGTTTAGAATGCATGTGCTTAAACGCACAAAGTGTGGTGAATAAGGTTGGTGAGCTACAAACACAATTAGCCGTGTGTCAATATGATGTTGTGGCAATAACGGAAATGTGGCTTAAAAACGGTGAGGGTTGGACACTGAATATTTAAGGGTACAAGGTGTTCAGAAAAGATAGGGAAGGAAAAAAGGGAGGTGGGGTGGTAGTGCTGATTAAGGAAGACATTGTAGTGTTGGAAAGGGAGGATGTTCTTGAGGGGACGGGGCAGAATCCATTTGGTTAGAGTTGAGGAGCAAAAAGGGTATGATCACGCTATTGGGGATATTCTATAGGCCTCCAAATAGTGAGAGAGAGGTAGAGGAGCAAATCTGCAGGGAAATTGCAGAGATATGCAAGAGCTATAGAGTGGTGATATTGGGGGACTTTAATTACCCAAATATCGATTGGGATAATGCGAGGGTAAAGGGAAAGGAGGGGGAGGAATTTCTGAAATGTGTTCAGGATAATTTCCTTGACCAGTATGTTCTTGGCCCAACTAGGAAGGAGGCATTGCTGGATCTGTTGCTGGGGAATGAGGTGGGCCAGGTCGACCAAGTGTCTGTGGGAGAACACTTGGGTACGAGTGATCATCGTATCATAAGATTTAGATTTGCAATGGAGAGGAGCAAGGAACAATCTAGAGTGGAGCTTCTAAACTGGAATAGGGCTAACTTCAATGGGATGCAAAAGCATCTGGCCAGGGTAAAATGGAACCAAAGACGGAACAATGGGTGATCTTTAAGGAAGAGATGTTCCAAGTACAGGCTAGGTACATTCCAACAAGAGGGAAGGGCAAGGGAACTAAAACAAGGGCTCCTTGGATGACGAGGGAGATAGAGAAGATGATGAAACAAAAAAAGAGGGTGTATGATGCCTGTCAGGTGAATTCTTCAAGGGAGAACCAGACCAAATACAATAAGTTGAGAGGGGAAGTGAAGATGAAAATAAGATTGGCAAAGAGAGAATATGAGAGTAGAATGGCGGTTAACATAAAAGGGAACCCAAATATCTTCTACCGGCATGTAAACAGTAAATGGGTAGTAAGAGGCAGGGTGGGGCCTATTAGGGACAAAGAAGGTGATATATGCTTAGAGGCGCAGGGCAAGGCTAGAATACGCAATGAATACTTTGTATTGGTGTTTACTATGGAGCTGGATGCTGACAAAATATCGGTAGAAGTGGAAAAGGTTGAAGCAATAGAAGGGGTGAAAATTGATAGACAGGATGTACTAGAAAGGCTGGGTATGCTTAGAGTGGATAAATCGCCTGGTCGAGATGGCTTGCATCCCAGGTTGCTAAGGGAATTGGGGGAGGAGATAGCGGAAGGGCTTGCCATCATTTTCCAATCTTCCCTAGATGCGGGGGAGGTGCCTGAGGATTGGAAAGTGGCAAATGTGACACCATTGTTCAAGAAAGGGTGTATTCTTTTGGGTACGAACAAATAAACTGTAAATTAACAAAAATACATTAAAGGAAACTTAATAAATTTAATTAAAATTCCATTGCCAGTGGTGAGAATGCACTCCAGTCCCTGCGGTGCCCACCGGTCACGGAAGGTCTCGAGCAGATTATTATCTGAACGGCAATAGATTGGGAAAAGGGGAAGTGCAACGAGACCTGGGTGTCCTTGTGTACCAGTCGTTGAAGGTAAGCATGCAGGTGCAGCAGGCGGTTAAGAAGGCAAATGGTATGTTGGCCTTCATAGCGAGAGGATTCGAGTACAGGAGCAAGGATGTCTTGCTGCAGTTGTACAGGGCCTTGGTGAGACCACACCTTGAGTATTGTGTGCAGTTTTGGTCGCCATATCTGAGAAAGGATGTTCTTGCCATGGAGGGAGTGCAGCGAAGATTCACCAGACTGATACCTGGGATGGCAGGAATGACGTATGAAGAGAGATTGGGATGATTGAGCTTGTATTCGCTAGAGTTTAGAAGAATGAGAGGGAATCTCATTGAAACTTATAAAATTCTAACAGGACTAGACAGACTAGATGCAGGAAGGATGTTCCCGATGGTGGGGGTATCCAGAACCAGGGGTCACAGTCTAAGGATAAGGGGTAAGCCATTTAGGACTGAGATGAGGAGGAATTTCTTCACCCAGATAGTGGTGAACCTGTGGAATTCTCTACCACAGAAGGCAGTTGAGACCAATTCATTAAATATATTCAAGAAGGAGTTCGATACATTTCTTAAGGCTAAAGGGATCAAGGGATATGGGGAGAAAGCAGGGACAGGGTACTGAATTTGGATGATCAGCCATGATCTCATTAAGTGGCGGAGCAGGCTCGAGGGACCGAATGGCCTACTCCTGCTTCTATCTTCTATGTTTCTATGTTTAAATAGTGGGGTTACATTAGCTACTCTCCAATCCATGGGAACTGTTCCAGAGTCTATTGAATTTTGGAAGATGACCAGCAATGCATCTATTATTTCTAGGGCCACTTCCTTAAGTACCCTAGGATGTAGATTATCAGGCCCTGGGGATTTATCGGCCTTCAATCCCGTCAATTTCCCTAACACCATTTCCCTACAAATACTGATTTCATTCAGTTCCTCCCTCTCATTAGACCCTATGTTTCCCGACATCTCTGGGAGTTTATTTGTGTCCTCCTTTGTGAAGACAGAACCAAAGTATGTATTTAATTGGTCAGCCACTTCTTTGTTCCCCATTATAAATTCCCCTGATTCTGACTGCAAGGGACCTGCGCTTGACTTCACCAATCTTTTTCTCTTCACATATCTAAAGAAGCTTTTACAGTCAGTTTTTATGTTCCCTGCAAGCTTACATTCATACTCTATTTTCCCCCTCTTAATTAATCCTTTTGTCCTCCTTTGCTGAATCCTAAACTGCTCCCAATCCTCAGGTTTGCTGCTTTTTCTGGCCAATTTATATGTCCTCTCCTTGGATCTTATGCTATCCCTAATTTCCCTTGTTAGCCTGAAGGTGGCAGGACATACTGAGAGAGTGGTTAGCAAAGCATATGGGATCTTGGGCTTCATAAATAGAGGTACTGAGTACAAAAGCAGAGAAGTTATGCTGAACCTTTATAAAGCGCTGGCTAGGCCATAACTGAAGTATTGCGTCCAGTTCTGGTCACCACACTTTAGGAAGGATGTGAAAGCCCTTGAGAGGGTGCAGAGGAGATTTACCAGAATGGTTCCGGGGATGAGGGATCTTTGCGACAAGGACAGGTTGGGGAAGCTGGATTTTTTTTCATTAGAGCAAAGGAGGTTGAGGGGTGATTTGATAGAGGTGTACAAGATTATGACAGGTTTGGATAGGCTAGACGGCGAAAGGCTGTTCCCACTAATTGATGGTACAAGGAGTAGGGGACACAGATTTAAGGTTTTGGGCAAGAGATACAGGGGGGACGTGAGGAAAAAACTTTTTTACGCAGCGAGTGGTGAGGACCTGGAACTCGCTGCCGACGGAAGTGGTGGAAGCGGAGACACTCAATGTTTTCAAGGGGAGACTGGATAGGCACTTGAGGGAAATAAACTTGCAGATCTACGGGGATAGAGCGAGGGAATGGGACTGACTGGATTGCTCTACAGAGAACCGACACAGACTCGATGAGCCGAATGGCCTCCTTCTGTGCCATTATGACTCTATAACTCTGATAGTGTGGCACTTCCTCAGTACTGCACTGGAGTGTCAGCCTAGATATCTTTGTGCTCAAGTCTCTGGAGTGGGACTTGAACCCACAACCTTCTGACTCAGGCAAGAGTGCAACCACCTGAGACACTGGCTGACACTATCTGCCAAAATCTACCCCTTACTGTGTTTATGTCAAATTCCTCCGTCAGTTACATGTCCCTGTGCCAACCTACACAATGGCATGGTTGATTGTTGGAATCATGGTCTCCTTTACTCCGTTTGACCTTAAAGGGGAAAAATTTGGTGGCGCCCCCTTTGGGGCGCTAACTTCGCCGGGGCGCTACTTTTAGCGTCCCGAAAATGTTAGCGCCCCTGCGCCATAAATTCAGTGAGTGGTAGCCCCCCCCAGCAGGAGGCTGGGCGCTACTGGAAACGCTCCCCCTCCTTCCTGGGGCGCTAGCAGTGAATATCACGGCACTACGTGCAACAATGCCACGCGCGTTGGCACGTAGCGCCGCGATATTACAGGCCTCCCTCCCCTGATTAAAGGGGAGGGGCCAAGCGCTGTACGCACCGGGGCCCTGCTGGACAACCAGGGAGCGGGGTGCCGGGAAAGCAGCCCGCACTCAAGAGGAGTGCCAGGCTGAGCGATTGTGGCCGGCACCCCGAATATAAGAGGGGAAGGGGGCAGGTGCTGGCAGGCGGCCAGGAAAAAAAAAAGGCCTCCCGACACCTGCCCCTTTAAATACCGCCACCGCGGCTACAAAAATGCTACCCTGACCCTGTTGGACATATCGTCCGGTGATAGGTCAGGGGACACAGCTGAAGTTTGCGGCCGGGGCACGAGCGGAGCGCTGCGCATGGCGATGGCGTTATTGCCGGAGGCACAACGCTGCGGGGCGCTACTGGCTACCGCTGCTAACCTCCCGCTGAATTTCACGGGAGGTGGTAGCGGCGCCGCGCCCGGGCACTAGCGACTTTGCGCCCTGTTAGGGGGTGCTAACGGGAGGCACAAAGCAACCCATTTTTTCCCCCTAAGAGTTTGGCACATACAACTGCCTGCAGAGAACCTGGAATGGACAATGTCCCATGTTTGTCACTAGGTGTCAGCACAGAGCACTCTGAGCTCAGCTCCAACAAAGGCTGAAACAGGAGCTAGAAATACACAATCATATTTCAATGAACAATCCCACTTGACAAGTTAAACTGTAATTTCTTTTTACAGTTGCTGCCTGAACTGCAAACTGAAACAATCGTACACTAGTGACGCACAGAAGTGAAAAGATGCTGAAGAAAGAGATAAGTGCTAGCATCATACCCCAAGCTTGCAATGGTGAGCCCTCAGAGCCTGCAGATACATAAACTGGAGCTGCAGCAAGCAGAAGTCTTGAAGCACAATCTCACACTGTCTCAAACGTCAAAACTGAAGATTCTCATTCTGCAATAACCAAAGGTATTAATATACTATCCAATGATCCAGCACTATGGCCAGACAAGATAACCGATGCACAGCGATGTGAGATTGCAATGCGAGGTCTGAAACAGATTATGGATATCGACTTTGCTCAGAACAATGAAAAACCTCCATGCTGCTTCATGAAGGAAAATTACTACATCCATTTGAAGAACGGCGAAATACTCCTCCTGTCACTTAAAGTCGCGGCAATTATTTGGTCATTATTATGTGATGTACAAGGACCCTGATTCTTATGTTAGGATAGAACTGATCAGAGCATGTGCTGTGCACGCTTTGGCCAGTCTCCTGGGTGTTAATGCTGAAGAATCCCTAGAAAGGTAGACTTGCATTTGTATAGTACCTTTCATGACCTTATGACGTCCCAAAGCCCACAGCCAATAAGTTACTTTCGAAATGTAGTCACTGTTGTAATGTAGGAAACGTGGCAGTCAATTTGCACACAGCAAGCTCCCATAAATAGCAATGAGATAAATGATCAGATCCTCTGTTTTTGGTGTTGGTTGAGGGATAAATATTGGCCAGGACACTGAGAAGAACTCCCCTGCTCTTTGAATAGTGCCAAGGGATCTTTTCATCCACCTGAGAGGGCAGATGTGGCATCGGTTTAACATCTCATCAAAAGAACAGCAGCTCCGAAGCTGCTGCACTCCCTCAGTACTACACGGGAGTGTCAGCCTAGATAATAGGGTAGAGTTTCCACTAGGTTGCGCATGTTTTTCCAATGCAATTCAGCCAAAATCAATCGAACCAACGCAAAAGATTGAGTAATTTCAAGCACAAGTTACGTCCAGCACAAATCAAGTTTCCTCAATCTTTTGCGCTGATTTAAAAAACATCGCACTGCAAGCCAGCCCCGCCCACAAAAATGGCCACACCCCCGTTCGAATTATTCGCCATGGCGAGTTTCCGTTAATTGTGCCCGTTTATGGGCCTTCAAGGAGGCTCTTTAAATTAGGCTGTGTTTTTTAGGCGCAAGGGCACTAATAGGTATGTTTTAAAAGATTTTACATAGGATATACAACACAGAAACAGGCCATTCAGCCCAACCAGTCCATGCCAGCGTTTATACTCCACTCGAGCCTCCTCCCGTCTTTCCTCATCTAAATCTATCAGCATAACCCTCTATTCCCTTCTCCCTCATATGCTTGTCTAGCCTCCCCTTAAATGCATCTATACTATTCACTTCAACCTCTCCCTGTGGTAGCGAGTTCCACATTCTCACCATTCTTTGTGTAAAGAAGTTTCTTCTGAATTCCCTCTTGGATTTCTTGGTGACTATCTTATATTGATGGCCTCTAGTTATGCTCTTCCCCACAAGTGGAAACATTCTCTCTGTATCCACTCTATCAAAACCTTTCATAATTTTAAAGACCTCTATTAGGTTACCCCTCAGCCTTCTTTTTTCAAGACAAAAGTGACCCAGCCTGTTCATCCTTTCCTGATATGTATACCCTCGCATTTCTGGTATCATCCTTGTAAATCTTCTCTGCATGCTCTCAAGTGCCTCTATATCCTTTTTATAATATGGCAACCAGAACTGTACGCAAGTGTGGTCTAATCAAGGTTCGATACAAGTTTAGCATAACTTCCCTACTTTTCAATTCTAGACCTCTAGAAATAAACCCTAGTGCTTGGTTTGCTTTTTTTATGGCCTTACTAACCTGTGTCACAACTTTTAGTGGTTTGTGTATTTGTACTCAGAGATCCTTTTGTTCCTCTACCCCACCTAGACTCGCACCCTCCAAGTAATAAGTGACTTCCCTATTCTTGCTACCAAAATGTAATACCTCACATTTATCTGTGTTGAACTTCATTTGCCAATTATATGCCCATTCTGCAAGTTTATTAACGTCCTCCTGTAATTTGTTGCAGTCCTCCTCAGTATTGACTACCCCCCCCCCCCCAATTTGGTGTCATCTGCAAATTTAGAAATTGTGTTTTTGATTCCAAAGTCTAAATCGTTAATGTAAATTGTGAACAGCAGTGGTCCCAGCACTGATCCTTGTGGAACACCACTACCCACCTTCTGCCACTCTGAATAGCTACCCTTTACTCCCACTCTCTGCTTTCTGTCTTGAAGCCAGCCAGCAATCCATTCTGGTACTTGTCCCCTGACTCCGCATTCTCTGACCTTGTTCATCAATCTATTATGGGGTACCTTATTGAAGGCCTTTTGAAAATCTAGATAAATTACATCTACTGCATTACCATTGTCTATTCTCTCTGTTACCTCCTCAAAAAATTCAATGAGGTTGGTCAAGCAAGACTTTCCCTTTTGAAATCCATGCTGACTATTCCTTATTATATTTTTGGTTTGTAGATGTTCTTCTATTTTCTCCTTTAGTAGGGATTCCATTATTTTTCCTACCACCAATGTTAAGCTGACTGGTCTATAATTCCCTGGACATGTTCTATCCCCCTTTTTGAATAGAGGAATTACATTAACTATCCGCCAGTCTTCTGGCACTACACCTTTTTCTAACTAATTATTAAATATGTTTAGTAATGCCTCTACTTTCGCTTCCCCAGATTCTTTCAAAATGCGTGGATGCAATCCATCCGGACCAGGGATTTTATCCTCTGAGTTTGATTAATTTATTTAATATATCCCCTCTTTTTATTTTAAATGCACTTATCTCATTACTAATCTCATCATCCAATGTCATGTCCACCTGTTTTATCTCCCTGGTAAATACTGAAGCAAAATAATTATTTAATATTTCTGCCATCTCTCTATCGTTACCTGTGGTATTATCCTGTCTATCCCTTAGTGGCCCTATTCCCATCCCAATCTTCCTTTTTTTATTGATGTGCCTGTAAAATATTTTACTATTTTGTTTTATGTTCCTTGATAATTTAATTTCAAAGTTCCTCTTTGCCTTCCTAATTGTTTTTTTGACATCGTATTCTCCCTTATCATGCACTCCCCTGCTGTCCATGTACTTAATGTATGCCTCTTTCCTTACCCTCAATTGTTCCCTTATGGCTTTATTCATCCATGGAGTCTCATTATTGTTTAGTTTGTTCTTTCCTTTTAGCAGAATATATTGTTCCTGCACTCTGTTAAACACCATTTTAAATGTTTCCCATTGCTGTTCTTCATCGTTGTTTGCCAATGTTGTTGCCCATTTTATTTTCCCAAGTTCTATTCTCAGCCCCTCAAAATCAGCTTTTCTCCAATATATTAACCTGGTTTTCATCATACTTATGTCCTTCTCAATTATCATCTTAAAGCGTATTCTATTATGGTCACTATTGCCTAGATGTTCCCCTACTTTTACTTCTCTTATCTGCTCTGGTTCATTCCCCATTTTAAATATTAAAAAATAATTAATTTACTAAGAAACTGACTAATGCACACCAATGAAACTAGTAAATGGTTCTGTATAGTTATTTAAAGTTATTTTCAGTTATTTAAAAACAGGTTACTCACAGGTGCTGGACTAGACACTTATTAAAATGTTTACCTTTGTGATAAGCTCATTTTCTGCTGTATTACTAAAACTGCACCAGGTTCAACTCTTAAATATATCAAGGAATATGTTTTAATGCAAGTTAAAAAAAGACTGCCTGATTGCGCTGGTTCACCGAAGATATTACGTTTGTGATTGTGCAAATGAGTTTGAGCAGAAACTTGAACCATAACTTTGCTTCTTAGCACTCACACAATTTGCACCCAGATTGCTGATTACACCCAAAGTGGAAACTCTACCCGATGTGCTCAACTCTCCTCAACCTACAACCTTCTGACTTGAGATGAGAGTGCTACCAACTGAGCCAAGGCTGACACCTAGCAAAATAAGTTTTAAATTATTTTTGTGAGGTGAGGAGGAGCAGGAGTGCTCCTCGAGGCCCCACAAATATACTGTAAGCCGCTGTCGGCCTGGCCTCCCGGGGTCCCCTCAGGACCTATTCGCAGCTGCCGCTGGCGTCGCAGTCGACCGACATCCCTGTGGCCCAAAACCGGCGAGGTGCTCTCCGCCGGCGGTAACGGGTGCTTGACCGGCCAGGAGTCAAAATCTTCCCACCAATTTACGACTCAAATCTGCCCAAAATGGGGCGGTATTTCAGAGGAGAATCAAAGCCCAAGTATTTCAATTAAGAGACTCTGCACATTTCTAGATTCGTTTAGATGAAAGCATTACACATTTCAGTTTGTCATTTGTCCGCAAGGTGGAGCTAAGCAAACGTTGCTCCTTATAAAACATGACCATGTAGCAGAGTCAGTGCAGGCTCTTCTCTCTCCACGGATGCTGCCTGGCCTGCTGAGTTTTTTCAGTGTTTTCTGTTGTTATTCCAGTGCTGTGCTTTATGTGGCCGGTCAATGGGTGGCGCTCTGTACAATGATTCCGTCAAATCACACCGAGTAACGTTTTCATTCTTCCTTTGCAAGAATCTGCACTGATGTTCGTTTGAAGAAGCGACAATGCACATCCTGGTTTATCTGTGATGTGTTTCTGCATGATAGACATAGATCCGTTTTGCTATTGCGATTGCTGAAAAAATAAACTTGCGCTGTTATCACAAATTGTAAAAACAGAATTTGCGAACCTTACGCTATAGCGTTACCGTGTTTTGATCTACGTCCTTAATTTAAAATGCAGACCCCGACAAAAAAAACTGCATAAAAACATTGCTTGGTAAATTATGAATAACGTGGAGCCCAACATTGGTCAAAATGAAAATTGGTCTGGATTTGAATGAACACTGTTTGCTATATTTTACTCAGTCTCTGTCACTCTAAGGGTTTTGTTAGAGACATTTCTAAAAGTTCGCCGAAAACGTATGCATGGCAAGTCGGCTTCTTAACATGCGTAAGCGCAAACCAATCTAGCAATGAATGGATTTATAGTAAAACCAATGATTTATCTGGGCTTAATGGGAATGGATTAATTTATTGTAAAACCAAAGATGTATCCAACCTTGAATAAATGCATTCATAGCAAAAGCAAAGATTTATCTAGCTTTGAATTCATTCTTTTTTTTGAGCAAAACCACAATCTATGTAGCATCGAATGAATGCATGTATATAATACTTGTTTGCACCTTAAACTGCATCTGTTTTAAACATGCACACAATTGTATCGTTACCAAATAAGCGTTATGGAAATATACAACCTCCCCAAAGAACAGTTTGAAAAGAGCAGATGGACTTATGGAACGGAACATGTTCAGAAGATGAAGTAACTGATAAACTGCAACATCTCTGATATGAATCTGTATGCCGTGGTTCTAAAAACAGTAGTAAGCAAAATGTTGGAATATAGCACTGCGGTAGAGACAAATGAATGAAAATAATAACGACTATGAGATGATTGACAAAATTGCAAAGAGACTGATTGGACATATACCGAAGACGGTTGCTCGTGGAAAATGTAACAATTCGACCCCCCTTTTGCAACTACAAATTTATTGTGTGTAAAGATAGAGTGAATAGACACAATAATATAAATAGATATTTATATATATATATATATATATAATAAATGCATCAGCTACGGATGCTTTTAATATGTTGTGATCCAGATTGTACATTTTTGTTATATTTGCTGTCATTAAAGTAATTGTTTGATATTGAGGTTGATAATCTGCCTATAAACCATCAAACTCATTTGCTTGATCCGTTCAGGGTTTGGGGCAAGGTCCAACGAAGGCACGGCGAGATGATTGACATCCCCGTAAACCAATCAGAATGACCGGTCGGCGGAGCTGTGATCAATCGAGCGCATGCAGCGAGTTACATTGTGACGCCATGGAAGGGGAGGGTATAAAAGGCGGCGCGGAAGCGCGCTCAAGTTCATTCTGAGTCGGGAGAGCGTCGGGTGTTGCGGGTTATGGAATTACTGAGGACTATCACTTACCAGCAAAACTCAAAGATGTGCGAACAGCCTCTCGGCAAGTCCGCGGATCTCCGCTTCAACAAAAGACAGGAAGAGTTAACATACTCCAATACGGAGATGTCCCGGATTATAACCGACCCTGCCACTGGCAAATGTTACTGCAGAGGCAAAGTGTTGGGCAAGGTAAATAAAATCTGCTATTTATGGGAGAGACCGAAAACGACAGCAGGCGCGCTGAACGTGTTACAGTATCTGTAAGATGTGGTTCAATCGGTGAATGAATCCTTGCAAAGTTTTGAAGCTTGCAAAAGGTTTAAGTTGATGGGTGACCGCATCGTCTGTGTAGAATTGTTACTGCACACTGAGCAATGTGCAGCCCCAGCCCAGCCCGCGGAGGGCGAGCATCTCCAGAGGTCTGCGGGATTTTAAGAATAATCTATTAATCAATAAGCGCCGCACGTTCAATAGTCGAACTAGCTTTTCCTAAATCAGATTGTCACCTCTTAGTCGTTGGGTGACTGTACAGAAACGGCGAATCCTTCAATGTTCTTATAGATGTATATGAAACTAACTTAAACCTCCTGTGAATTCTTTTCTTGCTTAGGGAGGCTTTGCCAAATGCTACGAGATGACCGACCTGACCACTAACCGCGTCTATGCTGCAAAAATCATCCCGCACACCAGAGTAGCCAAACCCCATCAGAGGGAAAAGGTGGGTACCCTTGTCCGTGTGCTGTTACTGTGACTGACATTTCTGCCGCTTCGCTTGGGTGCGGATCGGTGCAGATTACTTCAACTTCAAATGTCATAATACCGTCAACCAAGTGTTTCTGCTAAAACTCTGAACTGTTAAGGCGCGGCTCCCGTGTCTGATTCTGTTTTCCCTTTTTTTAAAAAAAAACCCAGATTGACCGTGAAATTGAGCTGCACCGAACACTACACCATAAACATATCGTTCACTTCTACCATCACTTTGAGGATAAAGATAATATTTACATCCTGTTGGAACACTGCAGCAGAAGAGTAAGTATTCATCCTTTCTCTCCTCCTATACAAATCCTGAAGTTCAATATCTACCTGTGCGCTTTTTTTTTGAGGCACAATGATTCATTTTTCCTTTTTATTTAATTCTAGTCAATGGCTCACGTACTGAAAGCTAGGAAGGTGCTGACAGAACCAGAAGTACGATACTACCTCCGGCAGATAGTATCAGGACTGAAGTGTCTGCATGAACAAGGAATCCTACACAGAGACCTCAAACTAGGTATGACCTTTTTGCATGTTGCTTTATAATAACTAATTTGTAAAATATAAATAAATGGAGAAATCTGGATTTAAATTGCACTATGGTAAAGAATTAATGTACCAATATCTTGATCAAGGAAAAGCATCAACTGGAAGATAGTTGTTAATGCTATTTTAAATATGGTTATTTTTTTTAAATTGCAGGTAATTTCTTCATCAGTGAGTCGATGGAACTGAAAATAGGGGACTTTGGGTTAGCGGCAAAGCTGGAACCAGTGGAGCAAAGGAGCAGGTAAGGAATCGGATATATCTTGAGTCTTATTAATTTGGAGAGGATTGTGAAATAGCAGTGCTAACCTCAACATTATCTCTGCAGGACTATCTGTGGCACACCAAATTACTTGTCTCCTGAAGTTCTCAACAAACAAGGGCATGGCTGTGAATCTGATATCTGGGCATTGGGCTGTGTAATGTAAGTATTGCACTTCAAAGGCTTTTGTTTAGTATGCTTGCATCCTTTAAGCACATTGGGTAAATTTTCATCATTCTGTATCAAATGCGAGCTGCCTCACGATCCTCTATACATCCATTTGAAATGGATGGAAAATAAAGGGCATTGTATGTCCAATTATCTGTGCTCCAGGAATACTGAAAGATGAAAATGAATACCAGTGTGATCATTTATAATCAACTTGATGTCCACTTATTTCATGTTGGAACTCTACTATGGCGACACTGACTAATGATCAAATTGTATTCATTACAGGTACACTATGCTGTTGGGGCGGCCCCCATTTGAGACAACCAACCTGAAAGAAACTTACAGATGTATACGGGAAGCAAGATACACTATGCCATCATCATTGTCGATATCTGCTAAACAATTGGTAGCCAGCATGCTAGCAAAAAATCCAGAAGATCGACCCAGTCTAGATGACATCCTGCATTATGACTTCCTTACTCAGGTTTGTTGTGTTAGTTTTAACTTTTTATCCATTTTTTTTTTTCTTCTCCTCCTTCCCCTGTGCCCCCACCCTTCTCCAAGTATACACAAATCTAAACTTCGATCTTGTATTGCAGGGATTTACACCTGAGAGACTGTCTCAGACCTGCTGCCACTATGCACCAGATTTTCACTTGTCCAGCCCTGCCAAGAACTTCTTCAAAAAGGCAGCTGCAGCTCTATTTGGTGGGAAGAAGGACAAAGTCAAGTTTTTGGACAATCACAGTAAGTATATATTGTGGCTAAATCTAATGTTTTAGTTCTAATTGGCTGCAGTAAACATAATGACCATACATAATGAACTATGACTATAGGTAGAATAAAAATCCTGTCTCCTCTTCTAGTTTAGAGAGGATACCTGAGTAATTATGGAGAAATTCCATCTTTAACTTAGCTGAACAAATGCTTCTGTACAGTAAGTAACCAATTATTTTTTTAAACAGACAAACTAGGAAAGGATGATGCTGATGAAATATACAAGCTGAAAAATGATTTGAAGAAAATATCGTTAAGCAACCACTTGAACAACAAAAGCCGATCAGATGAGGTAGGTTGATCTCTAAATTGACTATCTGTTAATTTTTTTGGCACCAAGTATTAAAATTGTGTTTTGAAACTTAGTAAATATCCATCAATGTATAGATCTAGGATGCCACTAAAATTGACATTATTTCTTTAACAGGAGTCAAAGTTGGCCAGCAAGCCACCAATTGTCTCTGTCAAACCAGAGACCCCCTCACCAGTGAAGGATAATGAACAGCAAATCAGAGACTCAATTAGGATGATAGTGAGAGGAACTTTAGGAAGCTGCAGCAGCAGTAGTGAATGTAAGTACAAGATTGGATTTAACCACAAACCTTATTAAAATTTCCACCTCTGTAGAGATAAGGCAATGAGCAACCCAGTCCAATAAGTTTTTGTAATCTGATGTGTATATAATGGAGATATATTAATGTAGCCATTGTAAATTTCATTTTTTTAAACTATTTTAAGCTGTTTGGCTATTTATTTGCTGTACAAATTGTCATAATACCTTGTTTGTTTATTTCCAGCTCTTGAAGACAGTACCATGGGAAGTGTGGCTGACACGGTTGCTAGAGTACTAAAGGGCTGCCTAGAAAATATGCCTGAAGGTAAGAATGACTGCAATCATTTGAATCCAATGTAGATTTGTGTTGAAGATTGGGAGTTGACCATTTCACTGTCTTAAACATTTTAAGTAAGAGTTTTTTTCTTTTTCAGGAGACTGTCTGCCAAAACAGCAGTTGAGCTTCTCCTTCCAGTGGGTCACCAAGTGGGTGGATTATTCTAATAAATATGGCTTTGGGTATCAGTTGTCTGATCACACAGTTGGAGTCCTCTTCAATAATGGAACTCACATGAGCCTGTTGGCAGATAAAAAGTAAGTAGCCTAATGAATGATTTCATTATCTTTTGAATCCAATTGACTTGAATAACTTGAGGTGCTAACCTATAGCATATCTTTCCTCTTTTAGAACCATCCATTACTATGCAGAGCTGGGCCAGTGTTCCATCTTTTCTGCACTTGACGTACCTGAAAAGTTCATTAGTCAAGTGACTATTCTGAAGTATTTTGCACACTACATGGAAGAAAATCTAATGGAGGTAAGAATCCTTGTGTTTTTTTTGTTTCCTGAGTTGCAGACTCTGGTTATGATGAGCTGGAGTTCTACTTCTAAACCTTCTTCTAAAGGTGCTGGCAACTAGCTACCTTAAGTCTAAAAGACCAGCTTGCAATAGCCATTTATCCCCCTCCCTCTACGCTCCTTGATAAAACCTCTACACCCCTTGATAAAAGCACTTGGTACCACCCAATGATTGACATTCAACGATTGGAGTCCAGCCACCTAGTATTTGGTACTGACACTTTTTTTTTTTAATAAACATGAGATTTTGAACATCTCTGATCTTTATCTTTCCTTTCCTATTTTACAGGGTGGTGATCTGCCTAGTTCAACAGATGCCCAGAAGCCCAGACTGTGTCTCCTTCAGTGGTTAAAGTCTGACCGTGCACTAATGATGCTCTTTAGTGATGGCACGTTCCAGGTGAGCATACAATTTGTATTTGGGAAGTATGTAGTTGCACTTAACTTGTAAGCTAATGTGCTGTCATGCAGGGTGGTAGGATACAGGATAAATTTGGCTACTTTCTTGACAGCCAGAGTACCTGTGGCAGGTGAGGCTCCTCCATAAGGGCGATTGAAGGGAAAATCCACTTGCACCATCTAGCTGCTTATTGGTATTGGCAAATGGTTGCAATCATGTGGTCTGCCAACCTTCTCCAGGATGTATGGCTTAAACCTGGGGGTAGAGAGAAAATACTAACCATATTGATAACTTGTACTCCAGTTATGAATTAGTAACTTCTGGGCTTCGTTGCTCTTAATTCATACTGCAAGAATAAAGGAAAATAACAAATGCTGGAAAGCAACTGCATTGATCAGTCTGCATCTAGACATTTTGGATGTATACCATTCACCAAAACTCCCATATAGTAATTAGCGATGTCATGAAGAAGCAATCATTGTAAGTAAATCTGACTTGTATTTTATTGTAGGTGAATTTTTATCATGATCATACAAAAATCATTATTTGCAACCACAATGAAGAGTACCTGCTTACCTATATCAATGAAGATAGAGTTTCTACTACATTCAAGCTCTCCACACTGCTGATGTCTGGGTGTTCACAAGAACTTCGTACCAGAATGGAATATGCATTGAATATGGTGCAACAAAGATTTAATTAAGATTGGACTGTGAAGCTTGGCCATGGCTTCCTTCAATTTGGAACTGACCCAAGATAACCATCTGTCAGGCGGTACGAGGAACTTCTATTTTGTTTGGTGTGCTGGGCCGGTACCAGACAGATGCGTTTTACAATCTTGCTTTGTTGGACTGACTTTTAAAAGGATGGCTACCTGAAACGTGGCAGCTGCCGGAGGAACTTCAGTATTTTTGCATTACAAGGACTAATGAAATGGATTTTATGTTGCAACAAAGCAGGGTGATGTGTTGTGGCTCCCATGAGCAAGAGGAAAGTGTGCGGCAAGTGAAGTTGAGAAAGTATTAGAGATTACCTGGACATTGCAAGTTGTAAAGACACTTTTTTTTTAAATGCAGCTTGTGCTGCTGGTTTAAACTAGGACTTTAGTTCTTGGAACAGAGAACTAAACCCAAATATGCGTTGCACCACATTTTGTGGCTGGACATATTCATTCCTTAATTTATTATGCACTGAGTATTTATTATTTATTGAAAGTCTCACTCATGCACACTTCTGAAATATGTTGAAATGCTGAGCAAGTCACATGTTTAAATATTAATAAAAATTCTTAAATTCATTTTGTGTATGAAATGGTCTTCATAAACATTTCAGTGTTGGATAGTTTCAATGAAGTGTGGTAATGTCTATCACGTGCATTGTTTATATTACACAAATTAGGAATGGCTGTCTACAAAATAGCCTGCAAATTTTGAAATGCACCTTGAATCATGAGAATCTAGACCTGGTGAAATATATGGAATTGCATGTGGTTAATAGTGTAAACAAATGCAAGTTGACTGGCTTAACTTGTTGAACTATAAACTGAAGTCCTCAAATCTTTTAATGTAGATAAAAATGCAATTGAACAAAGGATATGCTGATGCTTTTAACTATGAAAGCAAGCTGGAAAGTAAAACTGCTACTACCCCTGTAAAAACCTACTAGAGTATACAATATTGAGTAGTGATCTTTCCTTACAATGCAGTTGCTGCACATGACCTTAACCTTCAGTTCAATGTTATCAAAAATGTTCTTGCTGATCACTTTCTCTTGCTGTTAACCAGATTGAATAGTGATTAATGACTTTTATAGCCATGACCCTGCTGCATGGCATAGTAAAGTTTCCAGAATGAACAGGGTGAAGCTATTTATAGTTGCTGTTATGTTAACATTCTATTTTATAGGACAAAATTAATGCATAAATGGAGCATGATTAGTTGACTTTGAAAGATCTTTGGAGCCCTTTCTGGAGGTGGTGACTCCTTGCTGGAGTCTGCATTCAGAGGCACCAGTTCCCCTTGGTACCAAACAGCCTTCATGTATGAGCCAGTTACTCAACCAGAGCTGCAGCATAACCAATCCTGCCCTTGCCCATGCAGTTCCAGCTGGAATCTATCCACTTTTCTGGATAAGAGCAGAAGTCCTAGCCGTGCTGTTCACTTGCTCTTTTTTTTGCTCCCCCTTATCCCTTTGGTGTTGAGATTAATTGTAGCATCAACTGAGTCTTGGTAACTCAGCACAGACAAAGGATTGATCCTGGGTTCTTGCTGGCCCATAGCTGTTTTATATCCTGCCATGTTAAAGCTTCTACCTCAATGTGCAGAGGTCTCGGCCATTCCAAAGACCCAACTAAAGTGAAAATGCATGTTTTCTTTAATCTCTCTGAAGTGGAAATTGACTGAAGCAGATCAGTGTGAAACATTGCCAAATTTTCCTTTCTAAAGGAAAGTACTATGTTTAGTTTTCAATCGGCAGTGAGACTTTAGGGTGGCATATTCAGTTTAGTTTTGACTACATCTGTACCCCATATAAAATGAAATAACTTGTCGCCATGCTCTAAATGCAAGTGTAACTCTACAACTAGTGTTTTCAGTTAGCCAATGTGGGCTTGTAGTGTATTTCATATTTTGCCAGTGGTAAACTAATTGTGCAAAAACTTATCAATTGGCAAGAATTTTGCTAATAAAGATTTGAATGGTTACTGCAGTTTCAGAAATCAATTTTGTCCCTCCCAGGTTGTACAACCATTGGGATGAGAGCCAAGTTCACCTCAAACTTAATGGTGTCAAACATAAATTCCAAGTAATGTTGAGCAAGAAAATTACCACCTTGCAAGTCCTAAACTTCGTTTTTTAAAAACCTCTCAATTGGAAATATCCTGTGGAGAATACCATCTCCCCTTAACCAGTAGTGACTCAAAGCATGCATGTAAAGAAGCAATTAGAGGCTAAACTGTCACTTATAAATATATTCTATTGGAATGAATGTGTTGGCACATGTTGCCCAATAATTATGTACTACAGCACGGGACACTTAAAGCGCTTTCATTTCCAAAGCCACTATTGTGACTCTGGTTATGCTGTTGCAAGCACAGCTCAGTAACCTGCATTTATATTGTGCAATTAATGCAGCAAAACATCCCACCAAGGTACCTGTAGAAGAAAAAATGTAAAAAGAGCAGATAATGGCCCATAGTGAGTTCAAGATAACAAAGTTTGGCCACAATGGGATTTGAGAAGGTTTTCTTAAAGGTTGGGAAAATTGGATGGGGTTGGGGGATTTGGTAAGGAAAAGCTCCCTGAAGGCACTGCCACCAAAAGTGGGGAAGCATACCACAGTCTGAGGTAGAGGAGCTTCAAGACAATGAGGTGAAATCATGGGATTAAAAATTAGAATTTCCAATTCAGTACATTGGGAGACACAGCTAATGCAGATTAGCAAGGGCAGAAGTAATAGTGGTTATAGGCAGCTGGGTTTTGAACAAGTTGGGAATTCATGTAGGGTGGAGGATGGGAGGTCAGCAAGTGGGGCATTAAAGGCATAGCTGAAGTGTGGATAAGGGTTTTAGGGGTAGAGGTAGGTGATGCACTTACATTAAGTGGTCTTGTTGGTTAGTAAACTGGGGAGATTAAATCTTGGGTTCTGGGCAAAACAAAGATGAGGTTCAGCATAGACTGGTTCAGACTGACCAACTGGCCAGGGGATGATGGATTCTGTGGCAGAGTGAAGCTTAAGGTGGGGGCTGAAATGAATTTCTTATACTTTCCAAGTAATGAGTTGCAGGAGTCCACTAGATACAATTAAAACTACTTTAATTCAGCTCCTGAGCTGGTTTCAAGGCCGGTCCATTGCTACCAGCTACAATGTGAAATGGGCAAAAATTCCATAGAGTCTAGAACAGTTCCCGTGGATTGGAAGGTAACAAATGTAACCCCACTATTTAAGAAAGGAGAGAGAGAGAGAAAACTGGGAACTACAGACCAGTTAGCCTGATATCAGTAGTAGGGAAAATGCTAGAATCTATTAAGGATGTGGTAACAGGGCACTTAAAAAATAATAATCGGATTGGGCAGAGTCAACACGGATTTATGAAAGGGAAATCGTGTTTGATGAATCTGTTAGAGTTTTGAGGTTGTAACTAGCAGAATAGATAAGGGGAACCAATGGATGTGGTGTATTTGGATTTTCAGAAGGCATTCGATAAGGTGCCACACAAGAGCTTATTAAACAAAATTAGGGCTCATGCGATTGGGGGTAATATACTAGCATGGATTGAGGATTGGTTAACGGACAGAAAACAGAAGGAATAAACAGGTCATTTTTGAGTTGGCTGTAACTAGTGGGGTACCGCAAGGATCAGTGCTTGGGCCTCAGCTATTCACAATCTACATCAATGATTTGGATGAGGGGACCAAATGTAATATATCCAAGTTTGCTGATGATACAAAGCTGGGTGGGAATGCAAGGAGGCTTCAAGTGGATACAGATAAGCTGAGTGGGCAAGAATATGGCAAATGGAATATAATGTGCAGAAATGTGAAGTTAACCACTTTGGTAGGAAAAATAGAAAAGCAGAATATTTTTTAAATGGTGAGAGATTGGGAAATGTTGGTGTTCAGAGGGACTTGGGTGTCCTTGTACACAAATCACAAAGTTAACATGCAGGTACAATAAGCAAATGGTATGTTGGCCTTTATTACAAGAGGATTTGAGTATGAGTAAAGATGTCTTACTGCAATTATATAGGGCCCTGGTGAGACCACACTTTGTTAAATTTGTTTTTATGGGATGTTGGCGTCGCTGGCAAGGCCAGCATTTATTGCCCATCCCTAATAGCCCTTGAGAAGGTGGTGGTGAGCTGCCGCCTTGAACCGCTGCAGTCCGTGTGGTGAAGGTACTCCCACAGTGGGGTGGTAGAGAGTTCCAGGATTTTGACCCAGTGACAAAGGATCGGCGATATACTTCTAAGTCAGGATGGTGTGTGACTTGGAGGGGAACTTAGAGGTGGTGGTGTTCCCATGCGCCTGCTGCCCTTGTCCTTCTAGGCAGAAGAGGTCGCGGGTTTGGGAGGTGCTGCCGAAGAAGCCTTGGCGAGTTGCTGCAGTGCATCTTGTCGATGGTACACACTGCAGCCACAGTACACCAGTGGTGGAAGCAGTGAATGTTTAAGGTGGTGGATGGGGTGCCAATCAAGTGGGCTGCTTTGTCCTGGATGGTGTCGAGCTTCATGAGTGTTGTTGGAGCTGTACTCATCCAGGCAAGTGGAGAGTATTCCATCACACTTCTTACTTGTGCCTTGTAGATGGTGGAAAGGCTTTGGGGTGTCAGGAGGTGAGACATTTGCTGCAGAATACCTAGCCTCTGACCTGCTCTTGTTGCCACAGTATTTAAGTGGCTGGTCCAGTTAAGTTTCTGGTCAATGGTGACCCCCAGGATGTTGATGGAGGAGGATTCGGCGATGGTAATGCCATTGAATGTCAAGGGGCAGTGGTTAGACTCACTTGTTGGAGATAGTCATTGCCTGGCATTTCTGTGGTGCAAATGTTACTTGCCACTTATCAGCCCAAGCCTGAACGTCGTCCAGGTCTTGTTCCATGCAGGCATGGACTGCTTCATTATCTGAGGAGTTTTGAATGGCCCTGAACACTGTGCAGTCATCAGCGAACATCCCCATTTCTGACCTTATGTTGGAAGGAAGGTCATTGATGAAGCAGCTGAAGATGGTTGGGCCTAGGACACTGCCCATAGGAACTCCTACATTGATGTCCTGGGGCTGTGATGATTGACCTTCAACCACCACAACCATCTTCCTTTGTGCTAGGTGTGATTCCAGCGGTTGGTGAGTTTTCCCCCCTGATTCCCATTGACTTCAGTTTTACTAGGGCTCCTTGATGCCACACTCGGTCAAATGCTGCCTTGATGTCAAGGGCAGTCACTCTCACCTCACCTCTGGAATTCAGCTCATTTGTCCATGTTTGGACCAAGGCTGTAATGAGGTCGGGAGCTGAGTGGTCTTGGCGGAACCCAAACTGGGCATCAGTGAGCAGGTTATTGGTGAGTAAGTGCCGCTTGATAGCACTGTTGATGACACCTTCCATCACTTTGCTGATGATTGAGAGTAGACTGGTGGGGTGGTAATTGGCTGAATTGGATTTGTCCTGATTTTTGTGGACAGGACATACCTGGGCTGTTTTCCACATTATCGGATAGATGCCAGTGTTGTAGCTGTACTAGAACAGCTTGGCTAGAGGCATGGCTAGTTCTGGAGCACAAGTCTTCAGCACGATAGCTGGGATGTTGTCGGGGCCCATAGCCTTTGCTGTATCCAGGAGTAGGCCGATATGGATCATCCACTCGGCACTTCTGGCTGAAGATGGTTGCAAACACTTCAGCCTTGTCTTTTGCACTCACGTGCTGGGCTCCACCATCATTGAGGATGGGGATATTCATGGAGCCTCCTCCTCCCGTTAGTTGTTTAATGGTCCACCACCATTCACGACTGGATGTGGCAGGACTGCAGAGCTTTGATCTGATCCGTTGATTGTGGGATCACTTCGCCCTGTCTAAAGCATGCTGCTTCCGCTTTTTAGCATGCATGTAGTCCTGTGTTACAGCTTCCCCAGGTTGGCACCTCATTTTTAGGTACACCTGGTGCTGCTCCTGGCATGCTCTTCTACACTCCGTATTGAACCAGATTTGGTCCCCTGGCTTGATGGTAATGGTAGAGTGAGGGATATGCTGGGCCATGAGGTTGCAGATTGTGCTGGAGTATTGTGTCCAGTTTTGGTCTCCTTAACTAAGGAAGGATATACTTGTCATAGAGGGAGTGCAACGAAGGTTCACCACACTGATTCCTGGGATGGGGGGTTTGTCCTATGAGGAGAGATTGAGTAGACTAGGCCTATATTCTCTGGAGTTTAGAAGAATGAGAGGTGATCTCATTGAAACATACAAAATTCTTACAGGGCTTGACAGGGTAGATGTAAGGAGGATGTTTCCCCTGGCTGGGGAGTCTAGAATCAGGGTTCACAGTCTCAGAATAAGGGTTCGGCCATTTAGGACTGAGATGAGGAGAAATTTCTTCACTCAGAGGGTGGTGAATCTTTGGAATTCTCTACCCCAGATAACTGTGGAGGCTCAGTCATTGAGTATATTCAAGACAGTGGTCGATAGATTTTTGGATATTAAGGGAATCAAGGGATATGGGGATAGTGCAGGAAAGTGGAGGTGAGGTAGAAGATCAGCCATGATCTTATTGAATGGCGGAGCTGCTTCATCAATGACCTTCCCTCCAACATAAGGTCAGAAATGGGGATGCTCGCTGATGACTGCACAGTGTTCAGCGCCATTCACAACTCCACAGATAATGAAGCAGTCCATGCCCGCATGCAACAAGACCTGGACGACGTTCAGGCTTGGGCTGATAAGTGGCAGGTAACATTTGCACCACAGAAGTGCCAGGCAATGACTATCTCCAACAAGTGAGAATCTAACCACCTCCCCTTGACATTCAATGGCATTACCATCGCCGAATCCCTCACTATCAACATCCTGGGGGTCACCATTAACCAGAAACTTAACTGGACCAGCCACATAAATACTGTGGCAACAAGAGCAGGTCAGAGGCTAGGTATTCTGTGGCGAGTGTCTCACCTCCTGACTCCCCAAAGCCTTTCCACCATCTACAAGGCACAAGTAAGGAGTGTGATGGAATACTCTCCACTTGCCTGGATGAGTGCAGCTCCAACAACACTCAAGAAGCTCGACACCATCCAGGACAAAGCAGCCCGCTTGATTGGAACCCCATCCACCACCTTAAACATTCACTCCCTCCACCACCGGCGTACCGTGGCTGCAGTGTGTACCATCTACAAGATGCACTGCAGCAACTCGCCAAGGCTTCTTTGGCAGTACCTCCCAAACCTGCGACCTCTTCCACCTAGAAGGACAAGGGCAGCAGGCGCATGGGAACACCACCACCTCTAAGTTCCCCTCCAAGTCACACACCATCCTGACTTAGAAGTATATCGCCGATCCTTCATCGTCGCTGGGTCAAAATCTTGGAACTCCCTCCCTAACAGCACTGTGGGAGTACCATCACCACACGGACTGCAGCTGTTCAAGAAGGCGGCTCACCACCACCTTCTCAAGGGCAACTAGGGATGGGCAATAAGTGCTGGCATTGTCAGCGACGCCCTGATCCCATAAACAAATTTTTAAAAAGGCTCGAGAGGACAAATGGCCTACTCCTGTTCCTATTTCTTATGTTCTTATGATCTTTATTTTGCATTTATTTGACCATTATAATGATAACTAAAGCTGAGGAACCAGGTTACTGCTCCCTGTTAATTTTTTCAAATGCAGCATTAAACAATATTTTACCTTGGTTCTTTCTATTTTTCTTCATGATTAGAGGTATAAACTGACATTCTCAGAAAATGTTCTTTCAAAACTCACTAAGTTGGGAGGCATAGTAAGTAGTGCAGATGGGAGAAGGAAGTTAAAAGGGCATAGATTGATTAAATGAGTGGGCAAAAGTGGCAAATAGAATTCAATGTGGGGAAGTGTGAAGTCATCCACTTTGGACCCAAGAAATGGTGAGAAACTAGGAACTGTGGAAGAGCAGAGATTTTGGTGTTCATTTACACATCACTATAAGCTAGTGAATATGTACAAAAAACAATCAAAAAGGCTAATGGAATGTTGGCCTTTTTTCTCTAGTGGGCTGGATACAAAGGGGAGGAAGTTATGCTTCAGTTGTATACAGCCTTGGCCAGACTCCATCTGGAGTACAGCATTCAGTCTTGGGCACCGCACCTCAGGAAAGATATATTGGCCTTAGAGGAGGAACAGCGCAGATTCATCAGAATTATACCGAGGGCTAAAGGGTTACATTACGGAGACAGGTTGTATAAACTTGGCTTGAGTATAGAAGATTGAGGAGTGGTCTAATCAAAGTGTTTAAAATGATAAGGAGTCAATAGGATTGATAAAGAGAAACTATTTCCTCTGGTGGGAGAATCTAGAACAAGGGGGCATAATCTTCAAATTAGAGCCAGGCCTTTTTTAAAAAAAAAGTTAAAAGCTTAACTGCAGACTGCAGCATTTGACACGTTGGACCCCCTGTGACCCCACCTCATTGTCTTAGCTGTACCCTGCTGTGTCTTTGATGTAATGCCTCCCTGATGGATTGTATCTCTGCAGACACATTGTTCTCTGTCTATATATACTGTGTAATCGATTTGTTTTCCCTCACTGTACCTGAAGAAGGAGCAGAGCTCCGAAAGCTCGTAATTTCAAATAAAACTGTTGGACTATAACCTGGTGTTGTGCGACTTCTCATTTTTGAGAAGTGAAATCAGGAAGCACTTCTTCACACAAAGGGTAGTTAGAAATCTGGAACTTTCTCCCAAAAGGCTGTGGATGCTGGGGGTCAATTGAAACCTTCAAGACTGAGGTCAATAGATTTTTGTTAGATAAGGGTATCGAGGGATATGGATCAAAGGCAGGTAAATGGGATTGAGGTACAGATCAGTCATGACCTAACTGAATGGTGGAACAGGCTCGAGAAGCTGAATGGTCTACTCCAGTTCCTAGGAAATATAAACTGAAAATCAAATAAACTAATTTGCATATTTCCTCTACCACAGGTTTCTGGTACCCTGTTACTAAATGTTTCAGCTTAAATTAAGCATGTTTTAAGTTCAGGAATTGTATTCAAAGCCTCCCTCCAAAATAAATAATGGTACCCATTCTCTTCACAGCTGTTGCTGCATTCTCAAACAAATAAATGAAACACAGCTTGTGTAACCATTTAGAATACATGGCGATATATACAAAATTCAAAAATGTAAAAATATAACAAGGAAAGTCATGCTGTTTTTGTTAAACCAAAATAACCAAATATAGAGGAGGTAGTGGAGATACTGGATGAGATAAGAATTGATAAAGAGGAGGTACTAGAAAGGCTGTCTGAACTTAAAGTTAATAAGTCACCAGGACCGGATGGGATGCATCCTAGGATGCTGAGGGAGGTTAAGGAGGAAATCGCGGAGGTACTGGCCATTATCTTCCAATCCACCTTAGATACAGGGGTGGTGCCAGAGCACTGGAGAATTGCAAATGTTACACCCTTGTTCAAAAAAGGGTGTAAGGATAAACCCAGCAACTACAGGCCAGTCAGTTTAACCTCGGTAGTGGGGGCAGCTTTTAGAAACGATAATCCGGGACAAAGTTAATAGTCACTTGGACAAGTGTGGATTAATTAAGGAAAGCCAGCACGGAATTGTTAAAGGCAAATCGTGTTTAACTAACTTGATCGAGTTTTTTGATGAGGTAACAGAGAGGGTTGATGAGGGCAATTCGGTTGACGAGGGAATGTAGTTATGTTACTGGACTAGTAATCCAGAGGCCTGGTAGTAATAATCCGGAGACGTGAGTTCAAATACCACTACGGCAGCTTGGGGGATTTAAATTCAATTAATTAAATAAAAAATCTGGAATTAAAGAGCTAGTATCAGTAATGGTGACCGTGAAACTATCGGATTGTCGTAAAAACCCATCTGGTTCACTAATGTCCTTCAGGGAAGGAAACCTGCTGTCCTTACCCGGTCTGGCCTATATGTGACTCCAGACCCACAGCAATGTGGTTGAATCTTAACTGCCCTCTGAAATGGCCTAGCTAGCCACTCAGTTGTACCAAACCACTGCGACAAAGTCAGTGCTGTGGGAGTACCTTTACCACATGGACTGCAGCGGTTCAAGAAGGCAGCTCACCACCACCTTCTCAAGGGCAATTAGGGATGGGCAATAAATGCCTGCCTTGCCAGCGACGCCCACATCCCAGGAACGAATTAAAAAAAATATGGACTTCCAAAAGGCATTTGATAAAGTGCCACATAATAGGCTTGCCAGCAAAGTTGAAGCCCATGGAATAAGAGGGACAGTGGTAGCATGGTTACAAAATTGGCTAAGTGACAGGAAACAGAGAGTAGTGGTGAACGGTTGTGATTCAGACTGGAGGAAGGTATACAGTGGTGTTCCCCAGGGGTCGGTACTAGGACCACTGCTTTTCTTGATATATATTAATGAATTGGACTTGGGAGTACAGGGCACTATTTCAAAATTTGCAGATGACACAAAACTTGGAAGTATAGTGAACAGTGAGGAGGATAGTGATAGACTTCAAGAGGACATAGACAGGCTGGAAAAATGGACAGACACGTGGCAGATGAAATTTAACGCAGAAAAGTGCGAAGTGATACATTTTGGTAGGATGAACGAGGAGAGGCAATATAAACTAAAGAGTACAATCCTAAACTGGGTGCATGAACAGAGAGACCTGGGGGTATACGTGCACAAATCGTTGAAGGTGGCAGGGCAGGTTGAGAAAGCGGTTAGAAAAGCATACGGGATACTGGGCTTCATAAATAGAGGCCTAGAGTACAAAAGCAAGGAAGTTATGATGAACCTTTATAAAACACTGGTTCGGCCTCAACTGGAGTATTGTGTCCAATTCTGGACACCGCACTTTAGGAAGGATGTGAAGGCCTTAGAGAGGGGGCAGAAAAGATTTATGAGAATGATTCCAGGGATGAGGGACTTCAGTTACATGGATAGACTGGAGGAGCTGGGGTTGTTCTCCTTAGAGCAGAGAAGGTTGAGAGGAGATTTGATAGAGGTATTCAAAATCATGAGGGGTCCAGAGTAGATGGAGAGAAACTGTTCCCATTGGTGGAAGGGTCGAGAACCAGAGGGTACAGATTTAAGGTGATTGGCAAAAGAACCAAAGGTGACATGAGGAAAAACTTTTTTACGCAGCGAGTGGTTAGGATCTGGAATGCACTGCCTGAAAGGGTGGTGGAGGCAGATTCAATCATGGCTTTCAAAAGGGAATTGGATAAGTACCTGAAGGAAAAAAATTTGAAGGGCTACGGGAAAAGGGCGGGGGAGTGGGACTAGCTGAAGTGCTCTTGCAGAGAGCCGGCAGGGGCTCGACAGGCCAAATGGCCTCCTTCTGTGCTGTAACCATTCTATGATATGAGTAATTTATATCAGGTGAAAGTTGTCTTTGGGGAAAAATAATCCAAGTTTCTGCTTTAGATTGTTTCCATTTTATACAAGATATATTCAAATTGCATTAATTGGTTCTAAGAATGGCTTCCATGAAGATTTTAGTTATTAATGATTCTCCATTGAGGGGAAGCAGCAGAGTAGTGGGTGGCTTTCAGCACACCAAGGGTGGCTAGTCTTACTGTCAGTTGTAGCCAGAAATGCAAACTGGTAACTTGCTAGGGAGAAATAATAGTCAGAATTATCCACAAGATAGATAACGGTAAAAGGAGTGCTGGAGGATCTTTAAAGTCCTAGGGATGAGTTCTTAGCATATGTTATTATTTGGGGAATAATCAGCTTTAAAACGTTGCTTGCTGTGCAATGTGTTATGATTTTCTTTGTCTGTATCATGATGAGTAATATTAAACAAATGAAGTGAGGGCTGTTGGAACAGATGGATGAAGATAGGTATATGATAACACAATAGTGCTTGCAGACATGAGATTTTCTCTCAGGTCCACAAAGGGCAGGTGTGTGGAAGTTGTTAGGAATGCTAGCAGGAAAGATTGTATTAAATAATCCGTTTTATGTTGGACTCTATTTTATAACAGACAGCTTTTCCTGGATCTGCTAGCAACAGCATTGGAAAATTTCAAAAAAAAACAGCTCAGACATTCAAGGCCCTTTTATGGCCAGTAGAACAGTCATAAAAATAGCTGGTTTTTTTATTTGCCTTGTTTTGACCTTCTGGTAGGTACAACAACAACTTGCATTTCTATAGCACCTTTAATGTAGTAAAACATTCCAATGGGCTTCACAGAGATATTAGGACAGGTTTGACTATGTGTACCTTTTCTGTACATTAGAGGAGATAACAGATTTTTATTACGTCATGAGACCCATGATGAAACTTTCACCCACTGATACACTGGGCGTGATCTTGCCAGCCCTGGGGAGGCAGGTATGGAGGCGGGACTGCCGGGAAAATGGGAGAATTTGGGGGCAGGTGCCCAACCCGCCTCCATGCCGTCTTCCCAGGAGGCGGGTAGCCGTCCCACGCCGGGTCCCGTCTCCTTGGAGGCAGGAAGGGATTAAAGCCTATTAACTGCCTGTTAACAGGTAGTTAACAGGCAGAAAATAGGATTATCCCCTTTTTGCCCTCACAAGTGCAGGCTTCCCGAAGGCTCTGAAACCCGCCAGGTCAGCGAGGCAAGTGGAGGATCTGCAGGGGTCGGGGGGTGCAAAAGTGTGCTGTGAAGGTAAGTGATGGGTGCAAGAGTGGAGAGGTGAGTATCTGAGGTAAGTGCAAAGTGTTAGAAAAAGTGTACTTACCTTTGTTTCTTCCTGCAGGCTTCAGTCGGTGTGTATGCGGAGAGTCTCGGACCTCCGCGTTGCAGATGACAGATGGCCGTTGCATTCTCCAATGCAACAACCATCTCATTTCTGCAAAAGAAAGAAGTTTGATGAGGTCTTGAATTCAAGAACTCATCAAACTACAGAGAATGTCAGTGTTTGACAGCTTCACAGAGCTGTCAAACGATGACAATTCATCTGTTAAAAAATCTTGACAGATGGAACGTCATACGTTGACGTACTCTGCATCCGGCTTTCTCTTAATTGGCTTGCTAAGCCTGCTGGGCGGTCTTAACAAGGTCAATCAAGGGAAAATAGCGTGGGTTGGCCAGAAGTTGTTGGAGGCGGGACTGAAACCCGACAAGTGAGAGTCCAGCCTCCAAAAGCTCCCCATTGACAAAATCACCCCCCAAATCTGTGGAATGATTAGCTGATGGTTGTTAGTGTAAACTAAGGGTGAAGTTCCTGGAATGCAGAACATGCTGAAAGATAAAAGCAAGACCATGTAGTCTTGTTAAGACCAAGTTTTAAGATGACCTGGGCTCGGGGCTATTTACCCTGCAATAACATGAGGTCTCCCACAGCCTTCACATTGTGTCTGTGAGTATCATTTCCTCTAATAAATCTATAAAAGAAAGACTCTGCATCAAGAACTGTCATTATGGGCACGGAGGCAACAGCCTGAAGTTTGTCTCCAGCAGTGTTCTTTAGCCAAGTGTGAACCCCCATGAACGCAAAACTCTGGCTAGTGACACAAAATGTTGAAGGCATTTCAGGCACAGAAAATGCTATTGTATATGCAAGTTTAATAAAGTTCAATGTAAAATGATAACTGGTGCTGGACTGGAAAAAGGAAAAAGTTCAGTGAGATAAGGGATCTGTCCCAAATCAACTGGACAGAAGTGTTAGCAAACAGGGTGACAAATCAGCAGTGGGAATCTTCAAATATGAGATGGATACAGCACAAAATAAATATATTTCTATAAGGTGTAAAAAGGGTGCATCAAAGAATTTTGGATAAATGGAGAAATTAAAACTAAACTGAAATTTAAAATGCTGCTGTTGGTAAGCACCTTAGGCTGTTGAAGTAAGTCAGAGAGGAACTAACAGAAGCTCTGGCCACAATTTCAATCCTCTGTAGACTGGAACATTATTAATGCAACAACCCTGTTCAAGAAGGAAGAAAATCATTAACTGGGTAGCTATCAACCAGTTGGTCTAATGTCATGAACATCAGCTCGTTAAGCACTGATTCTATATTAAATTTTGTCTGCAGCTGTTTTGCCTACTTACTGATTTTATCTAGCTCATTTTGTAGGTTTTTGGATCCCTCTTCAAACTCAATTACCCCTTACCCCAGTTTAGTATTGCCTGTGTATTTAACCAATTTACACTGAGTTTCTGTATAGAGTTCATGATTGTAAAGTAGAAACAAAAGGTCCCAGCAATGATCCCTGGGCACTTCAATCAGTACTTGGCCCCTCCTGACATCATCCTGTTAACAAATAGCCATTGCTTCCTTTCTTTTACTTCCTGACTTATCTTGAATTCCCAGTGCTTTCAGCTTATATAAAATCCTTTAATGCATAATTTTGTCAAAGGCTTCCTGGAGGCTTACATACACAAGTCTTTCTATGGTCCACCTAGAATATCACTTCTCAGAAAAGTCAAGGAGATTAGTCAGGTATGATCCTCTCTTTTGAAGCCATGTTGGCTACTGTTTGCTAGGTTATTATTATACAGGTAACCTTCAAGTTTGCTCCTGATCAGTTCCATTAATTTTCCTGTTATTAATGTAAGACTACTGAGTCTGTTCTGTAGTTGCAGATATAGACAGATCAAAATGTGTGTTTTATTTTGAGTACTGCAAAAATCAAATCAATAATTCTGGCAAGCAAAATCAATCATGATGTTGCTCTTTGAAGTCTGTTGTGTAACAGTTAAAAACTCTCTTCAGTTCTGTCACTGGGCAAAGAGGAGTTCCTGGAAAAGCTCTTCAAAGAATGGGAAGCTTTAAGAAAGCTAAGCTCTAATTGTCATCATTGGTGAATTTAATATTCTACAAAGCTACAATATTCAGGATTAGAATAATGTAGTCCTGTTTACAGTAGACTCCAATCACACCCAGTTAATATACAAAGAAAAAAAATGCTGCCTGTCAATTTACCCGGAGCAAAACTTTTCTTCACGTTGCAGTTGTTGAAATACACACAGTAATATTTTATCAAAATAGCAAAGAAATTTGAATTCCTGACAGTAATTCCAAGAGTAGTCTGTTGTAACCTGCCAGGGACCTGCCACCCCTACCCAGTCTTGTCATTGTCACCCACATGCTAAGAATACATTTTAAAAAATGGCACATTCATGAATAAAATTATGAATGCTATGTGGTCTTATCAATTCACATGTTAAATAATTATTTTTTTCTTAAATTAGAAACAAATAGATTTACACTGTTGCTTCCTTGCCAAGATTATCATTTTACGTAAGACTGGTTCATAGAAACATAGAAACATAGAAGATAGGAGCAGGAGTAGGCCATTCGGCCCCTCGAGCCTGCTCCGCCATTTAATGAGATCATGGCTGATCATCCAAATTCAGTACCCTGTCCCTGCTTTCTCCCCATATCCCTTGATCCCTTTAGCCTTAAGAAATATATCTAACTCCTTCTTGAATATATTTAATGAACTGGCCTCAACTGCCTTCTGTGGTAGAGAATTCCACAGGTTCACCACTCTTTGGGTGAAGAAATTCCTCCTCATCTCTGTCCTAAATGGCTTACCCCTTATCCTTAGACTGTGACCCCTGGTTCTGGACTCCCCCGCCATCAGGAACATCCTTCCTGCATCTAGTCTGTCTAGTCCTGTTAGAATTTTATAAGTTTCAATGAGATCCCCTCTCATTCTTCTAAACTCTAGTGAAAATAAGCCTAATCGACCAATCTCTCCTCATATGTCATTCCTGCCATCCCAGGTATCAGTCTGGTGAATCTTCGCTGCACTCTCTCCATGGCAAGAACATCCTTCCTCAGATAAGGTGACCAAAACTGCACACAATACTCAAGGTGTGGTCTCACCAAGGCCCTGTACAACTGCAGCAAGACATCCTTGCTCCTGTACTCGAATCCTCTCGCTATGAAGGCCAACATACCATTTGCCTTCTTAACCGCCTGCTGCACTTGCATGCTTACCTTCAGTGACTGGTGCACAAGGACTCCCAGGTCTCGTTGCACTTCCCCTTTTCCCAATCTATTGCCGTTCAGATAATAATCTGTCTTCCTGTTTTTGCCACCGAAGTGGATAACCTCGCATTTATCCACATTATACTGCATCAGCCATGCATCTGCCCAATCACCCAACCTGTCCAAATCATACTGGAGTTTCTCTGCATCCTCCTCACAGCACACACGCCCACCCAGCTTTGTCGTCTCAGACTACACCTGCACCATTTTTCTCATCTACAAACCTGACCCCATTTCCCAAACAATGTATTGTGTAGTGGGACATGAAATTTGCACAGCAGTCTTATCTGTGATTCCAATTGATTAAGGGATAGACCGATCAACTTGAGTTGGGGGTATGCTAAACCAACCTTTAAATAAATCATTAAAAGAAACACAGTAGAATATTCCAAAGGGGTTAGATACACATTATGCTGTTATTTTAAAATGTTTAAACAAATTATTTAAAAGTAAGGTAAGCCATTACTTTAAATCACATATTCTTGCAATCTAAGACATTATTTTGACAGAAGGAAAAAGCAATCTAAAACATTATTTTGACAGAAGGAAAAAGCCATCTAAAACATTATTTTGACAGAAGGAAAACAAAAAATGAGTTTCCATTACATAGGATTACAGATACATAGTACATTTCAAGCCTACGGGTATTTTAATAGGATATTGATTACATTAAAGGAACATATAGATTTGAAATGCATTACTTAATTATAGCACCTAAAATGAAGTCATTGCAATGTGTTGAGGTCAATATACTTTGTATTTACTCAATATGTTTGAGGGCTCTCCAGTTAACCAAGGTAAAAAAATTGTTGCTTCTCCCACATGATGGAGCCTAGAAGGTTCACTTTATCAGTGTTAAAAACTTAAGCCCAGTTTCTCCCCAAAACAGATTCCAGTTCAGATCAAACTTTCTGCTGTTCAACCCTATCCCAACAAGTCATATTGCTTACTGCAAGATTTATAGAAGTTATTATGCCTCCTTATATTGCTTCTCATTGATTTGTTTTATCTGTTTAGGGTCATGCCTGTTTAGTTTAAGCTTGCCAGTCCTAGGTATGTATTAATGCTGCATGCTCAGCATTTTACCTTTAAAGGTATTCCAGTTGTGCCTTATGTTCTCAATTTTGAAAAATATGAAATCTTGTCCTGTAACCTTAAGTCACCTCAAACATTCTGACCAGTTGAGACCTTTTTCCCATTACTATTGTTAAGCTGGGACTAAAGCTGAAGAATATTTTAATGGGCCCAGTCTCCATTCTTACATGGGAGGCGGGACAGTTTGACCTGCAGAAAAGTCCACAGACAACATTCCCTGAATGGATCAGCTGGTTAAGAAAATGATTAGCTGGCTGTACATACTAGGAAGGTTCCGAATCAATCCCTGCACTGTACTGAGTTAACTGATCTCAGCTGGGGTGACAGTAGGGCACTACAATTGATCTCAGCATCAGGCCTTAAGGGACAGTAAAATCAGCCTAATGTCTGTTCCATTATCTAGCAATCTCTACTGGAAATATATGTGTGGACATAGGATAAGAGCATGATCAAGCTCAGCTATGAGCCCCACACAGTCAAATAGCATACCAACAATGTATTACAGGAATACTACTAGAAATGTTTGCTGGTTGCTGTCATTACAGGCCGGATAGTCCCAATCAAGTTTTGAAAGCCCTGCGAAAGTTTTGTGTTCAGGCTGACCCTCAAAGCATTTATTGAGCAGTGGTAGCTGCGAGTCTGAAAGCAACCAATATCCTTAGAATCTTCTCCTGTTGCTTTATTGAGGCAGAAACCTCCTGGACTGTTAGTTCCCCCTCGGGTGTTCTGTGTTATGAGAAACTTCCTGAAATATGTTGTAGATGTGGATAGTGGACTCCTCCCACTGCTCCATCATCTCAAACATATGCATGAAAACAGTCTCCACAGCCTGCACATGGAATCACTGTTCCTCTAAAGACTGGAACCATGAGATCCCTGAAATAATTGGTACTTCCCAGCTGTTCATGCCATTGCTCTGGGGTTCCACCAGTCTTCTGTGGGAATTACAGCAGGGGACTGGGAGAACCCCTGCAGAATTTCATGGCCAAAATATCTACCTCCAAACAGTAAGGGGTCAAAAGTTTAAAAAATAGATAAAGGAATATATATATATTAAATAAAGGCTACTCGCTTACAGTTTCCACAGAATAATGGACAAAGCTATGGAATTCAATTCCCAAAGTACCAGGAAAAAAAATCACTGAATTTCATTTGCTAAAAATGGAATTTGACTTTTTCAGTCATTGTAAATCAGTGCCACTGATGTTATCCCCTATATGGCATAAACGGGAGAGCTACTAGTATATTTTATATAATGCTAGATATATATCTATATGTATATAAAATATCATGATGTATGTCTAATCATGATTAAATCAATTATTTTGTCATATTTAGTAGTTGACATAATTCCCCCTGCTTAGACCAAAAGATCCCATTCAATTCGGCTGAAACTTTTTTTAGATTTGTTCTTGGCATGTGGGCAAGCAAATATTTATTGCCCTTTCCTAGTTGCTCTTCAGGTTTTAAGAGTCAAACAATAGAGTGCCAAACCAGGAAGGAGTGGCAGATTCCTCCCTCAAGGACATTAGTGAACCAGTTGGGTTTTTATGATATTCCGCCAGCTTTCATGATTATTTTATCTGGTGTGAGCCCACAAATTACCAGATTCAATGAATTCACTTTCACAACTTGCACATGGTGAGATTTGAACTCACAATTTCTAAGTCGCTAGGCCAGTAACATAACCATTAGGCTACTGTACCATGTTAAACAATATCACATTGGTAAACACCAACAACAACTCACATTTATATAGCACCTTTAACATAGTCAAACATCCCAAGGCGCTTGTCGGGAGCATTATCAAACAAAATTAGACACCGAGCCACATAAGGAGATATTGGGGCAAATGACCAAAAGCTTGGTCAAAGAGGTAGGTTTTAAAGAGCATCTTCAAGGAGGAAAGAGAGGTCGAGAGGCAGAGAGATTTAGGGACGGAATTCCAGAGCTTAGGGCCTCAGCTGTTGAAGACAAGGCCACCAATGGTGGAGCAATTAAAATCGGGGATGCGCAAGAGGCTAGAATTAGAAGAGCACAGATATCTCGTAGGGTTGTAAGGCTGGAGGAGGTTACAGAGATAGAGAGGGATGAGGCCATGGAGGGATTTGAAAACAAGGATGAGAATTTTAAAATCACGGCGTTGCTTAACCGAGAGCCAATGAGCACATGTGTGATGGGTGAACGGGACTTGGTGCGAGTTAGGCTATGGGCAGCAGAGTTTTGGATGACCTTAAGTTTGTGGAGGGTGGAAGCTGGGAGGTCGGCCACGAGTGCATTGGAATAGTCAAGTCTAGAGCTAACAAAGGCATGGATGAGGCTTTTCAGCAGCAGATGAGCTGAGGCGGGGCGGAGTCGGGTGATGTTACAGAGGTGGAAATGCAAACAAATGTAATATCTCAGCATTTTACATTCATCCCTCATGGGACGCACATCATCTCTTGAATGGTATTAAATTGTCAGCCCAATGCTGTGCTATATTTTCCTCAGAGAATTGATCCAGGGTTATAATAAGACCATGTTACTATATCAGAATGGTTTGAATCACACTGAGATTTCATTTGCTGTCAGAACTGTGGTTTAGATTACTATTAAAGTTCATGAGATTGGAGAACAAAAGGCATAAGTAGTTTACATTGGAAAATTTCCCCCCAAAACTAGCATTCTCCTTCAATGAGAAGAAAGAATTTGCATTTAAACAGTGTGTTTCACATCCTCAGAGCAACCCAAAGTGCTTCACAGCCAGAGGATTACTTTTGAAGTGTAGTCACTATCGATATGTAGGCAAACACAGCAGCCAGTATGCACACAGCAAGGTCCCACAAACACAATGAGAAAGGTAATAACTGTTTTTTTGTAGGTATATAGAAGCTGAGAAGTGCCAGTGATGAATTTTTCCACGATAGTTTCTTCTTTTCAAAGTATTTTTTATCCCTCCCCTTCCGTAGGTCTCTTTATGGCTGAAAGGACAATGAGTGACCTCATACTGGGAATTGCCAAATTCACACTCAAATGATCTGTAGATACTTTTACATTTAAAACTTGTTAGCAATGGCAAATGTGAGGCCTCTTGTTGGCGGGTGCTTAACTTACCATGTTGTGTTAGCAGCAGAGACCCACTTTTTCATGAGTCTTCTGAGCGGCCACCAGATTTGCCAACTCCATTTCTGCCCAATAACCAATGGAGATGAGTGATTGCAAGAGGCCGGCAGAGTGCCACTCTCCTGAAACCAGCGCTGTAATGGAAAAGTTCCATTGTGAGGAAGTGAGTGGGAATGACTATTCCTGATTTTTCGTCCTCCACTATGAGCTTTTGCTTGCACTTCCCTACGTTGGCATGAGACTGGAAATTCCAGCTGCAGTGAATCATGCAAGTGAAGCCTCATCCTACCACTCCATGGTGCGGTACATGTAGGGGCTCCACCAAAATGCACCATCTTGGTAATAATAAGGCATGGCATCTCCTAGCAAACTATCCAGAAAAGAAAAAAGAAAAGCTTGCATTGATATAGCACCTTTCATGACCTCAGGATATCCCAAAGCGCTTTACAGCCAATTAAATACTGTTGAAGTGAAGTCACTGTTGTAATATAGGAAACGTGGCAGCCAATTTGCACACAGCAAGATCCCACAAACAGCAATGAGATCATGATCAGATAATCTGTTTTTTTTGGCAAGAACTACAGATTTAAGAGCTGATTTGCATTTACCAATAAAATGTATATGAGTAGAGAACACCCAGCTGAAATTTCCAAAGAAACCACAACAGACGTAATGCAGTTATTGCCCAATTTTACAATACAACTGAACAGCATTGTTCTGAAAATTGTTGCCTAATCTAGACCCAAACGGTAATAAACAACCCACAGAAAAGGTATAAATAGAACAAGGAAGATGAAACATTTATAAGCAATTAATAACAATGGCTTTGAATGAATGCGGCTACTTTGCATAGGGCAAAAAGTCCCATGATTTGTTTTCACCATGCTAATGTAGGAGAGGAGAGAATGCCCTTCTGCTTGCTGCTAACTGTATAAGGGCTTGGATGGCCCAATCTATTTTTCGTGGCATTTTGTGCTGGGGGTGAACTTGTCAAGCCTGGCGGCAATCACAGCATTTATTTGACCTCCGGTCTATCTTTCCACCAACTGAGGCACACACTAGAATCCTTCATTTATTAGAAACACCACCAGCATAAATCAAGGTTTCATAATGGTGCTCATGGAATGTATATCATGGAAAATTGCAAGTGCACAGCCCGTGATTTTCCAAAATATGCTCACTGTCCGTGCTGTTCTCTGTTAGGAGCACCACTTCATGGAATCAGGCCTAACTGTAGCATTATAAAAATATTACTACATCACATTGCTTGTATGTGACCTGACTGAGACTAGCACTTAGCTATTCTTCTGTCATTTAATCAGTGCTCGTTCCAATTTTCTTCTCTTTAATTCGCTCACTTCCTGAAAATGCTGACTTTCCTTACAGTGCTGTCCCAGCCAGCATCATGGATGAGCCTAGATATTGAGGTCTAGGCTTTCCAAATATCCCCCTTTGATTGGGCTGTATTTGTGGAGGGTGGCTGGAAGTCCCGGAGTTGTGCCCTGACCTTCTGGGCTCAAGGACATTAGTATTGTGGAGGCAGATTCCCTGGCCTCTGCTGGGAAGTTGTTCCAGACTGGGACACACTTCTAAGTGACGTAACTGCCGGAATACATCGGAAGGTGTATTTTCCTCATTTACATCTTCTTTCCATATGCCCGCCCACATAAAGGCAGATGCATTCAGGCACCAGGAACTGGGGAGAGAGGCACAAGTTGGTGGGTACAGAGTGGATGAGTTCCTGAGCATTTCTCCTTCCTGCCTGCCTCAGAACCACCAACAACTAAGTGTGGGGGGGGTTGGAAATTCTAGCCTGAGTGTCAGCAGGCTATTCAACTTTGGAAGATATCACAACCAAGGGTTATCCTATCTAACACATGCACACATGCACTCATACACTTTACAGTAGGAATTGCTGGGTAGAAATAGGAAGCAGGATCCCTGGCTAATTTTTCCCCACCCTAGCTCAGGGAAAACCAATTTTAGCATGCTTACTGCTGCCCAGCTGAGATCAGCTAACTCAACATAGACCAGAGGGTGAACCCATGGTCTGTATGGGTCAGTTCCATACTTGGCATTTGCTCACGGAGTTATCGGGGTAGTTGGAATCAGTGCTTCTTTTAGCACTTCTGGTGACTTACTGGTGCTGCTGACTCAGTTGTAATGTTGGAGCCACTCAATCTGTGAGCTATAAATTATTGTGATTAAATCATTCGCCACTAGATCAAAAGAAAATGTGTACCCACAGTAAGTTCAAGTAGCATTCCATTCCAATCTTTAAACTGACTTGTGATTAGATAACTAATCTATATCGATTTCGGCCTGGCAGTAATGTGATAAATAATAGGACAACTAGATTTCCAGTTTTCTACCTCTATCAAGCATAGTGGCAATGAACTATTGGCCGAGCTCTTAAAGGCAAGTTAATAGAGAATTCAACAGAGCTTCGATTCCCATTTTTGTGAGATTTTGTGATATTGTAAGAAATCAGATGAAGTTAGAAAAACAGCACTCAAGCAGCATCATAGCATTACACATCCCAAATCCCTCAACTCTCCAGTCTTCCTCATTAGTGAGAAAGCCCTAGGCCCCTCTTGATGCTTTGTGTTCAGGTGCTTAAGCCTCCTCTTGAAAATCCCCCTTGTGTCATTCCATACAATGTGGAGTGCTTTCCTGTAATCTCTAGTACTATATATGGCATTAGCAGAGACTTGTAGGATACAAATCAAAAGAGTCTCTAAGCTGTTGTGTAAGGCACTGGTCAGATTGCATTTAGAATAGTTGTGGACTTCTAGTTGCTTAATCATAGGAAGGATATTATTGTTCTTGAGAGTCTACAGAAGTGAGCAACTGAGTTGATTGTGGTATCAGAAAGCATTAAGATAGTTGAACTTGTTTTCATTGGAAAAGTGGTATTATCGAGGTAATCTAGTTGAAGTTTTCAAGCTTATGAAGGGGATTGATAAAATTGATCATGGCAAATTGTTTAGTGGTGAAGAATTCAAAAACAGTAACACAAATTGAAAAAATTAGGAATTTAGGAGCAAAAAAGTGGAGCTTTTTTTACACAAAAAGTGATAAACATGTGAAATAAGTTACCATGGAAGGCAATTGAAATGAATAATATACAGGATTACAGGCAACTAGATAAGAGAGAAGGGATTGAGGGATTTGATGAGTAGGTTGAATTGAGGTTAATTTAAAAAAACACAATGGGCCTGATTACTTTTCCTGTTCCTAAAAATTCTTATGATCTTATAGACTCTATATCCTTCTCATTTCCTGGAAGAATTCCCCTAGGTGTGATTTTTATTTTGTCCCTTGCAAATATCAGCAAAATCATTGAAAGGCCTGGTATTCAAGTCTACTTTGTGGCATTGAGGGCTTGGGCTGAAGGATTCCACATGTGCCATTGGCAAGCTTCCACATGCCTATTTTGTGATAAGGGGAATCTGTGTTTCACACCCATGTGCCACAAACTGCAGGCCCTTTTTCATTATTTTAGAGGCACTGTTAAAATTTTGGCTGCCTTTTCATCAATACTGCTAACTTTTTGGTCACCTGTCCATCAGGTAGAGCAGATGGAGGACTGGAGGAACTGGGCCTGCTCCTGAACATTTATAAAATCTGTAGTTCCCAGAATATAAAAGGTCAGTAGGCAGGGCCTTCCTCACCAATTCCCCATGTGACCATGGAGATCTGCCACAATGGAGATATTCCACGATCAGTAGACACAAATTGGTATACACAATATTGTAACATCTAGTTTGCAGACTATTAGTTTATTGGACCTTGAAACTATGTGCATGAATATTACTGAGATATTTATGTTTACTGATGGCTTATACCTCAGTTAAAATAGATGACAAAGGAGTTTCATATGTGTTAATCTCTCGCTGTATAGAAGAACTCACTTGAAGGGGAGACAGGAAAAAAAATAAGGGTGCTTGAATAAATAACAAATTATTTCACACATTTTGCTTTGCTACTGTTTCAGAGTTTGTCTTCTGAAGGTATTGCTTGCACAACTTGCAGACTAATGCTCACTTCGCATCTCATTTTATATTGTAGAACAGTTTCCATATGATTACGTTCTGTAATGTGTTGGGACTCCACATGTGATGTGAGGCAGAGCAGGGGAAGAGCAAGTATAAAAACAGAACATGCTGGAAATACTCAGCAGGTCAGGCAGCATCTGTGGAGAGAGAAACAGAGTTAACGTTTCAGGTCGATGACCTTTCGTCAGAACGAGCAAGAGCAAGTATGTTGGATTTACTTGGTCCCCTTCCTCCGTGTAAATGTGCTCTATAGGGGGAATAAGTACTTTGGTGGACATAATAAAAGACACTTAAAAAGGGAACTCAACTTCAACTTACAGCCTAGAAACAAGTCATTTGACCCATCAAGTCTGCATTAGTGTTTTCTGTATATTGTGGCGGATCGCCACCCAAACAGGCATTATCCACTTTTCCGTCCGTGGACAATATATCGATGCACCTTCCCTTTAAGGCACCTTACCTTTAAGGCAGGAGTGGGCGGGGCCTCAGGATTTTTCCAGAGAATTCTGGGAGCAGTCTGTTCAGCCATTTTGTGCCATGCAGTTGCATTAAAAAAGTCTCTTGCTTTCCACACATGGATTCAGCCTCAATTCGTGTTTCGCGGCAGCCTCAACATTGGTGACCCCGATGCTCAGAACGTATTCCGAGCACTGCAATGGCGGACACGAACGCAGTTTCCATGAAACTGCCGGAGTTTTGGGAAAACCAGCCTGAAGCCTGGCTTCTCCAAACTGAATCCCGCTTCCGGCTGCGAAACATCACCACAGATGGGACGAAGTACGACTATCTCGTCACATCACTCAGTAGCGCCACAGTTTTGAAGGTTTGGACAGCGCTGCAGGACCCACCAGAGGAAGGCAAGTATGCACATCTCAAGACAGTGCTCCTTAAAAAATTTACGGCCTTGGCATATCAGCGAAACTGCCACCTCCTCGACCTTCCAGGCCTCGGTGATGCCTCACCATCAGACCTCCTCTCCCACATGCTCTCCCTCACCGACGAGAGCCCACCCGGATCCCTCTTCCACACGCTGTTCATCCGCCAGCTCCCTCTCAGCATCCGCCCAGCGATCGTGGCGTCCGGCCTCACGAACCTGGAAGCCCTGGCCGATGAGGCCGACAAGCTGCTGTCCGCTCACTCCAGCCGCGACGTCACTCCGGTCCTGGCAGCCAATGCCTGGGCACGCCCCTCACCGGCCAGCACGCGGCCACAAGGGCCTGCCACCAGGCCCACGGGGCCTTCACGCCCCACTAACCCGGGCCACTGTTACTACCACGCACGGTTTGGCGCCAGGGCACAACGGTGCACACCTCCCTGCTCTTTCAAGTCCGCCCCCGTACCAGCCCCCGCGATGGCCGTGGGCCACGCGGGCTCCCTGCTGTTCATAACGGATGACAAAACCGGCCGCCGGTTCCTGTGCGACACAGGGGCTCAGCACAGCATCATCCCAGCCTCCTCCCTCGACATCCAAAAGGGCGAATGAGGACCGGCGCTGGCTGCTGCTAACGGCTCGGAAATCCGGACGTATGGCACCCGGACAGTCACCCTCGACCTCGCTGGTCGCCGCTACCGATGGGAGTTCATCACTGCCAAGGTGCTCTCCCCTCTCATCGGCGCAGATTTCCTGTGGGCCCACGGCCTACTGGTAGACATCCCCCGTCACCGCCTCATGGACATGAACACCATGTCCCCCATCCTGGGCGCCATGGCCCCCCGTCAACCCGCCGACATGGCGTCACAGTGCCACGCCCGAGCCACGGATGACTACTCGGCACTCCTGGCCGAATTCCCGGCCCTTACCAATCCGACCTTCTCCGCGGAGGCCGCCAAACACGGGGTGGAACACTTCATCCCCACCACAGGCCCACCAGTGTACGCCCACGCCCGCAGGCTGGACCCGACCAAACTGGAGATCGCGCGGACCAAGTTTGCCACCATGGAACAGCTCGGCATCATCCGCCGCTCCAACAGTCCCTGGGCCTCCCCACTCCACATCGCCCCCAAACCAGGCGGAGGTTGGCGCCCCTGCGGGGATTACCGCCGCTTCAACGACGCCACCACCCCGATCGGTACCCCGTGCCGCACATTCAGGACTTCTCGGCTAGACTGGCTGGCCACTCAGTCTTTTCCAAGGTCGACCTGGTGCGCGACTACCACCAAGTCCCCGTCCACCCCGCGGACGTCCCCAAGACGGCCGTAATCACCCCCTTCGGCCTGTTCGAGTTCCTGCGGATGCCCTTCGGCCTCAAAAACGCGGCCCAGGCATTCCAACGGCTCATGGACTCGGTCCTTCGGGACCTGAAGTTCCTGTTCGTCTACCTGGACGACATCCTGGTAGCCAGTTCCTCCAAGCAGGAACACCTCGAACACCTTCGCATCCTGTTTGGGCGCCTCAGCGACCACGGGCTCATCCTCAGCCCAGCCAAATGCCAGTTCGGCCTGGACAAGATCGACTTCCTCGGCCACCACATCACCCATGCTGGGGCCATTCCCCTGCCCACCAAGGTGCAGGCCGTCCAACAATTTCCCCACCCCACCACCATCAAAGGCCTCCAGGAGTTCTTTGGGATGGTGAATTTCTATAACCGCTTCATCCCCAAAGCGGCGTCCCTCATGAGGCCCCTGTATGAAGCCCTCCGGGGCAGGAGCAGCAAGATGGCGGTCGAATGGATGGCAGACGGGTCCGCCGCCTTCGATTCCACCAAGACCGCGCTCGCCAACGCCACCCTGCTTGCGCACCCACGGCCCAATGCCAGGGTAGCGCTCACCACGGACGCCTCCGACCACGCGGTCGGTGCCGTGTATGAGCAGTGGGTCGACGGCGCCTGGCAACCACTTGCCTTCTTCAGCCGCCAACTACGCCCCCCAGAGGTCAAGTACAGCACCTTCGACCGCGAGCTCCTCGCGCTGTTCCTGGCGGTCCGCCATTTCCAGTTTTTGCTTGAGGGCCACCCCTTCACTGCGTTTGTCGACAACAAGCCCCTGACATTCGCAATGGCAAAGACAACCGACCCCTGGTCCACCAGGCAGCAGCGCCAGCTCGCGGCAGTGTCCGAGTTCACCACGGACATCCAACACGTCTCCGGCCGAGACAATGTGGTAGCCGACTGCCTCTCCCGCCCCGCCATCCACGCCGCACACCTGGCAGTCGACTACGCTCAACTCGCAGCAGACCAGATCACCGACCCTGATCTGCTCTCCGCACCCACCAACCTACCAGGGCTACGCCTGGCCGACGTCGCCTGTGGCCCGACCGCAGTCACGGTCAAGTGCGACATATCCCTATGTCAACCTCGGCCCGTCGTCCCAGCGTCCTGGCGCCGCTGGGTATTCGACATTCTCCACAACCTCTCCCACCCCGGCGCCCGCGCATCCATCAAATTGGTAGCCAACCGCTTCGTCTGGCGCGGCCTTCGCAAGGATGTGCGTACTTGGGCCAACTCCTGCCTAGCCTGCCAACGGGCCAAGGTACAGCAACACACGAAAGCACCCCTCGAGGAGTTTACCGTCCCCTCGCGGAGATTCGACCACATCCACGTGGACATCGTCGGGCCCCTGCCGCCGTCGCAAGGCCACACGCACTTGCTGACCATCGTTGACCGCACCACACGCTGGCCCGAGGCAATTCCACTGACCTCTACCACCACCGCCGACATCGCCAGAGCCTTCGTCAGCACCTGGGTCGCACGGTTCGGCATCCCCTCCGACATGACGTCGGACAGAGGTCCGCAATTTACCTCTGAACTCTGGACCGCCGTCGCACGCAATCTCGGGGTGACCATTCACCGCACCACAGCGTACCACCCCCAAGCCAACGGACTGTGTGAGCGGTTCCACAGATCCTTGAAGGCATCTCTTCGAGCCAGCCTCCAGGACGGCGCCTGGACCGACCGACTTCCGTGGGTCCTCCTCGGCCTGCGCACCGCAGTTAAAGAAGACCTCCACGCATCGGCAGCAGAGCTCGTGTACGGTCAGCCGCTGCGCGTACCCGGCGAGTTCCTGCCCACCGCCACGACACCCTGGTCAGCCAACCAGCAACGCCACGACTTCGCCTCACCGGCGCTGCAGTTCGCCCCGGTGCCCATTGCCCGACACGGCGAATCCACCTCGCACATCCCACTAAGCCTGCACCAGGCACGGTTTGTTTTCGTCCGGCACGACGCCCACCGCGGACCCCTTCAACCCCCGTACGACGGGCCCTACAAGGTGCTACAGGCTGGGGACAAATTTTTCACCCTGCAAGTGGGCGACAGGACCGAAAAAGTGTCGGTTGACCGACTCAAGCCAGCACACTCGGAGCCCAGTGAGCAGGTCCCTGTAGCTCGTCCACCTCCACGCGGCCGACCTGCCCTCAAGCCGGTTCACCCGGCTGCTCCACGCCCGGCCGTTCCACGTCCACCGACGTCCTACAAGAGCTGCTCCGGCCGGCCCATCAGACCGCCGCACCATCTCGTCCACACCTCCTAAGCGGATTCTGGGGGGAGCTGTGTGGCGGATCGCCACCTAAACGGGCATTATCCACTTTTCCGTCCGTGGACAATATATCGATGCACCTTCCCTTTAAGGCACCTTACCTTTAAGGCAGGAGTGGGCGGGGCCTCAGGATTTTTCCAGAGAATTCTGGGAGCAGTCTGTTCAGCCATTTTGTGCCGTGCAGTTGCATTAAAAAAGTCTCTTGATTTCCACACATGGATTCAGCCTCGATTCGTGTTTCGCGGCAGCCTCAACAATATAAACCACCACTTCTAATCCTGTAGCCCAGCTCCCTCCCAATACCCTTTAATATTTCTCTCTTCAAACAACAATCTAATTCCTTGTTTAAAATAATTTATGGACTCTGCCTCATCAACAGTTTGTGGTAGAGTATTCCACATTCGATCTATCCTCTGGGTAAAGATTTCGTCCCAACCTCCCCTTTAATTCTTTGTGTGATATTTGCACCCTCTTGTTACTATCTTCTCTACAATGGAAACAATCTATCACTATTTACCTTTGAACATTTCTGTCAGGTCACCATTTAATCTTCTCAGCTCTAGTGAGAAAAACCATTAACTTTTCACAGCTCTCGTCTTAACTGTAACCGCTCCTCCTGGTAACTTCCTAGTGAATCTATGCTACACCATTACCATTGGTTTTTGTATCCTTTCTATTACGCTTCACAGAACTCTACTCAATATGCCAACCGTGGCCTTACTAGCGTAGTTATTCTGCCTTCTCTCCTCAGCCTGTCACGATGTTACTAGTTTAAGTAAATATTTTGAACAGTTATCAATATTTTATATTAGATATCTGCATAAAATGTAGAAGTATCTGTTCCTAGAGACAGAAGAGATTAACACATGATTCCCAGAGGGAATCTCTCCGCTGTGTTTACAATGTCACTGACACACAGTGACCAGAGGAAATCTCCCCGCTGTGTTTACAACGTCACTGACACACAGTGACCAGAGGGAATCTCCCCGCTGTGTTTAAAATGTCACTGACACACAGTGACCAGAGGAAATCTCCCCGCTGTGTTTACAACGTCACTGACACACAGTGACCAGAGGGAATCTCCCCGCTGTGTTTAAAATGTCACTGACACACAGTGACCAGAGGGAATCTCCCCGCTGTGTTTACAACGTCACTGACACACAGTGACCAGAGGGAATCTCTCCGCTGTGTTTACAATGTCACTAACACTTAGGTCTTTGAGACTTAATTCCCTGTGTCCATACGCATGTACGTTTTGGCTGCTGCCCCGGGCCCGAGTTCCATCATTACTATCTCTGTCTTTTTCCTCTTTCTTCATTACTCTCCCCCTACCTTCATGTGTCCTTTTCTTTCTCCGCCGTCATGTACTCTACCCTCGCCAACCCCTATTCTCCACTATTCATCATCCTTTCTACTCTCCTGCCGCCGCTCAAAGCTTGACTCCCTCCTAAATAATTCCACAACTTCCCTCTGTGCCTCTCCCAGCATGCTTCGAAAGGCCCACCGAGGCACTCGTCGCTGCCTCCTAGCTAGCAGTAACCCAAATTGCTCTATCTTACTCTCTCCTCGCCCTAAGCCCCTGCTGCGAGCTAATCTCGCCAACATCCTCCCTGTCCCTCCCTGCTCTGCCCCACTGGACAACACCAGTAAATCAGGTATCATCGCCCCTCTCCGCATTTCCCTTCAAAATGTATGTTCACTTGTAAATAAGGGCCTTGTCATCCATGACCTTATTGTGGATGATCAAATTGACATCATGGCATTGAAGGAGTCATGGTTGAGGAGTGATGACGCCTTTCCCCTTAATGAAACTTCCCCACCTAGCTATACTTTCCACCATATTCCACACCCAAACCGCTGTGGTGGTGGTTTAGCCCTTATATCTAAATCACACCTTGGTCTGTCTCCTTACTCTTCTGGCAACTCCTCCTCCTTTGAGCATCTTACCTTGTTCCACTCCTCACGTCTCTCTTTTAAAATCCTTATTTTGTACTGCCCACCTAAATACCACACCAATTTTCTCAGTGAGATATCTTCTCTGCTTTCCTCCCTCTGCCTCTGCACCGAGCGACTTCTCATCCTCGGTGATTTCAACCTCCATCTCAACTCATCTTGCTCCCTCTCCTCTGAGTTCACTGCCCTCCTTTCCTCCCTTCATGTCAACTTCCCCACCCATATACACGGCCATCCCCTCTATCTTATCATCTCACGTAGCCTCACTATCCCCTCCGTAACCATCATTGATAAGGCAATCTCCGACATTTCCTTATAGCACTCTCTACCCATATTCCCCTTCCCCCTCCCAAACCCACTTCTTTTCACATCCGCCCCTGGAAAAAAACTCTCCCTCAAGGATAAAAATTGATAAAGAGGAGGTATTAGAAAGGCTGGCTGTACTTAAAGTAGATGAATCACCAGGAGCAGATGGGATGCAACCTAGGATGCTGAGGGAATTGAAGGAGGAGATCGCGGAGGTACTGGCCATAATCTTCCAATCCTCCTCAGATACAGGGGTGGACTGGAGAATTGCAAATGTTACACCCTTGTTCAAAAAAGAGTGTAAAGATAAACCCAGCAACTACAGGCCAGTCAATTTGACCTTGGTAGCGGGGAAGCTTTTAGAAACAGTAATCAGGGACAAAATTAACAGACACTTGGACAAGTGTGGATTAATTAAGGAAAGCCAGCACAGATTTCTTAAAGGCAAATCGTGTTTAACTAACTTGATCGAGTTTTTTGATGAGGTAACAGAGAGGGTTGATGAGGGCAATGCAGTTGATGTGGTGTACATTGATTTCGAAAAGGCATTCGACAAAGTGCCACTTAATAGGCCTGTCAGCAATGTTGAAGCCCATGGAATAAAAGGGACAGTGGCAGCATGGATACCAAAACTGGCTTCGTGATAGGAAACATAGAGTAGTGGTGAACGGTTGTTTTTTGGACTGGAGGAAGGTAGACAGTGGTGTTCCCCAGGGATCGGTTCTAGGACCACTGCTTTTCTTGATGTATATTAATGACTTGGACGTGGGTGTACAGGGCACAATTTCAAAATTTGCAGATGACACGTAACATGAAAGTATATTGAACAGTGAGGAGGAGAGTGATAGACTTTAAGAGGACATAGACAGGCTGGTGGAATGGACAGACACGTGGCAGATGAAATTTAAAGCAAAAAAGTGTGAAGTGATACATTTTGGTAGAAAGAATGAGGAGTGGAAATATAAACTAAAGGGTACAATCCTAAAGTGGGTGCATGAACAGAAAAACCTGGGGGTATATGTGCACAAATCGTTGAAGGTGGCAGGGCAGGTTGAGAAAGCAGGTAAAAAGGCTTACAGGATCCTGGGCTTCCTGAATAGAGGTATAGAGTACAAAAGCATGGCAATTATGATGAACCTTTATAAAACACTGGTTTGGCCTCAACTGGAGTATTGTGTCCAATTCTGGGCACCGCACTTTAGGAAGGATGTGAAGGCCTTAGAGAGGGTGCAGAAAAGATTTACAAGAATGATTCCAGGGATGAGGGACTTCAGTTATGTGGATAGACTGGAGAAGCTGGGGTTGTTCTGTGAAGGAATAAGCCATATAACCTATTCAGAAAAATACACTATCTTATGAAAGAATTCTGGCCTTATTAAAACATGACAAACTGGGTTTGGAAATTTAGAAACCTAACTATTAAATAGCTATGAAGGAATTCTGGCTATTGAGATAAGGCAGTTGTTGACCCTGAAGAAATAACCTTATTGAAACAGAAGGTGCATGGCTCCGACAGGCTGACCTTTGGGAACAAAAACAATGGTTCACCCTGGATAAGGTGTTCTAATTTAAACTTCATAAAGATGACACATAAGATAAGGAACACCTGACTTTCACACCATTCTATATGGTGACCCTAGAACACCTGGAGATGAGACAAGATTCTGGCTGATGTGGCAGTAAGAATTGCAGAGGTCGGCAGAAAGATGAATAGGGATAATTAACTTGCATCAGCAGAAACTTTAAAGGAAATACCACTGGAAAAGGGTATAAATATTGAAGTTTCAAATGGGATATCAGACTTGCTTTAATCGGGCAAAGCGATTCTCGGCTACAGAGGCAGCTCTGTAGTTTCCAACTCTTTGTACCTCGGGGGTCAAAGGTATTTGATATTGATGGATATCCTTCATAGAAAACTTTAAGAACTGTAATACTGTAGCAAAGTTAAGATTTAAAGGTAAGATTCTCTGTTAAAAAGATAGTATTTTTTCTCATTTTAGAACTGTTAATGTTGCGATTGACTGATTCACCAACTGTAAATTGCATGTCGGTTCTTTTAATAAATCTCTATATATTTTTAGAATTGTCTCACATAAGTCTTCTGTATCAATAACTCGCGAACTCAATTTCTGTACACTCTTTGGTGAAGAGTTACAGAATTCTGAGGGAGTTTTCCGGGCCCTCATAATATCCAGGACGTTACAGTCTAGCTAAACTTATTAAAAGTGCTATCTGGAGGACGGTAACATTCTCGGGTTGTTCCTTTCCTTTATGGAGAGATAGCCCGGACCTTTAGACCCAATTAAGTGTCTTTAGGATTTGGCTACTTCAAACTTTAGTTGAAAGTGAACGTCTGAGAAATACGCCTGATCCGGGGTAGCCCTAAATGGGCTAGGACTAATAAATATCCCTTCAGTTCTCCTTAGAGCAGAGAAGATTGAGAGGAGATTTGATAGAGGTGTTCAAAATCATGAGGGTTCTGGACAGAGTAGATAGAAAGAAACTGTTCCCATTAGCAGAAGGGTCGAGAACCAGAGGACACAGATTTAATGTGATTGGCAAAAGAACCAAAGGCGACGTAAGAAAAAACTTTTTTACGCAGCGAGTGGTTAAGATCTGGAATGCACTGCCTGAAAGGGTGGTTGGGGAAGATTCAATCACAGCTTTCAAAAGGGAGTTGGATAATATCTGAAGGAAAGAAATTTGCAGGGCTACGTGGAAAGGGCGGGGGAGTGGGACTAGCTGAAGTGCTCTTGCAGAGAGCCGGCACGGGCTTGACGGGCCGAATGACCTTCTTCTGTGCTGTAACCGTTCTATAATTCTATGATTCCAAGTCCCTGACCACTGCACTTCCTAATTCCCAACTACCTAGCCTTTGGCCTACTATTCTCCATGACATCTCTGCAGCTACTGACGTACTAAATCATACCCTCTGCACCACCTTTGATGCGCTTGTCCCCACTAAAATTATTACACTCTCTCACCCTAGTCATTCCCCTGGTATACCCCTCATCTCTGCTCCCTTAAGTCCAAGGGACGCAGACTTGAAAGTCTTTGGCGGACAACTGATCTAATCATCCATCACCAGATTTGGCTAGATCATATGAAGTACTACCGGGTCCTGCTCTCCATCACTAAAACCGCCCACTCGTCTAAGATCATCCAGCACGCCAAAAATAACACCAGGCTTCTCTTCTCCACCACTAACCGTCTTCTCAAACCACCCTCCCCTGCCTCCTCCTCCCTCACCTCCAACAATAAATGTGAGGTGCTCATGGACTTCTTTGTTAAAAAGATCGACAACATCCGTTCAACTGCTTCTGCTTTCAATTCCCTCCCTTCCCCTAGCCCACTGGATCTTACTTCCTCTCCATTTTCCTCCTGCCTTAATTGTAAATTTGCATATTTCTCTCATTTCTCTCCTATCTCCCCTCTTGCCCTTTCAAAGCTCATCTTGTCAATGACACCGACCTCCTGCTCTCTCGACCCTATTCCTACTAAATTGCTGACAACCTAATTTTCCTTCCTGGCTCCCATGTTAGTGGATATTGTTAACCGACCCTCTCCTCCAGTACTGTCCACCTTTCCTTCAAATCTGCCGTCATCACCCCTCTCCTCAAAAAAACAACCCTTGACCCCTCCATCCTTGCAAACTATTACCCCATCTCCAACCTCCATTTCCTCTCCAAAGGTCTTAACCGTGTTGTCGCCTCCCAAATCTGTGCCCATTTTTTCCAGAACTCCTTGTTTGAATCCCTCCAATCAGACTTCCGCCCCTGCCACAGTACTGAAACTGCTCTTACCAAGGTCACAAATGACATCCTAATTGACTGCGACAAAGGTAATCTATCCCTTCTCATCCTTCTGCACCTGTCTGCAGCCTTTGACATGGTTGACCACAAAATTCTGCTCCAACGCCTCTCCATCGTCGTCCAGTCGGATGGTACTACACTTGCCTGGGTTCATTCCTATCTTTCAAACCGTAGCCATAAAATCACCTGCAATGGCTTCTCTTCCCAATCCTACACTGTCACCTCTGGTGTCCCCCAAAGGATCTATCCTTGGCTCTCTCCTATTTCTCATCTACATGCTGCCCCTCAGTGACATCATCCGGCAACACAACGTGAGTTTTCACATGTACGCTGATGATACCCAGCTCGACCTCTCCTCCACCTCTCTCGAACCCTCCACAGTCTCTATACTATCAGACTGCTTGTCCGACAGCCAGCACTGGATGAGTAGAAATTTCCTCCAATTAAATATCAGAAAGACCGAAGCCATGGGCTGGATTTTCAATGACCCGTGGAGTCGGGTTTGGAGGCGTGTGGGGGGTTAAAGTTGCGGGATCGGGGGTCCCGACCCCATCCCGACCCCATCCCGCCTCCACGCAATTTTGACAAAATCGGTCACGGGGTTCCCGACTCCGTCCTGCCTCCAAGAGGCGGGAGAGGCCATTAAAGCCCTTAACAAGCCCTAAATTGGCTCTGTAATGCCATTTTGAAACGTTTTAGCTAGTTTAACCCTTTTCCAACGTGAAGTACGCCTGATGTGAAACACGCCAGTGAAACCTGGCGGGAGCACAAGTGGATAGCTGACTATCAGCTGCAGGTCCACTATTACAACAGAGATGTGATGAAGGTAGTAGTAATATTATGATGAAGGTAGTAGTATTAGGTCTGAAAGTTGCCTCTGATGCTGCTGCATTGTCTTCAGAGACTGCCTGGGAGGACTTGGTTGGAAAAAAAATTCTCTCTCTCTCTCTCTCTCTCATATTTTGCATCCAGGTCCACTCACAGCAAAAGCCAGGCAGTCAGTCTCTGATCTGCAATGATGACATCATCAGAGGTGACTTTCAGACTGAAACCACTAATTGGTTCATGGGTTCCGACATGCTGGAACTCAATTGCCCAATTAAGTGAAAATTGCATCATTCATCCACATTAATCTGCAGTCGGGGGGGCAACACGAAATGCGGGTAACACGACCCCAACCCGACCCCAAGACAAAATCCAGCCCTTTGGTTCACGTCACAAGCTCCATTCCCTTTCCACTGATTCGATCTCTCTCTCCAGCAACTGCCTAAGGCTGACCAAGTGTATTCGCAACCTTGGTGTCATATTTCATCATGAATTGAGTTTCCTACCTCATATCCATTCTATCACTAGGACTGCCCATTTCCACCCTCATAATATCGCTCGTCTCCACCCTTACCTCAACTTATCTGCTGCTGAAAGCCTCATCCATGCCTTTATCACCTCTAGACTTGACTATTCCAATGCACTCCTGGCCGGCCTCCCTAGTTCTACCCCCCATAAACTTGAGGTCATCCAAAACTCTGCCGCCTGTCTGCTAACGCACACCAAGTCCCGCTCACACATCTCCCCTGTGCTTGCTGACCTACATTGGCTCCCTACGATGCCTCAATTTTAAAATTCTCATCCTCGCCCCTCCTTATCTCTATAATCTCCTCCAGCCCTATAATCCCCCTAGACTTCTGCATTCTGGTCTTTTGAACATCCCCGATTTTAAATGCTCCACCATTGGTGGTCGTGCCTTTAGCTGCCTAGGTCCTAAGCTCTGGAATTCCCTTCCTAAACCTCTTCGCCTCTCCACATCTCTTTCCTCCTTTAAGACGCTCCTTAAAACCTACCTCTTCGACCAAGTTTTTGGTCATCTGCCCGAACATCTCCTTATATGGCTCGGTGTCAAATTTAGTTTTTTTTGATAACACTCCTGTGAAGTGCCTTGGGATGTTTTATTACGTTAAAGGTGCTATATAAATATACGTTGGTGTTGTACGTCTAATATGTATTTTCAACAGAATGGTTCTGTCTGAACAGCAGTGCACAGATGCAACTGCAAGCATCAGGTATTCTTTGTGGGTTGCAGCTGATCTGAGACAATTACATACCCCGAGGAGCTTGAGTTTACACAAAAGACATCTGCCCACAATGGCCCTCATTTTCAACCTGCAGCAATGTAAATGCTTCCTTCCGCAACGCAAATGGAGAATTTCATCCCCCCCTCCACACCCCCCCCCACCCCCCTCCTCCACCCCCCTCCCCCCCCGCACTCCTCCTCCACCCCCCCCACCCCCCGCACTCCTCCTCCACCCCCCTCCACCCCCCGCACTCCTCCTCCACCCCCCTCCCCCCCCGCACTCCTCCTCCACCCCCCCACCCCCCGCACTCCTCCTCCACCCCCCCCACCCCCCGCACTCCTCCTCCACCCCCCCCACCCCCCGCACTCCTCCTCCACCCCCCCCCACCCCCCGCACTCCTCCTCCACCCCCCCCACCCCCCGCACTCCTCCTCCACCCCCCCCACCCCCCGCACTCCTCCTCCACCCCCCCCACCCCCCGCACTCCTCCTCCACCCCCTCCACCCCCCCCCCCCCACCCCCCGCACTCCTCCTCCAGCACTCTGATTTCTTGTTTTCCTTTCAAGCTGTCCTGAAAACATAAGTTGGAGGTCAATCAAAATCCGCAGTTTCCGTGGCAGACGGGCATTTGTATTCCGGTAGAAACCAAGATCTCCTGCACCTTGTAACCAGTGAGCCTGGCAGCAACTTGTGAGAATCCAGTCTGTTGATTGGACGTTTGCATATCCAATCAAAATGGACAGAACCGATAATCCAGCTGGTTGGCTGGATATTTTAAATCTGAAGGATTAGATACAATATTTATTCTGGGGCTAATATAAAGAAAAACCTGAAACTGTTTACTCTCCTCTATAATGATAACATTTACTGAAACTGTTGTCTGTCCCTTGTCAGTGACGTACTGAATTTCATACTAGCTGTTCAAATATCTCGCAATAGAACAGATTTACTTTGAGAGACAGAATGGTATTATGAATTTGAACAGCAATAGCACTCAATCTGATGATCACTTTAGGCATCGCAGGCTGTCCAACTCTGTACATTGGCTGTGCATTAATTCCCTACTAACACTAACCACATGCTGCTTGGCAGAGGTGTGGCTGATCTGTAAGTATCAGGCAAGTGACCTGTTTTCTAATGAGCAGCTGTTAGATTTATGGTACAAAATGTGGGCTGACAGAGAAAACCGTGCTTCATATTACCTAAATGCAGCAATCCAGCATTCTGTTTTAAGGCAAAAGCAAAATACTGTGGATGCTGGAAATCGGAGACAAAACAGAAAATCAGAACTGACGAAAGGTCATCGACCTGGAACGTTAACTCTGTTTCTCTCTCCACAGATGCTGCCTGACCTGCTGAGTGTTTCCAGCACTCTCTGTTTTTATTTCAGGTGCTGCTGTACAACGGGCGGCTGATCCAATACCGCCCATTTAGTGCCACCGCCCGAGGAGAATTTCTCAGCCCAAAACTTTTTACAAAGTCATAGAGACGTGAAAATTTTAAACAGCATATAAATGTTATCAAAATTTAAAACATTCATATATTCTGGAATAATTATTTTTAAAAGTCATGTAAATGTGAATAAAATCATTTTTAAACAGTCATTCAAGTTTAAAAAAAACTGAAATCCAATTGCAAAAATGCTTACCTCTTTCTCGGCCCCCTTCCTGGCAGATAAAATGCCTGCAAGACTTTAAAAAGAACTTTTTTCTGGTTTCCTTCCGCGGTGCAACAGGCTCCTGCGCCTCTTTGCACTTCAAGGTAGTTGATGCGCAGTTGGTCTGTAATTAGCCCAACTCTGTGCCAGGACACCATTTCAAATGGGAATTGACAGTCGCAACAGATCATCTGTCAAGTCGGAACTTGACAGATCGCAAGTTCGGGATTTAGCGCATGGGCTTGAAATCCAGAATTTGCTGTCCATTTCAAAGGTGGTATGACGGTGTACTCTGAGAGTACGCCATCATACAGACTGCAAATTCTGCTCCATTAGGTTTTAAGGGTTACTTTTCCCTCAGAAAACTGTATAATATCAAAGGACATGTCTCTTTTTTTATATGCCTACCAGATGCTAGGATATCTTAGCATAATAATATCAAAACAATTATGTTATTATACTGTAAATCTTCCTAAAATATGCAAATACCTTCCAGTCAACAATAGAAAGTCAAATAAGTAATCTAATCTCGATCACAAAGACTGCCTACCTCCACCTCCACAACACTCTGCCTCAACCCATCTGCCACTGAAACTCTAAGCCATGCCTTTCTCACCTCCAGATGACTTTCTCCTGGCTGGCCTCCCATCCTCCATACTCTGTAAACTTCAGCTTATCCAAAACTCTTCTGCCCGTATCCTATCCCGCACCAAATCCCACTCATCCATCACTCCTGTTTTGCTGACATACATTGGCTCCCAGTCCAGCAGCACCTTCAAATCAAAATTCTCATGATCACACATGATCAGGTTTGGGTATCTGCTTAAAATGACACTGGATGTTTGGTGTAGACCTGTTAAAAGATTGATGCTGTCTGTGCCAGCTCAACTCAGATGGTAGCATGTTTGCATGTTATTTTAAAATTCTCATCCTTGTTTTCAAATCCCTCCATGGCCTTGCCCCTCCCTATCTCTAATCTCTTCCAGTGTCAGCTGTGGCTCAGTTGGTAGCACCCTCGCCTCTGAGTCAGAAGGTTGAGGGTTCTAAGTCCAACTCCAGAGACTTGAGCACAAAAATCTAGGCTGACACTGCAGTGCAGTACTGAGGGAGTGCTGCACTGTCAGAGGTGCCGTCTTTCAGATGAGATGTTAAACTGAGGCCCCGTCTTCTCTCTCAGATGAACGTAAAAGATCCCATGGCACTATTTCGAAGAAGAGCAGGGGAGTAATTTCCGGTGTCCTGGCCAATACTTATCCCTCAACCAACATCATGAAAACAGATTATCTGGTCATTATCACATTGCTGTTTGTGGGAGCTTGCTGTGTGCAAATTGGTTGCCACGTTTCCTACTTTACAACAGTGATTACACTGCAAAAAGTACTCATTGGCTGTTAAACACTTTGGGACATCCGGTGATTGTGAAAGGTGCTGTATAAATGCAAGTCTTTCTTTCCAGTCCCACAACTGTACTGCACCCCCCCCCCCCCCCCCCCCCGAGATATCTGAGCTCCTCTAATTCTGGCCTCCTGATTTTAATCGTTCAACAATTGCTGGCCGTGCCTAGGCCCTAAGCTCTTGAATTCCCTCCCTAAACCTCTTTGCCTCTCTACCTCTCTTTCCTCCTATAAGACGCTCCTTAAAACCACCTCTTTGACCAAGCTTTTGGTCATCTGCCCTAATTTCTCCTTATGTAGCTCATTTTGTTTTATAACACTCCTATGAAGCGCCTTGGGACGTTTTACTACGTTAAAAGAGCTATATAAATACAAGTTGTTGTTGATATTATTCAGAAGGTTGTAGGCTCAAGCCTGTGGGTTTGAGCCTAAAACCTTCTGACTCAGAAACAAAGTCTCGGCTGATATTTCAGTGTAGTACTGAAGGAAGGCTGCACTGTTGGAAGCGTTGTTTTTCGGGTGAGATGTATAACTGAAGCCGCAGCTGCTTGTTCAGGATCCCTGGACAAAATTTGAAGAGCAGGAAGGTGTTCTGGTTAACATTCCTTCCTCAATTATGACCACCAGAAGCAAATTAAGTAGTCGCTAACTCATTTGCTGTTTGTGGGACCTTACTATTTGGAAATTGGCTGCTGTGTTTTCCTACATAACAACAGTAACTACACAAAGTAATTAATTGATTGTGAAGCACTTTGGGACAGGCTAAGGATGTGAAAGGAGCTATATAAATGCAACTTTTTTCTTTTATCGTCTTTCAAATACTCTGATGAGTTCTTGATGAGATGAGACAGCCTTTAGAATCAATAATACTGCACTGCTAATAATAAGGCAAACTGCATTTTCTTTTATTATTTTCGAATTTTTATTAAAAAATCCAAAAGTGGAGAAGATACTGTTGCCCCCACCCCCTTTAGTCTAATTCCCATTTTGCTAGCAATGGATGATGCAGGCCTAAACTTGCTCTTCAGCCTGTCAGATTATCTGAATTTGGATGACATAGGGACTGGCGAGATCAGTTGAATTTTGAGCAAAAATTGTGTATAATTTTCTTCAAAAAAAAAATCTCCTGTAGGGATAAGGTTAAGAAAAAACAGAACCTGCATATTTCATTTAAATAGGCTGCTTCAGGGTATCACCAGCAACACCACCAAAAACCCCAGATTAACTGGTTATTCAATCATTTGCTGTTTGTGGAGCCCTGATATGTTCAGATTTGCTGCCACATTGGCCCAAATAATAACAATGACTGCACTTCAAAAGTAATTCATTGGTTGCGAAGCACTCTGGGACATCGAGGGCATGATAAGGTGCAAGTTCTTTCTTTCTTTCCACAGTGTCAGCTGTGGCTCAGTGGGTAGCACTCTCACCTCTGAGTCAGAAGGTTGTGGGTTCAAGTCACACTCCAAGGACTTGAGCACAATAATCTAGGCTGACACTCCAGTGCAGTGCTGAGGGAGTGCTGCACTGTTGGAGGTGCTGTCTTTCAGATGAGACATTAAACCAGGGCCCTGTCTGCTCTCTCAGGTGGATGTAAAAGATCCCATGGCACTATTTCAAAGAAGAGCAGGCCAATATTTATCCCTCAATCAACATAACAAAAGCAGATTATCTGGTCATCATCACATTGCTGTTTGTGGGAGCTTGCTGTGCGCAAATTGGCTGCTGCGTTTCCCACATTACATCACATGTGTGACTACACTTCAAAAAGTACTTCATTGGCTGTAAAACGCTTTGAGACGACCGGTGGTCATGAAAGGCGCTATATAAATGCAAGTCTTTCTCTCTTTCTTTCTTTCATGTTATCCAGCACAATTTGGGATAGATGTCAAGTTTTTCTTTGAAGTTTTACTTCAACATTTGTTGACACAAAGTACACTTGAGTTCCAAGATTTTAGAGCTGCTGTCAAGGCTAGATGTACTTCACATATGGAAAATGAAAGGGTGAGTAACCCAAGACCATTCTCACACATTTCCCAACAGATGACTACAGAGTACAATTGGCAAAGACTGGGGAACAGATTGCCTTCCTGTCTGCCTGCACTCGAGGCACCGAATAGTAAATGGCATAGATGAACTAAAAAGGGCAAAATGAAAACAAACTAGAAATCAAAGTTTATGCTAAACTTGTACCGAACCTTGGTTAGACCACACTTGGAGTACTGTGTACAATCCTGGTCGCCATATTATAAAAAGGATACAGAGGCACTGGAGAGGGTGTAAAAAAGATTTGCAAGGATGATACCAGAAATGCGAGGGTATACCTATCAGGAAAGGATGAACAGGCTGGGTCTCTTTTTTTCTCTTGAAAAGAGAAGGCTGAGGGGTGACCTAATAGAGGTCTTTAAAATTATGAAAGGTTTTGATAGAGTAGACACAGAGTGTGTGTTTCCACTTGTGGTGAAGAGCAAAACCAGAGGCCATCAGTATAAGATAGTCACCAAGAAATACAATAGGGAATTCAGAAGAAACCTCTTTACCCAGAGATTGGTGAGAATGTGGAACCCGTTACCACAGGGAGTGATTGAGGCGAATAGGATAGATGCATTTAAGGGGAGGCTAGATAAGCATATGAGGGAGAAGGGAATAGAGGGTTATGCTGATAGATTTAGATAAGGAAAGATGGGAGGAGGCTCGAATGGAGCATAAACGCCGGCATGGATTGGTTGGGCCAAATGGCCTGTTTCTGTGCCGTATATCCTATGTAATCCTATGTAAATCTGGGGGGGCGGTGTGGATGTGAGTCAAGGAAGGGGAAACTGGTCATGGTTCTCAGGAGAATTGGCCATGGTTTCTGCTCTTGATAGCTCTCCAGAAATTACTTTGAGAAGTGCATATGTATGTGTGAGTGTGTGTATTAAGTGATGTTGGTGCGCCTATCCTGCCAATGGATTTGCAGGATCTTGCGGAAGCAGCGTTGGTGGTACCTCGCCAGTGCTTTGAGGTGCCTGCTGTACATCCCCAGCATCGAAGCTTTGACCACGCTCGATCAGCTCCGATGGACGGGCCACATCGTCCGCATGCCCGATACGAGACTCCCAAAACAAGCGCTCTACTCGGAGCTCCGACACGGCAAGAGAGCCCCAGGTGGGCAGAGGAAACGCTTTAAGGACACCCTCAAAGCCTCCTTGAAAAAGTGCAACATCCCCACCGACACCTGGGAATCCCTGGCCCAAGACCGCACAAAGTGGAGGAGAAGCATCCGGGAAGGTGCCGAACACCTTGAGCCTCTTCGCCGGGAGCAAGTGGAAGCCAAGCGCAAACATTGGAAGGAGCGCACGTCAACCCAAGCACCCCACCCACCCGTCCCTTCAACCACCATCTGCCCCACCTGTGACAGAGACTGTAGGTCCCGCATTGGACTCATCAGTCACCTGAGAACTCATTTTTAGTGTGGAAGCAAGTCATCCTCGGTTCCGAGTGACTGCCGAAGAAGAAGGAGAAGAAGAAGAAGAATTAAGTGAGGACAGGATCAGGCTCAGATCCAGTCCGACTCCATCCATGGGGTCAAATAGCCTAACAATACGAACCCCTAGCACGAAGCAGCATTTGCAGAGAGCAAGAGTTGGTGAATGACCTATCTCCAACTCACACTTTCAAATGCAGCTTCCACTAGGAGTTTAAATTCACTGAATTTACCCTTTAGCATCAAGGCTGACAAATGAACAATAGCCACTTGGACAAGACATTGGGGAATACCTGGTGATGTGAAACTGTACCCCAGCAAGGAGTCAATGCCTTTAGCAGAGGAAGAGATGGGAGATAACTGGTGAGGAAGATATTTTTAAAAATCTGTTGAGGGCAAGGGGGAGGAAATAAGGTTTTCTATTTTACTATTGGAATATTTCTTCTCAGAAAATTAAACACTTCTTTTAGAAGTATTATCTTTTTAAGAAGAAGCGTATTTAATTAAATTGGTCCCCATAATTGATATTGTTACAAAAGATACTTACTGGAGTCTCTCAGTCACCTCTTGTTACCCTGTTTTATATTCTAGAGGGGTAATGTTACAAGTCTATACTGCCAGCGGGGAGCCTAACCCACCAGAAGTCTCAATTTGAATATTCATTTCAGTTTGACCTAAACAAGCACAGCTCATTGAACACAAAAAGACATCAGAACTACTCAAATTACAATTAGGTCAGTGGTGCAAGTGAAAACTGTTTCTACTCCACCGTTTGTTGGTTAAGCATCATATTTCTTGTAGAACAAAAATTTCAGTACATTTTTCACTTAGCTGTGATTATTATCAGTATCCAAGGATTGAGTGGCTTGAATTTCTACTAGGCGAGTTACAAAATCTGAGAAGCAGAAAATGCGACGTGATTGTCTGAGTGTAAAGTAAATGTAGTTAACACCACAAACCTTTCTAAAGTACTTTTACATCTGACAGTCTGAAAATTTCCCCTTTGCATCAGACACTCTCAGCTCAGGTATGACATAGGCCGACACACTAGCCATTCTTAAAACAACTCAAAGTGAAAATCCTAATTTGATGCCAATTAATACTATAGACAGTTGGTGCTGTGCTCCACCAGGATTGGAATGTTTGCGGCCCTTGCATCATGCCGAGAGAGGAGGCTCATCACATTATTGGAAAATCAGAACTGCGTGAGCATCCTTCCAATCCAAAGGAACAATCTCAGACTCTAACAAGCTGTTAAAGATATGGGCAAGGGGTTGGCAAAGTACGTCTCATCTCTTTAATCACCCTCGGGTGAATGTCATCTGCACTAGCAGCCTGATCTATTTTAGGGTTTCTTATTCTGTCCCAGTGTTCAAAGAAAAGCACTGTATCGTTTTTGGGTTTTAGACACAAATATTTGTGTGAAAAATGTTTCCTGATTTCACTCCTACATGGCCTAACTCTAGTGCTAAGATTCTGCCCTCTTGACTACAGCCAATCAAAGACCCTTTTCAAAGGTCTCAGACACAGCTGTCAATCAATCGCCCTGCCCCAAACTGGGTCTGATTCCTTGAGGTGTGCCAAGGTGGTGTGACTATTACTGCAGACATGTTTGAACAAAAGATCCTAATACAAAGAACCGTGATTGCATTATCAATGCTGAATGGCTAGCCAAACTTTAACAATGGCAAGGAAGTTTGTGATTGATTGCAATGGCTCTGACCATTTAAACAATTAACACCTTGGACTCCCCATTTGATCTACCTGTGATTACTGGAACTAACTGTCTTTGCTCCCAGCTATATCAACATATGAAAACATCTTTGTTTTACAGAAACCACTACCCTGATGCATATTAATTACCCTTCATTTGCCATAATGTAATAGATATCTACTGTGCTTTGCAGAAACCAGCACACAGAAAACCACAATTAGTATGCCATTTCTACTAATAATATACACAAGTTAAAATTCATGATGCGGAGATGCCGGTGTTGGACTGGGGTGGACAAAAATGAGAAGTCGCACAACACCAGGTTATAGTCCAACAGATTTATTTAATTTTACAAGCTTTCGAAGCAGTTTGCTCCTTCGTCAGGTAAGTTAGCAATGAGAGAATCTCCCAGAATTCACAATTTAAACCCAGACAAAATCTATTCACATTATTCCTTACAACAAAGAGCACAGCCAAGACAATGAGATGTGTCCCAGGGGGTCCAACGTGTCAAACCACCTGCTGGCTGCATATCCTGTCAGTTTGTGTTCTTGTGTTAAGTCTTTTTTTTTAAAAACCCCTGGGAAGACCGGCCATGATGTCAAGTCACGTTCTGTATCGTGACATGAACCCGATATCGCGATTGAGGCCATCCTCATGAGTGCGGAACTTGGCTATCAGTTTCTGCTCTATGATTTTGCGCTGTCGTGTATCTCGAAGGCCGCCTTGGAGAACGCTTACCCGCAGATCCGAGGCTGAATGCCCCTGGCTGCTGAAGTGTTCCCCGACTGGGAGGCAACCCTCCTGCCTGGCGATTGTTGCGCGGTGTCCGTTCATACGTTGTCTCAGTGTCTGCATGGTCTCGCCGATGTACCATGCTCTGGAGCATCCTTTACTGCAACGTATCAGGTAGACAACGTTGGCCGAGTCACATGAGTATGTACCGTGTACCTGGTGGGTAGTGTCCTCACGTGTAATGATGGTATCTGTGTCCATGATTTGGCATGTCTTGCAGAGGTTGCCGTGGCAGGGTTGTGTGGTGTCTTGGTTGCTGTTCTCCTGAAAGATGGGTAATCTGCTGCGAACGATGGTACTTTTGAGGTTAGGCGGCTGCTTGAAGGCGAGTAGTGGAGGCGTGGGGATGGCCTTAGCAAGGTGTTCGTCATCATCGATGACATGTTGAAGGCTGCGAAGAACATGGCGTAGTTTTTCCGCTCCGGGGAAGTACTGGACGACGTAGGGTACTCTGTTGGTTGTGTCCCGTGTTCGTCTTCTGAGGAGGTCTATGCGGTTTTTCGCTGTGGCCCGTCGGAACTGTCGATCGACGAGTCGAGCGTCATATCCCGTTCTTACGAGGGCGTCTTTCAGTGTCCGTAGGTGTCCATCGCGTTCCTCCTCGTCTGAGCAGATCCTGTGTATTCGCAGGGCTTGTCCATAGGGGATGGCTTCTTTAACGTGGTTAGGGTGGAAGCTGGAGAAGTGGAGCATCGTGAGGTTGTCCGTGGGCTTGCGGTAGAGTGAAGTGCTGAGGCGTCCGTCTTTGATGGAGATTCGTGTGTCCAAGAATGAAACCGATTCTGAGGAGTAGTCCATGGTGAGTTTGATGGTGGGATGGAACCTGTTGATGCTATCGTGTAGTCCTTTCAGTGATCCTTCGCCGTGGGTCCAAAGGAAGAAGATGTCGTTGATGTATCTGGTGTACAGCGTTGGTTGGAGGTCCTGTGCAGCGAAGAAGTCTTGCTCGAACTTGTGCATGAAGATGTTGGCGTATTGGGGTGCGAATTTGGTCCCCATGGCTGTTCCGTGTGTTTGGGTGAAAAAATGGTTGTCGAAGGTGAAGACATTGTGGTCAAGGATGAAGCGGATGAGTTGTAGGATGGCGTCCGGAGATTGGCTGTTGTTGGTGTTGAGTACTGAGGCTGTCGCAGCGATGCCGTCATTGTGGGGGATATTGGTGTAGAGTGCCGATACGTCCATTGTAACTACAGAGGGATTACCCTACTGTCAACAGTGGTTATTTATTCACTTTGGTGATACCCGCTCATGTCAAGAACCCTCTGAGAGAAACTGAAAACAACACTGGCCTTCAGAGAGAACAGGTGAAACAGCGATTTACTTGTACTTCTTGCAATCTAGTATACTGTATTCGCTGCTCACGATGTGGTCTCCTCTACATTGGGGAGACCAAACGCAGATTGGGTGACCGCTTTGCGGAACACCTCCGTTCAGTCCGTAAGGGTGACCCCAAGCTTCCGGTCGCTTGTCATTTTAATTCACCCCTCCACGCCCACTCAGACCTCACCGTCCTCGGCCTCTTGCATTGTTCCACGGAAGCGCAGTGTAAGCTCGAGGAACAGCACCTCATCTTTCGTTTAGGCACTTTACAGCCTTCCGGACTCAATATCGAGTTCAACAATTTCAGATCATAACCCCGGCCCCCACCACATATGTATACATTTTATCCACTCTTTTGGTCCGTGCCTTTTTCCTTTTTTTTTCTCTCTCTCCCCCCACGGCAGCTGTCTCTGATTCTGCCAGCATTTCACACCTCACCTTTTGTTTCTAAACCTGTCCTATTACCATCTCGTCTTGCCTTCAGCATCTCTTAATGTCTCTACTTACCATAGACCCCCCCCTTTTGTTCTTTTATTCCTCCCCCCAGCCTCCCCCTTGCATTTTTATCTGTTTAATTTCCTGCTCTTTCAGTTCCGACGAAGGGTTTCGACCTGAAACGTTGACTCTGTTTCTCTCTCCACAGATGCTGCCTGGCCTGCTGAGTTTTTCAGCGTTTTCTGTTGTTATTTCGGATTTCCAGCATCCGCAGTATTTTTCTATCGAACAGATACACCATTGAGCAGATATTTACACTATGGCAGGTAGTGCAATGAGCCACTATATGCTTTTGACTTGCTGAGTGGAGAGTACCTATTGCATCCTGACCAAAATTATACCTTTAATCAGAGGGCTTTATGCTCACACAAGCAGCCAGGTCCATCTGGACAGAAACTTTCTAAGCCTTTTGAGTTTAATACTGGAGTATGCCGGGGCTGTATTGTCTGTAAGTCAACGTCAGAAAAAGTGGATGTGAGACCAGCCTAGGCAATGACTATGTATACAGACCAGGACTTCGCCAACAACACAGCGGTCTTGCTGAAACTGTGGACACCCTCACCAAAGCTCAATGAATATTTGACCAAGAGGCAACTAGCCTTGCTCTTCATATTACTTGGAACAAGAGAAACTGCGATAGCAAGGACACGATATAATTCCAACTTCCTTCATAATAGTTGACTATCCATCCAAAAGATAAAAAGAGCTGAATTCTAGAGGTGAGGTGAGTGTGACTGCCCTTGATATCAAGGCAGCATTTGAACGAGTGTGGCATCAAGGAGCCCTAGTAAAATTGGCGTTAATGGGAATCAGGGGGAAATCACTCCACTGGCTGGAGTCATACCTAGCACAAAGGAAGATGGTTGTGGTTGTTGGAGGCCAATCATTTCAGCCCCAGGACATCGCTGCAGGAGTTCTTAAGGGCAGTGTCCTAGGACCAACCATCTTCAGTTGCTTCATCAATGACCTTCCCTCCATCATAAGGTCAGAAGTGGGGATGTTCACTAATGATTGCACAGTGTTCAGTTCCATTCGCAACTCCTCAGATAATGAAGCAGTCCGCATGCTTAGAGGGAAATTGAGTGGTAGCGCCCCAAGAGTGAAGCGGGGTGCTACTGGAAGTGCCCCCGCCTCCCTCTTGGGGCGCTGCGAGGGAATATCGCGGTGCTACGTACCACAGCGCCATGCGCTGTGGCACATTGCGCCACGGTATTGCAGGCCTTCTCCCCTTCTTAAAGGGGAGGGGCCTTGCACAGCGCGACCCGGGGCCCAGCTGGGCCACCGGGGATCGGGAGTGCCGGCAAAAGAGCCCGGCACTCAAGAGAAGTGCCGGGCTCATGGAGCACAGCCAGCACTCCGCGGGGGGGGCGGGTAAGGAGGCCGGGGACGGGAGCGGAGGCAGGTGCTAGCAGGCGGCCAGCAACAAAAATGGCCGCCCCGCACCTCGCCTTTAAATAGCGCTTCCCCGGCCGCAGGTAGGCCCCCCTGACCCCGTCGGACACAGCGTTCGGCGGTAAGTCAGGGGGCGCTCCCAAAGATCATGGCCAGGCCCGGGCGCTGCGCACAGCGATGACGTTATCGCCGGAGGCACAGCGCCGCGGGGCGCTACCGGTTACCGCCGCCGCTAACCTCCCGCTGAATTTCGCGGGAGGCGTTGGTGGCGCCCGGGCACTAGTTGCTTTGCGCCCCATTAGCGCCTGAATTTTTCCCCCTTGGACTTTAGGAGAATCAAGGGATATGGGAATCGGGCAGGAATGTGCTGTTGAGGTCATAGATCAGCCATGATCTGATTGAATGGTGGAGCAGGCTCGAGGGGCCGTATAGCCTACTCCTGCTCCTAATTCTTATGTTCTTATAAGTTGCAATCTCAAAGTACAGCTCTACAATGCATTAGTAATATCCATATTTATATGTGGCTCAGAAACGTGGGTATGCACATAATGAATAGATGAATCGGTGGATTTTATTCTAGATCGCTTCACACACTTAAAAGTTCTGTTAATGTAGAGTCGTTAGGAGCACTCATGCTCCTCCTGGCTCCATATTCAGGTAAATATATTTTTAAAACTTACCTTGTTGGTTGTGGCTTGGTTTTCTTGCAGTTGGAACCTTATGCAGGATGGGCTCCTTATTTGCATATGCAAAGACCCTAATGCCTGTTTCAAGCATGGGCACTGCATGGCAATTTTTTTGGCCTTCACCAATAATGAGCATACACTTCCTGCCCGGCAAATTGGAGGCTTAGTAGGTCGAATTCCTCGGCCAAAATCAGTGAAAGCAGCTAGGGATCTTCAAAAGCAGTTAAATAAAATCTTCAAATAGGCAATTAAGTGTCAAAAGAAACTCAATACAGACAAGTGCAAGATGTTATCCATTGGAAGGAAAAAAAATTATCATGAGTATTTTATGGATGGTGTCAAAATAACAAAAAGTGAAGTGGAAAGAGATCTGGGATAATGGATTTGCTATTTAACATGTCAAATCACTGGACCAACAACAGCTAACATGAATAAAATGTGAAATTATATGGCTAGGTTAGTCATTGCTAGATTATAAGTCAGAAGATGTCATGTAAAAAAAAAACTACAGTGCTCAGTCTTTGAGTAATATGTTCAACTTTGGTTGCCTAGACAACTGGTAAACATTCAAGCCATGGAAGCAGTGCAGAGAAGAGCCATTAGGCTGATCCCTGGTGTCAAAAGATTGAGTTCAAAGGAAACACTGGGGAAACCGGGGCTCTTTAGTCTTGGAACAAAATAAGCCAGCACACTAGAACAAAGGTTGAGGCCGCGAAATTCACCGCCGTTACACCGGTCCTTTTGGCCGTTTTCTTTTAAAATGGCGTCTGCCTTGCTTCCACCCACTTCCAGTGCGGCCCGTGCTGTTCGCCATCTTGGTAAGGGCGATAGCGCGGGCAGTACGTGCATGCACCTGCAGTATGCAGAGCAGGCTGATTGTGACGTCAGTCAGCGTGTAACGCTGATTTGACGCACGACCTTCCCTTTTCAACGTTGCCGCTCCATTCAACGCCCTCTCTTAAACAGGCACAGCTGAAGGTGCATTCAGCTGCATGAGGGACCCCCCCCACCAGCGCTATTAAACTTACAGGTAAGTTGCTTATTAATTTTGTACTGGCTCTTGCAGAGTTTGTAGGAGTACTGGGTTGCTGTGAGAGATTTCAAAAGTTGTCAAAGTGTGCAGAGAGTGCTGCTGGATGTTGGGAAGGTGTTAGCTGCTACTGGAAGGCCTCTGAGTAAACCACTGGCTCCCAGTCATGGGGGCTCTAGTTGCAGCCCCCCTTGCACAGCAGCATGACCGGGAGATGGTGCAGAGCCAGCAAAGAAGACAAGCTGCTCACAGAGGGAGGAGGAGGAGGAGGGCTCTCAGCAGGAGGCCTTATCCACCTAGGGTCTTCAGGGAGCACTTCCCTTACCCGCACCTAAGCCAGGAGCAGTGTATTCAGTGGCTCCACTTCACCAAGGAGGTCACAGAATTCTGCCACCTCTTGCAGCCAGACCTGCAGCCTCAGAGCAGGGCAACGACGGCACTGCTAGGGGCCCTCAAGGTGACTGTGGCCATGAGTTTTTTCACCACCAGATCCTTCCAGGCTGGAATAGGTGACATAGCAAACACCTTGCAGTTCGCCGTCCATTGCTGCATCCGGGAAGTCACAGAGGCACTGTATGCTAGCAGAGGGGACTTCAATGTCTTCTCTCTAAACAGAGAGAAGCAGGAGGAGCACACACGTGGCTTTGCCAGGATAACGGGCTTCCCCATGGTGCAGAATGCCATTGACTGCACACACATGTCTTTGCGGCTGCCGCATCTCAATGGTGAGATATACCGTAACCGCAAAGGGTACCACTCACTTAATGTGCAGTTGGTTTGCAACCACACCCATCATGCTGGTGAATGCCCGCTATCCTGGCAGCAGTCATGATACATTCATCCTGTGTCAGTCCGCTGTGCCAGCTATCTTCCAGCCACCATGTCGCACCTGAGGGTGGCTGCTTGGCGACAAGGGCTATCCGCTCTACACCTGGCTGATGACTTCCCCTCCCCTCGTGGCCAGCACTCATATAGTGAGAGTCAAGCTGCCACAAGCAACGTCATCGAGCAGACCATTGAGGTGCTGATGCAACGGTTCCACTGCCTTGACCGCTCGGAGGAGCCCTCCAGTACTCGCGGTGGTCTGCTGCATCGTCTACAACTTGGCCATCATGAGGGTGCAGTCCTTGCCACCATGGATTTTGCAACCACCTCAGGAGGAGAAGGAGGAGGAAGGGAGGAGGCAGCCTGCACATCCACATTCTGGACGGGCTGTCCGTGAGCGCATCATCAGACTCTGGTTCCCCTGAATGAAACCCCAGATCCCCGTTGCTCAACACTTCCCCACCTTGCCATCCCTCTGTCATGGAACATTACAGCGTCCTCTTGACCACAATGCTAAAATGAAAGCCACCACAAAACAAACATTCCAAACCAAATTTATAAATCAATCAATCCAATATTACATAACAAAGTCAACTAATTATCCTTGTGCATTCCCTTAGTCCTTATCTTCCGTGTGCCTTTGCCTGTCCTAGTGCTCCCATGAATTGCTACCCCAGTGGCTGCAGCATGGCTGGTGGAAGGCTGCTGACTTTCAGTGGGCGAGACTGCAGATGGCCTTGCAGGATGGCCTCGAACAGCTCTGGGCCTACCTTGGCATGGCCAGCAGCAGTCTGGGCTGGCTGGCTGACAGGCAACAGTAAGGGCACTGGCAGAGTGGCAGTGGTTGGAGGACAAATGCTGTCAGCCTGAGAGAGGACAGCAAGTTCGTGCACCACAAAGCCATTGCCACTCCCCCTGCCGGTTAGCTGCTGCTGCCTGCGGTTATGAGCCATCTTGCCCTGTCTTCACAAGCAATTCCTGCAGCTGCTGAATGCAGAATGCACCTCACCTTTAAGAGATGCAGATTGCCTTTAAGAAGTGGAGGCAATGTTCCCTTTAAGCTGTGCAGCCGCGCAGCGCCCTGTGCCTCCCGTGCAGCTGGCTCACCGGCTTTTAAATAGGAAAAACCGCGCATGTGCGCACCCCCAAAAAAATGAAAGGGAACATTGAGTGGAGGCTAGCTTTAAATAGAACTAGCCTTGCATGAACTTCATCCCCCTGCTGAACGCTCAGCCAGGAAGCAGCGCATTCAGGTAATTAGCAGACAGCATGAAGGTTGCTTGTTGCCTGCATTACTTTGAACGGGCACCGGCAGATTGCGCATAGCAATCCCTGCACCCGTTTTCATGCCTAATCGAATTTTTAGCTCTAAAAGTGTTGAAAAGGCAATTTCGGGTTGTTGGGATGAACGTGTAGATTTTGACTTTGTGCAATAATGTAAAACAGGTGATAGCGAATCGGCAGTACATTTTACATCTCTCCCGATTTCTATTTCCATTGTCTTTCTTTCTTTTCCTGAGTTGATAGCACTCTCTCTCTCTTTTGGGTCAGAAGGTTACGAATTCAAACCCCACTCCGAACCTTTTAGGTGAAACTCCAGTGTAGTGTCGCAGGTGCTGTCCTTTGGATGAGACATTAAAAGCCACTGTCTTGTCTGTTCAGGTACTTGCTAAAGATCCCATGACACTATTGGAAAAAGAACAGGGATTTTTTCCTGGTTTTCGTTTCTTTCAGTGTGTCTCTCGCTCTCTCCTTTTCTTATTACCTCCCATGGAGGACTGGAACTGTAGGCACAGAAATGAGCCTGTCTCTTCTTGGTACAAAGGTTGAAGCAAGGGGCCAGGTGGTGGGAAGGGTATTACAGTAGTTACAGAAACAGCGGGACACAGACAGACAGATAACAGCAGAATGACTCAATCCTTTTGGGCCTCACTGACAAAAATACACAGAAGATTAATGCAGTATTACAAGGGAGACATTATGTAGGATTTAATAGTTTTAGCATACATCTGGCATAGGTCAACAAAAAGCATGCTGCTTTATCCACTGGCATATGTTCCAGGCAATGTTTTTTTAAATTGCATTATTTTTACAATTACTTCCACTCTTAGGTTTCCATTATAGTGCCAGGATTTCTGTACCGAGGTTTTTCTTCTCTTAGTTATTCTTCAGTGAGACTGATTTAATTACAGTAACTGCTTTCTGTTTGAATGAGCTGAGCCCTTAGGTATCTTTCATTGTGTAGTGAAACATTTTGGAAAGCGACTAGAAAATTCTAATTACTGTTTTGCAGACAAAGCTTTTGTTTTCGAGAGATTGAATCTATGGCTTTTCAAATCTAAACCTGCATAAATCTGATTGTGGTTTATTGTTTCACACAAATTAATATAAAAACATGAATATATTTACACTATCAGATCTTATACACCAGCTACCTGCCTAGCATCCTTAAATAGCTCAGCACCCGAGGGACAGCTTCTGTATTTGAATTTATATCCATAGCAGATTTATAAATGAAGAATCACTATCAAGACACAAATAGAAAGTGATGTGCTGAAAAGTATTAGCTTTGCTTTTAAATACAACAGGGAGCAGCAATAATAAAATAAGCCATAAAATATCACCAGTGACAGGAGTGTGTTATTTTCCTTAAATTATACAGCCCGACATATATTCTATTCATATCACTACTCGAGAGTACCCTTTCTCCGCCCCCCAGGTATACAGAGTCCCCTCTTTTTGAGCTACTTTTACCTTTCCTAATTCACTTGCTTGTTTCTCAATTATATTATGCACATAAAATGTATAAAAATTTCTCCCCCTGCAAGAGTTCATGGAGGATTTAGTGATGCGCTTAATATCATGACACATGTGGGGGCGATTGATATTTGCATCATTGTGTTTGCTGTTTGGGTGATACTCCCCCCACCCCCAAAGATTAATCTTTTGGAAACATAAACCACCGGTCTAAACCCCACGCATGTTAGGTTAAACTTTCACCTAATACCTAATAATACCAACAGACCAGCAACGAGGGCATAGTAATTCCATTTTATTTTTATTGTGGAAAATGTAGAAGGGATCAAAATCATTATGATTGAATAACAACCACAGCTTGCACTTTAACACAGAAAAACATCCCAAGGAGTTTCACAGGAGTGTAATCAGACAAAAAACAATTGACATTATATAAGGGCCAGGCTTCTACACTGAGTTTCACTGAACCTCAGATCTACCACCAAGTGTGGTTCCATAGCTACTCTGACAAACTTTAACAAAGGAATACAGCAACTGGCTCAATAAATGAATGGGGAAAAAGATGATTAAGCAAGTGTAGATTGAATTTACTGCAATTTAAAAGTGGTCACCTTTTACTCCTCCAGATTCCTTTGTTCTCACAACACCTCCCTTATTACACTAACCTCCCATGCCTGCCGTTCACTGCACATCTGATAGCATGGTGTTGACACAGCTAAGAGGCTTTTCCTTCTGGGTCCACGGGAACTCATTGTGATACGTGCCTGGTTTCACCCGCTGTCTGATTTAGTTGTGGTCATGATGCGGAGATGCTGGTGTTGGACTGGGGTGGACAAAAATGAGAAGTCGCACAACACCAGGTTATAGTCCAACAGTTTTATTTGAAATCACAAGCTTTCGGAGCTGCTGCCCCTTCACCTGACGAAGGAGCAGCAGCTCCGAAAGCTTGTGATTTCAAATAAAACTGTTGGACTATAACCTGGTGTTGTGCGACTTCTCACAGATATATGTGAGCCTGTGAATAAAATTTTTATGTAATTAATTGTAGAAGAAGTACTTCGAGATGCTTCTGAGAAAGCTGATGAGGCTTTTTATTAATGCAATCCATCCTTCCTTGTTCCTTCCTTCTTATCTTCCTTCCTCTTCTGTTCCTGGGAGATGGGGTGAATTGCAGATGGCATAGAATATACAGCTGCAGTTTTTTCAACCCACCTGCTCTGAAGATGGGTGGGTAGCAGGAGCTTACTCTTTTTTTCATTAAAAAAAAACTTGGCTGATTGTCACCAGTTGCATTACAGCATCAATGATCCCTGTACCACTGCCAACTGGACCAAGTTGAGCATATGCTTCATTTTAATAAATACAACAACAACTTGCATTTATATTGCGCCTTTAACATACTAAAACGTTCTCGGGAGCGTTATGAAACAAAATTTGACACCGAGCCACATAAGGAGATATTAGTGCAGATGACCTAAAGCTTGGTCAAAGAGGTAGGTTTAAAGGTGCGACTTAAAGGAGGAAAGAGAGGTCGAGAGGCGGAGAGGTTTAGGGAGGGAATTCCAGAGCTTGGGGCCTAGACAGCTGAAGGTACGACCACTAATGGTGCAGCGATTGAAATCTGGATGTTCAAGAGGGTAGAATAAGAGCAGCACAGATATCTTGGAGGGTTGTGGGGCTGGAGGAGATTGCTGAGATAGGGAGGGTCGAGGCCATGGAGGGATTTGAAAACAAGGATGAGAATTTTAAAATCGAGGCGTTGTTTAACAGCAAACAAATTGCACAAGAACTGCAAAGGATCCTTTCCATCACTAAGTTGTAATTCATAAAGCCACAGCTTAGTTAAATTATGGGATAGGTGTGGCTTTCAAGCTTTATGTGTGATGGTGCCCATAATATTAAATTTTTGCCTCCCCATAGTCTTTCGCTTTCACAATTCAGCACCACAGCCTCTTCTCTCTTGTTGTCTCCTCCTTTTGAGGGCCCAAGGCATGATGGGGGAAAAATTTGTAGCTGCCACGAGAGTTGCCTCGGGTTAACGGCCACAGAAAATGGACGAAGCGCTACCAGAGAAAAATTTGCGCTGGGGGCTTAAGACTTTTAGCCCAGTGCTAACTTACCGTGCAATGCCCTCTTGGTGGCGTTGGTGCAAGCATGGGAGTCAAAGTTCCCGTCCTGAAGCAACGTTCCAGCTTTTAACAGCCTCCGGAAGCGAGGATGTGGCATTCGCTAGGAATTGTGGGAAATTAAAAGGGCAATGAAAAGAAAAAAGAAAGACTTGCATTTATATAGCGCCTTTCACGAGCACCGGATGTCTCAAAGCTCTTTACAGCCAATTAAGTACTTTTTTGGCGTGTAGTCACCGTTGTAATGTGGCACAGCAACCTCCCACAAACAGCAATGTGATAATCTGTTTAAGTGATGTTGATTGAGAGATAAATATTGGCCAGGACACCGGGGATAACTCCCCTGCTCTTCTTCGAAATAGTGCCATGGGATCTTTTACCTCCACCTGAGTGAGCAGACAGGGCCTCGGTTTAACGTCTCATCCGAAAGACGGCACCTCCGACAGTGCAGCACTCCCTCAGCACTACACTGGAGTGTCAGCCTAGCTTTATGTGCTCAAGTCTCTGGAGTGGGACTTGAACCCACAACCTTCTGACTCAGAGGCGAGTGAGCTACCCACTGAGCCACAGCTGACACTACATTAAAGGCCTTCTGAACTAATAAAAATTAAAATGAAGTGAAAAAAAAAGTTTTCAGCTCTTACTGCCTTTTATAAAAAAAAACATTAAAAATAAGTCCCAAATGGGAGTTTTCAGCATTTACAGCTGAATTCCTTCCGAACCTCAAAAAATGGGAAAAGTGCTTTAGCACTAACACAAATGGCTCAGCAAGCTAGGGAAGGGGCACCCAGGGTCTCGCACACAGCATTCCAGCTTTGTGCAGGGGGTCAACACTGCAAGAGAGGTCCTCTACCCACAGGGGCCAGGAGGCCCTCCAGAAAGAACGATGTGGGACCACATCACCGAGGCCGTCACTGCCAGCAGTGTCACCCCCACGACCTGGCTCCAGTGCCCAAAGAAGCTTCATGAGCTCAGACCACTGGTCAAGGTCAGTGAATGCATCTTCAAAAGCCGTCTCCTACCAACTGCACCGCGAGCCTCACACACTGCTCAATGCACGACTTCCCCCCCGCCCCAATCACTCACCTACTAACAATCTGTACCAATCACGAGGCTCATCGTCCATTCCTAGCCTCACCTCACCCCCTTGAAGGAGACGTTGCAGGCCATTCTTGGCAGGGGAATGGCTTAGCCTTTGGCCAGCGGCAGGGCTGAAAAGATACAAGATGCTGGTATCCTCATACGTTACCCTCCTTCTCATATGCACTTCTTGCTTTCTGCCCTCCCCTCACCACAACTCTACCCATGCCCTTCCTCATTTTACACACCCAAGAAATGCAGCCTGCCCAGCCAGTGGTTGATCAAGAAGAGGAAGAGGGGAGTGAAGAAGAAGAAGAAGAAGAAACACTGTCACTCAATGTAACACTCCCAGCCACCAGCTCCTCAAGGTCAACCATCAAGACCATTTGCAGTGACCCCCATTGAAAATCAGCAGCCTTCCACCAGCCATGCTGCAGCCACTGGGGTAACACTACGTGACATCAGTAGGATAGGCAAAGGCACACACAAGACAATCACTAAGGGAATGCATAAGGGTGATGAGTTGATTTCTTGATATCATTTTGAATGGATAGATGTATAAAGTTGGATTGGAAAGTTTGCCTTGTGGTGGCTTTTATTTCAGCATTGTGGCCAAGAGGACGCTGTGATGGTCAGTAACAGAGGGAAGGTAAGGTGTGTGACTAATGTTGAAAGGGGAATTGGGGTTGTGGTCACTGGGACCGCAGGCGGCTGATTCAATCCCGGATATCCCGGCCAGAAAGAAGCTGTCTGGGTTGCATCCTTCCTTCTGCTTCTTCCTCTTCTGTTTCCCCCTCTTCTGCTTTCTCCTCTTTGGCTTCCTCCTCTTCTGTTTCTTCCTCTTCTGCGTCTTCCTCTTCCCTCTGCGAGCAGATGCTGTAAATCTGAAATGACAGCATAACATGGTAGGAACACTCAGCAGGTCAGGTAGCATCTTGACCTGAGAAGTGAACTCTGTTTCTTTCTCCACGGATGTTGCCTGACCTGCTGAGTATTTGCAGCTTTTTCTGTCTTCCTTTACCATCCGAGGCCTTGCAAGCATCCAGCAGCACTCCCTACACACTTAAAAAACTTTTAACATCTATTGCAGCAAGCCACCACTTCAATAAAATTAAAAAAAAGTCCAAAAGCTTAAATGCAAACTTACTGGAAAGATGTGTGTGTCCTTTTAAGAGGTGCTGACAGCACCTCTATGAGTCTGCTGAACGTTGGGTTTTCATGGCGCGCTTAGGACCCAGTGCTGATCTCAGCGCAAAGGTCCAAGTTCGCTGTGGTGATGTTAAGTCGGTGTGGTCACCGCTCCCTGATTTTACTTTGCAGGACGATGCATTTACCAGCAGCACTGCTGGGCCTAGGAAAACGAAGGATGCTGCGGGACCCACCACCAGCTGGCGAAAGAGCGGCGGCCGCCCTCTTGTTGTGATTTTTTTTTTTTACGGTAACAGGTGGTGTAAAGCCCCTGAATTTTTAGCCCCATATTTTCTTTCTATGAAATCCCTCGTCTCACAGCATCAGTCCTTAGTCCCTCAGCGTTCCCTTTAACAATCTGCTGGGATCTACTTGCTGATTTGCTTTTGGTTTTCTTGCCATTTACAATTGTTGGAGAATTTCTCATACTGGATTGCAGAATAGCCCCTGTTGTCTGAAGTTACAGATTTTTTCACAGTTCATTGTAAGTTATTTACAAACTGTAGAGGTGTCTGGCTACAGAAGTCTCTCAGAGTATTGCTACTGACAAATTAAACAGATGCAATACCTAGTGATCCTCCATTTCAGAAAAACACCATAGCCTAAAAATTACTCTGTCTATTGTTATTGTACTAGCATTTAATGTACTCATATTAAATTCTTTCCTGCTATTTTAACAGAAGTATTAATAATTCCACCACAAAAACAGGAGAGAGTGAAATCTGATACAGGCACAATACGCTTTTGTAAGATAACATCACCAGCAGTAATTTCCAGGATTAAACCCATGAGATGTCTAGAGTTTCCTGTGACTTAACTCAATTTAAAAAGATATTGGGGGGAGATTTTCAAGTTAGGCCCACAACGGGCACTATATCGAGGGTGTGCCCGCCCAAGGCCACAGTCGGGAAGCTCGAACCATTTTCAGGTTCAGGCCTGATTTAATTATTACCGACAAACTGCGGGCGCCACACGGGCACTCTGCGTCATCTCGCCGGTTTGGTGTGGTAGAAAATCGGCTGGCTTGTGCATGGAGCCAGCCAGCAGGTAGGGCCTGTTGGGGGAGCAAGCATGGGCTGGCAGTTTACCAGAAGAAGCACGAATTCTCCTTTGGGTCCCACAAAAATCTGTTTTAAAAAAGCAAAAATTTGCCTTTTCTTAGCGGCCTCAAGTTATCACTCGTTGGCTAGGCTGCTCAACGCCTGGAAAAACTGGAACTGGCACGCACTTTGCATGCTCTGCCCATTTCTCCATGAAAATTGCAATCAGGGTCCTTAAATTGGCATACTACCCCGATTTGCATATTTAAACAGCCTCCTGCCTGTTTTCGACTGGAGTACTGGGTGGCTATTTAAAGGCTTTCTTGAATATTGAACCAGGTAGGCAAATAGGTGTCCAAGGTCCCCATCAGATTTCCCTCTGCCAGTTGCCCTTTTTTCAGATGGGAAACGGACTGTCGGCTGTTGAGTGTTATTGTTCTGCTTGCTGCTGCTGGTATTTTGATATTCTTAACGCATGCTGAATATGCCTGATGAGTGTTTGTGCATTACGGGATAGAATTTTGGTGGGAGATTGGGAAACGCCCAGAGAAACAGTGTAAATGGCTGAAAATGGCTGTCTATGTCGTTTCTCCAGGGTTTCACCAATCTTCCACTAAAGTTACAGCAATAGATTGAGAAATTCTAGGCAAATACATTTAAATTACGCTGTGAAATAAAATGATGCATCATGAAAATTGTTAAATGTAATCATAGCTGGTTACTGAAAAAAGACTTCCTAATGGCTACGGCAATGATTAACAAGCTAGAGTTTAGTTAGGTTTAGACAAAGCTAAATCAGTTGATTACACCTTGTTAAACAGACAGTTCACATTGTTAAAACGAAGAATAGTATGAGATAAGGGGACACTTTTATAGAAAATGGTCCAAGACTTGTTTTGTATTAAAGAAGTCCTTTTGTCAGACACATTCTGCACGATTTTCTGAACACTAATTTAATTCATCAGAAAATCATGGGTGAGCACCTGAATTTCCAACATTAGCTGCAAACTTCCTTCTGACAGTGGAATGGTGGAAAGTTTCTCCTTAAACCCAAGTCAACAGTTGCTAATAACTGTTTTCCATTTTGCACTGTTTCTTTTCCAAAAATTTAAAAAATATTTTCTTAGAAAATATTCTTTAAGTGAAGTCAACATTATGCGTATTCTGTGGCGAGTGTCTCACCTCCTGACACCCCAAAGCCTTTCCACCATCTACAAGGCACAAGTCAGGAGTGTGATGTAATACTCCCCACTTGCCTGGATGAGTGCAGCTCCAACAACACTCAAGAAGCTCGACACCATCCAGGACAAAGCAGCTGCTTGATTGGCACCCCATCCACCACCTTAAACATTCACTCCCTCCACCACCGGCGTACCGTGGCTGCAGTGTGTACCATCTACAAGATGCACTGCAGCAACTCGCCAAGGCTTCTTCGACAGCACCTCCCAAACCCGCGACCTCTTCCACCTAGAAGGACAAGGGCAGCAGATGCATGGGAACACCACCACCTCCAAGTTCCCCTCCAAGTTCCCCTCCAAGTCACACACCATCCTGACTTGGAAGTATATCGCTGTTCCTTCATCGTCGCTGGGTCAAAATCCTGGAACTCCCTCCCTAACAGCATTGTGGGAGTACCTTCACCACACAGACTGCAGCGGTTCAAGAAGGCGGCTCACCACCACCTTCTCAAGGGCAATTAGGCATGGGCAATAAATGCTGGCCTTGCCAGCGATGCCCACATCCCGTGAATGAATTAAAAAAAAAGTAAACATTATATAGTAAGCCTAAATTACACTTTTTATACTTTTATGTAAGAGATGAAATGCACTGTAAAAATAATTAGAATAGAATTGTGACAATGCACAGGTTTTACTCTGTCATTTGACTCCCTCCATTTCTCCACAAGGTATAGATGTGATCCCTTTCACTAACACAACCTGTGTCACCCTCTACTTTGCATATCATTACTTTTTTGTTCTGATTTTCTCCTGACGGTATTGACTCTTTGCTAGGGTAGAGCTCTTTGGATGGTATCACCCTCTGGCACCACATGCTAGTAGCCATTATTTATTTATAAGTTTTGACTGTGAATGAGGGCAGACTATCTGATCACTGAAGCATTACATCTGAGCCCGATCCCGTCCTTGACCAACATCCACACACTCACAGCAGGGCTCATTGAGTCGTGACTAGGAGCAAGAATCTTGGTGGATTTTCCCCTCTGTAAACAGGGGCATTTGTTCAATTGTAGCACCCCCACTGACACTCCTGCTGAGATTAGATAAATTAGCACAGACCAAGGGCCATCATGGTCTGTAAGGCTCAGTGGTATACACTTACTGAGCCATTGGGAAGCAGTTCAGTAAGTTTTCTTACTGTAAATGAGAGGCTCATACAGCAATGAGGAATGCCCATTTTACTTTTTGGATGATCATCCTTGTTATGAACTGGCATTATTTCCATTTCTGACCATGAATACTTCACTTTTGATTACTTAAGGCTTCTGTTCTGTGTAATGTAATGTAATGTAATATCTGAAAATGATCTGAACAAATGTTGGGAGTAAACATCCTGAGCACAAGCTCAGATCTGCAAGATGTTGGCTTTTGCTGCAGCTGTTATTGTGTAAAGTTATTTTACTTTTGTATGCACTATACAATTGTAATAAAATCTTAGTCCCATTAGTTGCACTGTAAGAAAAACCCTACCTGGCTGGAATCCTGCAATTTAAAAGACTAGTGGGGAATATTATTATGACACACTAAGCCCATCATCAAAGGGCCATGAAATGAATACTGATACGCTACTTAATATGGGATTTCGATTATGTATCAAGATAAAATATTCTCGTAGAGGTAATGCCTTTAATATGTTGTTTGCCTTTAAACACGATTCTTATAGCTGTCACGTTAAAGTGTGTTTAATTACTACTCTCACGCACATATGTCAAATAGTAAAACAAGCCCATTCATGTGGTAAGCGTAAGGAGCAGCAAAATGTTTGAAGTGGTGTCCACTTTCTTTTCAGCAGTTTAAACATGCTTCTTACATTCCACTGAACAAAGAAATGGAAGTACCATAAATTAATTACCTTGATACCTATTTGGCTTCAAACTAACTGATACTGGCAGTGCAGTCAGAGTGTCAGTGGTAATTAGGGTTGCTAACTGGTTGGATGTATTCCTGGAAATTTCATCACACGACGCAATAGCATTGTAGGACTCGTTCTATCTGATCCCTGCAGTGTGGTGTGCCATGGTTTTAGTTCATGCAGTGTGGTGTGCCATGGTTCTGGTTCATGCAGTGTGGTGTGCCATGGTTTTGGTTCATGCAGTGTGGTGTGCCATGGTTCTGGTTCATGCAGTGTGGTGTGCCGTGGTTTTGGTTCATGCAGTGTGGTGTGCCATGGTTCTGGTTCATGCAGTGTGGTGTGCCGTGGTTTTGGTTCATGCAGTGTGGTGTGCCGTGGTTTTAGTTCATGCAGTGTGGTGTGCCATGGTTTTGGTTCATGTAGTATGGTGTGCCATGGTTTTGGTTCATGCAGTATGGTGTGCCATGGTTTTGGTTCATGCAGTATGGTGTGCTGTGGTTTTGGTTCATGCAGTATGGTGTGCTGTGGTTTTGGTTCATGCAGTATGGTGTGCTGTGGTTTTAGTTCATGCAGTATGGCGTGCCATGGTTTTGGTTCATGCAGTATGGTGTGCCATGGTTTTAGTTCATGCAGTGTGGTGTGCCATGGTTTTAGTTCATGCAGTGTGGTGTGCTGTGGTTTTAGTTCATGCAGTGTGGTGTGCCATGGTTTTGGTTCATGCAGTATGGCGTGCCGTGGTTTTGGTTCATGCAGTATGGTGTGCCATGGTTTTAGTTCATGCAGTGTGGTGTGCTGTGGTTTTAGTTCATGCAGTGTGGTGTGCCATGGTTTTGGTTCATGCAATATGGTGTGCCATGGTTTTAGTTCATGCAGTGTGGTGTGCCATGGTTTTGGTTCATGCAGTATGGTGTGCCATGGTTTTAGTTCATGCAGTGTGGTGTGCCATGGTTTTGGTTCGTGCAGTATGGTGTGCCATGGTTTTAGTTCATGCAGTGTGGTGTGCCGTGGTTTTGGTTCATGCAGTGTGGTATGCCATGGTTTTGGTTCATGCAGTATGGTGTGCCATGGTTTTGGTTCATGCAGTGTGGTGTGCCATGGTTTTGGTTCATGCAGTGTGGTGTGCCATGGTTTTGGTTCATGCAGTGTGGTGTGCCATGGTTTTGGTTCATGCAGTGTGGTGTGCCATGGTTTTGGTTCATGCAGTGTGGTGTGCCGTGGAGTTGCTTTGTGTGGTGTGGGGAGAAATGCCCAGGTTGCCCGCCGGGCAGAAACAGAGTAGTAGTACCCCGAAAATGGTGGGGTATGACTTACGGCCCCATTCCCACCAACGCTATATTCCCAAGGGCCTATCTCTGGGTGGCTCAGCTGAGTCAAGCATTCGGCTTTTTTAATATTCAATTCGGGGTCTTATGACGTATACAGGCCCTCAATTGCCATTTTGGGACCAACTTGTCGGAGCGTGTGCTGTACAGGAGTGCTCCTCTGGGCTCCATTATTAACCACCTGGGCCGCTGCTGCACCAGGCTCCCCCTTCCTGGGCTCAAACTCTTTCCTCCTCCCCCAGTGGGGTAGGACCTTGGGTGCTTGGGCCGTAGGTGGTCTTGACTGCGCTAAAGAATCCACGCATGTCGTGGTTGTCGGTTAGCTGCTGGATCTCCTGCGTTTTCTCCACCCACCATCTGTTCTTTAGGTCGCGAGTTTTTTGTTGGACCTCGGCCTTCAGGCGTCTGTAGAGCTGCTTGCTTGCTTGCTCTCGAGTTGTGTTGCTGTTTCCAGAGCAGGAATGCCTTGCGCTTGCGGCTTATTAGCTCATGGATCTCCTGGTTCTTCTTGTCGAACCAATCTTAGTGTTTCCTGGTCGAGTGAACGAGTGTCTCTTCGCAGGTGCTGATTAGGGAGGACTTGAGTGCAGACCAGGCGCTGTGGACACACTGCATCTCATTTCTTTTACTTGGAAGGAGGAGAGCATGCCAGGGGATCTCAGAGACTCTGTAATCGTGACCATCTTCAAGAAAGGTGACAAGTCCGATTGCGGTAATTACAGAGGAGTCTCCCTGCTGTCTGCCACAGGGAAAGTCATCACAAGAATCCTCCTCAGTCGCCTTCCCCCAGTGGCTGAAGAGCTCCTCCCAGAGTCGCAATGTGGATTCCGCCCACTAAGGAGCACAATGGACATGATCTTCACCGCACGTCAACTACAAGAGAAATGCAAGGAACAGCACCAACCGCTGTACATGGCCCTCTTTGACCTCACAAAGGCCTTCGACATGGTCAACCGTGAGGGATTATGGAGTGTCCTCCTCAAATTCGGCTGCCCTCAAAAGTTTGTCACCATCCTCCGCCTGCTTCACGACGACATGCAAGCCATGATCCTGACCAACGGATCCACCACAGACCCAATTCACGTACGGACCGGGGTCAAGCAAGGCTGTGTCATCGCACCAACGCTCTTCTCGATCTTCCTTGCTGCAATGCTCCATCTCACCCTCAGTAAGCTCCCCGCCCACACGCCCAGTTAAAATTGACCCATCGGTGTGTGTGCGTGCGCGAGTGCATGTGCGTGTTCATATGTGTATGTGAATGATGCAGTCTAATGTGAAACAGTTCAAGCATCAGGTACAGTCGAGATTGGACAAACATATACCTAATCTAAGCATTAAATGCCACTGCAACATTGTCATTTATTCCCTTGTTATAAAGCTTTTGATACAAATCTGGGCCTGAACAATTATGAGTTTATCAGGATTGAATTATTCCTTTTATGAAAGGTGGGTGGATTGAGTGTGAGTGGGAAGAATGATTGCTACAGCCTTATCCATCATTGTTGGCTTGCTGTTATTTTAAAAACTGACATTAGTTGAGTTATGTGATATTTCTGTGATAGTTTTATGTTGCCCCTGGCACTTACTTTATCTTTAGAGGTGAAAGTACCGATAAACACTGGTTTCATTATGTCAATGTAATGATGTTGATTTTCAACAGAATAGCAATTGCATCTGGGATAAGATTTCAAAGTGATAAATTGAGACATCTGGAAAATCTGGTCATAAAAGGGTCCTCTGTAATTTCAGTAATGTACATACTTTCAGAGTGTTCAGGATTAAATCAAGAATTTATATGAATCGCCTTTAGACACCAAAAGCGCATAAATTTGAATCAGCTGTTGCCAGTTCAATTCCATTGATCATTCGTTTTATCCAAAGTCTTCAATGAGTGAACCCTTTTTATTAGAGAACTGTTCAGTCTATGCCTTTTAATTTACACTCACTTAATTTGAATTATCTAGTCATTTAATTTTTTCAACCACAAAAAGTATTTTTTGCTGTCTTGATTGCATGCTATGGTAAGGCAGTAGAATGGTTCCCAAACAGGTGGTGAGATAAATCCCAAGGCTTCCTGTAAGTTGAATTTCTCTGACTTTCCACAGTTCTGCTCTGGGATTCTAAATGGAGTGTTAGGCTAAAACAAGCAGAGAACAGGATCGACATAAGAGAGCATGAAATGAGAAAATACCAGGCAGGTCAGTCCAGCATTCTGCTTCTACTGAGCGTGCATAGTCTATCCTATCATGGACTTCCTTCACTGCAGCCAATTTCTCCCCTGAGGGAAAGTTCTGCATAAATACCTCCAGATCCCCAAATGCAAGCAAGCAAAATTCTGGAATATTTATCCATCCCTTCATTTCCAATTTTCAATCTGCTAGCTCCAAAGAAAGAAACCTCCCCCCAACCCTTTCCTGGTCACATCAGTACAGGCAATATCGTGTCCTGAGGAGTATTTGATCATCTCAGTCCATACCTATCCTTACAACCTTCATCCCATTACTGGTTATTTATCCAACTAGCAATTGAAGAAGTTGATCAATGCAGCACCAGCCTCTTTTGTGGAGAGTCTGTTCTGCACATCCACTACTCTTTGGGAATGAAAAGTTGCTCCTAATCTATGGTTTCACTTGTTATTTTCATTTTTTGAGCAGACGGAAGGGACCAGTCAAAGGCATATCAGCCTGCTTTAATGTAATTTATGCAACTGGATCATGGACCAGATGATGGCTTCAAAGGTGTCCACAACTGTGTCACCTCCTGGAAGATGCACCAGATGTGAAGGTGCAAAAAGATTCCTGTGGAGAGTTAAAGAAAGGATACATAGGATACTGCAAAGATTAAGGGGGAGAAATTCGGTATCACCTCAGGCGCTAATATTTTTCAACTTTTAAAAAATTCAGTTTTGCGCTCCAGGAAGGAAGTGGAGTGCTAAATCAAGCGCTCCACTTCCTTCCTGGAGAGCAACAAGCAGCAGGCAGGGCAGTAGGTGTGCAACGCTGCATAATGGGCCATGCAGCGCTGCCGCGTAGGAAGGCTCCTTCCCTCCCTTAAAGGGAAGGGCCATCGCTGCAGGCTGTGCAAGGAAAAAACTCACCTGGTCCCCGACAGGAGCCGTGATCCGGCCCGATCAGCCCGAAGCACTGCAGCAGAGTGCCAGGCTGATCGATCGCTGGCCACCTCGCCTTTAAGTATCGTTCCCGAATCGCCTGGCCTCCTGCAGCTGCCAGTGTTTTCGCCCAGTGATGCTGCAGGGGGCGGAACCGAAGTTCAGGTCTGGGACGCTACCGGGGCGATGCGCACAGCGATGACGTTACGACCTCCGGGCGAAGGAGATCGGGGCGCAACGCCATACCGCCGCCGCAAACCTCCTGCCGAATATAGCGGGAGTCGATCTTCTCGCCACGCCCGGTCGGTAAATGATTAGCGCCCCGTTATCAACCCCCAGGAGGCGCTAAGGTGCCCAATTTCTAGCCCTAAAAGCCATGCTGTTCGGCTCCGACCAGAAAACCCACAGCTTTTTCCAAATTCCATCTCAGTCCCAGGCTGCTCATTCAAGTTGAACCCGAAGGTTTGCAACCTTGAGGTCCTGTTCAATGCTGAGCTCAGCTTCAGACCTCAAACCTGGTCCATCACCAAGGCTGCCTACTTCCAATGCTGTAACATTGCTGACCTCCACCCTTCCATTTCCTCGAAATGATTCATTCGTGTGTGTTAAGCAACAGAAAGGACTTGCATTTATATAGCGCCTTTCACGAGCTCAGGCTATCCTAAAGCTCTTCATAACCAATTAAGTACTTTTTAAGTGTAGTCACTGTTGTAATGTTGGAAATGTGGCAGCTAATTTGCGCACTGCAAGTTCCCACAAACAGCAATGAGATAATGATGAGATAATCTGTTTTTAGTGATGTTGGTTGAGGGATGAATATTGGCCAGGACACCGGGGAGAACTCTCCTGCTCTTCTTCGAATAGCGCCATGGGATCTGTTATGCCCACCTTAGATGACAGACAGGGCGTGGGTTTAATGTCTCATCGGAAAGACAACACATCCAACAATGCAACACTCTCTAGATTATATGCACAAGTCTCTGGACACGGGAGAAATTCAACAATTTTTTAGGTGTAAATAAAGGATGGGGCAAATTTTCAAGTCGCGAGCTCTTACATCCGATATCCCCTGGAAGTGTGCCAGCTACCAAATTGGAAGCCGACGACATTTAGGTCTCCAGTGTGCCCATTTGAAACAAACATCAGGTGCCTTGCATATGCATATTTGGGTCCTTCTTCTTTGCCATCCTTGGCCATCCGTTGCCATCTTTTGCTCTCTCTCCCCCAGTCTCCTCTCTTCTGCTGTTTAAGTTCCCCTGGCTCTAATAGTGGGTGCATTTTATCCCTACCAGCTGTAGGCTAACACCAGCTGTAGGACCCCGATTGAAATTCATACAATAATTGGGCAGAGCTTGCTAGTTGTATCAGGTCTTGAGTGGCCTAACCAAGGGACCACTGGAGGCCGCTCAAGAAATGGTCACAAAACTTTTACAAAGTTTCATTTCTGTGGAGCCAGTGGGAGCAGGGGTGCTCCTCCTGTTTCCACAAAAATACTATGGGCCACTGCCGGCACGGGCTCACCTCCCCCCCCCCAGGACCTACCAGCAGGCTGGTTTGGCACCGGCCAAGGTTCGTCAGGCCCTGACCGGCAAGCTGCATCAGGATGCCTAATTGGCGTCCGCAGCTTAACAGATTTGCCGCTGTTTTGGGTGCAAGTCTAATTTCTCTCCAAATATACCAAAGTAAGCTAATCAACAGTACCAAGTTGGCACACTGAGGACACTAAGTAGACAAACATCTAGAGTAACATGGAGCATTAACAAATATTAGATGTTTGAGAAGTATTAGAGTAAGATGTACAAAAAGTGAAGATCTTTCAGTGACACTACAAGCTTAAAATAACTGATTTTCAGTTCCTATTAGGATACACAGAGACACATTTCTGGAGCTTGAGGTTAGCTGCTTTTTTTCCTTTGTAAACCCAGACTGAGACCGGCCCCGGTGGTGGCTGTCACAAGTTATTAAACTATACGAGCAGACTTCACATCATGCTCAATAGCAGCACAATAACTGAAAGGTTGCTAGCAGCACAACAAGTTTAGTTGCATTAGTGACTAAGAAACAAAGGGTAAGAAACCCATTTCTGGCCACTTTTCAGAGTAGAGTCAAATCATGCCCTGGAACAATCAATATAAATCCATCAGTTGTACACTTAGTGTACTCATCATCTGCACTCTCCAAATCCGTAGAATAGACTCTTTTTCATATAGGTCAACAGATCTGTCCTGACAAGAAAGCAGCAACTGCTCGTTGGAATGTGCTGTTAACATAATGGTAGTACCTTCTAAATATTTGGAACTTTTTAATTAGGATGTACTAGTTTCCTTTAGGGCACTTATGCTGCACATTTTGCTTCACGCAAAGTGATTTCCATTTGGCAGTGATGCAAAACATACAATTTAACAGCAGCTGAACTGAGATTAGTTTAGCGTTTGGTGTGGAACCCGATTTTATAAAACTGCAGGAACCTTTCCTGTAATATGTTGCTGTTGAGCATGATGTAAAGTCTGCTCCTACAGTTTAAAAAAAACCCAGGTGACCCACTGGTTTTTAATGCTTCTGCAGTGCATTGCAAAGAAATATGAAGTTGTAGATTTTGGGGAAAAGAACAGTAAAAGGACGTGACTAACTTGATTGAGTTTTTTGATGAGGTAACACAGGATGGATGAGGGCAGTGCAGTTGATGTTGTGTATATGGACTTTCAAAAGGCATTTGATAAAATACCACATATTAGGCATGTTAGCAAAATTGAAGCACATGGGATAAAAGGGGCAGTAGTAGTATGGATACAAAATTGGCTAAGGGATAGAAAACAGAGAGTTGTGGTGAATGGCTGTTTTTCGGATCAGAAGGAGGTATACAGTGGAGTTCCCCAAGAAAGAAAGAAGAAAGACTTGCATTTATATAGCACCTTTCATGACCTTGGGATATCCCAAAGCTCTTTACAGCCAATGAAGTACTTTTGAAGTGTAGTCACTGTTGTAATGTAGGAAACGTGGCAGCCAATCTGCGCACAGCAAGCTCCCACAAACAGTAATGTGATAATGGCCAGATTATGTTTTTTGTGATGTTGAGTAAGGGATAATTATTGGCCAGGACACCGGGAAGAACTCCCCTGCTCTTCTTTGAAATAGTGCCATGGGATCTTTTATGTCCACCTGAGAGAGCAGACATGGCCTTGGTTTAACGTCTCATCCGAAAGACTAGGACCACTGCTGTTTTTGATATGCATTAATGACTTGGACTTGGCGGTACAGGGCACAATTTCGAAATTATCAGATGACACGAAACTTGGAAGTGTAGTAAACAGTGAGGACGATAGTAATATACTTCAAGAGGACATAGATAAGCTGGTGGAATGGGCGGACACATGGCAGATGAAATTCAATACAAAAAAGTGTGAGGTGATGCATTTGGTAGGAAGAATGAGGAGAGACAATACCTGCTAAATGGAACAAGTTTAAAGGGGGTGCAAGAAAGAGAGATTTGTGCACAAACCTTTGAAGGTGGCAGGACAGGTTAACAAAGCAGTTATTAAAGCATATGAGATCCTGGGCTTTATAAATAGAGAAGTCGCACAACACCAGGTTATAGTCCAACAGTTTTATTTGAAATTACGAGCTTTCGGAGCTCTGCTCCTTCGTCAGGTACAGTGAGGGAATGACGAAGGAGCAGAGCTCCGAAAGCTCGTAATTTCAAATAAAACTGTTGGACTATAACCTGGTGTTGTGCGACTACTCATTTTTGTCCACCCCAGTCCAACACCGGCATCTCCGCTTTATAAATAGAGGCAGAGTACAAAGTACAAAAGCCAGGGATGGCAGGAATGACACATGAGGAGAGATTGGGTCGATTGGGCTTATACTCGCTGGAGTATAGAAGAATGAGAGGGGATCTCATCGAAACATATAAAATTCTGACAGGTCTAGATGCAGGAAGAATGTTCCCGATGGTCAGAGAGTCCAGAACTAGGGGTCATAATCTAAGGATAAGGGGTAAGCCATTTAGGACAGAAATGAGGAAGAATTTCTTCACCCAGAGAGTGGTGAACCTGTGGAATTCTCTACCACAGAAGGTAGATGAGGCCAAGTCATTAAATACATTCAAGAATGAGTTAGATATATTTCTTAAAGCTAAAGGTATCAAGGGATATGGGGAGAAGGCAGGTACAGGGTACTGAGTTTGGATGATCAGCCATGATTTCATCGAATGGCGGAGCAGGCCCGAGGGGCCGAATGGCCTACTCCTGCTCCTATCTTCTATGTTATGCTAAACCTGTATAAAACATGAATTCATACCCACTGGAATATTGTGTCCAATTCTGGGTATCACACTTTAAGAAGGACATGAAGACTTTGGAGAGGGTACAGAAGAGATTTACAGGGATGGTTCCAGGGATGAGGGATTACAGTTACGTGGATAGACTGGAGAAGTTGGACTTATTCTCCTTGGAGCAGGGAAGGCTAAGAGGAGATTTGATAGAGGTGTTTAAAATCATGAAGGGTTTAGATAGAGTAAATAAGAAAAAACTGTTTCCAATAACTAAAGGGTCACTAACCAAAAGGCACTGCTTTAAGGTGATTGGCAAAAGAACCAGATGCAACATGCGGAAAACTTTTTTACACAATGAGTGGTTAGGATTTGGAATGCACTGCCTGATAGGGTGGTGGATACAGATTCAATAGTAGCCTTCAAAAGGGAATAGGATAAATTCTTGAAGGAGAAAAAATTGCAAGGATATGTGGATAGAGCAGGGGAGTGGGATTAACTGGATTGCTCTTAGAAAGAGCAGGCGCAGACTCGATGGGCCGAATGGTCTCCTTCTGTGCTGCACTATTCTATGATTCTATCTTCTTCTTCTTCTTCTTAAAAATGAGTTCGCAGGTGACTGATGAGTCCAATTTGGGATCTACAGTCTCTGTCACAGGTGGGGCAGACGGTGGTTGAAGGGGCGGGTGGGTGGGGTGCTTGGGTTGACGTGCGCTCCTTACGCTGCCTGCGCTTGGCTTCCGCTTGCTCCCGGCGAAGAGACTCGAGGTGTTCGGCGCCTTCCCGGATGCTTCTCCTCCACTTTGTGCGGTCTTGGACCAGGGATTCCCAGGTGTCGGTGGGGATGTTACACTTTTTCAAGGAGGCTTTGAAGGTGTCCTTGAAGCGTTTCCTCTGCCCACCTGGGGCTCTCTTGCCGTGCCGGAGCTCCAAGTAGAGCGCTTGTTTTGGGAGTCTCGTATCGGGCATGCGGACAATGTGAACTGTCCATCGGAGCTGATCGAGCGTGGTCAAAGCTTCGATGCTGGGGATGTTGGCCTGAGCAAGAACACTGACGTTGGTGCACCTATCCTGCCAATGGATTTGCAGGATCTTGCGGAGGCAGCGTTGGTGGTACCTCTCCAGTGCTTTGAGGTGCCTGCTGTACATGGTCCATGTCTCTGAGGCGTACAGCAGGGCGGGTATCACTGCTGCTCTGTAGACCATGAGCTTAGTGCCAGGTTTGAGGTCCTGGTCTTCAAACACTCTCTTCCTCAGGCGACCGAAGGCTGCACTGGCACACTGAAGGCTGTGTTGGACTTCGTCGTCGACGTCGCCCTTGTTGACAGTAGGCTTCCGAGGTATGGAAAGTGGTCCACGTTGTCCAAGGCCTTGTCATGGACTTTGATAATCAGGGGGCAGTACTGTGTGGCGGGGGCAGGTTGGTAGAGGACCTTTGTCTTACGGATGTTTAGTGTAAGGCCCATGCTCTCGTACACTTTGGTGAAGGTGTTGACGATGGTTTCGAGTTCGACCTCCGAGTGAGCGCAGACGTAAGTGTCGTCTGCATACTGTAATTCGACGACAGAGGATGGGACGACCTTGGATCTGGACGGGAGGCGACGGAGCTTGAACAGTTTCCCATTTGATCTGTAAATTAGCAACACTCCAGCGGGGAGCTTACTGAGGGTGAGATGGAGCATTGCAGCAAGGAAGATCGAGAATAGCGTTGGTGCGATGACACAGCCTTGCTTGACCCCGGTTCGTAAGTTAATTGGGTCTGTGGTGGAACCGTTGGTCAGGATCACAGCTTGCATGTCGTCGTGAAGCAGGCGGAGGATGGTGACAAACTTTTGAGGGCAGCTGAATTTGAGGAGGACACTCCATAATCCCTCACGGTTGACAGTGTCGAAGGCCTTTGTGAGATCAAAGAAGGCCATGTACAGTGGTTGGTGCTGTTCCTTGCATTTCTCTTGTAATTGACGTGCGGTGAAGTTCATGTCCATTGTGCCCCTTAGTGGGCGGAATCCGCATTGCGACTCTGGGAGGAGCTCTTCGGCCACTGGGAGAAGGCAATTGAGGAGGATTCTTGTGATGACTTTCCCTGTGGCAGACAGCAGGGAAACTCCTCTGTAATTACCGCAATCGGACTTGTCACCTTTCTTGAAGATGATCACAATTACGGCATCTCTGAGATCCCCTGGCATGCTCTCCTCCTTCCAGATAAGAGAAATTAGTTCATGAATTCGTGCCAGTAGTGCTTCTCCGCCATGCTTTAGTGCTATTCTATGATTCTATATAGGATTACTAAACCGTGGGATTCCTATTAAATGGAAGAACAGAGAGATCTAGAGGCCTAGAAATTCCTTACCTTAGCGCCACCTGTTAGTGCTGGAATCATGGTGAAAATGGTAACTGCCACTCTAGCGTCCTTCTCTGGCGTGGGACTCAGCGGCCGCCATTTTGGTGAGGGCCTTAGCGCTGCCAATAGCAGCGCTGGCCCCGGACATGTGAATGAGGAGTGGGTGACCTCAGTCGACGTGCAACGCCAACTTAACATCACCTCAGCGAACTTCGGCTTTAGCACTGAGTTCAGTACAGGGTCCTAAGCTCACTATGAAAATCTAGCGTTCAGCAGACTGACAGAGATCTAAATGTCTAAAGCCCTCTTAAAGGGACACACACAACTTTCAGGTAAGTTTGCATTGAAGCTTTTGGACTGGAATTTTTATTTTATTTTATTGAAGTAGTGGCTTGGTGCAATACAGGTTAAAAGTTAAGTGTGCAGGGAGTGCTGCTGGATGTTTGCAAGGCCTCGGATGGTAACGGAAAGCCTCTGAGAAGACAGAAAATACTCAGCAGGTCAGGCAGCATCTGTGGAGAGAGAAACAGAGTTCACATCTCAGGTCGAGATGCTGCCTGACCTGCTGAGTATTTCCAGCATTTTATGCTTTCATTTCAGATTTAAAGCATTCGCTCACAAAGGGAAAAGGAAGACACAGAAGAGGAAGACTCAGAAGAGGAGGAAGCGGAAGGAAGGGTGCAACCCAGACAACCTTTTTCTGGCCGGGACATCCGCGATGGAATCATCAGCGACCACAACCCCAATTCCCCTTTCAGCATTAGTCCCACACCGTACCTTCCCTCTGTTACTGACCATCACAGCGTCCTCTTGGACACGATGCTGAAATAAAAGCCACCACAAAGCAAACTTTCCAATCCAACTTTATACATCTATCCATCCAATATGACATCAAGGAATCAACTCATCACCCTTGTGCATTCTCTTAGTGCCTGTCTTGTGTGTGCCTTTGCCTATCATGTTGATGTCATGCAGTGCTACCCCAGTGGCTGCAGCATAGCTGGTGGAAGGCTGCTGACTTTCAGTGGGGGACACTGCAAATGGTCGTCGCCGCCGTCGCCGCTAACGAGAAGCTAGGAATGGGAGATGTGCCTCGTGTTTGGTACAGATTGTTGGAAGGTGAGTGATTGTGGAGGGGGAGTCATACATTGAGAAGTGTGTGAGGCTAGTGGCGCCATTGGTAGGAGACCGCTTGTGAAGATGCATTCACTGGCTTTGGATCAGTCGTCTGAGGTCATGAAGGTTCTTTGGGCACTGGAGCCAGTTCGCGGGGTTGACACTGCTGGCAGTGACGGCCTCGGTGATGTGGTCCCACATCGTTCATTCTGGAGGGCCTCCTGGCCCCTGTGGGAAGAGGTCCTCACTTGCAGTGTTGACCCCCTACACAAAGCTGGAGTGCTGTGTGCGAGACCCTGGTGCCCCTTCCCTGGCTTGCTGAGCCATTTGTGTTAGTGCTGAAGCACTTTTCCCATATTTTTTGGTGCGGAAGGGAATTCAGCTTTATGAGCTCGAGTCCCATTTGGGAATTCTTTTTAATGTTAATTTTTTTCAGAAGGCAGTTGAACTGTAAGGGCTAAAAACTGCATATTTTTACACCATTTTTATTTTTTTCATTTCAGAAGGCATTTCCCCCTTACAAAACCGACAATACTTTCTGAAATGACAGCCTTGCTTTCAGAGAGGTGGCCATAGCTGCAACGATGCTTCGGCCACGCTACAGAACAGCGTTGCACAGTGAGTTAAGCGCTGGGCTAATGTTAATTAGTCCCCAACGCCAATTTTTCAGTCCTGCCAGCTCCACTCTTTTCGGCGGACGTTAACACCCGGCCGCGGTGGCACTGGCAGCTTTTGTGGTGGCCAAGAATTTCTAGGCCATAGATCTTTAAAGGTTGAAGTGCAGGGAAAAAGCCCATAGAAAAAGCAACTGGGATTCTGGGTTTTATACATAGGGACATTGAATATAAAAGGAAGGAAGTGAGGTTGAATTTTTATATGACATTAGTTAAGTCACAGTGGGAATATTGCATGCAGTTCTGAACACCCCTAATTATAGGAAGGGTATTAGAACCATGGAAAGAGTACAGTGAATGTGCAATCGAATTATACTACTATGTACTACTATTGCTACAGCTTGGTTTATACAGTGACCTTAATGTAGAAAAACATCCTAAGGCATTTCACAGAGGCGCAAGGAAGGCAAAGAAGGAGAGATTCGGAGGAGTGGCCAAAACCTTGGTCAAAGAGGTGCGTTTTAAGGAGGTCTCAAAGAAGGAGGGAGAGTTGGAGAGATGGAATGGTTTAGAAAGGGAACTCCAGACAGTGGGGCCTTGGGGCCTTTGTGGCTGAAGGCACAGCTACCAATGGTGGGACCAAGAGAAGGGTTGCACAAAAGACCGGAGCTAGAGGCACAGAGTTTGCGGGGAGGGGGGGAGGTGGTGGGGGGGGAGTGCTGTAGGAGGTTACAGAGATAGGGGGAAGAAGTCATTTAGGGATTGAAACACAATGATTGCAATTTTAATTCTGAGTCACTGGGGGACCTGAAGCCTATGTAGGCCAGCAAGGGTGCTGGGCGAGTGGGATGTGATGTGGAATAAGATATAAGCAGCACCTTTTTAAACAAGTTGCTGTTTATGGAGGGTGGAGGATAGGATTCCAGCCAAGAAAGTATTGGAATAATCAAGTCTGGAGGTGACAAAGGCATGGATGAAGGTTTCAGTGACAGATAGGCTGATGTGGGGGTGGAGGCGGGCAATATTATGAATGTGGAAGTAAGGCTGTCTTTGTTTTGAAGATGATATGGGGTTAGAAGTTCAGCTCCGGGTCGAACTCTGTGCTGAGGGTGCAAACAATCAGGTTCAGCCTGAAACAATAGTCAGGGAGTGGGATGGAGTTGGTGGCGAGGACACAGAGTTTCTAGCAGGGGCTGAAGACAATGGCTTCAGTCTTCCTAATGTTCCTCATAACTGGAGGAAGTTATGGCTCATCAAAGACTCGATGCTGGACAAGAAGTCTGACAACACAAAGTGAAGGGGTCAAGGAAAGTGATGGAGAGATAGAGTTGGGTATTATTGCCCTACACGTGGAAGCTGACCATATGGGTTCGGATGATATTGCCAAGGAGTAGCATGTAGATGAAGAGGAGGAAGGGTCCAAGGATGGATCCTTGGGGGACTCTTGAAGTGGTAGTGCAGGGGTGGAAGAGAAGCCATTGGCAGAGATAGTCTGGCTATGATCAGATAGGTAAGAGTTGAACCAAGTGAAGGCAGTCTCATTGAGCTGGACAACAAGGATATGCATTGAAGGAGGATGATGTTATTAACTTTATAGAAGGCTGCAGAGAGGCCAAGGAGATGGGGATCGAATAATGCATCCTGGTCACAGTCACAGAAGGGCCATTCTGGTGCTGTAGGAGAGGTGGAAACCTATTTGGAGTGATTCAAATAGATAGTTGTGGGAGAAGTGAATATGGATCTAGGAGGCAATAAAACATTTAAGAGCTAGCAACTTCATAGGTACAATGGGTAAAATAGCCTCTTTCAATGCTGTAAATTCTATGGCCGGGATCTTACCTAAAGAGGCGCGTTGGGGGCGGGACTGCTGCCTTTCGGGTTCTAGTCCTGCCCCCAGCGACATCCGACGCACAGACGCTATTTTGCATCAATTGGCCTTTTTAAGCCCGCTCTGCGGGCTTGCCGGCCAATTAAGAGAAAGCGGGTGTCAGATGACATCAGTTGAGGACGCGTCATCTGTCAGTTTTCTTAAAGGGGCCACCACCATTTCTTTTTGACAGATGATTTTTTCAGTGTTTGACAGCATTGAGGTGCTGCAAACACTGCCAATCACTGTACAAAGGTGAGCCCTTGCCCCCAAGCACTCCAGTGACTCTCTCCTTAGGCTAAAACAGATGGCACCTGCAGGTGAGGTTACAGAAGCGATCTTTCACTGGTGAGAGAGGTTCTCCCAATGAGGTGGGACTACACAAACACTTCAAAGCTTGTCACGTACAGAAAATTCTAAACACATAAAAAATGACTTTCCCAACATTTTCTTACCTCTGCAACTCACCAGTGTCCCATTGGATCCTTCACACCACTTCTGCAGCTGTCATCTATACACAAACATTACAGTAGACCCACAGCACACCTCACTTGCCCTGGCAAGATTTCCCGACGTCGGGAAGCTCGCAGTAGAAGTGTCAAAATTGGAAAAAACCTCTTAACTGCCTGTTAACTACCTGTTAACAAGCAGTTAAGTGGCTATAATCCTCTTCCCGCTGCTAGGAATCGGGTCCCTGCGCAAATCGGGGACCCGACTCCCGGGAAGATTGATTGGAGGCGGGTTGGAAGCGGGTTTGGGACCCACTGCCAATCTTTTTGATTTTGCCAGCAGTCCCGCCTCCAAACCCGACCCCTGAGTGCCGGCAAAATCGCTCCCATATGATTCTATAATGATCATAAACTCTATTCTAATATTAAAAATGTTATTGGCCAGAGAGCAGAACATTTAACATGTGTTTAACTAGATGCTGCAGGGATCCACAGAAAACTGGGTGGCTGATGAAAAATGATTTTGGACCTCACAGAGCATTGGGTTCTTACAGATGGAGAGTTACAAATACATTCATTGTTCTTCATATAACATAGGGGCTTAATCCACCTGATTGAAGCAAAGAAAGTTATTATCCATTCTTTTACATTACATACAACAGTAAACTTTTGAAAGACTCTATTTTTCAAAAGACAACTTAGTGTAAAAAAAATAAATTATAATGAGTGTTTTATAAAATGCAGTGCATTGATTTTTTTTGTGCTGCAGGGGAAATGTTGATTAAAGTGACCTTCCATGCTTGGTTCATTTTGTTAAAACATCTTCACAATGAACAACAATTAAACAAACAACATTCTCAAAAGTTATTTCTTGTTTTCATTTTAACTCCAGTTTCCCTCTGATTTCTTTCCTGGTGGCCATGACTCACTCTGGGACATGATTCCATGGTGATTGTGGCCTTCTGTATCTTGCCCAAGTGGTCATCTTTTATGGTAAGTCTGTACGGCGAGAGTCAGCAAGTATACCATTTGAAAACACTGAATATTCCAGACATTTTCTATACTTTTCGAATTGCTTTGAATATCCTTTCAGGTGCAGTACTTGCAGTACTAGCAAATAAATGTTGGAGTGCTCTGCATCTCCTCATATATTTACTAAGTGTGAGTTCAGCTCAGTGATGGTACTCTTGCCTTTGATTAAATAAGGCTGTAAGTTCAAGAACAACCTCAGGACATGAGCCAATAATTTAAGCCAATACTTTATTACAGTACCTAGAGAGTGCTGCATTAGTGGAGATGCTGGGGTGGAAATATTTTTGGGCCCGTTTTCGGGCCTGAAATGGGCGCGGGCACGAAATTGGGCCTCGGACCTCAGTAACATTATTTAGCCGAGCTGCCGGTGCCTGTTGCTCTTCCACAGGCAGCTTACCCATGTTAAAAAGATGAATGTTGGGCCACTTGCCGTGCCAGCAGCAGCCCGAAGGTAAGTCCCAGGAAGGGTAGAACAATAATGGGTGGGCGGGGGGTGGTTGGCATAATTGTGCATACTGTGGAGTCAGGGAAGTACTCCTGCTCATCCTGGCTCCACAGGAACAATTTTTGAAATTTTATTTAAAAAACGTATCTTTGCTTGGTGGCCATTGCTTAAGCTGCAGCAGCCACTGAAGAATCCCAAGCAGAGGAGGACCTACTTCTGCTCTGCTCATCGCACTCCAGTTCTAGCAAGGGGGTCCAAAACAGGCGTTAGGTCCCTAATTTGTATATGTAAGGGGACTAATACCTGCTTTAGGTGCCAGTCACAGATGCCTGAAAAATGACTTGACCCAATATTGGGTTGGCTTCTTTAAGAGGTCCTTTGGCTGTAGGATGTTGGGCTTGGAAATTGCCCATCAATGTGCCCATTTTACACCCATAAAATGGGAGCAAACAGGTCCAATTTGTACTCCACTATTTTTTGGATGAGATGTGTGTCAAGGCCCTGTCTACTTGTTCAGGTGGACACAAAAAATCCCGTGACACTTTTACAAAAAAGAGCAGGGAAGTTCTCCCGGTGTTCTGGCTGTCATTCACCATATTAGGTGGTCATTCATATTTATAGGACTGTTCTGTTCGTAAATTGGCTGCGACATTTGCCTACAAAAACAACAGTGACTACACTCTTAAAAAAAATATTCACTTTGGGATGTCCTGAGGACATGAAAGATGTTATATAAATACAAATCACTCTTTTACCAATGAAGTAATTGCTATAGGTTTCCAGACATGCCTTTGTTACCTCTAGACTTGACTATTCCAATGCACTCCTGGCCGGCCTCCCACGGTCTATCCTCCGTAAACTTGTCATCCAAATCTCGGCTGCTCATGTCCTAACTCGCATCAAGTCCCGTTCACCCATCAACCCTGTGCTCACTGACCTACATTGGCTCCTGGTTAAGCAACGCCTCGATTTTAAAATTCTCATCATTGTTTTCAAATCCCTCCATGGCCTCGGTCCTCCCTATCTCTGTAACCTCCTCCAGTCCTCAGAGATATCTGCGCTCCTCCAATTCTGGCCTCTTGAACATCCCCGATTTTAATCGATCCACCAGTGGCGGCCGTGCATTCAGCAGCCAAGGCCCTAAGCTCTGGAATTCCCTCCCTAAACCTCTCTGTTTCTTTACCTCTTTTTCCTCATTTAAAACACTCCTTAAAACCTCATCTGCCCTAATATCTCTTTATGTGAATCGGTGTCAAATTTTGTTTGATAACGCTCCTATGAAGTGCCTTGGGACATTTTACTACTTTAAAGGCGCTATCTAAATATAAAAATGAGAAGTCGCACAACACCAGGTTATAGTCCAACAGATGTATTTAATTTTACAAGCTTTCGAAGCAGTTCGCTCCTTCGTCAGGTAAGTTAGCAGTGAGAGAATCTCCCAGAATTCACAATTTAAACACAGACAAAATCTATTCACATTTTCCCCTACAACAAAGAGCACAGCCAAGACAATGAGATGTGTCCCAGGGGGTCCAACGTGTCAAACCACCTGCTGGCTGCATATCCTGTCAATTTGTGTTCTTGTGTTAGTCTTTTTAAAAAAAAAAAACACCTGGGAAGACCGGCCATGATGTCAAGTCACGTTCTGTATCGTGACATGAACCCGATATCGCGATTGAGGCCATCCTCATGAGTGCGGAACTTGGCTATCAGTTTCTGCTCTATGATTTTGCGCTGTCGTGTATCTCGAAGGCCGCCTTGGAGAACGCTTACCCGCAGATCCGAGGCTGAATGCCCCTGGCTGCTGAAGTGTTCCCCGACTGGGAGGCAACCCTCCTGCCTGGCGATTGTTGCGTGGTGTCCGTTCATACGTTGTCTCAGTGTCTGCATGGTCTCGCCGATGTACCATGCTCTGGAGCATCCTTTACTGCAATGTACCTTTACTTACACATGAGGACACTACCCACCAGGTACACGGTACATACTCATGTGACTCGGCCAACGTTGTCTACCTGATACGTTGCAGTAAAGGATGCTCCAGAGCATGGTACATCGGCGAGACCATGCAGACACTGAGACAACGTATGAACGGACACCGCGCAACAATCGCCAGGCAGGAGGGTTGCCTCCCAGTCGGGGAACACTTCAGCAGCCAGGGGCATTCAGCCTCGGATCTGCGGGTAAGCGTTCTCCAAGGCTGCCTTCGAGATACACGACAGCGCAAAATCATAGAGCAGAAACTGATAGCCAAGTTCCGCACTCATGAGGATGGCCTCAATCGCGATATCGAGTTCATGTCATGATACAGAACGTGACTTGACATCATGGCCGGTCTTCCCAGGTGTTTTTTTTTTAAAAGACTAACACAAGAACACAAATTGACAGGATATGCAGCCAGCAGGTGGTTTGACACGTTAGACCCCCTGGGACACATCTCATTGTCTTGGCTGTGCTCTTTGTTGTAGGGGAAAATGTGAATAGATTTTGTCTGTGTTTAAATTGTGAATTCTGGGAGATTCTCTCACTGCTAACTTACCTGACGAAGGAGCGAACTGCTTCGAAAGCTTGTAAAATTAAATACATCTGTTGGACTATAACCTGGTGTTGTGCGACTTCTCATTTTTGTCCACCCCAGTCCAACGCCGGCATCTCCACATCTAAATATAAGTTCTTGTTGTTGTAAATACTATCTGGAGTATAAGAGTAAAGAAGTCTTACTACAATAATATAGGACCTTGGTGAGACCACACCTGGAGTACTGTGTACAGTTTTGGGTCTAGAAATTGGACATCGACAGAAACCTGCTGATATCGCCGCGACCTCAAGTTTATGGCCGCTGAAAATGGCCGCAGCGCCAGCGGGCAAACATTCGCGCTGGAGGCTGGAGATTTTTAGCCCAGCGCTAACTTACCGAGTAATGCCGTCCTGGTGGCGTTAGTGGAGGCATCCGGCCTGAAATTCCTATCTAGGAGCGGCGTTGCAGCTTCTTACAGCCTCTGGGAGCGAAGCTGTGACATTCACAAGGAATTATGGGCAATTAAAAGGACTATGAATTAAAGGGGAAATGCATTCAGAACTAATAAAAATTAAAATGCAGTGATAAAAGTGCAGTTTTCAGCCCTTACTGCCTCTAGAAAAATCATTAACATTAAAAAGAAGTCCCAAATGGAAGTCATCAGCACTTAAAGCTGAATTCCCTTCCGAACCTCAAAAAATGGGAAAAGTGCTTCAGCACTAACACAAATGGCTCAGCAAGCCAGGCAAGGGGCACCCAGGGTCAGGCACGCAGCACTCCAGCTTTGTACAGGGGTTCAACACTGCAAGAGAGGTCCTCTAACCACAGGGGCCAGGAGGCCCTCCAGAAGGAACGATGTGGGACCACATCGCCGAGGCCGTCACTGCCAGCAGTATCCCCCCACCACCTGGCTCCAGTGCCCAAAGAAGCTTCATGACCTCAGACCAGTGGTCAAGGTCAGTGAATGCATCTTCAAAAACCATCTCCTATCAACTGAATCACTAGCCTCATACACTGCTCAATGCACGACTTCCCCCCGCCCCAATCACTCACCTACCAACAATCTGCACCAATCACGAGGCACACCTCACATTCCCACTACAGAATTTGTTCATCCCTGTTTGGCATAAAAATAAAACAAAAAAGGTGTCTCAACCGTGGCTAACAAGGGAAATTAGGGATAGCATAAGATCCAAGGAGAGGACATATAAATTGGCCAGAAAAAGCAGCAAACGTGAGGATTGGGAGCAGTTTAGGATTCAGCAAAGGAGGACAAAGGGATTAATTAAGAGGGGGAAAATAGAGTATGAGAGTAAGCTTGCAGGGAACATAAAAACTGACTGTAAAAGCTTCTATAGATATGTGAATAGAAAAAGATTGGTGAAGTCAAGCGTAGGTCCCTTGCAGTCAGAATCAGGGGAATTTATAATGGGGAACAAAGAAATGGCTGACCAATTAAATACATACTTTGGTTCTGTCTTCACAAAGGAGGACACAAATAAACTCCCAGAGATGTCGGGGAACATAGGGTCTAATGAGAGGGAGGAACTGAATGAAATCAGTATTTGTAGGGAAATGGTGTTAGGGAAATTGACGGGATTGAAGGCCGATAAATCCCCAGGGCCTGATAATCTACATCCTAGGGTAGTTAAGGAAGTGGCCCTAGAAATAATAGATGCATTGCTGGTCATCTTCCAAAATTCTATAGACTCTGGAACAGTTCCCATGGATTGGAGGGTAGCTAATGTAACCCCACTATTTAAAAAAGGTGGTAGAGAGAAAACGGGGAATTATAGACCAGTAAGCCTGACATCGGTAGTAGGGAAAATGCTAGAGGCCATGATAAAAGATGTAATAGCAGAGCACTTGGAAAACAGTGACAGGATCGGACAAAATCAACATGGATTTACAAAAGGTAAATCATGCTTGACTAATCTACTGGAATTTTTTGAGGATGTAACTGGTAGAATAAATAAGGGAGAACCAGTGGATGTGGTGTATTTGGACTTTCAGAAGGCTTTCGATAAGGTCCCGCATAAGAGATTAGCGTGCAAAGTTAAAGCACATGGGATTGGGGGTGAGGTACTGACTTGGATAGAAAACTGGTTGGCAGACAGGAAGCAAAGAGTTGGAATAAACGGGTCTTTTTCCGAGTGGCAGGCAGTGACTAGTGGGGTACCGCAGGGATCGGTGCTAGGACCCCAGTTATTCATAATATATATTAATGCTCTAGATGAGGGAACTAGATGTAATATCTCCAAGTTTGCAGACGACACAAAGCTGGGTGGGCGTGTGTGCTGTGAGGAGGATGCAGAGAAACTCCAGTATGGTTTGGACAGGTTGGTTGATTGGGCAGATGCATGGCAGATGCAGTATAATGTGGATAAATGCAAGGTTATCCACTTTGGTGGCAAAAACAGGAAGGCAGATTATTATCTGAACGGCAATAGATTGGGAAAAGGGGAAATGCAACGAGACCTGGGTGTCCTTGTGCACCAGTCGCTGAAGGTAAGCATGCAGGTGCAGCAGGTGGTTAAGAAGGCAAATGGTATGTTGGCCTTCATAGCGAGAGGATTCGAGTACAGGAGCAAGGATGTCTTGCTGCAGTTGTACAGGGTCTTGGTGAGACCACACCTTGAGTATTGTGTGCAGTTTTGGTCGCCTTATCTGAGGAAGGATGTTCTTTCCATGGAGGGAGTGCAGCGAAGATTCACCAAACCGATACCTGGGGTGGCAGGAATGACGTATGAAGAGAGATTGGGTCGATTAGGCTTATATTCGCTAGAGTTTAGAAGAATGAGAGGGGATCTCATTGAAACTTATAAAATTCTAACAGGACTAGACAGACTAGATGCAGGAAGGCTGTTCCCAATGGCGGGGAGTCCAGAACCAGGGGTCACAGTCTAAGGATAAGGTGTAAGCCATTTAGGACAGAGATGAGTAGGAATTTCTTCACCCAGAGAGTGGTGAACCTGTGGAATTCTCTACCACAGAAGGCAGTTGAGGCCAATTCATTAAATATATTCAAGAAGGAGTTAGATATATTTCTTAAGGCTAAGGGGATCAAGGGATATGGGGAGCAAGCAGGGACAGGGTACTGAATTTGGATGATCAGCCATGATCGCATTGAATGGCGGAGCAGGCTCGAGGGGCCGAATGGCCTACTCCTGCTCCTATCTTCTATGTTTCTATGTTTCTATGTTTCCTAGCCTCACCTCACCCGCTTGGAGGAGACGGTGCTGGCCATTCTTGGCAGGGGCATGGCTGAGCCTTTGCCCAGCAGCGGGGCTGAAAGGATACAAGATGCCGGTATCCTCATACGTTATCCTCCTTCTCGCATGCACCTCTTGCTTTCCTCCCCTCCCCTCACCACAACTCCACCCTTGTGCCTTCCTCATTTCACACACCCAGAAATGCATCCTGCCCAGCCAGTGGTTGGCCAAGAAGAGGGAGAGGAGAGTGGAGAAGAAGAAGAAGAAGATTGATTTCATACTCCCAGCCACCAGCTCCTCAAGGTCAAACAGCAAGGACATTTGCAGTGGCCTCCACTGAAAGTCAGCAGCCTTCCACCAGCCATGCTACAGCCACTGGGGTAGCACTGCATGACATCAGTAGGATAGGCAAAGGCACACACAAGACAGTCACTAAGAGAATGCATAAGGGTGATGAGTTGATTTCTTGATGTCATAGTGGATGGATAGATGTATAAAGTTGGATTGGAAAGTTTGCTTTGTGGTGGCTTTTATTTCAGCATTGTGGCCAAGAGGATGCTGTGATGGTCAGTAACAGAGGGAAGGTAAGAAGTGACAAAGTTTGAAAGGCCTCATTATAATATTTAAATTGCCAACCCGCCTCCTGGCAGTGGGTTGGCAGCCTGCAACTCCACCCCCCTCCCCCCCACCCCGGACTGCCTGAGTGAAAGGTGAAAGTGGGTGGGTTGGATGTGGGGTTGGGGTCGGGTTTTACATTTTTACAACTTTCACTATCCCCATGCCTCCAACCCACCCATTCTTACCTGTGAAAATTCCAGCCTCTGTTTCTTTCTCCACGGATGTTGCCTAACCTGCTGAGTATTTGCAGCATTTTCTGTCTTCTCACAGGCCTTCCTTTACCATCCATGGCCTTGCAAGCATCCAGCAGCACTCCCTGCACATTTAAAAAACTTTTAACATCTATTGCAGCAAGCCACTACTTCAATAAAACGAAAAAAAACAGTCCAAAAGTTTAAATGCAAACTTACGTGACAGATGTGTGTGTCCCTTTAAGAGGTGCTGGCAGCACCTCTGTCAGTCTGCTGAACACTGGGTTTACCTGGCGTGCTTAGGACCCAGCGCTGAAATCAGCACTAGGGTCCAAGTTTGCCGTGGTGATGTTAAGTCGGCGTTGTATGCTGACTGACGTCACCACTCCACCATTTTTTTTGCAGGTTGCTACTTCAGAACGGCAGCACTACCGGGCCTGGGAAAATGGAGGACACCGCGGGACCCACCACCAGCTGGCAGAGAAGGGTCGGCCATTTAGATGAGGAGAAATTTCTTCACTCAAAGGGTTGTGAATCTATGGAATTCTCTCTCACAGAGGGTTGTAGATGCTCAGTCATTGAGCATATTCAAGACTGAGATCGATAGATTTCTGGATACGGGGTTAGTGCGGGGGGATATGGGGATAGTGCGGGAAGGTGGAGTTGAAGTCGAAGATCAGCCATGATCTTGTTGAATGGCGGAGCAGGCTCGAGGGGCCGAATGGCCTGCTCCTGCTTCTGTTTCTTATGGTCTTGTGTTCTTATCAGCCGTTTATTAGGATAGATTGAAAGACACTTTTAAAGGAATAGTGAGAAAATTTCCCATAAATTGACGCAATATATATGCTGTTAAGAGACCAATTAAACATTACAATGATTTGTTTGTAACTGTTACTTACAGCATAAACATTTATATATGTCACTGTTATAGTCAATGCTCGGTGGCTTACTGATAGCTCAGCTGGTGACTGTGCTTGTGCTGTTATACAAACCAGAATGTCCCAGATTTGATCCCAGAATTGTGCTAAGTTAGGTAATCTCAGCTAGAGCTGTGTAATTTACCTCAATAATGCAGGTATCTGCTGTTCAGTGACCCCTAGGTGGACCTGCATGGATGCTCGGTGAGGACAGTATTGGGCCTGGTTGTGATGGTCAAATAGACGGCTGACACTCGCCATCAAGCTCACACATGCAGAAGGCCTCTTGTGTGAACAAACTGGAGGTCAATGACATCTATGCAGCCAGACCAATGCATGAATCACTAGGGGACTAAATAGGGGAAAATGCATTTCTATCTGTTAAACCTTCTGCTCTTGAAAGAATATGGGGGAGAAATTAAACTCACAGCCACCCAATAATCAGCATAAAATCAGTCTTCGATCTCCGAAGTTCGTGCTGTGATCTGCCACGCCCAACTGCACCAGATGCCACATTGGCTCACTTGGCTTTTAGTCATCCAGGGTGCCAGCCTGTAACAGGTATTAGGTTCCTTAAATTTGCAAATGGGGTCCTATGCCAACGTAGCATGCAGAATGCGAAATTCAGATACAAATGGGTGGAGCTTGTCCCGCGCATGGTCCTCCTCATCGCATAAGGTGTTGAGTGGCCGAACCAGCAGCTCCTTAAAGGGACCGCCAGAGTCTGCTCAAAAAAGGGACCAGGATAATGTCAGTTTTTATTTTTGCCCAGGAGAAGCACGAGTGCTCCTCCTGGGCCCACGAAAAATCCAGCCCACTTTCAGCGTGTTCGAGGCCCCATCCCCCCCGCCCCCATTTATCATAACACTCCTGACTTGAGCCTTATAGATGGTGGAGAGGCTTTGGGAGGTCAGGAGGTGAGTCACTCTTTAGAGAGTACCCACCCTCTGTCCTGATTTTGGAGCCACTGAGTTGATATGCCTGGTCCATAGAGTTGATATCACCGTTCCTTCATCGTCGCTGGGTCAAAATCCTGGAACTCCCTCCATAACAGCACTGTGGGAGTACCTTCACCACACGGACTGCAGCGGTTCAAGGCGGCGGCTCACCACCACCTTCTCAAGGGCAATTGGGGATGGGCAATAAATACTGGCCTTGCCAGCGACGCCCACATCCCATGAATAAATATTTTAAAAATGATGACACCCAGGATGTTGATGGTGATGGTATTCAGTGATGGTGGTTCTGTTGAAGGTCAGGGGGAGGTGGATGAGCCTTTTCTTGTTAGAGATGGTCATTATCTGTCATTTACGTAGCACAAATGTTGCCTGCCACTTGTCACCCCAAGCTTGGATGTTGTCCAGGTCCTGCTGTAGGCTGGAATGGGCTGGTTCATTATTGGATGAGTGGTGAATGGAGCTGATACTATAGAATCATCAGTAAGCAGCCCCACTCCTGACCTTACGATGCAGGGAAGTTCATTAATGAAGCAGATGAAGATGGTTGGGTTGAGGACAGTGTGCTGAGGAACTCTGCAGTGATATCCTGGATCTGTGATGATTGGCCTCTGATAACCATGACCATTTTCCTATATGTCAGATATGACAGCAGCCATTGGAGGGTTTTCCCAGGGACCCCCAATGACCTCATCTTTACTAGGACTCCTTACTCAGTCAAAAAGCAGTCTTGACCTCGAGGGTAATTGCTCTCACTTCTTGCATTTAGCTCTTGTGTACATGTCTAGATCAAGGCTGTGATGAGGTCTGAAATTGAACATCACTGGCAGAATCAAAACTGAGCATCAGAGAGCAGTTATTGGTGAATAGATTTTGCTTCTAGGCACCAATGATGACTCCTTTTATCACTTTAGCTGCACTAAGTTAGCTTGGCTGGGGGGCCAGCTAGTTCTGGTGTGCAGGTCTTTAACACAATAGCCAGGATGTTGGCAGGCCCATAGTCTTTGCTGTGTCCAGTGTACTTAATATCACGTGGACTAAACTGAATAGGCTGGACATTGACATCTATGGTGCTGAGGACCTCAGGAGGAAGCTGAGTAGATTCGTCCACTTGGCACTTTTGGCTGACTATGCTTGCAAACATTTAAGGCCGGTCTCTTGTGCTCACTTGCTAGATTCTAACAACTTTGATGACAAAAGAGTGGCGGGTGCAGGCCGAGGACACCATGCTGGACTGGCGGAACAACTTCCTGGAGGCAGCAGCCAAGGACAACTGCAATGTGCTGGCCCTCTTCACGGAGCTGCTTTGGCAGAGCAACCTGGCCAGCAAACTAATCCCGACCCGTCGCAGTAGACAGGAGACCCTCCCCGAGGAGAGCCGCATCAGGCCACCAATCAGCAAGAGCAACAGCTGCACCATCTGTTAAAGGAGCCGGCGACGTCCCAGGGGAGCTGAGGCAGGTTTTAAATGTAACTCATGTTTTAGTTGAAATTTCACTCAATTTCTGTCACTTTTTAAACAGGTTCTATTTACAATTTAAAAAAACAATCATTAATAGAGAGAAAAGTTAGCAGCTGCTTTCGCTGTGTTTTGAATTATTCACATATTTTATGCTCTGTGTTTTTAGACTTGAACTTGAAATTTCTGTGTTCAGGATTACATTGTCTGTTACATCTTGGAGTCTTTCCACAGACTGTCTATACTGCACAGAGAGTTGGCAATAAATTTCCTTTTAGATTTAAAAAATGTGATCACCGACACAACAAAGGCAGAGGTAAGAATTTTAACGTAGCGGGTTGTTAGGTTATGGAATTCCCAAGCAAAAAAAGAGTTGGAAGCAAAATCCATAGTAGCTTATGAAAAGAAAATGGAAAAGAAAAGTTTAAAAAGGTATAAGGGAAAGGGCATGAGAACTGGACTGTGGATCGCTGTTTCAGAGATCTAACACAGGTGTGATGGGCCGAATGACCTCCTTTTGTGCTGTAAGATTCTATGGGGTAGATTTTGACTTTGTGCAATAGTTAGAATGGTTGATAGCGAATCAGCAGCCCATTGTACATCTCTCTCAATTGTTATTTCCATTGATGTCATTCTACACCTATGATGCTTTAAATCCTTTTACTATTTCAACAAATTAAAAGAAAAATCGACTTAAACTGTTTAACTGTTTGGAGTTTGCACATTCTCCCCGTGTCTGCGTGGGTTTCCTCCGGGTGCTCCGGTTTCCTCCCACAGTCCAAAAATGTGCGGGTTAGGTTGATTTGGCTATGATAAATTGACCCTTAGTGTACAGGGGGGATTAAATATGTGGGGTTATGGGGATAGGATGGGATATGTTAGGGGGAATTAAATACGTGGGGTTACGGGGATAGGGTGGGATAGGTGCAGTGCTCGATGTGGGGATTCTGTGTGAGAAAGCAGGGACAGGGTACTGGATTTGGATGATCAGCCATGATCGTATTGAATGGTGGAGCAGGCTCGACGGGCCGAATGGCCTACTCCTGCTCCTAGTTTCTATGTTTCTATGTTTAACTGTGAACAAAACATTAGTTCTCATTCCTCAGGAAAGATGTTTCTTCGTGATGCAATTTTCTATACCTGAGAAAGGAATCTGTTTTCAGGTAGAAACAGTTATTTTGTGTTTCTCTTGCAATACAACAAAGTGATCTCTGAGAAGCAGCCAGATTGACATTAACTCAACAGTACACAAAGACAATCAATATGACATGGTCTCTCGGGAGCTCAGTAGTGCAGTTTGTTCCTCGAAGCCTGTGGATTTACAGCAAGACTGCTCTCAAGAGCATTTCATAGCTCAGAGATAAGCAAGTTCCCTGCTGGTTTCATTGTGGACCTTTGTGCCTAGAAGCAGATTTTTTTTAAAAAGAATCATCTCAGTAGTTCCAGCAATCTCAATGTCATTTACTTCTGGAAATTAGAACGTACAGCTTCAAGAAACAGCCATTGAACCAGACCTGAGACGTGAGCTGGGATTTCATTCGAAATATGGCGCGATGAGCTCAGAAGCAGAAATTCTCAACACATCTCAACAGAAGCTGTCCAAAGAAGTCTTTCATTGATACATCGTGCCAATCAAGCAATAAGCTCAACTATCGAAAAATATAATTCTCTATAGTATATAAATGCAAGTCTTTTATAGTTGAGAAAGTATTAAATAAGCACAAGGTTGACATTGAAATTAATCTGCATCTGTCAGGAGTTTGAAGGTTGACAGAACTGCATTGAGGTAGACATGTGGTCATTGATGCAGAGGGGAGGGGAAAGTTGCAACCAGCCACCAAAAACTTGCCATCTCTGAATCTGTCTCTAACTAAAAGTAATTTGGAGTTTTTAGGCAATCATTCTTCCATAACTATAGATAGCAATTGATGGTGCTGTGACCATTTGTACTTTTTTTTAGTCCCAAGGGTGCCTGTTGTTGCCAGGTTGAGTGTTTACAAAGGACCTGAGTATTGTAACTCATGACCATCTTGCATAAATGAGTAAAAAGTAAATATGAGAATTATTTTTTGTTAATGTCAATGATTTCTGCTGCACAAAGCCCCTATTTTATGAGGTTTCTTCAGAGGCACATCAGAGAGGATTATTAAAAATCATCAACATCCGCCTTTTATCTGAATTAACCTCTCATGGAAAAATGCCAATTGCCATCTGAAGACAATATCAAAACCAACCAATTTAATTCAGATCAAATCTGATCTAATTACATCCCATTCTCTACATTAATGAAACATTCAAAGTTTACCATTCTCTCCATTTAAAATACACATGTATCAGTACCTGATAAAAACTAATTATTGAGAATATTCATATCCCATTAACCAAAGCTAACCATTAATGATAAATGAGTAGGTAGCAGGCTGCACATGAATCTTACCCCTTTCCCAGGGGTACTGCTGCCACCATTTGCCACATACCCTGGGAGATTGGTATCTAAAGCCAGGTATGAGTTTTTGAAGTGGTTAATACATTTAACTCAAGCGTTCTTGTAACAACATTCCTTGTAAAACCAGATTTCTAAAGACAATGCACATTTAGCTTTAAGATCACATGGAGCAAATGAGCTGGCCCGAGCCAGCTTCCATAATGAATTGTTGTTTACTACCTTGTATGCTGTCTGAGGCTGAAGGTGCACCATATGGTCAACTCTTAGTCTGAGCTCAAGCTGCAATGGAAAGAAAAGATGGTCCAAGTCTTCAATACGGTGCCAGACACGGCTCAGTTGGTATCACTTTCACTTCCTTTTAGTCCGTGCGCAAATTTTACAACAGCAACAACTTTTACAACAACTTTTATAACAACAATGACAGCAACCACTTAAAAGCATATATACAGTATTGCGATATTGCCACCCCACCGTCTCGAATCATGAGACAATCAGACAAGGTTCTGTACAAGTTTAACATAACTTCTCTGCTTTTTAATTCTATTCCTTTAGAAATGAGCCCCAGTGCTTTATTTGCACTTTTATGGCATTTTTAACCTGCATTGCTAGTTTTAATGATTTGTGAATCTATACCCCTAGATCCCTTGGGACCTCTACCCCATTTAGACTCTTATTTTCCAAGAAATAGGTCACCTCCTTATTCCTCCTACCAAAATGCACCACCTCACACTTATCTATATTGAAATTCATTTGTCATTTACATGCCCATTCTGCTGGTTTGTTTACGGTAGAATTAATTAAAAGCTTTTAGTTCATCATGTACAAACGCCATTTAAAAAAAGATTACTTGTCAGAAATGACTGGGATATAAAAGAACTGCATAATAGTGCGTTAACACTTCAGAAACATCACTCAGTTACAATCCAAAACCCAAAGGTGAGCTGAAAGTGGCATATCTATTTGTGCAATTAGTATTAATTGTAAAGTTTTCAACGTATTAGCCCATCCCTCATGTCACTATAGCAATGACTACACAAGCAGCAGGAGCAGCGGCTTTCCTATGGCGCTGACGTGCTGTATGTCCACATAAGTAATTAGAATATTAATCACATTGCAACCAGACAACCAACAGAGTGCTGTAGTTCTTTAGTTCACAGTATTAAAAAGAATTGAACAAAAACGGGTATCCATATTTTCAACTTCAATCACTTCCATTAATAAACGTTATCTTCTTGAACCAGCACACCCCCCCCTGTAACATGTCAGAAACGCAGCACTTATTCACAAGTGCAGAAAAGCACACACACAATTTGCGTCACAGAATTAAAAACAAAAAGCAGGAAAAGCTATGATTTAACAGAAATAAACATTCATCTTTCTTCCTGGACAGGAGAACCAATCAGACTGACTTGGAAATGTTTACTAATATGTTGACATAAAGATGTTAATTTACGAATTTCGCTTCTAATGTTTTTCTCTCAAAAATTCTCCACACTATTAATCCCTGCTCTTATCATGAAAAGTGTTGAATTATTTTAGGTACTTCCCAATTAAATAGTGGGAAACAAACTTCATTGTACTCTCAATTTTTAATCTCCTATTTCAAACATTTATACCAAATCGAAATTCTACATTAACAGTTTAATCAAAGTATTTTCTGTGTCTTTCTCAATAAACAAATAGTGGTTTCTTCTAAAGTAGCTTCCTGCCATTTTTATACATCATTACATAACTCTTGTTTCTATTAACACTCCACTAACGTTTAAGAGGAAATCTATATTTACATTATTCCTGGGACTTGTTAGGACTATAGAACGACAGACAAAATAAAATGGTTTGTGTTTTACCCCTTTTTTGGTTCTCTTCCTAAACGCCTTAATGATATATTTTTAAAAAGTCAATAAAAAGTAATATGTAACTCCTACAAATCCTCCCCTACTCTCCTCCTCCTAAACAGTATGGTTGCATGTTTGTATAAAGCTACTCACTTCACTCGATCGTTCAAAATCAAAAATTGAGAAATTTCAATTTTAAAACCTTTTAAGCATTTCAGAGCCTCTTTAAAAGGGTTTCGACTTCAAGACCTGGTTGAAACTTGTTTAGATGAGAGGAAATTGATTTTTGCTTCTGTTTCTTCCAAAATTATATTCGAAACTTAGGGGGAAAAAAGTGTTTTTAACACTCATTTTTCTTTCAAGTCTCGTTGCAGTTTTGACAGAAGAAGTTGCTCCAAGTTTCTCTTTTCCTTTTCAATGCTGTCGTTAAACAGACAACAAAAAATAAATAAAATAGACTCTAATTCCAAACGGAGCTCAAAGAAGAAAGTGAATAAAGTGGTTAAACTCCGCAATCCTAAGGCGGCGGTGAGGTTATCTATCCCCAGCCTTGACGACGAGTTGAGATCAGTTTTGGAGAAGTTGTTTCCTCTTTTTCTGCTGCCGTTCCCTCCGTCTCTCACAGACTCTGAGGTACAAACGGGGCCACAAACCTTTGCCCCTCTCTCCCAACATGATTTAAATAACCCTGATAAACTGTTGCAAAAAATACACCTGTCAAAATTTAACTGAAACTTACCGCGGGACATTCAACATCACTTTCCCACATTTTTTTCCGGCTTTAAACAATTTTCCGAATTTAAAAAAAAAAATTCTAATTTTTGTTTCACCGCAGGCATAAAACTTGCTTGCTTTCGCCTCCTTCCAGCGGCCATTGTACATGTGCTGCACCTCCACCTGTGTTGTTCCAAACTGCAGCCATTGCTCAATCCCCGGGAACAAACTACACGTGTCTCCACAGAAAAAAGTACTGACAGAATCTCAAGGCAATGCTCGCTGGGTTCCAGGGCTCCGTATCTTAGCAAAAAAAGCTCTGGAATTCCCTCCTTAAACCTCTCCACCTCTCTACCTCTCTTTCCTCCTTTAAGACGCTCCTTAAAACCTACCTCTGTGAACAAGCTTTTGGTCATCTGTCCTAATTTCTCCTTATGTGGTTCGGTGTCAAATTTTGTTTTATAATACTCCTGTGAGGCGCCTTGGGACATTTTACTACATTAAAGGCGCTATATAAATACAAGTTGTTGTTGCTGTTTGTGGGAGCTTGCTGTGCGTAAATCAGCTGCCATGTTTCCTATATTACAACAGTGACCACTTCGAGGTTGTGAAAGGCGCTATATAAATGCTAGTTCTATTCTTTTTTCCTGAGACAAAATATCATTTGTAGTTGTTACTTATTGCAAATTGTCAGAAAACAAAAACATCAGTGAGTAGCGGGATATTAAAGTCATCGGGGGAGAAATTGGGTATCGCCCATTTTGGGGCACTAATATCGGCCGGGCGCAAAGTTTAGCGCCCGGCTCTAATTATCGCCTCCGACTTCAAAATTTGCCTCTATCGCCCCTGGAGGTGATTAGAGCGCTAAATCAGGCGCTACACACCTCTCTTAAGGCGCAAACGTCAGGGAGCGAAGCGCTACCTCGAAATGCTACCGGACCTCAGGCGATGTCAATTAGCATGGAACCCAGACAGACTGGCGCCGGCTAGTTCTTAAAGGGGAGGGTCCATCTTGCTAGCCAGCCACACCCTGCTCATTGTAGCGTTGACTCTGGTGCTGGAAAGACCTACCACCGTTGTGCTGAGAGGAGTGATGGATAGGCCCAGGGAGAGAGATCGTCGCTTTAGCGACCAGGCCTTGGCGGCTCTAGTTGGCGCTGTCGAGCGGCAACGGGCAGTGCTGTACCCGGAGAGTGGCAGGAGGCCATTGCCCCGGGAGTACCGAAGAGTGTAGCAGGAGGTGGCTCAGCACGTCTCCTCCAGGAGCATGGTGCCAGGGAGTCACACTCAGTGTAGGAAGAAGTTCAACAACCTCACTTGGGTCGTCAGGGTGAGTGACTGCTTTTCAATACCCCTACATCCCTCCATCTCAACTTCACTCTGTGCCCAGAGAGTTTAAAAACCCAAATGCCCAGCACTCATCCAAGACCTATGGCCATCTCACAAAAGACACATGCACATTCCACACCTTGCACACATTAAGGGCTTTTCAACTATGGGAGGCACACCAGGCAAACACATGGTTGCACAGTCACTCAGATGCTGTCCTTTTTCTTGCAGGCCAAACTCTCTCATAACAGGCGGGAGCAGCAACGCACAGGAGGAGGACCGACTGACCTACACCCACTGACCGATTTGGAGGCAAGAGTGCACAGGTTCATTGCTAGCCAGGTCATAGGTGCCGCTGGAAAGGTCGACCCCCTTGGGGAAAGCAATGGTATGTTCATCAGCTTTCTCTCCTCTCTCATACCACTTGCGTCTTGAACACCAGCCTTTTACACTTTCAATCCAACTGTCTCCAGTCCTTGCTCCCTTCCAGCCCCCTTGCCCTCATGTTAAAGCCACTCTTGCACCTTTCTGCTTTCAGATAGTGAACCACCAGCTGACCAGCCTGTCCCTCAACCTGCCAGTGGCAGCGATGCCCCAGAGGAGGAGGAAGAGGAAGTCGGAGCCTCACCGCCTGCGTCTCCCGAGGGTGACAATTCAGACACTGGGGCCACGCCTTCCCTGGAGGGGTGCAGGGTGTAGGGTCTGATGAGGGCGAAGCTCCTGGACCCAGCGGACTGCAGCAATGCCATGGGGGTAGGGAAGGTCAGGGGCCCTCTCTCCGGAGGGTGAGTAGGTGCATGGGTTCTGCTGCACAGGACTCAGACTCGGACCTCGTCATCGCGGCCATGAATACCCAGGCCTTGAGCATGTAAAGGAATGAGCCAAACCTATTCAGAAAAATACACCATCCTATGAACAGAATTCTGACTTTATTAAAATATGACAAACTGGGTTTAAAAATCTAAAAGCCTCAATGACACAAAGCTGTAAATATAGGCTTCTGAGATAAGATGAGTCAATAAGCTGTAAACACCATACAAGCTTTTGAAATGGGAATTGGGTGTAAACACTGAGACAATGGCCTCATTGAAACAGAGGGTTGTAGGTTCCAAGGAGTCTGCAGTTTGGAACCAACACAATAGCTATACCCAGTTTAAAGTGTTAAAAACTAACACTTCGAACAGAAACACAGAACATTAAAAAACCATGTGCCTTTGTAAAAGTAACATCAAATGAAAGACAGGAAACATAAGTTTGTAATACAACCAATTGAGATGGCTGGGGAAACAATAAAGTGCTCGGTTGAAGTGTTTTTATTAACATATAGTAAAAGGTACAAACAGAAGACTTTGTAAATATTACATCAATAGATGCATCAAGTAATCACATGGTTTATGTGTTGAACTTGGAACACAAGGAGACGCGAAGTCTGTAATACAAGCAGTTAAAGTAATTTAAGAATTCAATAGAAGACCTCGTAAGAATGGCATCAAATAAAAAACTACTGTCAAATTGTTTTTTATGATAAGATATGAACACCTAAAGATAGAGACAGAATTCTGCAAGTTAGCAGCTGAATTGACAGTAAGAATAGAAAGAAGTCAACAGAAAGATGACTGGAGATAATTAGCTTACATCAGCAGAAAACTTCAAAGAATATACCACTGCAAAAAGGGTATAAAATATAGAGCTTTCAGATAGAAAGTCAGAAGTCGCTGGAAGGGGCAAAGCGATTCTCAACTTCAAAGGCAGGCTCTGTAAGTTTTTACCTCTTTGAGTCTCGGTGATCAAAAGGTACTTTTATTTGATTTTGGTGGATATTCTGGATTAAGAATAAGTAGAAGAGTGGACATGTAACGAAGTTAAGATTTGAGAATAAGGATCTCTGATAAGAAATGTAAGCTATTTGTATTTTGAACTGTTAAAGTTACGATTGAATCAACAGCAGTTAGCTGCATGTCAGTTCTTTAATAAATCTATATATTTTTAGAATTATTTCACAGAGTACTTCTGTATCAAACTCGCTAACTCAATTTCTGTACACTCTTCAGTGAGGAGTCACAGAATTCTGGGGGGTTTTCCGGACCCTAATAATATCCGGAAGGTTACAGTCTAGTTAAACTTATTAAAAGTGCTATCTGGAGGACGGTAATATCTTCAAGTCGCTCCTTTCCTTTAGGGAGAGATAGTCTGACCTTTAGACCCAATTAAGCGTCTCTAGGATTCGGCTATCTCTAACTTTAGTTGAAGGTGAACATCTGGGGAATACGCCTGATCTGGGGAGCCGAAAAGGGCTAGGACTAGTAATTATCCCTTCAAGCATGCACACTGAGCTCATGGGTGCAATGGCAAGGGTGCCCGACAGCTTGGATCCACTGGCTAGGAGCGCGGAGGAGTCCACCACCAGCACAGCTGCCATCTGTGCGCAAACCCTTGAACCCATCCTTACCTCATTGCAGAGGATGGTTGAATTGCAGGGAGATCATGGGGACCCAGAGCCCATGCTGCGTGTAATGGGTGAGGTGGCAGGAACTATTGCAGCACAGGCCGACGCAACGCAACAGCTTAGTGCTGGAATTGAGTCATTGGCTGGTGCCATCAAGTCTCAGACTGCTCTCATGCAGTCTCAGATTGATGCCACGCAAGCGCTGACTGCTGCCATCATTGCTGGGTCACCCACAGTCCCTCGGGGATCTGACGGTACCGCAGCAGACCAGCAATCTGTGCTCGAGCAGATTGCTACGGATGCTGAGGTACTGCCCCGTGGGAGTGCCAGTGTGTCGGTCGAGCAGGAAGGTGCTGTCCTCTCTCAGGATGACAGCATTCCTGCTCCCACCACTGCCATTGCACTTGCCGCAGCCTGTAACACAGCCAGTCCAGACTGCTGCCGCCCATGCAGAGTTGGTGCAGTCTGCAGCCGGGCCCTCCAGGCCCAGAGCTGGTCGAGGGCATCCTTCAAGGCCATCTGCAGTCTCTGGATCCAGCATTCAGCAGCCTTCCACCAGCCTTGCTGCAGCCACTGGGGCCACATTACGGGGGAGCAGTAGGGTGGGAAGGGGGGAAGTGCGCAGGGGATGGAGATCACCCTCGAAGGCCCAACAGTAGGAGGTGTAAATAAATGGGAGGAATGTTTGTGGGAAAATTCGAGGTTGTTATTATATTTGTTTAGTATTTTGCCATTTATCTCCATGTTGTGAGAACGAGTTTTGTTAGTTCATGAATTGTTGAGTTTGTTTCTAATTGTTTGTCCTGAATAAATGACACAGAGTTTGTAATATAAATACTTTTTTTAATTCTAACTTTACATATTTGGTCATTTGACTTATTGCAGCTTTGGCCGGCAATAGTGGGTGCGGGATGCTTTCCATGATGTGCTTCTTCATCCCAGAAGCCATCTTCTCAGTAAGGGACTTAGAATCGGTGTCTTATGAGCCGTTCACGGACGGCCCTTGCAGTGGCAACATTGTCCACCTCCCTCCCACGTTGGTGCTGCTGCTCCTCCTCCTCCTCCTCTCCCTCTTCCTCCTCCTCCTCAGGTGGTCCACCAATCCTTGGTGGCAATGGCTGGGTCCTCATGATTGCAATGTTATGCAGCACACAACAATGAAGAGGGAGACTCGCTCGGGAGAGTACTGCAGGGCTCTTCCTGAGTGGTCCGGACACCGGACCCGCTGTTTCAAGACTCCGATCGTCTGCTCTATAAGGTTCCTGGTGGCGCTATGGCTCTCATCATACTGCAGCTCAGCAGGGTTGTTGGGGTTACGGAGCGATGTCATCAGCCAGGCGCAGAGTGGATAACCCTTGTCCCCGGGGAGCCATCATTTAGGTGACGCAGTGCTTGGAAAAGGTCTGCCACAGGATAAAAGCATCGTGGCTGCTGCCAGGATAGCGGGTATTGACGGCGAGTATGAGCTGACTGTGGTCACAGACCAATTGGACATTTAAAGAGTGGTAGCCTTTGTGGTTTAGGAAAACCTCTGCATTTTCATGCGGTGCCCACAATGCCACATGCGTGTAGTCAATGGCGCCCTGAACCATGGGGAAGCCCGCTATACTCGCAAAGCCATAGGTGCATTCGCGCTGTTTGTCCAGGGTCATGGGAAAGAGATGTACTGGCATCTCCTCTTATACAAAGCATTTGTCACCTCCCGGATACAACAATGGACAGCGAACTGGGAGATATTGGCTATGTCCCCAGTAGAAGCCTGGAAGGAGCCGCTGGCATAAAAATTCAGAGCCAACGTCACCTTCACTGCCACCGACAGAGATTTCCTGGTCCTGAGCTGAGGCTGCAGATCTGGTTGCAGGAGGTGGCAAAGCTCAGTGACCAACTCCTTGCTGAAGTGCAGCCTGCGGAAACACTGCTCCTCGAACAAATGAATGTAGGAGAATTGTTCCTGGAATACCATGGGAGGGTAAGGTCTCCTGTGTGGAGGCCTGTTGGCCCTCCTCCCTCTGGCCATGTTTGCCACTCTCTCTCTGCGCCTCTGCTGCCTCCGATTGTGCAGCTGGATGATACCCTGAGTCAGTGCAGCCCCCAAACAAGCTTCTAAATATCATTAGAAGGAAGGTGAAATAAAAATTAACCTCCAAAGTGGTTCTCAGGACCCAAAACTCATCTGGACGGCGTCGAATCTCTGCAGATGTCTCTCTCCCTCTCAACCTGCGTGTTTCAAAAATTTCGCCAACAAGAAAAGGCAGGAAGCGGCCACCTTTAAATAGCGCGACCCCAGCCCCTTCCCGACTTGAAAACGTTCCCTTCTACCTGTCGTTCGTAGCGGCAGGCGGAAAGGCAGGGGGCGCGACTCAATATCTGGTCCGGGGCACTACCGGGGCATTGCACGCTCGACTAACATCACGATCTGCGGGCACAGGAGATCGTGGCAGTAGTGTTTAGTGCAGTCGCAAATCGACTGGTCAATTTCGCGAGTGGCACTAAACCCGGAGGCGCTAACGGGAGGCGCTAACCAACCAAATTTTCCCCCCATGCTGTGTTACTTTCAGGTCGATGGCCTGGAAAAAGTTAGAGATGTAACAGATCCCTTTTTTTCATCTAATTTTTCCTGCTTACCGCCCTGTCACAGACCTTTCCTTTTGTTCTTTCCTCTCCTCCCCCCTTTCCCTGCCTCTGCACCTGCTTAAAATTTGACGAAAGGTTATCGACCTGAAAACGTTGGGCAGAATTTTCCGGGGTGGGGTCAGCGGGCGGGTCGGGTGGGAAAATGTTTTTTTTTCCACAGCGGGTCTGCCAGTGCTGAGCAGACCCGACACGCAGCGGCGGGGGAGGCAGTTGAAATCATTAGTGGCTTGTTTACAGCCACTTAATGCTTTTTTTCCAGCTTTTTGAATTTGGCAGGTCACCCACTGGTTTCCCGCTGTGCCTAGACCTCGCCTGTGAAGCTGGGCAGGAGGTCACTTGCCATTGTTTCAACTGATGAGTTGATAGCTTCAAATGTCAATTCAAAGTTCCCAGCTGATTCAAATATCTTCCCTGAGCCACTTGCTTCTCTAATCTGCATTTCCACTACAGATTCAGAATGCTGCAAATCTTTACACAAGTCTCCATCCAGTCTGATCTCATTACCTCTCCCACCATTGACAGATCGCTTCTGGTATCTCTTCTTCACCTGCCATCCATTCCATCAGCATGAGTGCCCTTTATACTCTCTCATCTTGGTCTTCAGAATCCCACCACGATCAGCCCCAACGCCAGTATCACCAGGCACACCAGCATCACCAGGCACGCCAGGAGCACCAGGCATGCCAGCAGCACCAACAACGCCAACCTTCTCCGCAATCAACTGATGCTGCACAGGACACAGGGCATCAGCACCCAAGCACATTGCTGCTCGGGAGGCCAGGGATAGCCTCACCATGGCCGGATTTACTTCACTTGATGCTGTATACCCTGGCTGCCACATGCTGCGCCAGGTTGGCACCACCCCACACAAAAACCATAAAGCATCCCTACAATGCACAAGCCATTCCTTTCACACTCATCACCATTGCAGGGGGTACCATTATGTCTCACCATTCACTGCAACTCACTAAGCCACTTCCAAAGGTGCACACAAATATGTCCAAGAACGCAAAGTGTTCAAAATAAAGGTTTCAATGTTTGACAGCACATTAACAGAAACTTCACATGAACATTGCATAAAACACCCAAGTGCCTACCCTTGTGTGTTGTTAGTTGGTATGATTGCACTAGGATTGAGGGTGAGTGTGAGGGGTGGTTAGTGAGATGGGGATGTGATGAGTGGCACAGCAGGATGAGGTTGAGTGCAGCTTTGCAGTAACATTTCGTGATCTACTGAAATCATTGAAAGGTTTGCAGCCTGTTCCTGCTGACGACATCCCTGCTTGTGTCCTCCTGTGCAATGTGCAACCAGGCTGCGTTGGTCTCCTGGGGAGGTCTCTTCCACCCTTGGAAGGGAAAAGAACCTCATTGCGTGCTGTGACTCCCTCCATAAGCATATGGAGGGAGTCATGGGAGTGCCTGGGTGCAGCCCTGCACCTCTGTGCAGTGCTTGCCAGTGTTTGCAGCACCTCAATGCTTTAGAACATTAACAGCACAAATGTCAAAATAAATTTGCGCATGGTCCCTTTAAGGAAACCGGCTGATGACGTGTCATCAAATGATGTCATCAGACCTGCTTCCTTCAATTGGCTGGCAAACGTGCTGGGCAGGCTTAACAAGCCCAATCGGGGAAAATCATTTCAGACAGCGGGCTGGAGCCAGCAGTGAGGCTGGGACCCGCCATCGACGTCAACCACCACGGACCCGCCGAGGTTGGTAAAATCCAGCCCGTTAACTATGTTTCTCTCTCCACAGATGCTGCCTGACCCGCTGAGTATTTCCAGCATTTTCTGTTTCTATTTCAGATTTCCAGCATCCGCAGTATTTTGCTTTTCTATTAGTGTTTAATTCACTGCCACTTCTCTTCTAGGAATGCCCACCGTGAAGAAGTTCTGCTCATCTCTCCGACGGGATTTCCGTTTGTCTCTTTTACCTTGTTCATCTACATTACTTTCTGTTTCCCTTCTCGTGTTTGATCAGGTATCTACCAAAACTCGTTTTCACAGCCACATCTCTTTCCTCAGCAACTGTCTCCGGCTTCGACTTATTCCACGAGGATTCCAACTGAAATTCTACCCTTCATATTTCGGATCCACCCAGGACTACAGATATCTCAGAGATATTCAGCGTTCCTCGAACCACAGCTCTCGCCGTATCCTGAGATCCACGCTGAATGCCATGCATCGCCACATGAACACTCTTGACTTCTCTCTTCAGCAGCACCGACTCACTCTATCTCAAAGCTGTCCTGGTCCGCAGTTCCATTTCATCTTTCGCCTCATCTGGCGCTTTAACCAAAAACTTTTTTTCTTCCTTTCAGGTGTCAAGGATTGCAAGCTTCAACAATTCTTGAACACCAACACCCCTCCGGAACCTTCTTCCCCTTCACTTCCCTCTGACCCCATCCCTTCTTCCAATCTCACCCCCTGCCGTGTTTTCACTATCCCCTCTGACCGTCCCCTCTCTGACTCCGAACGATCAGTCCTCAGCAAAGGCCTGAGCTTCATCCCCTTACGCCCCCATCTCAATGAATTTCGAGCTCGGCACAATGCTGAACTCTTTTTCCGCCGCCTTCGTCTCCGTGCCCACTTCTTTGGCCAGGAGTCTTCCCCCCGCACAGCTGAGCCTTTCTCCCGCTTTCAGAATTTTCGTTCTACCTGGACCCCTCCCTCTGGTCTCTTACCCTCTCTAGATTTTTTCATTGCAAACTGCCGGCGTGACATCGGTCGTCTCCATTTCTCTGCTCCCCTCACTCACTCCAACCTACCTTCCTCTGAACTTGCAGCACTCCATTCTCTCAGATCCAACCCCAACATTGTCATTAAACCTGCTGACAAGGGTGGTGCTGTTGTTGTTTGGCGAACCGACCTCTACCTTGCGGAGGCTGAACGCCAACTCTCCGACACCTCCTCCTACCTCCGCCTGGACTATGACCCCACTACCGAACATCAAGACACCGTTTCCAAGACTGTCACTGACCTCATCTCCTCTGGAGATCTTCCCTCCATGATCATCAACCTCATAGTCCCCCAACCCTGCACAGCCCGCTTCTACCTCCTTCCCAAGATCCACAAACAGGTCTCCCCTGGTAGACCCATCGTTTCAGCTTGTTCTTGCCCCATAGAACTGATCTCTTCCTATCCCGACTCCATTTTTTCTCCCCTTGTCCAGTCTCTTCCCACCTACATCTGCGACTCTTCCGACGTCCAGTTTCCTGGCCCCAACTGTCTCCTTTTCACTATGGACGTCCAATCCCTCTACACCTCCATCCCCCACCAGGATGGCCTGAGGACGTTCCGCTTCTTCCTTGAAAAGAGGCCCAACCAGTCCCCATACACCACCACCCTACTCCGCCTGGCTGAACTTGTTTTCACATTGAACAACTTCTCCTTTGACTCCACTCACTTCCTCCAAATTAAAGGTGTTGCTATGGGAACCTGCAGGGGTCCCAGCTATGCCTGCCTTTTCATGGGATATGTGGAACATTCTTTGTTCCAGTCCTACTCGGGTCCCCTCCCTCACCTTTTTTTCCGGTACATCGATGACTGTATCGGTGCCGTTTCCTGCTCTCGCCCTGAACTAGAAAATTTCATGCTCATTGCTTCCAATTTCCACCCATCCCTCACCTTCACATGGTCCCTCTCCGACTCTTCCCTTCCCTTTCTCGACTTCTCTGTCACCATTTCTGGGGATAAGCGATCGACAAACATCCACTATCAGCCCACTGACTCCCACAGCTACCTGGACTACACTTCCTCCCACCCCGCTTCCTGTAAGGACTCTATTCCATTCTCCCCAGTTTCTCCAACTCCGTTGCATCTGTTCTGATGACATCACCTTCCATACTAGTGCTTCCGATATGTCTTCCTTTTTCCTCAACCGATGATTCCCCTCTACCGTGGTTGACATGACCCTTGACGGTGTCTGTTCCATTTCCAGCACTTCTGCTCTCACCCCTTCCCCACCCTCCCAGAACCACGCTAGGGTTCCCCTTTCACCCCACCAGCCTTCACATTCAACGGATCAGCCTCCACCATTTCCGCCACCTCCAGCGTGATCCCACCACCAAACACATCTTCTCCTCCCTTTTCAGCATTCCGAAGGGACCGTTCCCTCCGAGACACCCTAGTCCACTCCTCAATCACCCCCAACACCCCCTCCCCTTCCCACGGCACCTTCGCGTGCAAACGCAGGAGATGCAACACCTGCCCTTTTTACCCCCCCCCCTTACCACTGTCCAGGGCCCCAAACACTCCTTCCAGGTGAAATACTGATTTACTTGTACTTCTTGCAATTTAGTAAACTGTATTCGCTGCTCACGATGCGGTCTCCTCTACATTCTTGAAACTAAACACAGGTTGGGCGACCGCTTTGCGGAACACCTCCGTTCAGTCCGTAAGGGTGACGCTGAGCTTCCGGTCGCCTGTCACTTTAATTCTCCGCTCCACTCACACTCTGACCTCTCTGTTCGGCCTCTTGCACTGTTCCAACAAAGCTCAACGTAAGCTCGAAGACCAGCACCTCATCTTTCGATTAGGCACTTTACAGCCTTCTGGACTCAACATCGAGTTCAACAATTTCAGACCATAACCTCTGCCCTTATTTTTTCACATGGCAGCTGTTGATGATTCTGCCATTCCCATTTACACCTCATCTAGACTCATCTTTTATTTCTTAACTTGTCCCATTACCATCTCCCATTGCCTTGCACCATCATCCCTTTTGTCATTTAATCTCTCCTGCCTTCCATCCTATCACAGACCTTCCCTTTTGTTCTTTCTTCCCCTCCCCCCTTTCCCTGCCTCTGCACTTGCTTAAAATCTGTTACATCTCTAACAGGGCCTGATAACATGCATCCTAGGGTACTGAAGGAGGTGGCCCTAGAGATAGCGGATGCACTAAGTATGATTTTTCAGAATTCATTAGACTCGGGAACAGTGCCCATGGATTGGAGGGTAGCTAACGTTACCCCACTATTCAAAAAGGGGGGTAGGGAAAAAGCAGGTAATTACAGACCTGTAAGCCTTACATCAGTTGTGGGCAAAATGCTGGAGTCCATCATTAAGGATGAAATAGCGGAGCACTTAGCAAATGGGGACAGGATAGGACAGAGTCAACATGGATTTACAAAGGGTAAATCGTGCTTGACTAATCTATTGGAATTTTTTGAGGGAGTAACTGGTAAAATAGATGGGGGAGAGCCAGTAGATGTGGTGTACCTGGACTTCCAAAAGGCCTTCGATAAGGTCCCACATAAAAGATTAGCATGGAAAATTGAAGCTCATGGGATAAAGGGGAAAGTATTGACGTGGATAGAGAACTGGCTGTCAGATAGAAAACAGAGAGTTGGAATAAACGGCTCATTTTCTGAATGGCAGGCAGTAACAAGTGGGGTACCACAGGGATCTGTCCTGGGTCCCCAGCTGTTCACAATTTACATTAATGACCTGGATCAGGGAGTCGGATGCAGCATTTCCAAATTTGCAGACGACACTAAACTAGGAGGGGGGGTGGGCTCAGAGGAGGAGACCAGGAAGCTCCAGAGCGATTTGGACAGACTGGGTGATTGGGCGGATAAATGGCAGATGCACTATAATGTGGACAAGTGCGAAGTTATCCACCTTGGGTGCAGGAACGGGAGGGCAAATTATTATTTAAATGGCAATAAATTGGGAGAGGGGGAAGTACAGAGAGACCTGGGTGTTCTTGTACACCAGTCACTGAAGGCGAGCATGCAGGTGCAACAGGCGGTCAAGAAGGCAAACGGTATGCTGGCCTTCATAGCAAAAGGGTTGGAATACAGGAACAGGGATACCTTGCTGCAGCTGTACAGGGCACTGGTGAGACCACACCTCGAGTACTGTGTACAGTTTTGGTCGCCTCATCTGAGGAAAGATGTTCTTGCCATGGAGGGGGTGCAGCGGCGATTCACCAGGCTGATACCAGGAATGGCGGGATTGACCTATGAGGAGAGACTATGTAGTTTAGGGATGTACACACTGGAGTTTAGAAGATTGAGAGGGGACCTCATAGAAGTGTATAAAATTCTGACAGGTCTAGACAGACTAGATGCAGAAGGAATGTTTCCCTTGGCGGGTGAGAACAGAACTAGAGGACATAATTTAAGGATAAGGGCTAAACCATTTAGGACAGAAATGAGGGGGAATTTCTTCACTCATAGGGTGGTGAACCTGTGGAACTCATTGCCACAGAGGGCAGTGTACGCCAGCTCATTAAATATATTTAAGAGGGAATTAGATATATTTCTACAGGCAAAAGGGGTTAAGGGTTACGGAGAGAAGGCGGGGACGGGATACTGAATTGGAGGATCAGCCATGATCTCATTAAATGGCGGAGCAGGCTCGAAGGGCCGGATGGCCTACTCCTGCTCCTATCTTCTATGTAATCTATGTAATCTATGTAACCTTTTCCAGTTCTGACGAAGGGTTATTGACCTGAAACATTAACTCTGTCTCTCTCTCCACAGATGCTGCCTGACCTGCTGAGTGTTTCCAGCATTTTCTGTTTCTATTTCAGATTTTCAGCATCCGCAGTATTTTGCTTTTGTGTTGCTGTGTTACTTTCATTTGTTTATAAATTAACTTTATTCAATAAACTTTTGCAGTGTATTTCATTGACTACATTGGGCTGGATTTTGTGAATGGAGGCGAGTTGGAGGCGGACTGCTGCTTGTCATGTCAATGTCCTGCCTTCATCCTCGCCTGACCAACCAGAGGGATTTTCCCCTGATTGAGCTTGTTAAGCCCGCCCTGCGGGTTCAGCAGGCCAATTAGGGAGGAAGTCACTGACAGAGCACGTCAATGTCAGACATGTTATCTGTCAAGGCTTCTTGAAAGAAGAAATGTCAGCGTTTGACAGCTCTGTGAAGCTGTCAAACACTGACATTCTCTTTAGTTTGATGAGGCCTTGTGTTCAGGACTCATCAAACCTTTCAAATTTGTAAATTTCATATGGCTGTTGGTTCGGAGGTTCCATTGTGAAATTGACAAGGAGGATGTCGGCTCTCCCGATCCAATGTGGCTGAAGGCTGTAGGAAGAAAACAAGGTAAGTGAACACTTTTTAAAACTTATCACTCACCTTGCATACTTACCACTCCACACTTGCACCCATCACTCACCTCTACATCTTACTTCCAGGTGCCTCCGACCGCCGCAGACCTCCTCCACATCTCCTCGAACCCGGCGGGATTCTCCGAGGTCGGGAAGCCTTCACCTGTGAAGGTAAAATGGCACTAATCCTTTTTTCTGCCTGTTAACTACCTGTTAACAGGCAGTTAAAAGGATTAAATGCCTTTCCCGCCTCCAGGAGATGGGACCCGAAGCTGCACATCTTCCCGCCTCCTGGCAAATGGGCACGGAGGCGGGTTTGCCATCCGCCCCCACTTTCTCCAAGTTTACCGGCTGTCCCGCCTCCATGCCCGTCTCCTCGGGGCTTGGAAAATCCAGCCCATTGTCTTTTGACACACTTTGAACTTTGTTTTTTGCCTGACCGGAGGTACTGCAGAAATCAGATACTTTGTACCAAATGAACTAATCACATTTTGAGGATAAATGACACATTGGTCCAGAATTTGCTGTCAAAATAACAGTGAGGCTAATGGCACTCACTGTTATTTATGTGTAAATGATACAGCAACTTCAGACAAGAGGCAGATGTGGATATCCAAAAGTTGCTCTCCAAGTTGCTGTTAGATTCGCGAAAATGGCATCTCGCTGTCTGCCCCACCATTAAAATGTATTGAATGGCATGAAGTTGTTGTAATTGCATAGTAGATACAAACTAAACTTTCCACAAAAAGTTAAGTCTTGTCCATTTCAGTCTAAGTACCCTTTTCACGGCGTGGTAAGTGTTAATTATTGCCAAACAACCTCTCTGGCACTGTAAATTACCTATTACAAGTGTGGAGTCTCATTTCTTCAGGTTTGAATTGTTGTTTGAGATTTAGAAAATGTAAAAATATTTTTCCTTTTCATTTCTGTCTCTTTTTTACTCTCTCTCTCTTAATCCAATCTTTTTTCAATCTCTTTATTTCTCTTTCTGTACCTGATTGGACATTGAATTCACTCACTCTAATTTACACTTCCTTCTCAGTCCTTGCGCTGTTAGTTTCACAATCCTTCAATCTGATTAAGGAGATATACAATCGCTTGCCCTGTTCATTCAGGACCCAGATGCCCTGTTTCCCTCACTGTGCCGTTATCAGCTCGCACTTTTAGCAGCTTGCCACATATAAAAATTAAAAACCAAAATGTTCAAGGGCAAGTCTAAATAACGGCAAACACCGTTAGATGCCCTGCTACAGAAAATTATGGCTCATTACCTTCTAAAATATAGAGCAGGGTTTAATGCTTTTATATGACACCAACATATGAATTTCACATCACATTATAGAAATTAAACTGTGAATATTGGTTATCTAAAATATAACGAGAAAAAGCAAGAAACACAGCAGGTCAGTAAGCATCTGAAAGAGAAAGCTAGGTTAGCATTTTGGGTAAACTCTTGGCACAATATACGGTGCTATATTCTCATTCCATTCCCTGTGCTGTTTCTGATGGTGTTCAGCAGGAGTTGGCTAGGGAGTTGTGGGAAAGCTTCTCTCTTTTTTTGGCATTATCTTAATAAGCCCATCTTGGTTATAGTGGAGTATAAGCACCATATCACCATTTTATTAACTTGCTTTTTCTTTTAATAATATAGGCCCTGCATTTCCTTGTTGTCTTCAGCACTTATGCCATTGTTGCGCTATTATTACTCGAAAAGATCGAGGAAATTTGCAATTTAATGCATTACACGTCTTATGCACCATTATTGCGCTAAACACAATTATCCTCAATCTTTTTAACAGTGAAAATCTTATGCCCGTCAAAGCCCCTCAGGGTTCATTTGCATAGCTGCACTATTTTTTCTGGGTGTACACTGCTTCTGCAATCAGTGTAACTTCACAGCCAATAAAAAAAAAACAGTCTAACAGCTCCCTCTGACACTTCAGACAAGTGTAAATGAGGAGTTGGTGAGCTAAAGAAGGCACCAACTTCAGTTACTGATTACAACCTGGCAAGGAACCATTTTTAACCTCTTCCTTCACATTTTTTAATTGCTGACACCTCGACTTCATTTTACTGCAGTGCTTTACTCTCTTCCCAGAATAATAATTTGGGACTCCTGACTTCCTCCACCCCCAAACCCATGCTCAGATCAACCTCTGACAAAGGATGGCTTTCCCCAACAGCAGACCACTCCATGCCATCATAATGGAGGAGGAGTTGAAGTAGCAACATGGCGAGGCCAGGAGAATTAGGCACACAGCAGAGGACACCGGGTCCCTGAGGGCCTGTAGTGCTAGGTGGATGGCTGCTGCTGCTGTACAAAAGGGTCATGAGACTGAGGTGACCCTTGACTCATGGCAGCTGGGTCCTGACAGTGAGCCTTTGCAAGGAGCTCCTGGGCAGCCTGGTCTTGCCCACCACCACACATAGCCGCAGTATTCTGAGGGGGACTGCTGGAGGCCTGGCACGTGCTGCTGTGCTGGGTACAGCAGTATCAGGCACAAGGATTTCAGCCACCGCCATTCCGCTGGGCCCTGGATCTGCAGACCCACTGAGCAGTTGGATGGCTGGTCTAATGGCAGCTATCACATCTGTCCAGCCCTGAGATATAGCAGTGGTCACGGTCCAGAAGTCGTAATCAATGCTGTGCTCCAATTTGCCCCCAACTGCCTCCAGAGCTGTAGTCTGTGCTTCCATGGAAGTGCAGGCCCTGATTGCCCCTGGCTGCCTCTCATCTGGGGGTCTGCTGCAGATGGCATTGCAGCTGCCACTTGCTGAACTGTAGCCTGCAAGGAAGAGAAACCTTCTGAGATGTTGCGGCCAAGGAGAGATATAGGGGTAAAGATTCGAGGGCTTCACACCACCCATTACAAAAATAGCGAAAATAGCGAAAAGAGGGCGGCTGCTGCTCTTTCACCAGCTGGTGGCGGGTCCTGCGGTGACCTCCATTTTCCAATGCCCGGTAGCACTGCTGGTAAGATCCATCACCCTGCAAATTAAAATGAGGGAGAGGTGCCGTCAGTCGGCGTGCAATGCTGACTTAAAGTCACCATGGCGAACTTGGACCTTTGCGCTGAGCTCAGCGCTGGGTCCTAAGCTCACCTGTAAACCTAGCGTGCAGCAGATTGACAGAGGCACTGTCAGCACCTCTTAAAGGGGCACAAACATCTTTCAGGTAAATTTGCATTTAAGCTTTTGGACTGGATTTTTTTGATTTTACTGAAGAAGTGGCTTGCTGCAATAGATGTTTTTTAAATGTGTAGGGAGTGCTGCTGGACAATTGCAAGGCCTCAGATGGTAAAGGAAGCCTCTGAGAAGACAGAAAATGCTGCAAATACTCAGCAGATCAGGCAACATCCGTGGAGAGAGAAACAGAGTTCATGTCTCAGGTCAATATGCGGCCTGACCTGCTGAGTATTTCCACCATGTTATGCTGTCATTTCAGATTTACAGCATCCGCTCGCAGAGGGAAGAGGAAGAAACAGAAGAGAAGGAAACAGAAAAGGAAGAAGCCGAAGAGGAGGAAACAGAAGAGGAGGAAGCAGAAGGGACGATGCAACCCAGACAGCCCCTTTCTGGCCAGGATATCCGGGATGGAATCATTCACCTGCGGTACCAGAGACCACACCCCAATTCCCCTTTCAATTCCCATACTTTACCTTGCCTCTGGTACTGACCATCATGGCGTCCTCTTGGAGATGATGCTGAAATAAAAGCCACCACAAAGCAAGCTTTCCAATCCAGTGTTATACATCTATCCATCCAATATGACATCAAGAAATCAACTCATCACCCTTGTGCATTCTCTTAGTACCTGTCTTGTGTGTGCCTTTGCCTATCCTAAAGATGTCACGCAGTGCTACCCCAGTGGCTGCAGCATGGCTGGTGGAAGGCTGCTGACTTTCAATGGGGGACACTGCAAATGGCCTTGCTGGTCGATCTTGAGGAGCTGATGGCTGGGAGTGTGAAATCAAGTGACTGTGTATCTTCTTCTTGTTCTACTTCACTCTCCTCTCCCTCTTCTTGGCCAACCACAGGTTGGGCAGGATGCATTTCTTGGGTGTGTGAAACAAGGAAGGTACAAGGGTGGAGTTGTGGTGAGGGGAGGACGGGAAAGCAAGAGTTGCATGCCAGAAGGAGGATAACGTATGAGGATATCAGGATCTTCTATCCTTTCAGCCATGCCCCTGCCAAGAATGGCCTGCACTGTTTCCTCCAAGTGGGTGAGGTGAGGCTAGGAATGGGAGATGTGCCTCGTGATTGGTAGAGATTGTTGGTAGGTGAGTGATTGGAGGGGCGGGGGGTGGGGTCATGCGTTGAGCAGTGTGTGAGGCTAGTAGTGCAGTTGGTAGGAGATGGTTCTTGAAGCCAGGTGGTGGGGGGATACTGCTGGCAGTGACGGCCTCGGTGATGTGGTCCCACATCGTTCTTTCTGGAAGGCCTCCTGGCCCCTGTGGGTCGAGGACCTCACTTGCAGTGTTGAACCCCTGCACAAAGATGGAGTTCTGCGTGCGAGACCCTGGGTGCCCCTTCTCTGGCTTGCTGATGTTTACAATCAATCCTTCCTGAATCCTCCATTTAAAACATAGTAGTGGCATACACCAGATGTGAATGCAAATTCCAGGTGAAAAGAATGTATGCTGGGGCTTTGGTTAGTGATTGAAATGCATTTTTAAGCCATAATACGTTTAAAAAGTCACTTAATCACAATATTTATATGAGGCATCATGCCCTGCTCTTCCATCAACCCTGTCCTTGTGGATCTACATTAGCTTCTGGTCTCCCAATGCCTCCAATTTAAAATTCTCATCTTTTATAGTAAACAAAGAGACTGGCTCAGGGTAAAGGTTAACTGTTAACAAGTTTTTCGTGAAACTTTCTCAATGTCCATGCATGTGCAAACGTACACTGAATCCTTAGAGCTGTAGATATGTACCGTTACAATGATTCCCAGTGTCTGCACATCCATCAGTTTTGGGAACTTCCATAAGAAAGCATGTAATAAGAAAAGGCCATTCACGCTGTTCAGATTGATTATGCAGTCTCCTACTGCAACTTATTCTCAGGACCTGAAAACTGGAATTCCTTACTCAGTCTTCTTTCTTTCTACAACTGGAGTCTTTTAAGAGCCAAGTTTGGTGTCATCTAACCTTTGCTTTTAGATTTACCTCATCTCTTCAATTCTTGGCAACCTTGATGGTTCTACATGAAGAGCTTGGCCTTTTGCCTAGATTTCTCAATAATTAAAAACTGCTGCTTTACAGGACAAGGACTATAAATTCCATAAGTGATTGTTGTTTTACCAATGTTTTTCGTTTTAGGTTAATCATTATGGACAGCTGAATACTTTCCAAAATTAGCATGAAAAAAATAGACATGGAAAATATTAATCATTGACTTTCCACTCTAATAACCAGATACTGGGCGCATGGCTGGGTGTATACAGAAAAATAGCAACCCTCTAGAAGAGTAACATTCACTGCAATAATATTTATGCAGACTTGTTGCATTGGTTCAATTTAACTAATTTAGGTGCACACATTATGGGTAATTGTCTGACATTGGACTGCTGGTGAGGTGACCTTCCCATTCTAGTACAAATTGGAAATTCAGGTGAATGTTTCACATGACTTTCTGTGATTGAATTACATACTTAAAGTGACAGACGTTTACGATAATTTGATATTTATGAAATAGTTTAATTTCCTTCCTACTTTTTCCATAATTCATTGCTCAGTTTGGGACTGGCTATGTGGTACATGATGCAATGTAGGTGAAAGAATAATAAAGCAAATGGTGACAGAAGACCTGCAGGTATATGTGACAACTCCTACAGTATAAGACGTTTGACTTACTGGTAATAATTTATAATGCTAGTACATAATTAGAGGTTTCGGATGACATAATGGGCCCAGAAATCCGGGAGAACCCATTTTTGGGTGTGCAGGGGGTGGGGAGGGAGTGGTTGCGAAGTGTAAATACCTTGCGCCAGAATGGTGAGGTCCAAGGCTCCCCAGATAATGGGCCTCGTATGTCATTGTAATAGAGCTGGCATGGTGCTGCAGGCCGCCGCCAAAGACTGGAGAAACATTGGGCCACTGCTAGCGCACAGCGGCCCTGAGTACTGGGGGTCGGGCAGGGGATGGGGGAGGGGAAGCGAGGCAACGCTGGTAATATCAGGGTCATTTTACTAACTTATAGGGTGCTTTTAATACTGCAGTGCATTTCAGGAATTCGGCTGTGCATTCCCCATGATCTTCCATCCACATGCCTGAACTCCTGATATGCACTCCTGATGGGCAAAGCACTGTGTCAGGAATGTGAATTCATAAAATGACCTGTTAAGTATTACTTTTAACGTTAGGTACACACATCACTTCTCCAATAACCAGGCTATTTTTTTAAGCAGTAGTTGGGATCCATGTCCCTGATGTGGGTTACTGTGTGCTACTCTCTCTGCTGTCATAACATAGAAACATAGAAAACTAGGAGCAGGAGCAGGCCATTCGGCCCTTCGAGCCTGCTCCGCCATTCAATATGATCATGGCTGATCCTCTATCTCAATACCATATTCCCGCTCTCTCCCCATACCCCTCGATGCCTTTTGTGTCTAGAAATCTATCTATCTCCTTAAATATATTCAGTGACTTGGCCTCCATAGCTGTCTGTGGTAGAGAATTCCACAGGTTCACCACCCTCTGAGTGAAGAAATTTCTCCTCATCTCAGTCCTAAATGTCCTACCCCCGTATCCTGAGACTGTGACCCCTCGTTCTAGACCCCCCAGCCAGGGGAAACATCCTCCCTGCATCCAGTCTGTCTAGCTCTGTCAGAATTTTATACGTAATGAGTTTATAAACTAGGAATAGCACCATGATACAAAGGAGTAGAACTTGACTTTGAGTGTTAGTGTAAAATAGATCAGAGGTTCCCAAACTTTACTTATTGCGAACCCCCTTCCAGATCTATCAGCTGCTCGCATACCCCTACCAGCAGACAAGCTTCATATTTTAACCCTTTAATGCCCAAGCATTGTACCTTGGTACACCTTGAAGTAAATTAACTACTTTATATAACAAATTCCCACAAAGTTTTAAAGCTTTATTTAAGTAGCCTATTATAAAAATACAATAAATAAATAAAATTAATTAAAAAATTAATAAATAAAATCTACCATTAGACAATTTTTCCCACGTACCCCCAGAGATTTCTCGCTTACCCCTGGGAAACCCTGAAAAAGATGATAATGAATCAGCAGTCCATTTTACATCTCTCCCGATGTTTGTTTCCATTGACTTCCATGGAAATAAAAATTTGGGACAGATTTAAAACCGGCTGCTGACTGGCCATCGCCGGTTATACACGATTGCACAAGCAACAACAACAACAGCTTGTATTTATATAGTGCCTTTAACATAGTAAAACGTCCCAAGACGCTTCACAGGAGTGTTATAAAACAAAGTCAAGATCCACCCCAGTGAGTGCCTGTGCAGTTATCCTTAAAATGAGTGAATTTTCTCCTGAAGTAGGTCATGAAAAAGGAAGCAACATAATTTGAAAAAGCTTCAGAAGGGAGGTGATGGGATGTCTTGCACTCATAGATTGAAGTGCGATTGTAACCTTCTGTTAGATCGAAGGTTAAATAGCACACCTGTGTCCAAGTGGTTTTGCAGAAAAACAGATGCTATTCCTCGGGTTGCAAAGATAGTTTTTTTATGCTCATTAAATGCTCCATAAATACCAAGCCTGGATTCCATCTGCCACGTTCAACCTCTGTTGTGGTCAGATTTGCTTTTATGGGTTGTCCTTTACCTTGAGGGGCAGGGGGCAACTGGAAAAGCTCACCTTTGCCATGGCAATGCATGCATTTAAACACAGAATAACAATACAGGTGCATGATCCAAAACAAACGCTTAATGCCTTACACCTGGCCCCAAGTGGCTTTGTGTGATATCATTATTAGGTTAAAGGGAAAGGGAAACTTGTGTATGATCTCGAGATTTTCCATATTGTCCAAATTCATCTGCTACCTGTTTTCTACGTGTTTCATGTTTGTGACTATCCTAATATTGCACTATCATTATTAGACCCAATAGGAAAGGTTCACCTTTGTTCTCTTAGTCACGTTCACCTATCACACCTGTCCTGGCAGACTTACATTGGCCCTCAGTCCCCCAACCCCTCCAATTGAAAATTCTCATCTCTGCGTCTACATCGCATCATAGTCCCCTCCTTATCTCTGTAGCCTCCTTCAGCCCGATAACCCCCCTCCCCCCAAAGGACTCCATTCCTCCGACTCCAGCCTTTTGTGCATTCTCCCTTCCCTTCACCCCACCATTGGAAGCCAAGGCCCAATGCTCTGGCATTCCCTCCCTAAACCTCTCTGCCTCTTTACCACCCTCACCTCCTGTAAGATTCTCCTTCAAACCCACCTTTCTAATTGGGCACCCTTCCTATTTTGTACTCCCACTGATTTTAGAAATAATTTATAGCATGATGCAGGATGGAGCATGCCTCCATTACAATATGTTTACCATTTGAACTTTTTTCATAAACAATGATGTGTTTGTTCTTGGATTTGATAGCTTTGGGCTTATAAAGATGAATGCTTGGCTGATGGTAAATGAATATTTAAATATTTCTATGTGGCAGGGGTTAAAAAAAGACCAAAAATGCTGGAAATCTGAAGTCAAATCAGAAAATTCTGGAACTGCAGCAGCACCTGAAAGAGAAAGATTAGATAGGCGTTTCAGTTGCGATACTTTGTCAGGGATTGTGGCCCTTTTATATTAGCTGGTATAAAGATTTTCTACTAGCACATTACCTTTTTGAAATTCAGCTCTTACTTCAAGAAAGTGCATGTCAGCACAGAGCTGTAGGGCTGTGCTTCCATTTGCACTTGTCTCACCAGTGTTTGAGCATTGATATTTCAGCCAGGAAACCAGTCAATCAATAGGTGGCCATAAAAGGGATCTCTGCAGAGTTTGCGGTTTATGTTGTGCATGAAGAAAGCCAGCTGTATAATGGGAACTTAAATATGTAACTGCGCTGAGTAACTATAGAATACATTATACTTCTTAACATCGGTAAGTTAGGTCTTCGGTACAAGTGGAATAAAAGAGAAGCAAATAATTTAAGGAATTTTTTGAACCAGAGAGTGCATTTGTTTACCACTGTGAGCCCTATTCAGATATTATTAGTGGATGAGCAGAATACAGATTTAGCAAGACTTGCAGAATTTTTTCCTGATGTTTGCCAATCACTATGTCTATTTGTGGAAATGCCATTAGGCATCAATTATTTCTGCTGTATATCACATTTAACTTTCATTTGAAGATATGGCCCTGCAGTCTAGTTTGGTTAATGGCATCCATATAGATCTGTAGACTGGCAAGAATCAGCAATTGGAGGGATATTGAATTGCAGTTCCTGTAACTTATCCACAAATACTTTGAAAATCACACAATATTGACATTGCTGATATTTCTGAAACTGTGACCTTTATGCAAATAATGCAAAGGAGAAACTATAGGGGCAAAATTTGTTCTGGCAGGTAACGCAAAAGGAGCGATAGTGTATCTGCAGCCTGTTCTACACCCCGCGTAAGACCAATTTCACCCCCTATTGGCCCTGAAATTCTGCAGAACCTTTTGGGGATTTTGCTTTCTGCTGCAAACACATCCTTACTACCCAGGAAAAAGCCCTTACTACTCAGGAAATAATACTTCTCGGTGGGGGGGTCTTTGCAATCCTCACATGTAACCAGAGCCCTGCCGAGCACTGGGACTTGTAGGCAGATGGCATCAATCGCTTCTTCTCAAAGGACGCCCTGTTGCGGCAGATTTACCTTCACCACAACATGAAGGTAAGGACCTGTTGACATAAGTGATGATAAACGAAGGCCTTTCATATTGTTAGGCACTTAAAAAAATTGTCGGATTAAGCATGCCAGAGTTTATATCGACGTCAACAAAAACAATAAGTATTTAGTATGAATGTGCAGAGAAGGGACTGGGACTTCATCTTTTTGTCAAAATAGGCGGGTTGTCGACATAAACAGGTTTGAGATAAGTGGGTAGGACTGTATATATTTTGCCAAGAAGGAAAAGCTTTCTTTGGCTCTCGAGGCTTTCAAATCACTAAATAGGACAGGTGCAATAACAGGCTTAAAGGTTTGCATACCTATGTTCTTATTCAGAACACAGAAAATAGCAGGGCATGACTAATCTATTTACAGGCACTTCAATCACTACGATCATAAAAATGATATCACAAAGGAATTCTTTTCAAGGGTTCTTGATAATAAACCTTGGTAACACTCTCGCCTCAGAATCAGAAGCCCCACTCCAGGTACTTGAGTACATAATCTAGGTTGACAGTTCAGTGTAGTACTGAGGGAGTGCCGCACTGTCGGAGATGTCGTCTTTTGGATAAGATGTTAAACCCTGCCTACCCTCTCAGGTGGACTTAAAAGATCCCGTGGCAATATTTGAATAAGACGAGGGGAGCCAACATTTATCCCACAACCAATATCAATAAAACAGATTATTTGGTCATTTATCTCATTGTTATTTGTGGGACTTGCAAATACATCTGAGCATCAGGCTATATATAGAAAGGTCAGAGGAAAAGTGAAAAAGAAAATAAGAGGGGCAAACAGAGGATATGAGAATAGAATGGCAGCCAACATAAAAAGGTAATCCAAAAGTCTTCTATAGGCATATAAATAGTAAAAGGGTAGTAAGAGAAGGGGTGGGGCCGATTAAGGACCAAAATGGAGACCTAAGTATGGAGACAGAGGGTATGGCTGAGGTACTAAACGAGTACTTTGCATTTGTTTTCATCAAGGAAGAGGATGCTGCCATAGACATAGTGAAGGAGGAGGTAGTGGAGACACTTGATAGGATAAAAATTGATAAAGAAGAGGTATTAGAAAGGCAGGCTGTACTTAAAGAAGATAAATCACCAGGAGCGGATGGGATGCATCCTAGGATGCTGAGGGAATTGAGGGCGGAAATCGCGGAGGTACTGGCCATAATATTCCAATCCTCCATAGATACGGGGGTGGTGCCAGAGGACTGGAGAATTGCAAATGTTACACCATTGTTCAAAAAAGAGTGTAAAGATAAACCCAGCAACTACAGGCCAGTCAGTTTGACCTCGGTGGCGAGGAAGCTTTTAGAAACAGTAATCAGGGACAAAATCAACAGTCACTTGGATAGGGGTGGATTAATTAAGGAAAGCCAGCACGGATTTGTTAAAGGCAAATCGTGTTTAACCAACTTGATCGACTTTTTTGATGAGGTAACAGAGAGGGTTGTTGAGGGTAATGCGGTTGACGTGGTGTACATGGATTTCCAAAAGACATTCGACAAAGTGCCACATAATAGGCTAGCCAACAAAACTGAAGCCCATGGAATAAAAGGGACAGTGGCAGCCTGGATACGAAATTGGCTAAGTGACAGGAAACAGAGAATAGTGCTGAACGGTTGTTTTTCAGACTGGAGGAAAGTATACAGTGGTGTTCCCCAGGGGTCGGTACTAGGACCACTGCTTTTCTTGATATATTAATGACTTGGACGTGGGTGTACAGAGCACAATTTCAAAATTTGCAGATGACACAAAACTTGGAAGTATAGTGAACAGTGAGGAGGAGAGTGATAGACTTCAGGAAGACATAGACAGGCTGGTGAAATGGGCAGATGAAATTTAATGCAGAAAAGTGTGAAGTGATGCATTTTGGTAGAAAGAATGAGGAGAGGACATATAAATTAAAGGGTACAATCCTGAAGGGAGTGCACGAACACGATGGCATAGTGGTTAGCACTGGTGCCTCACAGCGCCAGAGACCCGGGTTCGAATCTGACCTCGGGTGACTGTCTGTGTGGAGTTTGCACATTCTCCCTGTGTCTGCGTGGGTTTCCTCCGGGTGCTCCGGTTTCCTCCCACAGTCCAAAAATGTGTGGGTTAGGTTGATTTGGCTATGATAAATTGACCCGTAGTGTAAGGGGGGATTAAATATGTGGGGTTATGGGGATAGGATGGGATATGTTAGGGGGAATTAAATATGTGGGGTTACGGGGGTAGGGTGGGATATGTGTACTGTGGGGATTAAAGCAGGGACAGGGTACTGGATTTGGATGATCAGCCATGATCGTATTGAATGGTGGAGCAGGCTCGACGGGCCGAATGGCCTACTCCTGCTCCTGGATTCTATGTTTCTATGTTTCTTAACAGAGAGACCTGGGGGTATGTGTGCATAAATCGTTGAAGGTGGCAGGGCAGGTTGAGAAAGCAGTTAAAAAGGCTTACAGGATCCTGGCTTCATAACTAGAAGTATAGAGTACAAAAGTGTGGAAATTATGATGAACCTGTATAAAACACTGGTTCGGCCCAACTGGAGTATTGTGTCCAATTCTGGGCACCACACTTTAGAAAAGATGTGAAGGCCTTAGAGAAGGTGCAGAAAAGATTTACGAGAATGATTCCAGGAATGAGGGACTTCAGTTACATTGATTGACTGGAGAAGCTGGGGTTGTTCTCCTAGGAGCAGAGAAGATTGAGAGGAGATTTGATAGAGGTGTTCAAAATCATGAGGTGTCTGGACAGGGTAGATAGAGAGAAACTGTTCCCATTGGCAGAAGGGTCGAGAACCAGAGGACACAGATTTAAGGTGATTGGCAAAAGAACCAAAGGCGACATGAGGAAAAACATTTTTATGGAATGCACTGCCTGAAAGGATGGTGGAGGTAGACTCAATCACGGCTTTCAAAAGGGAGTTGGATAATTATCTGAAGGAAAAACATTTTCAGGGCTACGGGGAAAGGGCAGGGGAGTGGGACTAGCTGAGAGTCGGCACGGGATCGACGGGCCGAATGGCCTTCTTCCGTGCTGTAACCATTCTATGATTCTATGACCTTACTGTGTGCAAATTGCCTACTGTGTTTCCCTACATTACACCAGAGACAACACTTCAAAAGCACGTCATTGGCTGTGAAGCACTTTGGGACATTGTGAGGTTGTGAAGGAAATCTAAGTTCTTTCTTTATTTCTTCTCTTATTTTCTTTCTTTTTGTTAAGCATCTACACATGAAAAAAATTAACAGGGTGACACTCAGCAAATCAACTTCAGCTTTATGTTGATTTTACATCTTCTGCAGCAGTATTTCAACAATGCTGTTATCTTCAGGCATATTCTTGAAACTATTGATATGAAATAATTTAATCTACAGTTGGCACAGGAATCTACAGTGTGAAATTTTCACCTTGACACAGGAATGAAAATGATACTTAAATTGAAGCAAACCTAGTTTTATGTTGATTTATTGACACATCTGTACGTGCGCTATGCTTTCTTTTTCCATCGACTTTGTACTGGGACTTAAGGTTGAACTTTAAACCATAAAAATAGGTGGGTTGGGGTCGAGTGAGATGTAAAAATTTTAAAATTTTAAATTTTTTAAAAACCCCAACCCGCCTCCAATCTGCCCACTTCCGGGTTTAATGGAGGTGGGATAGGGGGGCGGGCAGCCAACCCGCTCCTGGGAGGCGGGTTGGCCATTTAAATATTATAATGAGGCTGGGAGCCTCCTATTTAACCTGTTTTACAAGTTTAACCCTGGCCGGCTGGGTTTCCCAGGCCTCGGGAAACCCATCAGCTCAAGGGAGGCAAGGACAGTTTTGGGGAAGAGCTAAGTGCTCTTACAGCACTACTTGTGGGCCAGGAGGAGCAGGAGTGCTTCCCCCCGGACCCCCAAGCTTACCGGCTTCCCTGGAATAGGACCAACCCCCCATCAGACTCCCCCCATTCAAAGAAATCCCCCCCCGATTGGGGATCGGACACCCCTCTCCCCCCGGGGTTAGGGATCGGACACCCCCCCCATGCTCCCACTAGCAGCTGCAGGCTCCTTACCTGCGGCTGTGGCCTGCTCCAAAGTGCTCCTCGCCCAACTAGAAGCCTAGCCTGTCAATCAGGCTGACTTCCGGGCAGGGATCCTGTCAAAAAAAGACACGCACGCTATGGAGTTAAAATTCCACAGCATGCGGTGAAACTCGGTCTTCAGGGCTATTTGTCCGAACCTCCATGCCCCGCTCAGAAAACCCGCCCCTGTCAATATCGGGGTCTTAGCCTCTGTTCTGCATGTAACATCCGCTGCTCACTGATAATAATGAGCTCAACAATCTGTAATTGTACGTCATATATAGCATATGCAATGACTCTAGGTACCACTTCACTTGGTACTCAGAGCCTTTTACTGTGGATGGAGGCACAAATATTCTGATGGCCTCACAAGCCCTCCTCAAAGTTTCTGCAGGCTGTAAACTCCAAAGTAAAGCACTTCCGTCAGTCTCAGCAGCTTGGTGCCAACAAGTACGCATCTTTTAGCTTGTTGTTTATTTCCCTTCGTGCAAAAGGAGCGCAAGCCATGGGTTTCCGGCACACTGACATCATTCCTCATTAGCATTTGACCTTCCAGCAGCATCGACGCACGCACTTCAAGAAATCCCCAAATCGCAATGGAAACTACAGCGCTGCCAATACAGGGGGGAAACCAGGCGAAAATGGGTCTTGTACCAGAATCTATTTTCAGAAATGCTGGTGTGGTAAGCCCCAAACTCTTCAGAAATTGCAAATAAATTCAGGCCTGATATAATCAAGCTTCTCAGATCTGGTTAACTGCAATAACATAGAAATCCTCACATCAGTAAGCATTCTTCACAAACTGTGCAGAACTGCAAGCACATTTAAGAGTGAGTCCATTAATAGTGCTACCTTAACCATTACTATTCAAAGTAATGGCATCACTCAAGCTCTATTTGCTTAACCCAATCACCAGCTGGGTTTTTTTCAGGCATGCCAGTCTGCCATGTGTGAAACAATGAATTGAGTTGCATCTGCAGTGTTCAATTAGCTGGAGTAGTAGCCTAGTGGTTATGGTACTGGGCTACTAACTTTGAGGTCGTGAGCACAACTATCATCATGTGAAATTGAATTCAATAAATCTGGTGGTAATTTGTGCTCTAGTACCAGACAAAATAACCATGAACGCTGCCAGATTGTGGTAACAAAACCAACTGATTCACTAACTTCTTCAGGGAAGGGACGTGCCACCAGTACCCAATCCAGCCTACATGTGTCTCCAGTCCCACTGTGTGGTCAACTCTTAATGCCCTCAGGGCAGCAAGGGATGAGCGATAAATATTGACTTACTAGCGTTGCCCACATCCCAAGAACAAATATAATTTTTAAATAGCTCAAGTCTTTATATTAGCTCTCCTATGAATCTGAGGGACCAAGATTTAAAAAAAGATAGTTTATAATTTAGCTAGTTTTCCAGTAGCTCTGGCTTCTACATGAAAAGATCTCCATAACTTCAAATGAAACTGCAACATAGAACGATTGTTCTGCATGGTGCGGCTCCTCATTAATATTTCCGGTCTTTGGTACCAGTGTAGCTGACTATAGTAATTAGACAGCACAATTAAAAGGGACGTGAAGTCAAAATAATAGCACACAGGCCAATAAAGACTCTGCAGTTATATGTGGCTGGAGCAGAGGCGGGAGGCAAGTAATAGAGACTATTACTAGAGAAATGTAACTTCCCAGATGAAATGAAAGTATATTTACCAGTTCTCAATGAAATACCCTGTGCTTTGCACAAAATGTGCATGGTTTTTCCCTGTAGCATTTTTCAACATTCCGGCTGCTCTGGAAGGACGCAGGGCATATCTTTGACCTGCTGCCAAGCCTTGCGCAAACTCTGGGGACGGGGTCATTTAAATAATGGGGGTAGGTGCACAATCATCACAACAGGGGTGCCCGACACATACAGGCAGCAAAACCAGGAGGGGACTTGCAGCTTCAAGGGAGGGGGGAAGCACGAGGCCCAGATCAGGCACAGATTATTTATCAGTTCTTCAATCAATCCCCCTGTCATCTTTCTGGGTTACAGTACTAGGCGGGTGAAATTGTTCACTGGTGATAGCACAAAATGGGCGCTAGCGAATCAGCGGCCTGTTTTACAGCCAGTCTGATTTTCTTTTCCATTGAAGTTGTGCTTGAAAATCAGGTTGAACAGGCCTTGTGCAGCTAGTGGGTGGGGAATTTATTTTTCAAAAATTTGTTTGCCTACCACCCCATTTGTCCAGTGTAAACGGGCATAGACAAATTAAAATCGACCGAATTGTAATGCATTACTGCTGTTATTTGTGTCTAGCACATATTAATAGGCCCATTTGCCATATTATGGGCTGGACTTTCTTCCACTATACCAGACCAAATTGCATGGTGTAGTGCAATTTCTATCTAATTTAGAATCAGGGCTATGGAAAAAGATTCTTGCAATAATATTTGACTCATTTTATACCAGGCCTTCTCATCTTCCCACTTGCGTCCACCTATGCTTTATAAGAGAATTCTGGCCTCTTGTGCGCCACTGATTATAATCGCTCCACCAGTGGTGGCCATGCCTTCAGCTGCCAAGACCTTAAGCTCTGGAATTCCCTCCCTAAACCTCTCCGCCTCTCTTCTTCTCTTTGACCAAGCTTTTACTCATCTGCCTTAATATCTCCTTATGTAGCTCGGTGTTACATTTTGTTTGATAACGCTCCTGTGAAGCGCCTTGGGATGTTTTACTATGTTAAAGGCGGTATATAAATGCAAGTTGTTGTTGTTGCTGGGAGTGTGATTTTGTAAATGGCAATTTTAAGAATTACTTTTATTTTGGAATTCAGTGAACGTTTCTTTCAAAGGGTGCGATGGATAGTACAGATGAGAATTTTGGTTTGAGGTGAGATTTTAGCCCTGCCCACTCAGCGGAAACTGGGCGGGCGGGCAGTTAAAATCACCTGTGGGTTTCACCTGCCAATGTCCTGGACCGATCCCGCAGATTCTGAATTTAAAAGGAAAAAGAAAGACTTACATTTATATAGTGCCTTTCATGAGCTCAGGGCGTGCTCTGCTTAACCTGCTCTTCAACGCAGGCGAGAGGGACAACCGCTGGAAACCAGCGGGGTCCTTCGTTAAATATGCAGATCGGCTCTGATGATGTAATCGACTGCAATTTTAACCATAGGTCTGTGCAGGGAGGCCGTTGTGGATCCCCACATGTTGGTCAATGATCCTCCACAGCTGAGACAGTGGTGTGCATCTAATTTTCAATGATTTATTTTTGTTATGACATTTTAACAAGTACTGTTGTATTGGACAAAATTGCAATTTTCACACAAATTCACTATTTTCATAGCACTGGTCGAAAAGTTGTAAACCAAACATAAAGATCGGGAAAAATTGGACACAAACAATATGCAATCCCCTACATTGAATGATGCAAATCAGCTATTTTAAGGCAGACTGAAAATGTATGTGTTTGAAACAGACTTAGATATCCCCATGGCAATGTAAGACCAATTTCCTGAAGAAAATTGCCATTGTAATGGAAGGACTTTCTGCAAGCATGAGAATAAATAGCTTGTTAAAGACATAACATCTTGTACCAAAAAAAACAGGAGATAGATTTGAGGTGAATGCCGTGTGTTTGTACTACACTGGCAATTTGTGAACCTAAACAGCGGTTATTGTCTCCTAAAAGCCCAGGCCAAAGGAACTGTTAACCAGAAATCCCAGGAATGCACAGGGTATGCATGGTGGGGGAGGGGCAGAGCTTGTGTTTCACACAGAAGGGCAGGATCTCCATAGACCCAATATAAGAATACAATAACACAGCCGGGGGCAAAGAGCATCAAAAATGGAGCCAGCAGTGACCCCAGGACCAGAAGTACAAACAGGTATAATAGATTCAGTGAACAAAGCCTCGTAATTTAATAAAACCTCCTTAGTTACATGAAATCCATCTACTGCTCCCAAGATGTTGCAAATCAATATATAAAACATAAAACTCTTGCTTGGAAAATCTGATATAAGGAACAGCTGTCCTAATAATACAGTGGTTACCTGATTGATATTTTTAGTGGTAAGGGACTGCCTTATCTCAGATATGTACCCTGATATGGAAAATGCTTGGCAACTAAAAGCTCAAGGCATCAGTTAGCTGGTGGACCACAGGCACCACTTGGCTCTTGTTCTGGGACTCTTGAAAATCCTTGGACAGATGGGTTTTAATTTAACTTTGCGGGGAGACATGCCCACCAGCAGCGTATATCAGAAATTCGGACACGCAGCATGCAGGGTTACCAACTTTGGTTGCACGCATTCCAGGAGTTTTTTAAAAATTCATTCTCGGGATGTGGGCATCGCTGGCAAAGCTGCCATTTGTTGCCCACCCCCAGCTGCCTTTGAGTGGTAGTGGTGGGCCTTCTTGAACTGCTGCAGTCCGTGTGGTGGTTGTACTCCCATAGTGCTGTTAGGGAGGCAGTTCCAGGACTTTGACCCAGCGATGATGAAGAAACGGCGATATATGTCAAAGTCAGGATGGTGTGTGACTTGGAGGGGAATGTGGAGGTGATGGTGTTCCCATGCACCTGCTGCCCTTGTGGTGGAGGTTGTGGGTTTGAGAGGTGCTGCCAAAGAGGCCTTGGCGAGTTGCTGCAGTGCATCCTGTAGATAGTACACACTGCGCTAGTGGATGGGGTGCCAAGCATCACACCCCACCTCGAAAAAACTCCAGGACTGACAATTGCACTAAAATGATTGCCAAGGTTTGCACCCATCCCCAAGGAGGTCCAGGTCCCTATGTGGAAGCAGCAGTATGATGGCGGGTAGGGTTGGCACCAGAAGCTTTCGTGCAAGAACTGGGAGGATCATGAGAAGGCGAAGAAAGTAGACAGCCAGCCGATAGCGGCGGTAACACACGCTGCAGTGCGGATGTAGACAGATTACTTTCCTCGTCTGCAGGATTAGAAGAACTGGAATGAAAGACAAGATTCTCACAGCTGTACCTGGAGAGCGTTATTTTTTAGGATATGTACAATAGACTACTCTCACCCTCTGAGACTACTCCCGATGATAGTGTTGGGCGACTTTTAGGCAACAGCTTCAAGGTGGAACAAATCAATAGATTACACAGCACCTTAATGCACATTAATCACCCAGCCTCACAATTCCAAATAAACCTTCAGGAAAGCATTTTATTTGATCTTTCAGGTTTTAAATGCGCTGATTATAGCTGAAAGCCAGGCATACTGCCAATGCACTATGATATTTTCCCCAGGTTGCTTGCAGCAGTGCCAGGGAGATCAATCTTCAATTCCTGGAGATTCCAGGACAACCCAGAAGGATTGACAATCCTAACTGCACATCATTTTCCAACCATTAATTTTACTGCTGACAATTCATTGCCGGAAAAGTGCGCCATTTGAGGATGCTGTTTCCTCATTGCCTCCAAGTTGGGGGTGTTCAGACGTTTTCTTTGTGGACGGCAAGATGTGTACCGTGGAGCCTCAAGGGCCACGTGTGAAGTTTCAATCAATGTTCCCATTAACTTTCATATATCTCAAGTTGCTTTAAAGAATTCCACAAAGCAGCAATTGAAAACATATCATTGTCTTGGAAAATTTGAAACTGGTAAATCTCTCGGTGGAATCAGAAGCTTTTTAAAATGCCTAACCAATTTCCTAAGTGTGGGAATTACAAGGCCATGTTTTACTTTGTAGGCATCTGACATGGATTGTGTGTAATATCTGGGAGGTCAGTCTATCAAATATCACATCGTGTTATCAACTGAACTAGTTTAAATAGAAACTAACAGGGGAATTTTGCGTAGGGGTCAGCGGGTCGGTGGCGAGTCGGGTGGGAAAATGTTTTTTTTTGACAGCGGGTCGGGACCCCACTGTCAACCCGTCGCCACATGCCTTTACCAAATGTTGAGTCTGCTCAGCGCTGGCAGACCCGACAGGCAGTGGCAGGGATGGCAATTGAAATCATTAGTGGCTTGTTTACAGCCACTTAACAATGCTTTTTTCCCAGCTTTTTGATTTTCACAGGTCGCCCGCTGGTTTCCCGCTGTGCCTAGACCTCGTCAGTGAAGCTGGGAGGTCACTTGCCATTGTTTCAGCTGAAGAGTTGACAGCTTCAAATGTTAAGTCAAAGCTCCCAGCTGATTCAGATATCTTCCCTTAGCCACTAGCTTCTCTAAACTGCATTTCCACTACAGATTCAGTCTTTACACAATTCTCCATCCAGTCTGACCTCATTACCTCTCCCACCACTAAGAGATCGCTTCTGTCATTTCTACTTCACCTGCCATTTATTCCATCAGCATCGGTGCCCTTTATACTCTCTCACCTTGGTCCTCAGAATCCCACCATGATCAGCCCGAACACCAGCATCACCAGGCACACCAGCAGCACCAACAAAACCAACCTTCTCCGCAATCAACTGATGCTGCACAGGACACAGGGCATCAGCACCTGACTACATTGCTGCCCGGGAGGCCAGGGGTGGGCTCATCATGGCCAGATTTACTTCACTTGACGCTGTACACCCTGGCTGCCACATGATGCACCAGGTTGGTACCACCCCACACCAACACCATAAAGCATCCCTACATGCCCAAGCCATTCCTTTCACACTCATCAGCATTGCGGGGGGGGGGGGGGATACCGTTATGTCTCACCATTCACTGCAACTCATTAAGCCACTTCCAAAGGTGCACACAAATCTGTCCAAGAACGCAAAGTGTTGAAAATAAAGATTTCAATGTTTGACAGCTCATTAACAGAAACTTTACATGAACATTGGCTAAACCACTCAAGTGCCTATCCTTGTGTCTTGTTAGTTGGTATTATTGGACTAGGATGAGGGTGAATGTGAGGGGTGGCTATTGAGATGGAGAAGTGATAATGTAGATAGAGAGGGATGGGTGGAGGTGCAAGGTAAGTTGGTGTGAGTAAGGATGTGCAGGAGTAGGGTAGGAAAGGCAGAGTGATGGGGATGTGATGAGTGGCACAGCAGAATGAGGTTGAGTGTGGCTTTGCAGTAACGTTTTGTGATCTACTGAGATCATTGCAAGGTTTGCGCCACTGCAGCCTGGTCCTCCTGATGACATCCCTGCTTGTGTCCTCCTGTGCAATGTGCAACCAGGCATCGTTGGTCTCCTGGGGAGGTCTCTACCACCCATTGGAAGGGAAGAGAACCTCCCTGCGTGCTGTGACTCCCTCCATAAGCATATGGAGGGAGTCATGGGAGAGCCTGGGTGCAGCCGTACACCTTTGTGCAATCACTGTCAGTGTTTGCAGCACCTCAATGCTGTAGAACACTGACAGCACAAATGTCAAAGTAAATTTGCGCATGGTCCCTTTAAGGAAACCGGCTGATGACGCGTCATCAAATGATGTCATCAGACCCGCTTCCTTCAGTTGGACCGGGAAACGCGCTGGGCGAGCTTAATAAGCCCAATAAGGGGAAAATCATTCTACACAGCGGGCTGGAGCCAGCAGCAAGGCCGGGACCCACCACTGATGTCGCCCACCACAGACCCGCCGAGGTTGGTAAAATCCAGCCCTGAGACTGAGAATTAATCTCCAGATTCATAGTAAAGAAACGGAAACTGAAAGAACTCGCAGTAACCACAAATGAATTTGATATAGGAATATAAGTTGACTCTGAATACAAATACCCTACCACTGAAAAATATTCCCAAAATTAGACAGAAAGCAATGGGAAAGTAATTCCTTCTCAGGGGATAATGTGAGAGCTAACATCAACTATCACCACCTATTTGTATAATCGTTCATAACACTTCAATTTCATTGATGTATTGTAGTGCAATTAGAATACAGTACAGGAAACTTTCGTTTATCCGGCATCGACGGGACCGGCGTGGTGCCGGTTTATCGAAAGTACCGGATAACGGAGAGTTATATCTACCGAGGCTATTTTTAACAAAGAGACTCCAGGCAGCGCGGGACTGCAGTGTTTCGGACTTCCGACAGCGCCAGGAGGCCGAGTAGTGGCACTTTTGAAAAGTACCCCGACTGACTAAATCGGCGTTCGCGGACTCGGACTTGGACTCGGGATCGGCAACATTGCCGGTTATTTGAGAGGAGTTTTCGGAGCACTCGGCGTTCGCGGAGACTCGACTGCAACTCGGCAACATTGCCGGTTATTTGAGAGGAGTTTTCGGAGGATGATTTTTGCCGGTTAAGCAAGAATTCCGGATATTTGGGTGCCGGATAAACGAAAGTTTCCTGTATATCATAACAGAGCAAGGACTAGAAGCTTATTTTCATGTGGTTTTGGGTGACGTGGAGAGTGTATATATTGTGATACACAAGGTATCACAATTGAAACTGATAATTCTCTCTGTGGAATTGGAAGCCTTTTAAAAATGCCTGACCAATCCACAAGGTATCACAATTGTGTGGGACAGGCTGGATGGACCAGAGTCTTTTCCTGTCACTGTTTGTATGTTCGTATGTTTATATTGTATCTGGTTAACTTTAAAAAAGTTAAGAGATCAAGAATATTTTTAACCATATCTGTTTAACATTTTATTCGTTGATGGCCTTACTGTTCCTGTAATATCCAGAATGTTAACTCTCTAGGAAATGGTAGAACTGAACAGTTAGGCCTTCATTGTTGTAATATTTATAACATATATATAAGAATTTTTAACTTTCACCTCAACATCCTCTATGGTAGCATTTCAACTTTAGCCTGAAAATGATTGTTTTCGAATGTTTATATCGGCAGCAAACCTGAGTGTCCAATCTAGTCCAGACCGAATTGGGCCAAATTTTGCAGACAGTAATTACAAATATCTAAACTTTGAGGTAATTTGGAACACTTCAGCCTTGTTATGGCTTTCTGTCTTAAAGAAGTGACATGGATCATGTGAAGTGGGCAAATCTGTTAACTTGGGCATTTTAAGATTGTGGTGGAAGTAAGTTTTCATTTAGGTCTACTGTATAAGAAGTGATACCTTAAAGGAGGGGGTGGGGGATTCTGCATTTGTCCCATGATCACCTGCCAAAGTGTACTTTAACAATGGATTTATGGGGGGAGAAATTTGTTTTAGCCAGCAAGTTAACGGCCGCCAAACACGGCCACAATGCTAACGGGGCAAAATTGGTCTGGGGGGCTGGAGATTGTTGGCGGGGCATTTACCTTCCGTGCAACGCCGTCCTAGTGGTGTTACTGGAGGCATCCGAGATGAAGTTCATGTACAGGAGTGCTTTGGAGCTTCCCACAGCCTCTGGAAGCGAGGCTGTGGAGCTTGCAAGGAATTGTGGGTAATGAAGAGGTCTGAGAATTAAAGGGGCCATGCACTCTGATGCAATACCAATTAAAATGAAGTGAAACAATATAGTTTTCAGCCCTGTCTGCTTTTTAAAAAATATTTAACATTAAAAAGAATTCTGAAATGTGAATATTCAGCTCTTAAAGCTGAATTACCTTCCTAACCTCAAAAAATTGGAAAACTGCCTCAGCACTAATACAAATGGCTCAGCAAGCCACGGAAGGGGCACCTAGCATCTCACACACAGCACTCCAGCTTTGTGCAGGGGGTCAACACTGCAAGACAGGCCCTCTACCCACAGGGCCCTCCAGAAAGAAGGATGTAGGAGTACATCACCGACCTCGTCACTGCCAGCAGTGTCCCCCCACCATCTGGCTCCATCGGCCAAAGAAGCTTCATGACCTCAGACCAGTGGTCAAGGTCAGTGAATGCATCTTCAAAAGCCGACTCCTACCAACTGCACCACTACACACTGCTCACTGCACGACCTCCAATCACTCACCTACCAACAATCTGCACCAATCACGAGGCACATTTCCCATTCCTAGCCTCACCTCACCCCCTTGGAGGAGACGGTGCAGACCATTCTTGGCAGGAGTATGGCTGAGCCCTTGGCCAGTGGCAGGAGCTGAAAGGATAAAAGATGCTGGTATCCTCATATGTTATCCTCCTTCTGGCATGCACCTCATGCTTTCCCGCCCCTCCCGTCACCACAACTCCACCCTTTTGCCTTCCTCATTTCACACACCCGAGAAATGTAGCCTGCCCAGCCAGTGGGTGACCAAGAAGAGGGAGAGGAGAGTGAAGAAGAACAAGAAGAAGATGATTGATTTGACACTCCCGACCACCAGCTCCTCAAGGTCAACCAGCAAGGACATTTGCAGTGTCCCTCACTGAAAGTCTGCAGCCTTCCACCAGCCATGCTGCAGCCACTGGGGTAGCACTCCATGACATCAGTAGGATAGGCAAAGACACACACAAGACAGTCACTAAGAGAATGCGTAAGGGTGATGAGTTGATTTCTTGATGTCACATTGATGGCTAGACTTATATAGGTGGATTGGAAAGTTTGCTTTGTGCTGGCTTTTATTTCAGCATCATTGCCAAGAGGATATTCTGATGGTCAGTAACAGATGGAAGGTAAGGTGTGGGGCTAATGCTGAAAGGGGAATTGGGGTTGTGGTCACTGGGACCGCAGGCGGCTGATTCCATCCCGGATAGCCTGGTCACAAAGGGGCTGTCTGGGATGCATCCTTCTGTCTGATTCCTCCTCTTCTGCTTCCTCCTCTTCTGTGCCTTCCTCTTCTGTGCCTTCCTCTTCCCTCTGCAAGCGGATGATGTAAATGTGAAATGACAGCATAAAATGCTGGAAATACTCAGCTGGTCAGGCAGCATCTCGACCTGAGACATGAACTCTGTTTTTCTCTCCACGGATGTTGCGTGACTGGCTGAGTATTTGCAGCATGTTCTGTCTTCTCAAAGGCCTTAATTTACCCTTGCAAGCATCCTGCAGCACTCCCTACACACTTAAAAAAACTTTTCACGTCTATTGCAGCAAGCCACCACTTCAATAAAATCAAAATACCTCAGTCCCAAACCTTAAGTCCAAACTTACCTGAACGATGTGTGTGTCCCTTTAAGAGGTGCAGAAATCGCCACTGTCAGCCTGCTTGCAGGCCAGGTTAACCTGGTGTGTTTAGGACCCAGCGCTGAATTCAGTGCTAGGGTCGAAGTTCACGTTGGTGACATTAAGTCGGCGTTGTACGCCGATTGACATCACCACACCGCCATTTTTTCTTTCAGGGCACTACCAGTTATCGGCAGCGCAAAGGGGGACACGAATATGGTGGCCGCCACGGGACCCGTCACCAGCTGGCGAAAGAGCGGTGGCCCCATTTTATTGCCATTTCATTGCACTACGGAGTGGCGGTAAGGAGATGAATTTCTAGCCCAAGATGTCTACATTCCAAAGGATTTGGATTTTTGGTAGGCACATTTATCCATTTTGCACCAACTAAAGTCAATTCCTTTGGAGATTCTTCTCTTTTTATGTTATTTGGAGGAGGAAGCAGAGAGTGAAAGGAGGAAGGTGATTGTCCTCACCCTCCTTACCCACGCAGCTATGTCAACAGACCCAGGCACTTCACTGGCTAGCAAGAATACATAGCCCTTCAAATAACAGCCGCAGCCCTTTAAAAGATGCAGCTGAAGCAATTTCCCTGCCCACGGCAATAGCAAGCTCCTGCCAGCAGGTCCAATCTGGGCTGGAAGCCCTGTATGAATATGTAATTAAGCTGACCTTGTGAAAGCACATTCAGCTGCCAAGCTTGATGTGCTCTGGTCCCATCACTGAAGTGATGAGACTGCAAAATGAACCCTCAAATGGGAATTCAAGATGAGTTTTTTTTAATGGGTAGCAATCAAACCTTCCTCGTGTCCCTCTTCTCATCCTCTTCTTCCTCCAAATAACACAAAAAGAAAGGAATTACCAAAGGAATTCCCATATTCCGATTTCTAGTTAGTGCACTGAAAAACGTTGCTATCATAAATTCAGCCAAAAAGATTTAAAAAAAACCAAAAATCTCCAAAAATGCCAACACTTTGAAATGTAGTCCTCAGAAATCCATGATTAAAGTGCACTGTGGGAAGCAATTATGGCTCAGAAACAGCGGCTCACCCTTTTAAGAAGTAACTGGCCTCATTTCTTCTCTAAACTTTTCCTGTATGTGAATGCAATCAGAGTACATCAATGTTAGTCCAAGAATGCCATTACTTCATAAAAATCTGTGAGATATGCTAACATTTCTTCCTTTTGGACAAGTAAAAGCATCTTCACTTGATTACTGAATTTTTTTAATGTTTCTTTTAACACGCCAGCCAAGTTTGTTTCCATAGATCATTAGTGCCTGTGCAATGGAGACACTGCTCTTGACTGATTGTTCACATTTCTTTACGTTTACAGTACAAAGCAGATACAATGCTTTGTGTGCTGTCAATTGAGTGCATACTCAGCACTCCTCGGGAGCCATTTTAATTATAATATGAGACTGGAATAAAGGAGATTTTGCTGATTCATTTCACTTATTGATTGATTCGGCTTTCATACATTTGCAAGAGGTGCCCATGTTAAAGGGTTAATCCTTACAAGATATTCATATACCCTGGAGCTAGCACAGCAGCTACTGCTGCATTTTACTGCACTTGTATCAGGATGAGTTTGGATCTATCAATACTGAAAGGTAGATTTATGTGCCATGATCCTTGAACTGATAACATTGATGATCTTCTAAGGAGGCCTTGAAAGGACTTTATCAGAATCAAGCATTCCCGTCAGGTGACTTACACACTGGGAGAAAAGACTGGGCCCTGGATTTCATTGCAAGTTCTGTCAGGCTCAGACTGCACTCCAGTGGTTGTCCGAAGGCACCGATCCCAAAACTCGGGGGGCCCAGTTGTGCCTGGTCCCTGCTGAATCCAGGATTTACTGAAACTTCCTCCCACCCCTCACAAGACCAATGACGTCAGGTGGTGACACTGGGGGTGAGGATGCTCTTCGCTGGGAGTTCCTGCTTCCCCTAAGGACCCGGCATATTACTGGAAGTTGGTAAGCTGAATGAGATGAGGCGTACTGTTGTCTGGATGGGACTTCAATCCGGGGGTCTAGGCAAGGGAAGCAGCCTGGAACCCTGAAGAAAAGGTGATTTAAAAAAAAATCGGTTCAGCCTCCTTTCACAGGGGACTAAGGGGTGGTGATATAGTATCTTGGGAGGTGACCTGGGCAACCCACTCCACCCCCCCTCCACCCTCACTAATAGGCAGGCATGGGTCTTCTGTCTGCGTGGCCAGGAGGGTGCTGGAGATGCACCGGTCGTGGCACGAGCATCCATGTATATCAGGTGCCCTCCCCGTTGACCCCACAAATTCCGGTGGGATGGGCAGTGAAGGGTGTGAACCTGGTTTAACTGGTGGGATTGCAGCTTGTGCCGTTTCGGGGCCTGGACGTATGCTTTTAGTAAAATTAATAAAAACCTGGCAATTATGATTTCTAAGACATGTCTGTTGGGATGAATGACATGCTTGAGCCCCTCGAGCCTGTTCCGCCATTCAATTAGATCATGGCTGATCTGTATCTTAACTCCATCTACCAGCCTTGGTTCTGTAACCCTTAATACCCTTGCCTAACAAATCTATCAATCTCAGCTTTGAAATTTTCAATTGACAGCTTTTTGGGGGAGGGGAGTTCCAGATTTCCACTACCTTTGTGTGAAGAAGTGCTTCCTGACATCACCCCTGAACAGCCTAGCTCTAATTTTAACATTATGCCCTCCTTTTTCTGAACTCCCACACCAGTGGAAATAGTTTCTTTCTATCTACCCTATCAACTCCTTTAATCATCTTAAGCACTTCAATTAGATCACCCCTTAATCTCCTATACTCAAGGGAATACATGCCTAGTCCATGCAACCAAACCTGTCCTCATAATTTAACCCTTTTAGCCCTGGTATCATTCTGGTGAATCTGCGCTGCATCCCCTCCAAGGCCAATATATTCTTCCTGAAGTGTGGTACCCAGGGTTGGTGACATACAGCAGACTATCACCTGCATAGAGGGATATTTTGCGCTCCATTCCTCTGGCCTGAATTCCTTGGTTGCGAAGATTCATTTATATGGGTGCAGCTAGGAGTTTAATGGTTCGGGGGACAACCCTTTCTGGATTCTTGTGGGAGGAGGAATGCTAGTGAGATATTGTCATTAGTTATCACAGAGGATGCATGGTAGGAGTAGATAGTTTGGATCCATCTTCTGTACGTGCTCCCAGAGGCCATCCACCTGAGCACGAGGAGTAGGAAGTTCCACCCTACCCGATCAAAAGCCTTTTCTGTGCCCAGAGATAGCACCAGGGAGGGTATATTCTTCCTGTTGTACTGGTACGCATTACTGAACAGTAGTCTGCTGTTGTTCGCCAAGAGGCACCCTCGAATGGACTTGGCTTGGTCACTTCTGGGTATGCTAGTCCAGGAAACCAAATTTCAGGCTACAAGTTTAACTACTCAAAAAAGGCCCTCACTCAGGAAATTCCCATGCAAGACCAAGAGGACTATCCATTTGTTGGGACATAGACAGGATTGAAGTAACTAGTCATATTAATTATACCCAAACTCCCAGTCCTTTACAAGAGAATCCTTCTCCTCCTTTCCAGTGCATACACTGAACTAAACAGGTGGAAAGGCTCACACAGCTGGAACTGTTCTTTTTGGAAAGGAGATGACTGAGAGAAAATATGATTAAGATTTTCAGATTAATAAGACTTAGGGAGGTAAAGGATTAGTCAGGGCTAATTGGATTGGCTATGAGACAGCAGAATGGGGGAACACAAGTATAAACTGAAAGGAGGTAGATTTAGGTAGAATGTAAGGAAGCATTCCTTCACTGAGGTGATTGGTTTTGAGGGAGGTTGTGGAGCCAAGTAACTCAGTTCTTGAGGTAAAATTAGATAAATACCTTCAAGAGAAGTACATTCTCAAATAACAACTGTTAGAACAGCAGGAAGGCAGACTGGATGGACTTATGGGGCCGATAATACAATGATGGGCATCTGATGTGCTGGGCACCTGCTCACTGGAAAATCGGACATGGAAGTCTGAAGTTTACAATGGGCCTGAGGCACTCAGCATAGCCCAATATGGGTAACAAGTGCCAAGGGGCCTGGAGCTAGAACATAAATTGTGCAGTAGACCTATATCTAGCCTTATAATATGGCTGGAGCGCCTGAGCAGTACCAGAATCCTGACACCACTGTGCCCCCTGACCTTTGCCCCAGCCCAATCTCCTCCCCTTTTTTGGGAAAGTACCAGGCGAACAACAGGCAGCTAGCAGTCTTTCACTGACAGCAGCTGTCCGACAATGTCACCCTGGCACTCTCAGTACATCATGAAAAATGTCCCCGAATCACAAATAATTTGTGTGAATGAGCTGACCGTGCTTTATTTGCTGGCGCCTCACTCTGGCCAATTTATCAGCCTCATAGGCTCTTCCAGTCTTGAGATTTTCTATGTTTTCTGCAAGGTTATCCTTGCTAAGTCCATAGTGTAATCTTGAACAGTGATTATTATTCTGTTATACTGTAATTAAGTGAAACCTAACTAATGCTAAGCTATGATGATATTTAAAAATAAGTTTATGATGTGCTTATTACATAGAATTACATAGAATTTACAGCTTAGAAACAGGCCATTCGGCCCATTTTAGGTCTTGGGGATTGATATTAAATGTACATTTGCTTTTACTGTAATCACTGATACATAACCTTGTGATGGTGCTAATTATAATATAGTAGATGTTGTTGTATAAAATGGTATTCCTGCGTCCAAGTCAGTCTTGGATGTCTCTGCTAAATAAGAGGTGAATTGCACTTTATTTAGTGTTGCATTGTGGTCCTGCTGTGGATAGGCCTGGCTTGGTTCATAATCAACATCTTTCAGAATGGGTTATGTAGGATGATTCAATGTAAAGTAATTTAGGCATCATATATGAAACCCTAGACATAAATGGTAATCCCAGTCTAATTGTCTGATATATATTTATTGGTGAAAGGTAGGCGGAGGGGGGCGGGGGGTGGGGTGGGTAGATTCATCTGATAACTCTAATCTAATATGTTAACATCTTTTGATACAATGGAGCCAAAAAGTGCTTATGCTTCTGATGCACTCCTGCCACAGCTGCAGCGGGAGTGCAACAGAGAGGCCTGTACCTAGTGCACTTGAGTCCTGATTTTGCTTGTTTCCTGTGGCCTTTGTTTGAGGCCCAAAAAAGGCCATTGGTACAAAAAAGGCCCCCAAAAAAAGGCCATTGATATTCCTTACATCGGGAGATCCCGCTTCCTCGGCTTAGGATAAATCCCTGCAGAAATTCAGGGCCTGTATCGTTTTACATTCCATTTGAACATTTCTCTGTGTCACATAAATAAACATCTATTTAAATAGATGTTTAAATTTGAAATAGATGCAATTTAAAATGCAGGGAATGATTTAAAAGTGACAAATTCAAGATTTAAAAATAATCTGCATTTGGATTCTTAACTGGACCACTTGAGGGAACGCCTCATTTGGCAGGACATTTCTTCTTGATTGAACTAAAAGCTCACAGCTGCCTGCCACTTTGTGACCACAGATCATGCCAACTCTTCACGGGTTGTCAGCAGTCACAGCGCAGTGCGCAAGCCAGAGTGTTCTGAAATCACAGCTGGAAGAGACTGCAATGCAGGAAATTGATGTAAAACACAACATACAGCACACCACAAAGTGCCAGTTACGTTGGAAGACTATACACGCAGTATACCCTTGTGCATCTGCAATTTCATTGGATGGAAAATGTGTGGAATCTGAGTTACTAAGTAACCTCAGCCGTGCTGGAGAAAGTAAGAATTTGGAACATTTTGCAGACATTCCCAGTCATGAACTGAAATGGTACCTTATGTCACAGCTGGAATGTTGACATTTATGTATTTAAATCTAAATATTTAAATTTCAGCATATTTACATGCTTTAATATTTTTTAACACAAGTATCTAAACAGGGTGTCAGTTGTGACATATTTCCTTTCAAATAAAAGCAGAAAATGCTAGAAATACAAAGCAGATCAATCAGCACCTGAAGGAGAAAGAAAGGTGAAAATTTCAGGTGGGACCCTTCATTAGAACTGATTTCTCTTTTATTTCAACTTTTCAGCATTTGCTTTTTTTTCTTTTTGTTTCATTTACATTTACTCAATAAGTATATGTTCATAAATGAGTGTAAGCAAGTCTGTGGCTAACACAGACAGCACAGGTGGCTCCACCCGTGAACAAGGAATGTTTTAATTTTTAGATAAACCTGGTGTCTACAGTGTGGTTACATAAATACCATTGATGTTGTGACCCCGGTTGTTATGTCTCATCGGAGAGCAGACATAGGTCATTATGAACTAAGTATGAGACTAATACAGACTGTTCAATGGACCACAAGCAACCCCAAGATCAATCAGTAGACCACATTTGGAGTATTGCGCACAGTTCTGGTCTCCATATTATAAAAAGGATACAGAGGCACTGAAGAAGGAAAGATTTACATGGATGATACCAGAACTGAGAGGTTATACCTATCAGGAAAGATTGAACTGGCTGGGGCCGTTTCCCCTAGAAAAGAGAAGGCTGAGGAGTGACCTGATAAAGGTCTTTAAGATTATGAAAGAGTTTGATAGGGTAGTCATGGAGAAGATGTTTCCATTTGTGGGGAGTCCAAATCTAGGGCCCATAAATGTAAGATAGTCACCAATAAATCCAACAGGGAATTCTGGAGAAACTTCTTTACCCAGAGAGTGGTTAGAATTTGGAACTTGCTACCACAAGGAATAGTTGAGGAAAATAACATGGATGTATTTAAGGGGAAGCTAGATAAACACGTGAGGAAGAAAGGAATAGAAGGTTATGCTGATAGGGTTAGATGAAGAGGGGTAGGAGGAGGCTTGTGTGGAGCATAAACATCGGAATAGACCAGTAGGGCCGAATGGCTGTACATTCTATGTAATTTACTGATCCTGGGATCCAATTAGCGTATTGATGGCTAAAAGTAATCCCGAGACCCAATCAGTCTGTTGGAAGTTACAAATAACTCTAGGAACCAATCAAGGTGAAATGAAATACTGTGAATCTGACATAAAAACAGAAAATCCCAAATGTACACAACAAACCCATCAGCATCTGAAAGAGAAAAACAAGGTTAATATTTCAGATCCCTCATGGAGAGGCTACCCCTGAAAGATTAACCTGACTTTTCTTTTCTCAGATCCTGAAGGACCTACCAACATGTTTTTACCTGAGAACTGATTAGTGTATTCAATGGTTAATAGAGAACTGAAGTATAACATGGCTGAAGCCTAAGTTACTAAAAATAAATTGATTCAGGGATATACAGCCTTGGTTCCTTTGATAGTATAGCTATGTATTTATATATATTTCTTTTTTAATCACTTCTTTTAAGATGTAATCTAGCAATCAGTCACAACACTTGTGTACATCATAAGGCTCTCAGTGCACGTCCCAGCTGTGATCCTGCCAGATATGAAATTACTCCGGTGCTTGTGGTTTGCTCTCTTAGAAGGTCATTTGTCTACTACTGGCTGAGGTGGGATTTTGCCTGACAAGGTTATAGCTCATGTCTAGAAACAGAGCTCGATGGAATCTTTCATTCTATCCATTGTTATGGAGGGACTTGTCTTGCTACTTAAATGTTTGTGAGATAGTGGAATCCTTCACCTTCTCAGCCGTTATCCTCCTCCTAATGAGGGAGTGTAGTTTCTTCAATGGATTGGGACGATAACCTGATAAAAGGCCTATGTCAGCCCCCAAAAAAGTCATGTTTATTGTTCTGTGTTCTGGTATTGCTTGACTGCTGGGCAGCATGTTCCATTTCACACGTACGTCGTACGGTGCCTTAGGTGGGGTGCCAAGGTTTTGCTCTGGCTTAACACCATAAGGTCCATTTTAAGTGTGGTCGGAGTTTGGGTGGTGCGAGGAGCTCTGCTGAATGAAGTCCAGCTCCTGGTGAAATGTTTAATAATTGAAAGAAGCTAATGGGTTGGCAGAAAGAAAAGGAAGTGCTAAAGGTTTGAGATCATCAATATGATTTTTGTAAATCTTCCTGAGATTATTTAAAGGAGAACAGCACTATGTTAATAGAGGGGAGAGGAATACTTTACAAGTAAAGAATTTACCATCTTACCTAAAAAAAAACTAAGCTTTTAGAAAAAATGTCACAACTCACAGCATTGTAACCCTGAGAAGACTCAAGCATTTCAGGTTAGATGAAGGCTCTGGCATATGTTCACCTGATTCCAGCCTTAGGCTCAATCACAGAGCACCTTTGTTGACAAAATAGAGGTTTGCATCCATTTTGTTGTGGATTTTACAGTTTTTGCCCAATTAGTGTCAAATGGAAAATAAATCTCTTGGCAAAGAACAAGTGCACCCCACAGCTCAAACACTTCCACAAAGATACATCAATCTTGTACTGTTCGCATTAGTAGTGAATAAAATTCCAATCCAGACACAAAGAAAATTCTTTGTGTAGCCACCGTGGCCTATGGCAGTGTTTGCATTTTGTGCTTTATATTAGGGAAAAAGCAGTTTAATATAAGTAAATAAGTAAAAGGCAAATTCTGTTTAATAACCTTTTTCTTATACTTTAATTTCAAATGAATTAACCCTATTTCTCATCTACATGTTGCCCCTCGATGACATCATCCAAAAGCGCAACGTCAAGTTCCACATATGCTGACGACAACCAACTTTACTTCAGCACCACCTCTCTTGGCCCCTCCACTGCCTTTGATTTGTCACGCTGCTTGTCCGACTGGATGAACAGAAATTTCCTCCAACTAAATATTGGGAAACCATTGTCTCTGATCCCCGCCACAAAAATCAGTTCCTTAGCCAACGATTCCATCCCTCTCCCTGGCCACTGTCTGAAGCCAAACCAGACCGTTTGCAACCTTGGCATCCTTTTTGACACTGAGATGAGCTTCCGACCCCATATCCACTCCATCACCAAGACCACATACTTCCACCTCGTAACATCACCCGTCTCTGCCCCGCCTCAGTTTATCTGCTGCTGAAATCCTCATCCATGCCTTTGTTACCTCTAGACTTAACTATTCTAATGTTCTCCTGGTAAGCCTCCCATCTTCCACCCTCCATAAACTTGAGCTCCAAAACTCTGCTGCTCTTATCCTAACTTGCACCAAGTCCCATTCCCCTGTGCTCATTGACTTATTGGCTCCTAGTCCACCAACGCCCTGATTTTAAAATTCTCATCCTTGTTTTGAAACCCCTCCATGGCCTCGCCCCTCCCTATCTCTGAAACCTCCTCAAGCACTACAACCCTCCGAGATCTCTGCGCTCCTCCAATTCTGGCCTATGTTAAAGACGCTATATAAATGCAAATTGTTGTTGATGTTGAGATCACATTTGAACTTAAATTCACCCTAAAACCCTTTTCATTGCACAGCATTAAGAAGCATAATGATGTATCTTGTACTAGGCAAGTTGACATTTAGATTTTAATCTAACATGGAACAGAGGAGGCGAGATAGGACTAAACCCACCTCAGAAAAGGCAGCAACTTAACGGCTTATTTCATTTTCCACAAGTATGTGCACACAGAGGAAGATACATAAATAGAAACTTTTGCTTTTTCCTATAGCATATGTTAAGGCTTTTATTTTGTTTTCAAATGGGCCAGAATATTCTGTCAAAATAACAGCAAGGCTCATGGTGCTCGACGTTATTTATGGGTAAATGGTACAGCAACTTCAGGCAAGGAGCAGATGCGCGGTTAAATGTGAATATCCAAAATTTGCTGTCCAAGATGCGCTGCTCTGCCATTAGTAAACAGCATCTTGTACTTAGACTCCTTTTTCTTTAGACACTTGCTGCATTTGCCCATTAATTGGCCACTAAACCCACCACAGAAACAGCGATTTACTTGTACTTCTTGTAATTTAGTATACTGTATTTACTGCTCATGATGCGATCTCCTCTACATTGGGGAGACCAAACGCAGATTGGGTGACCGCTTTGCGGAACACCTCCATTCAGTCCGTAAGGGTGACTCCGAGCTTCCAGTCACCTGGCACTTTAATTCTCCGCTCCACTCCCACTCTGACCTCTCTGTCCTCGGCCTCTTACACTTTTCCAACGAAGCTCAACGTAAGCTCGAAGGACAGCAGCTCAATCAGGCACTTTACAACCTTCTGGACTCAACATCGAGTTCAACAATTTCAGACCATAACCTCTGCCCCTATTTTTTCACATGGCAGCTGTTGATGATTCTGCCATTCCCATTTACATCTCTTCTAGACCCATCTTTTGTTTCTTTACTTGTCCCATTACCATCTCCTTTTGCTTTGGACTATCATCCCTTTTGCCATTTAATCTCTCCTGCCTTCTACCCATCACAGGCCTTCCCTTTTGTTCTTTCCTCCCCTTCCAACTTTCCCTGCCCCTGCACTTGCTTAAAATCTGTTACATCCCTAACTTTTTCCAGTTCTGACGAAAGGTTATCGACCTGAAACGTTAACTCTGTTTCTCTCTCCACAGATGCTGCCTGAACTGCTGAGTATTTCCAGCATTTTCTGTTTTTAATTACAGAAAGCTAAGTCTTGTCATTACTAGCGTAAGTACCCTTTTAACAATATGATGGCTGTTAATGACTGCCAATGAACCTCTCTGGCACCAAAAATTAACTATTATAAGTGTGGAGTCTCATTCCATCAGTTCTTTATTTTTTCGGGGAGATGGTCAAATATTAAATTAATTTTTTTTTCTTACTTTTCCTCTGTCTCTATTTTTAAATCTCTTAATCCAATCTTCCTTTTCCTCTCTTTATTTCTCTGTGCCTGATTTGACTTTTAATTTAATTCACCCTTCTTCTCTGTCCTTCCTGTGTCTATTTCCCAATCTTTATAAATCTCATTGGTTAAGGAGGTTGCCCTGTTCACTCAGGTCCCAGATGCCCTAATTGCCCTTGCTGCTCTGCCATAAAAACATAAGAAATAGGAGCAGGAGTAGGCCATTTGGCCCTTCGAACCTGCTCTGCCATTCAATAAGATCATGGCTGATCTTCTACCTCAACTCCACTTTCCTGCCCAATCCCATATCCCTTGATTCTCTTAATAACCAAAAATCTATCGATCTCTGTCTTGAATATACTCAACGACTGAGCCTCCACAGCCCTCTGGGGTAGAGAATTGCAAAGATTTACCACCCTCTGAGTGAAGAAATTTCTCCTCCTCTCAGTCCTAAATGGCCAACCCCTTATTCTGAGACTGTGACCCCTGGTTCTAGACTCCCCAGCCAGGGGAAACATCCTCCCTGCATCCACCCTGTCAAGCCCTGTAAGAATTTTGTATGTTTCAATGAGATCACCTCTCATTCTTCTAAACTCTAGAGAATATAGGCCTAGTCTACTCAATCTCTCCTCATAGGACAATCCCCCCATCCCAGGAATCAGTCTGGTGAACCTTTGTTGCACTCCCTCTATGGCAAGTATATCCTTCCTTGGGTAAGGAGACCAAAACTGTACACAATATTCAAGGTGTGGTCTCACCAGGGCCCTATGTAATTGCAGTAAGACGTCTTTACTCTTATACTCAAATCCTCTTGTAATAAAGGCCAACATGCCATTTGCTTTCCTAATTGCTTGCTGTACCTGCATGTTAACTTTCAGTGATTCGTGTACAAGGGCACCCAGGTCCCTCTGAACACCAACTTTTCCCGATCTCTCACCATTTAAAAAATACTCTGCTTTTCTGTTTTTCCTACCAAAGTGGATAACTTTATATTTCTCCACAGTATATTCCATTTGCCACGTTCTTGCCCACACACTTAGCCTGTCTATATCCCCTTGAAGCCTCTTTGCATCCTTCTCATAACTTACATTCCACCTAGCTTTTTATCATCAGCAAACTTGGAGATATTACATTTGGTCCCCTTATCCAAATCATTGATATAGATTGTGAATAGCTGAGGCCCAAGCACTGATCCTTGCGGTACCCCACTAATTACAGCCTACCAACCCGAAAATGACCCGCTTATTCCCACTCTCTGTTTTCTTTCCGTTAACCAATCCTCAATCCATGCCAGTATAGTACCACCAATCCTATGAGCCCCAATTTTGTTTAATTACCTCTTGTGTGGCACCTTATCGAATACCTTCTGAAAATCCAAATACACCACATCCACTGGTTCCCCCTTATCTATTCTACTAGTTACAACCTCAAAAAACTCTTACAGATTCATCAAACACGATTTCCCTTTCATAAATCCGTGTTGACTCTGCCCAATCCTATTATTATTTTCTAAGTGTCCTGTTACCACGTCCTTAATAATAGATTCTAGCATTTTCCCTGCTACTGATGTCAGGCTAACTGGTCTGTAGTTCCCCATTTTCTCTCTCCCTCCTTTCTTAAATAGTGGGGTTACATTTGCTACCTTCCATTCGCAGGAACCGTTCTAGAATCTATGGAATTTTGGAAAATGACAACCAATGCATCAACTATCTCTATAGCCACCTCTTCCAAAACCCAAGGATGTAGGCCATCAGGTCCAGGGGATTTATCGGCTTTCAGTCCAATTAATTTATTCAGTACTATTTTTTTACTAATACTAATTTCTTTCAGTTCCTCATTCTCGCTAGACAAAATCGCAGCCATAGTATTTGTTTAATTTCGCTGCCATTTCTTTATTCCCCATTATAATTTCTCCTGTCTCAGCCTGTAAGGGACCCACTTTTACTTTCGCTAATCTTTTCCTTTTTGCATACCTATAGAAGCTTTTACAATCTGTTTTTATGTCTCTCACTAGTTTACTCTCATATTTTATTTTCCCTTTCTTTATCAATTTCTTGGTCCTCCTTTGCTGAATTCTAAAATTCTCCCAATCCTCAGGCTGACTACTCTTTTTGGCAACATTATAAGCCTCTTCCTTTGATCTAATATTATCTTTAATTTCTCTTGTTAGCCATGGTTGGACCACTTTTCCTGTGGGGTTTTTGTGCCTTAAAGGAATGTATATTTGTTGTAAATTATGTATTAATTCTTTAAATGCTAGCCATTGCTTGTTTATCGTGATACCTTTTAATGTAGTTTCCCAATCTACCTTAGCCAACTCACCCCTCATACCTACGTAGTTTGCTTTGTTTAGATTTAAGACCCTAGTTTCGGATTTAACTAAATCACTTTCGAACTTAATATAAAATTCTATCATATTATGGTCACTCTTCCCTAAAGGCCCCTTTACTACAAGGTTATTAATTAACCCTTTCTCATTGCCCAATACTAGATCTAAAATAACCTGTTCCCTATTTGGTTCCTCAACATACTGATCTAGAAAACTATCTTGTATACATTCCATGAATTCGTCCTCCACACTATTACTGCAAATTTGGTTTGCCCAGTCTATATGTAGATTAAAGTCTCCCATGATTACTGCATTACCCTTGTTACATGCACCTCTAATTTCCTGATTTATAATCTGCTCTACATTAAAACTACTGTTTGGGGCCTATAAACAACTCCCACCAATGTTTTCTGCCCCTTGCTGTTGCTTAGCTCCACCCAAACTGATTCTACTTCTTGATTTTCGGAGCTAAGATTCTTTCTCTCTATTGTCTTTATCCCATCCTTTATTATCAAGGCTACCCCTCATCCTTTTCCATTTTGTCTATCTCTTCTAAAAGTTAAGTATCCTGGAATATTTAGTTCCCAACCTTGGTCACTTTGCAACTACGTCTCCATAATTGATATTAGATCAAACCTATTAATTTCTATGTGAGCAATTCATTCATCTATTTTGTTGCGAATGCTTCACACATTCAGATAGCTTTGACTTTTTTCTATTGTTCCCTGATGTCACCTTAGTCACTGATGCCCTATTACCTTTGTTACGCTCTCTGTCCCTTCCTGACCCACTCTGCTTTTTTTTACCCAAAACTCCGGCTTTCTCTTGCTGCTTTTAAATTTACACTTTCCTGAATCCCCCCCCCCCCCACCCCACCCCCTTCATTAGTTTAAAGCCCTCTCTACTGTCCTAGTTATTCAATTCGCCAGGACACTGGTTCCAGCCCGGTTTAAGTGGAGCCCATCCGAACGGAACAGCTCCTTCTTTCCCCAGTACTGGTGCCAGTGCCCCATGAAGCAAAACCCCTGCCTCCCACACCAGTCTTTGAGCCACGCATTTAACCTTCTAATCTGCTTATCCCTATGCCAATTGGTGCGTTGCTCAGGTAACAATCCAGAGATTACCTTTGAGGTTCTGCGTTTTAATTTGGACCCCAACTCCTCAAACTCTCTCAGCAGAACCTCATTCCTCGTTCTACCTATGTTGTTGGTTCCTATGTGGACCATGACAACTGGATCCTCCCCTTTCCACTCCAAGTTCTTCTCCAGCTGTGAGGAGATGTCTTTAACCCTGGCACTGGGCAGACAACACAACATTCGGAACTCCCGGTCACAGTTGCAGAGAACAGTATCTATCCCTCTGACTATACTGGCCCCTACCACAACTACATTCCCTTTCACTCCACCCACTTGAATGGCCTCCTGCACCATGGTGCCATGGTCAGCTTGCTCATCTATCCTGCAGGCTTTTCCCTCATCCACACAGGCAGCAAGAACCTCATACCTGTTGCATAAGGACAAATTCCGAGGCACCTGGGATCCCCTTACCTGCCTGAGTTGCAGTCACACCCTCCTGTCCCTGACCACTAACCAGAACTGTACCACTACCTAACCTAAGCGGTGTGACTGCCTCCTTGATCAAAGTGTCCAGGTAACTCTCCCCTTCCCTGATGCCCCGCAATGTCTGCACCTCAGACTCCAGCTCAACAACTCTGATCTGAAGCTCCTCAAGATGCAGGCACTTACTGCAAACGTAAGTTGTCTGGGATCACAATGCTTTCCACAAACTCCCACATGCTGCAGTTGCAGCACACCACCTGCACTGCCATCCCTATATGACCTTGTTTTATTTAATTAAATGTAATTAAATTTGCATTTAAGCAACTTAGTTTACAGTTTAGTTTCTTGACTACTTACTTGATCTAGATTAAGTTATGGGTTATGAAATTAGATACCTACCTGTAATACAAAGCACTGTAGTGCGGGCAAAAAGCAGCAACTACTTCCCACTCTTTCCAAATTCCCAAATAAAACACATTGTTTACGTGCACTCCATTTAATGCTGCTCTGTGCAGACCACTCTGTGCTCTGCCGAACTGTTTACTTTTATACTCTAGGAGCCTCACCCAATTTACATGTGTTGACTCAGCTCCCCTGCTCCCTGTGATTAGCACCTATTCAAGACAAACACTTACAGCTGACTGACAGTGAACTGCCACTGGCAGGCAGCTTCTGTTAACTACAGTTTTTAAAGTTCTAGGTTTAAACCAAAATGTTACACTAAATTTCACTTTTTACAGCTTCTACTTACCCAATACTTACCAGAAATTCCCACTCTTTCCAAATTCCCAAATAAAACACTCTGTTTATGTGCACTCCGTTTAATACCACTCTGTGCAGACAGCTCGCACTTTCAGCAAATTTGCGCGCAAAAATTCTTGGAGCTGGGGCAAGTCTAACTCATGGCCGACACCATTAGGTGCCCAGCTGCCACAAATTCTGGCCCATTATAACCATATTGTCACCTCTCTCCTCACCTACCAGCATTTTTTCATGTATATTAATGTGATGACAATGCAGAAACAGACCCTTTTACTCTTGTCTGGGTACCATGTTGGGGTCGAGATAAGTGGAAAAAATATATCCAACACAAAGAAAATGGTGAACACCTAAATGATCATGTTATCTTGAAAAGTAAATATAGGACCGAAAAATAGAGGCCAGCTGGACTGCGAACATGCAGTCGTTAAACACGGCGTGGTGGATTTTCTTCCACTATCCCGCCTGAAGGGTGGAACCTGGGTACACAGCCCATTTTCCGCCTTGTTCCCACCATTCCCCGGGATCACTAGATGAACCTTGTAGGCTTGGGGCAGCAGTGGGAATGTACCCAAATTTTCTAAGTAGAGATAGAGGGCCGAGTAGAGGGTAGAACTTGACAATGTGAGATAGTGTAAAATGCCTGATTCATGCCTTTGTTACCTTTGGACTCAACTATTCCAATGCTCTCCTGGTGGGCCTCCCACCATGCACCCTCCGTAAATGTGAGCTCATCCAAAACTCTGCTGCCTGTATCCTGACTCGCACCAAGTCCGGCTCACCCATCTCCCGTGTGCTCGCTGACCTACATTGGCTCCCGGTCCGGCAGCGCCTCAATTTTAAAATTCTCATCCCTGTTTTGAAATCCCTCCATGGCCTTGCTCCTCCCTATCTCTGTAACCTCATCCAGCCCTACAACCCTCCAAGATCTCTGTGCTCCTTCAATTCTGGCCTCTTGCGCATCCCCGATTTTCATCGACATGCCTTGATTTGCCTCGGCCCTAAGCTCTGGAATTCCCTCCCTAAATCTCTGTGCCTCTCTACCTCTCTCTCCTCCTTTAAGACAATCCTTAAAACCTCCCTCTTTGACCAAGCTTTTGGTCACCTGTCCTAATATTTCCTTATATGACTCAGTATCAAATTTAGTTTTAAAACGCTCCTGTAATACATTAAAGACGCTATATAAATGCAAGCTGTTGTTGTTGCGAGTCGACAGCCCGTTTTACATCTCTCCCAATTTTTATTTATATTGACTACCATTGACCTCTATCTCCGATTACTTACCTGCTGAAGATCTCAATCTTGGCTAAGGCATTCAGTAAATGAATTGGTCCAATTTTTGGGGCCCCCGTGGGCTTTTTAATAAAGTCTCTTGCTTCTTCGCTACAGCATTGCCTTCATTTTCCTTGGGGCCACTAGTGGGCCCTGCTTGCTGGCGGGGATACAATTGGGAGCCCACCACAAATACCTGATGACCCTGGGTTAGGCTCAGGGCACCGGGTGGAAATTCCTCTTTAACCCTGTAGGGACAGATTAAGGAAAGTCCAACCCATCGTGTCCAAAGTTCTTGGGCTGGGAAGGGCACAAATCAGCTATTTCTCCTGGAGGGTGGGGGAAGGTGGGAATTTGAGGTTTCTGCTGTATTCACATGATGTCCCCAATTCCGATGGAAGTACAGGCAGGCTGAAGAATGACCCATGGATTTAGGATGTGATAAAGCCATCTATCATAAATCCCGTCATTCCCACCATCCCCCATCTGCCCTTCTAATGAATGTCTGCATAAAAATCAGAACTGGCTGATCAAGACGGAAGTGGATCTTGCTCCACCGTACTCCAGGCGGTGGAGTCTGAACCCGGGAGTTTCAGGCCCATATATAATACTGGCGGCACTGCAGTCAGTGAAGTAGTAAAGGTGCCATCGCAGACTATGAAAAACCAAATCTTCTGGTCCAGCTGTGAGCACAAAAGCACTATAACGCTGGTGCAAACAGCCAATGAACCACGAAGCTAAGCTGAACATTTTGCCTCAGGAGTATTCCCGGCTTCACAAATAAAATAAATAATGGGCCAGAATTTGCAGTGGATATCATACCGCCATTGAAATTGACCGCAAGTTCGGGATTTCCGCATACGCTTGCGAATGCACTAAATCCCGAACTTGTGATCTGTTCTGACTTGACAGATTATCCGCACCGATGGGGGAATCCTCATTGCTGGCGCAGAGTTGGGCTAATTGCCCACCAACTGTCCAGCAATTACCTACGAAAATTTTACAGCTGGTGCAAACAGATACAGTCAGGGGCTAGAAACAGTCAGAGCAGGAGAATTAACATGTGGCTAAAGGGCTGATGTGGGAAAGAGGGGTGCCTTTTCATGGGACACTGGCACCAGTACTGGGACAGGAAAGAGCTGTACCAATGGGACGGGCTCCACCTGATCCAGGATGGGACCCGTGTCCTAGTGGAAAGGGTAAATAGGGAGGTGGCAAAGGCTTTAAACTAGTAAGATGGGGGGAGGGATCTACAAGAAATGAAACCAGCATAAATATAAACAAAACAGAAAAGGAGAGCACAGGAATGAATAAAGTAAAGGAGGACATTGATGGCCAGGGAATAAAAAGAGTTATAGAACAGGGGTGTAAAAAGATGGTTAACAATAAAGAGAGAGGAACTGCTATTAAAAATGAGTTAAACTGTCTGTACAGCAATGCACACAGTGTCGGTAATAAAACAGGGGAACTGGAGGCAATAATACGTTGTGAGGAACCAGACATAGTAGGGATTACTGAGACATGGCTACAGAAAAATCAGGACTGGGAATTAAACATTGCAGGGTATAACATATTTAGAAAAGATAGAGAGGGAAAAAGGGGAGGTGGAGTAGCTGTACTTAATAGGGATAACATAATGGCAGTAGAAAAAAGTGAGGCAGCTATCAAGACAAAAATAGAATCCATGTGGATCGAGATAAAAGATAATACAGGATCAATCATATTAATGGGGTTAGTCTACAGACCACCAATGTTGTGTAAGGAATGTGGAGGAAGAAATATGCAAACAAATTAGAGAAATTAGTAAAAAGCATAGAATAATAATCATGGGGGACTTCGATATTAATTAGCCAGAAGAGGTAGGTAAAGGGGATAAGGGAATGGAATTCTTACAATGTGTACAGGACTCCTTTCTAACCTAATATGTAAGAAGCCCAACAAGGGAGGATTCGCTATTGGATCTAGTAATGGGGATTAAACCAGAGCAGATAAAAGAAGTAAAAGTAGGGGAACATCTCGGCAATAGTGACCATCATATAATAGGCTTTAAGATAATAATTGAGAAGGACATAAGTATGATGAATAGATTGGAGAAAAGCCAATTTTGTGGGGCTGAGAATAGAACTTGGGAAAATAAAATGGACAACAATATTGGCAAACAATGATGTAGAACAGCAATGGGAAATATTTAAAACGGTGTTCAACAGAGTTCGGGGAAAATATATTCCGCTAAAAAACAAGAACAAGTTAAACACTAATGAGACACCACGGATGAAGAAAGACAAAAGGGAAAAATTGAGGGTAAGGAAAGAGGCATACACTAAGTACATAGATAGTAGGGGAGAGCATGACAAGATAGAATACAAAGAGATTAGGAGAGAAGTCAAAAAACAATTAGGAAGGCAAAGAGGAACTATGAAATTAAATTATCAAGGAACATAAAACAAAATAGTCAAATATTTTACAAGCACATAAATAAAAAAAGGAAAGTCGGGATGGGAATAGGGCCACTAAGGGATGGACAGGATAATATCACAGGCAGCGATAGAGAGATGGCAAAAATATTAAATAATTACTTTGCTTCAGTATTTACCAGGGAGACAGAACAGGTGGACATGGCATTGGATGATGAGATTAGAAATGAGATAACTGCATTTAAAATAAAAAGAGGAGAAATATTAAATAAACTAATCATACTCAAAGAGGATAAAGCCCCTGATCCAGATGGATTACATCCGTGCATTTTAAAAGAATCTATGGAAGAGATAGCAGAGGCATTATTACACATATTTAATAATTTGTTAGAACAAGGTGTCATGCCAGAGGACTGGCAGATAGCTAACATAATACCTATATGTAAGAAGGGAGATGGAACATGTCCAGAGAACTATAGACCAGTCAGCGTAACATCGGTGGTAGGAAAAGTAATGGAATCCCTACTAAAGTAGAAAATAGAAGAACATCTAGAAACTAAAACTATAGTAATGAATAGTTTGCATGGATTGCAAAAGGGAAAGTCTGGCTTGACCAACCTCATTGAATTTTTTGAAGAGGTAACAGAGAGAGTAGACAAGGGTAATGTAGTAGATGTAATTTATCTAGATTTTCAAAAGGCCTTCGATAAGGTACCACATAATAGACTAATGAATAAGGTCAGAGAATGCGGAGTCAGGGGACAAGTAGCAGAATGGATAATTAGCTGGCTTCAAGACAGAAAGCAGGGAGTAGAGGTAAAGGGTAGCTATTCAAAGTGGCAGAAGGTGGGTAGTGGTGTTCCACAAGTATCAGTGCTGGGACCACTGCTGTTCTCAATTTATATTAACGATTTAGATTTTGTAATCAAAAACACAATTTCTAAATTTGCAGAAGACACCAAATTGGGGGGGGGGGGGGGGGAATTGTCAATACTGAGGAGGACTGCAATAAATTACAAGGAGACATTGGCCCAAAAATTCGGCCGGTCCCGGGTGAGTACACAATCTGTACTCACCCGTATTCATTCCCGAAGTGCCGGTTTCCTGCATGCACTGCGCATGCGCGGGAAACCGGAACTTCCGGTATGGTGAAGGGGGCGGTTCCTAGGTGAACCGCGTGTGCGCTAGAGGCTGCGCGCACGCAGCACACTTAGATTTTTTTTGAGGTTTCAACGCGAGGGTAAGTATTGAAGATTCTACGCTAGGTAAAAAGGAGGCGTAAGACCCCTTTTGAACAAGGTAAGTAGTTAATTAAGTATAATTTAAAATATTTTTCAACAGGTTTATCTTTTTTAGATACTTTAAAGAAAGGTAAGTTTATTTTTATAACTTTTAAAAAGTATTTTAATTTTTTCAAAAATTTAAATTTTTGTTTAAAGTGGTTAATTTATTTAACTATAGTTATTTTATTAATGTGATGGTTTTTTTTTAAATTTATTTGAAGTTTAGCTGTTCTTTTGGGGCCGATTTCAATTCACAGATTTGACAGGTCTCTGTCAAATCTATGAATGAAAGATGGTCTGCTGCCATTGACTCTCCATGGCCCACGTGATCCCAGGGGTCGCATCGCACTAACTGCGCCCCTGGAACACGCAAGCACTACGTGCCGGCTCTTGGGAGAGGCCCGGGACCCAAAGTTCCTGTGGGCCCAAAACACAACGGCCGGCACGGTGGGTAAGAGCGCGTGCGATCCTTACCCCCGCGGCAAGCCGGCCACCCGAATTTCTAGGCCAATAATAAACTTGAAGAATGGGCATATAATTGACAAATGAAATTCAACACAGATAAATGTGAGGTATTACATTTTGGTTAGAAAAATAGGGAGGTCAGATATTACTTGGAAAATGCGAATCTAAGTGGGGTAGAAGAGCAAAGGGATCTCGGAGTACAAATACACAAATCACTGATAGTAGCGACACAGGTTAACAAGGCCATAAGAAAAGCAAACCAAGCACTAGGGTTTATTTCTAGAGGGATTGAATTGAATAGTAGAGAAGTTATGCTAAACTTGTATCGAACTCTGGTTAGACCACACTTAGAGTACTGCGCACAATTCTGGTTGCCATATTATAAAAAGGATATAGAGGCACTGGAGAGGGTGCAAAAAAGATTTACAAAGATGATACCAGAAATGTGAGGGTATACCTATCAGGAAAGGATGAACAGGCTGGGTCTCTTTTCTCTTGAAAAGAGAAGGCTGAGGGGTGACCAAATAGAGGTCTTTAAAATGATGAAAGGTTTTGATAGAGTAGAGAGTGTTTCCACTTGTTGGGGAAGAGCAAAACTAGAGGCCATCAATATAAGATAGTCACCAAGAAATCAAATAGGGGATTCAGAAGGAACTTCTTTACCCAGAGAGTGGTGAGAATGTGGAACTCGCTACCACAGGGAGTGGTTGAAGCGAATAGTATAGATGCATTTAAGGGGAGACTAGATAAGCATATGAAGGGAAGAGAGATTTATGCTGATAGAGTTAGATGAGGAAAGACGGGAGGAGGATTGAGTGGAGCATAAACGCCAGCATGGACTGGTTGGGCCGAATGGCCTGTTTCTGTGCTGTATATCGTATGTAATCCTATGTAATACCTCAAAAGATCCAAAGCATTGTTCAGCATGTTTTAACATTATTTAGCTCACATAAAAGTGAAATTGGAACATTACAACAGATGGAAGCACCTGAGCTCCATTTGAATAATTTAGCCGTGAGCTTCGTAGAATTGCGAAGAGCTTTTTTTGTTAGTTTGTTTTAGTGTCTGTGTGTTTTCGTTCAATAAAGTTGTCAGAATAAGTATCAGTCTGGCCAAACGTGAATTAGTAAAGCAGTTTATCAATTGTTTCAATTTAGTTCTGAAGTTGTGCTGCTATTACCTGTAGGGAGATGGGAAATCTGTAATACTAGCTATATTTAAAATAATTATTTAGAGATGTTTATGCAAATTTCAATCCCGCAAGGCTCTAGCAATGAGGGTTTAAATGAATGAGACACCTTCTGTTTCCTGATTGGAGCACCGGCCCATGTGATCCCAGGTACATTTCCACACACGCTGCGCCGCTGGGATCCGTGGGTCATTACGCTGTCCTCCAGTACGCAGCGTCAAACAGCAAGTTCGCGAAGGAGGGTCCCCATCAGGTAAGTGCGCATTATATTCGGATGCCGGCAGCGTACTCCGTAGGTACGCAAAATCCAGGTCAATAATCATTTATCTGCTGCGTAACTCATAGGGAAGCCGTGTAGCACATCTCAAGTTATATCACTAGTTGCAATTCAAGCATTTTTTGTGCATCTCATTTACTTTTCTGTAGCCTAAGTTCAGCGTGAATGTGTAAAACAAAATAAAGAGAGTACATGAAGATATTAGCTTGCAGTTTGATAAATGTCATGGGTGAAATAGGAGGGAATACAAATTTAATATATCCTCAGTGGTAAGCAGTGTGAGGTCCTAATGTAGTCAATAGCAAAATACTGCGGATGCTGGAAAACTGAAACAACAACAGAAAGCGCTGGAAAAACTCAGCAGGCCAGGCAACATCCGTGGAGAGAGTAGTCACAGAATCACAGAATCCCCACAATGCAGATAGAGGCCATTTCGGCCCATCGAGCCTGCACCGACACATATCCCACCCTATCCCCGTAACCCCACATATTTAATCCCCCCTAACACTAAGGGTCAATTTATCATAGCCAAATCAACCTAACCCACACATCTTTAGACTGTGGGAGGAAACCGGAGCACCCGGAGGAAACCCACGCAGACACAGGGAGAATGTGCAAACTCCACACAGACAGTCACCCAAGGCCGATTCGAACCCAGGTCCCTGGTGCTGTGAGGCAACAGTGCTAACCACTATGCCACCGTGCTGCCCCATGAATATTTGAGATATAGATCACTGACAATAAAATAGTGTTTGAGCATCTTGGGTTTCCGCAGAGCTGATGCTGCATTTGAATCTTTGAGTGAGGTGTGGAAAGATAGGAAGAACCAATTATTCCAAACAAATGCTGTTGTAGGCCTGATTAAAGCTGCATGAGGACACTTTTATATCATTAAAATGTTGACCTTCGTATGCATATCCTGAAATACACTACAATACAAACTGGCCTGGTTTTGTCTTTGGTTGTGTTTTTCCTCTATTAGTGTTCACTGGAGAATTGTTATGGTGTGCTAAATTGTCAACTATTATTACCACTCAGTCACGTTTACTCCATTGTAAATTAATCAGAGGAGTTAAAAACAACTGTACTTTCATATAAAGCCACCAATTAAACCAATGATACAAGGTACCACAGACAAAATAAGCTCAGAATAATTTTGCATTTCTTTTCTGATCACTAGGATGTGTGTGAATAACATATATTTAAAATAGAGTTTCAATCCTCTCCTCTCTATAGGCCCTTTAACATGGTATGTTTGTGCCCTCTCGATAATGGGAGTGCCATGGCCAAAGCAACCTCCATGCATTGTTATTTAAAATTTGCCACCAATCTTCTGCAGGGGTCTTGGAGCCGATTGACTGTCTGAGGGCTGGTTCTTCTGCCTGTGCATGGATTGTCCTGTCCTCACATGCATGGAGTACAAGGCGGCGGGGGTGGGGAGAATCCTAGAGCTAACCCCACCAAATTTCGCGGGGTCAAGGGAAGTCCTTCAATTACCATGTCAGTGGTGGGCACCTGCACCAATAGGGGTGCATCAAGTGTGCCTGCCTTGCCCCAAAGACCGCACGCTGTGTCTGTTCCAGGTGGGCGTGCCATGTCATGTTCCACTTTGTAAGGAGATATTAGTAGCCTCTTCGACCCACTTTTTAAGGGGGTTGCTTTAGAAATAAAACAAAAATCCTCCTTGAAATCTACAGAGGCCTGGCAACCCCTTCTGCCATTTGCCGGCCTGGTATGCCTCCGATGAGATACCCACTTGATGGGAGGCTGCGAATGTGGGAGCACCCAGTGTTGGAGTCAGTGCCCTGGCCCCGTCCCCTCCTATAGTGCTGGCCTTATATTGTTTTGAAGTGTTTACTTCCATAGTTTAAGGTTGATATTACAGTGCTAAAGCTACTCCTGAAATATATTTCTCTGTTTTTTGTTGCTCAAACTCAACACATCTCAAATATGGCATTAACCCAGGTTGCAAAGGCCACAGCAGCAGTGAGAAAACATTTTGCTGGATTAATCAACACAATTACTGGGCCATAGTGATTATACTGAAACAGACGATGATTGGGAGACTAGTTTCACCACTAGTGAAGGTAAAAGAATAAAAACCGAAGTGGGAAGTATTTTCAGTGACGACAGTCTCAGCCACTCAGGGAGATGGCAGTGCTACATTTTGAGTTTTTGCTTGAATAAATTGGGTTCAATATTTCCGACTTCTCCTGTACGGAGTCCTCATTCCCTATGGCCCAGTGTGTGCCTGTGACAGCCTAATATCAGGGTCATTTGTAACAAGCCCAGGATCAAACAGAACTTCCTTCTGACTGCGTTTCACTTTACTGCCCTCACAGATTCTCCTTAGTTTGTTGGTGACTGTCCACAGAGTCTCTGTGGCCTATGTATCTCTCTCTGATAGCTTCAAGTGGAACAAGACAAGCTGATAAATGCCTTTCCAAATTTGCCTGGGGAAAAGGAACTTTAAATATGAGTCTCTTACACTCAAAAGGGATTGCTAATCAAACATATTCAAACAAAACTCACAAGATGCCTGTATTTTAATTGAATGGCTTGGCTCCTCCCTCAAATATCTCACACGGACCAAAAATCCTCAACCTTTCCAGCATGCTCCCCTGTAACTCCAGCAGGAGTACACCAGAACTATGGGAAATTAGGTCAGGACCCAAATATATTAGGGCCTGGCCTAGCTCTGGAGTTTCTGCCTTGTGCTTGTCCCTTATAAGGCCAGTGGTGTCAACAGGAGTGGGGCCAAGGACGGGGACTCTGCGATGTACTTCCCTGGCCTAGGTGCAGGTTGGAGAGGCTTGGCGGTGGGAAGACTGTTATTGGGTTGCCAAATGACAGTTGTGAGGCCTGCCTTTGGGGTCAGACTGTGGACCACGTCCTGGACTCTGGAAGATATTGGTGAGTTTTTCAATTGGCCTTCTTGCAAAGGGAGCCAAGGGGGCTCTTTGCTCTTGCTTCTGGGGAGGATCCGACGGGCCCAACTGATTATGCTGCAGCATGTGACCTTGGGGTGAAGGTGGGGGTTTGAGATTCGCCTGTATTAGCATGGACATTCGCTGAGGTCATTCGAATTAGGTGACCTCCCCCACCGACCCTGCATAGTCTGGCAGGATCAGCAGTGGAAATCACCAATGGATATGATCCTGGCATAATTGCTGGGATCACTGGCCCGTGGGTTTCCTGGGCCCAAATGTTTTTATGGCCATGATACAGAAAGCCACTCCTTGCAGGTGAGATGAGTGTTTAGCATACTTCCATGGAAAATCTGGTGCTTTTACCTTTGACTGACTATCTCGACTATATGCTTGTGCCTTTCCACCTCAATGTACAGGCCCACCTATGCCGGTACTGTAACATGTTCTGCTTTGCTGGTAACTGAACCAGCAGTCTCTGCCCCACCTGATATTCCCCGTGCCTGGGACTGTGGTCATATCAGATTTCCGACAGCTCTACACATGTCCTAGATTCTCCTGTGCTACCTCAGCTAATATAGTCAGGTCATCCCTCAGTCTACTACATTTCTGTCCTTATCAACAGTCTTCCCTGGTTATAGCTCTCTGATCTTGAGAAGGTGGTGGTGGGCCTTCTTCTTGAACCACTGCAGTCCATGTGGTGAAGGTGCTCCCACAGTGCTGTTAGATAGGCAGTGGAGGTCACAGGTCTGGGAGGTGCTGCCGAAGAAGTTAGTGTTATCAGACCGTGGGCTTAGCATTCACATGGAATTTCAAATAGTAAGTGTCCTGTTGATTCTTGAAGCACTTCCCCCTCCTCCTGCCCCGTAGACAAATAGTTCATATGAAAATCTTTAATCCCAGTGCTTTGGGTTCAGCTTAGCATATGAGTCAGTATACCATGAAATCTTTCAACCAGCCCATTTGTCTGAGGGTGTTATGGGATGGGCGACGCTATTTCATTTGGCGCTGTTACCACAAGTGAGTGACTAGCTCAGACATAAGAGTAACCCTCTGGTGGTACTAAGTCTCTTTTGGGAATCTGACCTGAGTGAACATATCTAACAATACATTAACCGCAACATCCATGTCCACTGATGCAAGAGCATCATGTCTGGATATCTGGACACGAAGGGGGTGATTTTGTTAATGGAGGTGTGTTGGAGGCGGGACTGCTGCTTGGCAGGTCGATGTCCCGCCTCTATCAATTTGTGGCCAACCCACGTTATTTTCCCTTGATTAACCTTGTTAAGCCCGCCCAGTGGGCTTAGCAGGCCAATTAAGGGAAAGCCGGTTGCAGAGAACGTCAACGTATGACGTTTCATCTGTCAAAAATTTTTGACAGATGAATTGTCATCGTTTGACAGCTCTGTGAAGCTGCCAAACAGTGACATTCTCTGTAGTTTAATGAGGTCTTGAATTCAAGACCTCATCAAACTTCTTTCTTTTACAGAAATGAGATGGTTGTTGCATCTGAGAATGCAACGGCCATCTCTGATCTGCAACACGGAGGTGCGAGACTCTCCGCATACACACCGACTGAAGCCTGCAGGAAAAAACAAAGGTAAGTACACTTTTACTAACACTTTGCACTTACCTCAGATACTCACCTCTACACTCCTGCACCCATCACTTACCTTCACACCACACTTTTGCACCCCCCCGACCCCCGCAGACCCAGTACTCGCCTCGCTGAGCTGGCGTGTTTTGGAGCCTTCGGGAAGCCCGCACTTGTGAGGGCAAAAAGGGGATAATCCTATTTTCTGCCTGTTAACTACCTGTTAACAGGCAGTTAATAGGCTTTAATCCCTTCCCGCCTCCAAGGAGACGGGACCCGGCGCAGGACGGCTACCCGCCTCCTAGGAAGATGGCATGAGGCGGGTTGGGGGCGGGTTGGGCACCCGCCCCCAAATTCTGCCATTGTCCCGGCAGTCCCGCCTCCATACCCGCCTCCCCAGGGCTGGCAAAATCGCCCCCGTAGTCTATCGTGGTTAATATGTAATGTTTCCTGGACTGTCAGGCATGGGGACTACAATATCTATGTCTGCTGTCTTAAATAATAATAGTTAAGGTTTGCAGCAGCACTTTTCTGTGATCCCTCAGTTGAACTACACACTCACATTTGTCACACCTCTTGCAAAAATCAGCCACATCCTTAGAGATGCTGAGCCAACGTAAGTCTGTAACAATATATCCTTTGTGTGTTTTATTCTTCATCTTTTGCCAAGGAAACATCATGGGCTAGCTATAGTAAATTTGTTTTTGGTATTCCCAGGGCTCCACTATCTGTTGGAACTTTCCTGGTTCCTGTCTCTCAACTGGTTTTGATTTGTAATGTTGGACCAAATGTTGTCCTCATAGTTATAACATCCACTGGTACAACGTGGACCTTGAGTGTTAATATAAACAACAACAACTTGTATTTATATAGCGCCTTTAACGTAGTAAAACGTCCCAAGGCGCTTCACAGGAGTATTATAAGACAAAAAAAAGTATAGGAACAGCCAGTCATGTAAAACAGCAATTCTGTAGCAAGAATACTAATGCAGAATTGCAGCGATGTTTTACAAAGTTATAAATTGGGACAAATTACTGTGGGTAAATTCGAATGATTTTGATAAAAATTGTAGCAGTCTTACGGCTTCACATTCTGTCAGAAATTATTTCAAATTATTTCCCATGATTAAATTATTCTCCAATCTCAGAATACATAAAATCATCTTAAAGTGAAAGACTTTGTGGCAAAACAAATATTTATAGAAAGCTGACAAGATCACTCGTGATCTGGGATAGAAATCTGCATTTTGCACATTTTCAAACACATTTACATTTTTTAATGATAAGGATCAGTTTCCACAACTTTGGTGGTATCATTCTAAATTTAAAATAAGGTTCAAAAGGGACAAACCTGAGGGCACTTATGCTTTGCTTTACAGTAAAATTCAGGGCTCTGTGTTTAAACTACACTACTAAAAAGAGCCAAAATTTAGCAATAGATTATACTTACATGCTCATCAGAGAAATTTCAATATTTGCACATAAGAATATAAGGAATGAGAATTGGCCTTATGTACAAAATGGCTGCTGCATTTCCCTACATTACAATAGTGACTACGCTACAAAAACTACTTCATTAGCTGTAAAGTGCTTTGGGATGTCCTGAGGTCAGGAAAGGCACTATATAAATGCAACTTCTTTCTTTCTTTCCCCAGTCTGTGCTGAATTAGCTGATATCAGCCAGGGCCACAGGAGGAACACTATAATTATCATCAGCTTCCTGAGCTAGCAAGGGGGACCATCAGCCAGGGTTCATGGGCTGGGAAGTTCCTCGGAGCTGCTCCCGCCCGACTGCCGTAACTTCGCCGGATGTGTGGCGGAATCTCCGTTTGTGTGTAGATTCCCTGCCCTGATCACTGTCCACTCTCTTCTCAGCATCGGTGCAGATGTCGAGTGAGAATAAGATTGAGTTCAGCTGTGATGCTCCCCATAGTTGAATAGCATGCCCATACTCAATTTCTCATCTCAATCATGAAGCATGGTCATTGGGTGAGGTACTGGAGGGTGACCACCAGCTATGGAACCGCACCCAAAGCAATGATCAGTGCCTTCAGGATAGGAGGGGTGAAAATCAGAGGGATAAAAAAATGTACAGGAATAACTGCATATAGTTGATTGTGAAATTAGCTCCTTTATTCTAATTATTTAATATTAGAATGTACATATTTTGGAGAATAGCAAAAATTAGATGCATGCAGCAATGCAATAATCCAAATTATTGCCCAATTCAAATTTTCACAATATGAAGAAAATTTGCAGCTGAATTCCATAATGAATGTGCCGCATTTGTGGACCCCACAGTCTTACATTTTTCCTGGAGCTGTCTGTGCGTTGGTAAATACACCCAAAGGAATAATCCTGATTATTACAAACTAGTAACAGATATAGTCAGGGACATCCTATTTACAGAGAATTGCTGCTATCGAATTTCGGGCCTACCATTGAGCGGGGCTAACACAGCAGTGATGGTTGGGTTTCTATGCAGCACAAGGGTTGTTGAACTGGTTCTGAGGTTTTGTATACAACTGTTCCACAGCTGTGGTTGTGGTGTCAAACCGCATCGCTGGGCAGGGGATGGATCTCAGTCAAGCTACTGTCTGCCACAGTAGAGATAAAAAGAAAAGAAAATTGAATGTTGTGTCCTTCCAGCATTTTCTATTTTTATTTCTGCTCTCCTGGAATGTTTGCAAGGCCCTGATAGATGGATAACTGTTGAATGAGGTTATTTATATGGATAAGTCTGTACATGATTGTGGATGGCATGCACACAGAGATGTATAAGATATGTGTCTGCAGCTTTTCATCTCTTCAGCATGTTGAATGTTAAAAATTCTGCAGTGCCTTACTGAGTTTGTGTAAATGTAAGTATAAACTTGAGGATTAGAGTAAGTGAGGCCATGAGCATTCACGTAGTATTTGTGTAAACATAGAAACATAGAAGATAGGAGCAGGAGTAGGCCATTCGGCCCCTCGAACCTGTTCCACCATTTAATGAGATCATGGCTGATCATCCAAATTCAGTACCCTGTCCCTGCTTTCTCCCCATATCCCTTGATACCTTTAGCCTTAAGAAATATATCTAACTCCTTCTTGAATATATTTAATGAATTGGCCTCAACTGCCTTCTGTGGTAGAGAATTCCACAGGTTCACCAATCTCTGGGTGAACAAATTCCTCCTCATCTCAGTCCTAAATTGCTTACCCCTTATCCTTAGACTGTGACCCCTGGTTCTGGACTCCCCCGCCATCGGGAACATCCTTCCTGCATCTAGTCTGTCTAGTCCTGTTAGAATTTTATAAGTTTCAATGAGATCCCCTCTCATTCTTCTAAACTCTGGCGAATATAAGCCTAATCGACCCAATCTCTCTTCATACATCATTCCTGCCACCCCAGGTATCAGTCCGGTGAATCTTCGCTGCACTCCCTCCATGGCAAGAACATCCTTCCTCAGATAAGGCGACCAAAACTGCACACAATACTCAAGGTGTGGTCTCACCAAGGCCCTATACAACTGCAGCAAGACATCCTTGCTCCTGTACTCGAATCCTCTCGCTATGAAGGCCAACATACCATTTGCCTTCTTAACTGCCTGCTGCACCTGCATGCTTACCTTCAGCGACTGGAGCACAAGGACACCCAGGTCTCGTTGCAATTTCCCTTCTCCCAATCTATTGCCATTCAGATAATAATCTGCCTTTCTGTTTTTGCCACCGAAGTGGATAACCTCGCATTTATCCACATTATACTGCATCTGCCATGCATCCGCCCAATCACCCAACCTGTCCAAATCATACTGGAGTTTCTCTGCATCCTCCTCACAGCACACATGCCCACCCAGCTTTGTGTCATCTGCAAACTTGGAAATATTACATCTAGTTCCATCGTCTAGATCATTAATATATATTGAATAGCTGGGGTCCTAGCACCGATCCCTGCGGTACCCCACTAGTCACTGCCTGCCACTCGGAAAAAGACCCGTTTATTCCAACTCTTTGCTTCCTGTCTGCCAACCAGTTCTCTATCCAAGTCAGTACCTTACCCCCAGTCCCATGTGCTTTAACTTTGCACGCTAATCTCTTATGTGGGACCTTATCGAAAACCTTCTGCAAGTCCAAATACACCACATCCACTGGTTCTCCCTTATCTATTCTGCCAGTTACATCCTCAAAAAATTCCAGTAGATTAGTCAAGCATGATTTTCCTTTTGTAAATCCATGTTGACTTTGTCCGATCCTGTCACTGTTTTCCAAGTGCTCTGCTATTACATATAATGGACTCTAGCATTTTCCCCACTACCGATGTCAGGCTTACCGGTCTATAATTCCCCGTTTTCTCTCGACCACTGTTTTTAAATAGTGGGGTTAAATTAGCTATCCTCCAATCCATGGGAACTGTCCCAGAGTCTATAGAATTTTGGAAGATGACCAGCAATGCATCTACTATTTCTAGGGCCACTTCCTTCAGTACACTAGGATGTAGATTATCAGGCCCTAGAGATTTATCGGCCTTCAATCCCGTCAATTTCACGAACACCATTTCCCTACAAATACTGATTTCATTCAATTCCTCCCTCTCATTAGACGCTATGGGGGAAAAATTCAGTTGGTTTGCGCCTCCCGTTAGCACCTTAAGAGGGCACTAATGGGGCGCAAAGCAACTAGCGCCCGTGCGCGGCGATGTTTGCGCCGCTCATGAAATTAACTAGACATTTTACAGCGGCGCTAAACACTACCGCCACGATCTTTTGCGCCGGCAGATCGTGATGTCAGTCGAGTGTGCAACGCCCCGGTAGCGCCCCGGACCGGATATTGAGTGGCACCCCCTGCCTTACCGCCTGCCGCTAGCAACGACATGTTGAGGGGAGCGTTTTTCAGTCAGGAAGGGACTGGGGGAGCGCTATTTAAAGCCGAACGCTTCCTGCCTTTTTTTGTTGGTGACATTTTTGCACCACACATTCTGAGAGAGAGAGAGAGAGAGACTTCTGGAGAGATTCAACGCTGTGTGAAGGAGTTTTGGGTACTGAGGAACACTTTGCAGGTTCATTTTGATTTGCCCTTCCTTGTATCAATTTAGAAGAGACTGTGGGGGCTGCATTCTGAGCTCTTTCCCTGGGTCTCTCCATTGTTCTTTCCAGCAGATTTGATGTACAGGTCTCTCCAGGCCGAGATTCAAGGCTGCAATGAGCAGGATGTGGATGGAGAGCAAGATCAACCCTCCCCTTTAAGAACTGGCCGGCGCCATTGTGTCTGTGTTCAATTGCTGACTGACATCACATGAGCTTCGCCAGCGCTCTGAGGTAGCGCCTCGCTCCTCGGCCTTTGCGCCTTAAGACAGGTGTGAAGCGCCTGATTTAGCAATCCAATCACCTCCAGGGGCAATAAAAGTCAAGTTTTCAGTCGGAGGCGATAATTAGCGCCAGGTGCTAAACTTTGTGCACGGCCGATAATTGCGCTCCAAACGGTGCGATACTGAATTTATCCCCCTATGTTCCCCAACATCTCTGGGAGGTTATTTGTGTCCTCCTTTGTGAAGACAGAACCAAAGTATGTATTTAATTGGTCTGCCATTTCTTTGTTCCCCATTATAAATTCCCCTGATTCTGACTGCAAGGTACCTACGCTTCACTTCACCAATCTTTTTCTCTTTACATATCTATAGAAGCTTTTACATTCAGTTTTTATGTTCCCTGCAAGTTTACTCTCATATTCTATTTCCCCCCTCTTAATTAATCCCTTTGTCCTCCTTTGCTGAATCCTAAACTGCTCCCAATCCTCAGGTTTGCTGCTTTTTCTGGCCAATTTATATGTCCTCTCCTTGGATCTTATGCTATCCCTAATTTTCCTTGTTAGCCACGATTGAGTCACCTTTTTTGTTTTATTTTTATGCCAAACAGGGATGAACAAATTCTGTAGTTCATCCATGCGATCTTTAAATGTTTGCCATTGCCTATCCACCGTCAACCCTTTAAGTAATGCTCCCCAATCCACCCTAGCCAACTCGCGCCGCATACCATCGTAGTTTCCTTTTTTTAAATTCAGGACCCTCGTCTCTGAGTCAACTACTTCACTCTCCATCATAATGAAGACTTCTATCATATTATGATCGCTCCTCCCCAAGGGGCCTCGCACAACAAGATTGCTAATTAATCCTTTCTCATTACATAATACCCAGTCTAAGATGGCCTGATCTCTAGTTGGTTCCTCGACATATTGGTCCAGGAAACCATCCCGTATACACTCTAGGAATTCCTCCTCCATAGTATTGTTACTAATTTGGTTAGCCCAATCTATATGTAGATTAAAGTCACCCATGATAACTGATGTGCCCTTATTGGACGTGTCACTAATTTCCTGTTTAATGACATCCCCAACCACAGCATTACTGTTTGGGGGTCTGTATACAACTCCCACTAATGTTTTCTTGGTATTTCTCAGCTCTACCCATACAGATTCTACATCATCAGAGCTAATACCCTTCCTTACTATTGTGTTAATCTCCTCTTTAACCAGCAATGCTACCCCACCTCCTTTTCCTTTTTGCCTGTCCTTCCTGAATATTGAATACCCCTGGATGTTGAATTCCCAGCCTTGGTCACCCTGGAGCCATGTCTCCATAACCCAATTATATCATATCCGTTTACATCTATTTGCGCAGCTAATTCATCCACCTTATTATGAATGCTCCTCGCATTAAGACATAAAGCCTTCAGGCTTGTTTTTTTAACACTCTTAGTCCTTTTAGAATTATTATTTACTATAGCCCTGTTTGATTTACACCCTTGATTTCTCTGCCTTCCACTTTTGCTTTTCTCCTTCCTGTCTTTTGTTTCTATCCTTGCTTCCCTTTCCTCTGTCTCCCTGCACAGGTTCGCAACCCCCTGCCATTTTAGTTTAAATCCTCCTCAACAGCACTAGCAAACACTCGCCCTAGGACATCGGTCCCAGTCCCACCCAGGTGCAAACCGTCCAGTTTGTACTGGTCCCACCTCCCCCAGAACCGGTTCCAATGGCCCAGGAATTTGAATCCCTCCCCCTTGCACCATTCCTCTAGCCACGTATTCATCTGAAATATCCTTCTATTTCTACTCTGACTAGCACGTGGCACTGGTAGCAATCCTGAGATTACTACCTTTGAGGTCCTATTTTTTAATTTACCTCCTCAATCCCTATATTCAGCTTTTAGGACCTCATCCCGTTTTTTAACTATATCGTTGGTACCTATATGCACCACGACAACTGGCTGTTCACCCTCCCCCTCCAGAATGCCCTGCAGCCGCCCCGAGACATCCTTGACCCTTGCACCAGGGAGGCAACATACCATCCTGGAGTCTCGTTTGCGGCCGCAGAAACGCCTATCTATTCCCCTTACAATAGAATCCCCAATCACTATAGCTCTCCTGCTCTTTTTCCTCCCGTCCTGTGCAGCAGAACCACCCATGGTGCCAGGCAGTTGGCTGCTGCTGCCTTCCCCCGATAAGCCATCTCCCTCAACAATATCCAAAGTGGTATATCTGTTTGAGAGGGGGATGGCCACAGGGGACTCCTGCACTACCTGCCTGCGCCTACTACTCTGCCTGGCGGTCACCCATTCCCTTCCTGCTTGTGCAACCTTTACCTACGGTGTGACCAACTCATTAAACGTGCTATCCACGATGTCCTCAGCATCGCGAATGCTCCAGTATGTATCCATACTTAAGAGTCTTAAGTATTTTTTATTCATTCTCGGGATGTGGGCGTCACTGGCAAGGCTGGCATCTGTTTCCCATCCCTGGTGCTTTGTACAACTGAGTGTCTTGCGCGGCCACTTCAGAGCAGGCTCCATGAATATCCCCATCATCAATGATGGCGGAGCCCAGTACATGAGTGCAAAAGACAAGGCTGAAGCATTTGCAACCATCTTCAGCCAGAAGTGCCGAGTGGATGATTCATATCGGCCTCCTCTTGAGGTCCCCACCATCACAGAAGCCAGTCTTCAGCCAATTCGATTCACTCCACGTGATATCAAGAAACGGCTGAGTGCACTGGATACAGCAAAGGCTATGGAACATGACAACATCCCGGCTGTCGTGCTGAAGACTTGTGCTCCAGAACTCGCCAGGCCTCTTACCAAGCTGTTCCAGTACAGCTACAACACTGGCATCTAGCTGACAATGTAGAAAACTGCCCAGGTATGTCCTGTCCACAAAAAGCAGGACAAATTCAATCCAGCCAATTACCGCCCCATCAGTCTACTCTCAATCATCAAGTAATGGAAGGTGCTGTCGAGAGTGCTATAAAGCGGCACTTACTCACCACTAACCTGCTCACTGATGCTCAGTTTGTGTTCTGCCAGGACCACTCGGTTCCAGACCTAATTACAGCCTTGGTCCAAACATGGACAAAAGAGCTGAATTCCAGAGGTGAGGTGAGAGTGACTGCCCTTGACATCAAGGCAGCATTTGACCAAGTGTGGCATCAAGGAGCCCTAGTAAAATTGAAGTCAATGGGAATCAGGGGGAAAACTCTCCACTGGCTGGAGTCATACCTAGCACAAAGGAAGATGGTTTTAGTTGTTGCAGGTCAATCATCTCAGCCCCAGGACATCGCTGCAGGGGTTCCTCAGGGCAATGTCCTAGGTCCAACTATCTTCAGCTGCTTCATCAATGACTTTCTCTCCAACCTAAGGTCAGAAGTGGGGATGTTCGCTGATGATTATACAGTGTTCAGTTCCATTCACAACTCCTCAGATAATAAAGCAGTCCATGCCCGAATGCAGCAAGAGCTGGACGACATTCAGGCTTAGGCTGATAAGTGGCAAGTAACATTCGCGCCACACAAGTGCCAGACAATGACTACCTCCAACAAGCGAGAGTGTAACCACTGCCCCATGACTTTCAACGGCATTACCATCGCCGAATCCCCCATCATCAACATCCTGGGGTTCACCATTGGCCAGAAACTTAACTGGACCTGCCGCATAAATACTGTGGCTACAAGAGCAAGTTAGAGGCTAGGTATTCTGCGGCGGGTATCTCACCTCCTGACTCCCCAAAGCCTTTCCACCATCTACAAGGCACAAATCAGGAGTGTGGTGGAATACTCTCCACTTGCCTGGATGAGTGCAGCTCCAACAACACTCAAGAAGCTCAACACCATCCATGACAAAGCAGCCCGCTTGATTGACACCCCATCCACCACCTTAAACATTCACTCCCTCCACCACCGGCATACCATGACTGCAGTGTTTACCATCTACAAGATGCACTGCAGCAACTCGCCAAGGCTTCTTCGGCAGCACCTCCCAAACCCGCGCCCTCTTCCATCTAGAAGGACAAGGGCAGCAGGCGCATGGGAGCACCATCACCTGCAAGTTCCCCTCCAAGTTGGACTGGAGGACAGCTAACGTAGTACCATTATTCAAGAAGGGTAGTAGGGATAAACCAGGGAATTACAGGCCAGTGAGCCTAACATCAGTGGGAGGGAAATTATTGGAAAAAATTCTGAGGGACAGAATTAGACTCCACTTGGAGAGGCAAGGATTAATCAAGGATAGTCAGCATGGCTTTGTCAGGGGGAGATCATGTCTAACCAATTTGATTGAATTTTTCGAGGGGGTGACTAGGTGTGTGGATGAGGGTAGTGCAGTTGATGTAGTCTACATGGACTTCAGTAAGGCTTTTGACAAAGTCCTGCATGGGAGACTGGTCAAGAAGGTAAGAGCCCATGGGATCCAGGGCAATTTGGCACATTGGATCCAAAATTGGCTTAGTGGCAGGAGGCAGAGGGTGATGGTCGAAGGTTGTTTTTGTGACTGGAAGCCTGTGTCCAGTGGTGTACCGCAGGGATCGGTGCTGGGTCCTTTGCTGTTTGTAGTGTACATTTATGATTTAGATATGAATGTAGGAGGTATGATCAGTAAGTTTGCAGACGACACAAAAATTGATGGAGTGGTAAATAGCGAGGAGGGAAGCCTCAGGTTACAGGACGATATAGATGGGTTGGTTAGATGGGCAGAACTGTGGCATAAGGAATTTAACCCTGAAAGGTGTGAGGTGATGCATTTTGGGAGGACTAACAAGGCAAGGGAATACACAATGAATGGTAGGACCCTAGGAAGGACAGAGGATCAGAGGGACCTTGGTGTGCATGTACATAGATCCCTGAAGGCAGCAGGACAGATAGATAAGGTGGTTAAAAAGGCATATGGGATACTTGCCTTCATTAGCCAAGGCATAGAATATAAGTGAGAAGTCACACAACACATTTGTCCACCCCAGTCCAACACCGGCATCTCCACATCATAGAATATAAGAGCAGGGAGGTTATGATGGAGCTGTACAAAACGCTAGTTAGGCCACAGCTGGAATACTGTGTGCCGTTCTGGTCGCCACACTATAGGAAGGATGTGATTGCATTGGAGAGGGTGCAGAGGAGATTCACCAGGATGTTACCTGGGCTGTAGCGCTTCAGCTATGAAGAGAGACTGGACAGGCTGGGGTTATTTTCCTTAGAGCAGAGAAGGCTGAGGGGGGACCTGATTGAGGTGTACAAAATTATGAGGGGTATAGATAGGGTAGATAGAAAGGAACTTTTCCCCTTAGTAGAGGGGTCAATAACCAGGGGCATAGTTTCAAGATAAGGGGCAGGAGGTTTAGAGGGGATTTGAGGAAAAAAAATTTCACCCAGAGGGTGGTTGGAATCTGGAACTCACTGCCTGAAAGGGTGTTAGAAGCAGGAACCCTCACAACATTCAAGAAGCATTTAGATGAGCACTTGAAACGCCATAGCATACAAGGCTATGGACCAAGTGCTGGAAAATGGGATTAGAATAGACAGGGCTTGATGGCCAGCGCAGACACGATGGGCCGAAGGGCCTCTTTCTGTGCTGTATAACTCTATGACTCTATGAAGTTACATACCAGCCTGACTTGGAAATACATCGCCGTTCCTTCATCGTCGTTGGGTCAAAATCCTGGAATTCCCTCCCTAACAGCACTATAGGAGTACCTTCACAAACAGACTGCAGCGGTTCAAGAAGGCGGATCACCACCACCTTCTGAAGGGCAGTTAGGGAGGGGCAATAAATGCTGGCCTTGCCAGCGACACCCACATCCCAGGAACGAATTTAAAAAAAAGGTCATGGATGTTGTTCTGGAAAGTTGCTGGTTTCTGTGGTTGCAAGCCCCCACAGGAATTAGACAAATATACATGTCCTGAGAACACAGCAGAACATTATCCAGTCAGAGCTCCAGGTTGGAAAATCTTTATTTTATAAAAAGGAAGCCACCCTGCTTATTTGCTTATTGCCCAGTACAATTGGATTGCTGAAAACATTACTTCAAAAAGGCTAGATGAGGCTATCATCTATTTTGATTTTTTTAGGCACCGGGATTGATAGAGTTAAGTCAATTATAAAAATGTCATTAAATGTCATTTAATTACTGGTTCAAATTACCGATTTTGAAAATACATTATTTAAAAAAAAGCTTAGATGGGACCAACCCTTCTAATTAATACTCCGGCAACAGTACAGTAGACTTTTAAAGCAATAATAGCATTCATGAGTAATAAACTGCAGGAGATTTATCATTTTAACAGGCTATTGTAGTGACACAGAGATCATTACCTATTCAAGCTGACTGCCCTGGAGTGTCTTGTAACATGCAGATGAGGTCAGCCTCCCTTTTAATCAAGGGAATACCATTATGCACGAGCATAATACTTTATATACTGAGGCAGGTTACTGCTTTGAAAGTCTATTTGATAAACTGCAAGTGTCTGGTTCTGATGTCTATACAGCCACTTGAAAAGTTATACACAAGGTTGACTATGTTAACTAAAAGGACACCCGAGCAATGTTTTTTTCCAACACATCTAACATTTGTCACATAACATGAGTGTCATAGGATAGTTGTTTTGTTTCCCTCTCCATTTTACTAATGTCATGAATGTAGCACATCCATTTATCAGCATCAGGTCTCACCACATCCCCAGGAAAGCATTTAATTTTATCTTTTGGTGCACTAGCTAACATGTTTGCATCAAATTCCTATCTGTGCCGGCATCTCCACATCATATTTTAACACAGTCATTAACCCTTTTATTTTAGATGGGTTAAAGGCTGCAAAAATAGTGCAGTTGAAGAATTTAATGCAAATAGGTTAACCAGCGTGCTAAAAATAGAGGCCTAGAATTTGCTCAAAGTGAGTTACACCGCTGTTGCCCTGGTGACCCACAGAGGGAGTTATACGCGAGTTTCCTGGGTCTGCTCATTTGCATTCCTATTGGAGCAGTCATTGGTGTAAAAAGCAGTCTGGCAGGAATGGCACTGCTGCCTCTTGCTCAGGCTGCCTAGGAAAACTTGTAGTCGGGTCTTGATGACATCACTGGGATCTGATACGCATATGTTAAAAAGGGCCTGCAGGGTTTGGGTGGGTGTCCTTGTTGGAATACAGTTACTTAGCCACTAACCCGAGTGACCATTGTGATCATATGGGAGTTCAGTCAACAAGTTTTGTCAGGGTATTTAATTTTTCATGAGCATCCTGATTTATGACCGATAGAATAGGACTGCTGTTAACTCTCAAATTATCCATTGTCATGAAGGTGCTGGACTAATCACATTGCTGCTTGTGAGAGCTTGGGTGCTGCGTTTCCTACATTACAACAGTGACTACACTTCAAAAATACTTCATTGGCTGTAAAGCGCTTTGGGACGTCCAGCGGTTGTGAAAGGTGCTATATAAATGCAAGTTTTTCTTTCTTTTTCTTTAATCTGTCATCACCAGTATGATACCAAAGCAAAATACTGCAGATGCTGGAAATCTGAAATAAAAACAGAACATGCTAGAAATACTCAGCAGGTCAGGCAGCATCTGTGGAAAGAGAAACAGAGTTAACGTTTCAGGTCGATTTTAATAATGGATGCGGGTTGAGGGCGGGCCCGCTGCTCGGCAGCTTTCGGACCCGCACCCGGCTGCTGCCTCCCAGCACTTCCGATTTTGGCTTCATTGGTCTCGTTACGGCCGATGTGCGGGTCGGGTCCCTCCAGGAAATTGCTTGGAGGATCTCAGTTTCTCGCATCTGATGACACGTTGTTTGTTTGAAAATTTAAAGGGGCCATGTCCCCTTTGCATACAAATGTCATTGGGATGGATTGGTGCTGTATTATCTAGAACGGGGAGTTGACAGCGTCTGTTCTGAGCAAAATTTAATGAATGATATTGCTGGTCATATTATTCCAGAAAGAGATTCATGATTTTTTGATATATGACTTTATTACCTGACTATGAAATGAAAAAGATGCCAGATTTGTTCCAATCATTGGCTTAGTAATGTTAATGCTTTTTTCTCTTAGAGGTGCTGGGAGCTGCAGGAATGGCAGCCCCAAAAACTAAGACTGCACCCAGATTCAATGAGGGCTCTTGTTGAGGGAGTTAGAGGACGTCAGGAGCTCCTCTTCCCTGGAAATGGAAGGAGGAGGCCTCCTCAGCAAACCAAGGCAGCTTGGCTGCAAATTGCTGAGGAGGTGAGCTTGAGATCTGTGTGCAGATGCACATGGGTTCAGTGTCGAAAAAGGTTTAATGATCTGCTGAGATCACCTAAAGTGTGGCCTCTGTGTTCTGGGAAATGGAATTTCAAGAGTGAGGGCTCAGGGCGATTTACATGTAGAATGATGGTGGTGACACTGAGCGCAAACCACTGTTTATTGGACAGATGATGCCTGAGGTTTGAGACTGTTGGACTTATATTCATCTCCATGTGCCAGCCACCTGTGGTTGAAGCGTTAGCTCACGCGAATCTGGCATGGCTGAGTGCATCCCTTGCCTGATGGCCATCAATGTGGTCACCTGCTGCTGGATAGGCCACATCTTGCCCCGCAAGGCGTCACTCCCCGTCCTCCTACTCATCCTCCTCCTCATCCTCTTCCTCGTCCTCTTCATCTTCCTCCAAGGAGGCTGTGTGCTGAGCCACTTGTTCTTCCGGCAGCACTAAGCCGCGCTGCTCTTCCTCCGAATCTGAAGACCAGGATGAGAGGATGTAAATGGTTCCCATCCCGTTGTTATAGATTTCAGTTGAGGCAAGAAGCTTGCAAGCGCACACTCAAAGTGGCCTGAAATTATTCCAATCAGTTCAAACAGCAGATGTGTGTCAGTTTGACCAGTCACAAGGTCAGTAGATTTGCAAAATCTTATCCCAAACCTCCAACAACAAAGTTGTTGCATTTGAATGCCAGCCATGTTGGAGGAGCGCTTTTAAAGTTCTGCACCAATAATGACGACAGATCATGTCCTCCACCAACTCGTCTCCTTGCAGCTGGCCTGTTTCTGACAAGACGGGAAACAGGAGCCAGAGGCACAAAAATGGGAAACCTCTATCAAAATAGGATTATCAAGGCAGTTAACAGGCTCTTAACTGCCTCAACTACCTGTCCCACCGGTTGGAGTCGGGTCAGTTTGTGAGCGGCTGAACAGACATTCACGGGGCGGGATGGAGGCGGGTTGGGTGTCTGAAGCCATTTTTTCCGATTTTCGCAGCTGACCCGCCTCCAAACCCGCCTCCTCAGGGCTGTTAAAATCGAGCCCAACGTTTCAGGCCGATGACCTTTCATCAGTTCTGACGAAAGGTCATCAACCTGAAACGTTAACTTTGTTTCTCTCTCCACAGATGCTGCCTGACCTGCTGAGTGTTTCCAGCATTTTCTGTATTTATCACAAGTATGATGTTCAGCATGGCCATTCCACTGATGATCTTGCAGCCTATGCTATGCATCTCTGGAACTCTTCAACACATTGATGAATCTTCTGTCATTGGCTTGGACACCATCAAAGTCGATGACATCCCTTGGCAACATGCACTCGAAACAGGTTACAACATCAACAACAACTGGCATTTATATCTTAGAACCATAGAATGATACAGCACAGAAGGAATCCGTTTGTCCCATCGTGCCTGTGCCTTTAACGTAGTAAAACATCCCAAGACGCTTCACAGGAGCGTTAGCAAGTAAAATCTGACACCGAGCCACATAAGGAGATATTAGGACAGGTGACCAAAAGCTTGGTCAAAGAGGTAGGTTTTAAAGAACGTCTTAAAGGAAGAAAGAGAAGTAGAGAGGCGGCAAGGTTTAGGGAGGGAGTTTCAGAGCTTAGGGGCTAGGCAGCTGAAGGCACAGCCACTAATAGAGGAGCGAATAAAATTGGGGGTTTGCAAGAGGCCAGAATTGGAGGAGCGCAGATATCTCTGATTGTTGTAGGGCTGGAGGAGGTTACAGAGATAGGGAGGGGCGAGGCCATGGAGGGATTTGATAACAAGGATGAAAATTTTAAACTGGGAGCAAATGTTGTAGGTCAGCGAGCACAGGAACTCTCCCCTGATTTTAACCCCCTACGCCTGTCAAGAACAGGGTATTCACTTCACCTGAGGAAGGAGCAATCGATAGCTCCGAAAGCTTGTGATTTCAAATAAAACTGTTGGACTATAACCTGGTGTTGTGCGACCTCTCAATTAAGAACAGGGTATGCAGGGAGTTCAAATAGAGGCAGTGTGGCACTCACCTCTGGTCTATGCACACTCTTGCTACCTGCCATTTTATTTGGCGCGCTTCAGCCAGCTTGTGAAGCCCTTACCACTGAGGGCCTCATTAAAATGTAAAAGTTGCAGTCCGATGATGTCATTCGGAGTGCAACTCAATTTTAACCTAGGCCATGTGCCAACCGTACCTGGTGAAGCTGTCGGGAAATGGATCTAAAGCCAGAAGAGGTCCAGGTAAGTACATTAAAACATTTTTAAAGGCTTCCTTGTGGGCCAGGCAGAGCAGGTGTCCTCCTCCAAGCTCATAAGGAATCCTTGGGACTCCCCCTGGCTGTGGCCTCCGCTGGGTGAGGTTGAGGGTGAGGGTCAGGCCTGCTATATTTAAATGAGTCCTGAGAGTTAAAATGGCCAGGCTCCATGCTAAAATCGGTACTAGAAACTCCCCAGCTACTTTACCTTTTCTCGTCATTTGTTCCCTCTTGATTCAATGACCTTTGTTCACTCATTATCCAAACCCATTAATTCAGTTAGCAAGAATGGCACGATTGGTAAGCAAAACTAAGTGGAGGATAGGATGTAGGTGGTGGAAATTGGAGGTTGTTGGAGAAGTCGAGTCTGCAGGTGACAAAGGTGCGAATAGATGTTTCAGTGACAATGAGGGTGTAGTAGGAAGAGGCAGGCAATGTTACAGAGCTGGAAATAAGCGGTCTTGGTAATCCCTAGGTTATAGGGTTTGAAGCTCAGTTCAAAATCAAACAAAACAGCGGGGTTGTGTACCATTAGGCTGACATAAGAACATAAGAAATAGGAGCAGGAGTAGGCCATTCAACCCTTCAAGCCTGTTCTGCCATGGCTGATCTTCGACCTCAACGCTCGGTCCCTTCATCTAAGTCATTGATATAGATTGTAAATAGCTGAGGCCCAAGCACTGATCCTTGTGGTCCCCCACTAGTTACAGCCTGCCAACCCGAAAGTGACCCAATTATTCCTACTCTCTTTTTTCTGTCCGTTAACCAATCCTTAATCCATGCTAATATTACCCCCAATCCCATGAGCCTTATTTTCTGTAATAGCCTCTTATGTGGCACCTTATCAAATGCTTTTTGAAAATCCAAATACACTACTGATGTCAGGCTAACTGGTCCATAGTTCCCTGTTTTCTCTCTCCCTCCTTTCTTGAATAGCAGGGTTACATTTGCTACCTTCCAATCCGCGGGTGATGGAGGAGTCAAGGGTAGTGGTTGGCTGGATTTTGTGAATGGAGGCGAGTTGGAGGCGAGACTGCTGCTTGTCATGTCAATGTCCCGCCTCCATCCTCGCCTGACCAACCAGAGGGATTTTCCCCAGATTGAGATTGTTAAGCCCGCCCTGCGGGCTCAGCAGGCCAATTAGGGAGGAGGTCACTGACAGAGCACGTCAATGTCAGATGTGCTATCTGTCAAGACGTCTTGAAAGAAGAAATGTCAGCATTTGACAGCTCTGTGAAGCTGTCAAACACTGACATTCTCTTTAGTTTGATGAGTCCTTGTGTTCAGGACACATCAAACCTTTCAAATTTGTAAATTTCGCATGGCTATTGGTTCGGAGGTTCCAACAGCCAGTCTGTGAAATTGACAAGGAGGATGTCGGCTCTCCCAATCCACCGCGGCTAAAGGCTGTAGGAAGAAAACAAGGTAAGTGAACACTTTTTAAAACTTATCACTCACCTTGCATACTTACCACTCCACACTTGCACCCATCACTCACCTCTACATCTTACTTCCAGGTGCCTCCGACCGCCGCAGACCTCCTCCACGTCTCCTCCAACCCAGCGGGATTCTCCGAGGTCGGGAAGCCTTCACCTGTGAAGGTAAAATGGCACTAATCCTTTTTTCTACCTGTTAACTACCTGTTAACAGGCAGTTAAAAGGATTAAATGCCTTTCCCGCCTCCAGGAGACGGGACCCGAAGCTGCACATCTTCCCGCCTCCTGGCAAAAGGGCACGGAGGCGGGATGGGGGTGGGTTTGCCATCTGCCCCACTTTCTCCGAGTTTACCGGCTGCCCCGCCTCCATGCCTGCCTCCTCGGGGCTTGGAAAATCCAGAGTTGGATGCTGCCAAAATGCATGTGAAAGCTGACTTGATTATGTCTATGAATGCTGTTACCGAGAAGCAGCATATGGATGAAGAAAAGAAGGGCCCCAACTCAGCACAGAACAGGGATTGAGTTTGGGTCCTTCCTGGCTTGCATGGTTCAGTGCCATACCATGGGCTAGATTTACACTGAGCCATTGAATGAGCTATATTTTTGTTCCTAGTTTCAGCAGTTTTCAAATGAGTAATACCCAAGGAAATGGAAGGAACCCACACCTCCATCTGGGGCAATTCCTGGATTACTTAATCAACCCTAGCTGCTATGTAATGTTATATGCAAATGTCAATCACACATTAAAATGAACATGTGGCAAAAATCAACATGGTCTAGCCTGGGTGTTCTTCGAAATGCTGAGTTTTCACTTTCAACAGTTCTATTTTGGAAAAGGCAGTTCAGTGAGCTGGACAATCTCATGTGCAGCTTTCAAGGCTTTCAGCACTTACCGAAAATTGGCTTCTAATCAAATGCAGAGACGGAAATCTTTATCTACTGTCCGGAAGATTTCCTTACAGTGAGATATCCCAATACCAGAGAATTTGCCACTGACCTTGTGTGAATTTTTTTATTCATGACAGAAAGAAAAATAGAAAAGGAATGCCACACCGTCATATTAACCTACTAAGTCCAGTATTCCTGTGCTTCGTGCCTCGAGGACTTATTCCAGGGCTCAAAGCACAGTAAAAAGGCATGGATACCCGTAATGCCAGGTCACTGCCCCCTCAGAGCTCTCTAGCAGGAGAACCGGCTGGATGCGATGCAGGTGGTCACCACTCCACTCCCATCAGACAAGAGTATCTCCCTGGATGTCAACCCAGTATTCAGAGACCAGAACTCACATCTCTGCTCACCGGAGTGGGGCTCGATCCTATAACCTTCTGACTCACAGGTGAGAATGCTACCAGTGAGCCAAGGCTCACTCAGTCCTCCACGCCAAGTACTGCCTCCAATTATCTATTATTCTTTTACTTGTCTTTCATACACAGTAATTCTGAAAGTCAAAGCACCATGAAGTTCCTTTGTTAACAGACAAGGCTGTACTGCACAACTGCCTCAAAGCAAATCACATCAATGTGCATGCTCATTAGATGCTCAAGACTTAAACAATGTAGTCATGTTCAAAATAAAAGTATCCATACAGGATATAACCACACATAAAACTATAACTGGGATACTATAACAGATTGTGAATAAACTAAAATAGATCAAAACATATATTTCCACATATTTTGATCTATATTTGTTTCCATAATGACACATGCTGGGAGTTGTTATGATTTCCAACGTCCTGTTCTGCAAACATCAGCACCCGTATTATCCTTTTTTGGGGTAAAGAGTGGCACAAACTGTTCTATTTGCAGAGAAAATAGCACTGCTTTGGAAAGTGAAGTACAGATAAATATTCTTTACAAGCAAATAACTGACAGAAAGGAAGGAAATGCAGAAAGATCAGTCCTTAGTATCAGTGGGACTGGTCAGTGGAAATGGGCGCTGTCTTTTCTTACACAGAACAGTTTGAATAGAGAAAATAAAATAAAAACCATGAATGGAAAATGCAGGGTAACATTTTTACGCTTGGCGCAGTACACAGTTCTGTCAGCTCCTTCTCTTTCAGATGCTGACCAACCTGCTGTGCACTTCCAGAATTTTCTGTTTCTATATCAATTTGCAGACAACTTGGCCAGTGAATTATTGGACTGCTTTCACATTTTATCTTTCTTTTCTTGCCATTTTGCCATGTTTCTGCCCCCCTCCACCCCTCCCTCCCCCTCCCCCGCTCCCCGACCCTGGCTTCCTCTGAAGGTGTTGACTCCTGACGGCAGTCATCTTCTGGCATTTCATCCCAGTGGTAGTTTTTATGGCACTCACCTCTAATAGGTTATTTGACCATGTGAACATCACAGTCTGATCCCAATCCTGTCCTAGAATGATACAGCACAGAAGGAGGCCATTCAGCCCATCAGGCCTGTGCCTGACCTCGCCCAATGACTTACACAAGTGCTCTCCCAGCAAGAATTAATGGATAGGAATCCAGAAGTGGGACTCCAAGCCAATTTTCCCCTTTCTAATTTTAGTGCCCTGATCACCGACCCAGCTGAGGCCAAGGGTTGAATTTTCCTCTGGGGTGGCTTTGCCACCAGAGGTGGATTGGGGCAGGACTTCCACCTGCCACCTCCAACGCCGCAGTGACCTTGTCCCCGGGTCATGGGTCACGACCATGCAGGGTGGGTTCCAGGTGGTATCTCAGGCATAGAGAGGGAGGCTGCCACTGCCAGGCTGAAAAATACAGCAGCGTAATACAGGAACAAAAGCTGCAGCACCGAAAGGAGCAAGAGCCACCATTAAAGAGGGCAGCAGCACTCCGAAGAGTTTGCAAAAATTTCTACAAAGGACTCATGAGGGCAGAAGATAGCGAGAGGTAGTCTCTGCAAGGTGCTCTCCCTCAGCCAGGGCCTTCGGCGGGCTATCTGCCACTGCTCCAGGAAGTACTGCCGCCCCTGTACAGATCTTACTTGGGGTTGGCAGTACAGCAGGAGGAAGATGTGGAAATTGGATGATTGCTCTAGGCCTGCCCCCTCTGCTGTCATTTAAATATAGTGGGGTTGTTGAGGGCAAGGGTGGGCGGGATGCCAGCAGGTGGGGAGCAGGAAAAGCTGAAGTGCCATTTTCAGGAGTGGGGAATTGATGGTAGGCCTCCTCTTCCTATTTTCCCTACGCTTTCTTTGATATAGCAGAGGACAATATAACCGCACCCCCTCCCCCCACCCCACCCCATAACTCAACACAGACCAGGAATCACATCTCGAACTTTCATGGTCAGTATAACTGAACTGTTTACTGGACAAACTCAATGAGTTACTTTATTTGCCTTTTGTACTCCCAATGCAAAGCTTTAATTGCCAGTAGCACATTTTGGAATTCAGGTACGTGTTCTGAGTGCTAAAAATGAGAATTCACCTCAGTGACTCATCGGGAGATCTTGCATTTAATCTTATAAAATATTGCAGTTGATATATGAATTAACAATGGCATATTTTAACAAGTTATAAAAGATAAGACGACATTTCTATAAACAAACTTGATGGGAAACTAGTTTTGTAATAAACAAAAATGCGAGCCCACCAATCTGCTGTTGGGTTTTAGTGAAGTAAACATGGGGAGTTGGTTTCATGCGATTATACTCTGAGTCCCCGCATTACATAGCAGAGCCCAGGATGCTGCGATCAGCTGCTGTGATTACTGAAAGCAGGAGAGTGGAACATGAGGTCACTCCCCCAAAACCGAAACCAAGAAATAGGACAAAAGTAAAGCACCAATTAAAAGATCAATACGAGAAGAGATTGTTAAGTGTTGCTGAGGAAACTAATGACTCAGCACCTCCAAACTGAGATAAAGCAAGAATGTCTTCTCCTACACAGCAGAGATAAGCACATGCTTTTAATCTCAAGTTTCTGTATCAGAATGGCTTAATAACCTATTTCCAGTGAAAGTGCTATTGAAACCCAACCAGTGGTTAAAGTGTAACTAATTTATATCGATGTACAAGGAGGGGTTGGTTGTAAGAGCTTGCTTACAGTCTCACTGTGTTTATGATGGTACAAATTTCCTTTTATGGAAGGGGCCTGTAAAAGGATGGTTCGGGGCATCAGGTGCTTGTGTGTCTGATGCAAGGAACCTGCAAGCTGTTGGCAAGAAGATCCTTTGGTGGCATGATGACATAACTGAGTCATTGAATGCACAATACTGAATCATAAATTTGATATATTGGGGGAGAAAGTCATGTAGCACCAGAAGCTGGTGTGAAGCGGGCGGGGCGTCTGGAACATGCGCCCGAACGTATCGGCCTGAGCTCGCTGAAAGTCGGGTCTCGAGCCTCATTTGCATAAAACCGCCACGCTGTGGACACAATCAGACGTCTCTGTGCAGCTCGCTGGTTGGGGCCTTGGGAATTGTGTCCGGCTCCGACGCCAAGCCAGCCCACAGGTAAGTCCTGGGAGAGGTGGCGGAGGCGAACGGGAGTTGGGGGGCGGGGAGGTTGGGCACGAGCCAGGGCTGGCATCAGCCTGCAGTGCTGTTGTGGAGCCACTCCAGCTCCTTCTGGCTCCATAAAAATGTAAGTAAAAAAAAGCAAACTTACCTTCTCGTCAGTGGCCTTCAGCAGTCCCGTTAAGGACCGTTGGTTAGGCCACAGTAAACCTGCAAAAACCGAGTGGAGCATGCACGGGCCTGCTCAGCCCAGTTTCTGTCACATTTAGGAGTGGGGGCCTAACGCTTGTTTGAAACGGGCGTTCTGGACACTTGGAAGCTGCCAACTTTCAATTTGGCAATTGGCGCACTTCCCCACATTGGTCCCCACAACGCTAATTCTTCTTCCAAAAAATGGGTGCCACGGGGACCAATTTCTACCCCTTTAATTCTGACAATGAACAGATTGCTATGTAGTTTGTATGCATAACTTGCTGAACTCACTGAGATTGCCAAACCAGCGGGTAAGTGAATTGAAAGAAATCTATAGCACGTTGCTTGGCACTGTCAGTTTTGAAGTCTATGGCAAATTTGAAACCAAATAAGACAATGCCGGTGCTGCTGGGGGCAGCAGGTACCACTAAAATAGGTGGTTTTAGCCCAAGACTTTGTTGGCAGCAAAAATATAAAGTGAAGATTCTTTCTCCTCCAAAGGCTGTGGATGCTGGGTCAATCAAAATTTTCAGGCCTGAGATCGACAGATTTTTATTCGGTGTATGGAGCAAAGGCAGGTCAATTGAGTTGAGGTACAGATCAGCCATGATCTAATTGAATGGTGGAACAGGCTCGAGTTGCTAAATAGCCTATGCCCGTTCCGATGGTCTGCTATTGAAGCTGGAGGCTGCAATGTGTTTTGCCTGCTGGCAGCTGTTTCTCTGTTACTAGTCTGTCTGTATATTTACAGTTGTTTTGACATGGATTTCACTGCTGTAGAAACCACCCGGCAGTATAACCGGAGCTGTATCTACAGCCTCGGGAGTAGCTTTCCAATAGCAGCATTATTTGATGTTACATGAAAGGTTCGCATTGGGTGGGGAAATGTGTCATCAAGGTGCTGCTGGCACAATCTACTAAATAAATATGTGATAGAATCGAAGTACTATACGACTGCTGGTCTTTCAGCTGTTGTGGGTTGTGGGTGTGTGATCACTGAAGACTTGTTTAATAATCACACATTCAACCTCAATAAGATTAAACATTCTTATCACGGTTTCAGTGTAATAAAGTAGAGACTTCTTAATGAAATACCCAAGTGGTGAGCAAGACATCCCTTTACCAGATCAAACAAACAGCACACAAACAACATATACCTGATGTACCTTGAACTAAAATAATGAGTGATAAAAGGGTGTAAACTATTGATGTCTGCAACTCGTTATGAGAAACTTAAATACAAAATACCAGCTCTACGCATCTCTTTTGCCAGTGAAACTCTGTAGCAGGCAGTAATATCACCAGGAAGACTCTACGCTTGTCCAAGTTAAAATAGCAGCAGAGCACCTCGATTTTCACTCTGCTGTCGCCCAGTGTCTGCCAGGCGCAGGGAGCTAAAATGAACTCTTATATGTAGATAAAGATTATGGCCTAGAAATTGGATATGGCCCGAAAACAGGCGGTGTCATGGCCCAGCGCTATTTAGCTGCGCTGAGTCAAACTGGTCTAGGTAGCACGCAAAATTCGTGCTCAGTGCTCATTTACATGATGATAGTGCTGATCTCAGTGCTAAAACCGCTGCTCATTGGCTTACAACAACAACAACAACTTGTATTTATATAGCACCTTTAACGTAGTAAGACGTCACAAGGCGCTTCACAGGAGTGTTATAAGACAAAAAAAAATTTGACACTGAGCCACATAAGGAGATATCATGACAGGTGACCAAAAGCTTGGTCAAAGAGGTAAGTCTTAAGGAGCGTCTTAAAGAAGGAAAGTGAGGTAGAGCGGTGGAGAGGTTTAGGGAAGGAATTCCAGAGCTTAGGGCCCAGGCAGCTGAAGGCACGGCCACCAAAGGTTGAGCGATTAAAATCAGGGATGCTCAAGAGGGCAGAATTAGAGGAGCGCAGATATCGCGGGGAGTTGTGGGGCTGGAGGAGATTACAGAGATAGGGAGGGGCGGGGCCATGGAGGGATTTGAAAACAAGGATGAGAATTTTAAAATTGAGGTGTTGCTTAACCGGGAGTCAATGTAGGTCAGCGAGCACAGGGGTGATGGGTGAACGGGACTTGGTGCGAGTTAGGACACAGGCAGCCAAGTTTTGGATGATCTCAAGTTTACTTAGGGTAAAATGTGGGAGGCCGGCCATGAGTGCGTTGGAATAGTCAAGTCTAGAGATAACAAAGGCATGGCTGAGGGTTTCAGCAGCAGAATAGCGGAGGCGGGGCGGAGACGGGCGATGTTATGGAGGTGGAAATAGGCGGTCTTAGTTATGGCGCAGATATGTGGTCGGGAGCTCATTTCAGGGTCAAATATGAAACCAAGGTTGCGAACAGTGTGGTTCAGCCTCAGACAGATGTTGGGGAGAGGAATGGAGTCAGTGGCTAGGGAACGGAGTTTGTGGCGGGGACTGAAGACAATGGCTATGGTCTTCCCAATATTTAATAATTGGAGAACATTTCTGCTCATCCAGTACTGGATGTTGGACAAGCAGTCTGACAATTTAGAGGCCGTGGAGGGGTGGAGAGAAGTGGTGGTGAGGTAGAGCTAGGTGTTGTCAGCATACATGTGGAAACTGACGCTGTGTTTTCGGATGATGTCACCGAGGGGCAGCATGAAGACGAGAAATAGGATGGGGCAAAGGACAGATCCTTGGGGGGACCTCAAAAGTAACAATGCGGGAGCAGGAAGAGAAGCCATTGCAGGTGATTCTCTGGCTATGATTAAATAGATAAGAATGGAACCAGGCGAGTGCAGTCCCACCCAGCTGGATGACGGTGGAGAGGTGTTGGAGGAGGATGGAATGGTCAACCGTGTCAAAGGCTGAAGACAGGACGAGGAGGGATAGTTTACCTTTGTCACAGTCACAAAGGATATCATTTGTGACTTTGATGAGAGCCATTTCGGTTCTGTGGCAGGGCGGAAAGCTGATTGGAGGGATTCAAACATCGAGTTAGAACAAAGATGGGCATGGAATTGGGAGGCGACAACACGTTCAAGGACTTTGGAGAGGAAAAGGAGGTTGGAGATTAGGTGGTAGTTTGCAAGGATGGAAGGGGTCAAGGGTTGTTTTTTTTGAGGAGACGGGTGATGACGGCAGATTTGAAGGAGAGGGGGACAGTACCTGAGGAGAGAAACCGTTAACAATGTCAGCTAACATGGGAGCCAGAAAAGGAAGTTACCACTCAACAGGGCCAATATCGGGTGCAGTCTAATTCAAGTCATGTTTGGCCTAGGCTTTATCCAGTACTTAAAGGGGAGGTGCAATGATGCAACAGCACCTCATTATCATTCCATTTGGAGCACCACTTGGAAGCACAACCAACTAGGAAGAGATGGCTGAGCAGCAGCAGATGAAGAGAGCAAGATGGCTCTGAAGGCACTGGTGGTGGCCATGGGGAGGAGGCGGGCTGTCCTCTTCCCGCAAGCCGGCAGGAAGCCATCAGCCCATATGTGCAGAAGGCTGTGGCATGAGATATCTGATTATGTGACGGCCAACAGCGTGGTCCCCAGGTCCACCATCCAATACCGCAAGAAGTTTAATGACCTCACACGGTAGGTCAAGGTGAGTGAAAACTTCAGCAAATGCCATATCCTACCATCTGCACCACAAGCCTCACATACTGCTCAATGCACCACACCCCCAGCACTCACCTACAAACAATCTCTACCTTTTACCACTCAGACCTCACAATCATAGCTTCACTTCACCCTCACAACCTTATCACTGCTGCAACACTCACACCCACATCTCACGCCTTGCACACACTGACAGCTATTCAACTATGGCAGGCACATCACCCAAACACATTGCACCACACTCAGTGACACACTTCCCTTTCTCTTGCAGGCCAAGGTCGCACACAATCGCCAGGAGCAGTGGCAGACAGGCGAGGGGTTAAGCCGCAATACAGGCCTTGAGCCAACTGGAGGAGTCTGAGCTCAACATCATTGATGGGGAAGTCACCGAGGCCATGGCAACAGGTGAAGTTGAAGCCCTCGGGGACAACAATGGTATGGTCATTCCTAAAGCTTCTTCTCACATCCCACTTCCCCCTCATCCCACAATCTCTCCTCACTTAAAAGCTGCTGATGCTGTGTGCATAGACATCTTGCTTTCCCCCACGTCCCTCACCACACCCCGACCTTTCTGCTTTCAGATAACCAAGAACAAGCAGCCACAGAGGCTGTCCTCGAGGCGATGGAGGAGAGTGAGGGGGAAGAAGACACAACGTCACTGCATCTGTCACTCGCAGACACCAGCTCAGAAACTGGCACTGCGCGTAATTTAGAGGCTAGTGTAGATGCGAGATCTGCACAGGGTGAGGCACCGGGCACGAGTGGGCTGCAGCAAGGCCGGGGGGATAGGGTAGCTCAGGGGGCCGGCTCCCCAGAGGGTGCGTTTGCCCGTGAGTTCTGCAGCACAGGACGCAGATGAGGACCTCAAAGGGGCGGCCTTCAGAAGAAGGGTGATGGGTATGTACACCGAATTGCTAGGTGTAATGGCAAGCCTGCCAGAGAGCCTCTTGACAATGTCAAGGAGCATGGAGGAGAAGCATCGGGAAGGCGCCGAACACCTCGAGTCTCTTCGCTGGGAGCAAGCGAAAGCCAAGCGCAAGTAGCGCAAGGAGCGCACGTCAACCCAAGCACCCCACCCACCCGCCCCTTCAACCACTGTCTGCCCCACCTGTGACAGACACTGTAGGTCCCGCATTGGACTCATCAGTCACCTGAGAACTCATTTTTAATGTGGAAGCAAGTCATCCTCGGTTCCGAGGGACTGCCTGAGAGAGAGAGAAGAGATATAATTTTTTTCAGTTATTCCAAAATGTCCCTAATTCTAGCACCTTGGAGGCAACAAAGCATCTGGGACAAGGAAAGAAAATATCAATCCCTCTATTGAGTCTCCTATTGCTTCTCTTCTTCTTAGGCAGTCCCTCGGAACCGAGGATGACTTGCCTCCACATTAAAAATGAGTTCTCAGGTGACTGATGAGTCCAATGCAGGACCTACAGTCTCTGTCACAGGTGGGGCAGACGGTGGTTGAAGGGGCGGGTGGGTGGGGTGCTTGGGTTGACGTGCGCTCCTTGCGCTGCCTGCGCTTGGCTTCCGCTTGCTCCCGGCGAAGAGACTCGAGGTATCCGGCGCCTTCCCGGATGCTTCTCCTCCACTTTGTGCGGTCTTGGGCCAGGGATTCCCAGGTGTCAGTGGGGATGTTGCACTTTTTCAAGGAGGCTTTGAGGGTGTCCTTGAAGCATTTCCTCTGCCCACCTGGGGCTCTCTTGCCATGTCCAAACCATCGTTAACACCTTCACCGAAGCGTACGAGAGCATGGGCCTTACACTAAACATCCGTAAGACAAAGGTCCTCTACCAACCTATCCCCGCCACACAGTACAGCCCCCCAATTATCAAAATCCATGACAAGGCCTTGGACAACGTGGACCACTTTCCATACCTCGGGAGCCTACTGTCAACAAGGGCAGACATCGACGACGAAGTCCAACACCGCCTTCAGTGTGCCAGTGCAGCCTTCGGTCGCCTGAGGAAGAGAGTGTTTGAAGACCAGGACCTCAAACCCGGCACCAAGCTCATAGTCTACAGAGCAGTAGTAATACCTGCCCTCCTGTATGCCTCAGAGACATGGACCATGTACAGCAGGTACCTCAAAGCACTGGAGAGGTACCACCAAAGCTGCCTCCGCAAGATCCTGCAAATCCTATTGCTACTGCATTCCTAACTGAATTGTTAACCTCTTCCCATTGTAATCCATTTGATAGACGTGCCTAGGGTCCTCTTCCTCCCAATGAAACCGGTGCTTCAAACTTGTTAGAGAAGGGCATTTGCTTTGGGTGTTCCTGCGCTCACTTATCCCTGGTCTATGGATAGTCACCACTCCTTCCTCTACCACTGCCTGCTCCCTATCTCTCAGCGGGGTGACTACCCGCTGAAAGACTTGCTCCAAAAACCTCTCTCCCTCCCTGATGTGTCAGATTTTCTCCAACTGTTGGAGGACATATTGCTGGCCTGCTGTGACAACCTGCAGGCCCCTTTCAACAGTGGTAAACCCAGCCACGATGGGCGGTCTTGGGCCAGGGATTCCCAGGTGTCCGTGGGAAGTTGCACTTTTTCAAGGAGGTTTTGAGGGTGTCCTTGAAGCGATTCCTCTGCCCACCTGGGGCTCTCTTGCCGTGTCGGAGCTCCGAGTAGAGCACTTGTTTTGGGAGTCTCATATCGGGCATGCGGACGATGTGACCCTTCCATTGGGGATGATCGAGCGTGGTCAAAGCTTCGATGCTGGGGATGTTGGCCTGAGCGAGAACACTGACATTGGTGCGCCTATCCTGCCAATGGATTTGCAGGAGCTTGCAGAGGCAGCTTTGGTGGTACCTGTCCAGTGCTTTGAGGTGCCTGCTGTACATGGTCCATGTCTCTGAGGTATACAGGAGGGCAGGTATCACTACTGCACTGTAGACCATGAGCTTGGTGCCAGGTTTGAGGTCCTGGTCTTCAAACACTCTCTTCCTCAGGCAACCGAAGGCTGCACTGGCACACTGAAGGCGGTGTTGGACTTCGTCATCGACGTCTGCCCTTGTTGACAGTAAGCTCCCGAGTCCTTCCATAAAAAATTATGGAAGGTCAGGGAGTGCAGTCAGTCATGTGGGAGCCAACGATATTGGACAGGATAGGCCTGAAGTCTTGCAGAAGAAGTTTAGGAAATCAGGAAGCAGGTCCTGAAGCAGGACTTTAGGTGTGATAATATCTGGACTACTCTCACAGCCACGTGTTAAAATAGGGAAGTATAGGAAGATTAGGGAGCTCAACATATGGGGTGATATCAGAAAGATGGTTGCTGTTTTATGGGGCATTGGCACCAGTTCTGGAGAGGATGTGAGCTATTCTGCAAGGATGAGTTACATCTGAACAGGAAGGGAGCTAATAAACTGGTAAAACAGTTAAATAGAAAGATGAGGAGTGATCTAGCTGAGGTGAGGCGGAATGAAAAATTGACAGAGCATTGTCGATCATCAATGGAATATTTTTACAAAGGAGATTGCAAAAATGCAGAACAAATATATCATTAATAAAAGACTATTTCTAATTTTAGGATGCCGTGGATAAATAAAGAGGTTAGAAACAAGCTAAAATTGAGAGCTTATGGGGCTTATAGGTATGGTAAAATAAAAGCAAATATGAAAAATTGAGGAAAGAGGTTAAGAAAGTAAGTAAGGAGGAAGTATGAAGAGAGAATCTAAAAATATATATATATAGAACAATATTCTACAAATGTATCAGTAAAAAGAGAATGATTAAATGTGAGGTGTAACCCCCGAGAGGTTAATGAGTTAATGGATGATAAATGTTAATTGGTGGGAATAAACAAGTACTTTGCTTCATGTTTACAAAAGAAATAGATATTGGGGAGGTGGTAAATCCTGAATTGGTTAAAAGCAAGGTATTCTAATAAATAAAAAGAAAGTATTAGAGAAGTTCGTTGAGCTAAAGAGAACAGTGTGCTGGAACCTGTTAAGACACATTCAAGGACCCTGAGGGAAATGAGGGAAGAAAAAGCGGAGGCTCTAGATTTCAGGGGTTTATTAAGAGTGGATGTGTGTTGGAGGACTGACGAGTGGCCAATGGAACATTTTCAAAGAGGGAGACACAGCTAACCCGGGCAATCACACGTCAGTTAGTTTAACACCTGTAATAAAATTTATGAATCTTTAATTAAAGATTAAATGACTAAATATCTAGATAAAGAAAAACTATTTAGAATCAGTCAGCATGGATTTCAGAAAGCAAGATCATGCTTGACAAACCTGATCGAGTTCTTTGAGGAGGTGACAGATATGGTGGACAGGGAAATGTAGTGGATATGGTGTACATGGACTTTCAAAAAGCTTCTGAAAAAGTACTACACAGGAATCTTTGGGAGAAGATTAATGAGTAGCAAATTGGATTAAAAACTGGTTAGCAGGAAATAAACAATTTGGGGATGATTTTCCCAGCCCTGGGGAGGCGGGTATGGAGGCAGGACTGCCGGGAAAATGGCAGAATCTGGGAACGGATACCCATCCCGCCCCCAACCCGCCTCTATGCCATCTTTCCAGGAGGCGGGTGCCCGACCCGCGCCGGGTCCCGCCTCCTCAAGGCGGGAAGCGGATTAGTGCCAATTAACTGCCTGTTAACAGGTAGTTAACAGGCAGTTTTTTGGCTAATCCCTATTTTGAGTCCTAAAGTGTGGGCTTCCCAACGGCTCTGAACCTCGCCAGGGTCAGCGAGGCAAGCCGTGTGTCTGCAGGGGTCGGAGGGGCCGAAATGTCCGGTGTGCAGATGAGTGATGAGTGCAAGTGTGGAGAGGTAAGTGTGTGACGTGAATCTAAAGTGTTTTAATAAGATTACTTACCTTTGCTTCTTCCTCCAGGCTTCATCCCTTTAGGCTGCGGAGCTGCCTCATCTCACCGGCAGAGAAAGCAGAATGGCCGCTGCATTCTTAAATGCAGCAGCCTTCTGCTTTCTGCTCAGGAAAGCTTTCTAAGTGAGCCTGTGTCCTAGGTCTCAACTTAGAAGACAGATTGTCAGTGTTTGACAGCTTCACAGAGCTGTCAAACGATGACAATTCATCTGTCAAAAGCTCTTGACAGATCAAACGTCATTTGCTGACGTCATCTGTCACCGGCTTTCCCTTAATTGGCTGGCTAATCCCGCTGGGCGGGCTTAACAAGGCCAATCAAGGGAAAATAGTGTGGGTTGGCCAGAAGTCGATGGAGGCGGGACTAAAATCCGGCAAGCAGTTTTCCCGCCTCCATCACATCCCCATTGATAAAATCAGCCCCAAAGAGTAGAAGCTAAGGGCAGTTTCTCAGAGTGGATGGAAGTGGGGAATAAAGGTGTCTCATAGGCTTCTGTTCTGGGACTGCTGCTGTTCAATGTGTACATCATTGGTTTGGACATAAGGCTAGAGGGAATGGGGTCCAAATTTGAAGATAATACCAAAAAATGAGGCATAGTAAATAATTCTGAGGACCAAAGGAAGCTACAAGGCAATATTGGTAAGATGGTAGGAATGGGCAAAAAAATGGCAGATGGAATTCAATGTCAGTGCATGTGAGGTGCTACATTTTAGTTAAAAAAAAATAAAAGTAACAATTATACTTTGAACAGGAAAGGCTGCATGATGTGAAAGAACAGAGCGATTTGGGAGTTCTTGTTCAAGTGCTCAATCACTTTGTCCCTGTTGTTGTGCTATCTGCCCCCGTATTCCTTTTGAGTGCGGCTCCTCTGTGGGAGTGTGGTACCACTGAATATGCCTTTAGACTCTTGACTTTGTTGTAGTGTTAACGGCCCAGTTAATTCTATTTTTCTCTTTTGCATGAATTTTGGGCTCATCGAATGGCAATGATGAAGAGTGGAATACCTTTTCAATTTTAACACCCAATGCCAGCATCAGGCACTTCCAGGTCAACTCCCTCTACTCTCCTCCAACAATCTATCTCAGAAAATCACCCATACTACACAAATGTGATTTTTTTTCACTTCTCATATCAGCTACCCTTATGATTTATTTGAGCGAGATTTCCTAAAAGTCTTAACTTATGGCATATTTTATGCTCATGCCCACTAGAGACTGAGTTGAGACTGCTCAAATTCACTTCAATTCGACTTCATTCCATCAGTCTTATATAGATTTGAACACAGGCTGCAGCGATGAAGGGGCCCAGTCACCTACATCACCTCAAATAATTTGCTATATGAATCCAGAAGATTTAATGAAACAAAAATATGCAGTAAATATATTGGAAAGGATAAATAATGGAAGTGTAGCCAGAAGACAGTGAAGTACAGGGAAAAATAATTGCCTCAACAATCCCAAAATATTTTTAGAGCAAAATTTCTTTCAAGCTGTTCTTTCAAGCTCATGTTTGAAATCTCCCTATCCCGACTCTCACACAGAACCAGCAAGTTCAGACACTGCAGCATTTAGGGTGTATAATTCATCCATAACCCCCTCATCAAACTGCAAGGAAAACCCCCAAGCCAGACTTCAAGGGTTACCTCAGCCAAAGAGATCTTGCTGGGAAGTATTACCCATGAGAATTGCTTTCTCCTGCTGGCCAGCTTATACTGTGCTTTCACTTTGGATGGTGATTACTGAAAGTTCAATTAAGTTATGTAAACAGCATGCATTTAGTACATTGAAGAAAAGGCAACATGGAGCACAATATTATACAACAGGTGTGACCGGATAGACAACTTGTTCTGCCTTGCATTGTTCACCAAATCCTTTAAGCAGATTGTGCATTTCCTCTCTCCCAACAATTAATCAGGATGATGACTAAAAGAGGATCTTAAACAGATCACAGCAATGACATTTTTTTTGCAGATGTTTTGACAAACCACATACGTGTGAAAGGAAAAGGGAGTTCCTTTGCAGTCACTTCCACTCTGAAGGTTTCAAAACAATTGAATTCAGCATTAGGCTCTTTGAGGGCAGATGTAGAACCTTGAAGTAGTCCGGAAACTTGAAAATCTTCCAGCAGTGAAACCAGAAGGGCAATGGCTTAACTGAATTTGTCATTAGTACAATACGGATAAAGTTAGTCCACACCTGTACTATCATCACTTTCCATCTACAATCTCTGACTCATTCAAGATAGTTGAGAATTTCAACACTTTCTGCTTCTGTTGCTGTTCTTTTTTGGATGTGTTTTACTCAATATGTATCTCTTTAGCGCTAGTGTCTCTTCCAGTGGGCGGTGGAGAAGTGATGAACTTTGCTGCATGTGCTTTCGCTCCTGCATCGTTCGTCACTCCGCTGGGAGCGCTCAGTGTCTTCATCAGGTACTCCCAATGAGCCAAACCGGCACCAACACAATCCTGACTTCTTGGAAATTCCATTCTCGTTTCCTCACCTTGCCAGCTTTCTCCCCTCCTCTCATGAAGGCTCTGACTCCTTGCTGGTTTACAGTTCTACAGGAGCCAGTTACCCTTTGGTACAGGAGCCAGTTGCCCTCTGTCTTAAGTCCAAAGAGGTGCGGGTTAGGTTGATTTGGCTATGATAAATTGACCCTTAGTGTTAGGGGGATTAAATACGTGGGGTTACGGGGCTAGGGTGGGATATGTGTAGGTGCAGGCTCGATGGGCCGAAATGGCCTCTATCTGCACTGTGGGGATTCTGTGATTAAGGATAGAAAACAGCGAGTCGTGGTAAATGGTTGTTTTTCAGACTTGAGGATGGTAGACAGTGGTGTTCCCCAAGGGTCAGTGCTGGGGCCACTGCTTTTTTTGATATATATAAGTGACCTGGATATTGGAATATAGAGTAGAATTTCTAAATTTGCCAATGACACCAAACTTGAACGTGTTGCAAACAGAGAGAAGAAAACCAATCGACTGCAACTGGACATAGAAAGGCTAGTAGAATGGGCAGACAATTGGCAGAGGGAATTTAATACAGAGACATGTGAGGTGATACATTTTGGCAGAAGGGATAGGGAGAGGCAATATAGACTTAATGGTACAGTTCTAAAGAGTGTGCACGGACAGAGGGGCCTGGGGGGTTCATGTGCATCAGGTGATCTTTGAAGGTGGCAGGACATATTGAGAGAATAGTTAGCAAAACATATGGGATCTTGGGCTTCATAAATAGAGGTATTGAGTACAAAAGCAGGGAAGTTATGCTGAACCTTTATAAAGCTCTGGTTAGGCCACAACTAGAGTACTGCGTCCAGTTCTGGTCACCACACTTTAGGAAGGATGTGAAGGTCCTTGAGAGGATGCAGAGGAGATTTACCAGAATGGTTCCAGGGATGAGGGATTTTAGTTACAAGGTTAGGTTGGAGAAGCTGGGGTTGTTCTCCTTGGAGCAAAGGAGGCTGAGGGGAGATTTGATAGAGGTGTACAAGATTATGACGGGTTTGGATAAGGTAGACAGAGAAAGGCTGTTCCCATTAGCTGATGGTACAAGGACTAGGGGACACAGATTTAAGGTTTTGGGCAAGAGATACAGGGGGGTTGTGAGGAAGAACTTTTTTACGCAGCGAGTGGTAATGACCTGGCACTCGCTGCCGACAAGGGTGGTGGAAGGGGAGACGATCGATGATTTCCAAAGGAAATTGGATAGGCACGTGAGGGAAATAAGCTTGCAGGACTGCGGGGATAGTGTGGGGGGTATGGGACTGACTGGATTGCTCTACAGAGAGCCGGCACGGACTCGATGGGCCGAATGGCCTCCTTCTGTGCCGCAATGACTCTATGGGCTGGATTTTCTCAGCCCCGAGGAAGCGGGCATGGAGGAGGGACAGCCGGTAAATTCGGAGGAAGTGGGGCCGGATGGCAAACCTGCCCCCATCCCGCCTCCGTGTCCTTTTGCCAGGAGGCGGGAAGATGTGCTGCTTCGGGTCCCGTCTCCTGGAGGCGGGAAAGGGATTAAATCCTTTTAACTGCCTGTTAACAGGTAGTTAACAGGCAGAAAAAAGGATTAGTGCCATTTTACCTTCTCAGGTGAAGGCTTCCCGACCTCGGAGAACCCCGCCGGGTTGGAGGAGATGTGGAGGAGGTCTGCGGTGGTCGGAGGCACCTGGAAGTCAGATATAGAGGTGAGTGATGGGTGCAAGTGTGGAGTGGTAAGTATGCAAGGTGAGTGATAAGTTTTAAAAAATGTTCACTTACCTTGTTTTCTGCCTACAGCCTTCATCCACCCTGGATCGGGTGACCCGACATCTTCCTTGTCGATTTCACAGACTGGCTGTTGGATCCTCCGATCCAACAGACATCTGAAATCTACAAAGTTGAAAGGTTTGATGAGTCTTGAACACAAGGACTCATTGAACTACAGAGAATGTCAGTGTTTGACAGCTTCACAGAGCTGTCAAGCGCTGACATTTCTTCTTTCAAGAAGTCTTGACAGATAGCACGTCAGACGTTGATGTGCTCTGTCAGTGACTTCCCCCCTAATTGGCCTGCTGAGCCCGCAGGGTGGGCTTAACAAGGTCAATCAGGGGAAAATCCCTCTGGTTGGTCAGAAGATGATGGAGGCGGGACATTAACCCGACAAGCAGCAGATCCGCCTCCAACTCGTCTCCATTGAGAAAATCCAGCCCAGTGACTCTATGACCTCACCCAAAGGGCCATTCTTCATATGCAATATCTCTTTAAGTGGATCAGTGTAAAATGTTTGTCTGATTATGCTCCTGTGAAGTGATTTGGGACATTTTTACTATGTTAAAGGCACTATATAAATGCAAGTTGTTGTTGTAATTGTTACAATGTTTTTTGCTTGTGTGGTAAGTTACTAATGGATAGTTCTGGGCCCAACTTATTTGACATGTAATACTGATTGTTGCTATTTTTACTGGTGCCCCTAACTTGTATTTTGTCTAGGTTCCCATCGTGGTATAGAACCAAATATTTAAAATAATGCAAGACACACAGTTGTCCCTATTTTAAGAGCAAAATTAGCTTTTCTTCTTTATTTATTGCTTTATCCTAAGCTCTGACATGAATGCAAAGAGATCTGCGATGAGATCAGTGTTTGTGCTGAAGCTTACTAGAATAAAAGAAAATTGGGTTGGCAATTTGTGGCCCTTTCAATGAACTTCTTCCATAACCGCCATAAATCCAGTGGGAGTGCAGCGGAAGAGCCACTGATTAAGTAGAGACCCGGATTTGCCGAGACTTGACCTAGTCCCGGAATTTCCGTCTGACTTTGTATGAATGGTGGGAGTGGGTTCGGGGGACAGCGACTCCCTATATCAGGAGTTCCCACATCCCCGGCCTCTCAAAGGCCTGGCGGAGCATCCGTGGCTGTACCAGGCCGCTGAGTGGCAGATGTGGGGCTCACCTTGGAGACTCAAAGCCAGCGATATGGCCTGGACCCCTGAGGAGGAAGGCTCATTTTGTGGCACAGGAATATTGCAAAGGGGCCACCAGGAGAGCTGTGATCCTTCCAGGACGGGGCTTTCTGGCAACCCCCCTGATCCACCAGACTTCAGCCTCCCCAGCACTGCGGGTGTGGCCCTAGTGGTGCAGGTGCTGGCAGAGACATGGTAATGAAGAAACCTCCCCATACCCAGGAAAGTCCAGTGGGGCAGAGATGGAGGTTCGCAGTGGGCACAATCCCCGACTAGGTGCTGGGTTCTCTGCCTTGTGGCTTTTTCACCCCAAGCTGTTTGATCTTATAATAGGGTACAAACCATTTTATCTGTAAATTATTATTATAACAATCAATCAAAAAAGATAGTTTTTCCAAAGGGGAATGAATAGCTGATACTGTCACAAAACCTTAGAGGAAAACTTGTCAACAGCATGGGTACATGGAAGGGCATGCCCACTCCTCTACAGTATTATTTTTGTATATCGTTCTAATTTGAAATAAAGTTTTGCTGAACTAATTTTAATTCTTATCCCATTTGGGACAAAATCCATTTTATGTGCAATCAGCTTGTTTTGATTAAAAAAAAACTTAAATTGGAAAATAGGCAGTTCAGAATGGAAACTGTGGGCTTAAATTTAACATTGTTGAGCCCATTTGATGGGCGTATAACTGCGCAACAATAATCAGCGTAGCACTGCAGAGGCCACACCCGATCTGCATGGGTGTTCAGGCCACTGCTAAATTGGTCAGAGTCCTTTTTGAGCTCAGGCCTCATTCAATCCTGTGCACAATTCAGACCCGGACTCCAAAATTCATTAAGACTAGTAGGAGCGTCTAATGCACAAGCTCCAATTAGTATTTTGGGATTTTGAGCAGCCTTAAAGGGACCACCAGAGGCTACAAAAATAAAGGCCCCAAAACCTCCCGAATGTTGCTTTTTATGGAGCGGGAAGGACTACTGGTGCTTCATGAGTCCAGAAAATGGTGCAAATCTAAATATTAATTTTTAAAAATTTGTAAAGCAAATTGGCACAACATTGAGTCAATGTTCTACTTCACTGTTGCAAAATAAATTCCCCCCCAAAAATAAATAAGAATAATACATTTTGCGATAATTCTTGTTTGTTGATCAGGGTGATTAGGAAGTGAAATAAATGTAAACATGGTGTGGTTCAAGATTTTCACTGCAACAGTTTAAATGACATTGACAGGAGCGATGTGGAAAAGCATCCACCCTAATCAGAGGGGAAAAGGACTCTTTTGCTAATAAATCATGCTGGCTTTGGCCAATTGGCTCATTGTTGAACAGAAGAGGCCACATTGGGCAGGAAACAGGTGTCACTGGTGACGTTTGGGAAGCTTGGCCGAGCGGACCTCCATCCCACAAGAACTGAAAAGTAAAACAAGCTCTGAACCTTTGGCAAAAATAATCTTGAGAAGTGTTTCCTTTTCGAGTACTCTTAAATGTTTTTAAACACACCCTGTTCTTTGTCATTTTTCACATCAAGTCTGATTTTTCAAGCACAGAATAAATATTTTGATGAGTTTGTATAAACAAGAGGAATCATTGCTTTTAAATAAAAACATTTTTGTTGGGGAGAGAAGTAGTACTTTGGAATGCACTAAATTGCTAATGATTCTAAGATATGTCATGAAAATGATTGTTAAATCATGGTGTTCAAATCATTTAAGCTCGCAAAATCTGTAAACAGAAATGGAGAACAGAATTTATGCACTCAGAAGTACAGGGGCGCTTGGATCAAATGAGAAAAAAAATATGCACTCAATAAATTGTAAATAAATGGTTTGTGCTGGTTGTAAATCATTGTCTTTGACATAGGCATAAGATTGTAAAAAGAATATATATTTTCTAAGCTGCGGATGGGTGGCATTCATTTTCTGGGTGCACAAGGGAATATTTGACAGTGTTCCTGCCAGCAGTTTTTAGACAAATGGGCATTACATGAACATTTTAGAATTCCTTAGTTGTCAGCATAGTGGCTTTTAGCTGAAGCATGCAATTCAGTAAATTGCCACAGTGGAGTATTTATGCAGCAATTGTGCATCAAAAACAATCGTGCAGATTTCATTCAAAATGTAAGTTACTATTGCATGTATAATAGTGTTCGCCTCTACACAAGTCTCAGCTCTGTCAGCTCTCATAAGTATTATGTATGGATAAAAACTTCTTTTTATGAATATGGATGGCTGGAGGCATTGTTTAAAGCAAAGGTACAGTCCATTCTAGGGATTAAACAAAACAAAGCATTGGTTTTCCTGCTCCCCCTGGCTCCACATTCAGGTAAGTATATTTTTAAAAATTAGCATGCTAAAAATTTGGTTGCGTTGCGCCCATTGTTTGGGCGCGTCAGGTGCCAAATAGGCTCAAAAATGCGTCCGAGCAGCGCGCGCACACTTCTGGTGCGGGCTGCGCCGGACGCCATTTTAGTGAGGGCGTTAGCATCAGCTCTGAGAGCGTACACCGATAGTGAAGTCAGACAGCGTGTAACACTGATTTGAGGCCAGCGCTGCCACTTTCGACTTCAACGCCACAGCTAACGCCCTCTCTTAACCTCGCACAGATCAACATGCGTTCAGCAGCAGGAAGGACCCCCCACTAGTGCTATTTAAAGGGATCATCATCTACTTACAGGTTAGTTGTTGATTGATTTCTACTGGCTGTTGCTGAGTTTGTAGAAGTGTTTGGTGCTTTCTAGACTTCTTTAAAGTTGCCTAAAGTCTACAAGGAGTGGTGTGGCACATGCTCAAGGGCTTGGTACAGACTTGCAAGGGTTCTGCTCAGACCATTAACTCCCAGACATGAGTGCAGTAGTTTGTATCTCGCTTGGCCTGCAGCATGACAGGGAGAATGAGCAGAGGTGACACAGAGCAGGGCAAGCTTCTAGAAGAGGGAGGAGGAGGGGGGGCGGCGAGAAGGGCTCTCAGCAGGAGGCCATACCCACCCTGGAGGGATCCGGGACGAAGTTCCTGTCCAGGTCCGGCATTGCAGCTTCCCACAGCCTCTGTGAACGAAGCTGTGGAGCTTGCAAGGAATTGTGGGCAATGAAGAGATATGAGAATTAAAGGGGCCATGCACACTGAAGCAATACAAAATAAAATGCATTTTTCAGCCCTTTCTGCCTTTTAAGAAATATTCAATATTTAAAAGAAATTCCAAATGTGAATATTCAGCTGTTAAAGCTGAATTACCTTCCTAACCTCAACAAATGGGAAAAGTGCCTCAGCACTAACACAAATGGCTCAACAAGCCAGGGAATGGGCACCAAGGGTCTCGCACGCAGCACTCCAGCTTTGTGCAGGGGGTCAACACTGCAAGAGCGGCCCTGTACCCACAGGGGCCAGGAGGCCCTCAAGAAAGAACGATGTGGGAGTACATCACCGAGGCCGTCACTGCCAGCAGTGTCGCCCCCACCACCCCCCCACCTCCTGGCTCCAGTGCCCAAAGAAGCTTCATGACCTCAGACCACTGGTCAAGGTCAGTGAATGCATCTTCAAAAGCCGTCTCCTACCAACTGCATCAATAGCCTCACACACTGCTCAATGCACAACCCCCAATCACTCACCTACCAACAATTTGCACCAATCACAAGGTACATCTCCCATTCCTAGCCTCACCTCACCCCCTCAGTGGAGACAGTGCAGGCCATTCTTGGCAGGGGCATGGTTGAGCCCTTGGCCAGTGGCGGGGCTGAACGGATGCAAGATGCGGGTATCGGCGTACATTATCCTCCTTCTTGCAAGCACCTCTTGCTTTCCTGCCCTCCCGTCAGTACAACTCCACCCTTGTGCCTTCCTCATTTCACACACCTAAGAAATGCAGCCCATCCAGCCAGTGGGTCAACAAGAAGAGGCAGCCTGCCCAGCCAATAGGACTGCAGGCAGATGATTCCATCCCAGATATCCCGGCCACAAAGGGGATGCATCCTTCCGTCTGATTCCTCCTCTTCAGCTTCCTCTTGTTCTGCGTCTTCCTCTTCCCTCTGCAATGGATGCTGTGAATGTGAAATGACAGCATAAAATGCTGGAAATACTCAGTTGGTCAGGCAGCATCTCGACCTGAGACGAGAACTCTGTTTTTCTCTCCACGGATGTTGTGTGACCTGCTGAGTATCCGCAGCATGTTCTGTCTTCTCAAATGCCTTAATTTACCATCCGAGCCCTTGCAAGCATCCAGCATCACTCCCTACACACTTAAAAAAACTTTTCACATCTATTGCAGCAAGCCACCACTTCAAGGAAATCCAAAAAACCCAATCCAAACCCTTAAATTCAAACTTACCTCAATGATGTGTGTGCCCCTTTAAGATTGCAGACATCACCACTGTCAGCACTGTTAACCTGGCGTGCTTAGGACCCAGCACTGAATCCAGCGCTAGGGTCGAAGTTCGCGTTGGTGACGTTAAGTCGGCACTGCACGCCGATTAACGTCACCACACTGCTATGTTTTTCCCCAGGGCACAGCCAGTTACCGGCAACACAAAGGTGGAGAGCAATTTGGCAGCCGCCGCAGGACCCGCCACCAGCTGGCGAAAGAGCGGTGGCCGCCATTTTATCGCCATTTCATGGCACTACGGAGTGGCGATAAATACAGGAATTTCTAGCCCAAAGATCCCACAGCACTATCTGTAAAAGGCAGGGAAGTACTACTTGTATCCTGGCCATTTATCTCTCAACCAACATCACTAAAGCAGATCAACTAATCATTTATCTCATTACTGTTTGTGGGACCTTGCTGAGTGTAAATTGACTGCTGTGTTTCCTTACATTAGAATAGTGACTACATTTCAAAAGTAATTAATTAGCTGTGAAGTGCTATGAGACATCCTGAGGTTGTGAAAGGCATTATATAAATGCAAGTTATTTCTTTCCTTAACACAATGGGTGTCTTCTTCTTAGGCAGTCCCTTGGAACCGAGGATGACTTGCTTCCACATTAAAAATGAGTTCTCAGGTGAGATGAGTCCAATGCGGGACCTACAGTCTCTGTCACAGGTGGGGCAGACGGTGGTTGAAGGAGCAGGTGGGTGGGGTGCTTGGGTTGACGTGCGCTCCTTGCGCTGCCTGCGCTTGGCTTTCGCTTGCTCCCGGCGAAGAGTGGGTGTAAGGTGTTTACCATAACAAGCTAATTAATTATTTAATATTTACAGTCTTTGAGGAAAACAACTCCCATTAGCACCTTTTCTCCAGTGGTTTTCCCCCCGAAACTTGTGTGATTACTCTTTGCTTTAAAAATTCAACATATAAAAATATAATTTTTCTCCAAATCCTTTCTGTGGTAAAATGGTCAATTAATCCTGAAGCATGCCATTGAATTTCAACTCGCTTGAAAGTCACGGAAGACCTTGTGATAGCAACAAACTTTAGAAAATCAGCTTCTCGATTATTCGCTGTAAATCTATTTTGTGAATGTTGTTGCTTTCAGATTAATAAAACCATATAATTTTTACAGTGCAGTAGGAGGCCATTATGTCTGTGCTCTTTGCCAAATCTATAAATAAATAAGACTTGCATTTATATAGCACCTTTCACAACCACCAGACATCTCAAAGCAACACGGTGGCATAGTGGTTAGCACTGGTGCCTCACAGCGCCAGGGACCCGGGTTCGAATCTGACCTCGGGTGACTGTCTGTGTGGAGTTTGCACATTCTCCCCGTGTCTGCGTGGGTTTCCTCCGGGTGCTCCGGTTTCCTCCCACAGTCCAAAAATGTGCGGGTTAGGTTGATTTGGCTATGATAAATCGACCCTTAGTGTTAGGGGGGGATTAAATATGTGGGGTTATGGGGATAGGATGGGATATGTTAGGGGGAATTAAATACGTGGGGTTACGGGGGTAGGGTGGGATATGTGTACAGTGGGGATTAAAGCAGGGACAGGGTACTGGATTTGGATGATCAGCCATGATCGTATTGAATGGTGGAGCAGGCTCGACGGGCCAAATGGCCTACTCCTGCTCCTAGATTCTATGGGGTAGAAATTAGGTCGCGCCCCATTTGGGGCGCAAATATCGTCTGGACGCAAATATTAGCGCCTGGCGCTAATTATCGGCACTGACTGGAAACTTCACTTTTACCGCCCCGGGAGGTGAGTGGAGCGCTAAATCAGGCGCTGCACACCTGTCTTAAGGCGCAAAGGCCGAGCAGTGAGGCGCTAACTCAGAGTGCTGGCGAAGCTCATGTAATGTCAGTCAGCAATGGAACACACACACAATGGCACGGGCCAGTTCTTAAAGGGGATGGTTAATCTTGCTTTCCATCCACATCCTGTTCATTGCAGCCTTGAATCTCAGCCTGGAGAGACTTGCACATCAAATGTGCTGGAAAGAACAATGGAGAGTACCAGGCAAAGAGCTCAGAGTGCAGCTCCCACAGTCTCTGCTAAATCGATACAAGGAATGGCAAATCAAAATGAACCTGCAAAGTGCTGCTCAGTACCCAAAACTCCTTCACACAACGTTGAATCTCTCCAGAAGTCTCTCCCTCTCTCTCTCAGAATGCGTAGTTCAAAAATGCCACCAACAATAAAAGACAGGAAGAGGCCCCCTTTAAATAGCGCCCCCCCCCCAGCCCCACAGCGATTGATAGCGTTCCAGTCTTCTGGTCGTTGGAAGCGCCAGGCGGTAAGGCAGGGGGCGCCACTCAATTTCCGCTCCGGGGCGCCACAAGGGCGTTGCACCATGGAATGACGTCACAATCTGCGCGCGCAGGTGGTCGCAGCGGTAAGTTTTAGCGCCGCCGCACAATGTCAAGTTAAGTTCCCGAGCGGCGCAAACATCGCTGCGCCCGGGCGTTAGCGGCTTTGCGCCCCCATTAGCGCCCTCTTAAGGCGCTAACGGGAGGCGCAACCAACTGAATTTTTACCCCTATGTTTCTAAAGCGCTTTGCAGCCAATGAAGTACTTTTGGAGTGTAGTCACTGTTGTAATGTGGGAAACGCAGCAGCCAACTTATGCACAGCAAGCTCCCATAAATAGCAATGTGATAATGACCAGATAATCTGTTTTTTTTTGTTACATTGCTTGAGGAATAAATATTGGCCAGGACACCAGGGATAACTCCCTTGCTCCTATTCAAAATAGTGCCATGGGATCTTTTACATCCACCTGAGAGAGCAGACGGGGCCTTGGTTCATCCGAAAGACGGCACCTCCGACAGTGCAGCACCCCCTCAACACTGCATCAGAGTGTCAGCTTAGTTTTATGTGCTCAAGTCCCTGGAGTGGAACTTGAACCCACAAACTTTCCTGACTCAAAGGGTGATGGTGCTACCCACTGAGCCACATCAAAATCTAACCCCACTTACCTGAATCTTACTCTGCTGCAGGTATTTATCTAATATAAAAGTGTTTCATTATTTTCTTAGTAGTTATACTGACGATTACTACTGATCTAACCCTATTGTTTGTATTCCATTGAAATATATGACATAACATATGACATTTTATTGACCCAGAAATAAATTATATTTTGATTTCTATTATACAAAATTGTTTGCTTAAGTGATCATGATGATGACAAGGCTGCCAATTGGCAGTAGGGGAATAAATTTCAACAGACGGAAATAATTTCAAACTTTGTCAGATCTCTCATTTCCTCAAAGTTGGGAATTTTTACAAGTCCATTATTATATCCCGTATTTGTGAGCCTTCCTGTGGAATGTCCCCTTTTCCCCTTTCAATATGCAGAGTATAAATTTACAGGTAAATCAGAGGGCAGAGAAAATATAAGAATAAGATTAAGGAGGTTAAGAAACTGGTCAGAAGATTGAATTAAGATTGCAGGGACTATAAAATATGTTGTGAAAGGCTTTTTAAAAAAATAGACATGGTCAAAGAAACAAAAAGACCGTTGAAAGATCCCAAGAGAGACACACCATCAATTGGTTTATGGGATGGGAAATACTCTAAACAACTTCTTTGCTTCCATGTTCATGGAGGAACCCATGGGTTACTTTCGTAATAAAGATGTGAAATTTCTTGGGAGGGATTGGGAAATATTAAGAATGTTAGAAATTACAATGGAAGAGAAAATGGAAAGGTTGAGAGTGGCAGGCAGTGACTAGTGGGGTACTGCAGGGATCGGTCCTTGGACCCCAGCTATTCACAATATATATTCATGATCTAGAAAAGGGAACTAGATGTAATATCTCCAAGTTTGCAGAGGACACAAAACTGGGTGGGCGTGTGTGCTGCGAGGAGGATGCCGAGAAACTCCAGGATGATTTGGACAGGTTGGGTGATTGGGCAGAAGCGTGGCAGATGCAATATAACGTGGATAAATGCGAGGTTATCCACTTTGGTGTCAAAAACAGAAAGGCAGATTATTATCTGAATGGCAATAGATTGGGAGAAGGGGAAGTGCAACGAGACCTGGGTGTCCTTGTGCACCAGTCGCTGAAGGTAAGCATGCAGGTGCAGCAGGCGGTTAAGAAGGCAAATGGTATGTTGGCCTTCATAGCGAGAGGGTTTGAGTACAGGAACAAGGATGTCTTGCTGCAGTTGTACAGGGCCTTGGTGAGACCACACCTTGAGTACTGTGTGCAGTTTTGGTCACCTTATCTGAGGAAGGATGTTCTTGCCATGGAAGGAGTGCAGCGAAGATTCACAAGGCTGATACCTGGGATGGCAGGAATGACGTATGAAGAGAGATTGGGTCGATTGGGCTTATACTCGCTGGAGTTTAGAAGAATGAGAGGGGATCTCATTGAAACTTATAAAATTCTGACAGGACAAGACAAACTAGATGCAGGAAGGATGTTCCCGATGGTCGGGGAGTCCAGAACCAGGGGTCACAGTCTAAGGATAAGGGGTAAGCCATTTAGGACAGAAATGAGGAGGAATTTCTTCACCCAGAGAGTGGTGAACCTGTGGAATTCTCTGCCACAGAAGGCAGTAGAGGCCAATTCATTAAATAGATTCAAGAAGGAGTTGGATATATTTCTTAAGGCTAAAGGGATCAAGGGATATGGGGAGAAAGCAGGGACAGGGTACTGAATTTGGATGATCAGCCATGATCGCATTGAATGGCGAAGCAGGCTAGAGGGGCCGAATGGTCTACTCCTGCTCCTATCTTCTATGATCTATGATCCTATGATCCTAACAAGGGCAAGGCACCCAGCTGAGATGAACCACATAAAAAGAAATGACACATACAATAGGTTACATCCTCGGTGCCTTTTTAGGGACTCACTGGAGACAAGAATAGTATTTAAAGAAAGACAAACATAAGGGTAGAAATTCCAGCGGTGGCATTGTGCCACCGGAAGTATGGCAAGACAGACCTTCTGCCTGCTGCTTTCGCCTTCCCCATGACCCTGTGCTAAATCCAGAAGGCAGTTTCATTAATGAATTGGGGACAGGTGCCTGCACAATAGGGGCATACACGCTGCATAACCAGCTGACTCATTGCAACTCACTGGGGGTGAGGGGCCATAGGCCATTTGGGCTGAAGATCCCTGGCTGCAACATCCTGAACAGTTGCTCAATTGATAGTGGATCATTATTGAAACTGGGAGAACTTTATACACAAACCACTTCCACTAATAACCCCGTCTTCTTCAGTTGTTGGAACTCTTCTTTGTGGGGCCCACATATGGTAAGAACTGCTGGGCCTTCTGACGGCATATGTAGTAGGATTTCTAAAGTAGAGAATGCCCCCAGACATGCCCCCTAATCTGCAGTAGGCATGTTGGGTGGAGGTGGTGGGCACGGAAGAAGTGCCCACACGCCTCAGTCAGAATTTGCTGTGGCTTTGGCAGTGTGGTGGAAACTTTGTAAAAAGGTGATGTTCAGCTACACAACCTCTTTTATCCACAAGGTCATTTTCACCGTCCATGCCCGAGGTCATCTGCCCTTTTCAGGAATGACTTTCCACACACTCATTAAAAGTAATTCCTTTGACGGCCCAAAGGTTTTAAAAGCCAAATGTTAGGAATGTTAAGAAGATTTCCTCGAGTGCCTACTACTCAATTGGTTTGATAAAAAAAACCGAAATAAATGCCTGAGTGTCAACACCTTTGTGCTGAACACCAGACACCAGTTGTTACATAGTGTAGATGTTGTTGGATTTCTTTCCTATTTTAGAATTAGTAGCATTTCATAGTATTGATGTTGCAGAAAACAGTTCTCACTGTAGAAACACAGGCAGATTTGGACTGGAAAAGTATAGGAAATATCATACTCCACTATTCTCATCCTTGTTTTCAAATCCCTCCATGGCCTTGCCCGTCCCCATCTCCATGACCTCCTCCAGCCCTACAACAATCCGAGATCTCTGCGCTCCTCCAATTTTGGCCTCTTGCACGTCCCCGATTTTAATCGCTCCACCATTGGCAGCCGTGTCTTCAGCTGTCTGGGCCCTTTGCTCTGGAATTTCCGCCCTAAACCTCTCCACCTCTCTACCTCTCTCTCCTCCTTTAAGACACTCCTTAAAACCTACCACTTTTACCAAGCTTTTGGTCACCTGTTCTAATACCTCCTTATGTGGCTCAGTGTTTGATAACACTCCTGGAACATTTTACTACTTTAAAGGCGCTATATAAATGTTGTTGTTGCATCTCACACCCCTCAATCACTCTCTGTACAAAAGTTCCATTCAGCTTCCTCTTGAATTTACTGACACAATCAACTTCCATCCTCTGAATAAAGTAATTGCTTCAGAACTGTCTGTTCACCATTCCTCTGTGCTACTAAAAAGCACACCAATTATCTACCTGCACAAAAAAAACAACTTGGTGTCTCAACCTGATCCAGGTCTTTAAAATAATGGGAGTCAAATGTAATATAGATATAAGTAGGCTATTTAATTAATTGTGAGTGAAGAACTAGAGGATTGACAAGCCTCAAATGAGACTAGAGATTAGAAGAAACATTTATTTTCAGAAAGTAATGGATACGTGGAACAAACTCCCAGTTAAAGCAACTAATACTGGCCCTGAATTTCCATGGGGGTTGTCCTGATCTCCTGCCATATGGGTTAAGTACTGAAGATGTGAGGATAGATAGATATTCTAGAATCTCACTGGACTATCTTTGGGAGAACTTTCCCTCAGGAAGAGAAGGGGCTGTGGAAGGAGCAGGTTTGATGAGCTAAATTGCCTTCTCTTATTAAGTGCTTTCCATTGTTCTAAACTACTGCTACACACCCAACAGAGGCCGAGAAAGGAAGGGGCTAAGGAGTCAAACATTGGACCTTCCTTACCAGTCCCACAGTGTGCTGGGTGCCTTTACCCCAGAATAGCCACGTCAGAGGGCGATGTAGCGAGGAGAGAGCACTCCCAGCCTGGAAGTTTCCTCATACCTGGCCTGGTAGAGCAGTGGCAAGCTGGTATGTCTGTTATATGATCAGCTGCCTGAAGATCAGGAATTTCATTTTAGAATTTTTAACCCCCCTTCCGTAATGGCTGCTGATGGGACACATAAAGATTGTTTCCAGGGGTACAGGGAAGGAAGAGCTGCCAACTCCCTTACCCCCGGATAAGGCAGCCTACACCAGAGTTCATGTCCTTCCTAACTGGCGAGTGCCCAAGATCTGCCAGTGATATTTGAATGAAGGAGGCTTCTCCCTTCCCTCCGTACTCCAGTAGTATCAGTGCCAAAGGTTCTTGGTGGGTGCACTCTAGCACTTACGCAGAGATGTTGTCCCAGTGGATTTTTCGGGTCACTATTTTTTAGTAGAATCTTCCCAAACTTGGTTTCTTTCATAATTCATCTGGGAGGCCCTGAGATTTCACATAAACATGGCAGATTTCTAAAGTGTGAGATTTTTGAAGAGAATATATATATATATATATATATATATATGAAAGCAATTTATAAGTCTATGTAAACTTTATAATGCAGCTTCACCTCCTAAGCCATCTGAAGTCCAACAGTTTATATATTGTGTTTTCTCAGGATGTGGGCAACACTGGCAGGACTGTACTTATTGCACATCCCTAGTTGTTATGAAAAGGTTGTGGTGGGCCTACTCCTTGAACCATTGCAGTCCTTGTGATGATGGTGCTCCCACAATAGGTAGAGAATTACAGGATATTGGAGTAACCTTGGTGAGTTGCTGCAGTGCATCCTGTAGACAGTATATACTGCAGTGACAGTGCGCTTTTGATGGAGGGGATTGATATTACGTTGACTGATGAAGTACTGATGAAACGGACTGCTCTGTCCTAGATGGTGTTGAACTTCATAAGTGTTATGGCAGCTGCAAGCTTGTGGTGAGTATTCCATCACTCCTGCCTTGAGCCTTCTAGATGGTGGAGAGGCTATGAGGAGTCAGGAGGTGAGCCACACTTCACATAGTTACCAAGCTTTGTCTTGCTTGTGTAACCATGGTGTTGATATGGCTAGTCCAGACAAGCTTCCAGGATGTTGATGTGGCTCAGTGGGTAGCACTCTTGCCTCTGAGTCAGAGGTTGTGGGTTCAAGTTCCACTCCAGCAACTTGAGCACAAAAGACTAGGCTGACACTCCAGTGCAGTGCTGAGGGTGTACTGCACTGTCAGAGGTGTCATCTTTCAGATGAGATGTTAAACTGAGGCCCTGTCTGCTCTCTCAGGTGGATGTAAAAGATCACATGGCACGATATTGAAGAAGAGCAGGGGAGTTATCCCCGGTGTCCTGGCCAATATTTATCCCTCAGTCAACATCACTAAAACAGATTATCTGGTCATTATCACATTGCTGTTTGTGGGAGCTTGCTGTGTGCAAACTGGCTGCTGCATTTCCTACCTTACAACAGTGACTACACTTCAAAAAGTACTTCATTGGCTGTAAAGCGCTTTGGGATGTCCTGAGGTCGTGAAAGGTGCTATATAAATGCAAGTCTTTCTTTTTTTTGATGGTGAAGGACTCGGCAATGGTGGTCAGCAAAGGTGGTTGAGTCTTTCTTTGCTGGAGATGTACATTGCTTGACATGTGGAACAAATGTTACCTACCACTTGTCAACTCAAGCCTAGATGTTGTCCCAGTTCTGCTATAATCTGTCATTCGCTTATTCATTATTGAAGGAGTTTTGAATTAAATTGAGCTCTGTGAAATAATCAGCAATAATCCCCACTCCTGACCATATGATAGTGGGAAGGTCATTGATGAAGCAGTTGAAGATGGTAGGGCCAAAGATACTCTCAGGAATGCCGCTGCAATGTCCTGGGGTTGTGATGTTTGGATTCCAACAATCAGCCATCTTCCTGTGTGTCAGGTATGACTCCAGCCATTGTAGGGTTTACCCCTTGACCTCCATTGATCTCAGTTTTGCTTGGGCTGCTTTGTGCTATACTTCTTCAAATGTGGCCATGAGGTCAAGGACAACTACTCTCCTCTGGAATGCAGTTCTTGCATCTATGCCTAGATCTCGGCTGTGATGAGATCAGGAGCTGAGTGGTTCTGGTAGAAGTTGAGCACCAGTGAGCAGGTTATTGATGAGTAGGTGTTGCTTGATGGCACTATTGATGACTCCATCCATCACTTTGCTGATGATTGGTAGGAGGCGGATAAGGCAGTAATTGACTGGGTTAGATTTATTTTCTTTTTGCTGGATATGATGCACCTGAGAAATCTCCACATTGTTAGGTAAATGCCAGTACCGGAGCTGCACTGGAACCTAGGCTAAGGGGATTGCTAGTTCTGGTGTGCAAGTCTTCAGCACTAATGTTGTCAGTTATTGTGTCCAGAGCACTCTATTGCTTTTTAATGTCACGTGGAGTGAACCAGATTGGCTGGGTACTAGCATCTATGATGGTGGGGACCTCAAGAAGAGGCTGAATGGGTTCGATCATTAGATACTGTTGGCTGAAGACGCTTGCAAACACTTCAGCCTTGACCCTTGAACTCACATGCCGGGCTTTGGAATCTATGTTCTTTTGTATGGACAAAACATGTCCTACACATCAATTCCACCTGTGCAAATGAGCACTGGTACTATCTATCATCATTGAAAAGAAACAATTTGCAGGGCTATGGGGAAAGAGTAGGGGAGTGCGACTAATTGGATAGCTCTTTCAAAGAGCTGGCACAGGCATGATGGGCTGAATGGCCTCCTTCTGTGTTGTACGATTCTATGTTTCTATGAGCATGTAAGTCTGAGAACAAGCCCATGTGAGTAGGATTGGGCAATTCATGCATGGAATTTGGTGATTAAGATAGACTGGTAGTTGGCCTTTTTGAAACTTTATAGCAAGCATCTTCTCTCAGTTAATGTGACTGCCTGATGATATGTTTATAAGTATATAATATAATAAGGAACTCTATCATTAGTGAAGAAACATGTTACTTTATAAAACAGCTGCACTGGTAAACATTTGCACCCTTCCTCAAACTCTGTGTTAAACTAGCACAGGGCTGTACTCAGGAAACTCGTGTGGGTGTAATGACGTGCCCAAGCCCTCAGGTCGCAGCTGTTTCTGTGTTACTTTGTGAAGAAGCTATTATCCATTCTTCTCATTGGTTTGTTTTTGGCTGAATACATCCTCAGAAGCAGCAATTGAGAAACTGGCCAGAGTGCTCCATTTTCCACGGGAGGAAGCCAAATGTGGGAAACGGAAGTCAATGCCAATCAAATGTTGGAGGGAACCATTATGTCAGCTTGCTGATTGTTTTCAAACTGTAAATATTCTACACACACACACACACACACACACACACAAATCAAATGAAAATTCGCTTCTTTGTTTCTCCTATACTGGATGTTTTGTGTTTATTTATCAGCTGCAAAAATCTATTGTGTGTTGGTGGTCGGCTGCATGCAGATGTGAAACAGTTTGCAAATGTGAAAGTGAATAACCAGTAATGCAAACACTATTTTTTAGTGCTACGATTTCTGGTCGGTCCAAGCTCTTGCTTTGCTTGTTCTGAAGATCTTTCACAAGCCGTGAGGGAGACTTGAAATATTGAAGCAATATAGCCTTTACTTCTTCAGAAATTGCTGTCACCATTAAACCTAATGCCAGTGATATTTGATTGTTACTAAATGATGGGTTAATGAGTACTGGATAGCCATCTCGTTCTAATGCTCTAAAATTGATGTTGAGTGAAAGTTGATTTGGAAGATTCCAGTATTACTGTGATTCAACTCATTACTGCTGGCAGAATACCATATTGAGAGCTCAGCGTACCGTGGAGTAAATTATCCTTGGCCCACAGAAACTGGTGAAGCATCTGAAAAGCAAGTCAACACTGATCGGTTTCCAGCAAGGCCAATCACCAGAATTTGCCAGGGTTTTCCCTATGTTATTCACTATATTGGGTCTATTAAACTGGGAGCTTACCAAAGGGTGGGGCAGGAAATTGCCCATTCTAGGCTGCTGTCTTCTGGCGAGGGTGAAAAAAGATAGCGCTGAAAATGACTACATTTTTTCTTTATATATTTCAGCCTTTTCAAAGGCTTTTTGGTCACAAAAAGTAGCTGGCAAATCCACTGGGTGGCAAAATAAATGGGGAGACAGGATAAAAAGTCTATGGACATGAAATAAACTGGCACAGCATCCAAACCCTTTGATGACTGGCAAAGTAGAAGTGCAGGGGGCATGAGGAGGGTGCGAGGATGGTGCCCTTTTTGGCTCTCCAGGAAACCATTTTCAGAGGATAGCAGTGCAGCATGGCTGGCAAAAGATGTTGGAAGAAAAGTTGTAAGAAGAATTGGCCTTGACTATCACCAGTAATGCCTTCCCTGTGGTACAGGCTGGCTCTGGGAGCCCTTGCAGCTGATCGCACAGATCTGCAACTGGTCCCATGCTGACCCCCAGAATCCATGGAGCAAGTTCCTCATGGTTATTGGTAAATGCAGTTGCTGACATAATGATGGGTGAAAGCAGCCCAGCTAAACAGCGCGTTGATCACTCTGGCATGCCTCCTCTCATCTTGTACCACTTCTACCATTAAATACTGCTTTTGTGGCACATGTAAACCAACCTCCCATCATTAAGCTTCACTTGCCACTTGCTGCGGGTTCTACAGCTTTCACCTAAATGCCCTGTGGCTCCATGAGCTCCCTTGAATGTTTTTGAAGAACTCATCTTCAAGGGCCCTTTTTTTTCATCTGTTTGTTGCTGTTCAGCTGAAGTCCTGTAAGTGCTTCACTGACAATTTGCTTCCTCGTGACCTTAGTTGACAATGTTGGTCAATTTTTCAGGACTTACTTACTAAAATGAGTAGCTGAAAATTGTCTCCCCAGAATCATTCTAAAAACACAAAAATTATTAATAAAATCTTTAAGATAATCGGAAGCGCCCGCAAGGAGGATGTTGGAAAACTGGGGGAGAAATTGAACTCACGCGCCTGATAAATGGGTGGCCTGGATTTGTAAATTGGGCCAGGGCACCTCGGCCACCCCATTGATGGCCAAGATCCGCCTGATGCCATATTCAGCGGGCCTGTAAATAGCCGAGCTGCCTGTCTGCCTGAAGCAAGCGGAAGGCTGCTTTACTATTCAAATCAAGGTACTGTGCTGGTTGTAGGACCCCAGTGCAAATTCAAGTACAAGCTCTACCTAGTTGTATCCGGTCTTGAGCTAAAGGGACTGCAGGAGGCCACTGAAAAAACTGCCACAAAACTTTTTTAGGCGGGAAGCAGCTAATGGCCTGTGAAAAATTGGGCGATCTACTTTCAGGTAGATGTGAGGAAAGGAGTTTCAGGAGGGTCGCAGGAGAGAAATGTATGGATTCCAGTGCAGGGGAGGCCTAAACTTTCCTTGTGGGGCCCAGAAGAGCTCTCCTGCTTCTCCTGTCCCCACAACGAAAAGTAGGCTCTTCACATCTCAATCCTCTCTGACCAGCTCCAGCCTGACGGGAAAGCAAAAGCGACTTCTCTGTTCAGGCCTGAGTTAAAATTGCAGTCGGGGCCCGATGTCATCATCGGACCAGTACTGCATATTTAAAGGACTCCACCGGCTTTGTTGCCTGCTCAGAAGAGCGGGATCGGCATGAAGCAGACGGGATATCGAAGGATAAGTCACCCGGGCATTTTATTTGCCCACCCACTAGGTTTCCATTAGGCATATAGGGTTAAAGTCCCCTCCTTCCATACTATAATTAACCTAGGAGTGCTTGATACTGGTTTCACTAACATGCCTCACCTTGATGAGCAAAATCAATTCACCAACAACATATAAATTTAGGGGTGAATTTTGGAATAGCTGGGTGTGACAACACTGGTGCCTGATAAAGTGTTCTGAAATATTAATCTGTCTTTCTCTTTCAGGTGGTGATTGAGTTGCTGTGCATCTCTAGCATTTTTGCTTTTTTCTTTAAAAAAATATGATTGTAAGAGGAGTCATTTGGTTTTTATAGCTTGTGTTGAGCTAATATCGATGAACACATATTATCCTTAGCTGTATGTTTCTGAGTTCATTCTGACCTGTTTATCAACCGCACAAAGCGGAGGAAGACATGTTGACAAGAGTATCAAAGCACTTATCTTGTTTTTTTCCATGCCTAATTAAACTTGTGCTTCATGTTTCTGTCTAATTCATTTCCTCAGGCCTCTCTGCATCTGCTCCAACAAACCTGCAAATCATCTCTACTTGTACATTATACATCAATCTCACATTCAGCTTTCAGACTGTGCTCTGTCCTTTCCTTCCCAATGTGACCTTATGTCCTTTCAAATAGATATCTCCATTTATAAAGTAGTGACACAGGCAATTGTTTGCAGTGACGCTTCAATCCTAATTACTGAGCTATCCCGCTTCAGCTTTAACCAAGTGTCCATTGTGACAAGGGCTTGAGAGGGATTGTGCTGTAGCTGTTAATGATAGCTTCTCTGAGACTGAGAAGTATTTTTGTTTGGTGTCTGGGATGGGTTTTATTACAGTAACATTTTGTGCTCCGAGGTAGTTTCTGTGATCGATTTACATCCTTCAGTAAGTTTCTCACCGGCAAGGCTTTGAAGCCTTGTGCTAAGAATTCCTTTTACCCCTCTTGTACGTACACATGTGAGCTTCCTGCAGTAATCTAAAGGGATGTTTCTGGCTCTTTACAGTCCAGATGTGCATTAAAATAGCATAGTGTTCTCTGATATGTAAACAAGTGAACCCATACCAGCAATTGCCTTTATCAGTGCAATAAACTGCACAATCAATAATACCCTGGCGTGACTGCACTCCAAGACTCCCTGCAGCTTGTGTAGAGGGTCACCTTCAATGCTCAGCATTGATTACATCATTTCAATTCTTTGTGATCAATGGGGGGAATTTTAACCCCAAAAAACGGCTGGGCTGGGGTCGGGTGGGTGGTTAAAGTATTAAAAACGTGAATCACGACCCCAACCCCCCCGCCACTGGGCCACCCACTCCCCCAACCAGGATCAGACCCCCAACCCTGGATCGGCCCCACCCCAGGGTCAGACTCCCCCTGGATCGGAACCCCCCCGGGGTCGGGGATGAGACCCCCACCCCAGGGTTGGACTCCCCCACCTCCACCGCCCCCCCCCCCCCCCCCCCGGGCTTGGGGCTCACACCACCCTGGGGATGCGGCCCCTTCTTCAGCATTTCCCTCCCGACTGGAAGCCAGCCTGCCAATCTCCACAGCGTGCAGGGAAACCCGGAATTCCACGTTTCCTGTGGTCTACCAGGCCCCTCCGCTCCCAGCAGGTCAAAAACTTAAAATTCTGGGAAATGTACCAATAGCCATCCCTCTGCTCAGAATAAATTAAATTAATTATATTTTAATAGCTTTTATCCATATTTTCTACTCTCACAAAGGCACAGACTTATGCTGGAATAGACTCACAGACAGCCTTCACACAGATGCACACTATTAGGGGGATTGACTTCAATGGAAATAAAAATCAGGAGAGATATAAAACGGGCTGCCGATTCGTTATCACCCATTTTAAACTATTGAACAAAGCCAAAATTATTCCTTAATTTGTGAGCCAGGGTGCTGAGCATCCGTAGGGTATTTTACTGGAGACAGCACTGAAGCTAGAACTTGTTCTTAAATACTATCTCATGCATGCATACATACACACACACACAGACCTTCCCTCCATCATAAGGTCAGAAGTGGGGATGTTTGCTGCTGATTGTACAGTGTTCAGTTCCATTCGCAAATCCTCAGATAATGAAGCAGTCCATGCCCACATGCAGCAAGACATGGACGACATTCAGGCTTGGGCTGATAAGTGGCAAGTAACATTCGCGCCACACAAGTGCCAGGCAATGACCATCTCCAACAAAAGTGAGAAGTCGCACAACACCAGGTTATAGTCCAACAGTTTTATTTGAAATCACAAGCTTTCGGAGCGGCTGCTCCTTCGTCAGGTGACTGACCTGATTGTCTCTCTGCCGAGGTGTGATAAAAGGCAGTCAGAAAGATTAACTGTAGTCGTCTGACATTGTACTCTGCACAGGCATTGTTCTCTGTCTATATATGCTGTGCCGATTTGTATTTCTTCACTTCACCTGACGAAGGAACAGCCGCTCCGAAAGCTTGTGATTTCAAATAAAACTGTTGGACTATAACCTGGTGTTGTGTGACTTCTCACTTTTGTCCACCCCAGTCCAACACCGGCATCTCCGCATCATCTCCAACAAGCGAGAGTCTAACCACTGCCCCTTGACATTCAACGACATTACCATTACCGAATCCCCCACCATCAACCTCCTGGGGGGTCACCATTGTCCAGAAACTTAACTGAACCAGCCACATAAATACTGTGGCTACAAGAGCAGGTCAGAGGCTAGGTATTCTGCCATGAGTGTCTCACCTCCTGACTCCCCAAAGCCTTACCACCATCTACAAAGCACGAGTCAGGAGTTATTTTGTGTACATTTTAATTATTCTGATCTGAATGTTTTTCACACACAAAAATGTACCGTGGTCCATTCCAGCCAAGTAGTGTTAGGTTTACGAGAGAAATGGAATGAGAACACAGAAGATGTTAAAAAAAATAGATTTATAGATTAAGATGTGTAGGTCATAGTAGATGGTGTGAAAGCAGGACAGAGGACTCTCTACAAAGTGCAGAGGGCAAGCCACAAAAACTCAGAAGGTGAAGCAGGCCATCACACAAGAGGTCAAAGTGGGGTCACATGCCAGGCGAGTCTGAAAGGATATCAGGCGGAAGGCGTCAGACCTGAAGAAAAGTGCCAAGGTGAGAAATGAGAATGAGTGTGAATAAGCATAAATTTCCACATATGGAGGCTGCCAGCCTACCAGATATGTAAATAGCTGTTGATTGCAATCAAACCTTTTACAGGTGTCAGCTGAGTGTGCCTTAGTATACTTAAAACAAATTGATCTGCTGCAATGCAACACAAAGAGAAGTAATAAACACAAATGAGAATTAGCACAGTAACCTACAATAATACAGCTAAAAAAGATTAAAAAACTGACTGTAAATTATTCACGATAGTTAGGGGAACAGACAGGCGTTTCTGCGGCCGCAGACATGACCCCAGGATGGTATGTTGCCTCCCTGGTGCCAGGGTCAAGGATGTCTATGAGCGGCTGCAGAACATTCTGAGGTGGGAGGATGAACAGCCAGAGCTTGTGGTCCATATTGGTATCAACGACATAGGTAGAAAGAGGGATGAGGTCCTGCAGGCAGATTTTAGGGAGCTAGGAGAGAGATTAAAAAGCAGGATCTCAAAGGTAGTAATCTCCGGATTACTCCTGGTGCCACGAGCTTGTGAGTATAGAAATAGGGGGATAGAGCAGATGAATGCGTGGCTGGAGAGATGGTGCATGAGGGAGGGCTTTAGATTCCTGGGACATTGGGACCGGTTCTGGGGGAGATGGGACCTATACAGGCTGGAAGGGTTACACCTCAACAGAGCCGGGACCAATGTCCTCGCGGGGGTGGGGGGGGGGGGGGTGGGTGTGGTTTGCTAGTGCTGTTGGGGAGGATTTAAACTAATTTGGCAGGGGGGTGGGCACCAGGATGTAGCAGTAGAAAGGAGGAACAAGGTGCACAAAGGATTGGGAGAGACAGATAGCACTAGAGTAAGAATAGTACAGTGTTAGGTGGGGTCAGACTGAGAGAGAATACAAGAAGGTCTAAGATAGGTTTACAGTGCATGTGTGTGAATGCACGAAGTGTGGTAAATAAGGTTGGTGAGCTGCAGGCGCAAGTAGACACATGGGAATATGATGTTGTGGCGATAACGGAGACCTGGCTCAGAAAAGGGCAGGATTGGATAGTAAATATTCCTGAATATAAGGTGTTCAAGAAGGAAAGAAAGGAGGTGGGGTGGCAGTATTGATTAAGGAGAATATTACAGTGCTGGAGAGAGAGGATGTCCTGGAGGGGTCAAGGACAGAATCTATTTGGTTAGAGTTGAGAAACAATAGAGATGCCATTACACTCCTAGGGGTATTCTATAGGCCACCAACTAGTGGGAAGGATATAGAGGAGCAAATTTGCAGGGAAATTACAGAGAGGGGCAAGAACTATAGAGTAGAGATAATGGGGAACTTCAACTATCCTAATATAGACTGGGATAGTAATAGTGTAAAGGTCAGAGAAGGGGAAGAAATTCTGAAGTGTGTTCAGGAGAATTTTCTTGATCAGTACATTTCTGGCCCAACGAGGAAGGAGGCATTGCTGGATCTGATCTGGGGAATGAGGTGGGTCAAGTAGAGCAAGTGTCAGTAGGGGAACATTTAGGTAACAGTGATCATAGTATTATAAGGTTTAGACTAGCTATGGAAAAGGACAGGGAGCAATCTAAAGTAAAAATACTTAATTGGAGGAAAGCCAATGTCAGTGCATTGAGAATGGATCTGGCCCAGGTAAACTGGAATCAAAGATTGGCAGGCAAAACTGTGATCGAACAATGGGCTGCCTTTAAAGTGGAGATGGTTCGGGTACAGTCGAGGTACATTCCCATGAGGGGGAAAGGTAGGGCAACCAGCGCTCCCTGGATGACGAAAGAGATAGAGAGTAAGATGAAGCAGAAAAAGGGGACGTATGACAGATGTCAGGTTGAGAATACAAGTAAGAATCAGGCTGAATATAGAAAGTTCAGAGGGGAAGTGAAAAAGGAAATAAGAGGGGCAAAGAGAGAGTATGAGAATAGATTGGCAGCTAACATAAAAGGGAATCCAAAAGTCTTCTATAGGCATATAAGTAGTAAACGGGTAGTAAGAGGAGGGGTGGGGCCGATTAGGGACCAAAATGGAGACCTATGCATGGAGGCAGAGGGCATGGCTGAGGTACTAAATGAGTACTTTACATCGGTCTTCACCAAGGAAGAAGATGCTGCCAAAGTCATAATGAAAGAGGAGGTAGTTGAGATACTGGATGGGATAAAAATTGATAAGCTGACTGTACTTAAAGTAGATAAGTTACCAGGACCGGATGGGATGCATCCTAGGATGCTGAGGGAAGTAAAGGTGGAAATTGTGGAGGTACTGGCCATAACCTTCCAATCCTCCTTAGATACAGGGGTGGTGCCAGAGGACTGGAGAATTGCAAATGTTACACCCTTGTTCAAAAAAGGGTGTAAGGATTAACCCAGCAGCTACAGGCCAGTCAGTTTAACCTCGGTGGTGGGGAAGCTTTTAGAAATGATAATCCGAGACAAAATTAACATTCACTTGGACAAGTGTGGATTAATTAAGGAAAGCCAGCACGGATTTGTTAAAGGCAAATCGTGTTTAACTAACTTGATTGAGTTTTTGATGAGGTAACAGAGAGGGTTGATGAGGACAATGTAGTTGATTTGGTGTACATGGACTTCCAAAATGCGTGTGATAAAGTGCCACATAATAGGCTTGCCAGCAAAGCTGAAGCCCATGGAATAAAAGGGACAGTGGCAGCATGGATACGAAATTGGCTAAGTGACAGGAAACAGAGAGTAGTGGTGAACGGTTGTTTTTCGGACTGGAGGAAGGTATACAGTGGTGTTCCCCAGGGGTTGGTACTAGGACCACTGCTTTTCTTGATATATATTAATGACTTAGACTTGGGTGTACAAGGCACAATTTCAAAATTTGCAGATGACACAAAACTTGGAAGTATAATGAACAGTGAGAAGGATAGTGATAGACTTCAATAAGACATAGACAGGCTGGTGAAATGGGCAGACACGTGGCAGAAGAATTTTAATGCAGAAAAGTGTGAAGTGATACATTTTGGTAGGAAGAACAAGGAAAGGCAATATAATCAAAAGGGTACAATTCTAAAGGGGGTGCATGAACAGAGAGACCTGGGGGTATATGTGCACAATTCGTTGAAGGTGGCAGGGCAGGTTGAGAAAGTGGTTGAAAAAGCATATGGGATCCTGGGCTTCATAAATCGAGGTATAGAGTACAAAAGCAAGGAAGTTTTGATGAACCTTTATAAAACACTGGTTCGGCCTCAACTGGAGTATTGTGTCCAATTCTGGGCACCGCACTTTAGGAAGGATGTGAAGGCGTTAGAAAGGGTGCAGAAAAGATTTACAAGAATGGTTCCAGGAATGAGAGACTTCGGTTACGTGGATAGACTGGAGAAGCTAGGGTTGTTCTCCTTAGAGCAGAGAAGGTTGAGAGGAGATTTGATAGAGGTGTTCAAAATCATGAGGGATCTAGACAGAGTAGATATAGAGAAACTGTTCTCATTGGCAGAAGGGCCAAGAACAAGAGGACACAGAGTTAAGGTGATTGGCAGAAGAACCAAAGGTGACATGAGTAAAAACTTTTTTACGCAGCGAGTGGTTAGGATCTGGAATTCCCTGCCTGAAAGGGTGGTGGAGGCAGATTCAATTGTGGCTTTCAAAAGGGAATTGGATAAGTACCTGAAAGAAATAAATTGTAAGGCTCCAAGGAAAGGGCGGGGGAGTGGGACTAGCTGAAGTGCTCTTGTAGCGAGCCAGCACGGGCTCAACGGGCTGAATGGCCTCCTTCTGTGCTGTAACAATTCTATGATTCTATATACAACCAACAACTACAATGTCACCAGCTACCAACCATTCTCACAACTCTTCTGTAGCCAAGGTGCTTTATATTCAGTTAAGATATGCATAAGCCATAAAAGTGTGCTATTCACTCACTCAGTGCATATTTATCTTCTCTTTAAAGCAAATACTATGTTCAACTGAGGGTGTAGAGCAAAGGTAGCTGGCAAAACTCACCATGACAAACCTTCCAGCCCTTTTAAAGACACAATTACAGAGGTCATTGGCTGGAAAACTATATGGCATGAATGATGTGCAAGCAAGTGGAGAGGAATACACTCCAGGTTTGCAAAATTATAATTGCATAGTTTCTCCATACAAACATATTTCAATAGATGTAAATTAGTGACTGTGTTGTGCTGGAAAATGTGCCATTTATTGTCTGTGCAACAAAACCCTGCTTAATCATGCATGTTGACTTATCCAACCCCAAAAAGACCCACGTCCCTTCTTCCCTACACAAGGACAGTTGCATTTCTCTGTAAAACTGCTTACTATTTTATAACATTGTGGTAAATGGTACAACTATTATGGCATGTAAGGATTCAGTTCTAGTAGGGCACAATGTAGTACTAACTTTTATTGTTTTGTGTCAATTCTGGTCATTTTATTTTTTTGTTTACTTAACACTAAATAACAAAAAAACAGAAATCGCTGGCAATGCACCTGAGGTCAGTCAGCATCTGGAAGAGAAAGTTTAATGTTGTGGGACCCTTCATCAGAATAGAATATTTCCAGCATTTTCTGTTTTTACTTCAGAGTTCCATCATTCAGTTTTGTCTTTTATTTCTAATCATTTAGTGGCTTATGTATATCAGGAAGCATTCCACTCAACCCACATTGTGTAATGTAAAGCATTTATTGGCACTGTCTTTTGTATCTACGCCTCAGGACTGCATGCTTGAGATGGTTATCTCATGTACATCCTTCAGTTTGGGCAATCTTGTCAGCTCATGTTTCAACTTCTCTAATTTCCGGAAGAAGAGTGTTTGCAGGCATAAATAATTCGAGGTAAATTCCCAACATTCTGGGGTTATCCTATAGAATTCAACTAGTTTCTGCAAGTCATAGCATTCTGTCAAATATGACAGAAATCCTGCACATTACCAAACAAAGTAAAACACACAACAATGCAACAGCAAAATCCTTTTCGCTTTGCATTTGAAAGTTAATGCCCTGATTGTCTACATCAAAAACTGAAAATGCTGGAAACACTCAGCAGTTCAGGCAGATCAGAAGTCGACATTTGGAAGATAGTACAGATGAACGGCATTTAAAAAGGAACAGAACAAGGGAAGGGAAAAAAGGGTGAAAAAAATCCAAAAATGACAAACATGCACAGGACAAGGAATAGAATGACCTGTAAACATACAAAAATGTCGGACAGGAAAAGACCAACTGGTCCATCCAGCCTGTCCCATACGTCGTGATGCCTTGTGCATCATGATAGAGACACTCCATACACAGCATGTAATCTCCTGGGAAATTTAAAAAACAGATAAAAATGCAAGCCAATTAGGGGAAAAAAATCTGGAAAATTCCTCTCCGACCCCGTTAGGCGATCAAAACTAGTCCAGAAGATCACATTGACCCTGACATATTATAAGGTACCTACCTCTTGTACGAAGTGATCAGTATCGAAGTCAATGGAAATAAAAATCGGAAGAGATGTAAAACGAGCTGCCGATTCGCTATCGCCCATTTTACACTATTGCACAAAGTCAAAATCGACCCCAATGTGTGAACATACAAACATAGAGCAGAAGATCAGAATGATACATGATAAAGTTTAAGCCCATCTTATTATGACAAAAACAGAACAAGCCTGAAATATATAGCAACCCTCTGTCATGGGTACGACCTACTCAGATCATTTTTACCTCCTTTATGCCTGCATCCTACATATTAATGATAGGAAGTTGGAGTGGGCACTAGCAGCTGGTTTGAGGGAGGTAGGTAATTGAGTTGATAATTATGAAGTCGAGACGACCTTTTTACCTCAGATCATGTTGGAACATAATGATAAAATGACTGTTGTGCAGGGTTGCTCTTTATCTTACGTCAATGAAGGAGTGGTTTCCTATATGCGTCATGCCCTGTAACTTGATCTATTGAACATAACTAATCGTGTGGGTATATAATAAATTTACATTGATTGATAATGCAGGGATCCTCTGCTAGCAAGAGTAATTGCAAGACAGGAGATGCTACTAAAAAGGACAAGCCAAACTAATACTCAACTAAACAGTTAAGTACAAGGAACAGCTAAAGAAAACTGAAGGCTGCTATTAGTTCAGATAAAAGGATAATGAAAAAGAGGATCGTAGACAATTGTGGAAGTAATGGGAAAAGCTTTTTCAGTAATGTGAAGAGTCAGAGAACTGTCAAAGACTGTATTGGATGCTCAAGGACAGGTTACAAAGGACTCACTGCGTATGGTGGAAATATTTGTCCCTTGTCTGTATTTTTAATAGCTCACTGCACTCTTGGATGGTTCCCGTAGAATGGAAGGAGGCTAATGTAATCCCCATCTTTAAAAATGGAGACAAGATGGACCCGAGTAACTATAGGCCCATTAGTTTGACATCAATAAAAAGAAAGACGCTTGAGGGAATCACTAGGGATGCAATATTTGATAACTTGGATAGAGAGGGATGTAATAGGGACACTCAACATGGCTTCAAAAAAAGGTCATCATCCTTTTCCCTGAAAGGTGTATGTATGTTGAGCATTCACCCTGCCCACATGCATAACTTTTCCAAATTAAACACAATTTTCCAGTCATGAGCCCAATCCCCCAACACATCAAGATCCACCTGAAGCAGTCGAGCATCATCTACAGTCCTAACATTTAGATAGAACTAAGAACTGTGTTAAAAATACGGACAAGGGGCTCGTACAGCACGTGTCCCATCTCCCTGAGGACCCTCGGAGATATCATCCAGCCCGGCTGCTCTATCTATTTTGAGGTTCTTAATTCTATCTAAATCAGTATGTTCATCTAATTTGATTATATTTGTTGAAGAAGTCAACAAGGTGGTGGATGAGGAAAGCCCAGTAGACAATGTCTATTTAGACTTCCAAAAAGCTTTTGAAAAGGTACCACACAAGAGGCCTCTCTATAAGATCGAAGTCTTTGGTATTAGTGGTAATATATTGAGCTGGATTGAGAACTGGCTGGAAGGACATAGGGAGAAAGTAGTAACAGATGGATTTGGATGTGTTTGGAGACCAATCACCAGTGGTGGATCGCAGGGATCGGTGTTGGGATCATTGCTCTTTACTATTTTTAATAATGATCTAGATGTAGGTGTTGGGGGCACGATCTGCAAATTTGTGGATGATACCAACATCTGTGCGAGTGTCAGGACTGCAGATGATGCTTGTCTGCTTCAGGTGGATCGGGGATTGGGCTCATGACTGGAAAATGGTGTTTAATTTGGAAAAATGCAGTGTTTTGCATGTTTTAATTCATTCATGGAATGTGGGCAATGCTGACAAGGCCAGCAGTTATTGCCCATCCCTAATTGCCCCTTAACTGAATGATTTGCGAGGCCATTTCAGAGGGCTGTGAAGAGTCAACCACAATGCTATGGGTCTGGAGTCACATACAGTCCGGGTAAGGATCGCAGATTTTCTTCCCTAAAGGACAATAGTGAACCAGATAGGTTTTTACAACAATCCGGTAGTTACCTGGTCACCTGATACTAACTTTTTATTCCAGATTTATTTAATTAACTGAATTTAAAATCCCCCAGCTGCCGTGGTGGGGTTTGAACTCACGTCTCCAGACCATTAGTCCAGGCCTCTGGATTACTAGTCCAGTAACTTATACACTATGCTAGCATTGCAACCACTGGGAATCCAGAGCAGTAAAATCTGCAAAGCAGGTTAAAGTAGAGGCTTCAGGCCTCATTATAATATGTAAATTGCCAACCTGCATCTTGGCAGAGGGTTGGCAGCCCGCCCGCCTTCACGCCCACCCCCCCCCGTCCCGCCTGAGTGAACATAAGAATATAAGAACATAAGAAATAGGAGCAGGAGTAGGCCATTCGGCCCCTCGAGCCTGCTCCGCCATTCAATAAGATCATGGCTAATCTGATCTTGGCCTCAATTCCACTTTCCCGCCCTCTCCCCATAACCCTTGACTCCCCTGTAGCTCAAATATCTGTCTATCTCTGCCTTGAATATATTCACTGACTCAGCGTCCACAGCTCTCTGGAGTAGAGAATTCCAAACATTCACGACCCTCTGAGAGAAGAAATTCCTCCTCATCTCTGTTTTAAATGGGCGACCCCTTATCCTGAGACTGGGCCCCCTTGTTCTAGATTGCCCCACGAGGGGGAACATCCTCTCTGCATCTACCCTGTCAAGCCCCCTCAGAATCTTATATGTTTCAATAAGATCCCCTCTCATTCTTCTAAACTCCAATGAGTATAGGCCCAACCTGCTCAACCTTTCTTCATAAGACAACCCCTTCATCTCAGGAATCAACCTAGTGAACCTTCTCTGAACTGCCTCCAATGCAAGTATATCCCTCCTTAAATAAGGAGACCAAAACTGCACGCAGTACTCCAGCTGTGGTCTCACCAGCGCCCTGTAAAGTTGTAGCAAGACTTCCCTACTTTTATACTCCATCCCCCTTGCAATAAAGGCCAACATTCCATTTGCCTTCCTAATTACTTGCTGTACCTGCATGCTAACTTTTTGTGTTTCATGTACGAGGACCCCCAGATCCCTCTGTACCACAGCATTATGTAGTCTCTCTCCATTTAAATAATAATTTGCTTTTTTATTTTTCCTACCAAAGTGGATAACCTCACATTTTCCCACATTATACTCCATCTGCCAAATATTTGCACACTCACTTAACCTATCTAGATCCCTTTGCAGACACTTTGGGCTGGATTTTGAATGACCCATGGAGTCGGGTTTGGAGGCGTGCGGGGGGTTAAATTTGCGGGGTCGGGGTTTCCGACCCCATCCCGCCTCCATCCCGCCTCCACGCAATTTTGACAAAATCAGTCGCGGGGTTCCCGACTCTCTCCCGCCTGCAAGAGGCGGGAGAGGCCATTAAAGCCCTTAACAAGCCCTAAATTGGGTCTGTAATGCTATTTTGAAACGTTGTAGCTAGTTTAACCCTTTTCTGATGTGAAGCCCGCCTGGTGTGAAACACGCCAGTGAAACCTGGCGGGAGCACAAGTGGATAGCTGACTATCAGCTGCAGGTGCACTAGTACAACGGAGATGTGATGAAGGTAGTAGTAGTATTAGGTCTGAAAGTCGCCTCTGATGCTGCTGCATTGAATGTCTTCAGAGACTGCCTGGCCTTTGATGTGAGAGGACCTGGATGCAAAAAAATTCTTCTCTCTCTCTCTCTCTCTCTCTGCTCACACATATCCAGGTCCACTCACATCAGAAGCAATGCAGAAAGGTCCTCACTCACCAGCAGCCACACAATCTCTGAGAGCAGGCAGTCAGCAATGATGACATCATAGAGGCGGGTTTCAGACTGAAACCACTAATTAGGTCATGGGTTCCCACATGCTGCAACTCAATTGCCCAATTAAGTGAAAATTGCATCAGGCATCCACATTAATCTGGAGTCGGGGGGAAACACGAAATGCGGATTACACAACCCCAACCCGACCCCAAGACAAAATCCAGCCCTTTGTGTCCTCCTCACAACTTGCTTTCCCACCTATCTTTGTATCATCAGCAAATTTGGCTACAGTACACACGGACCCTTCATCCAAGTCATTAATATAGATTGTAAATAGTTGAGGCCCCAGTACTGATCCTTGTGGCACCCCAATAGTTACAGTTTGTCAACTGGAAAATGACCCATTTATCCCGACTCTTTGGGGGTGATTTTGCCAATGGGGGCGTGTTAGAGGCGAGACTGCTGCTTGTCGGGTTTCAGTCCCGCTTTCATCGACATGTGGCCAACCCATGCTATTTTCCCTTGATTGACCTTGTTAAGCCCGCCCAGCGGGCTTAACAGGCCAATTAAGGGAAAGTCGGTGACAGAGAAGGTCAGCGTATGGCGTTTCATCTGTCAAAAATTTTTGACAGATGAATTGTCATCGTTTGACAGCTTTGAGAAGCTGTCAAACACTGACATTCTCTGTTGTTTGGTGAGTTCCTGTACTCAAGGCTCACCCAACCTATTTCCTGAGCAGAAAGCAGATGGTTGTTGCATCGGAGAATGTAGCAGCCATTCTGTCATCTCTGCCTTGGAGATGCCGGAGCCATCGGATCCCCAACGATTGAAGCCTGCAGGAAGAAACAAAGGTAAGTAAACTTTTTCTAACACATTTCACTCACCTCACATACTTACCTCTCCACACTTGCAGCCATCACTCACCTCCACAGCGCACTTTTCGAACCCTTTCACCCCCGCCGACCCACTGCTTGACTCGATGACCCTGGCGGGGTTTCCCGACATCGGGAAGCCCGCACCTCTGTTGCAAAAATGGGGATAATCCTCTTAACTGCCTGTTTACCTGTTAACAGGCATTTAAGTGGCTGTAATCCCCTTCCCGCATCGAGGAGACAGGACCCGGTGCGGGTCAGGTACCTGCCTCCTGGGAAGATGGCACGGAGGTGGGTTGGGATGGGATGGGTACACGCCTCCAGATTCTGCCATTTTCCCGGCAGTCCCGCCTCCAAACCTGCCTCCCCAGGGCTGGCAAAATCACCCCCTTTGTTTTCTGTTAGTTAGCCAATCCTCTATCCATGCCTATATATTACTGCCAAACCCATGAACTCTTATCTTGTGCAGTAACCTTTTATGTGGCACCTTATCGAATGCCTTCTGGAAATCCAAATATACGACATCTACTGGTTCCTCTTTATCCTCCCTACTCGTTACATCCTCAAAGAACTCTAGTAAATTTGTCAAACACAATTTCCCTTTCATAAAACCATGTTGACTTTGCTTGATTGTATTATGATTTTCTAAATGTCCTGCTATTACTTCCTTAATAATGGATTCCAGCATTTTCCCAATGACAGATGTTCGGCTAACTGGCCTATAGTTTCCTGCTTTTTGCCTCCCTCCTTTCTTAAATGGGGGCGTTACATTAGCGGTTTTTCAATCCGCTGGGACCTCTCCAGAATCCAGGGAATTTTTGAAGATTACAACCAATGCATCCACTATCGCTGCAGCCACTTCTTTTAAGACCCTAGGATGTAGGCCATCAGGTCCAGGGGACTTGTCAGCCTTTAGTCCCGTTAGTTTGCCTAGTACTTTTTTCTAGTGATAGTCATTGTTTTAAGTTCCTCCCTCCCTATAGCCCCTTGATTATCAATTATTATTGGGATGCTTTTAGTGTCTTCTACCGTGAAGACCGATACAAAATATTTGTTCAAAGTCTCTGCCATTTCCCTGTTTCCCATTATTAATTCCCCAGTCCAATCCTCTAAGGGACCAACATTTACTTTAGCGACTCTCTTCCCTTTTATATACCTGTAGAAGCTCTTACTGTCTGTTTTTATATTTTTTGCTCGTTTACTTTCATAATCTATCTTCTCCCTCTTTATTATTTTTTTAAAAGTGAGAAGTCGCACAACACTAGGTTATAGTCCAACAGTTTTATTTGAAATCACAAGCTTTTGGAGCTGCTGCCCCTTCGTCAGGTGAAGTGAAGGAATACGAATCGGCAAAGCATATATAGACAGAGAACAATGCATGTGTAGCGTACAATGTCAGACGACTATATTTAATCTTTCTGACTGCCTTTCGTCACACCTCGGCAGAGAAACAATCAGGTCAGCCAGGAAGGCACCACATCAAAGACATAGCAAGATACAACTGAGACAATGAGGTGGGGTCACAGGGGGTCTAATGTGTCAAATGCAGTCTGTATGGAAAACCATAAACTTTAAAATTTTTACCATTTTTTACTGGAAATCACATCTGTGAACAAGCCAACGACGACTCGAGTCTGGATGACTCTACGTCATGTAGCGTGACATGAACCCAAGATCCCGGTTGAGGCCATCCTCATGGGTGCGGAACTTGGCTATCAGTTTCTGCTCGATGATTTTGCGTTGTCGTGTGTCTCGAAGGCCACCTTGGAGAATGCTTACCTGCAGATCCGAGGCTGAATGTCCTTGACTGCTGAAGTGTTCCCCGACTGGGAGGTAACAATCCTGCCAGTTGGGGAACACTTCAGCAGTCAAGGACATTCAGCCTCGGATCTGCGGGTAAGCGTTCTCCAAGGCGGCCTTCGAGACACACGACAACGCAAAATCATCGAGCAGAAACTGATAGCCAAGTTCCGCACCCATGAGGATGGCCTCAACCGGGATCTTGGGTTCATGTCACGCTACATGACGTAGAGTCATCCAGACTCGAGTCGTCGTTGGCTTGTTCACAGATGTGATTTCCAGTAAAAAAAGGTAAAAATTTTAAAGTTTATGGTTTTCCATACAGACTGCATTTGACACATTAGACCCCCTGTGACCCCACCTCATTGTCTCAGTTGTATCTTGCTATGTCTTTAGAAACATAGAAACATAGAAGATAGGAGCAGGAGTAGGCCATTCGGCCCCTCGAGCCTGCTCCGCCATTCGATGAGATCATGGCTGATCATCTAAACTCAGTACCCTGTACCTGCCTTCTCCCCATATCCCTTGATACCTTTAGCTTTAAGAAATATATCTAACTCATCCTTGAATATATTTAATGACTTCGCCTCAACTACCTTCTGTGGTAGAGAATTCCACAGGTTCACCACTCTCTGGGTGAAGAAATTCTTCCTCATTTCTGTCCTAAATGGTTTACCCGTTATCCGTAGATTATGACCCCTGGTTCTGGACTCTCCGACCATCGGGAACATTCTTCCTGCATCTAGTTTGTCCAGACCTGTCAGAATTTTATATGTTTCGATGAGATCCCCTCTCATTCTTCTATACTCCAGTGAGTATAAGCCCAATCGACCCAATCTCTCCTCATATGTCATTCCTGCCATCCCAGGTATCAGCCTTGTGAATCTTCGCTGAACTCCTTCCATGGCAAGAACATCCTTCCTCAGATAAGGCGACCAAAACTGCACACAGTACTCAAGGTGTGGTCTCACCAAGGCCCTGTACAACTGCAGCAGGACATCCCTGTTCCTATACTCAAACCCTTTCGCTATGAAGGCCAACATACCATTTGCCTTCTTCACCGCCTGCTGCACCTGCATGCTTACTTTCAGCGACTGGTGCACAAGGACACCCAGGTCTCGTTGCACTTCCCCTTCTCCCAATCTATTGCCATTCAGATAATAGTCTGCCTTTCTGTTTTTGACACCAAAGTGGATAACCGCGCACTTATCCACGTTATATTGCATCTGCCACGCTTCTGCCCACTCACCCAACCTGTCCAGATCATCCTGGAGTTTCTCGCTATCCTCCTCGCTGCACACTCCCACCCAGCTTTGTGTCATCTGCAAACTTGGAGATATTACATTTAATTCCCTTATCTAGATCATTAATGTATATTGTGAATAGCTGGGGTCCAAGGACCGATCCCTGCAGTACCCCACTAGTCACTGCTTGCCACTCGGAAAAAGACCCATTAATTCCTACTCTCTGCTTTCTGTCCGCCAACCAGTTCTCTATCCAAGTCAATACCTTGCCCCCAATCCCATGTGCCTTAACTTTACCCGCTAATCTCTTATGCGGGACCTTATCAAAAGCCTTTTGAAAGTCCAAATACACCACATCTACTGGTTCTCCCTTATCTATTTTCCCAGTTACATCCTCAAAAAATTCCAGTAGATTAGTCAAGCACGATTTACCTTTTGTAAATCCATGTTGACTTTGTCCGATCCTGTCACTGTTTTTCAAATGCTCAGCTATTACATCCTTTATAATGGACTCTAGCATTTTCCCCACTACCGATGTCAGGCTTACCGGTCTGTAATTCCCCGCTTTCTCTCTACCACCCTTTTTGAATAGTGGGGTAACATTAGCTACCCTCCAATCCATGGGTACAGTTCCAGATTCCATCGAATGTTGGAAGATGATCAGCAATGCATCTACTATTTCTAGGGCCACTTCCTTAAGTACCCTAGGATGTAGATTATCAGGCCCTGGGGATTTATCGGCCTTCAATACCGTCAATTTCCCTAACACCATTTCCCTGCAAATACTGATTTCTTTCAGTTCCTCCCTTTCATCAGACCGTATGTTCTCCAACATCTCTGGGAGGTTATTTGTGTCCTCCTTTGTGAAGACAGAACCAAAATATGCATTTAATTGGGCTGCCATTTCTTTGTTCCCCATTATAACTTCCCCCGCTTCTGACTGCAAGGGACCTACACTTGATTTCACTAATCTTTTTCTCTTCACATATCTATAAAAGCTCTTACAGTCAGTTTTTATGTTCCCAGCAAGCTTACTTTCATATTCTATTTTCCCCTTCTTAATTAATCCCTTTGTCCTCCTTTGTTGAATCCTTTGATGTGGTGCCTTCCTGGCTGACCTGATTGTTTCTCGACCGAGGTGTGATGAAAGGCAGTCAGAAGGATTAAATGTAGTCATCTGAGATTGTACGCTACACAGGCATTGTTCTCTGTCTATATATGCTTTGCCGATTCGTATTCCTTCACTTCACCTGACGAAGGGGCAGCAGCTCCGAAAGCTTGTGATTTCAAATAAAACTGTTGGGGGTAAAAATTCAGTTGGTTGCGCCTCCCGTTAGCGCCTTAAGAGGGCGCTAATGGGGCGCAAAGCCGCTAACGCCCGGGCGCAGCGATGTTTGCGCCGCTCGGGAACTTAACTAGAGATTGTGCGGCGGCGCTAAACTTTACCGCTGCGACCACCTGCGCGCGCAGATTGTGACGTCATTCCATGGTGCAATGCCCTTGTGGCGCCCCGGAGCGGAAATTGAGTGGCGCCCCCTGCCTTACCGCCTGGCGCATCCAACGACCAGAAGACTGGAACGCTATCAATCGCTGTGGGGCTGGGGGGGGCGCTATTTAAAGGGGGCCTCTTCCTGTCTTTTATTGTTGGTGGCATTTTTGAACTACGCATTCTGAGAGAGAGAGGGAGAGACTTCTGGAGAGATTCAACGTTGTGTGAAGGAGTTTTGGGTACTGAGCAGCACTTTGCAGGTTCATTTTGATTTGCCATTCCTTGTATCGATTTAGCAGAGACTGTGGGAGCTGCACTCTGAGCTCTTTGCCTGGTACTCTCCATTGTTCTTTCCAGCACATTTGATGTGGAAGTCTCTCCAGGCCGAGATTCAAGGCTGCAATGAACAGGATGTGGATGGAAAGCAAGATTAACCATCCCCTTTAAGAACTGGCCCGTGCCATTGTGTGTGTTCCATTGCTGACTGACATTACATGAGCTTCGCCAGCGCTCTGAGTTAACGCCTCACTCCTTGGCCTTTGCGCCTTAAGACAGGTGTGCAGCGCCTGATTTAGCGCTCCACTCACCTCCCGGGGCGGTAAAAGTGAAGTTTCCAGTCAGTGCCGATAATTAGCGCCAGGCGCTAATATTTGCGTCCAGACGATATTTGCGCCCCAAATGGGGCGCGACCTAATTTTTCCCCCTTGGACTATAACCTGGTGTTGTGCGACTTCTCACTTTTGTCCACCCCAGTCCAACACCGGCATCTCCGCATCATTATTTTTTTAGTCATCCTTTGCTGGTTTCTAAAAATTTCCCAATCCTCTGGCCTACCACTAATCTTCGCAACATTGTATGTCTTTTCTTTCAATTTGATACCATCTGTAGGGGGTGGCGTTTTTGTGTCAGCTTTACCTCTGACTTCTGAGCGGTTCAAATCGCTCCCACTCCCTTGGTTCTAGACCTTGGACTTATTTGGGGGTTGTGATACAAAAGGTGCAGCAGATAACTGAGTTTGATGAAAGAACTTCAATCTTTATTAAAAGGTAAGACACAAATAATAACACTCTTATCACTTTAAAGGTGGGGAACACTTCGGTACAAGCGAGGGAAATGACAGTAGAACAATACTTCACCCCTCCCAACCCCACTTTACTAGCTAAGTTAGGTTTTGAAGGAACAGGGATAATGCTCACCAATCCTTTGACAGTTGGGCTAAATCGCGGTTTTGGGTTTCGCTGTTTATGGCGATTCGTGTCTGCCGTACCCCATACGTGGTAGAGGACTTCACCTGGGTCTCTGGTCAGTCTTCGCGAGTCCGCTGATGCGGTAGGATGTCGTTATGGATTTATCTGGTGAGTACCCAATTTCTTTACTTCAGCAGTAGGGCTTAGAGTTTTTAGGGAAAATCTTACCCAGGGGTAAGTCAGGAGTAGTTTGTAGTGTGGAAACTTTGCGAGTCTTCGGGTTTTCTTCCTTGGAGTTGGTCTTTGGTTGCGGTGGCCTCCGATTACCCGGTCAGTTGGGGGTAATGCGTGGTTGTTGGTTTCGTGAGGCCTTTGGTGTCCACGATGGCTTTAGGCCTTGGTTGGTGTGTCGGTCGACCTCGTGGAGCCGTCGGTGACTGGTTGCTGCTTGTTGCTCTGGGTGGCTGTGTTGGGGCCGTGGTTGGAGGTCCGTCGAGGTGGTGTCTTCGCGAGCTGGACTCAGGTGTGTCTGAGTGATGAGCGATGCCGACTCGCTTCCAGCTCGGGCCTTCTTCTTCTTGGTCTCTCCTCTTCTTGCTAGCTCTTCTCTCGGCTTCTCCTGCTCTCTCTTTCCGTCTTTCTTCTTCTGGTGTGTGCTTGGTGGGCCTTCAATTATACTGAATTGAAGTGGCCTTATCTACCCGCCAAATCTGTTCAGTTCATTGTTTAGTTTTGGCAGGGCTCGTAAATCGGTAACGATTTACTAGCACGTTAATTGGATTTTAACAGGCCTTCAATCTGACCCATTGAGTATGGCCTTATCTACCCGCCAAATCTGTTCAGTTCATTGTCTGAATTTGGCGGGCCTGCTACCAGTAACTGCTCTGTAAGTGTCAAATGGGTTTTTGGGATGGTTTGCATCCTGTTGATCTTCTTGGTTGATTGCTGGTGATGGGTTTTGTGTTTTGGGTTCCTAGGCTGATCTATAGCCTAGTCCTGGGTGCTCTGTATTATGCATGTTTCTTGATGGGCCCTGTAATCGGTTTGATGGGACCTATTGTTTTGGGTGGGGCTGTCTTCTCCTAGGGTCTATTGTCAAAATGTTAATGCATGCTGGGGCTTTGAGTGAGATCATCCCGGTTCCCCAGACATTGCAATTAACTGCAATACCCAAACTGCTTTTACAGAGGTCGAACCCAACTTCCTTCACAGCCTTTTCTCCCTTTACAGGCCCAGACATGTTTTTAAAATGCCAAAACTTGGGTTTTGGTCTTATATTCCTTAGGTTAGGCCCAAATGCATTTTTATCACTCTGAGGTAGTTCCAAAGTCCTTTCTCCTTAGGTTTTGGGGATCTGTAAATTTTGGAAACCTTACACATCCTTAACTTCCTTAGTTAGCCACGGATGGTTCATCCTTCTCGTAGAGTCTTTCTTTCTCACTGGAATAAACCTTTGCTGAGAGTTATGAAATATCTCCTTAAATGTCTGCCACTGCTTATCTACCGTCTTACCCTTTAATCTATTTTCCCAGTCTACTTTAGCCAACTCTGTCCTCATACCCTTGTAATTGCCTTTATTTAAGTTCAGGACACTAGTTTCAGACCCAAGTATTTCACCCTCAAACTGAATTTGAAATTGTATCATGCTATGATCACTCTTCCCAAGAGGATCCTTTACTATGAGATCATTAATTAATCCTGTCTCATTACACATTACCAGATCTAAATTAGCCTGCTCCCTGCTTGGTTCCACAACATATTGTTTTAGGAAACCATCCCAAATACATTATATGTACTTGTCCTCAAGGCTACCCTTGCCAATTTGATTTGTCCAATCTATATGAAGATTAAAATCGCCCATGATTATCGCAGTACCTTTCTTACAAGCCCCTATTATTTCTATATTTATACTCTGTCCTACAGTGTAGCTACTGTTAAGGGGGAATCCTAGTTCAGGGAGGGGTGGAGTGAAGCCCGATGCAGCGGAGGCCCAAGGTTTCCTTGTGGGACTCCTGCTCCTCCTGGCCCACATGGAAACCTGGAAAAAGCAATTAAAAACTCACCTTACTGGGCCTTTTCTGCTGCTGTCTGCTGTTCCCGGCAGGTTTTACCTGGTGGGGCAGCAACCACTGCTCCCTCACTCAGGCTTCAGGTTAAAATGGCAGATCGGGCCCCGAGGATATCATCAAAGTCCTGTCTGCAAATTTTGGGGCTGGTATCCTTGTCCCCTGCAATTTAGATTACAGTTGGCTGGATTGAGGCGGGAAAGGAGTGGGTAAGTCCCTGGCTCCATTCAACTGCCCCCCGCCCTCCCCATGGCCTGGTTTCCACCATGTGGGAAGAGTTTAAATCGACCCCATTTTCTTATGATTTTAAATACAGCTTACTGCATAAATCCAGCTTATTGCTTCACTAAGCATCGCAAATGACATGCAACACAGCAAATTCAGTATCAAAACAGTAAGAACAATTCAAGCTACAATGCAAATGTAATAGAATTGCTCCCTGTATATTCATTATTATCGTTCTCAATTAGGTCTTCATTTGTAGCAGCAGAAGAAGCTGTTTCAGTTATGTCTTAAATTTATAGCATATTATTGGATCACTGCATACTGTTTTTCTGTTTAGTATTACAGAGAAGTCTGATTAATGTAAGAAATTGATTTATCCTAAATTTAAAGGACAGTGCAGTACACACAGTGCCCTTAGCTATGATTGCAATTCTTTTTCCCTGTAAAGTGGTTTTATATCTGATTCTCAACTTTCCATTAGTGGTGCGATAAATTTGACACAGTATTGCTTATCCAATTTGTCAGCAGACATTGGGGATGGAGTTAGGGCAATGGTAATGGTGAATGAAAGTGGACTTCAAGACAACTACTAAAACTATACATATAACATCTGACATCTAATAATACCTGGTGTGATAGACAAAATGGAGTAGATCTTGACTTTGTGCGAAATCAAGAAGTGTCTGGAAATAAATATCGGGAGAGATGTAAAATGGCTGCTGATTCGCTATCACCTGTTTTGCACTATCACCCAATGTGTGCTTGATACACCATTTTTACGGCCATTGGCTTTCAAGTAATAAAATTGGCTGAAAATTTAAAATGCTGGCTTGTTGAGTTAAATGGCCTTTTCTCATTCTGTGGGCCCGAAATTCTTGTGTTGCGGCAGAACAGAAGGCAGCATTTGTGCCTGCGTGGGGGCAGGAATTTGGGGGCGGGGATTAAAGATTAGTCTTTCACTGTTTCCAGACTTAAGCACACCTTGTCATAAAATCTGATAGGATAGCTTTGAGGGTTCAAATACTGAGCTTAAGCATGAAGTCAGGGAAACCGAAATTAAAGTGTTAAACTGCTACGATGTCAAATCATGGTGCAAGTGCCTCAGGGTAATGTGTTCATAGAGTTACATAATTATAAACATTTCAGCACAGAAGGAGGCCATTAGGCCTATTGTGCCTGTGCCAGCTCTACCTTTAGTCTGTCAACACTACTCCCATTTACCTGTTCTTTCCCTGTACCTTTCAATATTTTTGTTCTTCAAATGTTCTCCATTTCCCTCTTAAAATTGTGCTAATAAATTTCCCTTCAAAAGATTTTTATTATAGGATCTTTGATACTATACATAGTTGGTGCATTTTTATGAGTCTGCTTTTCTGGTGGGGAGCTTTGTGCTGGCAGTGTATATCGGGAATTCAGGCGCACACTGCCCACTATTTTCTGAACAAAAGTCCCCAGTGACTAGTATATCAATTCATATGAAAATAAATGATAGCAATTCACAGATACAATCACAGTGGCCCACATGCTAATAAATCTGAGCGATAAGAGTCCAAAACACTCTCATGATCAGCTGAAGTTGGTTAAAATATAGCCACGGGTTGGAAGCATTTGTTATGGTAATAATGGCAGGACTGAAGAAGTGCATACATTGCTGTCTTGGGGTCACTTACACTATGCTGCATTTGAGAAAGTTCAGTAAGTCATTGATGACAGCTAGGGAGCCATTGGCCAGCAGATTTCTACTCCTCTCTGCCACCACCTCTCCCTCATCCTTGCCTGTGCTCTGTGACTCACCCAATGTTACCTTTACTCCTGGGGAATGCCTATTACCTCAGGTCGCCATCCCCTTTATGTTGTCCTGGGATTTCCAGGGCTTCTCCTGAGGGATGGAGCTAGGCCCATGCTTCCAATAGGCAAAGGCCCAGCAATGCAGTTTCGGCACCAAGGAGTGTTTCTTGCCTCCTGCCTCAATTTTCTGACTTCACTACCCAGGTGCACCAAGCACAGGAGTGCCCTAAGAAGCTGGCAGTAGGGGGTTGCACTTTGACCCTCCTTGGATCAGAGGACCTGAGGAGGCCTGGCAGCATGCCAAGGAGGAGCCCAAAGGTACGTGGACATTTTAATCTTCACCAGATCTTTGGATCTTGGGACTTCTGGCTGCAGTTCTCCAACAGCTAGAAGGCCCTGAGGCCGTTTTGTGCTCCTTTTTCCTTTTCATTTGCTGGTGCAAGGCCCTGCCAGGGGCAGGCCTGTTCTGGGGGTACAGCCAAATTCAGCTGCAGTTTAGCCTTGATAGGTGCTGTTCACGGAGGGCACACTGCACTTGTCCAGTGCCAGGGAAGAGCATCACCATTAAATCGGCTCATGGGATAAGAGATTTTTCGAAATAGGGTCCTTGAGTACTAAAACAGAGAGGTAATGCTAAACCTGTACAAATCATTGGTTAGGTTGTGTGTCCAGTTTTGGGTGCTCTACTTTAGGAAAGATGTCAAGGCCATGGAGAGAGGTATGGAAGAGATTCACTAAGATGATACCAGGGATCAGACAACTTTTTCACTAGAATAGAGAAGGTTAAGAGGAGGTCTGATAGAGCTGTTCAACATTATGAGGGCTTTTGAGAGAATAAATAAGGAAAATTGATTTCCACTGGTCAGTGAGTCAGTAACTAGAGAACTTCATAAATGTAAGATCATCACCAAAAGAACAAGGAAAAGCCAGGAGATGGGTTTTTTTTTCTGCAGAGGTTTGTTAGGACATAGAATGCCCTTGCAGAAATAATCATGGAAGAAGATTCTTTGATAGTTATTAAAAGGGAAGTAGATAAATATTTGATTTTTTTTTTAAAGGGTACGGGTAAAGTGCAGTGAATGGGACTAAGATGGTAACTCTCTCAGAGAGACGGAACAGGTGCAATGGTAGAATCTATGATTGTATAAATCCACAAAACAGTGATGCTGATAGGATTATGAGGAGCAAGTTTATTGAAACTCAATTAATATTGCACCATTCAGCAAGCAGACAACAGACTGTTAAGATACAGTAACCAAAACTCCACACGCCACAATACTTCAAGTACTGATGTCATATTCCTTTGTGTCAGTTGATTACTTTGTATCTCTCATCTTGCTTTACACAGAAGCAGTATAGCACTGACAGTGCACTGACCTTGATTAACATCTGACGTTTTGAATAGTAATTATTTGAAAAAGATTTTTACAGCTGTGATGTCAGTTTGAGTCAGTGCTACTGCAGGCGGATATTAATTTAAATTAGTGATCTATTAATTCAGAAGTTTATATGCATTCAAATTATGCATATTACTTGGCATGAAAGGTGGGTTTAGTCCGATGAAAAGAGAAACAGGCCTAGAAATTCGGGTTTTAGTGCCACCCAATATTGCCAGAAAAAATGGTGGTCGCCGCTCTTCCACCCGCTGCCGGCGGGTCCCGCGACGGCCGCCATTTTCGGATGGCCAGCAACGCTGCCGATGTCCACGCTCGCTAGGGATATGTAGGTTATGCAGATTGTGACGTCAGTGAGTGTGCAAGATCACCTGACGCCTGATCTGCTATTTTGGACTTCGCCGCTCCACTTACCGGCATGCCTTAAGTGCAACGAGCTGACCAAACATTGACAAGCAGGAAGGAGGCTCCAGCAGCGGTATTTCAAGAGATCATCAGCAATCACTTGCACTTGTCATGTTTCTGCAGTTTGACTGGCTCTGTGCAACTTCTGCAACTCCACCAGCTTTATTAACTTCTTTCAAGGTCCTAAGGTAACAGGGAAGTTGTTGCAAGTGGAGAATGTCTTCATTCTTATTTAGAGGCTTCTGTTCACACCACTTGCTCACAGTCATGGGGGCTCTACTGGCAGTCCCCCTCACGCTCGAGTATCTTCGGGAGAGGGAGTGGAGGCAGTGAAGAAGACGAGAAGATGCATGCAGAGGGAGGAGAAGGAAGGCCAGGAGGGCTCCCAACAGGAGGCCTTACCCACCTAGGGTCTTCAAAGAACACTTCTCTTATATCCACTTAAGCGAGGAGCAGTGTATTAGGAGACACTGCTTCAGCAAGGAGGTGGTCACTGAACTCTGCCATCTCCTGCAACCAGACTTGCAGCCTGAGAGCCGGGCAACCATGGCTCTCCCAGTTGCCCTCAAGGTCGCCGTGGCCTCAATTTCTTCACCAGTGGATCCTTCCAGTCTGCAGCAGGAGACATAGCTAACATCTCCCAGTTCGCCGCCCATCGTTGCATCCGGGAGGTCACTGAGGCTCTCTACACCAGGAGAAGGGACTATTTTGTCTTCTCTTTGAGAAGAGAAGCAGGAGGATCACGCATGCGGCTTTGCCAGTATAGCGGGCTTCCCCATGGTGCAGGGCGCCATCGACTGCACACACGTGGCTTTGCAGGTGCCGTATAACAATCCTAAGATGTTCTGTAACTGCAAAGGCTACCACTCACATAATGTGCAGTTGGTGTGCGACCATGCCCAGCGCTTTCTGATGGTCAATGCCCGCTATCCTGGCAACAGCCATGATGCCTTCATCCTGTGTCAGTCCGGTGTGCCAGCAATCTTTCAGCCACCATATCAAACTCGAGGGTGGCTGCTCAGAGGCAAGGGCAATCCTCACCCGGCTCAGAACTACCCTCTACAACCCAACCACTCGTGCCCAGCACTCATATAATGAGAGCCATGCTTCCACCTTAAACACTCGGAAGGAGCTCTCCAGTACTCACCGGAGCGGGTGTCCAATTTCGTGGTGGTCTGCTGCATGCTCCACAACTTGGCCATCATGAGGGCACAGCCCTTGCCATGAGGGATTGCAGGACCATCTCAGGAGGAGGATGATGAAGAGGAGGAGGAGGAGAAAGAGGAAGAGGAACAAGAAGAAGAGGAAGAGGATGAGGAGGGAGGGAGGAGGCAGGCATCCAATCCCCCTTCCGGATGGGCTGTCCGTTAACACTTCATCAGACTCTGATTCCAATGAATGAAACCCCAGATCCCCATTGCTTACCACATCCCCACCACATCATCCCTCTGTCACGGAATATCACAGCGTCCTCCTGGGCACAAAGCTGAAATGAGAGACACCACAAAATATTCCAAACAAAATTAATACATTTATCCAAAATCAATTGACATATATTTACACTTACAATATGAACTAATCACCTTTGTGCAGTCCCTTAGTGTCTGTCGTTCAGGTGCCCTTTCCTGAGCTGTGTCAGCTGTGGCTCAGTTGGTAGCACACCAACTGAGTCAGAAGGATATGGGTTCAAGTCCCACTCCAGGGACTTGAGCACATAAAGCTAGGCTGACACTCCAGTGCAGTGCTGAGGGAGTGCTGCACTGTTGGCGGTGCTGTCTTTCGGATGAGACGTTAAACTGAGTCTGTTCTCTCTCAGGTGGACGTAAAAGATCCCAAGGCACTATTTCGAAGAAGAGCAGGGGAGTTATCCCCGGTGTCCTGGCCAATATTTATCCCTCAATCAACATCAGTAAAAACAGATCATCTGGTCATTATCACATTGCTGTTTGTGGGAGTTTGCTGTGTGCAAATTGGCTGCTGCGTTTCCACATTTACACTCCAAAAGTATTTCATTGGCTGTAAAGCGCTTTGAGACGTCTGGTGGTCGTGAAAGGCGCTATATAAATGTAAGTCTTTCTTTCTCACTACAACGTGCCCCCCCCCCCGCCCTGGTGGCTGCAGCATGGCTGGTGGAAGGCTGCTGAGTTTCCAGCGGGGGGGGGAGACTTCAGATGGCCTTGCAGGACACCCTCGAGCAGTTCTGCACCTGATAGGTCCAGCTGTATACTGTTCCACCTCGGTATGGGCAGCAGTTGGCTGGCTGGCTGATAGGCAGCAGCAAGGGCAATGGCGGAGTGGCAGTGGTGCGAACAGTAATGCTGTCATCCTGAGAGAGGACAGCAGGGTACTGACCCACTGCCACGCCCCCGGGGCGGCACCTCAGCATCCCTAGCTATCTGTTGGAGCACAGATTGCTGAGCTGCTGCGACACCCTGCAAGCCCCAGTTGACACTGGTAAACCCAGCCATGATGGCAGCAGTCTGAGCTTGGGTGGCATCAAGCTGCGACTTCATGAGAGCGGTCTGCGCTTCTGCTGCAGCACTAAGACGTTGGGTCACTTCTGCCTGTGCTGCAATAGTAGCCGCGACATCGCCCATCCCACGCAGCATCATGTGTGAGTCGACATGGTCTCTCCTGGAGATTTCCAGCCTGGAAATCCTGGGCTCCAAGCTCTGCGCAAAGCCCCGTGCAATGTTGGAGGCAGACTCCTCAATGATCCTTGACATTGCCAAGAGGTTGTCCGGCAGGCTTTCCATTGCATCCAGCAATTCGCTGTGCATACCCATCACCCTTCTTCTGAAGGCTGCCCCATCGAGGTCCTCATCTGAGTCCTGTGCAGCTTAACCCGCGCGCAAACACACCCTCCGGGGAGCCTTCCCCCAGGCCTTGCTGCAGCTCACCCATGCCCAGTGCCTCACCCTGTGCAGATCCCGCATCTACACTAGCCTCTAAAGTACGCGTAGTGCCAGTTTCTGAGCTGGTGACCACCTCGTTAAACGTGCTATCCACGAAGATCTCAGCTTCGCGGATGCTCCACAGTGACTCCAGCCACAGCTCCAGCTCCGAAACGCGTATTTCGAGTAGCTGCAGCTGGAGGCACTTCCTGCACATGTGTTCGCCCTGGACACCAAAAGAGTCCCTGACTTCCCACATAGCACAGGAGGAGCACTCCACGCTGCCCTGCCATGTCATGTCCTACCCTTAATTTACTCCCTTTCCTTCCTTTAAATTAAAGAATATTAAATACACTAGGGACCTTACTTCCCTTTAAACACTACTTACTCTAAACTAGAGACCTTACTTTTACTTCAACGACTGGACTGTAGAAATACTCACCAGGTCCTACTTACCAATCAGCTCCTTCCCTGGTTGTGATGTCATTTTAGCTGTTTCGCAGTTGTTGTTGTTTGACTGCTCCCGCCCCACGGACTCTTTCCCAACTCGCAGCACTCCGGTGTTGGGCCTCCTCTGCAGCGTTCTTTTATGGCCGCTCCGCCTTCTCTCAGGTCCCGCTGCCCCTGCCACACAGGTCCGCCTCCTCCGGTATTAAAAATGCATTTCCCAACATTTTCTTACCTCTGAGACTCACCAGTGCAACATTGGATCCTTCACACCACTTCTGCAGCTGTCATCAATTCAGAAACATTACAGCAGACTCACAACACGCCACACTTACTGGCATGGTGTCCAGACGGCGGGAAACCCGAGCCAGAGAAGCGGCACAAAATTCAAATCGCTGTCATCACTGGCAAACTACCTGTTAATAGGCTGGGTAAATGTCCTTTAATCCTCTTCCGCCGCACAGGTGTCGGGTCATTGCTCAAAATCGGGGACCCGACACACTTGGGAAAATTGTTTAGAGGGGGTGATGCGGGCATCGCAACCCGCAGTCATTCAAAACGATTTTAACCTTTGGACCAGATCCAAACCCGACCTCTGAGCGCTGGCAAATACAGCCCAAAGTTCTGGCGTGGATTGAAGCACAACCTATGACTAAGAGATGAGGGCTCCTCTGAACCACAGTGATCAGGTTTTTTAACACTTTGGAGCTGCTCTCAAATAGGCTGTGAGTGGTGTCATAAATCGCAAGTAACAACTCAGGAAGTACTACTGGGTGGCCAGCTGGGGCGCCGTCCAGGGAGTATAAATACTCAGGAATGGGCCCACCTTGGGCAGAGACAATCTGGAAACAGGAAGCTAGTGACTGCTAACTAGACCTCCATGTTTTGTTACAAGTTGATTAAAGCCTTGCTTTATGTTCAAGTGCGTAGTGAGTCTTTATTACGTCAAGTGGCATGGTTAGTGATACTAAGGGGATAAAGCCTCTCCCCCCTATATAAGCATCTCAAATCCCAACTGAGATTGTAAACTACTGCAGGCATTTTATTGAGCGTCTGCACCAACGCACATGTGTGAATAGCAGAAATGCTGCACAGGATGGTCCAATGAAAAGTGATGCTGTTTGTTTACACTTGCTTTTCTGTTACTGTCCCAGAGCTGTTCATTATGGTGCATGAATCTTCAAAATGAGCAGAGGAAGACTTTTTGTGCTGATGGGGAATATGTTGATTTAGTATCAGAAGTTGTGGGGACCAACAATATTACTGAAAAATGACACTGGGGGAGAAGTCTGGGACAGATGCTTTTACCGAATATGCTTACCTCAAAAGATTTATAGTTGAATGGTAAAAGTTGGATTTATATGCCAGTATTGGTGTAATTGCCCTTAAGGGTGAATAGTTAGCCACCTGAGATTCTGCTGCAGACAGTAGGCAGAGGGTTTAATGTGCTTTAAATTCATAAATTTATTTTGCACAAGAATCATGTTGATATGTAGCTCATTACTCTACAGCCCCTCATTACATATGGATTGGTAAATTCAGCACAAATCATGGAAAAACGAAGTGAAAAATTAAACTGTTGTATTGACTTGCATCAAGGCTGCATGTTTTATAAGCAAAAACAAATCAGTGCTTGTTATATGTGAGCTAATAATAATTTTTTCCCAGGTGGGAGGACACAGGTTTGCAGTAAAGATTATATCCAGGGCAGCCTATATGTACATTAATCAAAAGGTTTTTTAAAAAGTTCAAATCTGTTACACAAACATAACACATTTCAGTGAGTCATAGTGTAGCGCAAGCCACTGGTCTCCACTGTGTGTCCTCTATCTAATACGAGTGTGCATTTACAACATACTCACTATATGCAGGGACTTGGCAGATATTATGGAAAATCCAATTTGCCAACTTCAGAGTAAAATTTAATAGGAAAAGACAAGCTCTATGGGGTAAGTTTTACAAGCTAGCGCTTCTGATGCAGATTTTTTTTGTGATGGGACGTACATCAGGAATTGGGGCATGGAGGCCAGTGCGTTTGATTCATAGTCCGCACAATTTTCCATTGATCAATAATTGAAATGAATGGGCAGGAATCGTGCAGGCTGTGAATCAGGCGCACCCACCTCATTCCCAAATTCCTGATAAGTGCTGCCGTCATGTCTGCGTTGGGATCACTAACTTGTTCGGTTTGATTTACATCTTAGCCTCGTGAAATTAGCCAACAATGTCAGAAGTGGTGAAGTTTATCCCTTTTTTTTTCAAAGGAAAAGAGATATTGCTGGAGCACTTGCAATCTGTCACGAGGAGAACAGTACATGACATGTGGTATCAGCCACTGAATGCCGAAATCATTCTTTGCGCCATATTCATAGTGGACATCTTCCCTTTGTCTAAAACCAGTGCCCCCGCAGCAAAACATTAGAGGAAACAGGAGACTGACTGCATAACTCTTTAACCTGCAGAACAAAAGCCTTGTGGAAAGATATTTATAATATATTATTGATCCCTCATAACCCTCATTCATTAAAGTATGGTATATATGCTTTTAAAAAATGATGCAATGAGGTAACAATCCAAAAATGCTGCCAGACACTACATCAGAACATCAATTCCTGTTAACTAATTAACTTTTTGCTTTTTTGCCCTTAAGATACATGAGTACTGTTATTATGCATGGTGAATTTCTGCCTTTTGGGCAGAGTACTTTGGGATGTTATAGAGAATATGTCACTGGTGACAGGCTACCAGAAGTCTATCTGTCTGGGCATTTCACTTTTTCCATAGCAGTGAACAAACCCTCAAATGCAAGCACAGTAAATTCTCCCATTCGCCAGGATCTATGTCATTTTTTGCATTCTTATATGCTTTTTCTTTTAGTTTTACGTTGTCCCTTACCTCTTTAGTCGTCCATGGCTGTTTTCTTTGGCAAGTAGAGCTCTTGCTCCTTAGGGGTATAAACTGGTTCTGTATCACATTAAATTCTTTTCTGAACACCTCCCACTGATCCTCTGTTGTTTTATCCGTTAACTGATTTGCCAAGTTTACTGTGGACAGTCTCTGTCTCATCCCGTTGAAGTCAACCTAAATCTAGAATCTTACTAGCTGTTTCGCGTTTCTCCCTTTCAAACACAGCATTGAACTCAATCGTATTATGATCATTATTAGATAAATGTTCATGGACCGTTAGGCTGTTAACTAAATCTGGCTCATTGTTCATTATTAAATCTAATATGGCATGCCCCCTTGTTGGTTCTAGGACACATTGTTGCAGAAAACTATCCTGAACACACTCAAGAAATTCGCGATTTTTCTGACATATCTGCTTATCCCAATCTATATGGAAGTTAAAATCCCCCATTAAAACCACTCTGCCTTTACTACATGCTTGTCTAATCTCTGCATTAATACATTCTGCCACTTCACCACTGCTACCAGGAGGCTACCAACAATACAACTCCCACTACAGTCTTAAATCCTTTTCTATTTCTTAATTCTACCCATAAAGTCTCCACTGCCACCTTACCTCTCATTATATCATCTCTTATCATAGAAGTAATTTCTTTCTTAATCACTAATGCTACTCTTCCCCCTCTACCAGGTTCCCTAGCCTTTCTGTCAATCTTATAACCTGGTATATCCACTTCCCAGTCCTGACTGCCTTGCAGCCATGTCTTAGTAATGGCTACCATGTCATACCATCCAAGTTGAATTTGTACCTGCAGTTCATTCAATTTATTCCTTATACTCCGTGCATTTGTATAAAGAACGCTTATTTGGGCCACACACCCTAACCTGCCCTTCGGCTCTAATGTTGTTTTTCTCTCACATTTCTTATTTCTCTCTCCTGATTTAATTACTTTCATCTTTTAGTTTTCCCTTTACCTGTAGTGCCTAATATACAATTTCTGACTATTACTCTACTCTCTTCCTTTTCATTTGTTTTAGAATTATTATTTATACTACCTTCTCCAGCTGAACCCTCCTCCTCCCACCCCGCCCATTTACTAGTTTGAAGTCCTTGTGATCAGCCTATTACCCTTTCCGCTAGGACCCTGGTACCAGCCCAGTTCAGGTGGAGCCCGTTCCAGTGAAAGAGTTCCTTCCTATCCCAGTACTGGTGCCAGTGTCCCATGCAATGGAACCCCTCTTTTCCACACCTCTCCTTCAGCTATGTGTTCATCTCCCTAATCTACTTATCCCCACACCAATTTGCACGTGGCTCGGGTAATAATCCAAAGATTATAACCCTTGAGGTCCTGATTTTTAATTTAGCTCCTAGCTCCTGGTACTCTCTAAACAGGACCTCTTGCCTACTCTTTCCTATGTTGTTGGTCCCAACATGGACCACACGTCTAGATCCTCCCCCTCCCTCTCCAATATCCTTTCAAGCTGGTTCGAGATGTTCGAGAAGAACAGGTTCTTGCTTCTTCTCTGGTATTATCACTTGCACCTCCTCACCCATAACTGTGACTCACCCGGTACTGCCTCCTCATACTCATTAACTCCTGCTGTTTGCAAAGGTTTGTCGGTGAGAGGGTGTTATAAGGTGCTGTCTCGTCCTGGCCCACTGGCAGTGCTAGCAGTCTGCTGTTCCATATCTATAACAATATTGGCCCTGATTTTAACTCCAGGTGGATTCCCCGCTCAGGCCTGAGTTAAAATTATAGTCGGGTTTCAATAATGTCATTGGGCCGCAACATGTATATGTAAAGAAGGACCCTGTTGGCTCCGGGCGGGTGTCCTTGCTGCCTGCTCAGGAGAGCAGGTTAAAACTGCAGATGTTGCGATCATGGCGGCTTTCGGAGAGTTAAGAGCCAGGACGATTTTAACTGCCCACCTGCGTGGTTTCTGCGAGCAAATAGGGTTAAAATCGCCTCCAAAGTGACTAATGTTATACAATTATATACAATGCTATATCAAATATATTATAAGATACTAATTGTGTATGATATTTGTATAGTGAGAATGGAGGCAAGACATAAGAACTAGATGGTACTGGCCCATAACTTGCGAGAGGCCTGAAGCGTCACCTTCTCTTGCCCTTTTGATACTCTTATAGACGAGCTTGTCTCGGGTGGTCTTATTCTCTAAGAGAATGAAAGGCTTCTATTTTGTGAACACTCCTCCAGTTTGGGTCTGTTCCCTTGTATTATGAGCTATCTTGTAGTATAAGCAGAGAAATAGTCTTGACATGTTGTAATTTGAAGGATCAGTCGCCTCTTATACATCTCATGAAGTCAACGGATAGGAAAATCGGGCAGGGTGTATAACGGGCGACGGAGCCACTACTGCCAGTTTTCCGCTCCCCCAGCAAAAGTGAAAATGACCCCCCAATGTTTTAGAATGCCAACAAGCTGCATCATTGCTGCATTTTTTTATTACTGTACTTTGAAAACGGTTCTCTAATCTTAAACAAATGTAAAGCAAAGCTAGCAATTTCCTCATAGGGTTCTCCCGATCAGCCACCGTAGGTTCAGCAGAAGATTAACGGAAACCCAAGTACATGAGGGAGAAAGGAATAGAAAGATATGTTGATAGGGTGAGATCAAGAGGCATGGGTTTTAAAGAAGTTCTTAAGGGAGGAGAAGGAGAGGGAGTGACTACCAACAATCTCTAGCAATCACGACTCATACCTCACAGGCATAGCTTCACCTCACCCTTACTCACTTACCACTGTTGCAAGCTTCACACCCACATCTCACACCTTGCACACACTGCCAGCTATTCAACCATGACAGGCACATCACCCAAACACAATGGCCCAGAAATTTGGATTGGAGGCTTCCCGCGGGTGCAAGCCCCCGACCTGCACTTACATAGCACGCCTGCCGTTGTGCTGTGGGCCCGCATGGGATTCCGATCCTGGGCCTCCTCCAGCTGCTGGTGTGCAGTGCTCGCGTATCCCAGGGGCGCAACTAGTTCGCAGTGTACCCTGGGATCATATGGGCCATGGGGAGCCAATCAGAGCAGGGAATCTCCATTCATAGATTTGACAGGAAGACCTGTCAAATCTATGAATAGAGATCGGCCCCAAAACCTAAGTAAAACTTCAAATAATTTTTTTTTTAAATCACATTTTTAAAATAACTATAAATTACATAAATTAACTATTTTAAACAAAAATTTAAATTTTTGAAAAAATTGATTAAAGTTTTTAACGGGGCTAAAAATAAACTTACCTTTCTTTAAAGTATTTAAAAATGATAAACCTGTGGAAAAATTTTTTCAATTTTACTTAATTCACCTCTTACCTTGTTAAAAGCAAGCCTTGCACCTGCTTTTTCCACGCGCAGCTGCTAGGGACTTACCCGCACAGAGAAACCTGTAAAAAAAGCGGAAGTTCCAGGTTTACGCGCTGCCTCTCCGGCGCATGCGTTTGACCTGTGAACCCCTTCCTTCAAGAGAACGGAAGTTCCGGTTTCCAGCGCATGCACAAAACCGGCACTTCCGTTGGCCCTACGGGTGAGTACACAGCGCGTACTCACCCGTAGAGAACGGAATTTCAGGGCCATTGCACCACACTCACTGACACACTTCCCTTTCTCTTGCAGGCCAAGGTGGCTCACAACCAGCGCGAGCAGCAGCAGGCGGGCGGAGGGGGGTGGGGGCAAGCACAGCTGCAGAACCTGACCCAGCTGGAGGAGAAAGTTCTGGAGATAATTGGAGGGACAGTCACTGAGACTGTGGCAATCGGTGAGGCTGAAAACATTGATGATGATGGTATGGTCATACCTAATCCTTCTTCTCACATCCCATTTCCCCATCATCCCACAATATCTTCTCACTTACAGGCTGCTGATGGTATAAGCATGCACATCTTGCTTTCCACTTCTCCCCTCACAACAACCCGACCCTTGTGCCTTTCTTTTTTCAGATACCCAAGAACTGCCACCAGCTTAGCCTGTGAAGAAAGGAGTAAAGGAGGAGAGTGATGGAGAAGAAGAACACTGTCACGCGCTCTATTGGTTCAGCTGTGCGTGTTTAGGAGAGGGCATTGTTTGGAACGGCGACGTCAAAAATGGCAGGGCGTGCGTCAAATCAGCGTTATACGCTGACTACACTGCATACTGCTGGCGCACGCACGTCCCGCCTACGCTATCGCCCTCACCAAGGTGACGACCAGCGTGGGCCACGCCAGAAGTGGGCAGAAGCGAGGCGGCTGCCATTTTTTTCTCGAATCCGGCCTTAACTGCCGGCACTAATATGTCGAATTTTGTGGCCTCACTCTTTTAACTAGGGATCTGAACCTTCATGCAATTCCATATTACCACCTTGATTATTTATTTCTGAGCCATAGTAATCTTTTCCAAGGTACATGATTTCAACAAAAGTAATCATGTGCCATCAATATCTTTTCCTGATGTGTTTAACACTCTGACCTAATCTTTCAATTTTGATAGGACAAATTCCCATATTAATATGTCTCTACCCACATGATTAAGCATTGAATCCTGCAGATCTACTAGAGTCTCCAAACAACTTCTACCTCATGGAAAAATCCTTGTCTCCTTGACTCAGGTAATATAGTGTACATCCAAAACTAAAGAAGGGATAACAATTCCAATACATAAATGAGAGTCCACAAATAGAGGAGTACCTCAGAGGAATGCCTTTTAAAAATGAAGCAAAGTATCCCTTTATAAGATGTTTAAGCAAGAGGACTCTGACATGATCTCCTAACATATCAGTGTCGCCAGACCAGAATTATCACCAACTAGCTCCATCCAAACAAAAATCTCCTTCAGTAATGATTACATTAGCAACACACACAGTAGTTACCATTTAAATCTATCCATAGATAATATAGTAATAAAATAAAAAAGTAGCTAAACTCTTGTAAAACAGCATTTCCCATGCTCCCAAATTAAGGAGCCATTTTACAATGTCTCTGAGAGCAAACAAACTTCAGGACTGCATTGTCTCATTGCATAGTGTGATATACTACTCAAGACCCAATAGAGTCAAGACAAAGCTCTTTTCGAAGTAGAATGACCATTCATTGTGATGCCCATCCTTTTCTTTTCCAGGTAGTTTGCTTATTATGCTGGAAACCCGGTGTCAAGGCTTCTCAAGAATATCACTATTTGTTCTAGCTATGTCATTCTGACCAAATTTGTAAAGTTTTAATTAAGTTGCCAAAAAAGCTATACAGTTTCATTAAAAGAATACAATTTTTGCAGGTTATTTCAGAGACTTCGCTGATCTCTTAACTTTAGTTTTACTTACTGGACCCCTCTCCTGTTGCAGGATAGGTCCACTGAGTAATGGGAAAAGAATTAAGCTTCTTATCTTTACAGAACTTTTTCCTTTTCTCCTTTGCAACCTTCCTACATTACAACAGTGACTACACTTCAAAAGTACTTCATTGGCTGTAAAGCGCTTTGGGACGTCTGGTGGTCGTGAAAGGTGCTATATAAATGCAAGTCTTTTTTTTCTTTCTTTATAAGCTAAAGACTCTCTGGACATCTAAAGCTTTGAAGCATAATGGCAGAAGGACATTCCCAATTCGTGGGATTGATGCCAAGACACAATGTGCCTTTTCTGTTGTCAATTGTTACATCTAAGAGCTTGTGAAGAATTTTAATAAGAAATTCCTTAGGATTATTTAGGTTTATTTCTTTATAAAGCTTCAGGTAAGTCTATCAATCTAGTTTGAATGTCTTTGCCCTCAACTTGAAGGAATTTAGCATTATCTCCGAGCTCACTCCAGTCTGTTCAACTCAAGGTGCCAGACATCTCACTTTGATTATTGCTGCTCCAGTTCACTGGTGTTGTGAAGGCAGGATTCAGTCTTTCATCAACTTACCTTAATTTAGAGCAGATTTGCATGACTTTCTGTTGTTTTTTTCTTCTTGAACATTTGAATTTTTATTTTCAATGCAATCCAACATTGGTGAGCCTTCTTTATTAGGCTCTCCTTGTGATAGTGCAGCTTTGGGCCCTGAATTCATAAGGGCTGATTTTCAACAGGCACCCTCCAACTTTACGTTGAAACTATGGGTGTTAGGACCCTGAAAATTGGATTGCAGCCTCGCCCACCCATTTATCCCCAATCTGTGCTATTGTGATTGGAGGAGAGGGATGGAAAGTGGGGGAAAGGAGGATTTGTTAGTGCTGAGGCAACAGTAAAGTGATACAGGGCTGTGCATATTGTTAAGAAAGCTGTGAATGGAAGCCTTACCTTAGCAGCTCTGGTCAGATCATTGAATTTCTTCCTACATTGCTGCCAGGTCCTTGGTGTAATGCTTCTAGCATCACAAACCTCTGCCCACTGTTGTCGGGTATTTGGCAAGATACTCTGCGTCAGTCACCGGGGAAGTGCTCCTCCTTCCTCCTAGTGGCCTCCTCCACCAAGACCTCCATGGCATCATTGGAAAAACAGTGGGCTCTGGCAGCAGTCATACAAACATACAAACATAAGAACAATGACGGACAGGTAAAGACCCTCTGGTCCATCGAGCCTATCCCACACAATTGTGATACCTCGTGTATCACAACATGTACACTGCGCCCCACCCAAAACCGTGTGATCTCCTGGGAGAGGCAAAAAAACAGATAAAAAACCCAGGCCAATTTGAGGAAAAAATTCTGGGAAATTCCTCTCCAACCCATCTAGGCGATCGAAACTAGTCCAGGAGATCATTCTGGCCCTGAATTTCCTGCAATACCTATCTTCTGTAAGAGGTGATCCCCGCCCCAGCTAGAAACAGGTCCAGCTCTCGCTTGAAGGATTTCAGCAAATCAGCATTCACCGCACGAGCCAGCAGCCTGTTCCAAAGGTCCAATATTCTCTGGGAAAAGAACCACCTCCTGACATCTAACCTAGATCTGGCCTTATACAACTTAAAATTATGACCCCTGGTCCTCCCTAACTTATTTAATTGGAACAAACTGTCAACTGGAACATAATCTATTCCCCTCATTATCTTATAAACCTCAATCAGATCACCTCTAAGTCTACGCTTCTCTAAAGTATAGAGTCCCAACTCTTTTAGCCTATCTTGATAACTAAGATGCTTTAAATTGGGAATTATTCTAGTGGCCCTTCTCTGCACCCTTTCCAAAGCCTCAATATCACCCACCATGTGAGGAGACCAAAACTGGACACAGTATTCCAAGTGCGGCCTGACTAAGGTCTTGTAAAAGGACAAAACAGTATGCCCCATCTTAAACTCAATTGTCCTATTGTCATTTTAGAGACAGCAACAGCTGATTAAAAACTGATGTGTTGAGATGGATGCATGATGACAGGGTGATCAGACTCCATGATGTAATTATATTATCATGCTTTTTAAATGTGTAGCGTACATGTTGCATGTGTGCAATCATGCTGAAAATAATTTAAGGTTCTTCAATGCTCCTACTAACAATGTAGCCTATAATTTAGAAGGCAAATCAGAACCATCTGATGCATTTGCCATTTTATTGGAGAAGGTGTTATATTAACCTTGTGAAGATTGAATTCATCTTAAATCAGAACTTGGTAAGTCAAACAACGGCAGTGAGTCCCCTGAATTCTTAATCTGAGGGACTCCATAAATTGCAGGTTAGATTTAATCTGACCTGAAACTGACTTCATTCTGGAAGAAAATTAGGCACAGGCGTATGCGGCTTTCATTCAGATTTCATACAGTTTTATACTGTTTCCATGTTAGATCAACGTCAGTTTTAAAAAATAAATTCTCGTGATGTGGGCATCGCTGGCGAGGTTGGCGTTTATTGGGCAATATATACTAGCCTTGCCAATGGCGGCCATGCCCGGAAATGAATAAAATAAAAGTTTGACAGTTCTGATTTAAGATGAATTCAATCTTCACAAGATTAATATAACACCTTCTCCAATAAAATGGCAAATGCATCAGATGGTTCTGATTTGCCTTCTAAATCATAGGCTATATTGTACAATGGAGCAGAAACTTTGAATCTGACTGCTTCCATGAATCTGATTTGAATTTGTTTCACAGTCAGTCTCGCTGAGAGCTATTTCTACTCCCCAGTGCAACACTATCATGAATAAGACTCAGGAAAATGGAAGACATTTCTGAAATTGTAGGGGACTGGGGAATTCATATTTCCACATTTTGAAAAAAAGTCTGCCTGATCTTTTCTTAATGTAATGTGGTAGTGAGCTACCATGAGTGGATATATCACAATAGCTTAGCTGGAAGGGCTAAAGAAAAAATCATTGAAGCAAGGCAATGGTAGCAGAAGGCTTTGATTGGTTCATTGTCAATCACATTCTAGAGAAGGAAATTATGCTCTATAACCAAACACATGCTACAGAATTGTCCAATTACTTTTCACAAAGAAAATCTGAGGTACATCTGTCATGACTGTATCCTATCCACCCCACTATATACCATCATAATAGAATTTATTGCATAATAAGCACATGCCATCATCCAGTTGCTCCAACTCTCTCCCGTGCATACATATCTCAATTTACCCCACCAGACCTCGTCACTGGCCCATCGCCACTTACACCCTTTCCCCACCAGACCTCGTCACTGGCCCATCGCCACTTACACCCTTTCCCCACCAGACCTCATCACTGGCCCATCGCCACTTACACCCTTTCCCCACCAGACCTCGTTACTGGCCCATCGCCACTTACACCCTTTCCCCACCAGACCACATCACTGGCTCATCACCTCTTACACCCTTTCCCCACCAGACCTCGTCACTGGCTCATCACCACTTACACCCTTTCCCCACCAGACCACATCACTGGCCCATCGCCACTTACACCCTTTCCCCACCAGACCTCGTCACTGGCTCATCACCACTTACACCCTTTCCCCACCAGACCTCGTCACTGGCTCATCACCACTTACACCCTTTCCCCACCAGACCTCGTCACTGGCTCATCACCACTTACACCCTTTCCCCACCAGACCTCGTCACTGGCTCATCACCACTTACACCCTTTCCCCACCAGACCTCGTCACTGGCTCATCACCACTTACACCCTTTCCCCACCAGACCTCGTCACTGGCTCATCACCACTTACACCCTTTCCCCACCAGACCTCGTCACTGGTTCATCACCACTTACACCCTTTCCCATTAGACTCCACCGGCCTCATCCCCAAATATACCCTTTCCCCACCAGACCTTATCATTGGCCTCATCCTCACATAAACCCTTTCCCACCAGCAGACAGTACCAGATCTGTCCACACTCCTGTATCCCATGGCCCATCCCAACTCAGACCCAATGGTATGTAAATAAAATATTTGGCTGCTCAGCATTATTTACATGGTGCTTTTTCAATCAGATTAGCAGCTAACTCAATCTGATTAAAATGTCTTTCTGTAAACACAGATATGATTGTTTACTTTTTAAAGAGGTACTAAGCAACATAACGTTCCTTATCTGAATCTGATCAAACCTTTCCTTTACAATTTCAAATAACTGAGTGTATATAGGATGGTACATGCAGCTGAGCTTTTAAGATGACAGCTTGTTATAACAGCTTACAGCCAAACCATCAGACATTACAACATGGGCAAGGCTTCCTCTCAAATACTTGGAAGCACCAAAAGCTAAACTGAGATTCCCAACTGGGAGGTCAGCATCAAAGGACATGAAAAAAATTAGAGAGAATTGCATGCTCGAAACATAAAGCACTTTAGTGTTGACTGGAAATCTTGCTTTGTTGCCTTGAAGATCTGACTGTCTCTGATGGATAGATTTGTAGCTGCTTGAGAATTCATCCAGAGGGACTGTGATGTGCGACCAATTTTTAGAATAATAATTTGGAGAAATAGCAGAACTTTTAGAAAAAGAAAAGAAAACCAGGTTTTTTGTAAAATAATCATTTCTAACAGTTACTTTGTATTAGAAACATAGAAATATAGAAGATAGGAGCAGGAGTAGGCCTCAACTGCCTTCTGTGGTAGAGAATTCCACAGGTTCACCACTCTCTGGGTGAAGAAATTCCTCCTCATCTCAGTCCTAAATGGCTTACCCCTTATCCTTAGACTGTGACCCCTGGTTCTGGACTCCCCCGCCATCAGGAACATCCTTCCTGCATCTAGTCTGTCTAGTCCTGTTAGAATTTTATAAGTTTCAATGAGCTCCCCTCTCATTCTTCTAAACTCCAGCGAATATAAGCCTAATCGACCCAATCTCTCTTCATACGTCATTCCTGCCATCCCAGGTATCAGTCTGGTAAATCTTCGCTGCACTCCCTCCATGGCAAGAACATCCTTCCTCAGATAAGGCGACCAAAACTGCACACAATACTCAAGGTGTGGTCTCACCAAGGCCTTGTACAACTGCAGCAAGACATCCTTGCTCCTGTACTCGAATCCTCTCGCTATGAAGGCCAACATAACATTTGCCTTCTCAACCGCCTGCTGCACCTGTATGCTTACCTTCAAAGACTGGTGCACAAGGACTCCCAGATCTCGTTGCACTTCCCCTTTTCCCAATCTATTGCCATTCAGATAATAATCTGTCTTCCTGTTTTTGCCACCAAAGTGGATAACCTCGCATTTATCCACATTATACTGCATCTGCCATGCATCTGCCCAATCACCCAACCTGTCCAAATCATACTGGAGTTTCTCTGCATCCTCCTCACAGCACACACGCCCACCCAGCTTTGTGTCGTCTGCAAACTTGGAGATATTACATCTAGTTCCCTCGTCTAGATCATTAATATATATTGTGAATAGCTGGGGTCCTAGCACCGATCCCTGCGGTACCCCACTAGTCACTGCCTGCCACTCGGAAAAAGACCCGTTTATTCCAACTCTTTGCTTCCTGACTGCCAACCAGTTCTCTATCCAAATCAGTACCTTACCCCCAATCCCATGTGCTTTAACTTTGCACGCTAATCTCTTATGCGGGACCTTATCGAAAGCCTTCTGAAAGTCCAAATACACCACATCCACTGGTTCTCCCTTATCTATTCTATCAGTTACATCCTCAAAAAATTCCAGTAGATTAGTCAGGCATGATTTACCTTTTGTAAATCCATGTTGACTTTGTCCGATCCTGTCACTGTTTTCCAATTGCTCTGCTATTACATCTTTTATAATGGACTCTAGCATTTTCCCCACTACCGATGTCAGGCTTACTGGTCTATAATTCCCCGTTTTCTCTCGACCACCTTTTTTGAATAGTGGGGTTACATTAGCTACCCTCCAATCCATGGGAACTGTTCCAGAGTCTATAGAATTTTGGAAGATGACCAGCAATGCATCTACTATTTCTAGGGCCACTTCCTTAAGTACCCTAGGATGTAGATTATCAGGCCCTGGGGATTTATCGGCCTTCAATCCCGTCAATTTCCCTAACACCATTTCCCTATAAATACTGATTTCATTCAATTCCTCCCTCTCATTAGACCCTATGTTCCCCCGACATCTCTGGGAGTTTATTTGTGTCCTCCTTTGTGAAGACAGAACCAAAGTATGTATTTAATTGGTCTGCCATTTCTTTGTTCCCCATTATAAATTCCCCTGATTCTGACTGCAAGGGACCTACGCTTGACTTCACCAATCTTTTTCTTTTCACATATCTATAGAAATTTTTACAGTCAGTTTTTATGTTCCCTGCAAGTTTACTCTCATATTCTATTTCCCCCCTCTTAATTAATCCCTTTGTCCTCCTTTGCTGAATCCTAAACTGCTCCCAATCCTCAGGTTTGCTGCTTTTTCTGGCCAATTTATATGTCCTCTCCTTGGATCTTATGTTACCCCTAATTTCCCTTGTTAGCCACAGTTAAGTCACCTTTTTTGTTTTATTTTTATGCCAAACAGGGATGAACAAATTCTGTAGTTCATCCATGCGATCTTTAAATGTTTGCCATTGCCTATCCACCGTCAACCCTTTAAGTAACGCTCCCCAATCCATCCTAGCCAACTCGCACCTCATACCATCGTAGTTTCCTTTATTTAAATTCAGGACCCTAGTCTCTGAGTCAACTACTTCACTCTCCATCTTAATGAAGAATTCTATCATATTATGATCGCTCCTCCCCAAGGGGCCTCGCACAACAAGATTGCTAATTAATCCTTTCTCATTACATAATACCCAGTCTAAGATGGCCTGATCTCTAGTTGATTCCTCGACATATTGGTCCAGGAAACCATCTAGGAATTCCTCCTCCACAGTATTGTTACTAATTTGGTTAGCCCAATCTATATGTAGATTAAAGTCACCCATGATAACTGCTGGACCCTTATTGCATGCATCTCTAATTTCCCGTTTAATGCCATCCCCAACCTCAGCATTATTGTTTGGGGGTCTGTATACAACTCCCACTAACGTTTTCTGCCCCTTGGTATTTCTCAGCTCTACCCATACAGATTCCACATCATCAGAGCTAATATCCTTCCTTACTATTGTGTTAATCTCCTCTTTAACCAGCAATGCTAACCCACCTCCTTTTCCTTTTTGTCTGTCCTTCCTGAATATTGAATACCCCTGGATGTTGAATTCCCAGCCTTGGTCACCCTGGAGTCATGTCTCCGTAATCCCAATTATATCATATCCGTTTACATTTATTTGCGCAGCTAATTCATCCATCTTATTACGAATGCTCCTCGCATTAAGACACAAGCCATCGGGCTTGTTTTTTTAACACTCTGTCCTTTTAGAATTATTATTTACTGTAGCCCTGTTTGATTTACACCCTTGATTTCTCTGCCTTCCACTTTTGCTTTTCTCCTTCCTGTCTTTTGCTTCTATCCTTGCTTCCCTTTCCTCTGTTTCCCTGCACAGGTTCCCAACCCCCTACCATTTTAGTTTAAACCCTCCCCAACAGCACTCGCAAACACTCCCCCTAGGACATCGGTCCCGGTCCTGCCCAGTTGCCAACCGTCCAGTTTGTACTGGTCCCACCTCCCCCAGAACCGGTTCCAATGTCCCAGGAATTTGAATCCCTCCCCCTTGCACCATTCCTCTAGCCACATATTCATCTGAAATATCTTTCTATTTCTACTCTGACTAGCACGTGGCAGCGGTAGCAATCCTGAGATTACTACCTTTGAGGTCCTATTTTTTAATTTACCTCCTAACTCCCTATATTCAGCTTTTAGGACCTCATCCCGTTTTTTACCTATATCGTTGGTACCTATATGCACCACGACAACTGGCTGTTCACCCTCCCCTTCCAGAATGCCCTGCAGCCGCTCCGAGACATCCTTGACCCTTGCACCAGGGAGGCAACATACCAACCTGGAGTCTCGTTTGCGGACGCAGAAACGCCTACCTATTCCCCTTACAATAGAATCCGCTATCACTATAGCTCTCCCGCTCTTTTTCCTCCCGTCCTGTGCAGCAGAACCACCCATGGTGCCAGGAAGTTGGCTGCTGCTGCCTTCCCCTGATAAGTCATCCCCCTCAACAATATCCAAAGTGGTATATCTGTTTGAGAGGGGGATGTCCACAGGGGACCCCTGCACTACCTGCCTGCGCCTACTACTCTGCCTGGTGGTCACCCATTCCCTTCCTGCCTGTGCAGCCTTTACCTGCGGTGTGACCAACTCCCTAAACGTGCTATCTACGATGTCCTCAGCATCGCGAATACTCCAGTATGCATCCATTCGCAGCTCCAGCGCCACAATGTGGTCTGCCAGTAGCTGCAGCTGGATACACTTCCCGCACACATGGTCATCAGGGACACAGGAAGTGTCCTTGATTTCCCACATAGTGCAGGAGGAGCATACCACGGGGCCGAGCTGTGCTGCCATGACTTACCCTTTAATTAATTTAAATTAACTCAAATCAATACCACAAATTACACTACAATTAAATGATATACTCAAGGGCCCTTGTATACTAGCTCTCCCTGCTACACAACAGAGACCTTAGAAACTATAACCACAAAAATTAGGACCTTCTAAACTTTTTAAACTATTAACCTTAACTGTCAAACTACAGAGTAGTATAAATACTCACCTGGCCGTACTCACCAACTCAGCTGCTTCCTCTTGTCCGCGTCACTTTTTGAATTGTGACTTGGCTCTGGAACGCCGCCGCCGGTCTGTGAGATTGGTAAGCCTCTGAAAAAAAGCCCGCGAAAGTGAGTTTAAATACTCACTGTGCTGCTGCTCTCTCCGCTCCCAACACTGGCCTCTGTAAAAAAGCCCGCGAAAGTGAGTTTAAATACTCACTGTGCTGCTGCTCTCTCCGCTCCCAACACTGGCCTCTGTAAAAAAGCCCGCGAAAGTGAGTTTAAATACTCACTGTGCTGCTGCTCTCTCCGCTCCCAACACTGGCCTCTGTAAAAAAGCCCGCGAAAGTGAGTTTAAATACTCACTGTGCTGCTGCTCTCTCCGCTCCCGACACTATAATGTTCCAAATATTCCAGTTTTTATTTTCCTGTTTTATGCATTAATCAATTGAAAAAATCTTTTAATGGTGAGTTTTCCCCTGGTGTAGAGTGCTCTTTCTATTTGAAAATGCTATATGAGCCAGCGCTTGAAGAAGGCAGGAGGCTATGTAACATCAGCATGTGCTATCAGAGGAGGGTCATTCGCCCCAGGAAAATCTCTGGTGTGCTGAGAGCACATGGGGCATTGAATCCTCACTCAATGGGTGATGGTAGTGGTCTCATTGTACATATAACTCCATAGGCATTCTATGTATTTGTGAGATGCTTTTTTGGCATTTGCTTAGTTAGGATACTGGAAGGCTGCTATTTGTTATATGTCTCTTTAAATTTACACTATTAAATCTGGTTGTCCTATTCTGGCCACAGAATTGTAGACCCATGAAATACTGGCTTTGATTCTTTCTGACCAATTTTCTTCCCACCCCTCTGTTCCTGTGCTGTGGTATGGTTCACAGGTTTAGTTACCATTCAATACTGTACCCAGTTTGTTATCAATCATATGAGAGTCTCAACAGCAGTCTATTCGACAAGGTGAGGCATCAGGTCTGACTCTAATACGGTCCTCATACAAAGTCAAGGGGGGAAATCACTGCATTGTAATTATGTGAGGGATCAATGGCTGATTTTCCTCTTCCTATTCTAGGGCCATTGAGTCCAATTGTTGTGCCATTACTGCTGTCCCAACTGTGATCAGCTAACTCAGCACAGATTTGGGGATTGAACCTGGGACATTCCTGCTCTTTATTGGTCAGTTACTCACTGAGCCATCGAGGGAACTCAGCAATTAATTATTTTTTTTAAAGGTAAATGACCACCTCACTCTCGACAGTTTATCATTCAATAAATGTTTAATTAGACGACAATAATCTGTCCAACTCCATTATGTAACTAAAAGCTTACCTTTAACATCCATTTTAAGCACATTTTTACCTGCCCAGTGTCCTCCTGTAATTTCTCCTTTCTAACCCAGTCACACCACATTACATACTCGCTTTATTATTCTATATCCTATTTTAAAATTAAGATTAAACGTACATTACTATAATTCCAAACATTGAACGTTGTTTCACCAAACACATATAAATCAGAGTAGCCTTCTGGATATCCCCTTGGATGTTCTTTAAACAGTTTTGCATCACTAAACCTTAGGAATGTCAGTCACGTAGTGGTCAGAGAGAGTTCACCACACCTGGTGCCTCAATACACATCCAAACTCTGGCTCATTGAATTTACTGAACACAGGAGCAAGCCCTGAAAGAAGGCTTTGAAACTTTTCTTCTGATCACAATCCCTTAGCATATTATTTTCACACAATCTATTCAACACAGTATAGCTCTGATTCAAGAAATGCTACTCTTTACTGGAATAGATCTGGGATCAAAGCAAAGCTGGCCGGCTTTGATGTCTTTATCTTTCTGCTATAAATGCAGTTTTCCACCCCCGCTCCCCCTATATATTAAACAAGAAGCATGCCAGTAAATCCAGCAAATAAATTCAGATGGCACCTGATCTTTAAAAGCATTAAAGGATCTTTAAAATAATTATACACTACAGATTTTTAAAAAGTCTAAAAACTGTAATTGCTAATTATGTTAATGTCAACAGTATTATTAATATGGGTATGGAAAGTGGTCCACGTTGTCCAAGGCCTTGTCGTGGATTTTGATAATCGGGGGGCAGTACTGTGTGGCGGGGGCAGGTTGGTAGAGGACCTTTGTCTTACGGATGTTTAGTGTAAAGCCCATGCTCTCGTACGCTTCGGTGAAGGTGTTGACGATGGTTTGGAGTTCGACCTCCGAGTAAGTGCAGACGCAAGCGTCGTCTACATACTGTAATTCGACGACAGAGGATGGGACGACCTTGGATCTGGACTGGAGGCGACGGAGGTTGAACAGTTTCCCGTTTGTTCTGTAAATTACTGTCAACAAGGGCAGACGTCGACGACGAAGTCCAACACCGCCTTCAGTGTGCCAGTGCAGCCTTCGGTCGCCTGAGGAAGAGAGTGTTTGAAGACCAGGACCTCAAACCCAGCACTAAGCTCATGGTCTACAGAGCAGCAGTGATACCCGCCCTGCTGTATGCCTCAGAGACATGGACCATGTACAGCAGGCACCTCAAAGCACTGGAGAGATACCACCAATGCTGCCTCCGCAAGATCCTGCAAATCCATTGGCAGGATAGGCGCACCAACGTCAGTGTTCTTGCTCAGGCCAACATCCCCAGCATCGAAGCTTTGACCACGCTCGATCAGCTCCGATGGACGGGTCACATTGTCCGCATGCCCGATATGAGACTCCCAAAACAAGCGCTCTACTCGGAGCTCCGGCACGGCAAGAGAGCCCCAGGTGGGCAGAGGAAATGCTTCAAGGACACCCTCAAAGCCTCCTTGAAAAAGTGTAACATCCCCACCGACACCTGGGAATCCCTGGCCCAAGACCGCACAAAGTGAGGAGAAGCATCCGGGAAGGCGCCGAACACCTCGAGTCTCTTCGCCGGGAGCAAGCGAAAGCCAAGCGCAGGCAGCGCAAGGAGCGCACGTCAACCCAAGCACCCCACCCACCTTCCCCTTCAACCACCGTCTGCCCCACCTGTGACAGAGACTGTAGGTCCCGCATTGGACTCATCAGTCACCTGCGAACTCATTTTTAATGTGGAAGCAAGTCATCCTCGGTTCCGAGGGACTGCCGAAGAAGAAGAAGTTCATGCGGGTAATGGGGTGGACAGCAGATGAAAATCAACCCCCACGTCTCCTCTCAATCCTTTATTCTCCAATAAAAATAAGTTTAGCACGGAGATTCTCCTTTATAATATGAGCTCATAGTCTTAGAGTTATCCATGCCAATCTTCTCTGAACCATAGCCAGTGTATTAATGTCCTTTTTAAGGCATTCAGATTTCACAAAATATTCCATATATGGTCAAATTATTAACTTTACAATATATACCTTCCATAATATACTGAGCACTTCTCCAATATTGGAGTCTCTGGTAGCTGCCGTAGAAAGCCGACGGGCTTGGAGCGTGGAGGAGTCCGCCTCCAGCATTGCTCTCATCTCTGCGCACACCATCGAGCCCATCCTTGGCAGTTTGCAAAGGATGATCGACTCGCAGAGAGACCGTGGGTCCCAGACCTCATGCCGCGTATCATGGATGAAGTGGCAGCAGCTATTGCAGCACAGGCCAAAGCAACGCAATGGCTTAGTGCTGTAATGGAGTCAGTGGTTGCTGGCATGCAATCTCAGACTGCTCTGATGCAGTCTCAGATTGATGCCACGCAAGCGCTGACTGCTGCCATCCTCGCTGGGTCGCCCACAGTCCATTGGGGATCTCACGGTGCCACAGCAGTCCAGCAATCTGTGCTCGAGCAGATTGCTCCAGATGCTGAGGTTCTGCCCCGGGGGAGTGGCAGTGTGTCGGTCAAGCAGGAAGGTGCTGTCCTCTCTCAGGATGACAGCATTCCTGCTCCCACCACTGCCACCCCACCATTGCACTTGCCGCAGCCTGTAACCCAGCCATTCCAGACTGCTGCCACCCATGCTAAGTTGGTGCAGTCTGCAGCCGAGCCTTCCGGGCCCAGAGCTGGTCGAAGGTGTCCTGCAAGGCCATCTGCAGTCTTTGGCTCCCAGACTCAGCAGCCTTCCACCAGCCTTCCACCAGCCACTGGGGCCACATTACATAGGGTTGGGAGGGGGGAATTCCAAAGGGGAGGGAAATCATTGAGGAAGGGCGAGTGAATAATACGGTATTAGCAAATGGCGGGAGTGTCTGTAAATAATTTGTGTGTTTGTAAATATATTGTTGAGTTTGGTAACAAATAGTTGTCTTTGTTGATAAATTGCCGGAAATTCAGGGTCTCCACGGGTGAGTACGCACTGTGTACTCACCCGTAGACCCAATGAAAGTGCCGGTTTTGCGCATGCACTGGAAACCGGAACTTCCGTTCCCTTGAAGGAAGGGGTTCGGAGGTCAAACGCGTGCGCCGGCGAGGCAGCGCGCACGCATCGGACTTCCGTTTTTTTTTCAGGTTTCTGTGTGAGGGTAAGTCCGCAGCAGCTGCGCGGGGAAAAAGCAGGCGCAAGGCCTGCTTTTAACAAGGTAAGTGGTGAATTAAGTAAAATTTAAACATTTTTTCCACAGGTTTATCTTTTTTAAATACTTTAAAGAAAGGTAAGTTTATTTTTAGCCCCGTTAAAAACTTTAATAAATTTTTTCAAAAATTTAAATTTTTGTTTAAAATAGTTATTTTATGTAATTTATAGTTATTTTAAAAATGTGATTTAAAAAAAAAATGTATTTGAAGTATTAGTTAGGTTTTGGGGCCGATCTCTATTCATAGATTTGACAGGTCTTCCTGTCAAATCTATGAATGGAGATTCCCTGCTCCGATTGGCTCTCCATGGCCCACATGATCCCAGGGGACGCTTTGAACTAACTGCGCCCCTGGGATACACAAGCACTACGCACCGGCAGCTGGAGGAGGCCCAGGATCGGAGTCCCACGCGGGCCCACAGCACAGCGGCAGGCGCGCTAGGTAAGTGCAGGTTGGGGGCTTGCACCTGCGGGAAGCCTCCGACCCGAATTTCTGGCCCATTGTGTTTGTTTATTATTGGTTGTGTTTGATAAGAAAGAGTTGTGCACAATAATACATTTTTATTTCGATGTAGCACATTTTGTGATATTTCTCATTTGAGCTTTGCCCGGTGATAGGGGCTACAAGCTGGCTGTAATGATGTGGTTGTTCTGCGCAAAGGCCATGTGCTGTCTCATTTATTGGAAGCACTGTGTAATGAGGTGATCACAAACGGCCCTTGCAGAAGCAACATTGAGTGGCTCCCTCCTACGTTGGTGCTCCTCCTCCTCCTCCTCTTCATCCTCCTCCTCCGCTTCCTCCTCCTCCTCTCCCTCTTCCTCCTCCTGAGGTGGACCTGCAATCCCTGGTGACAATGGCTGGGCCCTCAGAATGGCCAGGTTGTGCAGCATGAAGCACACAACAATGAAAAGGGAGACTCAATCAGGGGAGTACTGCAGGGCTCCTCCTGAGCGGTCAAGGCAGTGGAACCGTTGCTTTAGCATGCCAATAGTCTGTTCGATCAGGTTCCTGGTGGCGCTATGGCTCTCATTGTATGCGTGCTGAGCAGGAGTGTTGGGGTTGCGGAGGGGTGTCATCAGCCAGGTGGCGAGTGAATAGCCCTCGTCTTCGAGCAGCCAGCCGCGAGCTTCATGTGGTGGGTGGAACAGTGCTGGGACTCCGGTCTCATGCAGGATGAAAGCATCGTGGCTGCTGCCAGGATAGCGGGCATTGACGGTGAGTATGTGCTGTCTGTGGTCGCACACCAACTGAACGTTCAGAGAGTGGTAGCCTTTGCGGTTACGGAACACCTCTGCATTGTGATGAGGTGCCCGCAATGCCACGTGGGTGCAGTCAATGGCGCCCTGAACCATGGGGAAGCCCGCTATCCTTGCAAAGCCACATGAGCGTTCATCCTGTTTCTCCCTGGTCATGTGGAATGAGATGTACTCCCTTCTCCTTCTGTACAGAGCATCTGTTACCTCCCGGATGCAGCAATGGACGGCGAACTGCAAAATGTTTGCAATATCCCCTGTTGAAGCCTGGAAAGAGCCGCTGGCATAGAAATTGAGAGCGACTGTGACCGTCACTGCCACTGAGAGAGACGTCCTGGTCCTGGTCTGAGGCTGGAGGTCTGGCTGCAGGAGGTGGCAGAGCTCTGTGACCACCTCCTTGGCACTGCTCCTCTGAGAGATGAATGTAGGAGAACTGCTCCCGGAATACCCTGGGAGGGTAAGGTCTCCTGTTGCGAGCCCTGTTGGCCCTCCTCCCTCTGGCCACATTTTCCAATCTTTCTCTCTGCCTCCGCTGCCTCTTACGGTGAAGCTGGAGGGCGAGGTCCCCAGTACAGCCCCCATTAAGTGTTGGAAATGTTGCAGTATCAAATGTAACACAAATGAAACAGAGAACATTTTCTCAGGAGCAAAACTCCTTCAAGTAGGTAAAGCTCAAATGGGTCAATACAACTCCCTTTTGTTCTTTTATCCCCTCCCCCATTTCCCAGCCCCCAACTTGCTTTTTCATCTGTTTCATTTCCTGCTTTTTTCTCAGTTCTGACGAAGGGTCTTCGACCTGAAACGTTAACTCTGTTTCTCTCTCCACGGATGTTGCCTGGCCTGCTGAGTTTTTCCAACGCTTTCTGTTGTTATTTGGGTCAATACTACTGTCTGCTTCTGTCAAACTGACAAGGCAGCATTGTTAGCCGACTGAAAAAAACCGGAAGTTCACGCCTTTAACTATCGCTCCTCCAGCTCTCAGCTGACTGCAAACCGCCTCCTCTACCTGACGTTCATAAGAGCAGGCGCTGAGGCAGGGGGTGAGAATAAATTTCCGGTCCGGGGCGCTACCAGGGCGCTAAGCCGCTGGATGACGTCACGATCTCCGGCCGCAAGTGGGCGTGGTGATAGTGATTAGCACCGCCGCAAACCGGCAGGTGAATTTCGGCGGCAACACTAACATCGCCACGCCCGGGCGGTAAGTCGTTAGCGCCCCGATAGCACCCCCCGGAGGCGCTAACGGGAGACACTAAGGTACCGAATTTCTAGCCCTATGCCCCCTAGTTCTAGATTCTCCAGCCAGGGGAAACAATCTCTCAGCATCTGCCCTGTCAATCTCCCTCAGAATCTTTTATGTTTCAATGAGATCATCTCTCATTCTTCTAAACTCCAGAGAGTATAGGCCCAATCTACTCAATCTTTCCTCATAGGACTACTTTCTCATCCCAGGGATCAATCTCGTGAGCCTTCGTTGCACCGCCAAATATATCCTTCCTCGGATAAGGAGACCAAAAGCTGTGCACAGTATTCCAGGTTCAGTCTCACCAAAGCCCTGTACAATTGTAGCAAGACTTCCTTAGTCTTGTACTCCAACTCCCTTGCAATAAAACCAACATGCCATTTACCTTCCTAATTGCTTGCTGTACCTGCACGCTAACTCTCTATATTTCCTGTACGAGGACACCTAAATCTCTCTGAACACCAGCAAAATACTGCGGATGCTGGAAAATTGAAACAACAACAGAAAACGCTGGAAAAACTCAGCAGGCCAGGCAACATCCGTGGAGAGAGAAACAGAGTGAACATTTCAGGTCGAAACCCTTCGTCAGAACTGAGAAAAGAGCAGGAAATGAAATAGGTAAAAATGCAAGGGGGAGGCTGGGAGGGGGGGGATAACTATGGTAAGTAGAGACATTAAGAGATTCTCAAGGCAAGACGAGATGGTAATGGGACAGGTTAAGAAACAAAAGGTGAAGTGTGAAATGCTGGCAGAATGAGAGACCAGCCTCCATATTCAACGGATCCCCAAACACCCCTTCCAGGTGAAACAGGGATTTACTTGTACTTCTTGCAATCTAGTATACTGTATTCGCTGCTCACGATGTGGTCTCCTCTACATTGGGGAGACCAAACGCAGATTGGGTGACCGCTTTGCGGAACACCTCCATTCAGTCCGTAAGGGTGACCCCGAGCTTCCGGTCGCTTGTCATTTTAATTCACCTCTCCACGCCCACTCAGACCTCACTGTCCTCGGCCTCGTGCATTGTTCCACGGAAGCTCAGCGTAAGCTCGAGGAACAGCACCTCATCTTTCGTTTAGGCACTTTATAGCCTTCCGGACTCAATATCGTGTTCAACAATTTCAGATCATAACCTCGGCCCCTACCACATATATATACATTTTATCCACCCTTTTGGTTCGTGCCTTTTTCCTTTTTTTTTTCTCTCTCTCTCCCCCTACGGCAGCTGTCTCTCATTCTGCCAGCATTTCACACCTCACCTTTTGTTTCTTAACCTGTCCCATTACCATCTCGTCTTGCCTTGAGCATCTCTTAATGTCTCTACTTACCATAGTTATCCCCTCCTCCCCCCCAGCCTCCCCCTTGCATTTTTATCTGTTTCATTTCCTGCTCTTTTCTCAGTTCTGACGAAGGGTTTCGACCTGAAACGTTAACTCTGTTTCTCTCTCCACGGATGTTGCCTGGCCTGCTGAGTTTTTCCAGCGGTTTCTGTTGTTGTACCAACATTTAATAGTTTCTCACCATTTAAAACATATTCTGTTTTTCTATTCTTCCTACCAAAGTAAATAACCTCACCTTTCTCCACATTATAATCGATCTGCCACCTTATTGCCCACTCACTTAATGGGCTGGATTTTGCCAATGGGGAGCTTTTGGAGGCGGGACTCCCACTTGTCGGGTTTTAGTCCCGCCTCCATCAACTTCTGGCCAACCCACGCTATTTTCCCTTGATTGACCTTGTTAAGCCCGCCCAGCGGGCTTAACAGGCCAATTAAGGGAAAGCCGGTTACAGAGAACGTCAGCGTATGACATTTCATCTGTCAAAAATTTTTGACAGATGAATTGTCATCGTTTGACAGCTCTGTGAAGCTGTCAAACACTGACATTCTATGTTGTTTGATGAGTTCTTGAATTCAAGACTCATCAAACCTCTTTCTGTAGCAGAAATTAGATGGTTGCTGCTCACATACTCACCTCTCCACACTTGCACCCATCACTTACCTTCACAGCGCACTTTTGCACCCCGCAGACCCCGCAGACCCACTGCTTGCCTCGGTGACCCTGGCGGGGTTCGCTGCCTTCGGGAAGCCTGCACTTGTGTGGGTAAAATGGGGATAATCTTCTTATCTGCCTGTTAACTACCTGTTAACAGGCAGTTAAGTGGCTGTAATTCCCTTCCCGCCTCCAAGGAGACGGGACCCGGCGCGGGTCGGCTACCCGCCTCCTGGCAAGATGGCAGGGAGGTGGATTGGGGGCAGGTTGGGCACCCGGCCCCAGATTCTGCCATTTTCCCGGCAGTCCCGCCTCCATACCCACCTCTCCAGGGCTGGCAAGATCGTGCCCAACCTGTCTATATCCCTTTGATGCTCTTTGTGTCCTCCTCACAGATTACTTTCTCATCTAGCTTTGCATCGTCAGCAAACTTGGATGCATTGCACTCGGTCCCTTCATCTAAGTCATTAATATAGATTGTAAATAGCTGAGGCCCAAGCACTGATCCTTGTGGCACCCCACTAGTTACAGCCTGCCAACCTGAAAATGACCCGTTTATCCCTACTCTCTGTTTTCTGTCCATTAACCAATCCAAAGATCTTTTGAATGGCGGGCAAGGGATGAGTGTGGAGCCAGCGGGGTGAGGGTCAGGCTTGACCCAGCTCACTGACGTCAGGCCCAGGCCATTTTAATTTCCGGGCCTGATTTAAATACATTAGGCCCAATTCAATGATGTGGTGGGCAAGCGGCGACGGGTGGGATTGGGCGAGTGTGGCAAGAGGCTGCCACCAGGGAACCACATGAACGGTCCCTGGAATAGGTAAATCCAGAGGGGGATGTTCCAGAGACAATTGCGGGGTGGAGAGAAGTCTACGGCTGAGGAGGCCCTAGGCTTCCTTGTGGTGCCGGAGGAGCATTCCTTACAATTAAATAGAGGAGTGAAGCACATAATTTTGGCAACTACTAGAGGAACAATATATAAACTTATGTACACAAGGCAAGAAAAGTCCGTAATGAATCAATTGGTGTTCAGAATAACTTTTTCTGGAGGAATATAATAGTCTTGAAGAACAAAGTTCTGTTTATTGGGAAGGTGAATTCAATAGGTTTCGTCTTCTTGTACCATGTTTGGTGTTGGTACAATTTTTTTTATTGAATCAAATTGTTCCCCTCAAGCAAGGACGTAGCACATATGCATACCACCTCCTCAAGGCAACATGGACAATAAATGCGGCCTTGCCAGCGATGCCCACATCCTGAGAATTAATTTAAAAAACTGAAGTAAAATTTTTCTTTTAATCTTTTGAAGTCAAGATTTTTATACAATCATAATCTTACATTCAAATCTGCAATTTTTTTGTTGCCCATCCCTAGTTGCCATGAGAAAGGTGCTGGTGGACTTTCTCCTTGACCCGCTGCAGTCCTTAGTGGTGTTCCCACAATGTTGTTAGGCAGGTGGAAGGTGCTGTCAACTTGGTGAGTTGCTGGATTGCATCCTGTAGATCAGTGCAGGCACAGTGCAGTGATGGTGGAGAGGGTGAATATTGAGTCCAGTGGCAGAGGCTGATGGTGTTGAACTTCTTGAGTGATTTTGCAGCTGCATCCATTCAGGTGAGTAGTGAGTATCCATTACTCCTGACTTGAATCTTGTAAATGGTGGAGAGGCATTGAGAGGTCAGGGGATAAGTCACTTGCTTCAGAGTACCCATCTTCTGCCCTGCTCTTGTAGCCATGTTGTTGATATAGCTGGCCCAGTTATTGATAAGATATTGATTATTGATGGTGAAGGATTCAACGATAGTGATACGGATGAAGGTTGAGGAAGCTAGTTGAGCCTTTTCTTGTTGGACATGATCATTAGCAGGCTCTCATATAGCATGAATGTGACCTGCCACTTATCTGTCTAAGCCTGGATGTTGTCCAGGTCCTGCTGTTGGCTAGGATGGGCTGTTCTGTTATCAGAGGAGTTGTGAATAGAGCTGGACACTGTGGAATTGTCAGTGAACATCCCTACTCCTGACATTATGACAGAGGAAAAATCATTAATAAGCAGCTGAAGATATTTGGGACACAGATGCTTCCCTGAGGAATGCTTCGGTGATGCCCTGAGGCTACAATGATTGGCCTCCAACAACCACAACCATCGTCCTGTGTGTCAGGTATGATTTGCCACTGGAAGTTATCTCCTTCACCCCTATTGACCTCAGTTTTGCTAGGGTTCCTTCTGCCATATTGCCCTGATTCAATGAGTTGTGACATTCCTGAGAGATGTGATGAGGCCATAGATAAATTAAAATCTTTTTATTGTTCAAGTGTATAGGTCTACAGGATTCACATTATCCAATTGGCAGGAAAATGCAGTTGTATCTGCATAGATCCAAGCACCACTAACAGATTTCCAGACAAATTGTGCTGTTAAGTGCAACAAGACATTTACAATGAGCAATCAAAAAGCTCACACAGAATACAGGAGACTTCTATTTACACCAATATGGCCATGAGCAATTTAGGTTAGTGAACCAATCTGATCTGGATGAAAGGAAACCTATTACTTCTTTACAAATGAACAAAGCAATTCAAAAATAATATCTCTCATGAGAAATGTAAAATGACTATCTGCTCAGAGCACGGTGTGTTGTTTCTCCACCAGTTTCCTCCTCTTCTCACCTGAAGGTGGTGACATGTGATGTGCTGCCATTACACAGGTTCCAGCCACCCCCTGGTATCTTGCCCAAGTGCCCATTCTTCATGTGTGAGCCGAGATAACCAAGGCTGATCATGTCTGCACCCAATATCCACACATGCTCACTTTCCAGCAGTGGTCACTGGATAATTATCATCAGCAGAGGCCCTGATGCATTTTGTCCTCCCAAGCCCAGGAATACAGAGGCTAATTGTATTGCTAATTAAAATATGTATTTTGTTCAACAACTGGTTCAGTACTTCAGTTTTTTTTAAATTTGTTTATGGGATGTGGGTGTCGCTGGCAAGGCCAGCATTTATTGCCCATCCCTAATTGCCCTTGAGAAGGTGGTGGTGAGCCGCCTTCTTGAACCGCTGCAGTCCGTGTGGTGAAGGTACTCCCACAGTGCTGTTAGGGAGGGAGTTCCAGGATTTTGAGCCAGCGACGATGAAGGAACAGCGATATACTTCTAAGTCAGGATCGTGTGTGACTTGGAGGGGAACTTGGAGGTGGTGGTGTTCCCATGCATCTGCTGCCCTTGTCCTTCTAGCTGGAAGAGGTCGCGGGTTTGGGAGGTGCTGCCGAAGAAGCCTTGGCGAGTTGCTGCAGTGCACCTTGTAGATGGTACACACTGCAGCCACGGTATGCCGGTGGTGGAGTGGGTGAATGTTAAGGTAGTGGATGGGGTGCCAATCAAGCGGGCTGCTTTGTCCTGGATGGTGTCAAGCTTCTTGAGTGTTGTTGGAGCTGCACTCATCCAGGCAAGAGAAGAGTATTCCATCACATTCCTGACTTGTGCCTTGTAGATGGTGGAAAGGCTTTGGGGAGTCAGGAGGTGAGACACTTGCTGCAGAATACCTAGCCTCTGACCAGCTCTTGTTGCCACAGTATTTATGTGGCTAGTCCAGTTAAGTTTCTGGTCAATGGTGACCCCCAGGATGTTGATGCTGGGGAATTTGGTGCTGGTAATGCTGTTGAATGTCAAGGGGAGGTGGTTAGACTCACGCTTGCTGGAGATAGTCATTGCCTGGCACTTCTGTGGCGTGAATGTTACCTGCAACTTATCAGCCCAAGCCTGAACGTCGTCCAGATCTTGTTGCATGCGGGCATGGACTGCTTCATTATCTGAGAAGTTGTGAATGGCGCTGAACACAGTGCAGTCATCAGTGAACATCCCCATTTCTGACCTTATGTTGGAGGGAAGGTCATTGATGAAGCAGCTGAAGATGGTTGGGCGTAGGGCACTGCCCTGAGGAACTCCTGCAGCGATGTCCTGGGGCTGTGATGATTGACCTTCAACCACCACAACCATTTTCCTTTCTGCTAGGTATGAGTCCAGACAGTGGAGCGTTTTCCCCCCGATTCCCATTGACTTCAGTTTTGCTAGGGAGCCGAGTGGTCTTGGTGGAACCCAAACTGGGCATCGGTGAGCAGGTTATTGGTGAGTAAGTGCTGCTTGATAGCACTGTCGATGACACCTTCCATCACTTTGCTGATGATTGAGAGCAGACCGATGGGGCGGTAATTGGACGGATTGGATTTGTCCTGCTTTTTGTGGACAGGACATACCTGGGCAGTTTTCCACATTGTCGGATAGATGCCAGTGTTGTAGCTATACTAGAACAGCTTGGCTAGAGGGTGCAGGAGTCTCCTAGCTCTGCTCAGCTGCAGGCAGACGCTGAGACTCGGGGGCCATCCAGGAAGAGGGCGATCCTGGAGCTGCAGGAGCAAGTGCAGGAGCCTCTGACTGGTTTCGCAACAGCGGTGACTGCGCATGTGCAGAGAATGGAAGAGTCCATCTCCAACATGAGCACCACCGTGGCGCAGTCACTGGCAATTATAGCTTCCTCCATGGATAGTATGGCCACCTGCAAGGAGGAAACACTGCGCCAGTCTCATGAGAACATGGTTTCACTTCAAAATAGATGGTCATATATGGAGGATAGAAACCAGAGGCTCATAGACGTCCTTCATAGGAGGGATGTCAGTATAGAGGTGGACCCTCATGGCCCCGATGAAGTGCAGCAAGGTGCTCTCCAGCTCCTTGCTAGCAGGGAAGTGCGGGTGGCCAATGAGAGGGATGATGGTGGGAGGGGACATTGAAATGGGGGTTCCTCTCCTAGCGCTCAGACTACCACCCCCTTGCCAACCCCTCGGTCAGAGCCCCTGATGCCTCCCCGAAAAGTGATGGCCGAGTCTGCCCCTGCACAGTCGCAGGAGGAGCATGCTTTGGCGGGGCCCTCACAGGCTCCAAAACCAAGAGGACAACCGCCAAAGTTGTCTAAGCAAGCGCAGCAGGGAGGTGAGGAGGCTGCCTCTACCTCTGCTGAAGCCACAGGGGTAGCACCATGTAGAAGCACCCAGAAAAGAAAATCCCACACAAATAGTCACAAGGGTAGTCACTCGGGTGTCTTTTTCATTATCACTGTCATCTTTATATTGTATGAAATAGTTGTAATAAATCATTTATTTGTCACACTTTGCAGTCGTTGCCAAATGTATGTGCTCAAATGGAAGTGGCAGAGTGAACGGTCAGGGCTCATTTCACATCCAGCAATGCTGGTGAGAGTGAAAACAAGGGATTAATCATTGTTTGACTCCTCTATGGTGTTGGTATGGGGTGATGCCAACCTGCGAACGCCTGTGGCAGCCACATGTCTGAGCTACATAAAGTTAGTTAAATCTGGCATTGATTAGGGCATCCCTGGCGTGACAGGCAGCAACGTGCTCATGTACTGGTCACAATGACACCGCCAGCTCCTCCAGGTCTTCGTCATCCTCGTTTACAACAATATGCTGCTCCTCCTCCTCGTCCTCCTCCGATGAGGCTGTGCGCTCTGCGCCATCTTCCTCATCCAGTGCTAATCCTCGCTGCTGCGCTATGTTGTGCAGGGCGCAGCAGACCACGACTATTCTGGAGACCTTAGCTGGTGCATACTGAAGGGCACCACCAGATCTGTCGAAGCATCTGAAGCGCGTTTTTAGCAAGCCTATTGCTTGTTCTGTGACACTTCTCGTCCAGATGTGGCTTTGATTATATTGCCCCTCAGCCTCGTTTGTTGGCCTCCTCAAAGGTGTCATAAAAACATAAGAACATAAGAAATAGGAGCAGAAGTAGGCCATTCGGCCCTTCGAGCCTGCTCCGCCATTCAATGAGATCATGGCTGATCTTCTGCCTCAACTCCATTCACGGGCCCTATCGCCATATCCCTTGATGCCCTTACTAGTCAGAAATATATCGACTTCTGTTTTGAATATACCCAATGACTGAGCCTCCACAACCCTCTGCGGTAGAGAATTCCAAAGATTCACCACCCTCTGTGTGAAGAAATTTCTTCTCATCTCAGTCCTGAATGGCCTACCCTTTATCCTGAGGCTGTGGCCCCTGGTTCTAGACTCCTCAGCCAAGGGAAACATTCTCCCAGCATCCACTCTATCAAGCCCTGTAATAATTTTGTATGCTTCAATGAGATCCCCTCTCATTCTTCTGAATTCAGGAGAATACAGGCCTAGTTTACTCAATCTCTTCTCATACGACAGTCCCGTCATCCCAGGAATCAATCTCGTGAACCTTCGTTGCACTCCCTCTATGGCAAGTATATCCTTCCTTACGTAAGGAGACCAAAATTGTACACAGTACTCCAGGTGTGGTCTCACCAAGGCCCTATATAATTGGAGTAAGACTTCTTTACTCCTGTACTCAAATCCTCTTGTAATGAAGGCCAGCATACCATTTGCCTTCCGAATGGCTTGCTGCACCTGCACATCACTTTCAGTGACGCATGTACAAGGACACCCAGGTCCCTTTGAGCATCTGCATTCCCCAATCTTTCACCATTTAGGAAATACTCTGCCTTTCTGTTTTTTCTACCAACGTGGATAACTTCACATTTATCCACATTATATTCCATCTGCCATGTTCTCGCCCACTCACTGAGCCTGTCGAGATCCCCTTGAAGCCTCTTCACATCCTCTTCACAACTGACACTGCCACCTAGCTTTGTATCATCAGCAAATTTGGAAATGTTACATTTAGTCCCCTCATCCAAATCATTGATATAGATTGATATAGATTATGTTATGAGCCACGTCTTCAGGGAATAGCCCTTGTCTCCAAGCAGCCAGCCAGAAAGACTGTTTGGTGGAGCGAAGAGCTGAGGGTCGGTGGAGTGGCGCAGGATGCAAGAGTCATGGCAGTTGCCAGGGAATTTACATAAGAACATAAGAACATAAGAAATAGGAGCAGGAGTAGGCCAATCGGCCCCTCGAGCCTGCTCCGCCATTCAATAAGATCATGGCTGATCTGATCCTAACCGCCAATCTACTATCTATCACAGAACCATCTCCTGCATCTAACAGAATTGCACACACGAAATAGGAGCAGAATCAGGCTACACAGTCCCTGGGCCCGCTCCACTACCCACAGGGCCATGACCGATCCGAACCTAGACTCATGTCCAAATTCCTGCCCGCTCCCCGTAACCCTTAATGCCCTTTACTTCTAGGAAACTGTCTATTTCTGTTTTAAATTTAATTAATGTTGTAGCTTCTACAGCTTTTTGTGGCAGCATATTCCATGGACCTACCACCCTCTGAGTGAAGTAGTTCCTCCTCATCTCAGTTTTGAAAGAGCAGCCCCTTATTCTAAGACTATGTCCCCTAGTTCTCGTCTCACCCGTCATCGGGAACATCCTCCCCGCATCCACCCGATCCAACCCCTTCACAATCTTATATGTTTCAATAAGATCGCCTCTCATTCTTCTGAACTCCAATGAGTAGAGTCCCAATCTACCCAACCTCTCCTCATATGACCACCCCCTCATCCCCGGGATTAACCGAATGAACCTTTTTTGCACTGCCTCGAGAGCAAGGATGTCTTTCCTTAAGTAAGGACACCAAAACTGTATGCAGTATTCCAGGTGCGGTCTCACCAATACCTTGTACAACTGAAGCAATACCTCCCTATTTTTATATTCTATCCCCCTAGCAATGAAAGCCAACATTCCATTTGCCTTCTTAATCACTTGCTGCACCTGCATACTAACCTTTTGAGTTTCGTGCACCAGGACCCCCAGATCCCTTTGCACTTCAGTACTCTCCAGTTTCTTGCCATTAAGATAATAAATTGCTCTAGGATTTTTCCTGCCAAAGTGCATCACCTCACACTTTCCAGTGTTGTATTCCATCTGCCAAATCTCTGCCCACTTACTTAGCCTGTCTATGTCCCCTTGCAGGTTTTTTATGTCCTCCTCATTCACTACTTTCCCTCCCATCTTTGTATCATCTGCAAATTTTGATATGTTACACTTGGTCCCTTCCTCCAAATCGTTAATATAGATTGTGAAGAGTTGGGGACCCAGCACTGACCCCTGTGGAACACCACTAGTTACTGATTGTATGATAATCTTTCGATTAGGCACTCTACAGCCCTCTGGACTCAACATAGAGTTCAACAATTTCAGATCATAACCCCGGCCCCTATCACATATATATATATATATATATTATTTTAATTTTTTTTTTTTTATCCACACTTTAGTTTGGCCTTTTTTCTTCCCTCCCACATGGCAGCTGTCTTTCATTCTGCCAGCGCAATTCACACTTCATTTAGAGCCATCCTTTGTTCCTCAACCTGTCCCATTTCCACCTCCTCTTGCCTTGAATATCTCTTAATGTCTCTCAATGGCTCTTAATCTCTCCTGCTTTCTATCCTATCACTGACCTTCCCTTTTGTTCTTTCATCCCCTCCCCCTTTTCCCAGCCCTAAACTTGCTTTAAAATCTATTTCATTTCCTGCTTTTTTCCAGTTCTGACGAAAGGTCTTCGACCTGAAACGTTAACTCTGTTTCTCTCTCCACGGATGCTGCCTGGCCTGCTGAGTTTTTCCAGCGTTTTTCTGTTGTTATTTATGATAATCTTCCTATGGTTGCAGACCAGCTACACGTTGAGGGAGTGGAAGCCCTTACGGTTCACAAATACTACTGGGTCCTGATGGCAACATGTATGCAGTCGATGATGCCCTGCTCCCATGGGAAGCCAGCTAGAGTGGCAAAGCCGAGCGCCCGCTCATTGACACTGGCTTCATCAGTGGCAAAATGGATATAATTGGCAGACTTGTTAAAGAGGGCATCGGTGACCTGTGTGATGCATCTGTGGGCGGCCGACTGCGAGATGCCGCAAATGTCTGCTGCAGATGCCTGTAAGGAGCCTGAGGCGAAGAGGTTGAGGGCGCTGGTGACTTTGACGGCCACTGGTAAGGGGTGTCCACCCGCTCCTCTGGGCTGCAGGTCTTGCTCCAGCAATCCGCAAATGTCAGCGACGACCTGGCGCGATAGCCTGAGCCTCCTTTGGCACTGCTGCTCCGTCATGTTGAGGAAGTTCATCCTCTGCCTGTATATCCTGTATTGGGGGTATCACCTCCGGTGCGGGGCAGCCCTGAGCTGATGCCCTCTGTACTGTGCAGCATGAGGTGATTCAGGAGAAGGTTGGCGCTCTTGTTGTTGCTGCTGTTGGTGTGTCTGCTGTGGCTGATTGTCATCAGATTCTGAGGACCAAGGTGAGAGAGCATAAATCATGCCCATTCTGATGTTAGATATAGCAGCTGAAGTTGAGATGACAGAAGCAATCTGTCAATGGTGAGATACGTTGTTCAAGGAGGTGACAGTGAATAGAGAGTTTACTCCAAACACTTCCAAACTGCATAAAGCTGAAAAGTCTCTTCCAAATCCTGAAGGCTCCAGCTTCTGAGATTGGAAAGTGACCAGCTGTGAAATGGTAGCTTTTATACCACTTTTGCAGCTGTCACCTATTCAAAGCAATGGAGAGTTGTTGAAAACCTGACATACTTACCTGACGTGATCCCCGAGCGACATGAACCTCGTGAGAAAGTTGGAAAAATGGTTAGTAGCTGGTAAAATGCAGCTTGAATACCTTTAAAGATCCTCTTAACTATTTCAATTGGCTGACCCGCCGCTTAGAGCCGGGTCTGCAAACCGCAGGCAGACCCCGCACTTGGGAAACTTACAAGAAGGCAGGTTCAGAGTGGGATACCGCCCTGCTGTCAACTTTTAGATTTTGAGAGCGGATCTGCCTCCGAACCCGCCCTCTGAGCGCTGGCAAAATCCAGCCCCTAGTGTGTGGGCACCCATCTGCTTTAGTCAAGTTAAGCTTATGTCGGGATGTTGGCCTTGCTGGTTTTTAGACCTGAGTATTTGTATAGCTGGAACTGTGGAGTTAATCAATGTCTTAGGTGCACAAGTGGATAATCGTTAGTTTGAGTGAGGCTCAGTCAGAGTGCTAAATAGTTACAGAGGCCACACTCACCCATTCATGACTTACAGCTGGTTAGGCTCTCAAAATTATCACAGGGCTCTATGTGAGACCCTCTATTTTGCAGATGTTGATGTCAGATTAGTATTTAGTAGTAAAACCAGAATTTAACTCATTGTATGCAGCTAATCATTTAGCCTTGCATTATGGTAAAAGATAGGACCCTTTCTTTCAAGGATGAATGGTGCTAACAAAAAGATATTAATTTGAATAGCGAAGCTTGCAAACACAGAAAAAAGGATTGTACCTTCTACAAAAAACAGCAGATGGTGAGGAGTATGTTTAAAAGTGTAACACAATCTCAGCGTTTCTGATGACGATAAACCACTTAAGCTTTACTCTTGCTGTTCATGATATCCTCAGAACCTCTGCACTGTGTCACTTTCTTGTAACCTATTCCTATTTGGCTATTATTCTCTGTGAATTATTCGTAACTTTAGTGGCAGGAGAATACTTTTAAACTTTGGACTTCTACAAAAAGATATCTATCGAATAAACAGTAATCTTTTCTTTTGTCTTTCTGTTATTTTTGTCTGATTTATTCAGTAGAAAGTAGTTTCTTTAATGCCACATATCTAGCACCTGTTCTTTCAAATGAACAGCATATGTTATTAAAGAATACGTAGAAAGCACAAATACATCAGCTCCTCAGTGTACTGTTCCTGAAAATCTGTCATCTCACCAGCATCTGGTAGAATGATTCACACAAAGGAGCAATAAGGTAGCTTTCAATAAAACAATAGCAAAGGCAATTTCAAGGCAAACGTATAGTCTATCAAAAACTGGATGCAAGTGTGTGACTTATATTTAACTTACTATTAAAGTACAATTTGCAGAACTAACATTACTGTATTTTTTATGCTTTGAAGTGCAGGCATGTTATAAATGTGGAACTAGAAAAGAGCAGCTAATTCTTCCATTAGTTGAGATTGCAGTGCCTTTCTCTGGCTCGCTATTCTCCTTCTCTCCTCAGTCTCCCTTTGTCACAAAAAATCTCTGTTTACACACACAGTGGAGAGCACGCGAGAAGACTACAGATTATTCTTTGGCATGGTCTTTCTAAGGTTATATACTTACTTAGTAGCAACAAGCAGTTGATTTTTCATCATTTTTGAAATAATATAGGTTCAATGGAATTGACATGCTCTTCCCTTTACCTACTCCATTTTACTCATTTCCACTCTCTTTTTCAGTCTGTTTCTCTCAGATGCCACTACTGGCTCTGTGTTCTGAGATTCTCCTTGCACATGCTACATGCCTTTAAGATGTTCAATCCTCTCTGTATCTCCAAAATATTCCCATTCTCTTAATAACGCAGAAATCTTCTCACCCTCTCTATGTCTTTAATTTTCTGCTCATTAAAGTGAATGGGTGGAATGTCGCAGGCTGGTCTGAAAGCTTCTCCCCATTCATGTCTGACATTAATTCTCATTTATCTTTGCATGTAAACCCTCTCTCTTCACTGAATACATCTTTACAACTTGAGGCTAAATATTCCCTTCCCGCCTGCTCTGTCACACAAGGATTAGCCCTGCCTTGTCTCATACTCCCTGTGGAATTCCCCACCTGTTCTTTTTCTCACTGAGGAAGTGTTTAAATACTGCAGTTATGCTGCATATTTTGCATTGCTCTGAAGTGGTTTCTCTGGCAGATTTAAAAAAAAAATTGTTTATGGGATCTGGGCGTCGCTGACAATGCCAGCATTTATTGCCCATCCCTAGTTGCCCTTGAGAAGGTGGTAAGCCACCTTCTTGAACCGCTGCAGTCCGTGTGGTGATGGTACTTCCACAGTGCTGTTAGGTAGGGAGTTCCAGGATTTTGACCCAGCGACGATGAAGGATCGGCTCTTTACTTCTAAGACAGGATGGTGTGAGAGTTGGAGAGGAACTTGGAGGTGGTGGTGTTCCCATGCGCCTGCTGCCCTTGTCCTTCTATTTGGAAGAGCTTGTGGGTTTGGGAGGAGCTGCCGAAGAAGACTTGGCGAGTTGCTGCAGTGCATCTTGTAGATGGTACACACTGCAGCCATGGTACGTCGGTGGTGGAGGGAGTGAATGTTTAAGGTGGTGGATGGGGTGCCAATCAAGCGGGCTGCTTTGTCTTGGATGGTGTCGAGCTTCTTGAGTGTTGTTGGAGCTGCACTCATCCAGGCAAGTGGAGAGTATTCCATCACACTCCTGACTTGTACCTTGCAGATGGTGCAAAGGCTTTGGGGAGTCAGGAGGTGAGACACTCGCCGCAGAATACCTAGCCGCTGTCCTGCTCTTGTTGCCACAGTATTTATGTGGCTGGTCCAGTTAAGTTTCTGGTCAATGGTGACCCCCAGGATGTTGATGGTGGGGGATTCGGCGATGGTAATGCCGTTGAATGTCAAGGGGCGGTGGTTAGACTCTCGTTTGTTGGAGATAGTCATTGCCTGGCACTTCTGTGGCGCGAATGTTACCTGCCACTTATCAGCCCAAGCCTGAATGTCATCCAGGTCTTGTTGCATGTGGGCATGGACTGCTTCATTATTTGTGGAGTTGTGAATGGTGCTGAACACTGTGCAGTCATCAGCGAACAACCCCATTTCTGACCTTATGTTGGAGGGAAGGTTATTGATGAAGCAGCTGAAGATGGTTGGGCCTAGGACACTGCCCTGAGGAACTCCTGCAGTGATGTCCTGGGGCTGTGATGATTGACCTTCAACCACCACAACCATCTTCTTTTGTGCTAGGTATGACTCCAGTCAGTTGAGCGTTTTCCCCCTGATTCCCATTGACTTCAGCTTTACTAGGGCTCCTTGATGCCAGACTCGGTCAAATGCTGCCTTGATGTCAAGGGCAGTCACTCTCACCTCACCTCTGGAATTCAGCTCCTTTGTCCATGTTTGGACCAAGGCTGTAATGAGGTCGGGAGCCAAGTGGTCTTGGCGGAACCCAAACTGGGCATCAATGAGCAGGTGCCGCTTGATAGCGCTGTCGATGACACCTTCCATCACTTTGCTGATGATTGAGAGTAGACTGATGGGGCGGTAATTGGATTTGTCCTGCTTTTTGTGGACAGGACATACCTGAGCAGTTTTCCACATTGTCGGATAGATGCCAGTGTTGTAGCTGTACTGGAACAGCTTGGCTAGATCTGGAGCACAAGTCTTCAGCACGATAGCCGGGCTGTTGTCGGGGCCCATAGCCTTTGCCGTATCCAGTGCACTCAGCCGTTTCTTGATATCACATGGAGTGAATCGAATTGGCTGAAGACTGGCTTCTGGGGACCTCGGGAGTAGGCCAATATGGATCATCCACTCGGCATGTCTGGCTGAAGTTGGTTGCAAACGCTTCAGCCTTGTCTTTTGCACTCACGTGCTGGGCTCCACCATCATTGAGGATGTGGATATTTTTTGGAGCCTCCTCCTCCTCCCGTTAGTTGTTTAATGGTCCACCACCATTCACGACTGGATGTGGCAGGACTGCAGAGCTTTGATCTGATCCATTGATTGTGGGATCACTTAGCCCTGTCTATAGCATGCTGCTTCTGCTTTTTAGCATGCATGTAGTCTTGTGTTGCAGCTTCCCCAGGTTGGCACCTCATTTTTAGGTACGCCTGGTACTGCTCCTGGCATGCTCTTCTGCACTCCTTATTGAACCAGGGTTGATGGTAATGGTAGAGTGAGGGATATGCCGGGCCATGAGGTTACAGATTGTGGTGAAATACAATTCTGCTGCTGATGGCCCACAGCGCCTCATGGATGCCCAGTTTTGAGCTGCTAGATCTGTTCTGAATCTATCCCATTTCACACAGTGGTAGTGCCATACAACATGATGGGGGGTGTTTTCAGTGTGCAGATGGGACTTCGTCTCCGCAATGACTGTGCAGTGGTCACTGCTGCCACGGACAGATGCATCTGCGACAGGTAAGGACGAGGTCAAGTAGGTGTTTCCCTCTTGTTGGTTCACTCACCACTTGTTGCAGGCCCAGACTGGCAGTTATGTCCTTCAGGAGTCGGCCAGCTGTGGTGCTACCGAGCCACTCTTGGTGATGGACATTGAAGTCCCCCTCCCAGAATACATTCTGTGCCCTTGCTACTCTCAGTGCTTCTTCCAAGTGGTGTTCAACATGGAGGAGTACTGATTCATCAGCTGAGGGAGGGCAATAGGTGGTAATCAGCAGGAGGTTTCCTTGCCCATGCTTGACCTGAAGCCATGAGACTTCATGGGGTCCGGAGTCAATGTTGAGGACTCCCAGGGCCACTCCTTCCCGACTGTATCACCACCCCTGGTGGGTCTGTCCTGCCGGTGGGACAGGACATACCCAGGGATGGTGATGGAGGAGTTTGGGACATTGGCTGAAAGGTATGATTCTGTGAGTATGACTATATCAGGCTGTTGCTTGACTAGTCTGTGGGACAGCTCTCCCAATTTTGGCACAAGTCCCCAGATATTGGTGAGGAGGACTTTGCAGGGTTGATTGGGCTGGGATTGCCATTGCCGTGTCCGTAGCTGGTGCCAAGGTCAATGCCAGGTGGTCCGACCAGTTTCATTCTTATTATTTGGTTTCATAGCGGTTAGTTACAACTGAGTGACTTGCAAGGCCATTTCAGAGTGCAGTTAAGAGTCAACCACATTGCTGTGGGTCTGGGGTCACATATAGGCCAGACCAGGTAAGGATGGCAGATTTCCTTCCCTAAAGGACATTAGTGAACCAGATGGGTTTTTACGACAATCCAATAGTTTCTATGGTTACCATTACTGATACTAGCTTTTTATTCCAGATTTAATTAATTGACTGAATTTAAATTCCCCAGCTACCAGTGGTGGGATTTGAGCGCACGTCTCTGGATCATTAGTCCAGGCCTACTGGATTACTAGCCCAGTGACATTACCACTACGCTACCGTTCCCTTATAGTCTGACAATGCTGTATAAACTAATTATTTGAACATTTAAATTAAAGTTTAAAAAGCAATGGACCACCTTTAAGTCAGCTGTTTTCTAACATTAAAAATCTCACCAGCCAGTGACCAGAGCTCTGAGCTCTGCTCTTGCCCATTTCTGAGTGAGGCTGGAGGATGCATGCTGCCTGTGACACGGCACATGACTGGTGTATAACCATAAATGAATTCTAAAAGCGTCTACATAACCTAAAATAATTCTAAAAATCCCCTGAGTGAGTCAAAAAAACAGATTTTAAAAAACAGGCCAATTAGGGGAAAAAAAATCTGGAAAATTATTTTCTGACCCCTTTAGGCGATCAAAAATAGTCCAGGAGATCACATTGACCCTGATTTATAGTACACTGGGACCGTTATGTTTTTAGCCTTTACCCTGACATTTGTTTCATGCTCAGCACCAAAGACCACTCCCTTAAGTGAGATCTCACTCCCTATGAAAAGGAGTGTTATTTTATATGCACAATGTATTGAGCAATGCACCATCATCCAAAAGTCAGATGGAACCCTTTGTTATGATAATAGGTAACTGAATTAACCGGTGTCTCCTTGTATCCAAATAAGAGAAGAATAACCATCCCATCAGATTGTGTGACTTGTGCTACAAAATATGAATTAGATTTAGTAAAAGTAAAGGTTAAACAGCAGTGTCAAGCCAATACAACAGATTCATTTGGTTACAAAACCTCTAATTTACTCTTCCTTGAATATTGAAATAAAAAATGATGCAACACCTTGACATGATGGGGCTGAAATTCTGTAGCAGTTCCACCAATTTATCATCGTAACCCTATGAGTAAGGTGCAGTAGGTGAGCTTAGCTTGGTAGCCTAGTGGTCATGGTATAGGAACTAGCAAGCCAGAGGTTGCGAGTTCAGAATCCCACCATGGAAAGTTGTGAAATTGATTTCAATTTGTGGGTCAGGAAAGAAATAAGTAACTATGAATTCTTTGGGATTGTTGTAAAAACCAAACTGATTCACTAATGTTCTCCAGGGAAGGAAGCCTGCCACTCCTACCTGGTCTGACCTATGTGTGACTCCAGTCCCACATTATGCCACTGACCCTTACATCATTTTTCCGTGGCTCTTAGCTTGGTGCTTGGTTTCATGTAATTTAAATCTATTATTTGGCAGCTTTAAATAAATGCTTCTGATTTATTTTGGTATCTTATACAAAAATAACATGGTGAAAACTGCTGCCACAAAAGCTCCGTAACTTCACTTTGCAGCTGAATGTTTCTCGATTTCATTTTTTTAAGCACACGGGTACTTGGGGGCACAACGTGAGTGGCTATCATAATTCTTGATCCATTATCCATTTATCCCTAAGAGGAGCTTTGTTTGGTGGTTTTGTTTGTTTTTCCTGCTCTCTGAAATCATTTTGAGCACTTTTAAGTGTCAATTACCCACAGCAGCAATCAGTGGGATTGAGCAAGGATGTTCTAAGTTGCCCTTGAATGTAGTGGAGAATGTAACCACGCCACTTGATTCCTTAAGAACAGGAATAAGTCAAAGCTTACTAGTAAAAAGGATGTGTGAATGGTGGGTATATAGTGGTGTTGTATTCAATAATTTGCTTGTGCTAAATAAGCAGGAACCCTATACAATTAACACAACCAACGCAGTGACGAATGCTATAACGCTTAATAAGACTAGTTGGTGCCCCATCTAACTTACACCTGTGCCACTGGTAGAAGTCCTAACTTCAGCAACAGCTGAATGAGGCACAGCACCATGTACCTGAAGAAGTGGTGTTCTTTGCTCCTTCATGGTTGGTAGCACCACAGCAGCAATGACAACGGCTGTCACCCTGGCTGACAATTTTTTTAAGTGGGAAGGCCGAGTGTGCAGCACCACATTGCAGGTCAGGGAAGGTCTGGCACGTGGAATTGTTTGTTGCTGCCAGCGCTGTGAAATCCATCTCACAATATAGTCAGAGCAAATTCCAAAGCACCGGGGGCCAAAGCACTTCTAGCAGAATTTACGCATGATATTAGAGGGCACTGAAAATACATAACAATACTGAAGGGAGCATAGAGAAGATGGCTTTCTATTGTTTAGCTCTACATTGTGAAGTTGATTTGCAAACACAAAAAATGCAAAAGAAAGGATCGATTTTAAGGATCTGCATTGATAGGAACAACAACAACAACAACTTGTATTATATAGCCCCTTTAACGTAGTAAAATGCCCCAAGGTGCTTCACAGGAGTGTTATCAAACAAAATTTGACACCGAGCCACATAAGGATAAATTAGGGCAGGTAACCAAAAGCTAGATCAAAGAGGTAGGTTTTAAGGAGTGTCTTAAAGGAGGAAAGAGAGGTAGAGAGGCGGAGAGATTTAAGGAGGGAATTCCAGAGCTTGCAGAAGAAAGAACTTGCATTTATATAGTGCCTTTCATGACCTCAGGATGTTCCAAAGTGCTTTACAGCCAATGAAGTACTTTTGAACTGTAGTCACTGTTCTAATGTAGGAAACACGGCAGCCAAATTGTGCACAGCAAGGCCCCACAAACAGAAATGTGATAATGACCAGGTAACCTGTTTTAGTGATGTTGATTGAAGGATAAATAATTGCCAGGACACAGGGGATAACTCCCTTGCTCTTCTTCAAAATAGTGCCATGGGATCTTTAATTACGTCCACCTGAGAGGGCAAATGGGGCCTCGGTTTAACGTCTCATCTGAAAGAGAGCGCCTCTGATAGTGCGGCACTCCCTCAGTACTACGCTGAAGGGTCAGCCTAGATTTTGTGCTCAAGAAACTGGTTATTTTTCACTATTCTCTGGTAAAGCAAATTATTTCTTTCCCTTGTCTGTTGTAACACATGGCTGCTAATAAAAAAAATCCTTTAGATCACTCCCAAAAAGAAAAGGGAACAATTTCTGAAGTGTGTTCAGGAGAACTTTCTTGATCAGTACATTTCCGGCCCAACGAGGAAGGAGGCAGTGCTGGATCTGGTTCTGGGGAATGAGATGGGGCAAGTGGAGCAAGTGCCAGTAGGATAACATTTAAGGAACAGTGATCATAGTATCATAAGGTTTAAACTAGCTATGGTAAAGGACAGGGAGCAATCTAGAGTAAAAATACTTAATTGGAGGAAGGCGTTTGATAAAGAGCCACATCATTGGCTTGCCAGCAAGGTTGAAGCCCATGGAATAAAAGGGACAGTGGCAGCATGGATACAAAATTGGCTAAGTGACAGGAAACAGGGAGTAATGGTGAACAGTTGTTTTTCGGACTGGAGGAAGGTATACAGTGGTGTTCCCCAGGGTTCAGTACGAGGACCACTGCTTTTCTTGATATATATGAATGACTTGGACTTGGGTGTACAGGGCACAATTTCAAAATTTGCAGATAACACAAAACTTGGAAGTATAGTGAACAGTGAGGAGGATAGTGATAGACTTCAAGAAGACATAGACAGGCTGGTGAAATGGGCGGACACGTGGCAGATGAAATTTAATGCAGAAAAGTACGAAGTGATACATTTTGGTAGGAAGAACGAGGAGAGGCAGTATAAACTAAAGGGTACAATCCTAAAGGGAGTGCATGAACAGAGAGACCTGGGGATATATGTGCACAAATCTTTAAAGGTGACAGGGCAGGTTGAGAAAGCGGTTAAAAAAGCATACGGGATCCCGGGCTTCATAAATAGAGGCATAGAGTACAAAAGCAAGGACGTTATGATGAACCTTTATAAAACACTGGTTCGGCCTCAACTGGAGTATTGTGTCCAATTCTGGGCACCACACTTTAGGAAGGATGTGAAAGTCTTAGAGAGGGTGCAGAAAAGATTTACGAGAATGATTCCAGGAATGTGGACTTCAGTTACGTGGATAGACTGGAGAAGCTGGGGTTGTTCTCCTTGGAGCAGAGAAGGTTGAGAGGAGGTTGATAGAGGTGTTCAAAATCATGATGGGTCTAAACAGAGAAGATAGAGAGAAACTGTTCCCATTGGCGGAAGGGTCGAGAACCAGAGGACACAGATTTAAGGTGATTGGTAAAAGAACCAAAGGTGACATGAGGAAAAACTTTTTTACGCAGCGAGTGGTTAGAATCTGGAATGCACTGCCTGAGAGGATGGTGGAGGCAGATTCAATTGTGGCTTTCAAAAGGGAATTGGATAAGTACCTGAAGGAAAAAAAATTGCAGGGCTACGGGGAAAGGGCGGGGGAGTGGGACTAGCTGAAGTGCTCTTGCAGAGAGCCGGCACAGGCTCAATGGGCTGAATGGCCTCCTTCTGTGCTGTAATTTATGATTCTATAAAATGTTATCCTGTGGCTTTTAAACTAATCCTTTATTTGCTCTTCATCTGTGTTTTGACCATTTCTACAACATTCTTTCTCAAGTGCTCACGTCTGCCATACATCTAGTTCTCATTGTGCCAAATTCACCTTGTTTCCACTGCAGGGCTGATTTGCTTAGTAAGGAGGATGCCTTTAAAAAAAATCTACCACAAACAATTGGGGTTGCTCTTTGGGGGTCTAGGCCAAAATCCTGGCTTAAGCTCTGAGGTGGGATTCATGTGCACCCTTTGGCGGGCCGGAATACCTATTTGCATTGGGCATACCTGCTGTCGAGTCTGGCCCCGTGGCTGAGAGGCTGGGAATGCAAGACCTCCCAACGTTGGGATTCCCCGGCCTCACTTCTCTGATGTCATTCGCCTCATAAGGATGGGTGAATTTCCATCCGTTGAAAAGCCCCGCAGAATCACTGAAACCAGACTGGGACCCGCGGTAACTGCGTCCCAGCCTATCTTCTGGTCCTAAAACACCACCAAAATAGATTATCTGGTCATTATGATATTGCTGTTTATGGGACCTTGCTGTGCGCAAATTGGCTGCCGCATTTTCTACATTACCACAGTGACTACACTTCAAAAATGTACTTAATTGGCTGTAAAGTGCTTTGGAAGTCCTGAGGTTGTGAAAAGTGCTATATAAATGCTTTCTTTCTTTCATTGGCACTCTCGCCGTGAGAGTGTGCCAAAAGGGCAAAGGATTTTCGGCCCCTGCTTGTCTGGATTTACACAAAAGTCACCATCTTCAACAGATAAGTGGGTAAAACTGGTGAGTGGTGAGGGGCAGGTGGAAAGAAGACATTTTGGTTGAACAATACACTACCATGGAAATTTCATGCAATTTTATATATGTCAATTTTAATATCCCTTAAATGTGCTTCTTACGTATTTTATTGGTAACACACTATATTACAAGGTGTCTCTTTCAAGGTGTTTGTATTATTCTATAGGGAGTTTATGTTATGTTCTTAAAACAATCTCAGTATATTTGATGGGGGGGAGCTGAGAGGAAATTATCCTGCCCTTTAGTACAAATATGAAATGCAATAGGATTTTTGGGAAGAATCAGCTATGCATTGTTAAACTTTCTCCAGTTATATGAATGTTTTCATGTAAAAATAAACATTTAAAATTCTTTTGTTGTTATAGTCAGACACAATGTAACGAGCTCTCCAGGACTCTTTGATGCTGAGCACAGGCCTACCTAGGTCTCTAAAGACAGGATGTGATTGATCAATACGTGAGATGAATAGCAACAAATGCAGGCCCAGGAGCAGGGTAATGTTCTCACTGCAGATGTCATCAGAAATGACGTGAACGATGATGAACGAAAACAACCAGAATCCATGGAAACAAGGTGAGATGTTCAACGCCAGAAAAAGGCTTACTACGGTGAGTCGCAAGCAAAGAAAGTAGCTTTTTGGGCTTCAATTATACAACAGCAATAAAATATTTGAGCCTCGAAATTGCTGTTTGTGATATTAGGGGGCAAATGTTTAACATGTTTGTATGATGTTCCTTTGTCCACCACTTTACTGCATTCACTAAGCCACTTATTTTACATGGGATAATGCTTCCAGGACTACACTTCAAAAAGTACTTCATTGTAAAGCGCTTTGGGACGTCCGGTGGCCGTGAAAGGCACTGTATAAATGCAAGTCTTTCTTTCTTTTCCACTAAAATAAGGAAAGTCCGCATATTTCTAAAACAGTCATTTCTAGGCTTTGGTATTTAACAATGTAATGGTGCATCTAATAAAATGAAAGTAAAGAGCCCTCTCCACTTTTATACCAAATTCATGTGTTCAATCTTCCATCATCCCTTGGTAAGTATTAGTGACTGACAAAATACAATCCTGTCAGTATAAGTTGTTTCTTTTATTCAGCTTTTCATTTCATTTTGAAATGGTGGGCAACTGCTATGTTTCTGCAGTTGTGATTCCCAATAAAAATGCACTATATATGTTTTCTATACTGAGTCTATTATTATTTTAAAATATTGTAAAGCTGTTTTCAACTTAGCTGCAATAACTATCCTGTTAAATGTGCTGAATGTCCCAATAAAAATTAGATTTTAAATACATTTCTTGAGGAATATAATAAGGAGTATCATTAGTCAAACTAATGGTGAGGATAATGCTATAAATGGTAAGCGCTTAAAGAACATCATTTCATGATGCATGTGCTGTGACTATATTTCTCACTAAATATCTGTTACCATGGGAACTATTTTGAAGTCATGCTGTGAAGCTCTGGTGGCTAATTTGTATTCTATGCTCACTGCTGGGCTCCACTTTTCATTTCCATGGTTACTTATGAGTGTGCATCTCAGTGATGACTTTCATGAGGTTTATTCATTTTGTTTAACACCTTTGCATCTATGTTATTGGTTCCTAATAAAAGATGACTTGTGCAAGCCCAAAGGATTCACTAATGAAGTGCGCTGTTCTGTTGAGGTGGATGATCTTTTTTCTTGATAGTTGTCATGGAAACATGCCTGACAAGTGATGATGATGATGCTAGTTATACCTAGTTGCATTTCTTCTACTGATGTATTAGTTCAGTGCCTTTGTTACCTCCAGACTCGACTACTCCAAAGCTCTCATGGCCGACCTCCCACATTCCACCCTCCATAAACTTAAGCTCATCCAAAACTCTGCTGCCCGTATCCTAACTCGCACCAAGTCCCTTCACCCATCACCCCTGTGCTCACAGTTGGCTCCTGGTTTGACAATGCCTTGATTATAGAATTCACATCCTTGTGTTTGAATTCTTCTATGGCCTCGCCCCTCACTATCTCTGCAATCTCCTCAAGCCCTACAACCCTCTGAGATCTCTGCGCTCCTCCTACTCTGACCTCTTGTGTAGCCCAGATTTTCATTGTTCCATCAATGGTGGCCGTGCCTTCAGCTGCCTCGGCCCTGAGCCCTGGAATTCCCTCCCTTCTCTACCTCTCTCTCCCCCTTTAAGCCGCTCCTTAAAACCTACCTATTTGACCAAGCAATTAGTCACTTGTCCTAATATCTCATTATGTGGCTCGGTGTTATATAATGTCTGACAACGCTCCTGTGAAGTGCCTTGATACATTTTTACTACATTAAAGGCGCTATATAAATGCAAGCAATTGTTGTTTGGTGACTATAAATCTCAGGTTTTGACACCTACTTCACATGTATGACTGTACAGTAACTAGCAATAGGAGGTTCCTATGTTACAGCTTCTGTGTAGGTAAATATATTTTTTAAGCTTTATTAGTTAAGCATGAAACCCATTAAGAAGATTATTTTCAATGGGTGGCTTGCAGACAATCTAAGACAGGGTCTTATATTATTGTTGCATAATTATAGGGCCAAAACTATCAACTTCCATCTATTGAAGTGTGGACAAACCAGCAAGGTGCCAGGTTTGATCACCAGTCTATGCTCTGTCAGCTTATCTCAGCTAGGGTGATGCCAGGGGTGCTACAATTAGCTTCAGTGTCTCTGAGATAGGAAGGAAAGAACTTGCCAGGATGCTCACATCTGATTGCTAACCAACACCTCCTGTTGAAAAGCGCATGTGTGTGGCTGTTGGGTGAGGACAGGATCAGACTGAACTGTAGGACTGGCCCGCCACCATCAAATGACTTGGCAACACTCACTTTCTGGACCCACAGATGAAGAATGGCCACTTGAACCAGATGGTAGCTAAATTATTTAAGCTATTATCAATTGGCATAATTTATTATGAGCTGGTTTTAGTGATTGCCGGCAGGCGGGTGCCCGTTTTACAGCCCGACCAATTTTCCTTTCCATTGATTTCAATTGGAATCGACCCCAAAGACACAGATGGTTTAGCAGCTCCTGCACTGTCTGTCATTTAGAGCTACAAAACCAAAACAAAGATTGCTTCAAGCATATGTTGTTTATTTTTCTCAATGGAAAAATTGAAGTTCAGTATTTCACTTTATTTTTCCTAACTGGAAGGTGAATTGATTGCAATTGTTTTCTGTAAATGCCTTGGTTCCTCCTGATTATCAGTTGTCCATATCAATCATGGAAAGTCCCTAACTTTTTCAGTTTCAGTCTAACTTTAGTTAAGGATCTTTCTCATCTGAGTCAAATGAATATTGACACAGAGCACTAACTGTTTGTATGGCCTGACCTTTGCAGTTCAGTGGAAAGACTTTCAAGCATTTGAGGTAATCGAATATTTTTGGAGAATTTTTTTTTGAAGATAACATAAACCTTTTTCTTGTTAGTAGATTTTTATCCAAAAATACTTTGAAGCTTTTATCCAAAATGAAGTTATTATGCCTTCTGAGGTAAATTTCCAAAATATGAAACAATTTTCCTGGGGAAAAAGAGGTTACTACATTCAAGGTGTTGTTATTAAGAAAATACAGCGAGGGTGAAAATGGTCTTGGCTGGTAGCACAAAACGGGCGATAGCGAATCAGCAGCCCACTTGATTTTCTTCTCCATTTACTGCATAAAAAACATATCCTAAACAGATGGACAGTAAAGTTAAGAACTGCTCTCCTATTTTAAATGCAAAGATTTATTTATGTAATTATATTCAAGGAAAACTAATTTATTTATTCATCTACCTGCAGTGGGTGAGGAAAATATTGGCCCGTAATTTCCGATAGGAGGCTTCCTGCTTGCGGATACTAGTGACCTGAATAAGGCAGACATAAGACCCATAATCAATATTATGTTAAAACTTCAGGAGAGCTAGAAGATAAAAAGAATAGAGCACACACAGAAGTCATGAATTGCTACAACAATATGGGTATAAAGGTTAAAAAAGCAAGTATTAACTTTGTGCACATCTCTGGCACCTGCATTTCCCCCATGCCGCTAGAAACTCTAGTCTTGTTCCACCTTTTGGGGAGTGGAATTTCCCAACACCCCCTCCCCTCCCAACCCCTCCCCCCCACCCACCCCCGAAACCTTGGCACTGGTCAAATCAAGTGGACCAATCTGGCTGCTTTGGAAATAATAAAAATATATTTTAGTTCATCCTGGGTTCAGGCCACTTGCACTGGCAGGTACAAGATGATAACAATTCACATCATGTTGTTATGATACCCTGAAAGGTGTGAGGTGATGCATTTTGAGAGGACTAACAAGGCAAGGGAATACACAATGAATGGTAGGACCCTAGGAAGGACAGAGGATCAGAGGGACCTTGGTGTGCATGTACATAGATCCCTGAAGGCAGCAGGACAGGTAGATAAGGTGGTTAAAAAGGCATATGGGATACTTGCCTTCATTAGCCGAGGCATAGAATATAAGAGCAGGGAGGTAATGATGGAGCTGTACAAAACGCTAGTTAGGCCACAGCTGGAATACTGTGTGCAGTTCTGGTCGCCACACTATAGGAAGGATGTGATTGCATTGGAGAGGGTGCAGAGGAGATTCACCAGGATGTTACCTGGGCTGGAGCGCTTCAGCTATGAAGAGAGACTGGACAGGCTGGGGTTGTTTTCCTTAGAGCAGAGAAAGCTGAGGGGGGACCTGATTGAGGTGTACAAAATTATGAGGGGCATAGATAGGGTAGATAGAAAGGAACTTTTCCCCTTAGTAGAGGGGTCAATAACCAGGGCATAGTTTCAAGGTAAAGGGCAGGAGGTTTAGAGGGGATTTGAGGAAAAACTTTTTCACCCAGAGGGTGGTTGGAATCTGGAACTCACTGCCTGAAAGGTTGGTAGAGGCAGGAACCCTCACAACATTCAAGAAGCATTTAGATGAGCACTTGAAACGCCATAGCATACAAGGCTACGGACCAAGTGCTGGAAAATGGGATTAGAATAGACAGGGCTTGATGGCCGGCGCAGGCACGATGGGCCGAAGGGCCTCTTTCCGTGCTCTATGACTCTATGACACTTCAGAGCTAGCAAGTGGCTTGACAGCACCTTGCTGAACTTAAGGGGGCCATGAGGACCTGTTTCTGCACTGGAAGTCCTACTCCAGAGGACTTCCATGAAGGTCTGGTTTCTACGCTCAATAGCTGACCATCGCTCCTCAAGAGATGCCAGTCTATTCTGAACAATGACCATGTTTTCAACACTCTGGCGACTTAGCTCCTCCATGGCCATAGCCATCTTCTCCTCTACCGTAGCTATCCTTTCCACGGAGGTTGCCATCCTTTCCGTGGTGATGCATTCATGCGCCAATGCATCCACAAAGGCTCTGCTCATGTTCGCGATGGACTCCTCCATTCACTCCACACTCGCAGCGACCCTGGAGACAAAACCTGCCAGAGACTCCTGCACCTGCTCCTTGAGTTCCAGCACCGCTCTCTTTCTGGATGGACCCGGAAGCACAGGGTCGACATACAGCTGAGCCGAGCTAGCAGAGTCCTGTGCCCTCCGACGAGGACTCTCCACTGCTGTCCCTGTCTCCACCATCTGCTGATGCTCACTTGTGAGCTGTGATACACCAGGTGACAACACTACTCTATCTCGCGAAGGTCCCACCGAGCTGTGAGTGTCTGCGCTGGTGCTGGGTGCGCTGAATTCTGCTGATGCTGCGCCCTCAGAGGTTGCAGCTTCCTCTGAGGAGTCTTGAAGCTCAGGCTGTCCCTCCAGTGGGGACGGGGGCTGTCAATGGTCCTGTGGGGGAGTAAAGGAAAGAGTTAGAGATGTGAGGTAAAGGTTGCATGCACATTGAATTGTGCAGATGATCATAAGTCAATCTGTTAGAGCATCAGAATCATTATCAGTCACTCATGAAATGTTAATGAGAGAGATGCCAAACTATTCTGTCACCAGCTTGCTGTGATGCGCCCGTCTGTCCGTCCCCCGCTTGCGAATCTTCCTCAACACTGGCGATTTCCAGGGCCGCCTCCTCTGAGGTGGTGAGCTGGGCTACTGAGGGTGGCCCTCCTCCTGTCCTCGCTCTTTCCCTCTTATTGTAGGCTCTCTTTTCCTGCAATGAGGGACACAAGTGGAGTTTGAGTGAGAATGAAGGAGTGAGTGTAGAGAATCCATAGCATAGATGCTTAGAAGGAGACAAAGGGCCCTCCCTGTGTGTTGTAAGTTGTTGTCATTGCATCACAGTGATAGAGAGTGTGAGGGCTGCATGGTCGAATAGTTAAGTGAATGTGACCATAGAGAGAGGCAATGGGTAAGGGTGCAGGGATGTCAGTGTCAAGTGGGATGTGGAGGAAGAGGTTGGCAAAGCTGAGTGCTGGTGAGGAGAGGCGATGGGGATCAGATTGAGGGTGATGGGAAAGTCATACTCACTTTTCCTGTGCGGAGAAGGTCATGAAACCTCTTCCTGCACTGCAGCCAGGTTCTGCGGCACATAGAGATTGAGTTGACCTCCTGGGCCACTTGCAGCCACACAGCTTTAGTCTGCTAGGGAGGCTTTTTCCTCCCTGAGGAAGGGAACAGCACCTCCTTATTTGATCTTGCTCCCTCCACCAGAGCTTGGAGGGAGGCCTCATCGAACCTTGGAGCACACTTTGGCCTACTGCTAGACATAGTTGCTGAATGAAGCGATCATCACAATGGGCATAAAGTTTAAAGTCTCCAGAAGAAGCAAGGCTGCTTGCAGGCCTTAAATCCAGCAGCATTGATGACGTCATCGGAGGCAACTTTCTGTATGAAAAGACTCATTAGGCCAGGGGTTCCTACATACTGGAAATCAAGTGCCCAATTAGGACAAAATCACACTTTTTCCCACTTCACATCGGAGTAGGGGTCCTGACACGAAAACCACCTGACACGCCCCAGCCTGCCCCCAATGGCAAAATCGAGCCCATTATGTTGCTGCTAACTGTTGCAAGTTCAGTCTGAGTTTATGAAACTGACTTAAAGTTGACACTGGTATCAACAGAAAAGAGATAACGCAGCTGTATATATTCTAACGGGAGGTATGCGGCTATGTAATAATGTATTAATGATATAATCCTCCATTTCTCTTTCAGCGAAACCATAAGGATTGTGTCCACAGATCAAACACATTTCTTTGGTAGACTGGAAAACAGTTGCACATAAATCTGTCACATTCCGGCTCCAAAGATTAGAGGTAGTAAATGCAAATTATAGCACCTAAGGGAATCTTTAAAATCCCAATCCAGATGTTTTTTTTCTTGCAGCACATGAAAAGGCAGCTACATAGAAAATAAAACTGGACATGTTCAGGGATGGATCTGTAAAATTCTTGTCCGAAACCAATACTCTTTATTGAATTTAAGTTTGATAATGATTCACTTCACTAACTGTTTCAAAGGCAGAAGAATTTTAGATAAAAGGGACAAAGATAATATGCAAGACTTACTTGAAATCACACCTAATTCTTTCTGTAACTCCTGATTGAATGGGGTTTGATGTATCAAGCCTTTTAATTCCTTGAAAATTAAAACATTTAAAGAAAGTCATCTATTCAGCTCCTAAAGCAATTCATTTTTTGTATCATTAAAATAATATGACTTTAGTTTCAGACTTGGGCTTTACCTATCAAAACTTAATGCTGGGGGTTTCTGACGCTCTTCATTGATCTTACATATAATGTACAGACACTCAAACAGAGTGTAAACATTTCAGTCATAGTTTACAGAATCCAAGCACTGGAGCAGAAAAGAGCTAATTTGAGACTTCGATCCCAACAAACTGCACATTGTTGTCATGGTTCTCCATTTAATTAGAGCTTACAGTGAGTTAATCATCTCAGCTTCTAAAATGTGACCTTTTAGGCTTGCTGCATCTCTGGTGTCATTGGGATAAAAGTTATTATGGCCCATTTTCATGCAACTGACAGCTTGCTTCAGTGCCCCTGAACTGGGTGGCCCAACACTCAACAGAAATTGAGCTTCAGGCCTCATAGTAATAATAGTGGCGAGCTGCCGGTGCTTGTCATGCCTCCAGAGGCAGCTCGCCCATTTGTCGGGATCCAATTTGGGCTGGCTGCCTCGCTGGGCCTCAGGTAAGTTCAGGGCGGGGGAGAGGAGAACAGGAGGGGGGCTGAGCACAGGCCGGCATATAAAGGAAAACATACATTTTTGGACCCTTTAAGGACCGCTGGTCAGGCCGCATGTAAAGCAGGTAAAGCTGAATGGAGCAGGCTCAGTCTGCCCCACTCTACACTGCCAAATTTCCTGGACTGGTCCTGAAACGAGCATTTGAACCCTAATTTACATATGAAGGTAGCCAGCCTAATGCCAGTTTCAGGCAGGTGCCACGGATGCCTAGGAAGCTGCCTTCACCATTATGGCAACTCCCATACCCCAGATGCAGATCAGGCATGGGACATTGTGCCCTGAAATAGGTCCTCATTGGCCCCATTTTATAACCAGAATACAGGCGCAATGAAGACCAATTTCCCCCAATTTCATTTCTTTCCTTTCCAGTCCTGTCAGGTAGCACAGCTGCCACTCAGCAAGGAATAACATAACACATCTGGAATAAATCTTGCTTACCCAAGAAACATTGTCAGGACATATCACAAATGAATGCAGACATGTATTAAGTATCCTTTGCACTAGGGATAGTACCTTCAGTGCTGTACCACATGGGAAATCGATCAACAGCTTTGAATGTCTTTGTTGTTGGTGTGCAATAAGAATACAGAACAGCCTAAATTTTGATCATTGGGTGAAGACAGGATTGTGATTGGTTGCGATGCGCTCCATTTTTGAACAATCTGCTGTCACTCACTGTCTACGCTCACCTGTGAAGAGTGGCCACTTCAACAAGGTACAAGAGTGTAGTTGATATTCATGGAACTGTATCCTAGCATCTCTCGATGAATGGGCATCTCTGTCTTTCTTTCCCTTGTCCCCATTTGTCACCCTATTTTTTCAACCTTAATAAAAGATCGTGGCCGTGAAATTTGTCCCGTTTGCACCGGCTGTTAAGGCTGGTTTGGAAGAAAAAATGGCAGCCGCCTCGTTTCGGTGTGCAATGCTAAATTGACACATGATCTGGTATTTTGGACATTGTCGCTACTTATCTAATCTACTGGAATTTTTTGAGGATGTAACTGGTAAAATAGATAAGGGAGAACCAGTGGATGTGGTGTATTTGGACTTTCAAAAGGCTTTCGATAAGGTCCCGCATAAGAGATTAGCATGTAAAGTTAAGGCACATGGGATTGGGGGCAAGGTATTGACTTGGATAGAGAACTGGTTGGCAGACAGGAAGCAAAGAGTTGGAATAAACGGGTCTTTTTCCGAGTGGCAGGCAGTGACTAGTGGGGTACCGCAGGGATCGGTCCTAGAACCCCAGCTATTCATAATATATATTAATGATCTAGACGAGGGAATTGGATGTAATATCTCCAAGTTTGCAGACGACACAAAGCTGGGTGGGAGTGTGTGCCGTGAGGAGGATGCCGAGAAACTCCAGTATGATTTGGACAGGTTGGGTGATTGGGCAGAAGCATGGCAGATGCAATATAATGTGGATAAATGCGAGGTTATCCACTTTGGTGTCAAAAACAGGAAGGCAGATTATTATCTGAATGGCAATAGATTGGGAGAAGGGGAAGTGCAACGAGACCTGGGTGTCCTTGTGCACCAGTCGCTGAAGGTAAGCATGCAGGTGTAGCAGGCAGTTAAGAAGGCAAATGGTATGTTGGCCTTTGTAGCGAAAGGGTTCGAGTACAGGAACAAGGATGTCTTGCTGCAGTTGTACAGGGCCTTGGTGAGACCACATCTTGAGTATTGTGTGCAGTTTTGGTCGCCTTATCCGAGGAAGGATGTTCTTGCCATGGAGGGAGTGCAGCGGAGATTCACCAGGCTGATACCTGGGATGGCAGGAATGACGTACGAGGAGAGATTGGGTCGATTGGGCTTATACTCGCTGGAGTTTAGAAGAATGAGAGGGGATCTCATTGAAACTTATAAAATTCTAACAGGACTAGACAGACTAGATGCAGGAAGGCTGTTCCCGATGGCGGGGAGTCCAGAACCAGGGGTCACAGTCTAAGGATAAGGGGTAAGCCATTTAGGACTGAGATGAGGAGGAATTTCTTCACCCAGAGAGTGGTGAACCTGTGGAATTCTCTACCACAGAAGGCAGTAGAGGCCAATTCATTAAATATATTCAAGAAGGAGTTAGATATATTTCTTAAAGCTAAAGGGATCAAGGGATATGGAGAGAAGGCAGGGACAGGTTACTGAATTTGGATGATCAGCCATGATCTCATTGAATGGCGGAGCAGGCTCGAGGGGCTGAATGGCCTACTCCTGCTCCTATCTTCTATGTTTCTATGTTTCTATGTTAATGCCCTCTCCAAAGCACGCACAGCAAAACGTGCGTGAAGCAGTAAGACGAACCCCCTACCGGCGTTTCTTAAAGGGACACATGCAACTTTCAGGTAACAATGGGGGAGCAATTCAGTATCGTCCCGTTTGGGGGGGGGGCGGTGGGGGGTAACTTTTGAAAGCTGGGAAACTTAGCGCCCGGCGCTAATGATGCCCAGCTTTTAAAAAATTGGGTTTTAGCGCTCCAGGAAGGAAGTGGAGTGCTGAATCAGGTGCAACAGGCAGCAGGCAGGGAGGAAGTTGTGCAGCGATGCCGGATGGCGTCACTATCTCCGAGCACAGGAGATCATGGCGCTAGGGGTTACCGCTGCTGCAAACCGCCAAGTGAATTTGGCGGACGGTGGTAACATCGCTGCGCCAGGGCGGTAAGCCATTAACGCCCTGTTATCGCATTCCGGATGTGCTAACGGGAGGCGCTAACCAACCGAATTTCTTCCCCTTTAGATTTTTGCTTTGGTACTGGTTTCTTACATTTTATTGGAGTAGTGGCTTGGTGTAAGACATTTAAAAAATTGTTCAAGTGTGAAGGGAATGCAGGGAGTATTGCTGGACATTTGCACAGCCTCTGAGAACACCACTTGCTCCCAGTCCTGGGGGCTTTAGTTGTAGTCCCCCTTGGGGTCCAGCATAACATGGAGATGGAGCAGAGGCAGCAAAGGGGACAAGCTGCTCGCAAAGGGAGGAGGAGGAGGAAGAGGAGGAGGAAGAAGATGAAGAAGCAGAAGAGGAAAATGCAGAAGAGGAAGAAGCAGAAGAGGAGGAAACGGAAGGAAGGAGGCAACCCAGACAATTCCTTTCTGGCTGGGATATTCAGGATGGAATCATCCGCCTGTGGTACCAGTGACCACAACCACAATTTCCCTTTCAACATTTGTCCCACACCTTACCTTCCCTCTGTTATTGACCATCACAGTGTCCTCTTGGCCACAATGCTGAAATAAAAGCCACTACAAAGCAAAGTTTCCAATCCATCTTTATCCATTTATGCATCCAATATGAGATCAAAAAATCAACTCATCACCCTTGTGCATTCCCTTAGTGAACGGGACTTGGTGCAAGTTAGCATACGGGCAGCAGAGATTTGGATGAACTGAATTTTATGGAGGGTGGAAGGTGGGAGGCCTGCCAACAGAGCATTGGAATAGTCGTGACTGTAGGTAACAAAAGCATGGATGAGGGTTTCAGCAGGTGATGGGCTGAGGCAGGGACAGTCTCTGTCCCATCCCTTCATAATTTTAAACACCACGATCAAATTGTCCCATAATCTCCTCTGTTCTAACAAAAACAGCCCTAGTTTTTCAAGTATTTCTTTGTATTTATATTTCCTCATTGCAGGCAGCATCCCAGTGAATCTGTACTGTATTCTCTTTATTGCCTCAACATCTTTATAGCGTGGAGCTCAAAACTTCACACATTATGCCCTCTTGTTCTGGATTCCCTCACCAGAGAAAATAGTTTCTCTGTATCTGCTCTGCCAAATCCTTGATTATTTTGAACACCTTCGATTAGATCACTCCTCAATCTACTATTATCTGTAACATGATACAAAGAGGTTGTGACACTAGAATAGGGTTGCTGTCCCTCCGATTTTCCCTCACTCTGGGGAAATATCTAATCTCTGCACTTGACAGGGCAACAGATAGGGTCTAATTCTTACTGAGGCACACCTCCCATTCCTAGCTTCTCCTCACCCCCTTGGAGGAGGCGGTGCTGGCCATTCTTGGCAGGGGCATGGCTGAGCCCTTGGCCAGCAGCGGGGCAGAAAGAATACAAGATGCCAGTATCCTCATACGTTATCCACCTTCTCGCATCCCACTTCCCCCTCATCCCACAATATCTTCTGATTTACAAGCTACACATGATGACACCAAACTTGGGGGTGCGGCAAACAGTGATGATGATATCAATCGACTGCAACAGGACAGAGAAAGGCTAGTAGAATGGGCAGACAAGTGGCAGATGGAATTTAATACAGAGAAGTGAAAGGTGATGCATTTCGACAGAAGGAACAGGAAGAGGCAATATACACTTAATGGCACAGTTTTAAAGAGTGTGCAGGGACAGCGGGACCTGGGAGTTAATGTACATAGGTCCCTGAAGGTGGCGGGACATATTGAGAGAGTGGTTAACAAAGCATATGGGATCTTGGGCTTCATAAATAGAGGTAGTGAGTAAGAAAGAAGAAAGAAAGAAGGACTTGCATTTATATAGCGCCTTTCACGACCACCAGACGTCTCAAAGCGCTTTACAGCCAATGAAGTACTTTTGGAGTGGAGTCACTGTTGTAATGTGGGAAAAAAGTTTGGCCACAACTGGAGTATTGCGTCCAGTTCTGGTCATCACACTTTAGGAAGGATGTGAAGGCCCTTGAGAGGGTGCAGAGGAGATTTACTAGAATGGTTCCGGGGATGGGGGATCTTAGCTACAAGGACAGGTTGGAGAAGCTGGATTTGTTTTCATTAGAGCAAAGGAGGTTGAGGGGTGATTTGATAGAGGTGTACAAGATTATGACGGGTTTGGATAGGCTAGACGGGGAAAGGCTGTTCCCACGAGTTGATGGTACAAGGACTAGGGGACACAGATTTAAGGTTTTGGGCAAGAGATACAGGGGGGATGTGAGGAAAAACGTTTTTATGCAGCGATGACCTGTTGATGACCTGGAATTCGCTGCCGACGGAAGTGCTGGACGCGGAGACACTCAGGGCTAAAAATTGACGGCGCTAACCAAGTAGCGCCCCGGAAAAATTAGCGCCCCCCGCGCCGGAACTTCAGTGGTTGCGCCACAAGAGGGAAGTGGGGCGCTACTGGAAGCGCCCGGCATCCCTCTTGGGACGCTGCGAGTCAATATCGCAGCGCGACATGCCGCGGTATTGCAGGCCTTCCTCCCCTTTTTAAAGGGGAGGGGCCTTGCGCAGTACGACCCAGGGCCCAGTTGGGCCCCTGGGGATCGGGAGTGCCGGCAAAAAAAGCCCGGCACTCAAGAGAAGTGCCGGGCTCTTGGAGCGCAGCCGGCACTCCGCGCGGTGGGGGGGGGGGCCGTTCAGAAGGTCGGGGATTGGAGCGCAGGCAGGTGCTGGCAGGCGGCCATCAACAAAAATGGCCACCCCACACCTTGCCTTCAAATTGCGCCTCCCCGGCCACAGGTAGTCCCCCCTGACCCAGTCGGACATAGCGTCCAGTGGTAAGTCGGGGGCGCACCCGAAGATCGTGGCCAGGGCGCGAGCGGGGCGCTGCGCACGGTGATGACGTCATCGCCGGCAGCGCAGCACCGCGGGGCGCTACCGGTTAGCGCTGCCGCTAACCTCCCACTGAATTTCCCAGGAGGCATGGCCGGCCCCGTTAGCGCCCTTTTAGGGCGCTAATGGGAGGCGCAAAGCAACTCAATTTTTCCCCCTCAATGTTTTCAAGGGGAGACTGGATAGGCACTTGAGGGAAATAAACTTGCAGGGCTACGGGGATAGAGTGGGGGAATAGGACTGACTGGATTGCTCTACAGAGAGCTTGCACGGACTCGATGGGCCGAATGGCCTCCTTCTGTGCCGTTATAACTCTAAGCGGGCGATTTTCGGAGGAGGCAGGCTTGGAGGCGGGAAAATCAGAATCAATGAGGTCGGGTTCCGTACCTGCCTCCAACCCGACTCCGCAGGATTTTGCCAGTGCCGGTTTTGGAGGTCGGGAAACATTCCCGCCTCCAGCTGCCCATTGCACTATTTAACATCCTTAAATGCTCGTTAAGGGCCTCTCTAAGCCTATTTCGAGAGGCCCTCGTGATTTTTCCAGCATTTCGGCATGCTCCGCGCACCTCCTAAACCACGCCAGGTAAACCTGGCGAGTTGACTCGTGGGTGGCCTCCTCACTGCTGCAGGTCTAACAAGACATCGTTTATTGCAGCAAGGATTACTTGCAGGTGCCAGACCTTGGCTTTAAAAGGTCTCTGAGCACGTTTAGAATGCCTTCCGAAGTCGGCGGTGCTGCAGCTTGACTCCATCTACTGTGGGACCTCCTTGGAAGACCCTCTCCCTGCTTGCAATGAGCGCTTCCACAAAGGAGGCATCTACAAGCAGCATGGGAACCATTTGTTTTCTCTCTGCATGGACCTTGGATGAGGATGAGGACCATCCAGGGCAGCAGCAGAACCAGGCAGCTCAGCAGCAACATCAGCAGATGCCCCAAACTCCTGCTCAGGCAGCTCAGCAGCAACAGCAGCAGGAGCCCCAACCTCCTGCTCACCCACCTGATGCTGCACAGGGCAGAAGGCACCAGTGCATCGAGGCACCTCACCGCAGGAGATACCCCCGACAGAGGGTTTACAGACAAAGGATGAGCTACCTCAACATGAGTGAGCAGCAGTGCCAAAGGAGGCTGAGACTTTCGCGAGAGCTTGTCCGAGAGATCTGCGGCCTACTGCAGCAAGACCTGGTGCCCAGAGGAACGGGTGGATACCCCTTACCAGTGGCTGTCAAAGTCACCACCGCACTCAACTTCTTTGCCTCAGGCTCCTTCCAGGGATCATCAGCAGACATCAGCGGCATCTCCCAGTCGGCCGCCCACAGTTGCATCACGCAGGTTACCGATGCCCTTTTTGCTAAGGCCCACAATTACATCCAGTTCACAAGGAATCAAGCAAATGTAACCGCCCGTTCGGTTGGCTTTGCAAATATGGCAGGCATGCCAATGGTGCAGGGCGTCATAGACTGCACACATGTGGCCCTTAGGGCACCCCATCACAACCCAGCTATCTTTGTCAACCGAAAGGGCTTCCACTCCCTCAACGTACAGCTGGTGTGTAACTAAAAGAAGGAGTTCTTGCATGTTTGCGCCAAGTTCTGTGGTAGTTGCCATGACTCTTTCATCCTGCAGCACACTATATTCCTCTGCTTTTCAATCCACCAAACCAACTTAACGGATGTCTCCTTGGTGACAAAGGTTACCCCCTGAAGAAGTGGCTAATGACGTCGATCAGAAGGCCAGCTAACGAGGCTGAGGAGCGCTACAACGCCAGCTACACATCGACCAGGTCCATCATAGAGCAAACCATTGGTTTGTTGAAGATGCGCTTCCGTTGCCTTGACCGATCAGGTGGAGCCCTGCAGTACACACCATACAGGGTCTCCAGAATGGTCGTGGTCTGCTGTACACTGCGCAACATCGCACAGCGCCATGGCTTGCAGCTTCATGATGAGCAAGCAGCTCAGTTGCAACCCTCCTCAGATGAGGAGGAGGAGGAGGAAGAGAATCTGGAGGAGGAGGAGAAGGAGGCGCAGGAGGAGGTCAGAGCACCGGTGTATCGCCCAGCGGCAGCACGCGAGCACATGGCTGACCGGGATGCAAGGGATGAACTTATCATGGCCAGATTTTCATAGGTTGCCCAAGTTGACACATGTCCTTGGCTCCATCCTAGGACATCATTGACAATGGACATGACTCTCTAGCCTCCTTTCACTCAGGCCACCAACCTGACAATGCAGGTGTGGCGGAGCCCGCAATGTGGAGCTGCCTAAGGCGAAAGAACAGATGCCATAACGCCAACATTTTGGCTTCAAATCATTTCAATGCTTTCCAACAGGGATGGCATTTCATCAATACACAGAAACAATTTCCCAATCTGCACACAGATCCCTTGCCAGCTGTACCCACATAGCCTTGGTTTCTTTGGCACGCCTCTTCCTCCCAGATGAGTGGAAGAGCACCTCCATGCTAGCTGTCACCCCCTCAAACAACATTTGCAGCATCTCATCCGAGAGCCTCGGGGAGGCCCTTGCCTTGGAATTGGACATAGTGGTTTCTCAAAAGATGTTGGAGGTGGTGCAAGAAACACAGAAATGCTGTGGAATGAGCCAAGGGAGCAAGAAGCCACAAAATCAGACTGGAAAAGTGCTGTCAACCGAGGCGAGTTTCAGTCCCAAAACACTCATTGACCAAGGGCATCCCACACCTCTGAAATCAAGTGGCCAATCATGGGAAAATCGCAAAGTTTTGAAACCTATCAGTGGAGGCGAGTTTCAAACCCACTCAATCTGAAACCCGCCTCCATCTCGCCTCCAGTGGGAAAATCGCCCCCTGCGACTCTATGATGTAAGCATGCACCTCTTGCTTTACCCCCCTCCCCTCTCCACAACCCTAGCCTTGTGCCTTCCTCATTTCAGACACCCAAGAAATGCAGCCTGCCCAGCTAATGGGTCAACAAGAAGAGGGAGAGGAGAGTGAAGAAAAAGAAGAAGAAGAAGAAACACCATCACTCGATTTCACACTCCGAGCCACCAGCTCCTCGAGGTCAGCCTGCAAGGCCATCTGCAGTGTCACTGAAAATCAGCAGCCTTCCACCAGCCATGCTGCAGCCATTGGGGTAGCACTGCATAAGAGCACTAGAATAGGCAAAGCCACACACAAAATTTGGTGTGGAACATATGTTGAAAGGGGAATTGGGGTTGCATTCACTGGTACTGCAGGCAGATGATTCCATCCTGGATATCACGGCCAGAAAGGGGCTGTCTGGGTTGCCTCCTTCCTCCGCTTCCTCCTCTTCTGCTTTTTCCTCTTCCCTCTGTGAGGAACTGGTCCCCTTTGCTGCCTCTGCTTCATCTCCATGTCATGCTGTAGCCCAAGGGGGACTGAGCCCCCAGGATTGTGTGCAAGTGTTGTTCTCAGAGGCCTTCCTTTACTATCCAAAGCCTTACAAGCATCCAGCAGCACTCCATGCACACTTTAACAACTTTTTAAATGTATTGCACCATGCCACTACTCTGATAAAATGTAAAATAAAAACACTCCAAAAGTTGAAATCGAAACTTACCTGAAAGATGGGTGTGTCCCTTTAAGAAGCGCTGACAGCGTCTCTGTACAGCTGCTGCATGCACGTTCTTCCCTGCGTGGTTAGGAGAGGGCGTTATGGAGAGCAGCAATGTCCAAAATCGTAGTCATGCGTCAATTCAGGCGTTGCATGATCTGCATATTTACATGGGAGAGGCGAGCGCAGGCAACGGCAGCGCTGCCGACCTCTCCAAAATGGCGGCCGCTGTGTTCCTCACTAGAAGTGGGCGGAAGCAAGACGGCTGCCATTTTTTCAACAAACTGGCCTTAATGTCCCTGAATTTCGTGGCCTAGTTCTTTGACCAAGCTTTTGGTCATCTGTCCTAATATCACTTTATGTGGCTCGGTGTCAAATTTTGTTTGATAACACTCCTGTGAACAGTCTTGGGATGTTTTACTATGTTAAAGGCGCTATATAAATGCAAGTTGTTGTTGTGGTAGATAGAAATTGACTCTTTCCCGTGACTGAGGGATCTAGAATGAGTATATATATATAAAAAAGAATTAAATGTAAGATTTAGAATAGAGAGCAGTAGAAACCTTTTTACACAAAGGGTTGTGAGGCTGTTAGTGATTGAAGCAGACCGTTCTGAAGTCTTGTGCAAGCATATCTGACATAAGTTAAAAAAAATTAAGCCCTAATTTGTTCCAGATTTTCAACATGTTCAGCACCACCTCAGTCTACCTCATCACCCTCCGAATCTCAAATCAACTGAAACATATGCAAACCCACTGTGGAGGGCTTCACATTATGAGCAAGTAGTGACAACATTGAAGAATAGGTTAGATCGATGGTTGAAGGAAAGGGGGATGAAGGGATATGGGAACAGAGCAGCCACATGGGATTCGAACTATTGCTCATGTGGAGTATATACACCAACACGGACTGGTTGGGGTCAATGGCCTGTTTCTGTTGTAACTTCTATGTAGTTCTATGCAAGTTCAAGCAAGAATGTAAAACATAGCAGTAACCCAGTGAAACTGACGTAGGTAAAACTTTACACAGGTATTTCTGCAGTCAGGCGAGGGATAGATTAAAACCACTCAGTTATTTTTTCAGGTCTGTGCTCTCTTTTTTTTTAAATGGATGTGTTCCTTCAGGCAAATATCATACCATCAAACCCACCCAAGTCAAAAAAATTAGTAAGAGGATATACCATATGCAAATCGTCAGCATGAAAGGTTGTCACCACTTGCTCATAATGTGAAACCTCCCACAGTGGGTTTGTCATGTTTCAGTTGATTGAGATTCGGAGGTGGTGCTGAACATGTTGAAAATTTGCTTTTAACCACACCTGAATATAAATTTAGAACAAATTAGGGCTTAATTTTTATTAACTTATGTTAAATATGCTTGCACAAGACTAATACATAACCCTTCAGAACTATCTGGTTTGAATCCTAGCCTAGACCTTGAAGTATTTTATTTCCTATAGTTTCAATCATTTACTATTTCACAGTAGTGAGTAGAGGAAAAAGGAGGCCTGTCCTTCCCAACCGAGTAATTTCCTTTCCCTGACCCATCAATAACTGAAAGGTTGCTTGGTCACCTGCTTGCAGGCCTCCATCAAGACCACCTACTTGTAGTCACCTTCTAGGAAGTGTACGTGAATGGTCCTGGGAAGCTGGAAAGACTTTTCTCCCCTTTTCTGTGGGGAACTGCCAGGACTTGGCTCACTGACTTCTTACTGCAACTCCAGGACAACAACAATAACAACAACAAATTGCATTTATATAGCGCCTTCAATGTAGTAAAATGTCCCAAGGAGCGTTATCAAACAAAATTTGACACCGAGTCACATAAGGAGATATTAGGACAGGTTACCAAAAGCTTGGTCAAAGAGATAGATTTTAAGGAGCGCCTTAAAGGAGGAGAGAGGTAGAGAGGCGGAGAGGTTTAGGGACGGAATTCCAGAGCTTAGGGCCCAGGCAGTTGAAGGCACAGCTGCCAGTGGTGGAGCAATTAAAATCGGGGATGCGCAAGAGGCCAGAATTGGAGGAGTGCAGATATCTCGGAGGGTTGTAGGGCTGAAGGAGGTTACAGAGATAGGGAGGGGTGAGGCCATGGAGGGATTTGAAGACAAGGATGAGAATTTAAAAATTGAAGCGTGCCAGACCTGAAGTAACCTTCCCACAAAGATCTTGTGATCTCTGTGGCAAGAAGTTCAGCTTTTCTGACGTGTAATTGAAATCACTGCAAGTTAATGGGGAATCCCTAACATGAACTGCTGTGACGTCAACAAGCTGTCTAAGCAGCCAATCACAGTGCAGAATTCTCACAGACAGCAAACCAGGAAGTGAGCAAGCTCCTTTGATTCTAACTTTTTAAAAATGTTAGAGAGCTAAATAAAGATTGGGGCTCTCACGTGGGGAAAAGGCAAACCTGAAATAAAGATGAACAAACTTTAAAACATTTTTTAAAGTTCCTTAAAAACTTTAATTTTTATTAAAATGGATAAATTTGATACTCCGCAAAATTAAAATTAGTTTTTCAGGGCCACAAGCTTTGTATAGTAGTCAATACGCTGTTAAAAACCAGTTACACCTAATCCAAAAGGGTTTAACTTTTAAGGGGGTATTTAACAGCAGTATTACCGCGGAAGAGCCGAAGTTTTCGTCAGTTTCCCTGATTTCACAGATTACACTGATTGCCGGCTATGGGGGAGGGGCGGGGGGCGGGGAGGGTCATAGCACAGGCAGTGTCGGAGCAGTGAATGACTGACAGCAACTTCAGGATTTCTGCATTAGGATGCGTGTGCGCTACATCCTGAAGTTGCAGTCAGTTTCAAAGGGGTAATAACAGCGAACACTGTTCGTTCGCTGTTATTACCCACCGCAAATTCCGGGCCATAGACTTCCAGAATGAATTGGATACGTTGCCACACAACAGACTGTTAACAAAAATGAAAATGCATGGAATTGGAGGCAACCTATTGACCTGGGTAGGGATTTAGTTAGGACGTAGGAGACAGAGAGTAGGGATAATGGGTATGTCCTCCAATTGGCGATGTGACTAGTGGTGTCCCCAGGGATCTGTACTGGGGCCTCAGCTTTTCACTGTACAGTATTTATCAATGACTTAGATGAAGGAATAGAGAGTGGGATATTCAAGTTTGCTGATGACACTAAGTTAGGTGGCACATTAAGTAGAGTAGATGGGAGCAGAAAGTTGCAAAGGGACATTGACAGATTAAGTGAGTGGGCCAAACTATGGCAAATGGAGTTCAATGTGGAGAAGTGTGAGGTCATCCACTTTGGACCTAAGAAAGATAGGCCAGAGTATTTACTAAATGGTGAGAAGCTACGTGGAGCAGAGAGATTGAGGGGTCCATGTACTCAACTCACTAAAAACTAGTGAACAGGTACCAAAAATAATTTAAAAGGCTAATGGAATATTAGGCTTTATCTCAAGGAGGCTGGAATACAATTGGCGGAAGTTATGCTACAGCTGTACAGAGCTCTGGTCAGACCACATCTGGATTACTGCATTCAGCTCTGGGCACCGCACCTCAGGAAGAATATACTGGCCTTGGAGGGGGTGCAGCATGGATTTGCCAGAATGATACCAGGGCTTCCTATGTGTACCTATGCAGCCATCAAGATACCAGAAAACCACCAGGAGCATTCATTTACAGGAAAGGATTTCATTCCATGAATGTGCAGCTGGTTATTAATCATTGCCACAGAATAATGGTTCACCATCTCTGCCACCTGTCCAGAACTGCTGCAAGATCAGTTTTGACAGTTTCTTTCCATCAGATGGAAGCTGGATGTCCCTCCATGCCCTCACCTCCTCATCAAGGATCTCCACGGATATGTCTGAGAACCTGGAGGCTTGTTTCCAATTCATCTTCGATATTCAAATGTTTTCAGCGATGCCACTGACACGTTTCAGCGAAATTCTCTATAGAAAGCAGCCAGAAGACGTTCAGCTTCCACAGTGTCCTTGCTGGCCCTTGAAAAAAGATAGCACATACCTCTTTCAGTCTCTATGGTCTTGCTGCGTACGTCTCTCAGATAATCCAATCTGAGCAAGGCTGAATGCAGGCCTAAAGGACTACTTCTCCTGGGCCAGCTTCTTAATGGGCATCCACTTGGTAGTGAAACAAGGAAATGAGGTGTAGGTTATTGTTATGTCCCTCCCACCTCATTTGCGTGAAGATGCATGCACTTCAACTCTCTCGGAAAATCCCCCAGAAATCTCTGGGCAAAACAAAAGTGGGTGGAGACCTCGCATGACAATCTCTGTTCCTTCCTCCTCTGTTTCCCACTGACAGGATTATTCATTTCCTTGATACACAGCAGAGGATAATCGGCTCCAATCACTTGTGTTTTATTGTTGTTGTAAGAATTATCTTTTTAAATGTTACATTTTTTTCTGGGTGATATTTCCATTATGTGTGATTAATTGCACTTTCCTTTGGCCTGGATTAGAGTTATTTTTTCCAAGTAAAATAAAAGATGCTTTGTTTTGGAGACCTTATCCAGCATTTCATTCAGTGTCATAAACAAAAGTTAAGCTGTGTTGTTCATTGTGTATGATTCATATTATCATCATGCAGTACCATAAAGAGTGTTATACTTTCTCTGGTGTAGGTGCAAAGATTGACTCTTTCTCTCTATATGTCATTAGCAAGGGTAACTATCTGTAGAAAGTTAAAATTGCTTAAAGAGTTGTTGCCAAATTTTTGGAAGCTTATTAATATCAAGGAAAAAGAATAGGCTGGAGACATATATTGAAACAATTTGTTGTTCAGTTTTATTGAATACACTGTTAAATGTAGAAGTAAAATAGCCAAGGAAGCCAATCTGTGACTGGAACCATAACTCATTATTGATCAACCAGACTCCATTATTTTTCACATAGGAATCAACAAATTAGGCTCTGTGTTGCACAGGATAGAGTTCAATATTTCACAAAACACATTTAGAATTTTGTGAAAACAAAAGGTTAAGAAGAAATATCATGGGTATTTATACAGCATCATAATTATGAAAATAAAAGATCTCAGATTATTCACCTTTTCTCCTGATTAAGTGTCAAACTTTTTTTTTCATTTGCAATACTGAAGACTGATGTCCATTGTACAGCTGACAAAGAAACTGGGGGTAATTTTCACCTTCACTTGGGCAGTAAACTGGTGGAGCAGATGGCCCGCCTGTTATAGCACCTGCCCAATTTTCATTTCCATCGCCAGTATTCTGCCAATTCAGTCAAATTACCCCCTGAGACTTGAAATAACAGCTGCTGGAAGGTGCTACCTGGAGGCCAGGTTGAAGGATTCACCAGGGCTTAGTGCTTACCATGATTGGGTTGCACAGAGGCAAGCAGATGCTGCTGATGTGACAAACTTCCTACTGGTAGAACCTCCATTCATGAGGTAGTTGTATATCAATGCTGTGATCAGCACTCACACAATTTATGCTGAGATGTGTTACTCATGAGGAATACCTGGTACCTGCTATCCACCTAGCGAGGGCTCAAATGCATGTTTGGCAGTTGTCTAATAAACAATTAGTGACACTGCTCCTTGGGAGGGAGGTAAACGGCATCTCTGTGGGACCAAGCTGGCTTCAAGATAACATGCCTGATGATGGCAGATTGGACCTGTCAACTCCTCATAACTGTACCCCCTCAACTGTAACTGTTTTTCTCCACATGAGCCACCTAGTCTAAACCCACTCTCTTGTTTGGCCCCAACATCTTTGAATATTCCTTTTTAAAGTAGCTATGTCATTTGTTTTTAAAATAATTCATGGACTTTGCTTCAGAAACAGGATGTGGCAGAGAATTGCATATTCTAACCATTCTTTGTATAAAGGGATTTTCTTAACTTCTCCTTTAATTCTTTTTCTAATTACCTTCAGTTTGTGCCATCCAGTGGAAATATGGATGTCTATCTTATCATAACCCTTCATAATCCTGAAGACCTCTGTTAGCTCATCCATTAAGTTTCTTAGTGCCAATAAAAAAAATCTTAACTTATCAAATCTCCCTTCATAACTGTAACCACTCATCGCTGGGAACATCCAGTGAACCTATGCTGTACCTTTTCCATTACTTTCCTATCCATTCTACATTAGGGGGCCTAAACCTGTACACCAGGCTTCAACTGCAGCCTAACTGAGGTCTTCTAAAAGTTCAACAATACTTCCTTGCTTTTGGATTCTGAGGAACAGATTTTCCTCTTTTGTGCTTATGTGTAAAAGAGGAAATGAGTGAACTGAACATTAAGCAGGCTCCGTTATGTGTCCTCTATGTACTCCACTCAGCTGATTAAAAAAGGGATAATCTTCCACTATGTTTCTAGATACAAAACCAAGGATTCCATTTGCCTTTTTTATGGCCTTATCTACTTGCATTGTCATGTTTAATGGCCTGTCCATATACCCACCAAGGTCCCCCTGCTCTAATTCATTTGAAATCTTACCATTTAGGGTATGTTCCTTACTTCACATTTCTCTACATTGAACTACATCTGCCACCTATCTGGCCATCCTGCTAGCCTCTCTCTGCTCTAGTTCTGTCTTTCACAATGTTCAATTTGCTATATCCTCCAATTTGATGTCATCAGCAAATTTAGATATTGGCCCTGAATTTCCTCAGACTTTCTGCACTCCTCCTCCTAGCCCCACAAGAATAATTTTGGCTTACCTTTTTGGGGCCTCTTCCTCTTCTCCACCAGGTTTTACTAAGCGGAACATCAATGGCGCACGGTCCGTCCAGTAGGCTGTTAAAATTGCTTTGGGGTCCTGTGTGCGTCATAGGACCCCAATTTGCATAGATTAATAAGGCTACCATCTGATTCAGGCAGTCGATGGGCGGTCCAGGTAAAATGGCAGTGGAGCAGGAATGAGGCGGTAACTTGACCATCTGTTCATGTCTTGATTCCATCGGGTGGAAGGAGTTAAAATATCCCCCTATAATGCTACTGTTAATACAAGTCTCTCTAATTTGTCTATAAATGTCACCTTTGATTTCATTTCCATAATCAGTGGCCCATAATTTACTTCCACTACTGTGACTGATCTCTTGTTATTCCTCAGCTCAATCCAAAAGGGATTCTGCTTGTACCACTTTTTTATTTAAATCCAATCCTTTCTCTCGAGTGCTATGATGTTGGTCCCAAATTTCCCAGTGGCCATTTTTCCCGATGTTGCACTATCTTGCCACAACCTCTACCTACTGATCCACTCCAATGCAGACCCTGCCATAACTACTGGGACCAGCTCATTTCCATCCTCACTGGCATTGACTGAGTGCCTGTGTAACACGGGAGTACTATGCTACGGGGGCAGGGATGGGATCGAATATTTAAAGTGCAGCCTTTACAAAGCCTAAAATAGCTTAAGATTTCAGTAGCATTCTGTGGGAGCAGCTGGTAAGTTAAACATTTTATGCAAGATTGAAATGACTGTCAGGTACTTATAATAGCTGGCACATGAGATTTTGTGGCACGTTTAAAGAATGTTTTCCACTGGAAGAACAGACAGAGAAATTCAAAGAAGGAAGCAAGGCACTGGAAGGAGACAGAAAAGAGGAGAACAAAATTTTACTGAGGTCGACCTACAGACACTCCTGAATGAAAAGCAGTAAAGGAGAGAAAGGGTGCCCATGGGAGGAAACATCAGAAAAGTGACTCGTGTGCTATGTGGAGGGAGGTGGCAGTGGCATTGAGTACCAGTCTCTGACCTACAAAGTTGTGCTGGAAGAAGTTCAATAGCCTCATTTTGTAACATACTGGCTGTTGCCTTTTCTTTCTCAGGCACTGTGGACACGAATATACTGTTCACCTTCCAAAACTGCACAAATGACCCTTCACAATGTACTATGGTTAAGGGCTTCACTAATTTTGTATCTTATGTGCTGCCAACATCCTTAACAGGGTTTACTTGCGTGGAGAACCTTAAAATCCCTTCCTCCACTGTAACAAGGTGCTACCAATTAATCTATGACATCAGCTGTCTGGTGGCACCGGGAAGAGATGCCTCACATGCCAGCCTTAACCTAAATTATGTGATCTTGTTACAGAAGAAACTTGAAAACAATAGCTGTGAAAGGCAAGGGGCCAGAAGGAGCATTCCATACATTAGAGAGTTGACCCTCTATGAGAAACAGACAATAGTATTGGTGGGGAGACACTTCAGTCTGGCCATGGGAGAGGTTAGTGGTTGCAGATTAGTGGATGCAGACCCATACAATCATCAAGGCGGCAGCGGCGTATAAAGGGAGCCTGAGGCGCAGGTAGGCCCCACAGCAGCAGCGGCGGCGGCAGAGCGGACCTGGGCGGAGCGGCGAGGCGGCAGCGGCAGAGAGAACCTAGGAGGAGCGGCGAGGCGGCGGCAGAGAGGACCGAGGAGGAGCGGCGAGGCGGCGGCAGAGAGGATCTAGGAGGAGCGGCGAGGCGGCGGCGGCAGAGCGGACCTGGGCGGAGCAGCGAGGCGGCGGCGGCAGAGAGGACCTAGGAGGAGCGGCGAGGCGGCGGCAGAGAGGATCTAGGAGGAGCGGCGAGGCGGCGGCAGAGAGGACCTAGGAGGAGCGGCAAGGCGGCGGCGGCAGAGAGGACCTGGGAGGAGCGGCGAGGCGGCGGCAGAGAGGATCTAGGAGGAGCGGCAAGGCGGCAGCAGAGAGGACCTAGGAGGAGCGGCGAGGCGGCGGCGGCAGAGAGGACCTGGGAGGAGCGGCGAAGCGGCGGCAGAGAGGACCTGGGAGGAGCGGCGAGGCGGCGGCAGAGAGGATCTAGGAGGAGCGGCGAGGCGGCGGCAGAGAGGACCTAGGAGGAGCAGCGAGGCGGCGGCGGTAGAGAGGACCTAGGAGGAGCGGCGAGGCGGCGGCGGCGGCAGAGAGGATCTAGGAGGAGCGGCGAGGCGGCGGCGGCGGTACCAACTCAGCACCGGCAGAATTTTCAAAGAGTGACGTCAGAAGTCAAAAGTGACGTCGGCACAAGGGGAGGGAGCTGATTGGTGAGTAGCTGGTAAGTGTTTATACTTGGCTCTCTTAAAGTTTTAAGTTTATTCCAGCTAGGTTAGTAAATAGTCTGTTAAGTCGAGGTATGGAAGGGCAGCTCACACCCGTGGAATGCACATCCTGTGCCATGTGGGAAGCCCTGGACACCTCCTGTGGTCTGGACGACCACATGTGCGGGAAGTGTCGCCAGCTACAGCAGCTCGACCATCGGGTTACGGAACTTGAGCGGCGGCTGCAGTCACTGCTGTGCATCCGCGAGGCTGAGAGCTACGTGGATAGCACGTTTCGAGAGGTGGTCACCCTGCAGCTTAAGAATGATGCGGAGATGCCGGTGTTGGACTGGGGTGGACAAAATTGAGAGGTCGCACAACACCAGGTTATAGTCCAACAGTTTTATTTGAAATCACAAGCTTTCGGAGCTATCGATCGCCCCTTCCTCAGGTGAAGTAGAGAAATACAGACTCGACAAAGCATATATAGATAGAGAACAATGCATGTGTACCTTACAATTACAGACAACTAAATTAAATCATCCTGACTATCTGCCGAGGTGTGATAAAGTTAATCAGGTCAGCCAGGAAGGTACCACATCAAAGACATAGCAAGATACAACTGAGACAATGAGGTGGAGTCGCAGGGGGTCTAACGTGTCAAAAGCTGCCGTCTGTATGTAAAACGATAAGCTGTAAAATGTTTACTTTTTTACTGGGAAAATGTTTACTTTTTTACTGGGAATCACATCTGTGAACAAGCCAACGACGACTCGAGTCCGGATCACGTCATGTATCGTGACATAAACCCAAGATCCCGGTTGAGACCGTCTTCATGAGTGCGGAACTTGGCTATCAGTTTCTGCTCGATGATTTTGCGCTGTCGTGTGTTCCTAAGGTTGCCTTGGAGAACGCTTACCCGCAGATCCGAGGCTGAATGTCCTTGACTGCTGAAGTGTTCCCCGACTCGGAGGTAACAATCCTGCCTGGTGATTGTTGCGCGGTGCTCGTTCATACGTTGTCTCAGTGTCTGCATGGTCTCGCCGATGTACCATGCCGCGGTGCATTCTTTCCTGCAACGTATGAGGTAGACAACGTTGGCCGAGTCACATGAGTATGTACCATGTACCTGGTGGGTAGTGTCCTCACGTGTGATGGTGGTATCTGTGTTGATGATCTGGCATGTCTTGCAGAGTTTGCCGTGGCAGGGTTGTGTGGTGTCGTGGTCGCTGTTATCCTGAAAGCTGGGTAATTTGCTGCGAACGATGGTACTTCTGAGGTTAGGCGGCTGTTTGAAGGCAAGTAGTGGAGGCGTGGGGATGGCCTTAGCGAGGTGTTTGTCATCATCGATGACATGTTGAAGGCTGCGAAGAACATGGCGTAGTTTCTCCGCTCCGGGGAAGTACTGGACGACGTAGGGTACCCTGTTGGTTGTGTCCCGTGTTTGCCTTCTGAGGAGGTCTATGCGATTTTTCGCTGTGGCCCGTCGGAACTGTCGATCGATGAGTCGAGCGTCATATCCCGTTCTTACGAGGGCGTTTTTCAGCGTTCGTAGGTGTCCATCGCGTTCCTCCTCGTCTGAGCAGATCCTGTGTATTCGCAGGGCTTGTCCATAGGGGATGGCTTCTTTAACATGGTTAGGGTGGAAGCTGGAGAAGTGGAGCATCGTGAGGTTGTCCGTGGGCTTGCGGTAGAGTGAAGTGCTGAGGTGTCCGTCTTTGATGGAGATTCGTGTGTCCAGGAATGAAACCGATTCTGAGGAGTAGTCCATGGTGAGTTTGATGGTGGGATGGAACTTGTTTATGTTATCGTGTAGTCTTTTCAGTGATCCTTCGCCATGGGTCCAAAGGAAGAAAATGTCGTCGATGTATCTGGTGTACAGCGTTGGCTGGAGGTCCTGTGCAGCGAAGAAGTCTTGCTCGAACTTGTGCATGAAGATGTTGGCGTATTGGGGTGCGAATTTGGTCCCCATGGCTGTTCCGTGTGTTTGGGTAAAAAAATGGTTGTCGAAGGTGAAGACATTGTGGTCAAGGATGAAGCGGATGAGTTGTAGGATGGCGTCTGGAGATTGGCTGTTGTTGGTGTTGAGTACTGAGGCTGTCGCAGCGATGCCGTCATCGTGGGGGATACTGGTGTAGAGTGCCGATACGTCCATCGTGGCGAGGAGTGTTCCTGGTTCAACTGGTCCGTGGGTGCTGAGTTTCTGTAAGAAGTCTGTAGTGTCGCGACAGAAGCTGGGGGTTCCCTGTACGATGGGTTTCAGAATGCCCTCGACGTATCCAGAGAGGTTCTCACACAGGGTTCCATTGCCTGATACGATAGGACGTCCGGGTGTGTTGGCTTTGTGTATCTTTGGGAGGCAGTAGAAGTCTCCCATGCGGGGAGTACGTGGGATGAGAGCGCGTAGGATGTTTTGAAGGTCTGGATCGAAGGTCTTGATGAGTCTATTGAGTTGGCGGGTGTGTTCTTTGGTCGGATCTGCGGGTAGCTGTCTGTAGTGTTCCTGGTTGTCCAGTTGTCGGTATGCTTCTTTACAATAGTCCGTTCTGTTCTGTATGACGATGGCTCCTCCTTTGTCCGCTGGTTTGATGACGATGTTGCGGTTGGTCTTGAGAGCGTGGATGGCGTTGCGTTGTGCTCGGGTGACATTCTGGACTGTCTTGTGAGTGCGGCTGATGAATCTGGCGTTGATGCATCTCCTGACCGCTTGAGCATACATGTCAAGCTTGGGGCATCGACCCTCCGGAGGGGTCCAGTTTGACTCTTTTTTCTTCGGTTGCTGCACTGCGAGTCTTCTTAAGAATGAGCAGGCAGAGAGGGAATGGGTGACCGCCAGACAGAAGAGGAGGACCAGGCAGGTAGTGCAGGAGTCCCATGAGCCCAATTTGCTCACCAACCAGTATTCGGTGCTGAGTACTGGTGAGGGCGATGGTTCCTCTGGGGAGTGCAGTCAGAGCCAAGGGCACAGCACCATGGAAGGCTCAGCTGCACGGCGGGGGTGGGGGTGGGGGGGCAGGGGAAGAGGAGAGGGAGAGCAATAGTGATAGAGGATTCAATAGTTAGGGGAGCAGACAGGCGTTTCTGCGGCCGCAGACGTGACTCCAGGATGGTATGTTGCCTCCCTGGTTCCAGGGTCAAGGGTGTCACTGAACGGCTGCAGAACATTCTGAGGGGGGAGAGTGAACAGCCAGAGGTCGTGGTCCATATCGGTACCAATGACATAGGTAGAAAGAGGGAGGATGTCCTGCAGGCAGAGTTTAGGGAGCTAGGAAAGAGGTTAAAAAGCAGGACCTCAAAGGTAGTAATCTCCGGATTACTACCAGTGCCACGTGCTAGTGAGTACAGAAATAGGAAGCTAGAGCAGATGAATGCGTGGCTGGAGAGATGGTGTAGTAGGGAGGGCTTTAGATTCCTGAGGAATTGGAACCGGTTTTGGGGGAGGTGGGACCTCTACAAGCCAGACGGGTTGCACCTCAACGGGAACTGGACCAATATCCTCGTGAGGGGGTTTGCTAGTGCTGTTGGGGAGGGTTTAAACTAGCTTGGCAGGGGGATGGGAACCTGAGGATAGAATCAGAAGGGAGAAAAGCTAAGCTGGAAATAGATGATAGGGGTTCAGGTAAAGGGGTATTTAGGAAGGCAAAGAGAAAGGAGAAGGCAATAGTGCAGGGCAACGACAGGGGTAACAATAACCAGAATGTATCAGGAAGGGGCAGAGTGTACAAGCATAAGAGTGCACCAGACAATAGAGTCAGAGTAAGGAAAAATGATAAGGTAAAATTAAAGACTCTTTATCTGAATGCACGCAGCATTCGTAACAAGATAGATGAGTTGACGGCACAAATGGAAATAAATGGGTATGATCTGTTGCCATTACGGAGATGTGGTTGCAAGGTGACCAAGGCTGGGAACTGAATATTCAAGGTTATTTGACATTTTGGAAGGATAGGCAGAAAGGAAAAGGAGATGGGGGAGGTCTGTTAATAAAGGATGAGATCACTGCAGTGGTGAGGAATGATATTGGCTCAGAAGCTCAAGATGTAGAATCAGTTTGGGTGGAGATAAGAAATAGTAAGGGTAAGAAGTCACTGGTGGGAGTAATATATAGGCCCGCTAACAGTAGCTATACTGTACGACAGAGTATAAATCAAGAAATAATGGGGGCTTGTAAGAAAGGCACTGCAATAATCATGGGCGATTTTAATCATCATATAGATTGGACAAATCAAATTGGCAAGGGTAGCCTTGAGGACGAGTTCATAGAGTGTATTCGGGAATGGTTTCTTAGAGCAATATGTTGAGGAACCAACCAGGGAGCAGGCTATTTTAGATCTGGTAATGTTTAATGAGACAGGATTAATTAATGATCTCATAGTAAAGGACCCCTAGGAAAGAGTGATCATAGCATGGTAGAATTTCAAATTCAGTTTGAGGGTGAGAAACTTGTGTCTGAAACTAGTGTCCTAAACTTAAATAAAGGCAATTACAAGGGTATGAGGACAGAGTTGGCTAAAGTGGACTGGGAAAATAGATTAAAGGGTATGACGGTAGATCAGCAGTGACAGACATTTAAGGAGATATTTCATAATTCCAGTGAGAAAGAAAGGCTCTACGAGAAGGATGCACCATCCATGGCTAACTAAGGAAGTTAAGGATGGTATCAAATTGAAAGAAAATGCATACCATGGCCCAGAAATTCGGCTGAATACGGGAGAGTACGCACTGTGTACTCACCCGTATTCGGTCCCGAAGTGCCGGTTTCCTGCATGCACTGCGCATGCGTGGGAAACCGGCACTTCCGATATTACGAAGGGGGCGGTTCCTAAGTGAACCGCATGCGCACTACAGGCTGTGCGCACGCAGCACACTTAGGTTTTTTTTCAGGTTTGAACGCGAGGGTAAGTATGGAAGATTTTACACATGAAAAAAGGAGGCGTAAGACCCCCTTTTAACAAGATAAGTAGTTAATTAAGTATTATTTTAAAATTTTTTCAACAGGTTTATCTTTTTTAGAGACTTTAAAGAAAGGTAAGTTTATTTTTATAACTTTTAAAAAGAATTTAAATTTTTTCAAAAATTTAAATTTTTGTTTAAAGTGGTTAATTTATTTAACTATAGTTGTTTTATTAATGTGATGGTTTTAAAAAAAAATTTAATTGAGGTTTAGCTGTTCTTTTGGGGCAAGTTGTATTCATAGTTTTGACAGTTCTACTGTCAAAACTATGAATGAAAGATGGTGTGCTGCCATTGGCTCTAACTGGCCCACGTGATCCCAGAGGTCGCATCGAACTAACTGCGCCTCTGGGACATGCACACACTGCGCGCCGGCACCAGGGAGAGGCCCAGGAACCGAAGTTCGTGTGGGCCCAAACCATAAAGGCAGGCGCGGTAGGTAAGATCGCGCACGATCGTTACCCCCGCGGCAACCATCGAAGTCTAATTTCTGGGCCATCGTTGCGAAGATTAGTGGTAGGCCAGAGGATTGGGAAATTTTTAGAAACCAGCAAAGGATGACTAAAAAAATTATAAAGAGGGAGAAGATAGAGTATGAGAGTAAACTAGCAAATAATATAAAAACAGACAGTAAAAGCTTCTACAGGTATATCAAAAGGAAGAGAGTAGCAAAAGTAAACGTTGGTCCCTTAGAGGATGAGACTGGGGAATTAATAATGGGAAATAGAGAAATGGCAGAGACTCTAAACAATTATTTTGGATTGGTCTTCATGGTAGAAGACACTAATAACATTCCAATAGTAATAGATAATCAAGGGGCTGTAGGGAGGGAGGAACTTAAAACAATCTCTATCACTAGAGAAAAAGTACTAGGCAAACTAATGGGGCTAAAGGGCGACAAGTCCCCAGGACCTGATGGCCTGCATCCCAGGGTCTTAAAAGAAGTGGCTGCAGAGATAGTGGATGCATTGGTTGTAATCTACCAAAATTCCCTGGATTCTGGAGAGGTCCCAGCGGATAGGAAAACCGCAAATGTAACGCCACTATTCAAGAAAGGAGGGAGACAGAAAGCAGGAAACTATAGGTCAGTTAGCCTAACATCTGTCATTGGGAAAATGCTGGAATCCATTATTAAGGAGGAAATGGCAGGACATTTAGAAAATCATAAGATAATCAAGCAGAGTCAACATGGTTTTATGAAAGGGAAATTGTGTTTGACAATTTTGCTCGAGTTCTTTGAGGATGTAACAAACAGGGTGGATAAAGGGGAACCAGTAGATGTAGTGTATTTGGATTTCCAGAAGGCATTCGATAAGGTGCCACATAAAAGGTTACTGCACAAGATAAGAGCGCACAGGTTTGGGGGTAATATATTGGCATGGATAGAGGATTGACTAACTAACAGAAAACAGAGAGTCGGGATAAATGGGTCATTTTCCGGTTGACAATCAGTAACTAGTGGGGTGCCACAGGGATCAGTGCTGGGGCCTCAACTATTTACAATCTATATTAATAACTTGGATAAGGGACCGAGTGTACTGTAGCCAAATTTGCTGATGATACAAAGATAGGTGGGTTAGCAAGTTGTGAGGAGGACACAAAGGGGGAGAAATTCAGTATCGCCCCGTTTGGGGCGCGATTATCGGCCGGGCGCAAAGTTTAGCGCCTGGCTCTAATTATCGCCTCCGACTGCAAACTTGGCTTTTATCGCCCCTGGAGGTGAGTGGAGCGCTAAATCAGGCACTACACAACTGTCTTAAGGCGCAAAGGCCGAGGAGCGAGGCGCTAACTCAGAGCGCAGGCGCAGCGCAGGTGATGTCAGTTAGCGATGGAACACAGACACACTGGCGCTGGACAGTTCTTAAAGGGGAGGGTCGATCTTGCTCTCCAGCCACACCCTGCTCATTGGAGCCTTGAATCTCGGCCTGGAGAGACCTGGGACTACATTTTCCAGCCAAGGACTATGGAGAGGGTGAGAGAACGAGCTCAGCGCTTCACCGAGCGGGCCTTGGAGGCTCTGGTTGGTGCGGTGGAGCGCAGAAGATCTATACTCTTCCCTGAGATTGGCAGGAGGCCTTTTCTGCGCGACTACAGAAGAGTGTGGAGGGAGGTGGCTCAGCACGTCTCCTCCAGGAGCATAGTGACCAGGACCCATACTCAATGTCGCAAAAAGTTCAACGACCTCACTCAGGTCGTCAGGGTGAGTGGCTTTTTTTCAAAACCTCTCCATCCCTCCATCTCAACCTCACTCTATGGCCAGAGGGTCTTAAAACCCCAATGCCCAACACTCATCCAACACCTATGGCCCTCTCATGAATGAAGTAAATTGGATACAGAATCGCCAGAGCATATATAGATGGAAAAAAAAGCATGTGTACTTTACAATTGCAGACCAATAAATTAAATCATCCTGACTATCTGCCGAGGTGTGATAAAGTTAATTAAGTCAGCCAGGAAGGTACCACATCAAAAGACATAGCAAGATACAACTGAGACAATGAGGTGTAGTCGCAGGGGTTCCAACGTGTCAAAAGCTGCCGTCTGTATGTAAAACGAAAAGCTTTAAAAAAAATTTACTTTTTTACTGGGAAAATTTTTACTTTTTTACTGGGAATCACATCTGTGAACAAGCTAACGACGACTCGAGTCCGGATCACGTCATGTATCGTGACATAAACCCAAGATCCCGATTGAGACCGTCTTCATGAGTTCGGAACTTGGCTATCAGTTTCTGCTCGATGATTTTGCGTTGTCGTGTGTTTCTAAGGTTGCCTTGGAGAACGCTTACCCGCAGATCCGAGGCTGAATGTCCTTGACTGCTGAAGTGTTCCCCGACTGGGAGGTAACAATCCTGCCTGGCGATTGTTGCGCGGTGCTCGTTCATACGTTGTCTCAGTGTCTGCATGGTCTCGCCGATGTACCATGCCGCGGTGCATTCTTTCCTGCAACGTATGAGGTAGACAACGTTGGCCGAGTCACATGAGTATGTACCATGTACCTGGTGGGTAGTGTCCTCACGTGTGATGGTGGTATCTGTGTTGATGATCTGGCATGTCTTGCAGAGTTTGCCATGGCAGGGTTGTGTGGTGTCGTGGTCGCTGTTATCCTGAAAGCTGGGTAATTTGCTGCGAACTTCTACTGCCTCCCAAAGATACACAAAGCCAACACACCCGGACGTCCTATCGTATCAGGCAATGGAACCCTGTGTGAGAACCTCTCTGGATACGTCGAGGGCATTCTGAAACCCATCGTACAGGGAACCCCCAGCTTCTGTCGCGACACTACAGACTTCTTACAGAAACTCAGCACCCACGGACCAGTTGAACCAGGAACACTCCTTGCCACGATGGACGTATCGGCACTCTACACCAGTATCCCCCACGATGACGGCATCGCTGCAACAGCCTCAGTACTCAACATCAACAACAGCCAATCTCCAGACGCCATCCTACAACTCATCCGCTTCATCCTTGACCACAATGTCTTCACCTTCGACAACCATTTTTTTACCCAAACACACGGAACAGCCATGGGGACCAAATTCGCACCCCAATACGCCAACATCTTCATGCACAAGTTCGAGCAAGACTTCTTCGCTGCACAGGACCTCCAGCCAACGCTGTACACCAGATACATCGACGACATTTTCTTCCTTTGGACCCATGGCGAAGGATCACTGAAAAGACTACACGATAACATAAACAAGTTCCATCCCACCATCAAACTCACCATGGACTACTCCTCAGAATCGGTCTCATTCCTGGACACACGAATCTCCATCAAAGACGGACACCTCAGCACTTCACTCTACCGCAAGCCCACGGACAACCTCACGATGCTCCACTTCTCCAGCTTCCACCCTAACCATGTTAAAGAAGCCATCCCCTATGGACAAGCCCTGCGAATACACAGGATCTGCTCAGACGAGGAGGAACGCGATGGACACCTACGGACGCTGAAAAACGCCCTCGTAAGAACGGGATATGACGCTCGACTCATCGATCGACAGTTCCGACGGGCCACAGCGAAAAATCGCATAGACCTCCTCAGAAGGCAAACACGGGACACAACCAACAGGGTACCCTACGTCGTCCAGTACTTCCCCGGAGCGGAGAAACTACGACATGTTCTTCGCAGCCTTCAACATGTCATCGATGACGACAAACACCTCGCTAAGGCCATCCCCACGCCTCCACTACTTGCCTTCAAACAGCCGCCTAACCTCAGAAGTACCATCGTTCGCAGCAAATTACCCAGCTTTCAGGATAACAGCGACCACGACACCACACAACCCTGCCATGGCAAACTCTGCAAGACATGCCAGATCATCAACACAGATACCACCATCACACGTGAGGACACTACCCACCAGGTACATGGTACATACTCATGTGACTCGGCCAACGTTGTCTACCTCATACGTTGCAGGAAAGAATGCACCGCGGCATGGTACATCGGCGAGACCATGCAGACACTGAGACAACGTATGAACGAGCACCGCGCAACAATCGCCAGGCAGGATTGTTACCTCCCAGTCGGGGAACACTTCAGCAGTCAAGGACATTCAGCCTCGGATCTGCGGGTAAGCGTTCTCCAAGGCAACCTTAGAAACACACGACAACGCAAAATCATCGAGCAGAAACTGATAGCCAAGTTCCGAACTCATGAAGACGGTCTCAATCGGGATCTTGGGTTTATGTCACGATACATGACGTGATCCGGACTCGAGTCGTCGTTAGCTTGTTCACAGATGTGATTCCCAGTAAAAAAGTAAAAATTTTCCCAGTAAAAAAGTAAATTTTTTTTAAAGCTTTTCGACAGACGCACATTCCACACTTTGCATACAGTAAGGGCTATTCAACTATGGGAGGCACATCAGGCAAGATCATGGCTGCTTACATTAAGGGCTATTCAACTATGGGAGGCCCATCAGGCAAGACCATGGCTGCTTATATTAAGAGCTATTCAATTATGGGAGGCACATCAGGCAAGACCATGGCTGTATATTTACTCAGACGCCGTCCTTTTTCTTGCAGGCCAAGCTATCTCATAATAGGAGACAGCAGCAACGGACGGGTGGAGGGCGGCCTCAGCTGCAACCCCTCAGCAATCTTGAGGCGCGCGTCCACAGGATTGTGGCAAGCCAGGTGATCGGTCCCATCGCCCCTGGAGAGGCCGACCCTGTTCGGGACAGCAATGGTAAGGTCATCACCTTTTTCTCCTCTCTCATTCCACTTGTCCCTCACAACAACAGCCTTTGACACTTTCAATCCAACTTACTAAATTGCTGCACTCCTTCCTCCCTTACTGCCCCCCTGTCCTCACGCTAAAGCCACTCTTGTACCTCCCTGCTTTCAGATGGTGATTCACCAGCTGAGGAGATGGGCCCTCAAGCTGCCAGTGGGAGTGAAGCTGCAGGCGAGGAGGAAGAGGAAGCCGGAGCATCAGCGCCACCCTCTCCCGAGGAAGCCCATGCCCACACTGGGAACACGTCTTCCCTGGAGGGGAGCAGGGGGGGAAGGGTCTGATGAGGGTGAAGCTCCAGGACCCAGCGGGCTGCAGCAACGCGATGTGGCTGGGGAAGCTTGGGGGCCTTCTCCCCGGAGGGAGAGTAGGCCAGTGAGTCTTGCTGCACTGGACGCAGAGGAGGAGCGGCTCATCACTGAAATGAACACCAAGGCGGTGGACATGCACACTCAGCTCATGGGTGCAGTGGGAAGGGTGCCCGAATGCATTGAAGCACTGGCAAGGAGTGTGGAGCACTTCGCTGTAGCACAGGCGGATGCCACACTGAAGCTTAGTGCTGCAATTCAGTTAGTGGTTGCCACGATCCCATCTCAGACTGCTCTCATGCAGACTCAGATTGAGGTCACGCAAGCACTGACTGCTGCCATTCTCACTGGTTCGGACACATTTCCCCGGGGCTCTCACCGCGCCGCAGCAGGCCAGCAATCTGTGCTCCAGCAGATTGCTCCGGATGCTGAAGTGCTGCCTCGTGGGAGTGCCAGTGTGTCAGTCGAGCAGGGAGTTGCTGTCCTCTCTCAAGATGACAGCATTCCTGCTGCCACCACTGTCACTTCCCCATTGCACTTGCCACCGCCTGTAGCCCAGATTGCTGCCACCAATGCAGAGTTGGTGCAGTCTGCAGTCGGGCCCTCCAGGCCCAGAGCTGGTCGAGGCCGTCCTTCAAGGGCATCTGCAGTCTCAAGTTCTGACAATCAGCAGCCTTCCACCAGCCTTGCTGCAGCCACTGGGGCCCCATTACGGAGGAGCAGTAGGGTGGGAAGGGGGGAAGTGCGCAAGGGAAGGAGATCACCCTCGAAGGGCAAAAAGTAGGAGGTGTGACAAAATGTTGGTCATTTTTTATTAAAGGCCGAGGTTCGTGGTCAAACTTTTGTTTAGTGTTTTGGACATTATCTCCAGGTTGTGAGAACCAGTTATGTTAATGAATGATTTTTTGTGTTTGTTTCTATTAGTTTATCATGAAGAAATGACACACACAGAGTTTGTAAAATAAATAAGTTTTTGTATTCAAAATGTACATGTTTGGTCTTTGGACTCATTGCTGCCTTGGCCGGCTTAGGGGTTGCGGGTTGGTTTCATTCATGTTGTTCTCCATGGCAGAAGCCATTTCCTCAGCAGGGGCCTAGAAGCAGCTTGCTATCAGCCGTTGACAGACGGCCCTTGCAGTTTCACCATTGTGGGCCGCCCTCCCGCCTTGGTGCTGCTGATGATCATCCTCCTCCTCTTCCTCCTCCTCTTCCTCTTCCTCCTCCTCTTCCTCCGGTGGTGCTCCAAGGCCTGGTGGCATTGGCTGGGTCCTGAGGATTGCCAGGTTATGCAGCATGCAGCATACAACTATGAAGAGGGAGACTCGTTCAGGTGAGTACTGCAGGGCTCCTCCTGAGTGGTCCAGACAGCAGAACCGTTGCTTGAGCACGCCGATCGTCTGCTCAACATGTTCCTGGTGGCAAGATGGCTCTCGTTGTACCGCAGCTCAGCAGGGGTGTTGGGGTTACAGAGCGGTGTCATCAGCCAGGTGCACAGTGGATAGCCATTGTCCCCGAGGAGCCAACCACTTGGCTGATGCGGTGCCTGGAAAAGTTCTGGCACAGCAGTCTGGCGCAGGATGAATGCATCGTGGCTGCTGCCAGGATAGCGGGCATTGACAGCGAGTATCAGCTGTCTGTGGTCACAGACCAACTGGACGTTTAAGGAGTGGAACCCCTTGCGGTTGCGGAAATCCTATGTATTCTCATGCGGTGCACGCAATGCCACATGCGTGCAGTCAATGGCACCCTGCACCATGGGGAAGCCCGCTATCCTCGCAAAGCCCAATGCGCGCTCATGCTGTTTGGCCCGGGTCATCGGGAAAGAGATGTACTGGCGTCTCCTTTTATAGAGGGCATTTGTGACCAGACGGATGCAGCAATGGACCGCGAACTGGGAGATATTGGCGATGTCCCCAGTAGCTGCTTGAAAGGAGCCGGTGGCATAAAAGTTCAGAGCCACTGTGATCTTCACTGCCACCGACAGAGACGTCCTGGTCCTCAGTAGAGGCTGCAGATCTGGCTGCAGCAGGTGGCAGAGCTCAGTGACCACCTCCTTGCTGAAGCGCAGCCTTCGCAAACACTGCTCATCAGACAAATTAATGTAGGAGAATTGTTGGCAAAATACCCTGGGAGGGTAAGGTCTCCTGTACAGAGGCCTGTTGGCCCTCCTCCATCTGGCCATGATTGCCACTCTCTCTCTGCATCTATGTTGCATCCGAATCTGCAGGCGCAGGACGACGCTCCGAATCAGTGCAGCGCCCATAGTCTCCCTGGCAATCAAAGTAATGAAGGCCAAAATCCAAAAGTACCTGCAAAGTGATGCTCAGTAGCCAAAACTACTTCACATAGCGTTGACTCTATGCAGAAGTCTCTCCTTCTCTCTCTCAGAATCTCTCTCTCTGTCAGAATGAGTGGTGCAAAAATGTCTACCACAGAAAAAGCCAGGAAGAGGCCGCCTTTAAATAGCGCCCCCCCAGCCCCACACCGACTGGGAAACGTTCCAGTCTACCTGTCGTTGCTTGCGCCAGGCGGAAAGGAGGGGGGCGCCACGCAATATCCGGTCAGGGGCGCCACAAGGGCGTTGCACGCGCGACTGATGTCAAGATCTGCGGGCGCAGGAGATCGGGGCGGTAGTGTTTAGCGCCGCCGCAAAATGTCTGGTCAATTTCGCGAGCAGTGCAGACATCGCCGCGCCCGGGCGCTAGTTGCTTTGCGCCCCATTAGCGCCCTCTTAAGGCGCTAACAGGAGGCGCAAACCAACCAAATTTTCCCCCCAAAGAGTCTGCAAAGGGATATAGATAGGTTAAGTGAGTGGGCAAAAATTTGGCAGATGGAGTATAATGTGGGAAAATGTGAGGTTATCCACTTTGGAAGGAAGAATGAAAAAGCAAATGATTATTTAAATGGAGTGAGACTACAAAATGCTGCGGTACAAAGGGATCTGGGGGTCCTAGTACATGAAACACAAAAACTTAGCATGCAGGTACAGCAAGTAATTAGGAAGGCTAATGGAATGTTGGCCTTTATTGCAAGAGGTATGGAGTATAAAAGTAGGGACATTTTGATGCAACTTTACAGGGCGCTGGTGAGACCGCACCTAGAGTACTGTGTACAGTTTTGGTCTCCATATTTAAGGATATACTTGCATTGGAGGCAGTGCAGAGAAGGTTCACTAGGTTGATTCCTGGGATGAAGGGGTTGACGTATGACGAAAGGTTGAGCAGGTTGGGCCTATACTCATTGGAGTTTAGAAGAATGAGAGGTGATCTTATTGAAACATATAGGGGAAAAATTCAGCTGCTTGCGCCTCCCGTTAGCGCCTTAAGAGGGCGCTAATGGGGCGTAAAGCAGCTAACGCCCGGGCGCAGCGCCGCACACGCCTCCCGAAAAATTCAGCGGGAGGTTAGCGGCGGCGGCAGCCAGTAGCGCCCTGTGGCGCTGCGCCGCCGGCGATGACGTCATCGCCGTGCGCAGCACCCCGCTCGCGCCCCGGCCGTGATCTTCAGTCGCGCCCCCTGATTTACCGCCAGACACTATGTCCGACGGGTTCAGGGAGGCGTACGTGCGGCCGGGGCGGCGATATTTAAAGGGGAGGTGGCAGGCGGCCATTTTTGTTGCTGGCCGCCTGCCAGCACCTGCCCCCGTTGCTGTCCCCGGCCCCCGTGAAGCCCCCCCACCGTGAAGTGCCGGCTGCGCTCCAAGAGCCCGGCACTTCTCTTGAGTGCCGGGCTCTTTTGCCGGCACTCCCGATCCCTGGGGGCCCAGCTGGGCCCCGGTTCGCGCTGCGCAGGGTCCCTCCCCTTTAAGAAGGGGAGGAAGGCCTGCAATACCGCGGCGCGACGTGCTGCAGCGCATGGCGCTGCGGCACGTAGCGCCAGGATATTCCCTCGCAGCGCCCCAAGAGGGATGCGGGGTGCTTCCAGTGGCGCCCCGCTTCCCTCTTGGGGCGCAACCACTGAAGTTCCGGCGCGGGGCTGCTAATTTTTTCAGGGCGCTAAAAGTCACGCCCCGGCGAGGTTAGCGCCCCAAATGGGGCGCGACTCAATTTTTACCCCATAAGATTCTGAGGGGGATTGACAGGGTAGATGGAGGGAGGATTTTCCCCTAGTGGGGGTATCTAGAACTAGGGGGCATAGTTTCAGAATAAGGGGTCGCCCATTTAAGATGGAGATGAGGAGGAATTTCTTCTCTCAGAGGGTCGTGAATCTTTGGAATTCTCTACCCCCGAGAGCTATGGAGGCGGAGTCAGTGAATATATTCAAGGCGGAGATTGACAGACATTTGAACTACAAGGGAGTCAAGGGGTATGGGGAGAGAGCGGGAAAGTGGTGTTGAGGCCAAGATTGGATCAGCCATGATCTTATTGAATGGCGGAGCAGGCTCGAGGGGCCGATTGGCCTACTCCTGCTCCTGTTTCTTATGCTCTTATGTTCTTATGTTCTTAAGGCATCTCTGTGAAGCAGCAGACAGCTGGACGTTTCCTCATCCTTCACTGTCTCCTTCATCTCAAGTGCTTATATCCATCCGTTTTTAACTTATGCCTTTCTTTTCTGCTGATATATTACAGCAAGAGCAGGCAAAGGGTGAGGAAGAGGATGATGATGAGGAAGAGAAGCATGATGAAAGACTATGGCCGGAATTTTCCCATTGCCGACCGTGCGGGTTTGGGGGTGGGTCAGCAGTAAAAATCCCGGAAATAGGGAGCGCATCGGGAACCCGCCGTCATCCCGCCCCCTCGCACATTTAACTCGGGTGGCTTTGAAGGCGTGTCACGGACCCGATCGGCAGAGGCGGGTGACCTCATTGAAATCATTAACTTCTGGTTGAGAGACCCTTAACAGTGAAGTTAACGGCTGCTTTTGAGTTTAACTTCAGGAGCACGGGATTCACGGAGGTCGGATAGCTCGCCTGTGAAGGGGAGGTGGAAGCTCAGTGACCATTGGCGAGTTCATTCATTAACAGCTGGGAAAAGCACATAAATACTCCTACATTACACCTCATTACTTGCCTCATGGAAAGGCTCTTGTTCACTCCATTTTGTCCACAAATTTGGGTGTCTGCAGCTTGCAGGTCATTTCTGCATCCTCGGAAGCCACTCTCACCACATTGCTACTCACTATCACAACATTGGGGGATTGGCCCTCTGATCGCCACTTTACCTGCCATCTACTACATCAGCATGGGTGCTGCTTATACTGTCTCACCTTGGTCCTCAGGATCGGAACAAGGTGAGCCCCAGCACCAACAACACCAGCCGCACCAGCAGCAACAACACCAGCAGCAGCAACCACAACAGCAGCCTTCTCCTCAACAACCTGATGCTCCACAGGATGTGGGGGGGGGAGGAGGGGCAGGGGGGCACCACAGGACTGCAGCGCGCCGGAGGCGATACCCCAACACAGGGTATACAGGCAGAGGATGAGCTTGCTGGACATAACTGAACACAGTGCTTCAGGAGGCTCAGACTATCACGCCAGGTCGTCGCAGACATTTGTAGCTTGCTGGAACAAGACCTGCTGCACAGAGGACCTGTTGAACATGCCTTACCAGTGGCTGTCAAAGACACCACCTCAACTTCTTCGCCTCAGGCTCCTTCCAGGGATCTGCAGCAGACATTTGCAGGATCTTGCAGTAGCCCGCCCACAGATGCATCAACCAGGTGACCTATGCCATGTTTGACAAGTCAGCCAATTATATCAACTTTGCCACTGATGAAGCCAGTGTTACTGAGTGGGCGCTCGGCTTTGCGGCTCTGGCTGACTTCGCACAGGTGCAGGGCATCATTGACTGCACACATGTGGCCATGAAGGCACCCCCACATCACCCAGGAGTGTTTGTGAACTGCAAGAGCTTCCACTCCCTCAATGTGCAGCTCGTCTGCAACCACAAAAAGATCATCATGCATGTATGTGTGCCAGATTCCCAGGCAGCTGTCATGACTCTTTCGTGCTGCACCAGTCCACCCTCCCACAGCTCTTCGCACCTCCAAACAGACTCACCGGCTGGCTGCTTGGAGACAAGGGCTATCCACTAAAGACGTGGCTCATGACACCCCTGAGAAGGCCAAGTACTGATGCCAAGGAGCGATATAATGAGAGCCACATGTCCACCTGATGTGTCATAGAGCAAGCAATTGGCATGTTGAAGATGCACTTCAGATGCCTTGACAGATCTGAAGGAGCCCTTCAATACACTCCAGCCAGGGTCTCCAGAAACATTAATACAATAGCAAAATACTGCGGATGCTGGAAATCCGAAATAACAACAGAAAATGCTGGAAAAACTCAGCAGGCCAGGCAGCATCCGTGGAGAGAGAAACAGAGTTAACATTTCAGGTCGAAGACCTTTCGTCAGAACTGGAAAAAAGCAGGAAATGGAACAGATTTTAAAGCAAGATTAGGGGCTGGGAAATGGGGGTGGGGATGAAAGAACAAAAGGGAAGGTCAGTGATAGGATGGAAGGCAGGAGAAGTAAAGAGGCATTGAGAGATATTCAAGGCAAGAGGAGATGGTAATGGGACAGGTTAAGGAACAAAGGATGGCTCTAGATGAAGTGTGAATAAACGTAGATTGGGTGACCGCTTTGCGGAACACCTCTGTTTAGTCCGTAAGGGTGACCCCGAGCTTCCAGTCGCCTGTCACTTTAATTCACCGCTCCACTCCCACTCAGACCTCACCGTCCTCAGCTTCTTGCATTGTTCCACGGAAGCTCAGCGTAAGCTCGAGGAACAGCACCTCATCTTTCAATTAGGCACTCTACAGCCCTCTGGACTCAACATAGAGTTCAACAATTTCAGATCATAACCTTGGCCCCTATCACATATATATATTTTTTATCCACACTTTTTGTTTGTACCTTTTTTTTCTTCCCTCCCACATGGCAGCTGTCCTTCATTCTGCCAGCACAATTCACACTTCATCTAGAGCCATCCTTTGTTCCTTAACCTGTCCCATTTCCATCTCCTCTTGCCTTGAATATCTCTTAATGCCTCTTTACTTCTCCTGCCTTCCATCCTATCACTGACCTTCCCTTTTGTTCTTTCATCCCCTCCCCCATTTCCCAGCCCCTAATCTTGCTTTAAAATCTGTTCCATTTCCTGCTTTTTTCCAGTTCTGACAAAAGGTCTTCAACCTGAAACGTTAACTCTGTTTCTCTCTCTACGGATGCTGCCTGGCCTGCTGAATTTTTCCAGCGTTTTCTGTTGTTATCTCCAGAATCATTGCCGTCTGCTGCGCGCTGCACAACTTAGTGCAGCAGCAAGGATTGGAGCTGCAGGAAGAGTATGGTGCACAGCACACAGCCTCTTCAGAGGAGGAGGAGGAGGAAGACGAGGAGGAGGAGGAGGAGGAGGAGGAGGAGGAACCTGAGGTGGAGATGGCACCAGCAGTGGTGCACATTGCTGCCCAGGAGGCCCGGGATTGCCTCATCATGGCTAGATTTACTTAACTTGCTCCAATGCAGCCATATGGCTGCCACATGCTGTACTGAGTTGCACCCCACCCCCCCCGCCCCCAACAACACCATAAAGCATCCCTACAATGACCAAGCCATTCCTTTCAACCAAAGCTCCAGTGCTCAAGGTTAATCAATGTCTCACCATTCACTCCAAGTGACAAAGCCACTTCCAAGGTTTGAGGCAAAAATGGACAAGACCATTTATGTGTGTCAACAAAATAACTGAAACTTACCACTAACATTTTTTGATACACACATGTGCATACTCTTGTGCATCTACTTTTGTGCCATTTTTCTTTTCCGAGTGCTTCTACGAAGTGCAACCCCTGTGGCTTCAGCAGAGGCAGTTGCAGGCTGCTCACTTCCCTGCTGCGACTCGTCAGACACTTTTGGCGGATGTCCTCTGGGTTTTGGAGCCTGTGAGGGCCCCGCCAAAGTCTGCTCCTCCTGCAACTGTGCAGGGACAGACTCGGCCATTGGGATCCGAGGCAGCATGTGGGGCTCTGACTGAGGGGGTGGCAACGGGGGAGAAGTGGAAGCGCTTTGAGAAGAGCCTCCACTTCCATGTCCCCTCTTACCATCATCCCTCTCATGGGCCACCCACACTTCCCTGCTAGCAAGGAGCTGGAGAGCACCTTGTTGCACAGCAGTGGGGCGATGAAGGCCCAAGTCTACATTTACATCCCTCCTTGAGCTGAGGTCTATGAGCATCTGCCATCTGTTGTCCACAGCTAGCATGTGCTCATGTGACTGGCACATTTGCTGCTCCATGCAGGCTGGCCATCCTTTCCATGGAACAGCACATCGTCGCCATCACCAGCTCATGTTGGAGATCGACTCCTCCATTTTCTGCACATTTGCAGATATCGTGGCTGCAAAAGCTGCCAGAGCCTTATGCATTTGTTGCTGCCCCTCCAGGATCACCCTCTTTCTGGATGGCCCCCGAGGCTCAGCGTCTATATGCAGTTGAGCAGAGCTTGAAGTGTCCTGCTCCCTCCGGCGAGGAGTCTCCACTGCTGTCCCAGTCAACAGATAGACAGACAGACAGATAGATAACTATTTTGATTTAACATCTTGCCCCAGTTATACATTTATATACAAACTCAACTGTTATTGAATCAAATTGAATATTTCCTGTCAGTTTCACCACTTATCATGGCTTTGACTGTTTAAATCAATTAGGTTATTTTTCTGTGGTCAAAACTAACTTGAACTGTTAGTCATATTGTGATAAGCCGATAACACTAACAATAATGTTACTGCATGCTGCAATAAGCAAGCAGCACAATGCAATCTTAAAACAATGTGAAAAGTGATGTAAGCCCAACAAACTTAATATTAAATCACTTCTCTCAATTCTCAGGCTCTATTTTAAGGGCAATTGTGTTTTTCAAAGCAAGACTGCTTCGCAGAATTGTGTTCACTGTTTCAGAATTGGGTTTCCTGCTCAAGGGAGAGGGATTAAATTGAAAGTTTATTACCTTTAATTCCCCAGTGAGTTGTGATCATAAAACTGGGAAGTGTGCGTCGATGTAAAACCTAGATAGTTTTATATGTTTTTATATTTTACTCAGTGTTGCTCATTTTATTTAATCGTCATCAGTGCCAGCAAGTGTCCGGACCCTCCTGCGACTGACTGAGCCGTGGAATCCCCTATGATTACGAATCACAATTACATTTGTTGCTACATTGACAGAAGGTTTACATACTGCATGAACAGTTTTTGTTTTCAAACACTGGTCTTGTGTGGATTGTTTGGAATAACAGCTTTAAGAACATAAGGGCAGCATCTCTTTTTGTCTGCCACATGCGGATAAATGGCATCATGATTGGGAGTCTCCAAACCAAGCCACCGAAAAATTAAAATCAAAATAGAAAATGCTGGAAATACACAATGGGGTGAAAATCCCGTGAAGCACCTTGGGATGTTTTATCACGCTGAAGGCGTTATAGAAATGCAAGTTGTTGTTGGTGATGCTGACGATTCTCCTTGTGCTGAGCTCCTGTTACCTGCTCTCCACCTTGTGAGCAGACAACTTGACCCTGAAGAGACCCTCCTTACAGAAGCAGAATGTAAGGAAGTGGGAATGAATAGGATGACTTCAGTCTTGCTGACGTCAAAGAAGGTTCTTACTCATTCATGACTTAATTTTCCAACTTTGCACTGCCAGTAGGAAGCCTCATCCACCAGTACCACATATCAGAGGTATGCGGCCAATGAATGGTTAGAAGATCATGTACAGCAGGCGCCTGAATTTTCAATATGTGCTGTGTGTGGGTGAGGCTTCCCTGCATGGGTGCCCTTTGTCTACCAATGATGTCGATGGCGGCCTCTTCCATTGGTGTCAGTGTCTGTAGAGTGGCAAGAATGTCTCCAGTCCTCACACTCACCCTCCTGTTATGTGCCAGCTTCTGACGAAAGAAGAGTGGAAGGGGGTTAGTATGTGTCCTGTTTAAGGGTTTTCAAGATATATGAGGCAGTTTAGCAAAGGTTGATGGGGATAAACAAGTGAGGACTAGACGGGAAGTTAATGTGAGGGTAGTATCACGTTTCTTCCTGCAGGCTGAAAGGAGGAGCAGTGATCTGTTCTGTGCTGACTTGAGGAGAGTATTGGGAAGTTGGGAAGGGAAGGGTTGATAGTGCTGGGGCTGAAGTAGGGCCCAGCAGGGCTGTGTAGAGAGTAACAGAGATGTGAAGGACAAAGGGAGTCTTACCTTGGCCGTCCTGGACAGATCAGTAATTCTTATGCTGCACTGTAGCCAGGTCTTGGGGTCGATGCTGGTGATATTTACATTCTCTGCCACCTCTCTGCATGCTCTCGGCACCCATTGCCCATCAGAGAAAAAGAGGATCTCCTTCTTCCTGCTCACTTGGTCAATGAGCACCTTCAATGACCACTGTATCTGAGAACCTGGGGGACCTGGATGAAGCCATGCAGCCTGCTGCACCACAATATTACTGTCCACTATCCACCATTTAAAAGAACTCTTCCCCTTTTAGGGACTGCAGGCTGCCTTTAAGTAGCGGCCACCCCTGGCAGATATCTGATCTCCGAATCACCAGCTGCCTATAGGGAGCACGTTTCGCCGTGGCAGATCACTGATTTAATTTAAATAAGGCCCAGCCACAAAAAATGGAACGGGCCCCATGCTGATTCCTTTGGGCAGGCAGAGTGCATGGCCTGCCCACTGCCTGCCTGATTAACGCTGTATATGAAAAAACTTCTGTATCTAATCCCTATTGTCTAGACAGAGGCATGTCTGTATAATGCAGCAGTGCAGTGAGCTCCATTCATTGATCTGTATTCTTGGAATTGGATTAGTATTGGGAACTTTAGTCATTGACCTGCATTATTGGGAATGGGTTTAGTGTTGTAATGAGCTTCATTTATTAAATTGTGTTTATGGGATTGTGTTTATTTTCTTAATGGTGAGAGACTGAGGACTGTAGAGGATGATAGGGATTTAGGAGTCCAGTTACACAAATCACTAAAAGCTAATGCACAGTTACAAAAGGTAATCAAAAAGGCTACTGGAATGTTGGGCTTTATCTCAAGGGGGCTGGAATAGAAAGGAGGATGTAGTTATCCTTGGTCAGACCCCATCTGGAATACAGCATTCAGTTTTGGGCACTGCAACTCAGGAAGGATATATTGGCCTTGGAGGGGATGCAGCGCAGATTCACCAGAATGATACCGGGGCTAAAAGAGTTAAATTATGAGGACAGGTTGCATGAGCTTGGCTTGCATTCACTTGAGTTTAAATGGTTGAGGAGTGATCTAATTGAGATGTTTAAAATGATAAAGGGATTTGATCGGGTAGACACAGAGAAACTTTCCTCTGGTGGGGCAATCCGGAAAAGGGGGCACAATTTTAAAATTATAGCTGGGCCATTCAGGTGTAAAATCGGAAAGCATCTTTCGGCACAAAATACTGGAAATCTGGAATTATCTGCTCCAACAGGGGGGGAAATTTGGTTGCTTTGCGCCTCCCGTTAGGGCCCCAAGGGAGCGCTAATGGGTGCAAAGCAACTAGCGCCGCTAACACCTCCCGTGAAATTCAGCGGGAGGTTAGCGGCGGTGGTAGCTGGTAGCACCCCACGGCGCTGCGCATCCGGCGATGACGTCATCGCCGTGCACAGCACCTGCTCGCGCCCCAGCCGCAAACTTGGCTCGCGCCCCCTGACCTGCCACCAGATGCTATGTCCGACAGGGTCAGGGGGGCGTTTTTGCGGCCGGGGCGGCCATAATTAAAGGACATGTGCTGGGCGGCCTTTTTTTTGGGCCACCGCCAGCACCTGCCCCCTCTGGCTTCTGGCTGCGGTGTGCCGGCCGCGATCCGTCAGAGTGCCGGGCTCTTTTGCCGGCACCCGGCTCCCCGGTGGTCCAGCAGAGCCCCGGTGTGCGGTGCGCTAGACCCCTCCCCTTTAATCAGGGGAGGGAGGCCTGCAGTATCGCGCCGCTACGTGCCGGCGCGCGTGGTGCTGCGGCACGTAGTGGCGCGATATTCAATGGGAGTGCCCCAAGAGGGAGGGGGAGCGCCTCCTGCTTGGGGTGCTACCATTGAATTTTGGGCGCACAGGTGCTAACTTTTTCAGGGCACTAAAAGTAGCACCCCGGCGAAGTTATCGCCCCAAAGTGGGTGCGAGCCAATTTTCCCCCCATGTTGTGTCAATTGAAATTTTCAAGACTGAGATCGACAGATTTTTGTTAGGTAAGGGTATCAAGGGATATGGATCAAAGGTGAGTAAATGAAGCTGAGGTACAGATTAGTCATGATCTAATTCAATGGCAGAACAGGCATGATGGGCTGACTGGCCTACTCTTGTTCCCATGTTCCTATGTTTAGTGTAGGGAGCTTCATTCATTGGTTTGCACACTTCAGATTGTGCTTGAACTTGAGCTTTGTTTTATATAGCTTAATATTAGAGCCGCCAAAGCAAAAACCAGAAAAGCCCTTATTAATACTGATATCTACCAGATAATTAAGGTCAGCAAAGGACTTTGCCTATTCGTTGAGCTTAATCTAAAGAAAGAGACTCATTTGAGACAGGACCAGACATACAAAGAGATCCTTTTATTTGTGCAGACCCATCAACAATTGAATGAAAACCTTAGGTTAATCTTTTTCTACTGGCATTCCAGGTTTAAAAAGTGTGTTGAATTTTTTTTTAGAAATGTCAATGTAGCAAAGTCCACTTTCCCGCAGCCCAATCCGCAAACTCTTTCTGTGGAGCTCAGTATCACTGGCGAGCCACAGGTTTATCCGTATGACACGCTATTCTTAGTAAACTGAAGTATTTCAAGAGCTGGGAAGTTCCCCTTCTCTGCTGCGCAGTCACTCGAGATGTTCTAAAAACAAATAAGGAACAAAATAATTTCTTTCCTTTCCATTTACATCACGGTCAGGTTGTTCCAACTGAAGTATGATGTGAAATGGAAATTCTATTACCACATGTTAATAGGATAAATTTCGGTCGAGGCTGTAATTTTTAGGGAAATTTTGACGTAACAACTTGTGGCTTTATGCACCAATCCATTGAAAATGCCATTGTTGTGAGTATACAGTAAGTGAGCTGATTGATTAAAGGTCACTTGCATTCTCTTAATACCACATCCTTATAATGGAGCTCTATCGTTATGAGGACAATCAGCTCTAAGCTAGCCAAGGCAATTCCTGTCTTCCTCAACTGCTTGCTTTTGAATTTTTTTCGGCTTACACGCAGTCATATTACAGTAATAATGTTATTTAAACTTCAACACTACTCAACTTTAACTGTACTATTAACCACAACTACTAAAATAAATACTAAAGTAATAGTTGTATTTATTTGTATTTACTTCCAAGTGGCCATAATTCACGGGTGTCCCTTGACAATAAGGGCTGCATTTTGCTGCTACATGGTTGGGGCGGGGCTTATGCCAGCTACCCCGACCATGCAATGACCCCGGCCCACTTTCCTGGATCGAGGGTCATTACATATTCATGGCCGATTTCCGGCAGGATTTCCACCAGCAAGCAGGAGCTCACCTGTGGTCCCCAAGGAAGATAAGTGTAGTGTCATAGAGTCATAGAATTATACAGCACAGAAAGAGGCCCTTCGGCCCATCGTGTCTGCGCCAGCAATCAAGCCCTATCTATTCAAATCCCATTTTCCAGCACTTGGTCCGTAGCCTTGTATGCTATGGCGTTTCAAGTGCTTATCTAAATGCTTCTTGAATGTTGTGAGGGTTCCTGCCTCTACCACCCTTTCAGGCAGTGAGTTCCAGATTCCAACCACCCTCTGGGTGGAAAAGTTTTCCCTCAAATCCCCTCTAAACCTCCTGCCCCTTACCTTGAAACTATGCCCCCTGCTTATTGACCCCTCTACTAAGTGGCTCACCTCCTGATGCCTCAAAGCCTCTCCACCCAAGTCAGTAGCGTAATGGAATACTCACCCGGATGGGTGCGGTGACAATGACAGTAAAGAAGCTCGAAACCAATCAGGACAGAGCAGTTTGCTTGATTGGTCCCCTGTCACTGGATTCAATTTCCATCCCCTCCACCACTGGCGCACTGTGGCTTCAGTATGTACGGTCAAAGAATGCACTGCATCAACATTCTTTCATCATTTAAACACTCCTTTTTTGTTTATTTGTTCATGGGATGTGGGCATCACTGGCAGGGCCAGCATTTATTGCCCATCCCTAATTGCCCTTGTGTTGGTGAGCAATGTTCCCCTTAATTTTTATTTGGCTGGGTGGCCCATTCACAGTTTTCGGGCATGAAAAAGCCGGTCTCGGGCTGTGCGGGACCGACTAACAGCTGTGTGGCCACGCAGCTTATAGGGAGTGTCGGTGGTGAGCCGCCTTCTTGAACCGCTGCAGTCCGTGTGGTGAAGGTACTCCCATAGTGCAGTTAGGGAGAGAGTTCCACGATTTTGACCCAACGACGATGAAGGAATGGCAATATACTTCCAAGTCAGGGTGATGTGTGACTTGGCGAGGAACCTGGAGGTGATGGTGTTCCCATGCGCCTGCTGCCCTTGTCCTTCTAGGTGGTAGAGGTCACGGGTTTGGGAGGTGCTGTTGAAGAAGCCTTGGCGAGTTGCTGCAGTGCATCTTGTAGATGGTACACACTGCAGCCACGGTGCACCAGTGGTGGAGGGAGTGAATATTTAACGTGGTGGATGGGGTGCCAATCAAGTGGGCTGCTTTGTCGTGGGTTAAAGCTTCTTAAGTGTTGTTGGAGCTGCACTCATCCAGGCAAGTGGAGAGTGTTCCATCACACTCCTGACTTGGTGAGCAGGTTATTGGTAAGTAAGTGCCGCTTGATAGCATTGTCGATGACACCTTCCATCACTTTGCTGATGATTGAGAGTAGACTGATGGTGCGGAAATTGGCCAGATTGGATTTGTCCTGCTTTTTGTGGACAAGACATACCTGGGCAATTTTCCACATTGTCGGGCAGATGTCAGTGTTGTAGTTGTATTGGAATAGCTTGGCTAGAGGCACGGCTAGTTCTGGAGCACCAGTCTTCAGAACGACAGCCGGGATGTTGTCGGGGCCCATAGCCTTTGTTGTATCCAGTGCGCTCAGCCATTTCTTGATATCACGTGGAGTGAATCGAATTGGCTGAAGACTGGCTTCTGTGATGGTGGGGACCTCAGGAGGAGGCCGAGATGGATCATTCACTCGGCACTTCTGTCTGAAGATGGTTGCAAACACTTCAGCCTTGTCTTTTGTTATGTTGCCCCGTAATCTGCATTGGTTTACATCCACTATGAACCGTTTAAAACTGGTCAACATCATTTTACTGAGAACCCTTACATTCTGCAGAAGGATAATACTACCATTCTTATCAGTGGGAGCAGATGGAAACCCAGCTTTGTGAATTAAAATGGCCGCCTTATTGAATTATTACATTATAGAACAAAAGAACAGAGGAACAGAAGAAATGGGAACAGGAGTAAGCCATTTGGCCCTTCGAGCCTGCTCCGCCATTCAATAAGATCATGGCTGATCTTCTACCTCATCTCCACTTTCCTGCACTATCCCCATATCACTTGATTCCCTAGTATCCAAAAAATCTATCAATCTCTGTCTTGAATATACTCAACGACTAAGCATCCACCGCCCTCTGGGGTAGAGAATTCCAAAGATTCACCACCCTCTGAGTGAAGAAGTTTCTCCTCACCTCAGTCCTAAATGGATCCCTTATTCTGAGACTGTGACCTCTAGTTCTAGACTCCCCAGCCAGGGGAAACATCCTCCCAGCATCTACCCTGTCAAGCCCTGTAACAATTTTATATGTTTCAATGAGATCACCTCTCATTCCTCTAAACTCTAGAGAATATAGGTCTAGTCTACTCAATCTCTCCTCAAAGGACAATCCCCCCCACCCCAGGAACCAGCCTAGTGAACCTTTGTTGCACTCCCTCTATGGCAAGTATGTCCTTCCTTAGGTACTCCAGGTGTGGTCTCGCCAATATAATCACAGTAAGACTTCTTTACTCTTATACTCCAATCCTTTTGTAATAAAGGCTAGTCTAAAGAACAATAGGAAAGTGGGAGTGATTAAAGGCTAATCTAAAGAGAGGTCTCAGTTGATTTATAAACCATGTGGCCAAAGCTCAAATGTTTTATATACTGCATTAGAATTCCAAGATCAAATTACTGTCAATCAAAAATCCTGAAATGACTTCCTGGTATCTATTGTGGATGAGGACGTTATTCTGGTTAGGCAAGTCCCCAATACTCAATTGTTTGGCAATGAAACTGACATTAGACAATGAAGAAAATATCCATCTGGGCTCCCAATGTGCCAGCAGCAGGAATCCTCCATTCAGCTATTTTTTTTAAAGATTTACATTTTTACCCTTTGTGTTGAATGATATAATTTAAAACAGCGGGGTTAAAATGGCGGCAGGCGTGACCACGTCAGGAAGGTAGTGGGAATTGTCCGGTTGCCTTTTTAAGCATCCACCTTGTTCCTGGTATGTAGGCAGGGTTAAAATTGGGCCTATTGTTTTCTTCCATGGAACAGTCTGATTATGATAAATGATTAGTAATATATGGCATCAACTCATATCATGCTGAATCCATGGGCTCCATTAGGAGGCAAGACAAATGATGTGACAAGATTAAAAGGTAGTAATGTGTTGATAGCATATAAGGGGCACAATATTCTGTGTTTGCTGATAATAGTGAAATTGTAAATATGATAATCATGCATGCATTTACAAACAGCATCAATCTTCACCCATAGTTCTTAACCCTTTCTCTCCAGACCTACAGAGTCCTGTTAGTATCTGGTATGAATTTGGACACAGCATTAGGTTGGTTCTCCTGCTAAAGCCCAGGTACAGCTTTAGCAACATGACCCTTTTGGTAGTGTAAGAAAACCAGAAGAGATTTAAAGTATCTGAAGATACGCTGATTGTTTTATTTATCAATATTCAATAAGCTTTAATAATGTTACAATTGGTACTCCTTTATTGTGGAATTATCACACGTCAGAACCAAAGAACAGAACCAAAAATGGAATAAAACCACTTCCTATAAATATTATTAAAAACAGTACGCAGGAATGATCCCAGATTAACTGGTCAATCGTCTAATTGCTGTCTGTGAGATCTAGCAGTGTACAGAATGGCAGCTACATTTGTTTACTGCATTTCAAAGTAATGTGTTGTGCATAAAATACTTTGAGGTACTTCTGAGAGACATGGTAAGAATTTATATAAATGCAGAGCCCCTCCCCCCTCTCCGCGACAGTAGAGTCAGTCACTCTGTTCTTAATTCAGAGACATTGATAAGTGTACAGATATTTCCCTTCATTGCTTTTGGGATCATGGGACGAATCATGGAATCATAGAATAGATTCATAGAATGGTTACAGCATGGAAGGAGGCCATTTGGCCTGTCGAGCCAGTGCCGGCTCTCTGCAAGAGCATCTCAGCTAGTCCCACTCCCCCGCCCTCTCCCCATAGACCTGAAAATGTTTTTCTTTCAGATACTTATCCAACTCTCTTTTGAAAGCCATGATTGAGTCTGCCTCCACCATCCTTTCAGGCAGTGCATTCCAGATCCTAACCACTCACTGAGTAAAAAAGTTTTTTCTTATGTCGCCTTTGGTTCTTTTGCCAATCACCTTGAATCTGTGTCCTCTGGTTCTCGACTCTTCTGCCAATGGGAACAGTTTCTCTCCATCTACTCTGTCCAGACCCCTCATGATTTTGAACACCTCGATCAAATCTCTTCTCAATCTTCTCTGCTCTAAGGAGAACAACCCCAGCTTCTCCAGTCTATCCACGTAACTGAAGTCCCTCATCCCTGGAACCATTCTTATAAATCTTTTCTGCATCCTCTCTAAGGCCTTCACATCCTTCCTAAAGTGCGGTGCCCAGAATTGGACACAATACTCCAGTTGAGGCGGAACCAGTGTTTTATCCAGGTTCATCATAATTTCCACGCTTTTGTATTCTATACTTCTATTCATGAAGCCCGGGATCCCGTAAGCTTTTTTAACTGCTTTCTCAGGCTGCCCTGTTGTGAAGGAATAAGCAATATACCTATTCAGAAAAATACACCATCCTATAAAAGAATTCTGACTTTATTAAAACATGACAAACTGGGCTTGAAAATCTAAAAAACCTAAAAATGGAAAAGCTGTAAACAGCATACAGGCTATTGAGATAAGATAAGTTGTTGACACTGAATCAACAACCTTATTGAAACAGGAGGTTGGAGGTTCCTGAAAGTCTGAAGCTTTGGAAAGAACACAATGGTATACCCTGTTAAGGTGTCTTAAACCAACACTTCGGAAAGAAACACATAAGATTAAGAAACATAAAAATGACATCAAGTAAAAGAAACACCTGCCGTCAAATCATTTATATGTTAAACTTGGAACACCTACGGACAGGAGACGCGAGTCTGTGTTGCAGCCAGTTGAGGTAACTAAGAAGACAATGGTGCACCCGGTTGAGGTGTTCTAAATGCAAAAGATACAAACAGAAGACCTTGGTAAGAATGACATCAAATAGATGCACCAGCCATCACATTGTTTTTGTGTTAAGCTTGAGACACCTACACAGGAGACATAATTCTTAATGCTACCAGCTGAACTGACTGTAAGAATAGCAGAAGTCAGCAGAAAAATGACTAGAGATAATTAGCTTATATCAGCAGAAAACTTCAAAGGAAATACCACTGAGAAAGGGTATAAAAATTGAACTTTCAAATGGGAAGACAGATTCGCTGTAAAGGGGCAAAATGATTCTCAGGCTTCAGAGGCAAGCTCTGTAAGTCTTCAACTCTTTGTATCTCGGGGATCAAGGTATTGTATTTGATTTTGGTGGATATCCTGGAATAAACTAAGAACTGTAAAACTAGCAAAGTTAAGATTTGAGAATAAGGATCTCTGATAATAGAATTGTAAGATTTCTGTTTTTGGAACTGTTAATGTTGCGATTGAATCACCAACTGTAAATTACATGTCGGTTCTTTAATAAATCTATATATTTTTAGCATTATCTCACATAATACTTCTGTATCAAACTCGCGAACTCAATCTCTGTACGCTCTTTGGTGAGGAGTTGCAGAATTCTGAGGGAGTTTTCCAGAACCTCATAATATCCAGAACGTTACAGTCTAGCTAAACTTATTAAAAGTGCTATCTTATTAAAAGTGCTATCTGGAGGACGGTAACATCTTCAGGTTGTTCCTTTCCTTTAGGGAGAGATAGTCTGGACCTTTAGACCCAATTAAGCGTCTTTAGGATTCAGCTACCTCAAACTTTAGTTGAAAGTGAATGTCTGGGGAATACACCGGATCCGGGTTAGCCCTAAAGGGGCTAGGACTAGTAATTATCCCTTCACTGTCACCTTCAACGATCTGTGCACATATACCCCTAAGTCTCTCTGGTCATGCACCTGCTTTAGGATTGTACCCTTTAGTTTATATGTCCTCTCCTCATTCTTTCTACCAAAATGTAACACTTCACACTTTTCTGCATTAAATTTCATCTGCCACTTGTCTGCCCATTCCACCAGCCTGTCTATGCCCTCTTGAATTCTATCACTATCCACCTCACTTGTTCAGTATATTTCCAAGGGGTAAAAATTCAGTTGGTTGCGCCTCCCGTTAGCGCCTTAAGAGGGCGCTAATGGGGCGCAAAGCCGCTAACGCCCGGGTGCAGCGATGTTTGCGCCGCTCGAGAACTTAACTTGACATTGTGCGGCGGCGCTAAAACTTACCGCTGCGACCACCTGCGCGCGCAGATTATGACGTCATTCCATGGTGCAACGCCCTTGTGGTGCCCCGGAGCGGAAATTGAGTGGCGCCCCCTGCCTTACCGCCTGGCGCATCCAACGACCAGAAGACTGGAACGCTATCAATCGCTGTGGGGCTGGGGGGGGGCGCTATTTAAAGGGGGCCTCTTCCTGTCTTTTATTGTTGGTGGCATTTTTGAACTACGCATTCTGAGAGAGAGAGGGAGAGACTTCTGGAGAGATTCAACGTTGTGTGAAGGAGTTTTGGGTACTGAGCAGCACTTTGCAGGTTCATTTTGATTTGCCATTCCTTGTATCGATTTAGCAGAGACTGTGGGAGCTGCACTCTGAGCTCTTTGCCTGGTACTCTCCATTGTTCTTTCCAGCACATTTGATGTGCAAGTCTCTCCAGGCCGAGATTCAAGGCTGCAATGAACAGGATGTGGATGGAAAGCAAGATTAACCATCCCCTTTAAGAACTGGCCCGTGCCATTGTGTGTGTGTTCCATTGCTGACTGACATTACATGAGCTTCGCCAGAGCTCTGAGGTAGCGCCTCACTCCTTGGCCTTTGCGCCTTAAGACAGGTGTGCAGCGCCTGATTTAGCGCTCCACTCACCTCCCGGGGCGGTAAAAGTGAAGTTTCCAGTCAGTGCCGATAATTAGCGCCAGGCGCTAATATTTGCGTCCAGACGATATTTGCGCCTCAAATGGGGCGCGACCTAATTTCTACCTACAAGTTTTGTGTCATCTGCAAGTTTTGAAATTGTGCCCTGCACACCCACATCCAAGTCATTAATATATATCAAGAAAAGCAGTGGTCCTTGTATCGACCCCTGGGCAACACCACTGTATACCTTCCTCCAGTCCGAAAAACAACTACTCTCTGTTTCCTGTCACTTAGCCAATTTCGTATCCATGCTGTTACTGTCTCTTTTATTCCATGGGCTTCAACTTTGCTGGCAGATGAATATACTTTGCCCTTAGAACATCAGAGCCCTGAAATTGCAGGGGGTGCGGGGGGCACTACCAATCTCCTACCATAACTCCAGTGGACTGGCGATGCCACAGTGAAACGGTGTAAATAACTAAACACGAAATTATGGTGGTCGACCAGGAGAACCCCCACAGAATTTCAGGACATCAATATGTGGCTTCTAATGTTGTGAATGGTTTAGTGGGCATTTAAAATTGTTCTGGGGAAGCTTAAAAGGTCATGAAAATAATTATGAAATATTAAGTACAAAATGACTAACTCTATCTCCAAGAGGACTTTTCTGATTCTCAGCCCCCTATCATGTGAAAGTGTTAGTCGCTGTTTCAGTTTAATCACTCTTCTGAGTCAAGTGATAATATCCGAGAAACAAACTCCATTGGAAATGTTTAGAGGAATTGAAAATCCTGCAGCGACGGTCACATTCTCCAGAAAAGCACAGAAGCCAAAGATCCTTTTCTAACAGCATTGAAGCCAAGGTCGCAGGTAACTGAAATGAGCAATCGCCTCATTCAGCACAACAGCAGACCAAGGACAAGATTTTATCGATTTGCTCTGAAATAACTTAACTGCTTCACTTTCTGCACCAGAAGAGATCAAAATGACTTGTGTATATTTCAATATATTTATTTAGCTATTGTTGTGTCTTAGCTATGAATAGACGAGACAAAGTTGTGTCCTAAAGTCTCACAATTATTTAAAGGGTTATTTATGACAAATTAACTTTATAAATCATTGGTTATCCCTCAGGTGGAGTATTTTTTTAATTAATTAATTCATGGGAAGTGGGCGTCGCTGGCAAGGCCAGCATTTATTGCCCATCCCTAATTGCCCTTGAGAAGGTGGTGGTGAGCCGCCTTCTTGAACCGCTGTAGTCCATGTGGTGAAGGTACTCCCACAGTGCTGTTAGGGAGGGAGTTCCAGGATTTTGACACAACAACGATGAAGGATCGGCGATATACTTCTAAGTCAGGATGGTGTGTGACTTGGAGGGGAACTTGGAGGTGGTGGTGTTCCCATGTGCCTGCTGCCCTTGTCCTTCTACACAGTAAACTTCGCGGGTTTGGGAGGTGCTGTCGAAGTAGCCTTGGCGAGTTGCTGCAGTGCATCTTGTAGATGGTACACGCTGCAGACACAGTGCACCGGTGGTGGAGGGAGTGAATGTTTAAGGTGGTGGATGGGGTTCCAATCAAGCGGGCTGCTTTGTCCTGGGTGGTGTTGAGCTTCTTGACTGTTGTTGGAGCTGCACTCATCCAGACAAGTGGAGAAGATTCCATCACACACCTGGCTTGTGCCTTGTAGATGGTGGAAATGTTTTGGGGAGTCAGGAGGTGAGACACTCACCACAGAATACCTAGCCTCTGACCTGCTCTTGTGGTCACAGTATTTATGTGGCTGGTCCAGTTAAGTTTCTGGTCAATGGTGACCCCCAGGATGTTGATGGTGGGGGATTCAGTGATGGTGATGCTGTTGAATGTCAAGAGGAGGTGGTTTGACTCTCTCTTGTTGGAGATAGCCATTGCCTGGAATTTGTGCAACGCGAATGTTACCTGCCACTTACCAGCCCAAGCCTGAATGTTGTCCAAGTCTTGCTGCATGCGGGCATGGACTGTTTCATTATCTGAGGAACTGAACACTGTGCAATCATCACCGAACTTCCCCACTTCTAACATTATGATGCAGGGAAGGTCATTAATGAAGCAGCTGAAGATGGTTTTGAATGCTTCACTGGTTGGAGTCATACCTAACACAAAGGAACATGGTTGTGGTTGTTGAAGGCCAATCATCACAGCCCCAGGACATCGCTTTAGGAGTTCCTCAGGGCAATGTCCTAGGCCCAACTATCTTCAGCTGCTTCATCAATGACCTTCCCTCCATCATAGGTTCAGAAATGGGGATGTTTGTTGATGATTGCACATTGGTCAGTTCCATTCGCAACTCCTCAGATAATGAAGCAGTCCGTGCCACATGCAGCAAGACCTGGATGACATTCAAGCTTGGGCTGATAAGTGGCAAGTAATATTCGCTCCACGCAAGTGCCAGGCAATGACCATCTCCAACAAGAGAGTCTAACCACAGCCCCTTGATATTCAACGGCATTACCATCGCTGAATCATGTGTACCATCTACAAGATGCACTGCAGCAACTCGCCAAGGGTTCTTTGGCAGCACCTCTCAAACTCACGACCTCTTCCACCTAAAAGGACAAGAGCAGAAGGCACATAGGAACATCACCACTTCCAAGTTCCCCTCCAAGTCACACACCATCCTGACTTGGAAATATATTGCAGTTCCTTCATCATTGCTGGGTCAAAATCCTGGAACTCCCTCCCTAACAGCACTGTGGGAGTACCTTCACCACACGGACTGCAGCGGTTCAAGAAGGCAGCTCACCACCACCTTCTCGAGGGCAATTAGGGATGGGCAATAAATGCTGGCCTCGCCAGCGACGCCCACAACCCGCAAACGAATTTAAAAAAACATGAGAGGCAATGGTTTCATTTCACACAATTGTTTTGCATTTTACTCTGTAATTGAAGGGAGGATATGTTAACAGGGATGAGGGACTTCAGTTATGAGGAGAGGTTGGAAAAGTTTGGACTGTTCTGCTTGAAGCAGAGAAGGTTAAGAGTTGACCTAATAGAGGTCTTCAAGATGATGAGGGATTTTGATAGAATATATAGAAAAAGGCTGTTCCTTCTGGAAAGCGGGCCAATAACCAGAAGCCATAGAAGTAAAATCATTGGCAAAAGATCTAGAGGGGAGATGAGGAGAAATGATTTCCCTCAGAGAGTTGTCGGGATCTGGAACGCTCTACCTGAAAAGGTGGTGGAAGCTGATTCCATAAATAATTTTAAAAGAGAGTTGGTCAGGTACTTGAGGATGAGGAACGTACAGGGTTATGGACAAAAAGCGGGGGTGCAGTGAGACTAAGCACGACTGCTCTTTCAAAGAGCCATTACAGGCACGGCGGGCCGAACGGCCTCCTTCTGTGCTGTAAGTTTCTATGAAACCAGGATCTCATTATTCTTTTCTTTCTAATTATGAGGAGGTCAGTGTTACTCGACATTATTATCAGACTAATCTCTATGCAACTGTTGTGAACAGATTCACGATTCACCATCACAAAAGTATTCGCCCTAACTGATAAAACTACAAGCAATGCCACGACCTAATGTTACTGTTATTTTTCAGACTTCCATTATTTCAATATGATTTACGTGAAAAGAAATTACAGCAAGTATCACTGTACTTCCATTTCAGGGACCTGGTGATATGATAGTGGAAGTTTTCCTGTAGTACGTATAGTTTACATTGTTATCCATTCAATTCATGTGACATGAATGCACTGACATCAGGCAATGGTTTCATTTCACACAATTGTTTCCCTTTTTTTGTGTAACTGAAGGGAGGGGGAAGTTAGGAGTTCCTGTTTCTTCAAATTCTCAACTCTGTAATACACAAACATTTGCAGTAGATCAAATTAGGATAAACCCAGTCTCATTCTCAATATGCTGCATTATAAGATAGTTACATTTCAAAATGGTAGGAGTGACAGTTATTTCAGTGTTTTCTGGAGATTTGCCTGTTCGGGAATAATTGATCAAAGCTGACATAAACAATTTTTTCCCCCAATTTTTGAATTTGTTTAGCTTGCACTTCTGTTAGCACGGGAAAGAAAACAGCAGAAGAAATCCTTTCAACTGAATTTTCTACCTATGATAGATGGAAAGGAACGGCTTGGGCACAGCTCAGAAGGAGAAAGGTAAATGGGATCTTCGCTGAGCTGAGTCAGGTTGCAATTTTTGACACCAGAAACCTTTGCAGTGTTGGAAACAAAAACAATTCCAGTAATGGGTAACCTTTCAACTTATCCGCAACAACAGAGCGACTGCATTTCCCGTATGGTATATATCTAGGACACCAAATAATCCCATCAAAAAGAAATCAATACATTTGATAGCATCCCACTGTTAGTCAGTGCTTTGCTATTTTTGGACCATCCGGGATGAAACTAAAGAAAAAAAGCAAAGGTGGAAAAAAACATGACTGTCAGTTTAATTATTCAGCAGCTGTTTATTAACTATTCAAATAAATGCAAAACATTGCAACCATAAGCAGCTCTGCTGCCATGAAGGAAAGTTCAAAGATACATTTAAAACAAGCAAGTCTTCAGGGGTATGAGCCACTGATCGTGATTGTTCTTTATTGTCGGTTGTGTGGTGAGAGAAAATAATTTCACAGTTCATCATATATTACATGTAGGACCAGTTTAGGTAGGAGTGTGTTACAAGCTATAACTGTTTTTAAGACACTGTAATGAGAGTGAAGCTTAAGCAGCTTCTAGATTCATTAGACCTCTTAGATTTTTTACTCCTAAATACCTTTCTATTTTTAGATACAGACAATTCTCTTTCAATTTTGAGCTTTTCTGTTAAGTTTTTAACTTTTGTCATCGATTTTTTCAGTGCTGCCACCATTATGCTGATTTTTTGCTGGGCTACATATATATTAATCCTACATCGGTCAAATAAAATAATATACAAGCCAATCGAGGTGCTCCCATATTGGTGGGTTGAATATACATTGTGCTCTACCCAGGAATATAGCAGCTGCTGTATTCTCCTTATGCTCCAGTCCATTAGAAGCATCAGGCTTTCATATCTTCAACACAATATATCCATATTCAATTATTGTAACAACTGATGTTACATAAATTAATTGAAGGATAATGAGTTGTACACTAATGACATTTTACGAAGCTGCCATGGATTGAAAGTAAAAGCTTCATTAAAGCTTAATCTTTTTGTCTTAACGTTTTGAGGATTACAGCAGCAATTCTATATCTTTAAACATTTTCTTATCTATAAGCAGACATTGAAAATAGAGAAATGGAGACAGGGTATTTCCCTAGATGAGTTGGCTGTACCGCAGATCATCTCACGCAACGCAATACACCCCCAGATCCTGTGTTTAAAGGTCAGTCATCCCCTTTGTTCTAAATCACCTGGCTCCACTCTCATCTACAAATGGCCTCAGAGAACTTACGTAGCAATTGAACCACCAGACTACACCACAACGGTAAAAAACATATTTAGAATAAAAGTTCACTGTTTTATATACATATTATAAGTAATAATAAACTGTTTTCGTAGTTTATGATTCCTCAATTGGATTACAAAAATCACAAAGTAAAGAAAGAAAGTCTTGCATTTATATAACGCCTTTCATGACCTCGGGAAGTCCCAAAGCGCCTTACAGCCAATGAAGTACTTTTGAAGTGCAGTCACTGTTGTAATGTAGTACAGATGAGTGAGGCCAATCAGCCCAGCTATCTCAGTATTCCATAGAAGCCTATAGTTCCCCAGTCACAGCATCGAATTGTCTTCTGAATGATTTCAGGATTTCCTTTCCCTCCACTCCCAATTCACATATTAATCACTCTTTGAATGAAGAAGTGCTTTCTCACATCAGTGCTGAACTTGCATTGTACCAGTTTGTAGCTATGTCCCTTGGTCTTGTAGTTTGAGTTTCATTTGAAATATTAACCTTTCAATTTCACTTATTAAGGCCCCGATTTTAACGGGAGTGTGGCATCGGTTCACGTGAGCCCTGAAGCGGGCGGTGCACCCGGAAACGAGATTGACTTTGAAACCCGGCCGATTTTAATGGCCGGGCCTCATATTTATGCCACTTGCCGACCAAAATGTTCGGGAAATTGGCAGGAAGCATCTGCCCGACTGTTAAAACCGTGCCAGTTGGGGGCAGCCACTGGGGACAAGAGGGAATGGTACCCGGAACTAAGATAAGTGGATAGGCGGGGCGGGATCCCGGTTTGGGGGGGGGGGGGCGGTGCTGTGGTGGGAGGTATGTCCTGGAGCAAGGGATGCCCAAGATTTCCATGTGGTGATGTGGGGCCCGGAGCAATCCTGCTGGCTCATACGGAAACTAAAAAATGTATAAAACTTACCTAAATGGGCCTCTTCTGGCTCTGGCTCTGGCTCTGGCTGCACTTGCAGGCTTGGCCTAGCGGGAAAACCAGCACTACTTCCCCGCACAGGCCTCAGGTTCAAATCGCAGATCAGACCCCAGTGACATCATCGGAGCCCGATCTGCATATTTAAAGAGACCCCGCTGGCTTGGGGCAGGTATCCTTGCTGTCTGCAATTTAAAATTGCAGTCGGTCAGATCGGGGCGGGAAAGCAGTGGGTAAGTGAAGTTAAAATCGAGGTCTTAGCATCTTATATAAAACAAAAACAGAAGAAGCTAGAAATATATAACAGATCAATCAGCATTTGTAAAGAGAAAAGACATGTTAATGTTTCAGGTATAAATCTTTATCAGAACTGAAAGCAGAAAGGTTTCTTTCGAAATGTGAACTTGTCTTTTCTCTCTACTGATGCTGGCGGGCCTGCTCTGTATTTCCTCTATTCTCCGCCTTTTGTTCAGATGTAACTTTTTCTAACCTTACCTCATAACTCCCTCCCTTGACACTAGGGATCTGCCTTGTAGCCCTTCTTTGCACTGCGTCCAGGACTTGTGCCTTAACTGAAAATCACTTGCAGCTATCCATTATCCTTACATTTCTGGAGATGTATGTTGTACATCCATCTTTCGGATGAGATGTTAAACCGAGGGCTCTCTCAGGTGGATGTAAAAGATCCCAAGTCACTATTTCGAAGAAGAGCAGGGGAGTTATCCCCGATGTCCTGGCCAATATTTATCCCTCACTCAACATCACTAAAGACAGATTATCTGGTCATTATCACATTGCTGTTTGTGGGAGCTTGCTGTGCGCAAATTGACTGCTGCATTTCCTGCATTACAACAGTGACTACACTTCAAAAAGTACTTCATTGGCTGTAAGGCGCTTTGAGACATCCAGTGGTTGTGAAAGGTGCTATAGAAATGCAAGCCTTTCTTTCATTCAGCAGTGGAAATGTATGCATATGTTCATAATATCAAGGGCAGGTTGAATTGAGCAGAAACATTGTGATTAGTATGGAAGAACTGGGAAATGATGACATCACGATCAGCGTTTGGATGCACTTTATTCCAGCTCTGGTGAGTCACTGAACACCAGCAGTGAGCAGCAAACACATCATCCCTTTGTAGCACAATGTTGTCAATTTTCATGAACTGAGCTCGTATCAGTGCATTTCCTCAAACTATTCTTTCTTTTTTGAGTTTTTATAAATTATTTTGCCTAAGCAATGCACAAATATAAAATCAAAGAAGCAAACCAAAATAAAAACTGTGACACCCAGTAATATTCTGATATGATATCCTGCTGTGCCACATGGCATTAATTCCCAGAGTGCTGAATTTCTCTGGCACTTTACACAGCAGGAAGCTGTTTTTCAGCATCTCTCGGTACAGTTCCAAACCTGAATAATTCAAGAAAGCTGGGATTAAAGAACATAGTGTGCTGCATAAACTGAACAGCCTTGGTCCAAACATGGACAAAGGAGCTGAATTCCAGAGGTGAGTTGAGAGTGACTGCCCTAGACATCAAGGCAGCATTTGACCGAGTGTGGCATCAAGGAGCCCTAGTAAAACTGAAGTCAATGGGAATCAGGGGGAAAACGCTCCACTGGCTGGAGTCATACCTAGCACAAAGGAGGACGGTTGTGGTGGTTGAAGGTCAATCATCACAGCCCCAGGGCATCGCTGCAGGAGTTCCTCAGGGCAGAGTCCTAGGCCCAACCATCTTCAGCAGCTTCATCAATGACCTTCCCTCCAACATAAGGTCAGAAATGGGGATGTTCGCTGATGACTGCACGGTGTTCAGCGCCATTCACAACTCCTCAGATAATGAAGCAGTCCATGCCCGCATGCAACAAGACCTGGACTACGTTCAGGCTTGGGCTGATAAGTGGCAGGTAACATTCGCGCCACAGAAGTGCCAGGCAATGACTATCTCCAACAAGCGAGAGTCTAACCACCTCCCCTTGACATTCAACGGTACTACCACCGCCGAATTCCCCACCATCAACATCCTGGGGGTTACCATTTACCAGAAACTTAACTGGACCAGCCACATAAATACTGTGGCGATAAGAGCAGGTCAGAGGCTAGGTATTCTGTGGCAAGTGTCTCACCTCCTAACTCCCCAAAGCCTTTCCACCATCTACAAGGCACAAGCAAAGAGTGTGATGGAATACTCTTCACTTGCCTGGATGAGTGCAGCTCCAACAACACTCAAGAAGCTCGACACCATCCAGGACAAAGCAGCCCGCTTGATTGGCACCCCATCCACCACCTTAAACATTCACTCCCTCCACCACCGGCGTACCGTGGCTGCAGTGTGCATCATCTACAAGATGCACTGCAGCAACTCGCCAAGGCTTCTTCGGCAGCACCTCCCAAACCCGCGACCTCTTCCACCTAGAAGGACAAGGGCAGCAGGCGCATGGAACACCACCACCTCCAAGTTCCCCTCTAAGTCACACACCATCCTGACCTGTGGGAGTACCTTCACCATATGGACTGCAGTGGTTCAAGAAAGCAGCTCACCACCACCTTCTCAAGGGCAATTAGGGATGGGTAATAAATGCTGGCCTTGCTAGTGACGCCCACATCCCAGGAACAAATAAAAAAACGCACTGCCGTCTCTTTCACCTCACCCAATCAATCTCAAAGTTCTAGCTGTCACTCTCCAGTCATCCAGCACACATCCACAAACAATAGAGCCCTGTAATTCATTTCTAGGGCCTCTTCATTTTTCTCCCTCACCTCCTCAGGAACCTAGGATGTATCCTGTCATGCCCTGATACTTTGTCTTCATTTAGCTTAACTAACTTATCTAAATTGTCCCTTAGATCCATCATAATATTGATTATTTCACTCTCAACCACTTCAAGATTCATCACTTCTTTGATATCCTTCCCATTACTAAAGTCCGATACAAAATACTTAATAAATAACTCTGCCATTTTTTGATCATCACCTACAAATTGATAATCCTCTGCTCTTAGGCAACCCACCTTATTTTTTAACAATTCTCTTTTTACTGATATACTTGTAAAATTCTTTATTGTTCCTTTTGATGTTTTTTGAAATGTTTTCCTTGTTCACCCTTTTCCTTATCCTATTCTTAAACACTTATCTTATTTTCTCATATTCTCCTTTAGATTTTTAAATTCTCCTTATTATTATTGTCCTCATAGGCTCTCTTCTTCAATTTCAATTAATTTCTAATCTTATTTATCCATTGCATTCTAAAACTACTAGTAGTTTTATTTTTAATGGAATACACTTTATCTGTACTTTTGGAATCACTTTATTTAAAAAAACAAATCTCACTGTTACACTACAGTCATGTGTGCCAGTTTTACCTTCCACCTCATCTTAGCAAGCTCATTTTTCATCTTTCTAAAATCTGCCCTAATCCAATCCGATATTTTAGTTTTTGTACTAACTTCTTCCCTTTCTAGTTGGATTTTAAACCTTATCATATTGTAATCACTACTCCCATGGTGCTCATCCATATTTAGCTCATCTACCTGATCCATTTCATTACTCATAACCAGATCTAGCTTTCACCCTTGTAGGCTTACTAATATACTGCTTGAGGAAGGTATACATATTAGGAATTCTATTTCCCTTTCTCCAATTGCACCCTCTCTGTCCTAATCAATGGGATGGAAATTGGTTAGCGCCTGACAACGGGCGTGAAATGGGCAGCGCAATTGGATCGTGCACCCAAAGAGGTCAACCCGAGGATCTTCCAAAATTGGTCTTTGGGCCTTATCTTAATAATTGAGGTGAGCTGTTGGGACCTGTCAGGCCTCCAGAGGCAGCTGGCTGCACCACGTGGGACCAATTTGGGCCTCCTGCATTGCTGACAGCAGCCATCGGGTAAGTCCTGGGAGGAGGGGGAGAAGAATGGGAGGGCGCCAATCACAGGTCAGCAACATCCCGCAGTATCAATGTGGAGGAGGGTGAGCGCTCCTCTTCCTCCTGCCGCCACATTGAGGTAAGTATAAAAAACTTAGCTGACTGTTTCTTCACCAGCCTTTAAGGACCACTAGTTGGGCCACTGTAGATCTGGAACAACTGGTCGGAGATTTTGCAGTCTTTCCCCCATTTATAACTGGTCATCTATTTCATCTTTCTCTATTAACTGATCCTGATTGGTTGTATTTTTCTAGCCCCTCTCCTTCTTAGTTTAATTAACTCATCACTTCCCTATTTAACCAGTTTGCCAGTACATTACCAACGTGCTTGGTCAGATATAGCCCATCCATGTGGAAAACCTCCCATCTGTCCCAGAACTGGTGCCAATGTCCAACAAAGTGGAATCCCTCTTCCTAACACCACACCATTGCTATGCATTGATTTCCTAATCTTCCTGTTCTTTCTTATTCCAGTGCATGGCTACAGAAGTGTTCCTGAGATTACCACCTGCAAAATCCTGCTCCCAATATTGTTTCCTAATCTCCTAAATTTATTTTCCAGCATTTCAGGCCTTTCTGCACCTACCTCATTGGCTCCCACTTGGAACACGATGACTGGTTGCTTTCCCTCCCCTTGCACAATCTTTTTCAGTCTATGTGATGTATCCCTTACCCTAACATCTGGGAGGCAACAAAGCATCTGTGACTATATAATTCTCAATTGCAAAAGATCATGTCAGCCTCTCTGACTATTGAATCCTCTATCACTACTGTACTTCTAGCTGTGTTGCTAAGCTCCCCTCCTTGAGTCATCTTTTGTTTGTTGATGCCATTGATTATTTATTTCATGCCTTTGCCCCGTGTCCTCATTTTCTCTACAAGATGCTAAAGCTTCAAATCAGTTTGATAGCATAAGTTGCTCTGGGTGCTCCTGTTCTAATCTTTCCTTCCTGCCTTTCCCTGCCCCTCGAATAGTCACCCATCTTTCATCCTCCACTTCCTGCTCAGCATTTCTCATCAGTGTGACTACCCTCTCAAACTCTCGCTCCAAGAACTTCTCTCTCTCTCTGATGTATTAAATTATCTCCATCTCCTTCTCAAGTTCTGAGATTTTGAGCTCGAGCAGTGTGAGTTGGTGACACTTCCCACAGAAGTCAACACCTGGTGCTCGAAACTCCCACATCTTGCAGGAATGACGCATCATTTCCAATGCTGAGTTTTTAGGTTTAGGTTGTTCTACTTTAAAGTTTATATTGCTTGAGTATGATATCAGCTAGTCTTCACCTTGGACTTAATGCCTCTTCCATATCAGTTTTAAGGTTATGAAAATAAACCGAGACTAATGTGGGGGGAAATGGAGAGGATTTCCTTGTTATATATTTTTATGATAATGTGTGGTCATAATATAAAAAAGATGAACAAATGTCAGTGTATCTTTTGCTGAAGTGGTGTACGGATGATAAAATGGGGAGCTGAAAAGATTAAAAGGCTCATATTACTCATCATTGTGGATGATGTCAGTAGAATCAGCAGGCGCACCATCCTGTTCTTATATACAAGTGAGTCCTAGAGACCGGATCAACTGTGACTTCTGATGATTGCTGGGTAAGAAGAGAACTAGTGCACCACAGTGGAGGGATTGAGAATGCAGCAGGAAACAGCTCCAAACTGCCAGCAAAGGCATCTCCATAAGCAACACAAGACTCCGAGACAACTTGATTCTATTAAAGGTTCTGCAAATGGAAGAGATTGCTGCCCACACTTTGGCTGGTTAGATAAAATAACATGGCAAAGCACCAAAATCCTGTGAGAATGTCTCATGTTGGTGGAAATGTGTAAGAGCACTTGCATAAGAACAACTGTTCTAATGAGAAATACATAACTGATACTTGAGAAAACAGTTACTTATTCTGCATTATTCTTACTGGGTAATACTGATCAACAAAGTAAGAAAATATGCTTCACATGTCTTCACATACCTGGACTGACTGGAGACAGGGAAAGGTGGGGGAGGGGAGGAAAGGGTGGAATCCTATTGGCATCCTGGCATTACCTGAAACATGACTCACAAGTCGTGATTTCTTCCCCCTCAATGACAATGCTGTCCATTACCACCACTACTGAAATTGCCATGGCGGTGGTGCAGCCCTAATAACCAAATCAGATCATGGCCTCTCTCCTTACTTTTTCACACAAAGTGTAGTGAAATGTGGAACTCTCTCCCCAAAAAGGCTGTGGTTGCTTGGGGGGGGGGGGCAATTTTCATGACTGAGATTGATAGATTTTTTTTAGGTAAGGTTATTAAGGGCTATGGAGCAAAGGTGGGTAAATGGAGTTGAGGTACAGATCAGCCATGATCTAATTGAATGGTGGAACAGGCTCGAGGGGCTGAATGGTCTACTCCTGTTCCTGTGCTCCTATGTACTCACCACTGTGCCAGTCATATATGACGATTTATTAGAATTACAGTCCACCATGGAGTGGATGGCAGCACTACGGGCTTAGAGTTTTATATGACAGAGGCCCTTTGCACATTGGGAGTATCTCTCATGAATGTTCATACTGCCGGTATGCAGGCTTTAGACTTTAACGTAAAGCAAACTCTCTTGTCTGCATCAACATGCTGAGGTATCCGATTCTAAAAGCCCACACATAGTGCTCCATTACGCTCATTGCTGTGGAGAAAACTGCAGTCATGCAGGACAATGGACATAATGAGAAAGCACCAAGTAGCAACGTCATGGTTGGAGGAGGCATGGTTAAGGCTGCTGTCTCCCAAGGTTACACCACATCCAACCCATCCCCTCTGTTCAAATGACAGAAGATGTGCTGGAAACCAGCCAGTGCAGCATTGGATGTGATGCAGCAAGTTGCAAGATCATCTCACAACTCAATACTAGGGAGTACAAAGCAACCTCAATCCCAAGAGGCTCTGACAGCCACCTGACTCATTCCTTCTACAAGGGTAAGCACCTAGGAGCATTAGGTTAGGCTTTGAATGGTGAACAGCATATATTGTTAGCAAAAGAAAGCATCGGATCAAAAAATACTAAACACACATACACAGATCAACTGTAGTGAAATATTTGTTTTGTTCACTTCAAGGTTAATTCATAGAAATTTACAGCATAAAAGGAGGCCATTTGGCCCGTCATGCCTGTGCTAGCTCTTTGAAAGAGCAGTTGTGCTTCGTCCCACATCCCTGCTTTTTGTCCATAATCCTGTAAGTTCCTCATCCTCAAGTACCTGTCCAACTCCCTTTTAAACTTATTTATGGAATCAGCTTCCACCACCTTTTCAGTTAGAGCGTTCCAGATCCCGACAACTCTCTGAGTGAAAAAGTTTCTCCTCATCTCCCCTCTAGATGTTTTGCCAATGATTTTGAATCTATGACCTCTAGTTATTGACCCACTCACCAGAGGGAATAATTTTTCTCTATCTACTCTATCAAAACCTCTAATCATCTTGAAAACCTCTACTCGGTCACCTCTTAACTTTCTCTGTTCCAAGGAGTCCTAACTTTTCCAACTTCTCCTCATACTGAAGTCCCTCATTCTTGGTAACATCCTGGTAAACCTCCTCTGTATCCTTTCCACGGCTTTTACATCTTTCCTAAAGTGTGGTGCCTGAATTGTCCACAGTACTCCAGCTGAGGCCTAACCAGTGATTTATAAAGTTCTTGTATTATAATTCACTGATCCTACACACCCAGGCTGGTAGTCCTATCTCCAATCCATGCTCTCATCGGGTGTGGCTCCTCTTTATCAGTGTGGTATCATTGAAGTTACCCTTTTATTTCAACTTTGCCCAAGAAATTTATTTCTGCTGATACAGAATAAGGTGTGAATAAATCCAAGGATAAGCTTCTATGGTAGCTGAGGTAGTGTAGGGGAGAATGTTGGGGATAGTGCACAAGTGGATAGGAGGGTTAACGAAATGGGCAGTGAATATCTCATTCAGAAGGGCCTCGTGCAAAAATATTTCTGCAGTGACATCCTCTAAGCTATTGTCAGTGGCTCTGAAAATCAACGGGGGGTAGCAAGTGATGGGATGCACCTATTGGAACCTTCCAACAGCTGTCTACGCCAGATCATGCAAGGTCAAGGGAAGGTTCCCTCTTTAGCATATTAATGCTGGGCACCTACGCCTCTCAGGGCACATTTCGGGAACCTGCCAGCTGTGAGAGGGTGGGAATCCCATTCAAGGGTGCCTGATCAATTGGGGATGTCAGAGCTCCCCCAGAAACATGTTTACAGAGACCCAATGGCCCACTTTATAAAGGGACTAGAAAAACTTGGGAAAACATCAAAATTTGATGGGGTCTAGGCCACAACCCAAGGCACACCAGCCAGCAGACCTGTACATCTGTTTTATCAGGCGCTCAGCAGTCAAACCAGCAGTCAGCCAAAAGATATGTTCCAAATGTTGTTTACTTACCTTAATGTGGAGCCAGGAGAATCAGGAGTGCTCCTCCTGGCTCCACATTAAAATCACAGGCCACTGTCAGCCACCGCTCGCCCGCACTCCCAGACTCTCTTGAGGCACTCAGCCAGTGTCCAAGCCGGCCGAAATCGCTGCCCCTCCGTGACCGGCGAGCTGCCTCTCCGTGACCGGCGAGCTGCCTCTGGACTGGTGCCCGCAGCTCTTAATGAGGCCAGTGGGTCAATTTGCTGTGGACCTGCCACCAGCCTCATTAAGCACATGGAACATGCGCTGCACCTGGATCGGCCCCAATTCGGGCAAGATCCCAATTTCTAGGCCCAGATCTCTATTCCATGTTGGAAAGTGCACATGTGCAAGTAGAATGAGGACAGGATCAGACTCGGCTGTTCTGACGAAGGGTCATCGACCTGAAACGTTAACTCTGTCTCTCTCTCCACAGATGCTGCCTGACCTGCTGAGTATTTCCATCATTTTCTGTTTTTATTTCAGCTGTGATGGACTCCAGGACCAAACAGCTTGCTGATACTCACAGCCTCAGCTCACACATGAAGAATGGCCATTTGGGAGAGGTAGCAGAGGACAACGTGTAAGCCCAGCAAGAGTCAGTACCTCAGAAATGGAGGGAAAAACAGTTGGGGGAAAAAAAGGAAGAGGATTTTATAAGGTAAAATGATCCATCAAAGCTTGTTTGTGCTTATGCAGGAACAAGGCTGACGTGACTCTGGAACAAAACTTTGCTTTCTCAAGTGAGTGGGTGTATTTTGTAACAGAGTGTGAACCTATTGGGAACAAAATAACCAAGTTTAAGATACAGGACTTTTAGATATCCAGGGACAAAAATAATAATTTAGATACGGGGGTCCGCACTGTCAATAAAGTTTGATAAATGATTCTGCGTCCTTATTGTGTTTTTTTTTAATTTTCCCAAGCACGGAGATCAGTTTTACCTGACACCAGTATCAGGTTAATCTCACTAAGTGTTTGCAAACTTGAAACTTGGCCCTTGAAAAATAGTAGATTGTGAATTCCTTGGCAAAAGTAAACAGCAAAGTTTTTGTGGGAACAGGAAACAGTGGATGATATATAGTGTTAGACCGTGATCAGAAAAAGCCTCTTCCTGATAGGAAATGGCTTGAAGATTAACACAAGTCACATGGCTGCAACTGGCCCAAAGCTGATCCAAGCCGAGTCCCCTCCTGCTGAATGTGTGGTCACATTCCAGCGATTTAACAGCACCAGGCTTTTGGCTTACTCTTCCTCCTTCCTAAGAGTTATCTTGAGTTGTATATTTTACTACTTAGCGGTGACACTTGCAAGCAGTGATGATATTATGCAGCAACGGATTCCACTGAACTCGTGTATCCTCCAGTGGGTAACAACATCGCTAATGTTGTTTATGGTGGCACTGCTGCACAAATCATGCAGTAAAGAAAACCAAGCCATCGCTCACTAACGTTTATCTTATATTCACTCAAGATTAGAGAAACAAAGCATATTTTATTTGTGGCTGGATCTTAGGTTTGACGTAAGCTTTCAAAGAAAAATATTGAAACAAAAGCTAACTGTCATTAACAATGTGCAGGTTTATTTTGTCTTTCCAATGTTGTCTTATCTCTCCTCTGTTGAAAGTCAGAAAATTACGGGTAATTTTCCAGCTCTTTACAATTTGGCTGGAGCATCATCTCCCAGCAGCACATATCAGAAGTTTGGGGGTGTGGTGCACGTAGTTTACTCATTTATAATTTAAACGGTTGGAAAATCACACCTGACCCTAACCCTAACCCCTAACCCCTAATCCTAACCCGAACCCTAACTCTAACCCTAACCCTAAATCACACCAGAATTTCCAATATGTGCTCATGTTGGGCAAGCTCCCTGCCGGGAGCACAAAATCAGAAAATGACTCCTCTAGTCCCATAGATGTTGGCAGCTCTTTTACTTTGCTCAAGTGGCCATACTTTTCGTAGGAACCTAGGCAGTATGCATTGGTAGGGTACGTAACTATGGGGAGCATCAAGGCCAAGCCCTTTTCATCAGGGATCATTAGACAGCAATTAGGAATATGACTCCAGACTAACTTCTCCCATCCTTATCCCAATCACATTGAAGGCAATTCCCAGCAGCCCTACCTCCTTGGCTGAGATCAGCTAATCATATGGGATCAACCTTGTCACCATTTTGTTCTGTATGGTAGACCATGGAGTGCATTTGCACACTGAGCCATCAGGAACCAGTGCCCCCCTCACCCCCACAAATTAAATTTTAATTGACATGGGTGTCAGCTTCACCCTTCAAGCCAAATTGCATAAGTCAGTAGGGAAATGAATACCAATTTCTAGTGGTGAATCTGTGAAGAAAACAACCTGGACTGTAGACAATGGAATAGAATGTCGGATTTTAAAATACATGTATGTGATTCTAGTATCAAACCACACAAGCCAACGTTATTTCCTTTCAATTTCTGATATTAAGAGGTCCTTCTTTTGGGAGGATGTCCTTTCAATGTAAATGGTTCGCCCCATACAAAAAAGAATAGTTTATTATAAGCCTGTGAGGAAAAAAAGTAACTTTTCCAAGAATATCCATGAGGGTTCTTCCAATCGTAACTTTGGCTTCCAATCGTAACACCGTGTAATTCGGGTTTCTGCCAATCTTCCACTGACGTTACGGCTGCCGATTGGGAGAATCCACCGAGGATATTCCTCACGCTTGCATTTATCTAACGCCTTTCACAACCACAGGATGCGCCAAATAGATTCAGAGCGACTGAATTACTTTTGAAGTGTAGTCACCATCGTATTGTTGATGAAACATAGAGAGGAGAAATCACGCAGTCACTGCACTGGCAACATCCTTGGGACCAGCTATGTTGGATCTGACAGCTGGAAGACCAATGCAGAAGTTCATTAGTGAACAACTGGCAGTGATGCCCTCCTGACTGTTTTGCAGCCCTTGGATCATTACGGTATCGGAGGCGAGCTCGCCAGCACCCTAGGAGTCACACAAGTCGGGGAGGGGGAGGGGGTAGAAACATGTAGCTGCAGGCCCATCGGCAAAAAGAGACGGCCAGTGAGCTGCCTACAATGATTTTTTTTTAATTAAGAAGAATCTCCTTCTTACTTGATGGGGCCTCTGCATGACTATGTTCATGCAGAGGCCTCTCTTCAAAGCCAGCCCTGATGCCTCCTCCAACACCTTCTGAATGCTGGATACTGGGGCCCAATAGACGGCCCATGTGCCAAACCTTCTTTCAGTGCAAATGGCATTAATCACATTGGGGACCATCATCCCTCATTTGCATTTTGTTAGTATGTCGCAAAAACAGCTAATGCATTCATTAGTTGCTTTCATCCACTCTCTTCTTTCTTTCGTACGGTAGTAACAAAGCAAATCAGAGGTCGATATCCAGGCCAAAGCTTCCGGTGTAACAGCGTGGATATCTTGTAGGCTGCCTGCGAATTTCCTCTGAGGACAGTGCTCAATGATGTGCTCCAGGGTCTGATCAGGAGCTTCACAGTCGCATGATGGGGATGCTTTAATCTTCCATCTATGGAGAAGGTGGCAGCATCTACCATGACCGGTTCTGAGGTGGTTGATGGTTGTCCACTGTTTGCGAGGAAGGTCTGATCCTTCAGGTCGTACTGTGGGGTCCTCTATAAGGAATCCATTCCGTATGTCGCAGTTCTTCCAAGCATTTCGCCATCAGCCATCAAAGCTGAGGGGAGATCGCTGAAGGGCTTCGGCGATGGTCCAAAATGGCCTTCTAGATTTGAGACGGGTCAGTGACGGCTTGCAAACATCGCACCACCACACCTACGCCGCAAATATGCAGTCTCCAGAGAAGTCTCCAGTCCACCAGCAAAGACATGCCAATCCAGGCCGACTTAAACAACCTTTCATCCACTATCTACCAAGACCTGCCAAAAATTCAGCAAAGGGTGGCGGAAAGTCTAGCCCTGTAAATCAGTGACTTTGATTACTATTAATGGCTCATTTAACTATATAGTTAATTTTATCCACTTATCTTATCCTTCATTTTTTGTTAAATCTCAATATACAGAGGAAAATGGCAGCAAAGATGAACAAGATTATAGGGCAGCAGGAGGTAAGTGTAGGAATTGTGTGCAGCAGTTCTGGGGAGTGGCTTGTGAGTTGACAGTGTTGGAGGGTGATCCTGGGCTCTGAGGCCAGGGGTCATGGGTGAGGAGCATTAAGGGGTACGAGGGTCTGGGAGGCAGACTGAGGGATGTGGGAGCACTGGGAGGGGTGGTCAGGATCTGGCAATACTGGGAAGGGGGCACCAGGGCCTGGTAGAAGTGGGAGGGATTGTTGGGATATAGCAGCATTATGGAAGTCCTCGTGTCAGAAAGAGTGTCAGAAGGAGTCATCGGGTGTAGGAGCACTGGGCATATGCCTGGTGTGATAGTGGTTAAAGAGTGGATTTGAGATGTGGCAGCACTGGGATGGCAATGGCGGTACACGCAAGCATTAGGGAGGGTATTTCTGGGTTGTGACTCCAGCCCGCAGCCAGACCCTGAGACCCAACCTTATCTTGAACTTGAGGTTTGAGGGACTGAGGCTGCTGTGCTGCAGTCACAAAAAATCAACAATTATTTTAGAGGAAAAGAATCTTTTAAACACTTCAAAATTGCTTAAGTTTTGTATTGCCGCTGCAGTTAAGTATGACTAACATTTACTAAAAAAGAGAGGAAGATTTATTGCCCAACTGCATCCTGAGGTCTGGATAATGCTGTTATATTGCATAGGTTATATGTTGTGCCTTACTGCCTCTGCAGGTTAAAGAGCAGATTTTTGACACAACATCAAGCACGTACATCTTGGGTACACGTTTGCAATGTCACGTGCTTTGTAACCATGTCAAATCCTTCTCAATCACACATTCGCACCATAAATCCTCGGTGTGTAATTTCCTTAGTTATAGCTTCTGTTTCCTGGTGAGGAAGAGCTGGTGACGCTGATCACCAACCACGTTCCTTTACACTGCAGTGTGTTCACAACCTAATGTCCTTGTGACCTGAGTTAGAAAATGTCATCTCCCGAAAGGGTGATGGGCCTGGGCTGAGGTCCCAGCTGCACAGGAAGTGGTGGCAACATCCTTGCTTATTGCAATCTGGGCAGTAGGAAATAAATAAAAAAGGAAGTGTGTCAGGATATTCCACGTAGGAAGCTGGATGGATATACTGTCAACCTATCAGGTAACAAGCTTATCACCAGACGTAACACGTCATCGTGCGTCCAATAATTCTATAGGGATGGTGTGAGGCACAGCAGAACAGCCCAAAATCAATCACTTCGTAAACCACTGCTATTCGGAGGTTTTCCGATGTCAACTTAACACCCACTAAATTACACAGAACACAGCAGGGCTTTGAAAGGAAATTTCAAAGTTCTGCATTTGTGTTTCTACTTAACACGTTCCTAGCTATCAATTTCCGAATGTTATTTTGTTCCCAAAACATTGTCAATGAAGACATTTTTTAGACTTTAAAATGCAAATCTTGAAAGTGGTGAAAGTGATCATATATTTCAAATGTTTTCAGCCTCTACTCCAGCAATAATAATTCTGTAATAAGAAACATGGTATACTGCAGCCTATTAGTGCATCAATCCATTGTTCCATGGGGCAGATTTCCTCTGGCTGCTATGTACTAGCGACATTTTAAACGTAACAAGAAGATTCCCCGAGTTCATTATTTCCAGGTATGCATAAAGATGGTCTAAAACAGCAAGGAGCAGAATTTCAGTGGGGGCTTTCCCGATTGTCTGCTGTAACTTCGGCAGAAGATTGGTGAAAATCTCAGAGAAATGGCAAAATCGTCTGTTTATGCCATTTCTCTGGGGTTTCCACCGATCAGGAGAACCCTCGCACAAATGATACCCTCATGTTTAGAATAGTATTAGAAAAAACTATCAGAGGAGACTTTCACACTGTATTTAACGTGTGAATCAACTCCAGAGAGACTAGTGGAGGCAAAAACACTGGAATCATTTAAGGAACAATTGGATGCTACAGTGTGGAACATTAGGATCTCCCTGGATGGATAAATTAAGATGGGCCGAACGGCCTTCCTTATCCGTGATTATCTTGTGGTCACGTGCTGGAAATTTCCGGAATTGTCTGCTGTAACATCAGCAGAAGCCCAGCGGAAGCCCCCGAGAATGCTATGCCGCAACTTTGGGGTTTCCGCCAATCTACTGCCGAAGTTTCAGTGGACGATTGTGAGAATGCCAGCAGAACATGTGCTACCTCGTGTTTACAATGTCACATATGCATTGTGACCAGAGGGAATCTTCCTCTCATGAGATTAAAATCTTGATCGTGCCACCCAGAGGAGGCATCGTGCAGAGGCCAGTCACGGCATCCTAAACAGAGGGGAAAAAACTCAGAGGGCCAGTCACCTGAGGCACTCTCTCACAGATCGCTGTGGTGAACTCAAAACTGAGATTGTCAGACGCTTTGGGAATAGAGCACCTGTTTGCAACGTCAGCCCAAGCAGTATATACTGTGTGGCATTTGGGAGTCCAGAAAAGGAGCAAGACAACTAGTATTATGGCAAAAGAAAATTGTTTTAAAAGTAATATCTGCACTTGTCTCTGTTAAAAAAAAGTAGCTCATTCCAATGGTAGGTAATCTAACAAATATGTAACACTATAAAAATCATATTAAAAATGGTTGAAATAAAGGTATGTACCTGTTTTAAGGACTGTGAGTCAATAGCATTCCTGATTACATTAATAATAATAATTTCACTTCGGAATCACACCCGGCCAGTTATTGGATTTATTGACCCCAAAAATCTGTGGGAACGGCAACATGTAAGTTCCACGATGTGCCCGCCGCAAATCTCCTCCACTGACCCCGCTGGAGTGTATAGGGTCAGGGATAGGATCCCTCATTTAATTATAAATGGCTGCCATCCATGCCACTAGCGATGAATCTTGAGCACCTGCCATTCGGGAAATGCGAGGACTCTTGGAGCGAGGGTGAATGGTCCGGGGGGAGAGCTGCCAAAGCCCACCTGGAAACAAACGCCCTTTTTGTGGCCCTTTACAAGGAGTCCAAGAAAACTGGTCAAAAAATGTTGCTGTTCTTTGAAAGTCAGGCCAAGTCCAGGCCTGAACCCCCAGGGCCCCACGTACCCGATCTGCTTTCACTGGACCACTAGCTGATTCCCAGGCTAGGGATGAGGAAACTCCCAGCCTGAGTATCCCCACCACTGGTCACGCCCTATCTGATGGTTGGTGCCCTTGTTTCAGGTGGGAAGAGGAAACTTGTAGGAATGTCCTTGTTTAATTTCCTGCGCATGCCCACCGGTTTACAGTGGGACTGCGCCAGAGAGCTGGCATTTTTGACAACATTATTTGTAAATCAATATATTCAGTTCTTACAACATTTCATCTTATGATTTCTGACTACTTACCATACATACTCATGTAAAAGGCAACCCACATACAAGGCAACCTACTTTCTAGCCAAAAATCCTTTTGAACCAATCTACGATACACATATAAGATGCAACAACAACAACAACTTGTATTTATATAGTATTTATATAACTTGTATTTATGAAAACAAGGATGAGAATTTTGAAATCGAGGCATTGCTTAACCGGGAGCCAATGTAGGTCAGCGAACACAGGGGTGATGGTGTGAAGGAATTCTACCTTATAACCTTTTTAGAAAAATACACTATGTAACCTTTTTAGAAAAATACACTATATAGCCTTTTTAGAAAAATACACTATCTTATGAAAGAATTCTGGCCTTGTTGAGATAAGACATTGGTTGACCCTGAAGAGTACCTTATAAGGAACTCTACCTTATAAATTCTTTAAAACATGACAAACTGGGTTTGGAAATGTAGAAACCTAACTATGAAATAGCTATGAAAGAATTCTGGTTATTGAAACAGGACAAGTTGTTGACCCTGAATAAGTAACCTTATTAAAACAGAAGAATGGGTGGCCCTGAATGGGTAACCTTATTAAAACAGAACAATGGTCAACCCTGGATAAATGATCTTGATTAAACCTCTTAAGGATGATACATGAGGTAACGGACATCTGCCCTTTGCACATATATGGTAAACTCCCAATAACTATTGCTGATGTGGCAGTAAGAATTGCAGAGGTCAACTAAAAGATGATTAGTGATAATTAACTTGGATCAACAGAAACCTTATGAAATACAACTGAAAAAGGGTATAAATATTGGAGTCTCGAATGAGATATCAGACTCGCTTTAATCAGGCAAGGCGATTCTCAACTACAGAGGCGGCTCTGTAGTCTTTCACTCTTTGTACCTCGGGGATCGAAGGTAATTTAATAATTGATGGATATCCTGTATAGAAAATTTTAAGAACTGTAATACTGTAGCGAAGTTAAGATTTAAAAAAGTAAGATTCTCTGTTAAAAATAAGATCGTATTTTTTCTCTTTTTAGAACTGTTAACGTTGTGATTGACTGATTCACCAACTGTAAATTGCATGTCGGTTCTTTTAATAAATCTCTATATATTTTTTTAGAATTGTCTCACATAAGTCTTCTGTATCAATAACTCGCGAACCCAATCTCTGTACACTCTTTGGTGAAGTGGTACATTTCTGAGGGGAGATCTCTGGATCCTTATAATATCCGGGACGTTACAGTCTGGCTAAACTTATTAAAAGTGCTATCTGGAGGACGGTAACATTCTCGGGTTGCTCCTTTCCTTTAGGGAGCGATAGACTGGACCTTTAGACCCAGTTAAGCGTCTTTAGGATTCGGCTACCTCAACCTTTAGTTGAAAGTGAGCATCTGAGAAATACGCCTGATCCGGGATAGTCCTTGTATTTATATTTAATGTAGAAGACGACCAGGCCAAGTGATTGTGCTCCATATTGTGAGCTCTAGTATCATTCACCACAATGAATCGTGGATAAGAGGAGCACTTACTTTCAACCCATAGGCAGTGATCTAAGTTTATATAACAAAAGCAAAATAATGCAGAGGCTGGAATTCTGAATTAAAAACAGAAAATGCTGGAAACGCTCAGCAGGGCAAGCAGCATCTGTGGAGAGAGAAACAGAGTTAACGTTTCAGGTCGATTACCTTTGGTCAGAGCCAGAGAAACGGTGGGCAGGAAAATAACAAAAGGGAAAAGTCTGTAACAGGGTGGAGGGCAGGAGTTATTAAATGGCAAAAGGAATGATAATGCAAGGCAAAAGGAACTGATAATAATAATGACCCAGAAATTCGGCTCCCTGGCTTCCCGCGGGTGCAAGGATCCCACGTGCACCTACCTACCGCGCCTGCCGTTGACCTCTGGGCCCACGGGGACTTCAGCTCCTGGGCCTCCCCCAACTGCCGGCGCGCAGTGCTTGTGTATCCCAGGGGCGTAGTTAGTGCGATGCGTCCCCTGGGATCACGTGGGCCATGGAGAGCCAATGGCAGCAGACCATCTTTCATTCATAGATTTGACAGGAAGACCTGTCAAATCTATGAATTGAAATCGGCCCCAAAACAACACCTAAACTTCAAATAATTTTTTTAAAAAACATCACATTTTTAAAATAACTATAAGTTAAATAAATTAACTACTTTAAACAAAAATTTAAATTTTTGAAAAAATTAAAATACTTTTTAACAGTGCTAAAAATAAACTTACCTTTCTTTAAAGTATCTAAAAAAGGTAAACCTGTTGAAAATTTGTTTTAATTGTAATTAATTAACCACTTACCTTGTTAAAAACGGGTCTTGCGCCTCCTTTTTAAATGTGCAGCTTCTTCCATACTTACCTTCCCGGAGAAACCTGAAAAAAAACCTAAGTTCGCTGCGTACGCACAGCCTCTCCCACGCACACGGTTCACCTCTCAACTCCTCCCTTCACGAGACCGGAAGTTCCGGTTTCCGCGCATGCGTAGTGCATGCAGGAAACCGACACTTCAGGAGGCCTTACGGGTGAGTACACAGTGCGTACTCACCCGGCAAGTGCCGAATTTTTGGCCCAATAACTTTCTAGTCTTATATGTGAGTATTAACAACATTGCATGCTGTGTGAAACAAAACTAAACTTATAAAAAATGAGTTTACAATTTTGTTACAATGTTCCCCCAAATGTAACTATAGGTGTTGCAGAGACATGTGCATTAATCAGTTGAATTTACATGTGACTGCTGGCTTTTAAATACTACCAAGACATACAGCACCAAGGCAATTTTTAGTGTTATAAAATGGAGAATAAATAATGGCACTCAAGCTGCTATCAGTGCACAGGTTCAAGCCCAATTCTAGGACTTGACTACACAATTTAGGCTGACACTTCAGTGCAGTACTGGGAGTATGAGGTGCATCCTTTCAGATGAGTTGGTAAACTGAGGCTTTGCCTGCTCAGGTCAATATGAAAAATTTGACAGTATGATTTGAAGAAGAGCAGGGAGCTCTCCTGGCCAACATTCCTCTCTCAACAAAACAAATCACTCATTTACTATCTGTAGGACCTTGCTATACACAAATTAGTTCCCATATTTGCCTCGACAACAGCAATAGCTGTGTTTCAAAGAGTAATTCATTATTTATAAAGTGCTTTGGGACATCCTGAGGACACAATACGCACAATATAAAATGCTTAAAGGGCTTGACAGGGTAGATGCAGGGAGGATGTTTCCCCTGGCTGGGGAGTCGAGAACTAGGGGTCACAGTCTCAGAATAAGGGGTCGGCCATTTAGGACTGAGATGAGGAGAAATTTCTTCACTCAAAGGGTTGTGAATCTTTGGAATTCTCTACCACAGAGAGCTGTGGATGCTCAGTCGTTGAGTATATTCAAGACAGAAATTGATAGACTTTTAGATACTAAGGGAATCAAGGGATATGGGGATAGTGCGGCAAGGTGGAGTTCAGGTAGAAGATCAGCCATGATCTTATTGAATGGCGGAGCAGGCTCGAAGGGCCGAATGCCCTACTCATGCTCCTATTTCTTACGTTCTTATGTTCTTATGCAAGTTCTCTCTTTCTAATAGCACAAGGTTTGAAATGTAGAATACATGGTTGGATTCACTTTGGCAGATAAACTTCAAGTCATTACTAAGTTAAGGCGTGTACAGTTTTCTTGGTCGGTGTCCAGGGACGTGGGTCTCACAAGCTGCATCCTCTGACTAGCATGCCACACCTCTACACTTTGTTATGTTACACCTCTTGCTAGACTTCTTACTCTGGAAAGGAAATCACAAAGGAAACTACTAAATGGCCAGTTACCAAGTGCAAAACTTTCAGATGTCATTGACACTCCGAACCTTCACTGCACGCTTCCTGATTCTCATCTGGGCAGATGCCGGTGCTACTCTGGGTGTTAATGTGCTGATACTGTGTGAAGAGGTTATGCAGCTCAGAAGTGTTTGCTACGTGTTCGGCATTGCGCATCTTATGGTGGTGCTAACATGCATCAGAACTAACAGCTGCTTCCTCTGCTGACATCAGCAGCAAATGACTGTATAAGTCAAAACAATAACAAACTGAAGACATGACAGCTATGTTAAGTAAGAATCCATAATCATACATCCCCTCCCCACCGACACCACCCCTTTACATTTACTCAGCTGCTTATGGTCAAAGCCTGATAGCATTGCATCAATCGGACAGGATAGATGGTGAGTAATGCTACATTTATATCAGCGAACGCCTTCAAGAAGTGTTTCTGTTAATGTAGCTCAGAACTCCTGATGTGCAATCCACAATGGTTATAATAGGGTCAGGTTCCATTGCATGGCACAACTCAAAAATAGCTTGTGTATACGCAGTTACATTAAAATCACTATTCCTTACTTTGTATCTGGCTCCAAATCTTGAAAATGTCCATACAAGAAGCAAAATATCACTGCCAGCCAGCGGGAGCGCTCCTGTTGCTACTAGCGGCCATACCGCCTCTGGAGGTGCCAATAGAACCCATCTGTTCAGACAGGTTGCAGAACCTCCAGAAGCAGCAGTGCCCTGATATACCTCACAGCAGCACTCCTCCTGTAGTTACAGATAAATCCAACGATCCTGAGGGAAATGAGGGAAGACATAGTGGAGGCCCTAGAAATTATATTTCAGGGGTCTATTGAGAGTGGATGTGTGCTGGAGGACTGGACAGTGGCCAATGTAATACCAAATTTCATAAACGGAGATAGAGCTAACCTGGATAATTACAGGCCAGTTAGTTTCACATCTGTGGCAAGAAACATTTTGAAACATTTAATTAAAAATGACTAAACATCTAAATGAAGAGAAAGAATTAGAAGCAGCCAAACAGATTTCAGAAAGGAAGATCGTGCTTGACAAACCTGATAGAGTTTTTTGAGGAGGTGACAGATATGGTGGATGGGGCATACATGGACTTGCAGAAAGCCTTTGATACGGTACTGCATGAGGCACTACTGGAGAAGATTAAGGGGCATTGAATTATGGGGAGGGAAGCAAATTGGATTAAAAACTGGTTAAAAGGGAGGAAACAGAGAGTAGGGGGTAGAAATTAGGTCGCGCCCCATTGGGGCGCAAATATCGTCCGGACGCAAATATTAGCGCCTGGCGCTAATTATCGGCACTGACAGGAAACTTCACTTTTACCGCCCCGGGAGGTGAGTGGAGCGCTAAAGCAGGCGCTGCACACCTCTCTTAAGGCGCAAAGGCCGAGCAGTGAGGCGCTAACTCGGAGCGCTGGCGAAGCTCATGTAATGTCAGTCAGCAATGGAACACACACACAATGGCACGGGCCAGTTCTTAAAGGGGATGGTTAATCTTGCTTTCCATCCACATCCTGTTCATTGCTGCCTTGAATCTCGGCCTGGAGAGACTTGCACATCAAATGTGCTGGAAAGAACAATGGAGAGCACCAGGCAAAGAGCTCGGAGTGCAGCTCCCACGGTCTCTGCTAAATCGATACAAGGAATGGCAAATCAAAATGAACCTGCAAAGTGCTGCTCAGTACCCAAAACTCCTTCACACAACGTTGAATCTCTCCAGAAGTCTCTCCCTCTCTCTCTCAGAATGCGTAGTTCAAAAATGCCACCAACAATAAAAGACAGGAAGAGGCCCCCTTTAAATAGCGCCCCCCCCAGCCCCACAGCGATTGATAGCGTTCCAGTCTTCTGGTCGTTGGAAGCGCCAGGCGGTAAGGCAGGGGGCGCCACTCAATTTCCGCTACGGGGCGCCCCAAGGGCGTTGCACCATGGAATGACGTCACAATCTGCGCGCGCAGGTGGTCGCAGCGGTAAGTTTTAGCGCCGCCGCACAATCTCAAGTTAAGTTCTCGAGCGGCGCAAACATCGCTGCGCCCGGGCGTTAGCGGCTTTGCGCCCCATTAGCGCCCTCTTAAGGCGCTAACGGGTGGCGCAACCAAGTGAATTTTCAAAAGTTACCACCCATTCATTATAGCCCAGGAATGGGTGGTAACTTTTGAAAAGTTTGAGAATTAGCACCAGGCGCTTATGCTTCAGACTGCATGTAAAATTCAGTCTCATTGCACAAAGAAAGGATTGGAGCGCTAAATCAAGCACTAATGGCCGAGCTCAGTGGCGTTAATCTCGAAGCGCTGACCAATATCAGGTGCAGTCTAATCACAAGTCATGATTGCCACAGGCTCTTCCCAGTACTTAAAGGGGAGGTTCATTGATGCTGCAGAACCTCATTCTCAGCATTGCTGGCTGTGCAGCCATCTCAGCAGCAGATCAAGGAGAAGGAGCCGGACGACTCAAGCAGCCGCAATGATGGCAGATCCACACCCAGGGAAAGAGCCCGCAGATTCTGCGACCATGCATTGGAGGCATTGGCATTCACAGAGGAAAGACGAAGGGTGGTGCTCTACCCAGCAAGTGGCAGGAGGCCCTCGCCGCAAGTCTTCCGCACCATGTGGCGGGAGGTAGCCCAGCACATCTCGGGCAGCACTGTGGTCCCCAGGATCCACACACAGTGCAGGAAGAAATTTAGTGACCTCACTCGGGTGGTCAGGGTGAGTCAATGCTTCAACAAATGCTACATACCACCATCTGAACCACAGTCTTCACACACTGCCCAAAGCACCACACCCCCCAGCACTCACCCACCAACAATCTCTACCTACCAACACTCACACCCACATCTCACACCTTGCACACAATCACAGCTATTCAACTATGGCAGGCACATCACCCAGACACATTGTTCCACACTCACTCACACACTTTCCTCTCTCTTGCAGGCTAAGGTGGCTCACAACAGGAGGGAGTAGGAGCGCACAGGCAGGGGACAAGCCCACACCCAACCACTGTCTGAGCTGGAGGAAAGAGTGCTGCAGATTATTGGGCACCAGGTGGTTGGTGCCGTGGCCACCGGCGATGTTGACCCCCTTGGGGAAAACAACGGTACGTTCATCCCTGCTCCTTCTTCTCACATCCCACTTCCCCCTCACCCCACAAGCATTTCGCACTTTCCAGCTAATCATGCTGTATGCATGCCTTTCTCCCTTCCTGCCTCCCTCCCCTCATCTTAATCCGACTCTTGTGCCTTTATGCTTTCAGATAATGAGCAAGCAGCTGAGGAGCCTGTCCCTGAGGGCACCGTAGAGAGCGAGGCAGGAGAAGAGGAGGAGGAAGAAGACACCGCGTCACTGCATGTCTCACCCGCAGGCACCTGCTCAGATATTGGCGCTAGCCATTCTTTAGAGGCTAGTATAGTAGCGGGATCTGCACAGGGTGATGCACCAGGAACGAGCGGGTTGCAGCAAGGCCAGGGGGAAAGGGTAGCTCGGGAACCAGCTCCCCGGAGGGCAAGTTCAGCTGCACAGGACTCAGATGAGGACCTCGATGGGGAGGCCTTTAGAAGAAGGGTGAAGGGCATGCATATGGAGATGATAGGTGCAATGGCAAGGGTGCCCGAGAGCCTCTCGGCAATGGTAAGGAGCGTGGAGGAGTCCGCCTCCAACATTGCACAGAGCTCTGCGCACACTATGGAGCCCATCATTTCCAGTCTGCAAAGGATGGTAGACTCCCAGAGAGACCGTGGCAGCCCAGACCTGATGCCGCGTGTGATGGCCTATGTGGCAGCTTCCATTGCAGCACAGGCGGAAGCGACGCAATGTCTTAGTGCTATAATGCAGTCTATGCTTGGTGGCATCCAATCTCAGACTGCTCTCATGCAGTCTCAGCTTGATGCAACGCAAGCTCTGACTGCTGCCATCGTGGCTGGGTCTACCACCATTGACCGGGGCTTTCACGGTGTCGCAGCAGGCCAGCAATCAGTGCTGCAACAGATTGCTAGTGATGCTGAGGTGCCGCCCCGGGGGAGTGGCAGTGGGTCAGTGCAGCAGGAACCTGCTGTCCTCTCTCAGGATGAGAGCATTCCTGCTCCCACCACTGCCACTCCTCCATTGCCCTTGTCGCTGACTGTCATCCAGCCAGCCCAGACTGCTGCCGCCCATGCTGAAGTGGTGTAGTCTACAGCTGGGCCTTCCAGGTCCAGAGCTGGTCGAGAGCATCCTGCAAGGCCATCTGAAGTCACCTGCACGGACACTCAGCAGCCTTCCACCAGCCCTGCTGCAGCCACAGGACCAACACTTCACAGGAGCACCAGAGTAGGCAAAGGCACAGTAACGACAGGCACTAAGGGATTGCACAAGGGTGAATAAGTAATAATGTTGCTGTAAATATGTGTTCACTGATTATTGATAAATTTATTAATTCAGTTTGGATTATTTTGTGGTGTCTCTCATTTCAGCTTTGCGCTGTGATATGGCCTGCGACAGGGATGGAATGATGGGGATGTGGTGAGCAACGGGGATCTGGAGTTTAATTTATTGGAACCGCATTCTGATGAGGCGGTCACAGACCGCCGTTCCGGAAGGCCGATTGAGTGGCTGCCTCCTCCCTCACTCCTGTTCCTCCTCCTCCTCCTCGTCCTCCTCCTTGTCTTCCTCTTCCCCCTCATCCTCCTCCTCTTCCTCCTCTCCCTCTCCCTCTTCCTCCTCCTGAGGTGGTCGCGCAATCCCTGGTGGCAAGGGCTGGGCCCTCATGATGACCAAGTTGTGGAGCATGCAGCAGACCACCACGAAATGGGACACCCGCTCCGGCGAGTACTGGATGGCTCCTCCCGAGCAGTCAAGGCAGCAGAACCGTTGCTTGAGCACCCCGATGGTCTGCTCGATGATGTTCCTGGTGGTGGCATGGCTCTCATTATATGAGTGCTGGGCAGGAATGTTAGGGGTTGCGGAGAAGAGTCATGAGCCAGGTGGAGAGCGGATAGCCCTTGTCTCTGACCAGCCAGCCGTGAACTTGTCATAGTGACTGGAAGAATGCTGGCACACCGGTCTGGCGCAGGATGAAGGCATCGTGGCTGCTGACAGGATAACGGGCATTCACATTGCTGTGTGTGGTTGCACACCAACTGCACATTAAGTGAGTGGTAGCCTTTGCGGATACGGAAGATCTCAGGATTGTTATGTGGTACCCGCAAAACCATGTGGGTGCAGTCAATGGCGCCCTGCATGAAGGGATTGGACAGAGGAGGTAGACTGTTTCCAGTGGCTGAGGGGTCTAGAACAAGTGAACGTAGATATAAGATCAAATGTAAGAGATTTAGAAAGAGAGCAGGAGAAACAGGTGACTGTGTGGCTGTGAATTGCACTACCGGAGTTAGTCATTGAAACAGAGACCATGTTAACATTGAAGAATGGGTTAGATAGGTGGTTAAAGGAAAGGGAATGAAGGGATATGGGAATGGGGTCAGAACTGCTGCTCATGTGGAGGATAAACACCAACACGGATTGAATGGGCTAAACAGCCTTTTTCTGTGTTGTAATTCTACGTAACCTAGTGAAGCAAGGTGTACTGGCCTTTCTGGACAGTGCAAGTCAACCACCTAGAGGTCCAGGCATGGGTTTGGAAAAAGTTCCAAATTTCTTTTGGCCAAGAGGTCACTAGGTCTCTTCTAACATATTTCTGTGGAAAGGGGTGGGGGGGGGATTCCCTTCTCCAGAACAGGCACTCTCTGCCAGAATTACTGGCCTCTCCCAACTGGCCGGCACCCTGGTGCCCCGAGTGGTGTGATTGACAGCCATTGGTGTAGATATCAGAGAACCTGATCCTGACCCTGAAAAGTATGCTGGTTTTCAGAGGACACAACCCAATAATTACACCAGGACGTCACCCTTGTAGGTTTCAGGGCCCCACCAGTGTAATCAGATGAAAGAAATCTCCTTCCTATATCCTTGCTGGATTGAAATGAAGACTTATCACATGTCTCCTGTTCTACTCATACTTCCCCAGGATTTCAAACCTGTGGAGCTCGCTACCTTCCTCACTATTTCCTTCCTATAATTATCAGCCTTTTAAAACCCAACTTTTCCATCAGCTAATCATTACTTCCTGATTTTACTAATCATTGTTTTTACTTTCTTCAACATTTGTGGTCTCCTGCACTTCGGGCCGTGACCCTTCCCTTTGATTCCTCACCAGAAAATGTTTATTTCACCATCACTGTATGACAGAAAATGTATTAAAAAACCCAACACAGGGAGATAGCCTAAGGGTTGAAATTTACAATAAGGGTTGGAGGTGGGGAATGGGACACTGTGACTTTTAAACATTGCTGTTTATTCCATTCCCTAGCACTATTATCTTTTACTTTACTGAGCACAAAAAGTACTTTCCAAAGCATTAATAACTGGCTCCAATAGCAGGGAATCAGAAAACAGAGAGTCGGGATAAATGGGTCATTTTCTGGTTGGCAAACTGTAACTAGTGGGGTGCCACAGGGATCAGTGCTGGGGCCTCAACTATTTACAATCTATATTAATAACTTGGATGAAGGGACCAAGCCTAATGTAGCCAAATTTGCTGATGATACAAAGATAGGTGGGAAATCAAGTTGTGAAGAGGACACAAAGAATCTGCAAAGGGATATAGATAGGCTAGGTGAGTGGGCAAAAATTTGGCAGATGGAGTATAATGTGGGAAAATGTGAGGTTATCCACTTTGGTAGGAAAAATAAAAAAGCAAATTATTGGCCCGTAATTTCCGATAGGAGGCTTCCTGCGTGCGGATGCCTCCTTTCAGAAAAAAATCTGCGCACTTACCTGAGGGCTCCCGAGGTCCGGACACTTCTGCTCCTGGGCCTCTCCACAGTCGAAATGCGCAGGGCCCAGGTATCCCAGGGGCGCATGCAGTTCGCAAGCGTCCTGGGGTCACGTGGGACAGGCCAGCAAATGAAAGAAGGGAATCTCCCTTCATACTTTTGACAGATAGACCTGTCAAAAGTATGAATGGGGATCACTGAAAAAAGACACTAAAACATTAAATACATTTTTTTTAAACCATCACGTTTTTAAAATGAGTTAACATTACATTCAATTAAATATTTTAAACAAAAATTTAATTTTTTGAAACAAATATTTAAAGTTTTTTTACAGGACTAAAAATAAACTTACCTTTTAAAAAAGTATTTTTAAATTATAAATGAGTGAATTTTTTTTTTTTAACTTTTTTAAACTCTTATGCTGGTAAAAGCAGGCCTTACGCCTGCTTTTACCAGTCGTAAGATTTCTAAGGGTTTTCAGCGGGCGGAGGTTCTGCAGAAAGCGGAACTCTCCACCCACAGAGGCCCTTTTCCAGGGTAGGCGTCCGATCTATCAAGAGGTTTCTTGACAGATCGGAAATGCCGGTTCCGGCATTTCCAATGTCCCTTCGGGTGTGTACACAGCTCGTACACACCCGTAGGCATCAGAAAATATGGCCCATTATTTAAATGGAGAGAGATTACAAAATACTGCAGTACATAGGGATCTGGGGGTCCTTGTACATGAAACACAAAAAGTTAGCATGCAGGTACAGCAAGTAATTAGGAAGGCAAATGGAATGTTGGCCTTTATTGCAAGGGGGATGGAGTACAAAAGTAGGGAAGTCCTGCTACAACTGTACAGGGTATTGGTGAGACCACACCTGGAGTACTGCGTACTGTTTTGGTCTCCTTATTTAAGGAGGGAAATACTTGCATTGGAGGCAGTCAGAGAAGGTTCACTAGGTTGATTCCTGAGATGAGGGGGTTGTCTTATGAAGAAAGGTTGAGCAGGTTGGGCCTATACTTATTGGAGTTTAGAAGAATGAGGCGTGATCTTATTGAAACATATAAGATGCTGAGGGGGCTTGACAAGGTAGATGCAAAGAGGATGTTTCCCCTCGTGGGGGAATCTAGAACTAGGGGACATAGTTTCAGAATAAGGGGTCGCCCATTTAAAACGGAAATGAGGAGGAATTTCTTCTCTCAGAGGGTCGTGAATCTTTGGAATTCTCTATCCCAAAGAGCTGTGGAGGCTGGGTCATGGAATATATTTAAGGTGATTTTTGAACGGGTTATGGGGAGCGGGCAGGGAAGTGGAGTTGAGGCCAAGATCAGATCAGCCATGATCTTATTGAATGGCGGAGCAGGCTCGAGGGGCCGAATGGCCTACTCCTGCTCCTATTTCTTATTTTTCTTATGGAATCCCCTTTTGAACCTTTATCCCTATGCTTCCCTAATATTGTTTTTATTAATCACTTGTTTCTATAATTAACTAGAGTCACATTCTCACACTTTCATGGCATGAAGAACAGTAATGACATTATAAGCAATTAACTTGTAATTAACCTTCTGAAAAGTAAATGTGTGGAACAGAATAATCCAACTGGTCTGGCTCAGGGCTTGAGCAGCAAGGGCGACGTTGCCAAAAAAGTAAAATGTGGGTGAGGAGTTATATGCAAATTATTGTGAATGGGGTTAGAATTATGCTTTGAGGAGTTGCGTGTCCATTCAGGTTTGACTGGAAAGTAATAGATTGGGATTTGCTCACTTTGAATATCGCAGGCATCTTCAGCACATAGGCAGAGATTATACAGTGCATGCTTATGAAAGAGTAGTTAAATCCGAAACTAAGGTCTTAAATCTAAACAAAGCAAACTATGTAGGTATGAGGGGCGAGTTGGCTAAGGTTGATTGGGAAACTACTTTAAAAGGTATGATGGTAGACAAGCAATGACTAGCATTTAAAGAATCAATACATAATTTACAACAAATATACATTCCTTTAAGGCACAAAAACCCCACAGGAAAAGTGGTCCAACCGTGGCTAACAAGAGAAGTTAAAGATAGTATTAGATCAAAGGAAGAGGCTTATAATGTTGTAAAAAGAGTAGTAAGCCTGAGGATTGGGAGGATTTTAGAATTCAGCAAAGGAGGACCAAGAAATTGATAAAGAAAGGGAAAATAGAATATGAGAGTAAACTAGCGAGAGACATAAAAACAGATTGTAAAAGCTTCTATAGGTATGTAAAAAGGGAAAGATTAGCAAAAGTAAATGTGGGTCCCTTACAGGCTGAGACAGGAGAAATTATAATGGGGAATAAGGAAATGGCAGAGAAATTAAACAAATACTTTGGCTGCGATTTAGTCTACCTCAGCGGGTGTGGTGCGGCCAGGGTCGGTGGCGGGGTACAACCCCGCTGCTGGCTCCAGCCCACTCTGTGAAATGATTTCACGCTGATTGGGCTTGTTAAGCCCGCCCAGCACGTTTCCCAGCCAATTGAAGGAAGTGGGTCTGATAACGTCACTAGATGATGCATTATCAGCCGGTTTCCTTAAAGGGACCATGCGCAAAATGATTTTGACAGTTGTGCTGTCAGTCAGTGTTCTACAGCATTGAGGTGCTGCAAACACTGACAAGCACTGCACAGAGGTGCACGGCTGCACCCAGGCTCTCCCATGACTCCCTCCATATGTTTATGGAGAGAGTCACAGCACGCAGAGAGGTTCTCTTCCTTTCCCATGGGCGGAAGAGACCTCCCCAGGAGATCAACGCAGCCTGGTTGCACATTGCACAATGAGGACACAAGCAGGGATGTCATTAGGAGGACCAGGCTGCAGTGGCGCAAACCTTTCAATGATTTCAGTAGATCACGAAATGTTACTGCAAAGCCACACTCAACCTCATCGTGCTGTGCCATTCATCACATCCCCATCACTCTGCCTTCCCTACCCTACTCTTGCACATCCTTTCTCACACCAACTTACCTTGCACCTCCACCCATCCCTCTCTATATACATTATCACTTCCCCATCTCACTAGCCACCACTCACACTTACCCTCATCCTAGTCCAATCATACCAACTAACAGCACACAATGGTAGGCACTTGGGTGTTTTAGCCAATGTTCATGTGAAGTTTCTGTTAATGTGCTGTCAAACATTGAAATCTTTATTTATAGCACTTTGCGTTCTTGGACAGATTTGTGTGCACCTTTGGAAGTGGCTTAGTGAGTTGCAGTGAATGGTGAGACATAATGGTACACCTGCAATGGCGATGAGTGTGAAAGGAATGGCGTGGGCATTGTAGGGATGCTTTATGGTGTTGGTGTGGGGTGGTGCCAACCTGGCGCATCATGTGGCAGCCAGGGGGTACAGCATCAAGTGAAGTAAATCTGGCCATGGTGTGGCCATCCCTGGTGTCCCGGGCAGCAATGTGGTCGGGTGCTGATGCCCTCTGTCCTGTGCAGCATCAGTTGATTGATGAGAAGGTTGGTGTTGCTGTTGGAGCTGCTGGTGTGCCTGGTGCTGCTGGTGTTGGGGCTGATCGTAGTGGGATTCTGAGGACCAAGGTGAGATAGTTTCAAGGGCACCGATGCTGATAGAATAGATGGCAGGTGAACTTGAGATGACAGAAGCGACCTGTCAATGGTGAGAGAGGTTGTTCCAATGAGGTGACACTGGATAGTGAGTTTGCTCCAAACACTTACAAATTACATAAAGCTCAATCTGTCTTCCAAATGCAGTAAGTAACAGCTTCTAACCTTGGAATGTGAACAACTAAGAAATGGGAGCTTTTAGAGACCATTTGCAGCTGTCAAGTTAAGAAATCATCCCATGCGGACACAACACCTGACCTCCTATTTCTTATGTTCTTATGAAGTATCTGATGGAAACGGTCAGAGCCAGATAAAGAATTTTTGGTGATCCGATCATCAAGAACATTCGGGCACCAAGAACCCTTCCTCTCCCCCTCTGACGGTATTTTTAAATGCTAGAATTTTTTCATCCAGCGGTTGTATGCAATTTTTCTGCATTATGGTGAGTTTTACCAGGGGCCTCATATTCGCATGGGACTCCTGGCGGGGGCTTTATATTTAGCAGGGCTGACTAGGCACGAGCCCAGTCGGTCTTTGGGTTAATCCACCCATGCCAATTCTTTTATGGAATTAATTTCTGTTGGTTCTGTATGAACACTGATCAGTGGGGAAGCAGACCAAATGGAACTGGTCATACCTTGGAAGCCCTGAGAGATACTTGTCTGTATTCCAATCTATTGTAAATAAAAACCTGGAGAGCTGCCAGCTCGCTATCACTCATTTTACACAAGTGTACAAAGTCAAAATCTCCAGGGCCAGTGAGTCTGTATAAGGCTTGCCATACCTAGATTCATTAAATCATCAAAACGCACTTCCTTTGGAGCTAAAGAATTCAGCTAATAAAAGATAATCAACTGCAGATGGATGAATTATTAAATATAGGAGTAAAACGCAATGAACAACACTATTATAAAGGTAGAAAGCCTGTAATTAACCTTCTGCTGCAAAGATGACATCATAACCCACAAGAGGCAGGACACTGCACAAGGAAAACAATATTAATCATGTACAAGATTACATATTGGTTTTATAAGCTTGTTAAGTTATGGTAATTTATGATTCTCGTTTGGAGCTTTATTCTTATAAGTATCCTTTCCACATGACTGACTCATGCTGCACTCTTTTGGTGCTAGAAAAGATCAGTAAGTATATATACTCACTAAAGGAATTTTTCTGGTCAGCAGTGCTTGTTTATGTACTAAATATAATGACACCGAAATTGTGTCTGGGATGAGTTGCGCCAGAATCGCAACGAAGTGTCAGGAGTTACACCTGCCAATGCTCTACTGAGCTGAATCCACCAGAATTTCAGGGGTCAGCTTATTTACATATCCACTAGAGGATCTCAGTGCAAATCTAGTATAAAAGAGGAGTAATGTGCTGTGAGTGCTTGGAAATTAGATTGGAGCAGCTGGCTGTGGTTACAACAGGTAGGTAAGGAGGTTTAGTTGTGCAGCTGTTAGTTTTAGACGATAAAGAGTGTGGGTTCCCAAGTAACAAAAGGGAAAGTGGCTGGTGTCTGTCCTGGTCAGGTCATTGAATTCCTTGCGACACTAGTCTGCAGTCCTCGGGGTGATAGGATTGGCATCCAGTGCCACCTCCCTCCACCTGGCACAAGAGACAATTTTTTGAGGTTTCCTCCCATGGAAACCAAGCTGGCTGAAGCTCTGCAGCTCATTTCAAAGAGGAGAAGCAGCATTGTATGTAGCCCTGAAAGTGACCTCGCCTTGAATTATTTTGCCACTGGATCTTTCCAAGCAGCATCTGGTAACCTTTACAAAAAGAAAATACTGCAGATGCTGGAAATCTGAAATAAAAACAGAAAATGCTGGAAATACTCAGCAGGTCAGGCAGCATCTGTGAAGAGAGAAACAGAGTTAACGTTTCAGGTCGATAACCTTTCGTCAGAACTGGAAAAAAGCAGGAAATGTAACAGATTTTTAAGCAAGTGTAGTGGCTGGGAAATGGGGGAGGGGATGAAAGAACAAAAGGAAAGGCCTGTGATAGGCTGGAAGGCAGGAGAGATTAAGAGACATTGAGAGACATTAAGAGATATTCAAGGCAAAAGGGGATGGTAATGGGACAGGTTAAGAAACAAAGGATGGCTCTAGATGAAGTGTAACAGATGCTGCCTGACCTGCTGAGTATTTCCAGCATTTTCTGTTTTTATATCTGGTAACCTTTGTCACATTACTCAGGCAGCAACTCACCACTGTATAAAGAAGTTCACTGATAATATATTCAGACCAACCTCTCTATTTATTACCTTCTCCATGGATATTGTGAAATAAAGAGAGCGAGCAGTTCAGTTCTATAAATTAATAGGATTTCCACAGATGCAAAGAACAGCTGACATTGCAATCCCCATACAACACCTTCTCAGTTGCAATAATAGGAAAAGCTTTCCTTCAATAATTGGCCAGCTAGTGTGTGATACCAATCACCTTATCATGTGCATTAATGCCCGCTAAGCAGGAAGTTGTCATGACACTTTTATCATGCGACAATCCACCATACTTGCCTTGATGACTCAGAACCATGTATTAGGATGGTTAATTGGTGATCAGGGCTATCTGCTGCAGTTATGGTTTATGACTCCAGTAAGGCATCTGCAGAAGGGCAGAACAAATATAATGAGGCCCATGGAATTACAAGAATTTTTATAGACACTTTGAAGTCTTGTTTTAAGTGCCTGGATAAATCTGTTGGAGTCCTACAGTGCAGTCCAAAAATCTCCAGAATCATTGGGGTAAAAATTCAACATTGTTCCATCCATTTTACAGGCATAGCCGTGGAAAGGCTAGCGCACGATTTGCACATGCACCCGGGCCATTGCTAAATTCATCAGGGTCTTTTCTTAGGCAGCCACTTAAAACAAGCACAGACCTCATTTCAATATGAAAATGATGGGCCTGCGCCCGTTTCAGGATCCAGCCACATAATTCGGCCCAAGTGGGTGTATCTGGAGCAAGAGTAATGGATCTCGATGAGGCTTGGCTGTTTATCTAAGTGACTGACCTCTTCCTCCAAGTTATCCTCTAGGATTTTGAAAATACAGAAACTTATTTAGCTGTGTAAATACTTACATGACCTCTTGAAGAAATAGCGGCTGAGTGCATGGCCTTTGCTATACCTTTATAATCCTGGTAAAACTGAAAAGACCTGTACTCCCCCTTGCTGTGCTTTTACCAACCTTATCTTGACACCTCCCCTCCTACTTCCCCATCTCCTACAGCCTCTCCTGGTGTACCTCCTCCAGTATCAGTTCTTTGGTGCTAGTTATGTGCCACCTGTTTCTTTAGAATGAGAGAATGCAGAGTTAAAGGACTCTGACCGGAAGGGACACTTCTTTCACCCATTTGTCTGCATGAATAGCTTTGTTATCAAACTTGCAGGTGTAGGTTCCATTTAAACAGCCTCTTCATAAAATCTGGATTATCCTGTTAAGGGGCTTCCCGCTCTCAGTCACAGATACAGGCCATTCGACCCAACTGGTCTATACCGGCATTTAGGCTCCACACGAGCCTCCTCCCACACTACTTCATCTAACCCTATCAGCATATCCTTCTATTCCTTTCTCCCTCATATGCTTATCTAGCTTTCCCTTAAATGCATCAATGCTATTCACCTCAACTATTCCTTGTGGTAGCGCATTCCACATTCCTACCACTCTTTGGGTGAAGAAGTTTCTCCTGAATTCCCTATTGGATTTATTAGTGACTATCTTATATTTATGACCTTTAGTTTTGGACATACCCACAAGTGGAAAAATTTTCTTTACATCTACCCTATCAAACCCTTTCATAATCTTAAAATCCTTTATCAGATCACCCCTCAGCTTTCAGTTTTCTAGAGAAAAGAGCCCCAGCCTTTTCAGCCTTTCCTGATAAGTATATCCTCTCAGTTCTGGTATCATCCTTGTGTTTCACAAGGGAGGGGTCCAATCCCTGACCCCGGGGGGTGCGGTCTGCTGGTGGGGGAGCTTACGGGGAGCCGTGAGGAAGCACTCCTGCTCCTCCTGGCCCACAAGGATTGCTCCCTGATGCTGAGGTCACCTCGTTGCAGCTACTGGGAATTCCGAGCCCCGGGATCCCCGGCCGCCTGCAGTAAAACCTGCAAAGCAGGTTAAAGTAGAGGCTTCAGGCCTCATTATAATACTTAAATTGCTATTGGTTGTGGCAGTGCTCCAGAACTACTACAAGTAACACTGGAAAACTACAAGTCTCTCACCACCTATTTCTAGTCTCTGAAATTATAATTTTTAAAATTCCACAGTTTCTCCATCCACCTACATATTTTCATCAATTGTTGAAATAGTCGTCACACCCTTCACTCTCTTTGATGTTTCAGGTTACAAAGAGAAACAGTCACGCTAGATCCTATTGCCAAAACCATCATTTTACACCACAGGCACAGCTTCCCACTGATGGAATTCAGCCACATTTTAAAGATCACTTTTAAGCCATACCCAGACACAGATGCCCATTGGTATGATTTCTGAAGCAATACTCATACCAGTTTTGTATTTGTTCTTTTTCTGCTTAATCTAATTGATTACTCTTAACCTAGTTCCAGCTTCAGCCCATGGTTCTACATTTGCAGAAGATTTTTTTACTGCTAATCATTGGTTTTATTAAATTTCTAGAAATTTCAACGTAATGTAATATACTAAATTTAAACCAATTGCTTTGACTGGCAAACCACCTAAGTTTTTGTGACAGTACAAATTGAACAGGTATAAGCATTGAAGCATGACTGAATCAGGGAAGCAGAAGCTTACGTTCCATGCTATTTTTCTAACCCTACTGAAAGAGAGAGTTCAAAGTGAGTCATTAGAGATATTTAACCAACTGTGATGTACTCAACAAAAATGCCAAATAGAAACAAAGTGCATTTTACATGATTTTACCATCTGCTTAGTATGGTCTCAAAGTTCATTCCATCTATCATAGCTCCGACACATTGAGGAGCAGTTTAAGAATCCATCTGAAGTTACAGTCTGAGGATAAAGGACAAATTCTGCACCACAGACGTGATTTATACACAGGTCAAAGCAAGGTACTGGAAACTCAATAGCCCATGAAAGTCACAGCAAGTGAATGAGATTTTTTACAGCTTCTCAGGAGATCATCTACTTCAAAAGAAGACTTTATATTGAGCATATTTTCAGTTTAGTTTCATCTGGAGTTATTTAGCGTAAATAATATTTTTGAAAGAATCAAGAAGGAGTTCCAGAAGAGACTCCTGGGAGAAATAAACCACTTGCAATAAATGACTGTTTACATTTGCTAACACGCTAAGAAGTGGTTATGGGACCTTGACAACTGCTCAGTCATCCTTCCAATCACAAAGATGACTGATTGAGTGCTGTTAATTTTCTATGGACCTATTCATGGCTGTGCAGTTCAATCATGAACCACAGGGCTATCTGTATATTCACGCATTGTTACAGTCACATGGCTGTTGCTCTGTTAATGGTGTTTTTGCAGCAATTGTTTTTCTTGCCGCTGTCGCTAGTACTGTGTTCCAAGGTTGTCCACTCTGTGCCATTGTTTTGAATCCTGGTCAGTCTGCTGCAAACATTTCTCAGTTCCTACATTATAACAGTGAGCACACTTCAAAAGTACTTCATTAGCTGTGTAGCAATTTCAGACCTCCTGAGGTCATGAAAGGCGCTAAATAAATGTAAGTCTGTCTGTCGCTGTCTCTGTCTCTGTCTGTCTGTCTTTCTTTCTTTCCATTTTTGCAGATTTATGCAGCATGCAGAGCACCATCGCGATCATTGAGACATGAGTCGAACTATACTGCAGGATGCCCCAGGTTGATGCAGGCACCTGAAGCACATCTTCAACATGCCAATAGCATCTTCAGTATTGATTGGATAAATGGACCTCATTAGAGTGCTGCTTAGCCAGGGTCCTTGGAAAGCGAGCCACTGTCATGAGCCAAGGCTGTAGAGGACAGTCTTTGGCCCCAATAATAACTCAGAGGCGCGTTCGGAGCAGGAGGTGCGATATCAGGTGGGAAATCCGAAAGAAATTTCAGTGCGCCAGTCTGTGGCATTTTAATACAGCTACCTAATTAGAATATTATTTCTGGGTTGACACAAACTCAACTGGAGTATTTAAAGGAGTTTGAACAAAGAGAGGGAGAAGTTTCATCAGGACGGTCAAGGGTTGAGCATTGATTTAACGATGTACTGCAGGGTGCAGTGAGGAGTCCTTTCCCCCATTGCAGAAGAGAATGCAAAACACAAGGGAGAAGGAGAGAACCGGAGGTTCCTTCTGAGGCTGCACCGTCACAGGACTCATGCTTACCATGCACCAGCGCAGATACTCAGTGGGACCAGTTAGGCAGTTAGTTGGGATTTCGCCTGGTGACTCACACTTCACATGTGAGCAAGAGCAGACGGTGGTGGCAGAGACAGCAGTGGAGAGTCTGCATCGGAGGGCGCAGCCCTCTCCAAGCTCTGCTCAGTACCCCGGGGGCTATCGATGAAAAGAATAATAATTGAGGGGCAGCAGAAAATCTGTGGCATACTGGCAGGCCTTCCACACAGTGTCCATGATTGCAGAAAGAATGGAGGAGTGCAGCTCAAGCATGAATGAGCTGATGTCGCAGGGCATTGCGAGGATGTCTTCTTCCATGGAGAGAGTGGCCAACTCTGTGGAACATTGATCACGGCAATCAAATGAGTCCATGCAGGCCTTGACCACAGCCATGCAGACTTTAGATGCCAACATGCCTGGTGCCTTAAATAGGATGACCGACACCATAGCCTTGGCCTTACAGCGTGTCACTGATCTGCCCCAAGCTGCTCTCCAGCAGAGTGGTAGGAGTGAAGTGTGGCTGGCCTGTGAGAGGGATGATGGTGAAAGGGAACAGAGCAATAGGAGCTCCACTCAAAGTGCTCCCATTTCTCACCCATTGCTCCCCGCCTCAGTTAGTACCCGACATGCCGCCACCTCTCCCGATGGTTGAGTCTGTATCTGCATAGGTGCAGGTGGAGCAGTCATTGGCGGGGCCGCCACGGGCCCCAACACCCAGAGGTCATCGGTCAAGAGCATCTCAACAGTCAGAGCAGGTATCTGAGCACCCTTCCTCTACCTCTGCTGAAGCCACAGGGATTATACCACGTAGGAGTGATAGGAAAAGGAAGATTAAAGTTTTGCAGTTGCATAAGGGTATGCACATGGGTGAATGAGAAAATGTTATGTTGTTAAGTTTCCATTGTTTAGTACAATCCCTTTCCCGTATTGCCCATTCTTGGTTGCCGAGTTGCAACTCGCCTTTTCAGTTGTTTGTTGAAGAATGGGAAGACATGATTTGACGAGGACCAATGGGAGAAATGTGCAATGGGTGGATTATTGGTTACAGGACTGCTTTGTGTCAGCAGGATTGGGAGCTGGGGTGGGGGGGGGGGGGCGGTGGATTAGCCATTGGATGAGATTGTTATATCGGTCCAGGGTAGTGTCTAACTGAACCTTACAGCTGTAAGGAAATCACTGGCATCTCAGGCAACAATATAGAAAGAAGAAAGAAAGACTTTATATAGCGCCTTTCATGACCACCGGACATCTCAAAGCATTTTACAGCCAATGAAGTACTTCCCTACTCTTCTTAAAAATAGTGCCATGGGATCTTTTGCGTCCACCTGAGAAAGCAGACCTTGGTTTAATGTCTCATCCGAAAGACGGCACCTCTGACACTGCAGCATTCCCTCAGCACTGCACTGGAGTGTCAGCCTAGCTTTATTTGCTCAAGTCCCTGGAGTGGGACTTGAACCCACAACCTTCTGACTCAGAGGTGAGTGCGCTACCAACTGAGCCACAGCTGACACATAAGCGGATGGTGCTGCATTGGGGTCACCCTCCTCCTACTCTTCTTCATTGGATTCTTCCACAGATGCCATGTGCTCAGCACCTTATTCCTCCTGTAGCTGTTATACAACGTTGTGCAGAGAGCAGCACACCACAATCATTCTGGAGACCCTGGTTGGTGAGTGCCTCCAGATCTGTCCAGGCACCTGAAGTGCATCTTGAGCATGCCGATCACTTGCTTAATGACAGATCTGGTGGTCACATGGCTGTCGTTGTACCGCTCTTGAGCTTCATTGGTGGTGTCCTCATGGGTGTCATCAGCCAAGTTTGAAGTGGATGTCCTTTGTCTCCTAGCAGCCACCCCTTAAGTCTGCTTGCAGGTCCAAAGATGTCAGGGAGCTTGGACTGACACAGGATGAAAGCATCTTCCCGGGAATCTGGCACACACCTGCATTAACCTGTTCTTGTGGTTGCACACCAGCTGCACATTGATAGAGCAGAAGCTCGTCCCATTGACGAATACTCCTGGTTAATCTGGGGGTGCGCAGATTGCCTCATGTGTACAGTCAATGATGCCCTGCACTTGTGGGAAGCCAGTCAGTGATGCAAAGTCGAGTGCCTGCTCATTCTAACTAACGTTAATCACAGGGGAAGTTAACATAATTGCCGGACCTGGCCAAAAAAAAATGTGACTTGCCTTATGTATTTATGCACAGCCAACTGGGAGATACTGTATAGGTCTTTGGTAGCGCCCTGAAAGAATCCAGAGGCAAAAAAGTTGAGGGCAGTGGTCACTTTCACAGCCACTCGTATTGCGTGACCACCAGGTCCAGCAGGGGGCAGGTCTTCTTCTAGGAGGCTACAGATGTCTGCCACCACCTGATGTGACAATCTCAGCCTCCGGAAGCACTGCTCTTCTGAGAGGTCAAGGAAGCTGAGCCTTTGCCTGTACACCCTGTTATGCGGGTAGTGCCTCCTGCAAGCTTGACCTTTCTGCTGCTCTCCTCTCTGCTGACCACCTGCAGGTCCCTCCACAGCAGGCTGTCATTGCTGCTGATGGTCATCTTGTTCCACGTCTGAGGTCCAATCTAAGTCAGCCATAGCAGCCCCCCCCCCATCCTGATCTGAGTCTCAATACCTCCAAAGTGCACTATTTAGCCTCTCACCACAAGTACTCTCATCAAACCCTTTCCCAGTGGGAGGTAAGAAAGCAGCTGTGAGCACTGAGAATTTATTGATATCCATATGCCTGACTTTTAATGAGCCCCATGAATTGTTGCTCAGTCTTCTCGTCTTCGTTTCATTGGCGGGCTTTCAGGAAGCCCAGGAAACGCATGCATGTGTTGTTAAATTTAAATGCCAGTTAAAATATTGCTGGAATACACTCATTTAAACATTCAAGTTGCAAACCTGCCTCTCCGGAGGGTGTTACACGCATGCAGTCGAACGCACCCGAGTTAAACCCGAAAGTCAGTGCGGTGGAGCCGGCTTCTGGATATGATCATATTTTCGCCAAATTTAAACCCCCCCACCCTCACCTAAACCCACATGCTCTGCAATATTAAAATGTCCCCCTTTATCTCTGATGAGCCACCTAGAGATTGGCTTTTCTAAGTAAAGGGTGCTGGCATTGTGGAATTCCTCAACATAAAGACATGGGGAGGCATTGTAACTTTGGCCGATAGTATAAACCAGTGATATTGAATCAGCCACCTGTTACACATATCTCCCGATTTTCATTTTTTTTGTGACAGCTCCCAGGGAAGCAAGTATTAAAGTTTGCTTCTGGTCGCAAGTAAGCTACACATTGGGGTGTAATGTGTAAATCCAGCGCGGTTCAGACGGGCGGAGAATGGGGCAAGTGCAAAACGCACACGCAGGCCTAAATTTGAGACCCAGGGCATTTTAACTCTGGGCCTCAGCTACAAGACATCGGTCAGCTGCCAGCCCAGAGCGAGTGGAATGTGACAGCTGGCCGGGCGGCGAGAGCAGACATTCAGGTGCCCAGCACCAAAGGAAGGTTTGCCGGCCAACAGGTAAGTCGCTGGTTATGGGAGGGTCTCACAAGAGGGAAGGGGGGAGTCCGGAGCAGGGGCAGCCATGACTTTCATTGTGGGGCCTGGAGGAGCACTCCTGTTCCTTCTGGCCCCACAAAAGAATATTTTCTACTCAGCGTGGAGGGCCTTTTCATCCTCCTGACTGCAGCGCTTTCCCTGCTCAGGCCCGGGTTAAAATGCAATCGAGGTCCCATTGACTTAGAAGGATCTGAATTTGCATAAATTCATGGAACTCCTGCCTACTTCCGCTGGAGTTAAATTAAATAAAGGACAGTTTAGGTTTCATGCAGAGGGTGGCGAAGCTATGGAATGGAAGGCAGTGGGAGCTGATTGCATCAGCAAATTCGAGAGAGAATTGAAATAGTGCACAAAGAAACTTTTGATTGAGGGGGTCGAGAGGTATTATTGAACATAGTTCCTGGACACTGGGACTGCCCAGATGAACTGCAATGGTCCTTTCTGATCCTGTGCATTCCTATGTTCCTATTTGTAGTAAATTACCATGCAGGAATACAGATGGTAGTGTCTGTAGAGTTCAGCAGTAAAAAAACACTGTTTATGCACTTTTAAAGCCAAAAACCCTTACTGCCTGCATACAACAATCAATCTGGGGCTTCATTTACATTAGAATATCTCAGCTTTGCCAATTTTATTGCAGTAATGGCATATATGGTAATCAAATCAGGAAAGAAGACAAAGGCCATAAATATTAACTTAAAATGTGTTGGATTTAAGATAAGCATAAAGAGAACAAAGTGCATGAAGATAGCAAATGTTTTAAGTGGATGTGCTGGGACTGATAATGAACAGCTATGAATTTGGATCTATTCATGTGTCTAATGATGTAGTGCAGGACGGATAATGCTTTCAGTGCTTTTGATCAGCTGTGTCTGTGCAGAATCATCTGAAACCAAGCTGGTTGTGTACAATGGGAATTAATCAGTGTTAGTATATGGTGTTGACGTGCAGAGGGCTGCCACAAGCTATTGAGAGTATGTGACATAATGTACTTGAGACAGTTTTTGGAAATGTGATGGTAGATGAGGCTTTCCAAAGCAGAAATAAGAGGAAGGGCACATCAGGAATCTGTGACTATTGAGATAAGCGAAGCAACCAGAGGTGTTTCAGACGTTACCACATGTGACACACACAACAAGCACTGTGTGCCATTCAGCAAATGGCAAAGCAAAGCTTGAAGGATCAAGCCCTGACTAGAGGAGGGTGATTGATCGAGACAAAATGATTCAGATATGGGAATGTACAGAACCACAAAAGGCCATTTAGCCAATATTAATGGGGAGAAAGTTAAATGAAAGATCTAAGGGTAGAACCTATTGTTGGCAATGTTAATATGTAATTGCTTAGATTATTTAAATAGTGAATGGTTGTGTTTTCGCTAGAACTGTAATGTCGGTGAAATGCAGTTTTCCATGACACCAACACTGCAAAGTTAATGTGTACATCTGATGTCAGAGCCTAATTTTGACTCGGGAGCATAGTGCAGTAAGACTTCCTTGACATCCATTTCAACGGTGGTGTGAAACCGCTTTGCACCAATGTTACAGTAGCAGCGGCAATGTACTCAATATTCAAATTAATAGTGCTCAATAAATTAGCATTCCACCTACAGTTTGATGAACAGCACCGATTTTAATTCGGAGCGAGCATTGAGTGTGGGGGGAGGGTGTCAAGTCAGAATCTCGCCCCAAGTTTAAATTTACCCCAAGGATATAATTGGTCTCAGCACCCAAAGGCTATAGATGAGAACAAAAATCAGAAAGGGTCCTAATTTCTGATCACTATCCAGTCACGCCTGCTGGAAAATGTACATGTGCGGATGTCAGCAGAGGACTGGATCAGACCCGGCTGTAATTGCGCCCATGGCCAAATAGGCCACTGTAATCACTCTGTAAGCTTACAGATGAAGATACTGGAGGGTGAGCAGTATCGGCACTTCAACTAAAGGAGGGAGAAATAGAGGGAAAATGGGTTTCAGTTCAACAAAATGCCAACTTTGGAGGTTGTATTTTTATCTATATTTACCAAATAGGATCTGGCTTAAGCTTTCGTAAGATTTCAGGGTAAATTTGAAACTGACTGGCTTGGTGGACATGATTGACCACTCTCTCGGTAACTTGAATGGCAGATTTATTTATAAAGACAAACCATGTGAAAGTAGATAAGATCCCAGAATAACCATTCATTTCAGCTTGGAAATACAAGAGTGAATGGCAGCAACTCAGAGAAACTTCACACTGTCCAACACACTGCTTGGCATTCATAACCTGCAAAGGAAAAATAAAGAAATAGAACTCCTTGAAGCATTAATAGAATTATGAAAAAAAAACCTAGAAAATGCTACTTTAATAACTGTACAAAGGTTTACATGCAGGCTGGCAATTATTTTTAAATAGAACCTTGGAGTAATTATTTTCTTTGGTACTTTAAACATTCTCTTCTATCTAACACCTACAGGAATAGAATTTGACACAAGTTCTGAATTACGTCAGCAGCAGCAGGAATATCTTGTTATGAAAAGTATTCTTAAAACAAATGTTCTCTATCTTGTTATAGGTTTATTGAAATGAATCAAAAATTTTGCTTCAATTAAGTAGGAAAACCAGAGCCTTGTCGAGAGGTTTTTGCTGAATTTTAAGTTGACAGTAGGATTTAAACAGGGTTTTTGATTTGTCTCCAGTCAGAAATATCTCAATTACACTCATAGCTGCATCTAGCATGTATTCTAAGAATTCAGAGGCAATTAATTCCTGTTGGTGAAACCAACTTGTTCATACAATTCGGCATTTTAGCCAAAAAACTGAGCTCCAAATATTTGTGGCAATGATCCTGGTGGTTATGCTGTGATCACTCCTACCATTGCTCTCCAGTGTTGACCCTGCCAGAGGTTCCAGGATTAGTGCATAGGCCCAGGTGGCGTCAGTACCACTATAAGCGCATCTCCAAGGCCCACCTGCCCATGCAGCAAGAAATCTAATACCAGCCTACCAATGGTAGGGTTTCCCAGACAACCTTCCCCCGAGGCCCTGTGGAGCACTCCCTTGACCCCCTGTAGAAGGGGACTGACAAAAAATTTAAATAGTTAGTCTTCGAGAGTCCAATCCACTCCCCTTACCTGGACCCTACTGGTGGGGCTGAATTGTGATCATTAAAAAGCCAGTATACCTTATTTCTCAAAGCGTACTGACCTCCTGGCCTGCTTTGGGTCCTGATTGAGGTGGGGAAGCAGGAACTCGCAACAAAAGGAGTCTTCGCCTCTGGGATTGCGTCCCGATGGTATTGGCCTTGCAAGAGTCAGGCAGAGGATCCGCTCCTGTACAAGGCCGACAGAAAAATCTTAGAAATGGGAGGCACCTGGCGTTGTTTTTCCGTGGGTTCTGCAGGACTCTGTCCAATGTTTAAACAACAACAACTTGCATTGATGGCATGGGCAGGTGTACTGTAGCCAAATTTGCTGACAATACAAAGATAGGTGGGAAAGCAAGCTGTGAGGAGGACATGGGGGAAAAATTCAGTTGGTTGCGCCTCCCATTAGCGCCTTAAGAGGGCGCTAATGGGGCGCAAAGCAACTAGCGCCCGGGCGCGGCAGTGTTTGCGCCGCTCGCGAAATTAACTAGACATTTTGCGGCAGCGCTAAACACTACCGCCACGATCTCCTGACCCGGCAGATCGTGACGTCAGTCGAGTGCGCAACGCCCCGGTAGTGCCCCGGAGTGGATATTGAGTGGCGCCCCCTGCCTTACCGCCTGCCGCTAGCAACGACAGGTTGAGGGGAGCGTTTTGCAGTCAGGAAGGGACTGGGGGAGCGCTATTTAAAGGCGACCGCTTCCTGCCTTTTTTTGTTGGCATCATTTTTGAACCACGCATCCTGAGAGAGAGAGAGACTTCTGGAGAGATTCAACGCTGTGTGAAGGAGTTTTGGGTACTGAGCAGCACTTTGCAGGTTCATTTTGATTTGCCCTTCCTTGCATCTATTTAGAAGAGACTGTGGGGGCTGCATTCTGAGCTCTTTCCCTGGTTCTCTCCATTGTTCTTTCCAGCAGATTTGATGTACAGGTCTCTCCAGGCCGAGATTCAAGGCTGCAATGAGCAGGATGTGGATGGAAAGCAAGATCAACCCTCCCCTTTAAGAACTGGCCGGGGCCATTGTGTCTGTGTTCCATTGCTGACTGACATCACATGAGCTTCGCCAGCGCTCTGAGTTAGCGCCTCGCTCCTCAGCCTTTGCACCTTAAGACAGATGTGTAGCGCCTGATTTAGCGCTCCAATCACCTCCAGGGGCGAGAAAAGTCTGCAAAGGGATATAGATAGGTTAAGTGAGTGGGCAAAAATCTGGCAGATAGAGTATAATGTGGGAAAATGTGAAGTAATCCACTTTGGTAGGAAGAATAGAAAAGCAAAATATTATTTAAATGGAGAGAGACTACAGAATGCTGCGGTACAGAGGGATCTGGGTGTCCTCGTACATGAAACACAAAAGGTTAGCATGCAGGTACAGCAAGTAATTAGGAAGGCAAATGGAATGTTGGCCTTTATTGCAAGGGGGATGGAGTATAAAAGCAGGGAAGTCCTGCTACAACTATACAGAGCGTTGGTGAGACCACACCTAGAGTACTGCGTACAGTTTTGGTCACCTTATTTAAGGAGGGATATACTTGCATTGGAGGCTGTTCAGAGAAGGTTCACTAGGCTGATTCCTGAGATGAAAGGGGTTGTCTTATGAAGAAAGGTTGAGCAGGTTGGGACTATACTCATTGGAGTTTAGAAGAATGAGAGGGGATCTTCTTGAAACATATAAGATTCTGAGGGGGCTAGACAGGGTAGAAGCTGAGAGGATGTTTCTCCTAGTGGGGGTATCTAGAACTAGGGGGCATAGTTTCAGGATAAGGGGTCGCCCTTTTCAGATGGAGATGAGGAGGAATTTCTTCTCTCAGAGGGTCGTGAATCTTTGGAATTCTCTACCCCAGAGAGCTGTGGAGGCTGAGTCAGTGAATATATTCAAGGCGGAGATAGACAGATTTTTGAGCTACAGGGGAGTCAAGGGTTATGGGGAGCGGGCGGGAAAGTGGAATTGAGGCCAAGATCAGATCAGCCATGATCTTATTGAATGGCGGGGCAGGCTCGAGGGGCCGAATGGCCTACTCCTGCTCCTATTTCTTATGTTCTTATGTTCTTATTTATAGTTCTGATGAAAGGTCATCGACCTGAAACATTGGCCGGGATTTAGCTCACTCGGTGGGTCTGGGGCGGGCGATGTCGGTGGTGGGTCGTGGCCCCGCTGCTGACTCCATCCTGCTCTGGAAAATGAATTTACATTGATGGGGCTTGTTAAACCCACCAAGCGTGTTTCCCGGTCCAATTAGACGAAGTGGGTCTGGTGATCTCATTCATGACGCTTCATCAGCCGGTTTCCTTAAAGGGACCATGACCAACTTTCTTTTAACAATTGTGCTGTCAGTGTTCTACAGCATTGAAGTGCTGCAAACACTGACAATCACTGCACAGAGGCAAAGGGCTGCACCCAGGTTCTCCAATGACTCCCTCCATATGCTTATGGAGGGAGTCACAGCATGCAGGGAGGTCCTCTTCCCTTCCGATGGGCAGAAGAGACTTCCCCAGGAGAACAAAACAGCCTGGTTACACATTGCAGAGGAGGACACAAGCAGGGATGTCGTCAGGAGGACCTGGGTGCAGTGCCGCAAATGTTTCAATGATCTCATTAAATCAGGAAAGGTGAGCACAAAGCCACACTCAACTTCATCCTGCTGTGCTTCTCATCACATCCCCATCACTCTGCCTTCCCTAACCTACTCCTGCACATCCTTACTCATACTAACTTACCTTGCATCTCCACCCATCCCTCTCTATCTACATTATCACATCCCCATCTCACTAGCCACCCCTCACACTCACCCTCATCCTAGTGCAATCATACCAACTAACAACACACAAGGGTAGCAACTTGGGTGTTTTATCCAATGTTTGTGTAAAGTTTCTATTAATGTGCTGTCAAACGTGTTTACCACAAGGACTGCAGTGGTTCAAGAAGGCGGCTCACCACCACCTTTTCAAGGGCAATTAGGGATGTGCAATAAATGCAGGCCTTGCCAGCGACACCCACATCCCATAAACAATAAAAAAAAATACTGAAATCTTTATTTTCAACACTTTCTTGGACAGATTTGTGTGCACCTTTGGAAGTGGCTTCATGAGTTGCAGTGAATGGTGAGACATAACAGCACCCCCCGCAATCGTGATGAGTGTAAAAGGAATAGCTTGGGCATTGTGGGGATGCTTTATGGTGTTGGTGTGGGGGTGGTGCTAACCTGGCGCATCATGTTGCAGCCAGGGTGTACAGCGTCAAGTGAAGTAAATCTGGCCAAGATGAGGCCATCCCTGGGCTCCCGGGTAGCAATGTGCTCGGGTGCTGATGCCCTGTGTCCTGTGCTGCATCAGTTGATTGCGGAGAAGGTTGGTGTTGTTGGTACTGCTGGTGTGCCTGGTGCTCCTGGTGTTGGGGTTGATCGTGGTGGGATTCTGATTACCAAGATGAGAGATTATAAATGGCACCCATGCTGATGGAATAGATGGCAGGTGAAGTAGAGATGACAAAAGCGATCTGTCAATGGTAAGAGAGGTAATGAAGTCAGACTGGATGGAGACGTGTGGAAAAACTTGCAGCATGCTGAATCTGTTGTGGAAATGCAGTGAGGAACAGCTTGTGGCTGAGGAAAGTGATCTCTGTCAGGTGGGAGCTTTTACTGTACATTTGAAGCTGTCAAGTAATCAGCTGGAGCAATGGCCACTGAACTCCAGCCTCAGGTTGACAGACGTGGTCACCGAACAGTGTGGTTCCCGTGGCCACAAAGTTAAAGTTAAAAAGTAAGCTAAAAAAGCCTGTTAAGGGTTTGGCAAGAACATTATAATTAGTTTAATTGGCTCAGCGCTGACAGACCCGACATTGGGAAAGGCACGTTGTTGCGGGTTGACAGCGGGTTCCCGACCCCCTGTCAAAAAAAAACTTTCCCATCCGACCCGCCACCGATCCTGCTGATGCCCAGGAAAATTCCAGCCGTTGACTCTGTTTCTCTCTCCACAAATGCTGCCTGACCTGCTGAGTACTTCCAGCATTTTCTGTTTTTATTTCAGATACCCAGCATCCGCAGTATTTTGTTTTTGTATTTGTATTTACAGGAAACTCTCGTTTAAACGGCACCTAAATATCCGGAATTCTCTAATAACCGGCAGAATTCATACTCCGAAAACTACAGTATACAGTCGTTTATAAATTTTGTTTTACTGTTAAGTAATAAAAGAGTTATGGATTACCCTCAACTGGCATTACTGTACTTAATCAAGCATCTTCCACCATCCATTTAACACAACATTCCGTAGGGGAGTACCCAATTATACTGCACATTTCTTGATTTTTTTATTTTTGTTTGTTAAAAATAGCCTCGGTAGATATACCTCTCCGTTATCCGGAATTTTGAATCAACCGGCACCATCCCGGTCCCGTCGGTGCCGGATACGAAAGAGTTTCCTGTATATATTGCTTGTAATGTAATAAAATGTCCCAAGATACTTCACAGGAGCGTCATCAAACAAAATTTGACACCGAGCCACATAAGGAGATATTAGGGCAGATGACCAAAAGCTTGGTCAAAGAGGTAGGTTTTAAGGAATGTTTTAAAGGAGGAAAGAGAGGTAGAGAAGTGGAGCGGTTTAGGGAGGGAATTCCAGAACTTAGGGCCTTGGCAGCTGAAGGCCCATCGCCAATGGTGGAGCGATTAAAATCAGGGATGAGTAAGAGGCCAGTATTGGAGGAGCACAGATAACACGGAGGGTTGTAGGGCTGGAAGAGGTTACAGAGATAGGGAGGGGCGAGGCCATGGAGGGATTTGAAAACAAGGATGAGAATTTTAAAATCGAGGTGTTGCTTTGGGATGATGGGCGAACGGGACTTGGTGCGAGTCAGGACATGGGCAGCAGAGTTTTGGATGACCTCAAGTTTACGGAGGGTGGAAGATGGGATGCCGGCCAGGAGTACGTTGGAATATTCAAGTCTAGAGGTAACAAAGGCATGGATGAGGGTTTCAGCAGCAGATGAGCTGAGGCAGGGGCAGAGTCAGGCGATGTTACGGAGGTGGAAATAGGCGGTCTTAGTGGTGGAGCGGATATGTGGTTGGTAGCGCATCTCGGGTCAGATATGACACCAAGGTTGCGAACAAGTTGCGATCCGTCTGGTTCAGCCTCAGACCGTTGCCAGGGAGAGGGTTGGAGTCAATGGTTAGGGAACAGAGTTTGTGGCAGAGACTGAAGATAATGGCTTCCCAATATTTAGTTGGAGGAAATTTCTGCTCATCCAGTACTGGATGTCGGACAAGCAGTCAGATAATTTAGAGAGAATGGAGGGGTCGAGAGAGGTGGTGATGAGGTAGAGCTGGGTGTCGTCAGCGTACATGTGGAAACTGATGCTGTGTTTTCGGATGATGTCGCTGAGGGGCAGCATGTAGATGAGAAATAGGAGGTGGCCAAGGATAGATCCTTGGGGGACACCAGAGGCAACGATGTGGGAGCGGGAAGAGAAGCCATTGCTGTGACTAGATAGCTAAGAATGGAACCAGGCGAGGGCAGTCCCACCCAGCTGGACAACAGAGGAGAGGCATTGGAGGAGGATGGTGTGGTCAACCATGTCAAAGGCTGCAGACAGGTTGAGAAGGACAAGGAGGCATAGGTTACCATGGTCTCAGTCACATAGGTTATCATTTGTGACTTTGATAAGAACCTAAGTGGTAAACACAAAAATCCAGTCCTTTATTATTTAGTAATGAATGAGAATGTGTGCATTAACCATGGCTTTCAGCACCACTGACTATTTTAGAATGAGGTAGAATAAACTATAGAAGTTTGCTGCACAGATGGGGATCAATTGTGCAGCCAATGTATAATGTACATTTTGCTAAGTGAATCCAAATCCTCTTTTGTGTCCATTTGTGTTCTAATCATCTATTAAAATAGAAGCAATGTCTCTTCTCTCTTTTCTGTTTTAGGACTCTTATAATCCACTGGTATTCTCTAGTTTTTAGGGTACTCAAATGCCTGATTCAGATGGTCGAACTGTACGTTAGATGGGTCCAGTTTACATGTGCTTTGTCTTTTATATTCCCTCTTGCTACAACTGTTCATTCATTTCATTGCATGTTTCATTATTACCTCATAGGTGTTTTCAACAAAAATAAAAGAAAAAAATCTCTCGGCAATGAGAAGATTACTCATTCAAGTGCACAATGCAGCATTGTCCAAATAAATATCAACATGCTGGAATTTTAGATCAAAATCCTGGAACTCTCTCCCTAACATCATTGTGGGAGTACCTTCACCACACGGACTGCAGCGGTTCAAGAAGAAGGCCTGCCACCACCTTCGCAAGGGCAACTAGAATGGACAATAAATGGCAGTCTTGCCAGCGACACCCACATCCCGAAAATTAATTTTTAAAGATTTGTAAACAAGCAAACATATATCCTTCCAAGTATTCGTGACAGCAAACTGTAATTATACAACTGGTAATATTGCAGGGATAAGTACAGAATTGCTGTTTTTAATTCTCAGAGAGCTATTTAACATTCAGTTAATAAACAATGCTAATGAGCCCAAGATAATCGGTGGTGGTCAAATTTCATTCAATATCATTTAAGAACATAAGAATTTGTAGGAACAGGAAAAGCTCTTAACAAGCCTGTCCTTTTTTGTAAATCTGTCTATTTCGTTATAGATTTGGCGCAGGCACCTGCACTATATAAGCCCTCAACTGAGATAGGGTGCGCTAAAATAGCTTGTAAACAGGATGTTATGTAAATATCAAATTATTTTCATCCATCAACCAAGTTAGAGTCCCAGGGTACAGCTACCAACAGCCCTGATTATTCTTCCCAACGTTTAGCATTATATTACAGAATGATAACTTTCAGGATCAGAGAGGTTAATAGACTGTAATGGATTCAGTTCGATCAGAAAATTAACTGAATGTTATACGAACAAAGCTTCTAACTTGGCTGTCTTAAAATCAAACCTTAAAATAAACATTAAAAACATACACTACAATGAACAAAAGGCTTCTCAGATTATAGACCAATATATATTTAGGTTCAGCTCTGCACAGTTGCCAAAATTTGATGGAATTTATTCTATAATAAAGGAGTCTCTTTAAATACCGTATTAATATTGCAATATTAAAGTTTGGGAATGTGCTAAGTAAGTTCTGTTAGCTGTATTTGTGCAGAAAGTGAACCATTTTCTTGGTACTTACATTCCAGTCAGATTCAAGCTCTAATTATTGGATTCTTAATCCCATAAAGCGGCTATAAAAGTAATAACCTTCAAAATTATTATGGGTTTTTCTTCAACCATTTCTTGTGATTTAATGTTTCTGCTTTTCCAGCCAGTTCCAATCCTATCCTTTAAATTTACATAAACTCTCATCTAATCTGATATATTATTCTGGGTAAGACTGTTTTTACAATTAAAGTGCATCGGGTCAATTTTAAACTGGAGCAGGTTTTGGATGTGCAGGGAGGGCGGGGCAAGTGCAAAACACACCAGCTAGCCTAAATTTCAGGCCTGGGAGATTTTAGCTCCCAGGCCTCATTAGCATCTGTCTGGCGAGTTTCCCACCCAATCGCGACAGGAAGGAGAAGCCCGTCCATTTTATGGGCATAATTTCCAGCGGGCCTCCAGAGGCCGACTTAAAAGCAGGAATGCACCTCTCAAAGGAAGGTTGTATTCCCTTCTTGGCAGATTTCTCTGTGAAATTGCTCCAAAAACATTTCGCCGATGAGCTGCCAAGGAATGCGCAGCAGGCGTCTGCAGCTCAATGCCTAACTTAAATAAGGCCCGAAACCTAATATCAAATGTGCCTCGGGCCTATCCGTTCCAGCACAAGGATCATTCCTTGTGTCCAGTTCGTGCTAAATGTCTTTGGGAGTGCAAGATGGAAGGTGAGAAAATCGGCAGAAAAAGGAGGAAAGCAATGGCCCCGATATTCACGGGGAGGCAGGGAGGGAGTGTGGGCACATGTCAGCAGCCAGAAAACATGGAAATACAGGGAAGGACCTCATTAGAATTTTTTTTACTCCATTTCCCGCCCGGCAGCTGGCCAGATTGAGCTACCAGGCAAGAAGCCAGCTGGGGGGGTTGGTGCGGTGGTTGATGGGGGGAGGGGGGCGGGGGCTCAGAGTGCGGCAGCGAGGAGAGAGGGAGCAATCATGGGGAGGAGAGATCGCAGGGAGGGGAGATCGCGCGGGGAGAGATCGCAGGGGAGAGATCGCGGAGGGGAGATCGCGGGGAGGGGAGATCACAGGGGAGAGATCGCGGGGAGGGGAGATCACAGGGGAGAGATCGCGGGGAGGGAAGATCGCGCGGGGAGAGATCGCGGGGAGGGGAGATTGTGGAGGGGAGATCGTGGGGAGGGGAGATCACAGGGGAGAGATCGCGGGGAGGGGAGATCACAGGGGAGAGATCGTGGGGAGGGGAGATCGCAGGGGAGAGATCGCGGGGAGGGGAGATCGTGCGGGGAGAGATCGCGGGGAGGGGAGATCTCGCGGGGAGAGATCGCGTGGGGGGAGATCGCGCGGGGAGAGATCGCGGGGAGGGGAGATCGCGGAGGGGAGATCGTGGGGAGGGGAGATCACAGGGGAGAGATCGCGGGGAAGGGAGATCACATGGGCGAGATTGCGGGGAGGGGAGATCGCGCGGGGAGAGATCGCAGGGGAGAGATCGCGGGGAGGTGAGATTGCGCGGGGAGAGATCGCGGGGAGGGGAGATCGCGCGGGGAGAGATCGCGCGGGGAGAGATCGCGCGAGGAGAGATTGCAGGGGAGAGATCGCGGAGGGGAGATCGCAGGGGAGAGATCGCGGGGAGAGATCGCGGGGAGGGGAGATCGCGCGGGGGGAGATCGCGCGGGGAGAGATCGCGGGGAGGAGAGATCGCAGGGGAGAGATCGCGGAGGGGAGATCGCAGGGGAGAGATCGCGGAGGGGAGATTGCGGGGAGGGGAAATCGCAGGGGAGAGATCGCGGGGTGGGGAGATCGCGGGGAGGGGAGATCACGGGGAGGGGAGAGATCGCAGGGAGAGGAGATCGCGGGGAGGGGAGATCGCGGGGAGGGGAGATCGCAGGGAGGGGAGATCGCGGGGAGGGGAGATCGCGGGGAGGAGAGATCACGCATGGAGAGATCACGCATGGAGAGATCGCGGAGGGGAGATCGCAGGGGGGAGATCGCGGGGAGGGGAGATCGCAGGGGAGAGATCGCGGGGTGGGGAGATCGCAGGGAGGGGAGATCGCGGGGAGGGGAGATCGCGGGGGAGAGATCGCGGGGAGGGGAGATCGCAGGGGAGAGATCGCGGGGTGGGGAGATCGCAGGGAGGGGAGATCGCGGGGAGGGGAGATCGCGGGGGAGAGATCGCGGGGAGGGGAGATCGCAGGGGAGAGATCGCGGGGAGGGGAGATCACGGGGAGGGGAGATCGCGGGGAGGGGAGATCGCGGGGAGGGGAGATCGCGGGGAAGGGAGATCGCGGGGAAGGGAGATCGCGCGGAGGAGAGTTCACGGAGGGGAGATCACGCGGGGAGGAAAGTTCACGGAGGGGAGATCGCGCGGGGAGGAGAGTTCACGGAGTGGAGAGATCGCAGGGGAGTGATCGTAGGGGAGCAGAGTTCACAGAGGGGAGATCGCGCAGGGAGAGATCGCGGGGAGGGAGCAATCACGGGGCGGAGAGATGGTGGAGGGGAGATCACGGGGGTGGTTGGGGAGAGATCATGGAGGCAGGAGAGAAATTTCAGCAGGTTTGCTTGAGGGGCCGGGGGGAAGCATTCTGCTCCTCCTGGCCCACAAGCAGTGCTGGAAAGTAATAACCTCAAAATTATTTGGGGTTTTTCTCATATAACTGCATTATCATACCAATGAAGACAGTCGGTCGATTATTGAATCCAGCACAATTACCAAGCCCCATTTTTATGAGCTGCCTTACAGATGACTAATTTGGCTCTTCCTTTGAAGCTGTTACTCTAACGCCCACTGAATTTAAATCTTTTGCAGGGACTTCCTGGGTGCGGACTTGCTGAAGTTGTAATTAGTATAAGAATGTGGCTTTAGTTACTGCCGTTTGAAAGAATTCAAAAGAATTTTTTCTTTTGATTGCAGCTAAATCTTGAGTTTGTGCATTCCAATAGCACTGGAATCTAATGTGGAGACAATTTCCTCAGAAAATTAGAGCCTAAAGGTTTGCAATATTAGATATCATATTTGAATCTCCTTGAAGTGATAACAAAAAAGATTACATAAAATATTTTCATATGTAGTTTTTCTGATGTGGCTTAAAGTGTATTATCCCCTCGCAAAGGATTCAAGCTGGACAGTGGTTATGTGACTGAGGTTGTTCTTTTTTCTGACATGTGAATTGTGTCAGCACTTTGGAGATTGCTTCTGAGTACAGTAAATGAGAAAGATAGAATCTGTTGTTCACAATACAAATGAACAGAAGTTGGAAACAGTGGGAATCTGAAATAAGAATACAAAATGCTACAAAATGCATATAGGCCCATCGGCACCTAGAAAGAGAAAAAGGCACTGATTAATATTTTGGGGTGTAGATTAGGGGCTGGGGTAGGGGGGTTTCTAATATCCACTGCCAATGGGCAATGTTCCTCATCAGCAATAAAAACTCTGGAAAATTACCACCAGACTTTACATCCAGAAATGTTCATCTTTCTTTTCTCTTTGCAGATGTGGGGGGACCAGCTGTGTATTTCCAGCATTTCCTATTTTTATTTCCAAATAGTTTACAGTTTCGGTGCTTCTCACGAGTGTTCCTTTAATAGCATTGTTCATTGCTCTTCAATAAACAAAGCATTTACCAGGTTTTAGAGGTGATACAGATGTGATATAGGTAATAATCCAGCCTGGGGAACACCCAGCATGGGGAATCCCAGACCCCTCTGGCATGGGGGCCCTTGTAAGGTCAGATGGAGGTTCCAACCACTTGGAAACCCCCATTGGGACCTGGTGTATCCAGATCCCGGCAGAAGTTGCAGCCATCCAGCAAACTCCCACTGAAGTTAGAGGGAATCTGCGGGATTGATAGAGGAATTTCAGCACCACCATGTTTGGGATTGTATCGTTCATCGTTGCCACTGTCTACACGTTTTATAGTTAGGCTCAATCGTACCCGGACAGTATCACAAGTATCCTCTGTGTAACTGAAGGGTATTCTTTCTTTTTTGCATGCTATAAGTAGTCTTCAGGATTTCTACTTATGCAATGTCTGTAAAGTGAATATACAATATCCAATATAAAATTAATGTCACGTTTCTAAATAAAAGATTTTCTTGTTCAACTCCCTACTGAGCCCAGGGTTTGTTTATTCATCAGATTATCAAATTAATACTTTAAAGTGTGTAAGTTACCATAAAAGTGAAAGAACCAGTCATGAGTTTCCTATGCATGCGAGCATTGTTTACTGCAGGAGGTGAGTAAATATCCGAGTCATCTACTTGTCAGTCAATTTGAATGAACGTTCACCGATTTTTTTTTTGTTTCTGTTCTACTCAAAGAAAACGGATGCATGGCCCAAAGAGAGATCAGTCCCTGCTTAAATCCAGCATAGGATTTTATTTACAATCAGCCAAATGAAAGTTTGCTATTGATTAAATCACCGCTGACGCAAGATTATTCAGAGAATGGAAATCGATGGACTTGGCTTCATGTTGTATATCAGCAAGGACATTTTGCTTGACTAAATCCTTTTTAGTAGCTCACAAATCAGAACAAAAGTTCAAATGTCCTGTCCTGTTAACATGCTTTATCAAAAGCAATAGCCTGTTGTATAAAGTGACTCCCACACACTGTGATTGGTATTTCCTTTCATCATGCAAATAACTTACTCTCCTCATGTCACCTATATGCGTCAGAAGTATGCTGTATCATCTCTTTGTTGTGGAAATTTGAATAAGGGACAAAAAACTGATTGGGGTCAAGGCAAAACCCTCTGTGTTGAGCAGTTTGGGGTCTTTATTTCAATAGAAAGCTGGAACATTTACTATAGCAATTAGTAAACAAAACAAAAACAAATGTTATATTCAAGAATGAGTTAGATATATTTCTTAAAGCTAAAGGTATCAAGGGATATGGGGAGAAGGCAGGTACAGGGTACTGAGTTTGGATGATCAGCCATGATCTCATCGAATGGCGGAGCAGGCTCGAGGGGCCGAATGGCCTACTCCTGCTCCTATCTTCTATGTTTCTATGTAAAAACTCAAATGTTACAGCTTCTAACGTCTAAACATATTGTTGGATGCACCCTTTACAATGCCTTAATGGCTGCCCTCTCACTCAATTGGATCACCCTGCCTATTACGCAGCATACCTTTACATACTTCATCATAGCTAACGGCACTTGCTCCCGAGGAATATTTTTCTATTTGCATGAAAGGAATGAATAGAGTAACAGCTTCTCAGTAATAATTAATAAGTTTTAATCTCACCAAGAGGCGTCAGATGGCAAATCTCTGTCGTGACATGGCAGTTACTCTCCTGTACATGTTTTAATTATAAGCACAAGGTCGTTCACGCGGGTATGCTTCATTCTTATTTTTCCTCTGCTGCACATGTCATAATAACAGTGAAGGATTAGCAATTGATGATCCATTTATTTATTACATTTACCAAGTGATAATCAACAGTCCGTTTACATTGGCTGGGAATTGTATCCGAGAACGGTGATTCAGACAACATGCGAAACAATGAGAAAGAAATGTAAGCACCTTATAACCATCATCTGAACTCCAAAATGAAACTGCTGTCTTGAAATCATTCCAATGTATATCTTATGAAAAGAATTGGTGCGGCATCTTTTTTCTACCCCCATGGGGCGGGATTTTCCTTATCGGCAGATTTACCACTGGTGGTACACAAGAACTATTTTCCAGCTTGTCGGTGTTATACTGCCGAGAACCCACCCAATTTTCCTCAATGATCCTTTATATTTATGGCAGCGAGGAAGCCCATTTTAAGGGACAGAAGAACCTTGAAGATCTGCCAGTAAATTGTCTTTTAGGCCTTGGACAGGACCAAAGCATAAAACCAGGTGCAGGTTTGAAGCCTGAAGCCACTACTGGAGCCTCTCTCTCCCCAAGGTGCTGCACCAGGGTACAGCACCACCCCTCTCTGGTGGTCTCTGGGATTGGCAGCAACAGCAGCAGAGATCAGGGAAATTGGGCAGGTTTCTGGGCCTCACCTGCCTCCCTACCATTGTTTATCTGTGGTGGGGTGGTGAAGGGTAGCCAGCCACCTTCCCTCTTGAGGTGCAGAAAGCCTAAGTTGGGGCAGTGAGTTGGTGGTAGGCCTCCCAGCCCACTTTTCCTTCTGCCTCTATACCACCTGATTTCAGAAGAAAATTCAGCCCTCTGTGTCAGTAACAATGGCCTCAATTTTAACCACCACCCACCTCCGAGAGGCAGGAAAGGGTTGGGGTGGGGCGGGGGGGGGGGGGTTAAAATATCAGGATCGGGCAAAGCGACCCCAACTTGACCCCATACCCGCCCCTTTAAATTTTGAAGTGCAGAATTCAGACCATGAATGAGGCTCCCACAAGAGGCAGGCGGAGGCCTAATTAACATACCAATGTCGTGGCCTGATGACATTCGTGGTGCCGTAACTTAAATTTTACAGAAAGTGAGGGGGAGGCCGGAGCTGTGGGATTCCCGGCAGCTGAACCAAGGCAGGAGCTGCCGGCTCCCCAAGGTAAGTGGCTCTTTTAGCACTCCTTGTGGGCCAGGAGGAGCAGGAGTGCTAAATATTTTGAGGCAAAGAGGGGAATGCCTGGTATGAAGGAGTAGCAGAATGATCTCCAAATGCGAGCCTTTTAAGTAGTGGAGGAGAGCAACAGGCCAACAAGTGGACCATGATGGCAGGATTCAATTAGCAGTGGCCTCTGATCTTAGTCAGCGGAAGATTTCCCTTTTGCTCTGTGCCCACAGCTGTCTGGCAGTTGTCACAACTGAATTACTGCTTTGAAAGGGAAGCGCAGCCTTCTGAAGCATTGCCAAGGGACACAGTGAAGTGTGCCACCTGGTTCAGCAGGTTGGGGAGACACAGGTACCAGTGAGTCGGGGCTGGGGTCGGCCTACTGGGTATAAATTCATCTCGAGAAAGAAAATGGAAAAGAAAATTAGGTGAAGTGCAAAACAGGCTGCCGATTCCCTGTCGCCCGTTTGCCAATAGCGAATCGGCAGCATGATTCTGCCTTTAAACCAGAGTCGTAAGAGGTGGAAGCCAGCGGAGTCTGTATGTCTTACTGAGCGACATAAAGTAGTGCATTTTGAATTCTTTGAAATGGAGCGAGTGGAAAGAAGCAAAAAAAAGAACTATTTTGAAAGCCGCCATTAAAACACAAACAAGTTTAAGGAACACACAAATAATACTGTCCTTTTTCAGCAAGAGTAGGTTGGGGGTTCTATGTGAAATCTGAGTCAAGGGCAAGAACTATTACCTTCATATATCCCAACCGTCATCTTTTTAAGCTGATATCAGCTTTTCAATCCATGTGTCAGCTTGTCAGCATTTCGCAAGAAAAATTCAGCTTTTTTCATTCAGGCCTGCAGCTGTTAATATGAATCAATTGGATCAGTTGGAAGGCATGACTGGAAGCACAGAACATTTTAAGATGAACTGATGGTTTCTGAGAATCACATTTGCAGGCTTTTCCCCAAAAGCTAGGAGTCACAGTCGCAGGATAAGGGATCAGCCATTTAGGACTGAGATGAGGAGAAATTTCTTCACTCAGAGGGTTGCGAATCTTTGGAATTCTCTACCCCAGAAGGCTGTGGATGCTCAGTCATTGAATATATTGAAGACTGAGATAGATAGATTTTTGGATACTAATGGAATATGGGGATAGTGCGGGAAGGTGGAGTTGAGGTAGTAGATCAGCCATGATCTTACTGAATGATGAAGCAGGCTCCTATTTCTTAAGTTCTTATGTTCTTAAAGTAAAACATAACAAATAAGCTGCTAATATTCAGCTGTTAAAAACTTTATGAGTTTGCCATTCCTCTATCCACATTTTCACAGATAGTATTAACCTATTTATTTGACTTATTTAAGCCCATAACATTACTATCTCTCACCCTTCCAGGATAAACTATATTTAGTTTGAAAGGCAAAATGGCAGTCGGCCCCAAAATGCACAACTGCCGGCCACTGTTTCTCACCTCAAAAACGGGCGACCACCGTGGAATATCTGGTGGGGACCTTGCGCACCCATTTACCCGCCTGAATCAGCTTGCGGGCCAGTCTTTAAATGGGTGCTGAGCACTCCTTCCCAAAACAGGCTGAAAGCTGTTTAAATATTCAAATTGGGGTCCTACGCCTTGTAGGACCCTATTGCAACTTCCCAGGAGAAATGGAAGAAGCACAGTGCATGCCTGTCCCACTTTCTCCAGGTGTTGAGAGGCCTGACTGCCGATCCTTAGAGGGATTGCTGGAGGCCTCTCCCAAAAGGTAAGTTGTTTTTTTAAGATTGTTATGGGGCCCGGAGGAGCAGTGAAAGAGAGGACAATGTATGTCAGTGAAGAGGCTGGGAAGGGGGAAATGAAGGGTTGAGAGATGGGGGAAATCAGTGGAAGGGACAGAAGCCAGAGGCAGGGTTTTGAGAGGGGTGAAAGGGGAGAAACTGGAAGTGATGCTTTGGAGTGGGGGTCGAAGGAGAGTGCTAGCAATAATTGAGAGACAGTGTAGGGAGAGAGTGCCAGCATGATCAGGGAGAGGGGTAAAGAGTACTAACTTGAATGGGGGACAGTAAAAGAAGAGTATCAGCTCAACCACATTAGAGGTGGAGAAGAGTGCCGGGTCAAATGGCAAAAGAGATGGAGAAGTGCCAATATGAATTGGGAGGGCTAGAGAGTGTCTCTATGAAAGACAGGTTGTTGGATGAGGTGCAGTGTCACTGTGAAAGATGGGGAGCTGGATGGGGTGCAGTGTTTCTGTAAAAAGCAGGGAGTTGGATGGGGATTTTTTAATTCATTCATGGGATGCAGGCATCGCTGGCAAGGCCAGAATTTATTGCCCATCCCTAATTACCCTTGAGAAGGTGGTGGTGAGCCACATTCTTAAACCGCTGCAGTCCGTGTGGTGAAGCTACTCCCACAGTGCTGTTAGGTGGGGAGTTCCAGGATTTTTGACCCAGCGATGATGAAAGAACGGCGATATACTTCCAAGTCAGGATGGTGTGTGACTTGGTGGGGAACTTGGAGGTCATAGTGTTCTCATGTGCCTGCTGCCCTTGTCCTTCTAGGTGGTAGAGGTCACAGGTTTGGGAGGTGTTGTCGAAGAAACCTTGGTGAGTTGCTGCAGTGCATCTTGTAGATGGTACACACTGTAGACATGGTGCGCCGGTGGTGGAGGGAGTGAATGTTTACGGTTGGGAGCTGGATATGGTGCAGTGTTTCTATGAAAGATGGGTGCAGTGTCTCTGTGAGATTATGAAAGGGTTTGAAAAGGTACATGTAGAGAAGATGTTTCCACTTGCAGGGAGACCAGAACTAAGGGAGATAAATATAAGATAGTCACTAAGAAATCCAATAGACAATTCAGAGAATCTTCTTTACCCAGAGAGTGCTGAGAATGTTAAACTCGCTACCACAAGGAGTAGTTTAGGCGACTAGCATAGATGCATTTACAGGGAAGCTAATGAGGGAAAAAGGAATAGAAGGGTATGTTGATGGGGTTAGATGAAGAAGGGTGAGAGGAGGCTCGTATGGAGCATAAACACCAGCATGGACCTGTTGGGCCGCGTGGCCTGTTTCTGTGCTGTAAATACTATGTATGCTTTGTATATTTTGTATGCCTAGCACGTATGTTACAAAGCCCTGTAACTACTTGTTTTCACATCTCAGGGCTGTTCTTGAATTGTCAGCGTGTTGAGGACTGTTTCAGTTTTTTTGAAGCTGTTGGTCAATTTTTGTTAGTTTGAGAGGTTGGCGTGTGTATAGCTTTAACATAATTAATGCCATATATGGTACAGATGTGAAACGCAAAGCTCTACAGAGGTGTAGAATTGTTGTAACTCTAGATCATACCAAGTACTTGCTAAAACATACCCTTTAGTTGCATTATGATGAGTAATCTGTGCTATTTACTGCATATTTACCAATTAGTCTGCATTTCAGTCCAGAGACTCTCCTACTCCACCCTGAGAATAAAAGGCTTGTGTAAGGCATTGAACGGTCGAGTTTGTACCTGATGTACGCCACACCCTTAAAAGAGCTCTACATCTAATACAAAATTGCTGGACTTTGCCTCAGCTTTTTCAATTTATATTCTCTGCTTCACCATCAGGCATGTACTGCATCAAAGATCTCTTTAAACATCCGGAATACCTGGCTGCAACTAAATGAGTTATCATTAGTGGGGCATATACATCAAAGCATAGTTCATTCTGTATGATTAGGATGGTATGATTCACCAGATACACATAGTAATGTATTACCCAAACCAGTGGTTACCAAACATATTTCACTTTTTTTTTTAAAACGGTGGTATGTGATATTAATCAACATGCCTTGCTTCCTTTGTTTAAAGTTGCTTTTCATTTGAATTTCCTAGCCCCCAGGGAGGCTGATCTGGAAAGGTGCAGAATTTCCATATTCATGATACCGGGGGAGAGATTTATTCAACATTTTTAACATGTATATCAGTGTGAAATCATATTCTTCTCAGCAATCTATCCTGGCCCTCCCCCAACACGCAAATGAAAAATTGTTGGGTTGCAAGACCTGAACTTGCAACAACATAAAAAAGCAAGAAACAAGAAAAGACCATTCGGCCCACTGAGTCTGTTCCTTTCACAAACCATTTACCATTTACCCTATCATACACTCCACCCCACCCACATGTTCTCTTAAAGGCACAGATTCCTTGTGTAGCTTCAAATGTGTGGAAACAATCTTAACACTGGCTTTATATTTATTTTTAGCAGTAAAATAAAAACTTGTTACACACAAAATATTTCAATTGATTAATAGTTTTGAATTAAATACATTCAGTTAAGGACTTGTTAAGGTCATACAACCTGATAGGATGGTGATTGAATTTTTCTATGTTCACTGTCTGTGAAAGTCTGTTGCATCCTAGGGTCTTAAAAGAAGTGGCTGCAGGGATAGTGGATGCGTTGGTTGTAATCTACCAAAGTTCCCTGGATTCTGGAGAGGTCCCAGCGGTTTAGAAAACCACAAATGTAACTCCCCTATTCAAGAAAGGAGGGAGGCAGAAAGCACAAAACTATAGGCCAGTTAGCCTAACATCTGTCATTGGGAAAATGCTAGAATCCATTATTAAGGAAGTAATAGCAGGACATTTAGAAAATCATAAAACAATCAAGCAGAGTCAACATGGTTTTATGAAAGGGAAATCGTGTTTGACAAATTTACTGGAGTTCTTTTGAGGATGTAATGAGCAGGGTGGATAAAGGGGAACCTGTAGATGTAGTGTATTTGGATTTCCAGAAGGCATTTGGTAAGGTTACTGCACAAGATAAGAGCTCACGGGTTTGGGGTAATAAATCATCATGGATAGAGGATTGGCTAACTAACAGAAAACAAAGAGTCGGAATGAATGGGTCATTTACAGGTTGGCAAAATAATTACTGGGGTGCCACAGGGATCAGTGCTGGGGCCTCATCTATTTACAATCTATATTAATGTCTTGGATGAAGGGACCATGTGTAGCCAAATTTGCTGATGATACAAAGATAGGTGGGAAAGCAAGTTGTGAGGAGGACAAAAGAGTCTGCAAAGGGATATAGATAGGTTAAGTGAGTGGGCAAAAATTTGGCAGATGGAGTATAATATGGGAAAATGTGAAGTTATCCACTTTGGTAGGAAAAATAAAAAAGCAAATTATTATTTAAATGGAGAGAGACTACAAAATGCTGAGGTACAGAGGGATCTGGGGGTCCTTGTACATGAAACACAAAAAGTTAGCTTGCAGGTACAGCAAGTAATTAGGAAGGCAAATGGAATGCTGACCTTTATTGCAAGGGGAATGGAGTATAAAAGTAGGGAAGTCTTGCTACAACTGTACAAGGCACTAGTGAGACCATACTTGGAGTACTGCGTGCAGTTTTGGTCTCCTTATTTAAGGAGGGATCTACTTGCATTGGAGGCAGTTCAGAGAAGGTTCACGAGGTTGATTCCTGGGATGAAGGGGTTGTCTTATGAAGAAAGGTTGGGCCTATACTCATTGGAGTTTAGAAGAATGAGAGGTGATCTTATTGAAACATATAAGATTCTGAGGGGACTTGACAGGGTAGATGCAGGGAGGATATTTCCCCTCGTGGGGGTATTTAGAACAAGGGGGCATAGTTTCAGGATAAGGGGTCACCCATTTAAAACGGAGATGAGGAGGAATTTCTTCTCTGAGGGTTGTAAATCTTTGGAATTCTCTACCCCAGAGAGCTGTGGAGCCGGAGTCATTGAATATATTCAAGGCTGAGATAGACATATATTTGAGCTACAGGGAAGTCAAGGGTTATGGGGAGCGGGCGGGAAAGTGGCGTTGAGGCCAAGATCAGATCAGCCATGATCTTATTGAATGGTAGAGCAAGCTCGAGGGGCCGAATGGCCTACTCCTGCTCCTATTTCTTATGTTCTTATGTAATACTAATCCTATTTGTAGCTGTAGAAAAATCCCAGCAGGTTATGTGACTGGCAAATCTTTAGATTGAATATATTTGTTAATCAATTCAAATCTTTAATTAGTTGCAAAATTAACCACAATGCATCACTATTAATGTAAAAATGTAGATAACTTCAAAGCCAATGGTAAGGTATTTTTTACCAAACATTTGGGGCTGGATTTTGCCATTGGTGGCGGGTTGGGGGCGGGTCAGGTGGTCGGCGGGTCCAGCTCCCGCCTCCGATGTCAGGCGGGATAATTTAGCTATTTTGCCCTAATTGGGAAATTGATTCCCAGTGTGTGTACACCCCTGGCCCAATGAGTCTTTTGGGCCTGAAATTCGCCTCTGATGACGTCATTTATGCAGCTGCATTTAAGGGCTGCAAGCAGCCTTGGTTCATTTTCTGCCTCAGAACCTTTATTTGCTAATCTTCTAACGGTTTTGCCCTCTTGAAATGTCTAGTTCAAGGTCCAAGGCCGCACCCCGCTTTGATGAGGACTCCCTTCAAGCTCTCCAGCAGACAAAAGCTGTGTGGCTGCAAGTGGCACAGGAGGTCAGTTCGAAATCAATATGCAGCAGAACCTGGCTGCAGTGCCGAAAGAGGTTTAATGACCTTGTCTGCACAGGAAAAGTGAGTATAACATCACCATTACCCTCAATCTGCTCCCCATCACCTCTCATCACCAGCACTCTGCATTGTCAACCTCCTCCTCCACATCCCACTTTACCCTTACATCCCTTGCACCCTTAACCATCCCTCTCTCTCTAAGTACACATTCACTTAACTATTCGACTATGCTGGCCTCACACTCCCTATCACTGTTATGCTATGACAACAACTTACAACACACAGGGAGGGCCCTTGGTCTTGGGACCTCACTCCATCTTTGTGTCCTTATAAGCATCTATGCTATGGATTCTCTACACTCACTCTTTCATTCTCACTCAAATGCCACTTGTGTTCCTCATTGCAGGAAAAGAGAGCCCACAATAAGAGGGAAAGGGCGAAGACAGGAGGAGGGCCACCCTCAATAGCCCAGCTCACCAGCGCTGAGGAGGCGGCCCTAGAGATCATGGGAGCCGAGGAGGATGTGCAAGTGGGGGATGGACAGACGGGCGCATCAGAGCAAGCTGGTGACAGAATAGTTTTGCATCTCTCTCATTTAAATTGCATGAGTGACTGATATGGCTTCTGATGCTCAAACAGATTGACTTATGATCATCTGCACAATTCCATGTGCATGCAACTTTTATATGGCATGTCTAACTCATTCCTTTACTCCCCCACAGGACCATCGACAGCCCCCCTCCCCACTGTCCAGGAGGAAGAGCCTGAGCCAGAAGACTCCTCAGAGGAAGCTGCAACCTCTGAGGGTGCAGCGTCAGCAGAATTAAGCACATCCAGCACCAACGCAGACACTCACACCTCGGTGGGACCTTCGGGAGATATAGTAGTGTTGTCACCTGGTGTATCACAGCTCACAAGTGAGCATCAACAGATGGTGGGGGCAGGGACAGCAGTGGAGAGTCCTCGTCGGAGGGCTCAGAACTCTCCCAGCTCGGCTCAGCTGCATGTCGACCCTGTGCCTCCGGGTCCATCCAGAAGGAGAGCGGTGCTGGAACTCCAGGAACAGGTGCAGGAGTCTCTGGCAGGTTTTGTCTCCAGGGTCACTGCGAGTGTGGAGCGGATGGAGGAGTCCATCGCTAACATGAGCAGAGCCTTTGTGGAGGCATTGGCGCATGAACGCATCACCACGGAAAGGATGGCAACCTCCGTGGAAAGGATGGCTACGGTAGAGGAAAGGATGGCTACGGCCATGGAGGAGCTAAGTCATCAGAGTGTTGAAAACATGGTGATTGCTCAGAATAGACTGACATCTCTGGAGGAGCGATGGGCAGCTATTGCGCATAGAAACCAGAGCTTCATGGAAGTCTTCTGGAGTAGGACTTCCAGTGCAGAAACGGGTCCTCATGGCCCCCTGAAGTGCAGCAAGGTGCTGCCAAGCCACTTGCTAGCTCTGAAGTGGGGCTGACCCATGAGAGGGATGTTGGTGGCAGACAACAAGGAAGTGGGGGCTCCCATGCCCATGCCACTGCGGAGCCCTCGGTCAGAGCCCCACCAGAGCCCTCACCCAACTGAGATGGGCGTCTCATCCCCTGCACAGCCGCAGGAGCAGCAGACTGTTGGCGAGCCCTCACAGGCTCACAACCCCAGAGGATGCCCGCCAAAGGTGTCGAGGCAGGAGCAGCATGAAAGTGAGCAAGGGGCCTCCACATCTGCTGAAGCCACAGGGGAAGCACCATGTAGGAGCACGCGTAAGAGGAAGATAAAGCACAAGTAGTCACAAGGGTAGTCACTTGGGTGTTCTGTTGTGTTTAATTGGTAAATGCCATCTTTTAGTGAATGTAATAAAATGAAGTGACGGCAAGCTGTTGAAGTTCTGGGCTTTGTCATATTGCTAATGGAGGTTCCACATTGAGGACTCAGGGTGACTTGGATTTGTCATGATGGTGGTCAGAGTGATAGGAAGCCGCAGGTTCTTGTCCATTTTCTATGGTGTGGTATGAAGGTGCAAGCCAAATGTGTTTGATTGGGCAACCTAAGCAAATCTGGCCAGGATGAGTGCATCCCTTGCATCCTGGGCAGCAATGTGCTCACGTGTTGCTGCTGCTGGTTGATGTGCCTCTGCAAGGTCTTTGTTCTCGCTCTCCTCATCCTCATCCTCATCCTCATCCTCATCCTCATCCTCATCCTCCTCCTCATCTGAGGAGGCTATGCGCTGAGCCACTTGTCCCTCAGGCAGTTGCAAGCCATGATGCTGTGCGAGGTTGTGAAGTGCACAGCAAACCACGACGATTCTGGAGACCCTGGCTACTGAGTACTGCAGGGCTCCACCTGATCTATCAAGGCATCTGAATTGCATCTTCAGCAAGCCGATGGTTTGCTCAATAATGGATCTGGTCGAAATATGGCTGGAGTTGTAGCGCTCCTCAGCTTCGTTGGCGTCATTAGCCACGTCTTCAGGGGGTAGCCCTTGTCTCCAAGTAGCCATCCGTTAAGTTGGTTTGGCGGACTGAAGAGTGGAGGTACACTAGACTGCCGCAGGATGAAGGAATCATGGCAACTGCCAGGGTACTTAACACAAACATGTAAAATGTCCTTATTGTGGTTACACACCAGCTGCACGTTAAGGGAGTGGAAGCCCTTGCGGTTGACAAAAATACTTGGATTGTGATGGGGTGCCTTAAGGGCCACATGTGTGCAGTCTACGACGCCCTGCACCCTTGGAAAGCCTGCCAGATTAGCAAATCCAACCGCACGCACGGTTACACTTGCTTGATCCTTGGAGAAGTTGATGTAATTGTGCGCGTTGGCAAAGAGGGCATCGGTTACCTGCGTGATGCAAGTGTGTGCGGCCACCTGGGAGATGCCGCTGATGTCTGTTGTTGATCCCTGGAATGAGCCTGAAGCAAAAAAGTTGAGTGCGGTGGTGACTTTGACGGCCACTGGTAAGGGGTGTCCACCCACTTCTCTAGGCTCCAGGTCTTGCTGCAGCATTGCGCAGATGTCACCCACTACCTCTCGAGAAAGTCTGAGCCTCCTTTGGCACTGCTGCTCAGTCATGTTGAGGTAGCTCATCCTCTGTCTGTAATCCCTGTTTTGGTGGTATCTCCTGCGGCGACGTCCTTCCCTGCGCTGGCGCCTTCTGGCCTGTGCAGCTTCAGGTGGGTGAGCAGCAGGTTGGCGCTCCTGTTGTTGCTCCTGCTGTTGGTGCTACTGTTGTTCCGGGTTCTGCTGCTGCTGCAGCTGGTCTTCGTCCGAATCTGAGGTCCAGCAAGAAAGGAAATAAATGGTTCCCATGCTGCAGGTATATACCTCAGATGAGGAAGCGCTCAGTCAAGGTGGGGAGAGGGGATTCCCAGGAGGTCACAGTGGAGATGGATCTCAGCTTCAAAACTTCCAAAATGAGTAGACCTACAAAAAGTTCTCCCAGACCTGAGAAAAGAAAGTTCTGCCACTTGCAAATGATCATTGTGGAAAACGCCATTTCTATGGTGGAGCTGTTAGTAAGCCATCCACTTGTGAGCCCGCCAGGATTAACTGGCGTGTTCAAGGGGAGATGTGCAGCACACGGGAAATGTGTTAAACTCAGAAAGGCCTCTCAAAATGGCATTATAGAGGCACTTAAGTGGTTGGAGGTGGGATCGAAACGGATTCTGAAAGCCCACATTCGGGAAAGTTGCTCAGAGGCGGGTTGGAGGCGGGATCGGAGCCCGACGCCATTTTTGGCAACTATCCCAACTGACCCGCCTCCTTGGGCCTGGCAAAATCCAGCCCATAGAGTACAAAAGCGCGGAAATTATGAAGAACCTTTATAAAACACTGGTTCGGCCTCAACAGGAGTATTGTGTCCAATTCCGGGCACCGCACTTTAGGAAGGATGTGAAGGCCTTAGAGAGGATGCAGAAAAGATTTACAAGAATGGTTCCAGGGATGAGGGAATTCAGTTACGTGGATAGACTGGAGAAGCTGGGGTCGTTCTCCTTAGAGCAGAGATGAGAGGAGATTTGATAGAGGTGTTCAAAATCATGAGGGGTCTGGACAGAATAGATAGAGAGAAACTGTTCCCATTGGCAGAAGAGTCGAGAACCAGAGGACACAGATTTAAGGTGATTGGCAAAAGAACCAAAGGCGACATGAGGAAAAACCTTTTTACTCAGCGAGTGGTTAGAATCTGGAATGTAATGCCTGAGAGGGTGGTGGAGGCAGATTCAATCGTGGCTTTCAAAAGGGAATTGGATAAGTACCTGAAGGAAAAAAAATTGCAGGGCTACGGGGAAAGGGCGGGGGAGTGGGACCCGCTGAAGTGCTCTTGCTGAGAGCCGGCACAGACTTAGTGGGCCAAATGGCCTCCTCCTGTGCTGGAACCATTCTATGATTCAATGATTCTATGAACTGTCACCCTTTTACATTCTATATTTTTAAAAAAGGCAGCCTGTGGTAATTATTTGCCAGAGCTCTCCTTTCTGGGATTTTCATGCCACAAAATAAATATGCACTAACTCCTGGAATTGGTTCGCACATTTTAAAAACTATGACGCTGAAATTATATAATGTGGCTGCTTTTCAGCACATCAGGCAGGCAGTGGACAGAGCGATTCTCCACTGCCCGCCTGACACCACAGCTACCTGGACTACACTTCCTCCCACCCCGCTTCCTGTAAGGACTCTATTCCATTCTCCCAGTTTCTCTGGGCTGGATTTTAAAGTTGGAGTCGGGTTGGGGCTGGGAATCCCACATTCTGGCTTGTAAACCCGCCTCCATCGAGATGTGGCCAACCCACTGTATTTTCCCTTGATTGACCTTGTTGAGCCCGCCCAGTGGGCTCAGCAGGCCAATTAAGGGCCACCCGGCAACAGGTGACGTCACAGACTGACATTTCATCTGTCAAGAGCTTTTGACAGATGAAATATCAACGTTTGACAGCTCTGTGAAGCTGTCAAACACTTACAATATGATTTCTAACTTCAGTCCTTCCTCTCGGGCTGAGTTAGAAATCATTCCACCACAGAAAATAGAAGGCTGCAGTTTCTGACAGGACCACGGCTTTCCTGCTTTCTGTGCCGGTGAGATTTCTGACTCCCGAGAACTGAAGGGCTGACACCTGCAGGAGGAAGTTAAGGTAAGTAAAACTTTTTCCCACACTTAGCACTTACCTTACACACTTACCTCTGCACACATGCACCCATCACTCACCTGCCCACCGGACATATCGACCCCTCCAACCCCTGCAGACCCACGGTCCGCCCCGATAACTTGGCGTGGTTGCCACCTGTCGGGAAGCCCACATTTCACCGTTTAAAATAGGGATTATCCAAAAAACTGCCTGTTAACTACCTGTTAACAGGCAGTTAATTGTCACTAATCCCTTCCCGCCTCGGGGAGTCGGGTCTCAGCACAGGTCGGGTACCCGCCGCCAGCAAAACTGGCATGGAGGCGGGTTGGGGGCGGGATGGGGTCGGGACCCCCGAATCTGCAACTTTAACTCCCCACACGCCTCCAAACCCGACTCCACGGGTCATTGAAAATCCAGCCCTCTGTCTCCGCCGCATCTGTTCTGACGATGCCACCTTCCATACCAGTGCTTCCGATATGTCTTCCTTTTTCCTCAACTGAGGATTCCCCTCTACTGTGGTTGACACGGCCCTTGACCATGTCCGTTCCATTTCCCGCACTTCTGCTCTCACCCCTTCCCCTCCCTCCCAGAACCACGATAGGGTACCCCTTGTCCTCACCTTTCACCCCACCAGCCTCCACATTCAACGGATCATCCTCTGCCTTTTCCGTCACCTCCAACGTGATCCCACCACCAAACGCATCTTCCCCTCACCTCCCCTTTCAGCATTCCGAAGGGACCACTCCCTCCGCGACACCCTGGTCCACTCCTCAATCACCCCACAACACCCCTTCCCCTTCGCCCGGCACCTTCCTGTGCAAGCGCAGGAGATGCAACACCTGCTCTTTTACCTCCTCCCTTCCCACTGTCCAGGGCTCCAAACACCCCTTCCAGGTGAAACAGCGATTTACTTGTACTTCTTGCAATTTAGTATACTGTATTCGCTGCTCACGATGCGGTCTCCTCTACATTGGGGAGACCAAACGCAGATTGGGCGACTGCTTTGCGGAACACCTGTGTTCAGTCCGTAAGGGGGACCCCGAGCTTCCGGTCGCCTGTCACTTTAATTCTCCGCTCCACTCCCACTCTGATCTCTGTGTCCTCAGCCTATTACACTGTTCCAATGAAGCTCAACGTAAGCTCGAGGAACAGCACCTCATCTTTCAATTAGGCACTTTACTGCCTCCTGGAGTCAACATTGAGTTCAACAATTTCAGACTATAACCTCTGCCCCCATTTTTCAGGCTGTTTATGATTCTGCCATCCCCATTTGCAACATTTAATCTCTCCTGCCTCCTACCCTAGAACAGAATATTCCTTCAGTTCCTACCTTTCCTCCCCTCCCCCCTTTCCCTGCCTCTGCACCTGCTTAAAATCTGTCACATCTCTAACCTTTTCCAGTTCTGATGAAGGGTCCCAGACCTGAAACCCAGAAATTGATCTCGCTCTGTTCCCGCGGGGGTAAGGCTTCCCCGCGATCTCTCACTCCGCGTTGGCTTTTTCAGATCCAGCTCGCACGAACTTGATGTTCCAGACATCAGCTGGGCAGTGCTTGCGTATCCCAGCGGCGTAGTGAATTCGTGCGAGCTGTGGGACCACGTGACTCAGTTAGAGCCAATGGCAGCACACCATCTTCCATTCATAAGTTTCACATACGTGCTGTGAAATCTATGAATCTTACACCCCCCCAAAATAACAGCTAAACCTCAATTAAATTTAAAAAAAACCATCACATTAATAAAATAAGTATAGTTAAATAAATTAACCATTTTAAATAAAAAATTAAATTTTTGAAAAAATTTAAAATCTTTTAAAAAGTTATAAAAATAAACTTACCTGTCTTTAAAGTCTCTAAAAAAGATATACCTGTTAAAAAAAATTCAAAAAAATACTTAATTCACTACTTACCTTGTTAAAAGTGGGTCTTACTCCTCCTTTTTCCATTTCTAAAATCTTCCGTCCTTACCTGCGCGTCCAAAGCACGAAGTGCACAGCGTGCGCGCAGCCTGTAGCGCGCACGCGATGCACCGAGGAACCACCCCCTTTTCAAAAGACCAAGTGCCGGTTTTCAGCGCATGCGCAGGGCATGCAGAAAACCGGCAATTGGAGAGAGAATACGCGAGAGTATCGCGCAGCGGGATGAATTTTTGGCCCACTAACTCTGTTTCTCTCTCCACGGATGCTGCCTGGCCTGCTGAGTGTTTCCAGCATTTTCTGTTGTTGTTGCACCAGTGAGAGGCCTGAACCACTTTCATGGTTGGGGCTCATTTGAATTTATTTGACGAGCTGCCAGTGCTCAGTAAGTGCTGCCCGGCAGCTTGCCAATTGGGCGGGTGGGTGGGGAAATCCTGCAGTTCCTCTGCTGAGCCAAGCTGGAAGTTACCATTTAAAGGGAGGGGAGGCAATCCCGGAGAGGGGAACAACGGAGAAGCCAGCAGCAAGTGGGAAGAGTTTTGTCCCGCCAGGAAAGGCATTTCTGTTCCTCCTGGTGCCACAAAAAACAGTGGCACTGAAGTTGTTGCCCACTTTTTGGAGCAGCCTGCAGAGGCACCTTAAAGGACCGCTGGTTCGGCTGATTTATGTCCGGTAGCACTGGGGGAGGGGGACGCACGCTCCACCCAATGGTACTTAAAAATTGCATTGAGATCGTGCAACTGGCATCGGACCCCTATTTAAATATTTAATGCCATATATGGCGCTGACTGACCATTTTGAGGCCCACTTGGAAATAGGGTCGGGTGGGCTTCAGAGGTCAGTGAGTGGTAGGATTCAAAAAAAAATTTGCCTGCCTACCGTCATATTTTTCAACATGAATGGGGCAGTAGGCAGGCAAAATCTGCCCCCAATTGTCTGAATAGGGGTATGTGTTAGTGTAAAATTTTAAATCACCATATGCAAGAAATCCAATTAAGTACTGCCTGTCACATAGGGATGTTTTATAAACTCCGGTATATAATCATGATATTTGTAAACATATTAGGGCTGATTCTCCTCTGCTATGCACCTGTGAAATGCTTACTTCCTGGTCACAAAGCAAAAGGAAAAGGGTTGGAGACCTGTGATCCCAACTCTAGGGCTCCCCCGAGGGCAGGCGCTCGCATGGAAATCCAGTGCCTAATGTGGGAGTTACGTCACAGTGCCTCCAGTCTCATTTTCCTCTGTCTACGCTGAGCTGCTGATTGTTCTGCTCTGATAGAGCAGCCACAATGGCTGGGCCTAGGCCTTAGGCCTTATGCCCAGTCCTGCTCAGATCCTCTGATCTGAGAGGGGCAGGCAGGATGGATATGGATCCTTTTTTTTAATCAACGTGCTGCATTGGGTTTTTTTGGAGTTGGAGGGCACCCAGCTGTTGTTGTTGGACAACTGCTGTAGGCCTCTAAGCAGGTACTTCCCTCTCCTGCTTTCACGCTCAAGACATTGCAGAGGAGTAGACCTTTGTCATGGGAACATCTGGCCTATTAAAATGACCTGAACCTGGAACCTTCAGGTGAGCTCCTCCTAACTCGAACCTGCGGTGAGGAAAATCACCCCTCTTATTTTTTACTGTGGGTAATAAAGGTAAGTAGGGAAGTATTCCTGAACCTGCAGTAGCAGGAGCCAACTCCAGTACTTGGTTCAGGAAGAATCATTTTGATATATCAGAACCTCCAAGTGCAACTGATGCTCAGCCATCCTATTTGAATCCCCAGTTTGCATCCCTGTTTTGCATGGAAAAGTAAAAAAAAAAGAACCACACTAGACTCTTGACTTCTCTGACCTGCCTCACTGACTGTGGACTAACCACTGGACTGGTTAACTCTCTACAATGCATAACCTCTGCCTCTTGTTCATGTAATATAATGTTTTCCTGTGTCCACCTGTGTGCTTATGTTGGCTGCCACTCCAACCATTGCCATCAACCTCCGCCCCAGCCCTGCTCCATTTTCTCTTCCGCTCCCATCACGTTTGCTTATGTAACTCACTTTATTCCCTCTTTTCTTTTAACAACATATTCCCCTTAGCCACATCCCCCCCGCCCCTATGCCACCCCCCCCCCCCCTCCCCCCCGCCACACACACACACACCATCCAATGCTATTCCCAACTTGTTCTTTTCTCTGCTGCCACTGCAGGCTTAAGTCTGTTCTCAACAAGCTCATGGTCATTTTAGGCACCAACATTGGTATCCTCCACTCTGCCACTCTGGTTCTCTTAGGGTATCAACTCCAATTGGAGGCCATAGAAGAAGCGTTTATGTTGCAGCCTCTGTCAGGCTGTTAATCAGCCTGCGAATCATAGGAACATTGGAACAGGAGTAGGCCATTCAGCCTCTCAAGCCATTCTGCCATTCAATTAGATTATGGCTGATTTGTATCCTAACTCCATCCATCCGCCTTGATTCCAAATCCCTTAATACCATTGGCTAGCAGAACTCTATCAATCCTTGTACTACTTCACACTAGTCTCATTATTGATGACTTCTCAGCAATCTCAAGATCTCAAGACTATGACAGATGTCAGTGTTGGAAGCATGGACTCTTGAAGCATTGACAATAATCTCTGCCAACATTAAGGAACTCTCGACTACAAAACAGCAGATAACTGCAGACATCAGTGCAATGTCCTGTGGTAGTGGGAGAGCAGCACGCCCCACCCCACCCCCAAGAGGGCCTCAGGAGTTAGATTGGGATATGACTCTGGGATTGTATTGTCACTTTTGCAACACTGCAAAGGGGAAATTGCTTCACAGTGAAGCAAACGTGACAGTATAGGGTTGATCCTCTGAATGTACTCTCCTGGCAGGAAGTCTCGCCCACTGGGAGCACATACTGGAAATTCAGACGCATATGATGTTCTGACCATTTAAGAAAATCACATGCACACATGCTCAAATTTCCAATATGTGTTTCCAGCTGGCGAGGTTCCCTGCCGGAAGAGCAAAGTCAGAAAATTAGCCATTATAACTGTACCTTCAGATTATGAAAGGAAATCGTAGGCTTCAAGTTAAAAACAACCTAGTCTTTATAAGTTTGTTCTATATACAGATGGCTAATGCACAACTGATTAACCTGTACACTTTTACATATATAACTTCTCAATTTGATGTGAGATAGTCAATAATACACTTAAAGGTGAATCCTTCCCCATTTTATTGCAAAGAAATACTATTAGCTTGTCTGACTGGTGAAGTGATTTAATACACTGCCCTTTGTCTTCTTGGCTGTACATTTAATGCTCCTCAGCAGCATTATTCATAGCACAGGACCAATTTTTCATTTTTATGTCAATAATGTCCAGCTCTACTCCTCCACTACCACCCTTGACCCACGACCTTCAGTCTGCCATCCAATTGTCTGCGCAGCATCAAGTCATGGATGAGCCAGGAGATGGTGCAATATTGGAAATGCCATCTTTCGGATGAGATGTCAAAGCAAGACTGCCTGTTCTGGTGAAGATAACTATCCCGTGGTGCTCTTCATAGAGGTATTGTTGAGAGAGTTGAAGAGCCATACTTGCCCTTGCTGCTCTTGTGAGGCCCTGGCCAGCATTCATCCCTGAGCCAACATCAACACACATTAACAGGTCATATATTTCATTTACTGTTTGTGGGACCTTGCTGTGCACAAATTGGCTGCTATATTTATCCATAAAGCAATAGTGATTACATTTTAAAATTATGCCCTGATTTTAGCCCAGGGTGGGAATTGGGCATTGGGCGAAGGACAAATTGCAAGCCCCATTACATTTTCGGCATGGAGCCCGGGCAACTTTAACACACTGACCTCATTTAAATATGATGGACTGGCTGCCCTCCCAACCGGGTGCAGAATCGGGCAACCTACCCACGTCACCTACGCAATTTCCAACACGACTCCCGAGGCCTCTTAAAGTGAAGTTGCATCCCCTGTTTGCAGTTTTCATTCAACAACACTGGAAGACTTTGCAACAAGACTGATAAATCGCAATACTGTCCCCTGCTGTTCCGAGGAAGAAGTGAGGGCCAGGAGGGAGCAGCTCTTCCCCAAAACCCGCAAGAGCATCACCAATGATAGAATGGAGCAGGCCTGGACAGAGGTGGATAACAGGGTCAGTGCCAGCAGCATCACTCCCAGGACCTGGTTTCAATGCAGGAGGAGGTTCAATGGCCTCACAAGAGCAGCAAGGGCAAATATGGCTCTTCACCTCTCTCAACAATACCTCAAAACGCTCCCCTCACTGCCTCTCCCAACCGCTCAACAATTTCCTCCCTTCCACCATATCTTTCATCATATAATCAAAAGGCTACAGTAAAACACCTTCCTTTCTCATTCCAAGACCACTCACCTCTTCCTGTCCTCTCTTCACGCCATACGCTAACACCATTCTCACATATTGCCATTTGCACAACCAACAACTCCTCCCAGCACTCCTTCCTCACTTCACATTCCACACACTTCCCTTTACATTCATCACCTCCCCATCCTCATTCCATCTTGCTTCTTTCTACACTTCTCCACACATCCACTATATGCACAAGCCTATAGACACATCGCCACTCACCTCAACACACACTCACTAACTCTCACCCTCTCTTTCTGCAGGAGAAGACCTCGCAGATGAGCGGGAGAGTCCCCAGCATCACCGCCCTCACAGAGACAGAGCAAGAAGCCCAGGGCATCATTGACCCAGGCAGAGTCTTGAGCATCAGGGAAGGAGAGGCTGGCAGAGTATCCAAGGAGGGTGTCTGCTTATTGCTTGTATCCCCTCATTCAACTCAACAAATGTACAGTCTGCTAAAACAAGGGCCGCTCATTGTTGCCTGGTTAATTTCACTCTGACAGTCTGCCTTGACAGTAAGTGGCTGGTTGTTTTATTTTAAACAAAGTTAAGACATTAATGTATGGCTGGTTTGATAGAGAAAGACTGAAGCTGTGATCCTCACACACGTAACCCACACCTCCATATAATACTGGTTTATTTCACTCCCATACTACCCCGAACAGGATTGTCGTAAAGACCTGAGATGGGGTTATAGTGTGCCAGGCGCTTTATTGGCCAAACACTGGGGTTCAATTATTTGCAAACTGCATTTCTATCAAAGATCGAATGTATTTAGTAAAATTAGTTATATTTCCTTTCCTGATAATAAGATGGACTAGTAAGATTCCTGTAACCCACAGTGAACAACATCAGGAAGTCCTTGCACCTCCCGTTACTAGACTTAGGTTTTTAAATAAATCCGCACAATCCTGGGACATGTAAAGGTAATCAGGTTGTTCCAAATTGGCTGCATTTGAATAAAGCTCTCCTTCAACATTTCAGACTCAGGGAATTTTATTTAGTGGGAACTTCATACAAACTGTGTTAAAACATACTGAGCGATTGAATGCTTTACTGATTCTGAGCACCTCCAGAGCCATCCTGTAATGCTCCAAGTGGCTGTGACGATCACAGTGGTGTTAATACAGTAAACTCAATCTCGCCATTGATTTTAATAGAGGGGTCAGAGCTATCATAATTAGCTGTTCAACTTTTTCAGCGAGAGTCTCTGTAAATCAGTGCGAAAGTCCCAGGAAATTATGGCATGGCGTACGTAGTGGCAAAGGTCACTCACGCCATAATTTCCTGGAATTTCTGCATGAATTTAATAATGGTGTACGGCGTACATGCGCCAATACTATGGTGCTAGTTTTCAGCAAATTCAGCCCTGCTGTCTTTTCAGATGAGAGAGTAAGAGGTCTGCAAAATCCATGAACTGAAGCCCTAGGCTTCTCAGAGAGGCAGAGGCCTCAGATGGAAAGCATGCTTAAACATATTTTGAACACAGAAACTGCTATTGTATGTGTACATTTAATCATTTCTGGTAAAATTTGTAAATTTTATGTCTTAATTATTTGACAAACATTATTTCGAGTTCTAAACTTCTCATCTCGTGAGAGGTCAAGATGTTGGGTAAAAGAAATAGTAAAAATATTTGAAGCAATTTAATTAGTTTGCCTTCTGGTTTCCTTTACTGGTTGATGTTGCTGACAACCCAGGAAAAATTACCCAAATAGTTTTTTGATGCAATATGCAATCCTTTTGTATATAAAGGTATCTTTCTTTCTCTCTCTTCCACAGCGAGCAGCACGTGTCCACCCATTTCTTTCACTGCATATTACATCCAGTAGATCCTGCTCTGGGTTATTTCCATAATGAGACCCTTTTTACATGGACAGGCTGATAGAATGACCCAAAACTCCACACCAGGAGGACCAGCTAGATGTGCTGGAGGAAGGGGGGCCCCCACTCCACTGCTATCAGACATGAGTTAACTTGTGTTGCATTGTCATAACCTTATTCCACTTATAATTGTGCAAAAAGGTCAAAAATGCTCATCAAAATAAATTGTTAAGCTTCTGGAGCTTTTTAATAATAAGGTGAAAAAACAGTATTTCCTTGATAATTATGGGTTAATTGCTGGAGCAGTAAATGTCTTCTTTATCTTATCTTGCTTACTTTGGAGGCTTGGTTTGGTTTCTTGTTATTTTAGCAGCATTATAGAGTTTACCATCTGTCATCAAAACAAAAGTCGTTTCATTGGGCTTCTTTCCAAGATGCTGACTGATGAAAGTTGGATCTATTTCCTGTTGTTTCATGGGAACCACTGCCAAAGCCCATTCTTGTTAAACAAACCCACTTTTCTCTGGAACAAATAATCACTTCATATATTGAGCTAAGATGAAGTTTTGTGCCCTGAATTGTAAACATCCTTTTCTCTAAAATTATCAGCACTATCACTGCAAAAATATTTAGCCATAGTGCACAGTAAACTGAAACAAAAACATTTATAAAGGTAACCTTAACTATGCAGGAAAAAAATTATTAAAATTACACAAAGTCACTAGGAAGATTTTTAAACTTGATTTTATCGTACTTATGATTATTTAGATATAAAATTTCCTGACACACTAAATATGCAGTGAGAGTAATGTAAGAATGCACAAACCATTTATTACCCTCTAATAGCTGTTCATAGGGCCAAAGGGCTATCGGTTTCTTTAATATTGAACGTTCATTCTTTAAAAACATCTCTTGCTAATTGCTAATTTTATAATATTAAATCCTTCTTAATTCAGACTTTCATGCTTAGTGACATTTCCAAACTGCAAAAAAATTATACTGCTTCTCCTCCAATAGCCTATTGTGATTACTGAAATGGGAGGAAATGGATGGAGGGTGAAGCAGCAGGCACAGAGTAGATGTCAAACAGCCACCATCACCTGAAGAGCTGGAAGGGTATAAGGAATGAAGCAGCAGGTTATAGAGAATGAAATAGGGGCAGGGTACAGATATAGAAACATAGAAACATAGAAGATAGGAGCAGGAGTAGGCCATTCGGCCCCTCGAGCCTGCTCCGCCATTTAATGAGATCATGGCTGATCATCCACATTCAGTACCCTGTCCCTGCTTTCTCCCCATATCCCTTGATCCCTTTAGCCTTAAGAAATATATCTAACTCCTTCTTGAATATATTTAATGAATTGGCCTCAACTGCCTTCTGTGGTAGAGAATTCCACAGGTTCACCACTCTCTGGGTGAAGAAATTCCTCCTCATCTCTGTCCTAAATGGCTTACCCCTTATCTTTAGACTGTGACCCCTGGTTCTGGACTCCCTGCCATCGGGAACATCCTTCCTGCATCTAGTCTGTCTAGTCCTGTTAGAATTTTATAAGTTTCAATGAGATCCCCTCTCATTCTTCGAAACTCCAGCGAATATAAGCCTAATCAACCCAATCTCTCTTCATACGTCATTCCTGCCATCCCAGGTATCAGTCTGGTGAATCTTCGCTGCACTCCCTCCATGGCAAGAACATCCTTCCTCAGATAAGGCGACCAAAACTGCACACAATACTCAAGGTGTGGTCTCACCAAGGCCTTGTACAACTGCAGCAAGACATCCTTGCTCCTGTACTCGAATCCTCTCGCTATGAAGGCCAACATACCATTTGCCTTCTTAACCGCCTGCTGCACCTGCATGCTTACCTTCAGCGACTGGTGCACAAGGACACCCAGGTCTCGTTGCACTTCCCCTTCTCCCAATCTATTGCCGTTCAGATAATAATCTGCCTTCCTGTTTTTGACACCAAAGTGGATAACCTCGCATTTATCCACATTATACTGCATCTGCCATACATCTGCCCAATCACCCAACCTGTCTAAATCATACTGGAGTTTCTCTGCATCCTCCTCGCAGCACACACGCCCACCCAGCTTTGTGTCATCTGCAAACTTGGAGATATTACATCTAGTTCCCTCATCTAGATCATTAATATATATTGTGAATAGCTGGGGTCCTAGCACCGATCCCTGCGGTACCCCACTAGTCACTGCCTGCCACTCGGAAAAAGACCCGTTTATTCCAACTCTTTGCTTCCTGTCTGCCAACCAGTTCTCTATCCAAGTCAGTACCTTACCCCCAATCCCATGTGCTTTAACTTTACATGCTAATCTCTTATGCAAGACCTTATCGAAAGCCTTCTGAAAGTCCAAATACACCACATCCACTGGTTCTCCCTTATCTATTCTACCAGTTACATCCTCAAAAAATTCCAGTAGATTAGTCAAGCACGATTTACCTTTTGTAAATCCATGTTGACTTTGTCCGATCCTGTCACTGTTTTCCAAGTGCTCTGCTATTACATCTTTTATAATGGACTCTAGCATTTTCCCCACTACCAATGTCAGGCTTACCGGTCTATAATTCCCCCTTTTCTCTCTACCACCTTTTTTAAATAGTGGGGTTATATTAGCTACCCTCCAATCCATGGGAACTGTGCCAGGGTCGATAGAATTTTGGAAGATGACCAGCAATGCATCTACTATTTCTAGGGCCACTTCCTTAAGTACCCTAGGATGTAGATTATCAGGCCCTGGGGATTTATCGGTCTTCAATCCCATCAATTTCCCTAACACCATTTCCCTACAAATACTGATTTCATTCAGTTCCTCCCTCTCATTAGACCCTGTGTTCCCCGACATCTCTGGAAGGTTATTTGTGTCCTCCTTTGTGAAGACAGAACCAAAGTATGTATTTAATTGGTCTGCCATTTCTTTATATAAAACATCAGGCCAAGCTGATAAGAAGAAGCAGCTGACAAGTGCACACACCACATCACAGAGATGCAGAAATCGGGAACTGAAGGGGGTCTATGGGGTGGATTTTAACCCCGAGCGGGTTTTGGGCGGACAGAGTAGGGGGCATGGGTGCAAAACACACCCACTGCCATAAATTTCAGGCTAGGGGCATTTTAACTCTTGGGCCTCATTAGCATTTGATTGGCGGGCCACCCACTTGATTGCATCAGGCAGCCGGCCACTTTCTGAGCGTAATTTCCGCTGGGCATTCCAGAGCCTGATTTCACACAGGAATACATCTCCTTGCATTCTCTTTATACAACACATTACACAATTTCCTACATTACACAGCAGTGACTACACTTCAAAAGTACTTCATTGGTTGGACAGCGCTTTGGGACGTCCTGAAGTCGCGAAAGGTGCTATATAAATGCAATGATGCGGAGATGCCAGTGTTGGACTGGGGTGGACAAAAGTGAGAAGTCGCACAACACCAGGTTATAGTCCAACAGTTTTATTTGAAATCACAAGCTTTCGGAGCGGCTGCTCCTTCGTCAGGTGAAGTGAAGAAATACAAATGGGCACAGCATATATAGACAGAGAACAATGCCTGTGCAGAGAACAATGCCAGACGACTACAGTTAATCTTTCTGACTGCCCTTTATCACACCTCGGCAGAGAGACAATCGCGGCAATCAAATCCAACCAGGAAGACATTACATCAAAGACGATAGCAAAATACAACAAAGACAATGAGGTGGGGTCACAGGGGGTCTAATGTGGCAGAGGCTGCAGTCTGTATGGAAAACCAAAAACTTTAAACTTTTTACTTTTTTTACTGGAAATTACATCTGTGAACAAGCCAACGACGACTCGAGTCTGGATGACTCTACGTCAGGTGGGGTTACATGTAGCGTGACATGAACCCAAGATCCCGGTTGAGGCCGTCCTCATGGGTGCGGAACTTGGCTATCAGTTTCTGCTCGATGATTTTGCGTTGTCATGTGTCTCGAAGGCCGCCTTGGAGAATGCTTACCCGAAGATCCGAGGCTGAATGTCCTTGACTGCTGAAGTGTTCCCCGGAGCGGAGAAACTATGCCATGTTCTTCGCAGCCTTCAACATGTCATCGATGACGACGAACACCTCGCTAAGGCCATTACCACGCCTCCACTACTCGCCTTCAAACAGCCACCTAACCTCAAAAGTACAATCGTTTACAGCAAATTACCCAGCTTTCAGGAGAACAGCAACCACGACGCCACACAACCCTGCCACGGCAACCTCTGCAAGACATGCCAGATCATCAACACAGATACCATCATCACACGTGAGGACACCACCCACCAGGTACATGGTACATACTCATGTGACTCGGCCAATGTTGTCTACCTCATACGTTGCAGGAAAGGATGCCCCAGAGCATGGTACATCGGCGAGACCATGCAGACACTGTGACAACGTATGAACGGACACCGCACAACAATCGCCAGGCAGGAGTGTTACCTCCCAGTCGGGGAACACTTCAGCAGTCAAGGACATTCAGCCTCGGATCTTCGGGTAAGCATTCTCCAAGGCGGCCTTCGAGACACACGACAACACAAAATCATCGAGCAGAAACTGATAGCCAAGTTCCGCACCCATGAGGACGGCCTCAACTGGGATCTTGGGTTCATGTCACGCTACATGTAACCCCATCTGACATAGAGTCATCCAGACTCGAGTCGTCGTTGGCTTGTTCACAGATGTGATTTCCAGTAAAAAAAGTAAAAAGTTTAGGGGTAAAAATTCAGTTGGTTGCGCCTCCCGTTAGCGCCTTAAGAGGGCGCTAATGGGGCGCAAAGCCGCTAACGCCCGGGCACAGCGATGTTTGCGCCGCTCGGGAACTTAACTTGACATTGTGCGGCGGCGCTAAAACTTACCGCTGCGACCACCTGCGCGCGCAGATTGTGACGTCATTCCATGGTGCAACGCCCTTGTGGCGCCCCGGCGCGGAAATTGAGTGGCGCCCCCTGCCTTACCGCCTGGCGCTTCCAACGACCAGAAGACTGGAACGCTATCAATCGCTGTGGGGCTGGGGGGGGGCGCTATTTAAAGGGGGCCTCTTCCTGTCTTTTATTGTTGGTGGCATTTTTGAACTACGCATTCTGAGAGAGAGAGGGAGAGACTTCTGGAGAGATTCAACATTGTGTGAAGGAGTTTTGGGTACTGAGCAGCACTTTGCAGGTTCATTTTGATTTGCCATTCCTTGTATCGATTTAGCAGAGACTGTGGGAGCTGCACTCTGAGCTCTTTGCCTGGTACTTTCCATTGTTCTTTCCAGCACATTTGATGTGCAAGTCTCTCCAGGCCGAGATTCAAGGTTGCAATGAACAGGATGTGGATGGAAAGCAAGATTAACCATCCCCTTTAAGAACTGGCCCGTGCCATTGTGTGTGTGTTCCATTGCCAACTGACATTACATGAGCTTCGCCAGCGCTCTGAGTTAGCGCCTCACTCCTTGGCCTTTGCGCCTTAAGACAGGTGTGCAGCACCTGATTTAGCGCTCCACTCACCTCCCGGGGCGGTAAAAGTGAAGTTTCCAGTCAGTGCCGATAATTAGCGCCAGGCGCTAATATTTGCGTCCAGACGATATTTGCGCCCCAAATGGGGCGCGACCTAATTTCTACCCCTTAAAGTTTTTGGTTTTCCATACAGACTGCAGCCTCTGCCACATTAGACCCCCTGTGACCCCACCTCATTGTCTTTGTTGGATTTTGCTATCGTCTTTGATGTAATGTCTTCCTGGTTGGATTTGATTGCCGCGATTGTCTCTCTGCCGAGGTGTGATAAAGGGCAGTCAGAAAGATTAACTGTAGTCGTCTGGCATTGTTCTCTGCACAGGCATTGTTCTCTGTCTATATATGCTGTGCCCATTTGTATTTCTTCACTTCACCTGACGAAGGAGCAGCCGCTCCGAAAGCTTGTGATTTCAAATAAAACTGTTGGACTATAACCTGGTGTTGTGCGACTTCTCACATATAAATGCAAGTTCTTTCTTTCCTTTCTTTACCGGCATTGCTGTCTTTTGGTGCTGAACATAGAACATAGAAGATAGGAGCAGGAGTAGGCCATTCGGCCCCTCGAGCCTGCTCCACCATTTAATGAGATCATGGCTGACTATCCAAACTCAGTACCCTGTACCTGCTTTCTCCCCATATCCCTTGATGCTGCAAACTAGAAGATGAGTCGGAAACAAGGTTCTCTGATGCCTCCCTGGAGGTTCCCTCAGGTTTGTTTGTCATGAACAGGACGGTAGCTAGACAAAGAGCGAAAGAATAAAATCGGCCAGTTTGTGCTGGAGGCCCATTCATTGCGACTTTCGACCAGGCCTCTATTTAGGTGGCCAGCATTCCCACTGGAAACAAGCGGCAGCCTAATAAATATATTTAAGTGAGGGCCCTATGACGCAGCTAGATGTCAGATGCCATTTTAGCGTGAGTCAGTGCTGCCCCCACTGCCTTCTAAGCCTGCCCACAAATCATGGTGGGAACCGACCGATTTCAGCAGTATTTAAAGAACCACTCAAATGCTATAACTTAAATCACCGTCAACGCTCGCAGACGCCTTGCTTAAATTTTTCCGTCATTTTTGGGGGCAGAATCATTGTATTTTTGCTTGTAGCGGTTGGGGAACTTTCAGGAAGATTAAGTGGGTACTGGCAACGTTCTTTTTCTAAAAATGGGAATCCTTTTGGCCATTCCATTCTGGCGAGAGGAAGAGTAACAGGTGGAAGGACCACAATGAGCTCCAGCTGCAAGGAGACCTTTGAGGAGGTGGTGGAGAGCTTACAGACATCTTTAACCTCTCATTAGGGTGTATAGACTCAGAGTTACATACCTACAGAGGAGCATTGCGTGAACAGACTGAACCTCTCCAGGGAGTTCGTCAAGGGCCTGTGTTGCTTCCTATAACAAGACTGTGAGGTGATACATTTTGGCAGAAGGAAGGAACAGGGAGAGGCAATATACACTTAATGGCAGTTTTAAAGAGTGTGCAGGGACAGAGGGACCTGGGAGTTAATGTGCATAGGTCCCTGAAGATGGCAGGACACATTGAGAGAGTGGTTAGCAAAGCATATGGGATCTTGGGCTTCATAAATAGAGGTATTGAGTACAAAAGTAGAGAAGTTATGCTGAACCTTTATAAAGCGCTGGTTAGGCCACAACTGGAGTATTGCGTCCAGTTCTGGTCACCACACTTTAGGAAGGATGTGAAGGCCCTTGAGAGGGTGCAGAGGAGATTTACCAGAATGGTTCCGGGAATGGGGGATCTTAGCTATAAAGACAGGTTGGAGAAGCTGAATTTGTTTTCATTAGAGCAAAGGAGGTTGCGGGATGATTTGATGGAGGTGTACAAGATTATGATGGGTTTGGATAGGCTAGACGGGGAAAGGCTGTTCCCACTAGTTGATGGTACAAGGACTAGGGGACACAGATTTAAGGTTTTGGGCAAGAGATACAGGGGGGATGTGAGGAAAAACTATTTTATGCTGCGAGTGGTGAGGACCTGGAACTTGCTGCCGACAGAAGTGGTGGAAGCGGACACACTCAATGTTTTCAAGGGGAGACTGGAGGGGCACTTGAGGGAAATAAACTTTCAGGGCTACGGGGATAGAGCAGGGGAATGGGACTGACTGGATTGCTCGACAGAGCCGACACGGACTCGATGGGCCGAATGGCCTCCTTCTGTGTCATTATGACTCTATGGGGTAGAAATTAGGTCGCGCCCCATTTGGGGCGCAAATATCGTCTGGACGCAAATATTAGCGCCTGGCGCTAATTATCGGCACTGACAGGAAACTTCACTTTTACTGCCCCGGGAGGTGAGTGGAGCGCTAAAGCAGGCGCTGCACACCTGTCTTAAGGCGCAAAGGCCAAGGAGTGAGGCGCTAACTCAGAGCGCTGGCGAAGCTCATGTAATGTCAGTCAGCAATGAAACACACACACAATGGCACGGGCCAGTTCTTAAAGGGGCTGGTTAATCTTGCTTTCCATCCACATCCTGTTCATTGCAGCCTTGAATCTCGGCCTGGAGAGACTTGCACATCAAATGTGCTGGAAAGAACAATGGAGAGTAACAGGCAAAGAGCTCAGAGTGCAGCTCCCACAGTCTCTGCTAAATCGATACAAGGAATGGCAAATCAAAATGAACCTGCAAAGTGCTGCTCAGTACCCAAAACTCCTTCCCACAACGTTGAATCTCTCCAGAAGTCTCTCCCTCTCTCTCTCAGAATGCGTAGTTCAAAAATGCCACCAACAATAAAAGACAGGAAGAGGCCCCCTTTAAATAGCGCCCCCCCCAGCCCCACAGCGATTGATAGCGTTCCAGTCTTCTGGTCGTTGGATGCGCCAGGCGGTAAGGCAGGGGGCGCCACTCAATTTCCGCTCCGGGGCGCCACAAGGGCGTTGCACCATGGAATGACGTCACAATCTGCGCGCGCAGGTGGTCGCAGCGGTAAGTTTTAGCGCCGCTGCACAATCTCAAGTTAAGTTCTCGAGCGGCGCAAACATCGCTGCGCACGGGCGTTAGCGGCTTTGCGCCCCATTAGCGCCCTCTTAAGGCGCTAACGGGAGGCGCAACCAAGTGAATTTTTACCCCTATGACTCTAAGACCTGTAACCTTTGACCACAGCTGATACTGTATTGCCTGTTCCAGTCACGGTTACTACGGCCTTCAGCACCTTTGCCTCCAGTTCCTTCAAGACTGTGCCAGGGGATTTTAGCAACACCAGTCAGTCTGCAGTTCATGCTTGTATTAAGCAGGGAACTGATGCCATTTTTGCAAGCAATTCATCACTCTCACCATGGACAATCTGAAACAGCACAATAGGGCTCTAGGGTTCTTGCAGATTCTATAGGGTGTCATTTATTGCACATGCAGCTCTACACAGACTTCTGCAGACGAGCCCGCTACCTTTATGAATCGCAAGGGCTTCCATTTCATTAATGCACAGCAGGGCATCGTGCAGTTCTCTCCTAGCAGCAGCCATGGTGCTTTTAGCTTACGCCAACCCTCCAACCTCCCCACGTCCACCCCCCCCAAACCCCCTCCCCCGCCAACACATTGTTTGCTCCTGCACATCATGTGGGAGGTTGGCTGCTTAGGGATGTGGGCTAATCCCTGCACACTGGGCTCTCAGAAACACATGCTTGCCGGCCAAACTGTGCTACAACCAGATCTATGGGTTGACTGGAGCTCTCATCGAGCAGACCATTGGAGTGCTCAATACAGCTCTGAGAGTGTCTTATATTGCATTGGTTATTTGCATGCTGCATTACTTTACTCTGCAATGGGGACAACACATGGAGCCACCATTGGATGAAGATCCTGAACCAGAAGATAGCACAGACGACACTGAGAATAGCGAAGAAGCAGGAGGGTATGAACACCAGCCTGCAGTCAGAGCTCTTTGGCAACAGCTCAATGTACAATGCTTAACTAAACAACTCCTGCCCTCCGCCCCACATTAACAGTCAGGTCCAACTTGTGTCCCGATCCTTCCACCCGCCAATAAACTACTTCTGCTCAAAGACTAACAATGATATACTTGTCACCTGACATTGCAATGTGACCAGTTATTACAGGTGCACTCTGCATAAAAAGATTTCAAAATGGTTTATAATTTTACTGGCTTACACAAATGATATCAAACTAATTATTACCTACATGTGAGCCCTTAGTGCCTTCCTTAAGTGATCTCTTATCTACTCTCCAACTGTTATGAGGTGCTCCCCAGTGGCTTCAGAATGGGAGGTGGACTGGTTTAGATGAGGAATCTTATGATGCTCGTAGCTTTTAACCTCTAGGAGCTCGGGCCTGAGAGGTTCCAGCTGCAGACTGCAGCGTCTCAGCAGCTGCCAGGCCAGTCTGGCCCAGTTGGCTTTGAGGCAGCAGGGCAGGCATTGGTTGAGAGCTGGTAAGTGTGCATACGTTCTTTCACTCTGAGGGAGGGCAACATGTTAGACTCCCATTGCACAACTGTCTCTGCTATCGGGGTGATCAGCAGGACAGCAGACTGTAGGAGATCCATGATGCAATTGAAGCCCTTATCCATTTGGTCTTCCAGCCTGTCCGAGATGGAGGAGATGGTGGTGCCCAGAGGCTGCATGGCGCCAGTATGAGCAGCCCTGAGAGATGCAATAACTGGTGCCACAGACTCCTGCAGTGAAAGCCAGGCTGGAGTGTCCGTGGAGGTGGCCATACACTCCATGGTTGACTGTACAATGTCGATACCATGCACCAGAACCCCACACATGTTGGTAGTGGACTCCTCCATCATGTGGCGGTAGCTCTCTGGCAGGCTGTCCAATGTATTGAGCAATTGGTGATGTGCAGAAAACATTTTACTTTTGAAGGCTGGGCCCCTAAAGTTTGCATCACTTCAGCAGAGCAAGGCCTCAAGCTAACTGGCGAGCTGTTTTCTGAGCTGCTCTTCCCACTTGCACCTGCTCCTGCTCCTGCTCTCTTGTGCTGAGGAAACCGTCCTGTGCTGACCCCGGTAACTCATCATCTATACCATCCGATGTGCCAGCCTCTGCAACTGAGCAACTGGCAGTGGTGGTTCTCTCCTCTCCATCAGAACCCAAGGTGTCAGAAAGACCTAGAAAAAGGACACAGAGGACAATGGTGACGACTTAATTTAGTCCTATTTATTTATTTGCATAATGCAAGCATTTACTTGACTAAGTGATTTATTTTTCCTTCTCCTTTCCCATCTCTATTCCCATTTCATACATTGATTGAAAAAAACACATCATGTTGCCTCTTTAGCCTCTCCTACAGCTCTGGAACTTGCATAAACAACAAAACAACAACTTACATTTATATAGCGCATTTAATGTAGCAAAACGTCCCAAATCGCTTAACGAGAGCGATATCAATAAAAACATTTTTGACACTGAGCCATAGAAGGAGATATCAGGACAGATGACCAAAAGCTTGGTCAAAGAGGTAGGTTTTAAGGAGCATCTTACAGGAGGAGCGAGAGATAGAGAGGCGGAGAGGTTTAGGGAGTGAATTCCAGAGCTTAGGTTCTAGGCAGCTGAAGGCACGGCCACCAATGGTGGAGCGATTAAAATCAGGGATGCATGAAAGGCCAGAATTGGAGCAGTGCAAAGATCTCGAAGGATTGTAGGGCTGGAGGAGGTTACAGAAATAGGGAGGGGATAGAAAATCATTAGCGGCGCGCCTGCGATTTCCCGATGTGCTCTCCCGGTGGGCGAGGCTCCATCCCTGAAGCGAGCTTTCAGAAAATCGGCTCTTTAATACCACTTTTCTGTGCTGGCAATTCACCAGTAAAATTACTGACATTCCAAAAGTAGGACATACACTCTGAGAACGTTGAGACAACACATTCCAAAAAATGACATGGATTAGTTCACTAGTTTTGTACACAAAGGGTTCTAAATACAGTTTCACCTAACCTGTAGTAACTCTTTTGAAATGCCACCCTCAATTTGAGGCAATGTCTGTTTTAAAAATTACTAAAATCTGACTCACAGCATTTTCACAGGACAGTAAATGTCATGTAATGGAATCTTTGCTATATCTTGCATTTCTTTACAAATGCAAACAATTGGCTTATAATAAGGGTGGAGTGTAAATTGTGCTATGAAGCTGTATTACTTCATTATATATATTTATTCGATTTTTAAAATTTTTTGACAATAGTCTTTTAAATTGATTTTTAATAACTTTATAAACCATTAAAAGCTTGCTTTTCCCTTGTGGGACATATACACCCACTCGTGTTCATTATTTATTATTGCTTCGAGCCATGCAAATTACATTTTTCTTTCAGTTTAGAAAGCTCTCACACCTGTTTGGCATAACTCCACCCATGTGTGGGAAATCTCTCAGCAGGAAGCAGTGAGATGAATCAGTTTTAGTGATATTGGTTCAGGAATAAATATTAGCCAGGACACTTGGAAAAACGACCCTGTTCTTGGAATAGCACCACAGGATCTTTTACGTCCACCTGAGAGGGCAGACAGGGCCTCAGTTTAACGTCTGATCCAAAAGACAGCACCTCCAATGGTGCAGCGCTCCCTCAGTACTGCACTGAAGTGGCAGCCTAGATTATGTGCGCAAGTCTCTAGAATGTGGCTTGAACCCATAACCTTCATGATTCAGAGGTGAGAATGCGACCACTGAGCCAAGGCTGACACAGATCAGGGAGGTCCCAAATTTGATCACTAATTTGTTATTAAGGCAATCTTTGGTGCTTTTAGTGTTGCTGTGTATCAGGTGCCTGCTCCTCACATTATGTGGCATGAAGCCTGAGATCTACACCCTACCCCATGTAATAGTAGGCAATACGATGTACCACAACCACCTGTGGTATTCAGAACCTGTGCACCAGTCTTGTACTAGGGCATGAAAAATATGTTATTGAGGGCTTGGCCCCATAATGGGCGTGGAGCACCTGAAGAGCACTCCAGGCACTTAGCACCCAGATAAAGTGGGCACTTCATGGCAGGCCCCCTCCCTCATGTAGGACTTTGTTTTTAAAGGTCCCAGATAAAATCCCAGTTTTGTGCAACACTGAATATTATTGCCCCAAAAACCTACGGGCCTTCAACCTGGCAGTTATGCCGGGATCGTACCTGCCAGAACCCTGCAATGCGATTTACCAGACTGATACCTGGGATGGCAGGAATGACGTATGAAGAGAGATTGGGTTGATTAGGCTTATATTCGCTAGAGTTTAGAAGAATGAGAGGGGATCTCATTGAAACTTATAAAATTCTAACAGGACTAGACAGACTAGATGCAGGAAGGATGTTCCCGATGGCGGGGGAGTCCAGAACCAGGGGTCACAGTCTAAGGATAAGGGGTAAGCCATTTAGGACTGAGATGAGGAGGAATTTCTTCACCCAGAGAGTGGTGAACCTGTGGAATTCTCTACCACAGAAGGCAGTTGAGGCCAATTCATTAAATATATTCAAGAAGGAGATAGATATATTTCTTAAGGCTAAGGGGATCAAGGGATATGGGGAGAAAGCAGGGACAGGGTACTGAAGTTGGATGATCAGCCATGATCTCGTTAAATGGCGGAGCAGGCTCGAGGGGCCGAATGGCCTACTCCTGCTCCTATCTTCTATGCTTCTATGAACCTCAGAACAGCACCCCCACCACAATAGCGCAACATTTCTATTTCCTTCATCAGTGATTATTACGAACTCGCTGGCCGGAATTTTCTTTAACTGGTGGGTCGGGTGCGGGCAGTCGGTGTGGCGGGTCGCGACCCCGTTGTTGCTTCAATCCTGCCACAGAAATCGACTTTGCGCTAATGGGGCCTACTAAACGCGCCCTGCACATTACCCGGCCCTAGTAAATGATGCAGGTCTGATGACATCATCGATGGCGTGTTGCAGCCGGGATACTAAAAGGAGCCGTGGCCACATTGCATTTGAAGGTTCATCTAGGAGTGTGCAGTCACTGCATTGGAGGCTTTGATTGCTCCAAACAGTTGGAGGACATGACTGTACAGAGGCAGAGGGCTGCACCCAGGTTCTCCGATGACTCCCTCCATATGGTTGTGGAGAGAATCAGAGCATGCAGGGAGGTCCTCTTCCCTTCGAATGGGCAGAAGAGACCTCCTTAGGAGACAAAAAGGGCCTGGCTCCAAATTGAAGAGGAGGTCAACAGCAGGGATGTGTTCAGGAGGACCTGGGTGCAGTGCCGGAAATGTTTCAATGATCTCATTAGATCAGGAAAGGTGAGCACAAAGCCACACTCAACTTCATCCTGCTGTGCCTCTCATCACATCCCCATCACTCTGCCTTCCCTACCCTACTCCTGCACATCCTTACTCACACCAACATACCTTGCACCTCCACCCATCCCTCTCTATCTACATTATCACATCCCCATCTTACTAGCCACCCCTCACACTCACCCTCATCCTAATGCAATCATACCAACTAACAACACACAAGGCCACTTGGCATTGCCACCCCACTCCATCATAGTCTCCCTCTAAAGATCTAACCCATCCATTCCTTACACTCATTCCATCACACTCACTCAACCTTCTCTTTTTTCCCTCTTTGCAGGAAAAGAGAGCCCACAATAAGAGGGAGAGGGAGAGAACTGAACGTGGAATGCCATCATTGGTGACCCTCACAACAGCAGAGGAGGCTGTGGCCGAGCAGCTGGAGGTGGGAGACGGAGAGAGGGGGACATCTCAGCAACCTGGTGACAGAATTACATATCAAACAGCTACATGGCATACACCAGTCACTCATATGGGGACTGATGTCATCAGCCACTGAATGATCATCATGTACATAATGGTATCTGTACCCATTCTCCATATGGCATATCAAACTCATCTCTTTACTCTCGCACAGGTCTATCAAGAGCCCCCCACCCCCCACTGTAAAGGAGGAAGAGGAAAAGAGGAAGACGACTCCTCAGAGGAGCCTCCAGTCTCTGAGGGCACAGCATCACCAGACATAAGCGCACCCAGCACCAGCACAGATACGCACACCTCAGTGGGTCCAACGCGAGATAGAGTAGTGTTGTTACCTGGTGTCTCACAACTCACAAGTGAGCAAGAGCAGATGGTGGAGACAGGGACAGCAGTGGAGACTCCTCACCGGAGGGCACAGGACGCTCCCAGCTCTGCTCAGCTGCATGTAGACGCTGAGCCTCAGGGGCCATCCAGAAAGAGGGCGATCCTGGAGGTGCAGCAGGAAGTGCAGGGGGCTCTGACAGGTTTCGCGAGCGCGATGTCTGCAAATGTGCAGAGAATGGAGGAGTCCATCTCCAACATGAGCACCACCGTGTCGCAGGCGATGGCGACTGTAGGCTCTTCCATGGATAGGATGGCCACCTGCATGGAGCAGCTAATGCGCCACTCACAGGAACACATGGTCTCTATAGAGAATAGATGGCAGAGGCTCATAGACCTCCTCTGTAGGAGGGATGTCAACGTAGATGTGGGTCCTCATGGCCCCACTGATGTACAGCAAGGTGCTCTCAGGCTCCTTGCTAGCAGGGAATTGCAGGTGGCCCATGAAAGGGATGATGGGGAGAGGGGACATGGAAGTGTGGGCTCCTCTCAAAACGTTTACACTTCTCCCCCATTGCCACCCCCTCAGTCAGAGCCTCAGATGCCTCCACGGATCCCGATGGCCGAGTCTGCCCCTGCACAGTCGCAGGAGGAGCAGACTTTGGCGGGGCCATCACAGGCTCCAAAACCCAGAGGACGTCCGCCTAGAGTGTCTAAGCAGTTGCAGTAGGGAAGTGAGCAGTCTGCCTCTACCTCTGCTGAAGCCACAGGAATAGCACCTTGTAGAAGCACGCGTAAGAGAAAAATGACACACAAGTAGATTCACAAGGGTCGCCACTTGGGTGTTTTATTCAATGTTAATGGCAAGATTCCGTTAATGTAATGTCAACCATAAAAATCTTCATTTTCACCAGTAGATGTGGTGTATCTGGATTTTCAGAAGGCCTTCGATAAGGTCCCACACAAGAGGTTGGTGAACAAAATTAGAGCACATGGAATTGGGGGTAATATACCAGCATGGATTGAGAATTGGTTAACAGACAGAAAACAAAGAGTAGGGATAAACGGGTCTTTTTCAGGATGGCAGGCTGTGACTAGTGGGGTACCGCAAGGATCGGTGCTTGGGCCCCAGCTATTCAAAATCTATATCAATGATTTGGATGAGGGGACTAAATGTAACATTTGCTGATGATACAAAGCTAGGTGGCAGTGTCAGTTGCGAAGAGGATATGAAGAGGCTTCGTGGGCTTTTTACAGAGGCCAGTGTCGGGAAAGGGCCCTTGAGTATATCATTTAATTGAAGTGAAATTGGTGGGATTCATTTAATTTAATTTTAATTAATTAATTAAAGGGTAAGTCATGGCAGGAGAGCTCTGCCCTGTGATATGCTCCTCCTGCTATATGTGTGAAATCAGGGACGCTTCCTGTGTCCCTGACGACCATGTGTGTGGGAAGTGTATCCAGCTGCAGCTATTGATAGACCGCATTGTGGCGCTGGAGCTGCGGATGGATGCATATTGGAGCATTCACGCGCTGAGAATGTCGTGGATAGCACGTTTAGCGAGTTGGTCACACCGCAGGCAAAGGGGGTACAGGAAGTGAATGGGTGACCACCAGGCAGAGTAAGAGGTGCAGGCAGGTAGTGCAAGGGTCCCCTGTGGCCATCCCCCTCTCAAATAGATATACCACTTTGGATACTGTTGGGGGGGATGACTTATCAGGGGAAGGCAGCAGCAACCAACTTCCTGGCACCATGGGTGGCTCTGCTGCACAGGCTGGGAGGAAAAAGTGTGGAAGAGCTATAGTGATAGGGGACTCAATTGTAAGGGGAATAGATAGGCATTTCTGCAGCCGCAAATGAGACTCCAGGATGGTGTGTTGCCTCCCTGGTGCAAGGGTCAAGGACGTCTCGGAGCGGCTACAGAACATTTTGGAGGGGGAGGGCGAACAGCCAGTTGTCGTGGTGCACATAGGCATCAACGATATAGGTAAAAAACAGGATGAGGTCCTAAAAGCAGAATATAGGGAGTTAGGCGGTAAATTAAAAAATAGGACCTCAAAGGTAGTAATCTCAGGATTGCTACCAGTGCCACGTGCTAGTCAGAGTAGAAATAGGAGGATATTTCAAATGAATACGTGGCTATAGGAATGGTGCAAGGGGGAGGGATTCAAATTCCTTGGACATTGGAACCGGTTCTGGGGGAGGTGGGACCAGTACAAACGGGACGGTCTGCACCTGGGCAGGGCCGGACCGATGTCCTAGGGGGAGTGTTTGCTAGTGCTGTTGGGGAGGGTTTAAACTAAAGTGGCAGGGGGTTGGGAACCTGAGCAGGGAGACAGAGGAAAGGGAAACAAGGATAAAAGCAAAAGACAGGAAGGAGAAAAACAAAAGTAGAAGGCAAAGAACTCAACGGTTTAAATCAAACATGGTCACAGTAAATAATAATTCATATAGGTCTGAGAGCGTTAAAAAAACAAGCCTGAAGGCTTTGGGGTAGAAATTAGGTCGCGCCCCATTTGGGGCGCAAATATCGTCTGGACGCAAATATTAGCGCCTGGCGCTAATTATCGGCACTGACTGGAAACTTCACTTTTACCGCCCTGGGAGGTGAGTGGAGCGCTAAATCAGGCGCTGCACACCTGTCTTAAGGCGCAAAGGCCGAGCAGTGAGGCGCTAACTCAGAGCGCTGGCGAAGCTCATGTAATGTCAGTCAGCAATGGAACACACACACAATGGCACGGGCCAGTTCTTAAAGGGGATGGTTAATCTTGCTTTCCATCCACATCCTGCTCATTGCAGCCTTGAATCTCGGCCTGGAGAGACTTGCACATCAAATGTGCTGGAAAGAACAATGGAGAGTACCAGGCAAAGAGCTCAGAGTGTAGCTCCCACAGTCTCTGCTAAATCGATACAAGGAATGGCAAATCAAAATGAACCTGCAAAGTGCTGCTCAGTACCCAAAACTCCTTCACGCAACGTTGAATCTCTCCAGAAGTCTCTCCCTCTCTCTCTCAGAATGCGTAGTTCAAAAATGCCACCAACAATAAAAGACAGGAAGAGGCCCCCTTTAAATAGCGCCCCCCCCCCAGCCCCACAGCGATTGATAGCGTTCCAGTCTTCTGGTCGTTGGAAGCGCCAGGCGGTAAGGCAGGGGGCGCCACTCAATTTCTGCTCCGGGGCGCCACAAGTGCGTTGCACCATGGAATGACGTCACAATCTGCGCGCGCAGGTGGTCGCAGCGGTAAGTTTTAGCGCCGCCGCACAATGTCAAGTTAAGTTCCCGAGCGGCGCAAACATCGCTGCGCCCGGGCGTTAGCGGCTTTGCGCCCCATTAGCGCCCTCTTAAGGTGCTAACGGGAGGCGCAACCAACTGAATTTTTACCCCTTTGTGTCTTAATGCAAGGAGCATTCGGAACAAGGTGGATGAATTAGCTGAGCAAATAGAGGTAAATGAATACGATTTGATTGGGATTACAGAAACATGGCTCCAGGGTGGCCAAGGCTGGGTACTCAACATCCAGGGGTATTCAATATTTAGGAAAGATAGGCAAAAACGAAAGGGAGGTGAGGTAGCATTGCTGGTTAAAGAGGGGATTAACACAATTGAAAGGAAGGATATTAGCTCTGATGATGCGGAATCTGTATGGGTAGAACTGAGAAATAACAAGGGGCAGAAAACGTGAGTGGTATATAGACCTCCAAACAGTAATACGGAGTCCATTATAAAGGATGTAATAGCTGAGCACTTGAAAAACAGTGACAGGATTGGACAAAGTCAACATGGATTTACAAAAGGTAAATCGTGCTTGACTAATCTACTGGAATTTTTTGAGGATGTAACTGGGAAAATAGATAAGGGAGAACCAGTAGATGTGGAGAAATTTGGACTTTCAAAAGGCATTCGATAAGGTCCCACATAAGAGATTAGCGTGTAAAGTTAAGGCACATGGGATTGGGGGCAAGGTATTGACTTGGATAGAGAACTGGTTGGCGGACAGAAAGCAGAGAGTAGGAATTAATGGGTCTTTTTCCGAGTGGCAGGCAGTGACTAGTGGGGTACCGCAGGGTTCGGTCCTTGGACCCCAGCTATTCACAATATACATTAATGATCTGGATAAGGGAACTAAATGTAATATCTCCAAGTTTGCAGATGACACAAAGCTGGGTGGGCGTGTCTGCTCTGAGGAGGATACTGAGAAACTCCAGGATGATTTGGACAGGTTGGGTGAGTGGGCAGAAGCGTGGCAGATGCAATATAATGTGGATAAATGCGAGGTTATCCACTTTGGTGTCAAAAACAGAAAGGCAGACTATTATCTGAATGGCAATAGATTGGGAGAAGGGGAAGTGCAGCGAGACCTGGGTGTCCTTGTGCACCAGTCGCTGAAGGTAAGCATGCAGGTGCAGCAGGCGGTGAAGAAGGCAAATGGTATGTTGGCCTTCATAGCGGAAGGGTTTGAGTATAGGAACAGGGATGTCCTGCTGCAGTTGTACAGGGCCTTGGTGAGACCACACCTTGAGTACTGTGTGCAGTTTTGGTCGCCTTATCTGAGGAAGGATGTTCTTGCCATGGAAGGAGTTCAGCGAAGATTCACAAGGCTGATACCTGGGATGGCAGGAATGACATATGAGGAGAGATTGGGTCGATTGGGCTTATACTCGCTGGAGTATAGAAGAATTAGAGGGGATCTCATCGAAACATATAAAATTCTGACAGGTCTGGACAAATTAGATGCAGGAAGAATGTTCCCGATGGTCGGAGAGTCCAGAACCAGGGGTCATAATCTAAGGATAAGGGGTAAGCCATTTAGGACAGAAATGAGGAAGAATTTCTTCACCCAGAGAGTGGTGAACCTGTGGAATTCTCTACCACAGAAGGTAGTTGAGGCCAAGTCATTAAATATATTCAAGAATGAGTTAGATATATTTCTTAAGGCTAAAGGTATCAAGGAATATGGGGAGAAGGCAGGTACAGGGTACTGAGTTTGGATGATCAGCCATGATCTCATCGAATGGCGGAGCAGGCTCGAGGGGCCGAATGGCCTACTCCTGCTCCTATCTTCTATGTTTCTATGTTTCAAGGGGATCTCGACAGGCGCAGTGAGTGGGCGAGAACATGGGAGATGGAATATAATGTGGATAAATGTGAAGTTATCCACTTTGGTAGAAAAAACAGAAAGGCAGAGTATTTCCTAAATGGTGAAAGATTGGGGAATGCAGATGCTCAAAGGGACCTGGGTGTCCTTGTACATGAGTCACTGAAAGTGAATGTGCAGGTGTAGCAAGCCATTAGGAAGGCAAATGGTATGCTGGCCTTCATTACAAGAGGATTTGAGTACAGGAGTAAAGAAGTCTTACTCCAATTATATAGGGCCTTGGTGAGACCACACCTGGAGTACTGTATAGAATTTTGGTCTCCTTACCTAAGGAAGGATATACTTGCCATAGAGGGAGTGCAACGAAGGTTCACGAGATTGATTCCTGGGATGGCAGGACTGTCGTATGAGGAGAGATTGAGTAAACTAGATCTGTATTCTCTTGAATTCAGAAGAATGAGAGGGGATCTCATTGAAGCATACAAAATTATTACAGGGCTTGATAGGATGGATGCTGGGAGAATGTTTCCCTTGGCTGGGGAGTCTAGAACCAGGGGCCACAGCCTCAAGATAAAGGGTAGGCCATTCAGGACTGAGATGAGAAGAAATTTCTTCACACAGAGGGTGGTGAATCTTTGGAATTCTCTACCCCAGAGGGCGGTGAAGGCTCAGTCGATAGATTTCTGACTAGTAAGGGCATCAAGGGATATGGCGATAGGGCCGGTGAATGGAGTTGAGGTAGAAGATCAGCCATGATCTCATTGAATGGCGGAGCAGACTCGAAGGGCCGAATGGCCTACTCCTGCTCCTATTTCTTATGTTCTTATGTTCACCACTTGGACAAATTTGTGTGCACCTCTGGAAGTGGCTTAGTGAGTCGGAGTGAATGGTGAGATATAACGGTACCTCCAGCAATGCTGGTCATTGTAGGGATCCTTTATGGTGTTGCTGTGGGGTGGTGCCAACCTGGCACAGCATGTGGCAGCCATATGCCCTCTGTGCTGTAGAGCATCAACTGGTTGAGGAGAAGGTTGGTGTTGTTGTTGGTGCTGATGGTGTGCCTGGTGCTGCTGGTGTTGGGGCTCATCGTGGTCCAATTCTGAGGATCAAGGTGAGACAGTATAAATGGCACCCATGCTAATGGAATAGATGGCAGGTCAAGTAGAGACGAGAGAAGCAATCTGTCAATGTTGTGATAGGTTGTACCAATGAGGTGAGACTGGATGGCGACTTTGCTGCAAACACTTGCAGCCTGTACAAAGCTAAATGTGTGTTGGGAATGTAGTCAGCAACAGCTTCTGCCTGAGGAAAGTGATCAGCTGTGAGGTGGGAGCTTTTATAGTACATTTCATACAGTCATCTAATCAGCTGGAGCAATGGCCACTCAACTCCCATCTCAGGCTGACAGACGTGGTTCCCAAGCTGCGTGAATCCCATGGGCAGCCAAGGAAATTTGAAAGGTAGGCTAAAAAAGGCGCTTAAGGGTCTGACAAGTACCTGTTAATGATTTGAATTAGGTCGGCCACCTCTGCTGGCCGGGTCGCTGCCACGCCGGCAAATGCACCCAAGGGAAGGGCACGTGGGGGCGGGATGACGGTGGGTTCCCGACCCGCTGTAACTTATTTCAAATTTCCCACCCGACCCGCCTCCGATCGCACCCGCACAACCCCAGAAAATTCCGGCCACTAAGTGAGACGACCAATTTAGCTCAAAGTAATACCTACTTAAGGACAATTTTGTCGTACGGAGTTCTGCCTGACAGAAATTGACTTAAGATTGCCCAAAGTAATTGCCTGTAGAACCCTTACAGCCAGCAGAAAATCACCTGGGCAAAGCAGCATTGACGTGAGCCCAGGTTCCCAAGGTAACAGGATGGGCTTATGCCCCAAGCTTCTGAGAAACATTTTTCGCCAGAACTTCCTCAGGTCTTTCACAAAAAAAAAGCTGGTGACAACTGTGGGGCACTGCAACATCAATAGTCACACACCGATAAAGGCTGTCGCTCACATTTAAATAAAACTTGCTGAACAAATATGTATCTTTTTGTAGCTTTGAATACAGCTCAGACGAGACTGTTTCAGCAAGGTAAGAAGCTACTCAACTGGGTGCGCCTACCACAGTTATTTGAATAGGAAGAAAGGGTTGATGATTAATACAAATAGAATTCAAAATAGTTCCAGAATTTTTTTCACAAGCATTTGTGCAGCACCTGTCCTCTAAAGTACACTGTAAAATCTTGCTGAAAGAACGTCAGCTCCTGTCCTCACAGGTGATGAAAATGAAAGGAATTTAGTTCCAGACAAGTTAATTGTTCCTTGTAAATATTATCTATATAATGGACATTAAATACTATACAAATAAACAATTCACAAAAACTATCTTTTCAAAATAAAATTCTACAATTTATACTGCATAGAATGAATCGCCTTACGTTGACTTTACCTCAGTTATGCTTCAAAACTACCAAAAAAATATATACTCAGTGTAGCATGGTCAAAAAACTTTGTTCATGTGTTTGTCAAGGTGACAATTTGCAGCCCTGGGAAAAGAGTATTCACTTCCTTGCAGTTAGTCACACTCTTATTGGATGTGGGCAACACTGGCAATGCTGCAATTTTTTGTCTATTCCTTGTTGTCCTGTTGGTGTTGGGCCTTCTCCTTGAACCCTGCAGGATTTGTGGTGATGGCAGGGATCCAATGTGTGCTGAGTGGAAAAGGCTGCCTGAGCACTTTACACTGCGGCAGCCACTTAAATGTTACAGCAGCACCAGATTTCTCATCCAATCCCCTGTCCCCTCCTCCAAGTGAACTCCAAATACAGGATGCAAAGGCCACTTAGAGCCTGCTCACAATAAAGGGCACCAAAGGGAAACTGAGCAGCATTATGGTGGGTGAGTGGAAGTACAGTCCCAGCACAATTCTGGCAGTAACAACGGCCCGGAATTTGCGGTAGGTAATAACGGTGAAGGAACAGCATTCGCTTTGTAACTGACCGCAGCTTCAGGATGTAGCGGATGAGTATCCTAATGCGGAAATCCTGAAGTTGCGGTCAGTCATTCACTGCTCCAACACTGACTGTGCCCCCCAACCCCCGCCCCATAGCTGGCAATCAGTATAATGAGGGAAATCAGTGAAACTGATGAAAACTTGGACTTTTCCATGGTAATATCACTGTTAAATACCACATTAAAAATTAGGCCTTGTTGGATTAGGTGTAACTGGGGTTTTAACAGACTGCTAAACAAACGTTATGGCCCTCAAAAATTAATTTTAATTCTGTGGAGTGTCAAATTTCTCCATACTGATGAAAATGACATTTTTTAAGAAACTTTAAAAAAATTATATTTTTTAAAAGTTTGCTTTTATTTATTTCAGGTTTACCTTTTCCCCATGTGAGAGCCCCAACCTTTGTTTTGCTCTCTATAACAATTTTAAAAAGTCAGGATAAAAGCATCTTCTTCACTTCCTGTTTCCCTGGCTGTGAGAATTCTGCATTGTGATTGGCTGCTTAGACAGCTTGTTGACGTCACAGTAGCTCGCACTAGGAATTCCCCACTATTCTACACTGATCTGACGTATGCGTCGAGAAAGGCAAACTTCTCGCCACAGAGATCGCAAGATCTTTGTGGGCAGCTTTCTTCGGGGCCAGTGACAAAAACTTTTGCTTCGCCGCTGACCACAAATTCCAGGCCAATATTAATCTAGGCCTTTTATCTAGTTCCATATTGCTGTGCTTGAAAATGACAAGATGCCATCTTGATACAGTAACAAGATGTGAATGCATATTTTGCTTGACAGTTGGCAAAGATGTTTGTGGGTGTTTATTGCTGTCAGTCTGAAATGGGTGGAGACGAGTTGTAGATTAAATAATTCTCAGCAACCGAAATCTGAATTTTTCGATCACATGGCGTGGGTAGTGTACACCCACAAGAGCAAATACCATACATAGCTGCTAACTTGGACACCATGAGAATTCTAATGAATAGATTTACAGAAAAGGCATGTTTATTAAGATGCATTGTGCAACTACGCCATTCTGTCAATCTATACTCAGGTTAATTAATGTTTAGCTTTTTAGAATGCATCTAAGACTGCCTCCTAGAGCAGTATGTTTCTGGTCCAACACAAAAAGAAGCATTTAGTTCTGCAAAATGAAGTGGGGCAAATAACTAATATGAGAGTAGGAGAACAGTTGGAAAATAGCAATCACAACATTGTTAGGTTCAATGTAAAAGTAGAAAAGGATGACAAAGAGTCAAATATAAAAGTCAAAAAAGTGAAAGTTACGTGAGAGGGAGACAGGTTAAAATTAATTGGGCAGAATGGTTTCAATAGATCAGCAGTAGGAAATATTCAACTTTGTGATAATTAAAGAACTGTTGTGGCTGCCGCGAAGCACGAATTGAAGCCGAGTCAATAAGTGGAACACATGGCTTTTAATCACATCTCTGGGAAAATGGCTGCTAACATTTCTCTGCCCACTCTGAGGGCCACGCCCACTCCTTTTTTCCCTGCCTTAAAGGCAGCATGCGCCTTAAAGGCAAGGTGCCTGATTTATTGTCCACGGACGGAGAAGTGGATTGCGCCCGTTTAGGTGGCGATCCGCCACACAGCTCCCCCCAGAATCCGCTTAGGAGGTGTGGACGAGACGGTGCGGTGGTCTGATGGGCCGGCCGGAGCGGCTCTTGTAGGACGCCGGTGGACGTGGAACGGCCGGGCGTGGAGCAGCCGGGTGAACTGGCTTGAGGGCAGGTCGGCCGCGTGGCGGTGGACGGGCTACAGGGACCTGCTCACCAGGCTCCGAGTGTGCTGGCTTGAGTCGGTCAACCGACACTTTTTCGGTCCTGTCGCCCACTTGCAGGGTGAAAAATTTGTCCCCAGCCTGTAGCACCTTGTAGGGCCCGTCGTACGGGGGTTGAAGGGGTCCGTGGTGGGCGTCGTGCCGGACGAAAATGAACCGTGCCTGGTGCAGGCTTAGTGGGACATGTGAGGTGGATTTGCCGTGTCGGGCAATGGGCACCAGGGCGAACTGTAGCGCCGGTGAGGCGAAGTCGTGGCGTTGCTGGTCGGCTGACCAGGGTGTCGTGGCGGTGGGCAGGAACTCGCCGGATACGCGCAGCGGCTGACCGTACACGAGCTCTGCTGCCGATGCGTGGAGGTCTTCTTTAACCGCGGTGCGCAGGCCGAGGAGGACGCACGGGAGTCGGTCGGTCCAGGCGCTGTCCTGGAGGCTGGCTCGAAGAGATGCCTTCAAGGATCTGTGGAACCGCTCACACAGTCCGTTGGCTTGGGGGTGGTATGCTGTGGTGCGGTGAATGATCACCCCGAGATTGCGTGCGACGGCAGTCCAGAGTTCAGAGGTAGCTGGCGGATGAACAGCGTGCGGAAGAGGGATCCGGGTGGGCTCTCGTCGGTGAGGGAGAGCATGTGGGAGAGGAGGTCTGACGGTGAGGCATTACCGAGGCCTGGAAGGTCGAGGAGGTGGCAGTTTCACTGGTATGTCGAGGCCATAAATTTTTTAAGGAGCGCGGCCTTAGATGTGCATACTTGCCCTCCTCTGGTGGATTCTGCAGCGCTGTCCAGACCTTCGTAACTGTGGAGCTACCGAGTGATGTGACGAGGTAGTCGTACTTCGTCCCATCTGTGGTGATTTGTTGCAGCCGGAATCGGGACTCGGCTTGGAAGAACCAGGCTTCGGGCTGGTTTTCCCAAAACTCCGTCAGTTTCACGGAAACTGCGTTCGTGTCCGCCATTGCAGTGCTGGGAATACGTTCTGAGCGTCGGGGTCACCAATGTTGTGGCTGCCGCGAAGCACGAATTGAAGCCGAGTCAATAAGTGGAACACATGGCTTTTAATCACATCTCTGGTAAAATGGCTGCTAACATTTCTCTGCCCACTCTGAGGGCCACGCCCACTCCTTTTTTCCCTGCCTTAAAGGCAGCATGCGCCTTAAAGGCAAGGTGCCTGATTTATTGTCCACGGACGGAAAAGTGGATTGCGCCCGTTTAGGTGGCGATCCGCCACAGAACGAAATAAATATATTCCTAAAAGCCAAACATAGGAATTAAAACTATACTGAAACTTAAAAGGGCGGCATATGACCATGTAAGGGACAACAAAATTTAAGAAAATCATGAGGAATATACAAAGTGTAATGAGAGATGAAAAAGATTACAAGGGCTTTATAAAGCGCTGGTTAGGCCACAGCTGGAGTATTGCATCCAGTTCTGGTCACCACACTTTAGGAAGGATGTGAAGGCCCTTGAGGATGCAGAGGAGATTTACCAGAATGGTTCTGGGGATGGGGGGTTTTAGCTACAAGGACAGGTTAGAGAAGCTGGATTTGTTTTCATTAGAGCAAAGGAGGTTGAGGGGTGATTTGATAGAGGTGTACAAGATTATGACAGGTTTGGATAGGCTAGACAGGGAAAGGCTGTTCCCACTAGTTGATGGTACAAGGACAATGGGACACAGATTTAAGGTTTTGGGCAAGAGATGCAGGGGGATGTGAGGAAAACATTTTTACGCAGCAAGTGGTGAGGACCTGGAACTCGCTGCCGACGTTAGTGGTGGAAGCGGAGACACTCAATGTTTCAAGGGGAGACTGGATAGGCACTTGAGGGAAATAAACTTGCAGGGCTGTGGGGATAGAGCGGGGAAATGGGACTGACTGGATTGCTCTACAGAGAGCCAGCACGGACTAGATGGGGTGAATGGCCTCCTTCTGTGCCGTTATGACTCTATGGGGGAAAAATTCAGTATCGCCCCGTTTGGGGCGCAATTATCGGCTGGGCGCAAATATTAGCGCCTGGCGCTAATTATCGCCTCCGACTGCAAACTTGACTTTTATCGCCCCTGGAGTTGATGGGAACGCTAAATCAGGCGCTACACATCTGTCTTAAGGCGCAAAGGCCGAGGAGCGAGGCGCTAACTCAGAGCGCTGGCAAAGCTCATGTGATGTCAGTCAGCAATGGAACACAGACACAGTGGCGCTGGCCAGTTCTTAAAGGGGAGGGTTGATCTTGCTTTCCATCCACATCCTGCTCATTGCAGCCTTGAATATCGGCCTGGAGAGACCTGTACATCAAATCTGCTGGAAAGAACAATGGAGAGAACCAGGGAAAGAGCTCAGAGTGCAACCCCCAAAGTCTCTTCTAAATCGATACAAGGTAGGGCAAATCAAAATGAACCTGCAAAGTGCTGCACAGTACCCTAAACTCCTTCACACAGCGTTGAATCTCTCCAGAAGTCCCTCTCTCTCTCTTTCAGAATGTGTGGTTCAAAAATGTCACCAACAAAAAAAGGCACGAAGCGGTCGCCTTTAAATAGCGCTCCCCCAGTCCCTTCCTGACTGCAAAACGCTCCCCTCAACCTGTCGTTGCTAGCGGCAGGCGGTAAGGCAGGGGGCGCCACTCAATATCCGCTCCGGGGCGCTACCGGGGCGTTGAGCACTCTACTGACGTCACGATCTGCCGGCGCAGGAGATCGTGGCGGTAGTGTTTAAAGCCGCCGCAAAATGTCTAGTTAATTTCGCGAGCGGCGCAAACATCACCGCGCCCGGGCGCTAGTTGCTTTGCGCCCCATTAGCGCCCTCTTAAGGCGCTAACGGGAGGCGCAACCAACTGAATTTTTCCCCCTATGACTCTATGGCTAAAAGGGTATCTGAGAAAGGGCTAGCAGATAATATAAAAAGAAATAGTAAGGACTTTTATGAGCATTTGAAAATAAAACAAAAGTTAAAACGAGGATAGGACCACTCTGGGATGAAGGAGGAAATCATGTTGTGGAGGATGAAGGTATGGCAGAACAGGACGGGTAGGGGGTTAAAATCACATTAGCGGCTATGTATGGTATTTGCTCTTGTGGGTGCGCACTACCCAGGCCATGTGATCGAAAAATTCAGATTTTGGTTATTGAGAATTATTTAATCTACAACTAGCCTCCACCCATCTCAGACTGACAGTTATCGCTCCAGTCCAGAACCATTCCGACTACTACCATTTTAACATCGGAATTTTTACATTCTGTTCAGGTGCCTGTCACAGGCAGGCGGTGGCCTCAGGAATATATTTAAATCAGGGTGCAGGACCCCATTGCGATTTTAACTAATAAACCCAAAAAGGACTTCAGGAGGTAATTCTTCACTCAGAGAGTAATGGGAAAATGGAACTCGCTGTCACATGGAGTGGCTGAGGCAATTAGCATAAATGCATTTAAGGGTAAACTCGATAAGTACATGAGGGAAAAAGAAATAAAAGAATATACTAATGGGGTTAGGTGAAGTAGGGTGGGAGGAGGCTCCTGTGGAGCATAAACAGTGGCATAGCCGAATGGCCTGTTTCTGTGGTGTAAATACTAAGTAATTCTATGTACAGTCCATGCTCAGAGGGACAGCCCGTACGACAATGCTGCTGACACCTAACGCCCACTTTCAATAAAGAAGGGCTGCAAGCAGTGCCCTCAGTTACATCTATTAATGTCTGAGTAGTGAATATTTGCAACGTCCTGGGTGAAAGTTAAGAATGGCAGCAGGAGACATGAAGAAGTGGAAAAAAATTTTGAGACCCTGACCTTTGGGGTCCAGGCTCTGATCCCAGCCTGGACCCCCAGATGACCCCCACTTCCACCACTACCTCTGCCGATACTATGCCGGATCCCGAGTGAGGGCCAGGGTATGGGAACTCCCAACCTGGGGGCTCCCTGTCCCTGGCCCTGTCTCCCTTCTATTGATGACCTTGTAGGAGAGGGCGGAGGCTCCACCGTACAAGGCCATCCCAGAAACATTGTCCCATGCCCAGGTGTTGAGTGGTCAGGTGGGCAGAACAGTGGCAAATGGAATGCAATCCGGAGAAGTGTGAGGTAATACATTTGGGGAGGGCTAACAAGGCAAGGGAATACACAATAAATGGTAGGACACTGAGAAGTGCAGAGGATCAAAGGAACCTTGGAGTGTATGTCCACAGATCCCTGAAGGTAGCAGGACAGGTAGATAAGGTGGTTAAGAAGGCATACGGGATACTTGCCTTTATTAGCTGAGGCATAGAATATAAGAGCAGGGAAGTTATGCTTGAACTGTTTAAGACACTAGTTAGGCCGCAGCTAGAGTACTGCGTGCAGTTCTGGTCACCACATTACAGGAAGGATGTGATTGCACTAGAGGGAGTGCAGAGGAGATTTACGAGGATGTTGTCTGGGCTGGGGAATTTTAGCTATGAGGAAAGATTGGATAGGCTGGGGTTGTTTTCTTTGGAACAGAGGAGGCTGAGGGGAGACCTAATTGAGGTGTATAAAATTATGAGGGGCCTAGATAGAGTGGATAGGAAGGACCTATTTACTTAGCAGAGGGGTCGATAATCAGGGGTCATAGATTTAATGTAATTGGTAGGAGGTTTAGAGGAGGTTTGAGGAGAATTTTTTTCACCCAGAGGGTGGTGGGGGTCTGGATCTCACTGCCTGAAAGGGTGGTAGAGGCAGAGACCCTCATCACATTTAAAAAGTACTTGGATATGCACTTGAAGTGCCATAACCTGCAAGGATACGGACCAAGTGCTGGAAATTGGGAGTAGACTGGATAGCTCTTTGTCAGCCGGCACGGACAAGACGGGCCTAATGGCCTCCTTCTGCGCTGTAAATTTCTATGATTCTATGATTCTGTGACATATCTGGGTCCAAAAGTAGATTGCTGGTGTTCTGGCGAACTCCCACCAGGGGTCAAATGGAATGGCCAAGGAATTTCAACCCAATGTCTATAGTTCCAGCTTTATAGAAGCATTGGAATGTCTTATGTGGGATGCAGCTATTGAGGGTTGAATAGTATAGGTATTAGATTAGTGTCATTGAGTTTAATGGACAGGACATTTTATATCCTTGCAAGTTTTATCTGTTGTAATTACCATTTCAGGAGAATAAATAAATTAGAGACAATCCATGCTGTTATAATTTGCACATATTCCATGGGAAGGAGTGAGCTGGATGGGCTGAATGGCATTTTTCACTCCCTACGTTCTTACACTTCTTACACTTCTTCTGTCTTCTTTGCAAAAAAAACAAGAAGTGAAAGCAACAGGATAGAGTTGCATTCAGTGTGGCAGCCAAAAAATATCTTTATGATGATATGTGCAATGTGGAAAGCATGAAAGCACAAGTGTAGCCCCCTCAATAAATCTTTCATCATCACCAAGTGTCCAAGGCAGCAGGCAACGCATCCACTCATGTTTTCCATCTTTGTTTAGCCTTTGATTCATAATCAGACCTACGTCATGGTGCCAACTGGCCGTTTCTCACCCTTGACGTTTCTCATGATAATTAACATCTGCTTCCACTGCCCAAACTTGAAACTATAAGTTCTACATACCTTTTGTACAAGTTATTACAAAAACAACCCTTTTATTTGAGACGTGAAATTAACAGCTCTAGTTTTTTTCTGGGTGAAGGAAGATGTGTGTGTGGGGGGGGGTTGGGGGCAGATTTTGTGCAACTCCCCAAACATACTGGTTCTGATATTTAGCCTCACCACTTGCCTGGCCAATGGCAGGTGCAGCGCACCGGAAGTGTGGTCCATCTGTCCAGGCTTAAAAATGCACAAATGTGGCAGGCTCCGGACATTAGCATGGTCTTGTTGCATCCTACGTATAGGCCCACCTCCTGACAGGGCAATGCGCTGGGACATAGCGGTAGGAACACAGGTGCAGCTACAGGTCTGAGGCCTCCTGCTTGCTACTGAACAGCAGCCAGAAGGCCTCCAGGTCTGATCATCCAATGGGTCACTGCAACTAAAAGGTAAGACTTGCCTTTTGGACCATCTTCACCAAGCTGTGGGCCTTCGACTGGAATGCCCTTAGAAACTGCAATCTGAGTGAGTGCCAGCTGGAAGGTCCACCGTCAGTTTCTTGGGGGCGCCACTGGAAATGGGCAGCCCTCAGACCAAACCACAGGAAACTGAGACAAGAGGGCCTGAAATGCCTCTCGACAAAACAGGTCTCTGACTTTTTATCCTCTTCATATCCCTGGAGCATTCCTGAGGTGCCACGGAAAGGAATATCGGAGTGATTTGTTTCATCATCTCTCCCAAGATGACAGCCAAATGATCTGCTCTCGAGCCTCTACCCATGCTGCTCAGCCATTAGAAGGTACACAATAGAGAGAACTTACATTTATAGAGCACTTTTCATGTCCTCAGAATGTCCTAAAGAGCTTCATAACCAATTAGTTATTTTGAAGCATAGTCAATGTTGTTATGTAGACAAATGCAGCAGCCAAATTGCGCACAGCAAGGTCCCGCGAACAATGATGAGATAAATTACTAGTTAATCTGTTTTAGTGGTCGTGGATGGATAGATTTTGGCCAGGACACCAGATCTCTCTGCTCTTCTTTGAATAATGCCATGGGATTTTTTACAGTTACCTGATAGACAATGCAGCACTCCCTCAGTACTGCATTGAAGCGTCAGGCTAGACGATGTACCTAAGTTCACTCAAGTGCAAATCGGGTGGGGTGTAAAATGGGTGTCCGACCCAAACCCACCCTTTTCCCACTGGGCGGGTTGTGTTAAAATCGGGGCTTTGGTGCCTCCCTGTACCAAAATAGCAGATATTGAGAAGCTTGAATGTGAAGGCCTGGTGGGAGTGCATGGACTCATATCCCATCATTGAGCACAAATAAAATATCATGCATGGTGAGAGCTATATTTTGGTAGTGCTTGCTAACCTCTGGTCCCTGGATGAATGTATATGGATAGTCTCTTTAGATGGTCCAAGATCAATAATGAAATGGGGAAAATAAAGAATTTAAATTCTTCTGCACAATTGCGAACAAGACGCAGCAGAATTTGCAATGACAGCTGCTTAGGACTCACTCTATCGAGTGACATTCCATTTTAGGAAGAGAGAGTTCTGAATATTAACTCATTCCGTCTTATCCCAAAAGCTCCTCCCCATCAAGGGACAAGGTGACAGCAGATTATTCTGCTTTCTGGGAAGTATTACAGAAAAATCTCACTGGTAAAAATGTGTTCACAAAATCGGTCTGGTTAAAATGAACCAACTTGCTCAATTCTCCTTCTAACCTTGTAGTGTATACTTTGGCCCGTATTTAGTGCATTCCATGGGATTTTTTTCCTGGTGATGAAGGTAAGTATGACAGTAGTCTTTACTGCTCCTGCTCCTCATAAATCTCTTAAAAGGATAAATCAACCATTTTTGTCAGTAGTAGTGCGCTGCTTGGCAATGAAATCTACAGAATGCCATACATTCCAAGGGATTTACCAAATAATGTAAATGGAATAGCTCGGTTAACCTCTTCCTAAGTGACAAGTTTGTTTAAACCTCTTTTGTTCAGGGCAGAAAGATTCAGATTTTCTAAGAAACTACCAATCTTTGCATCATGCGGGCTGCACTCCAAGAAGTACAGGTTTGAGCACAAGCTCCTTGCTAAATTGTTCCAGCATATTGTGACAGAATTCAATTTTTTTTTAACTCAAGAGCTACTTCCTTCACTTCATTCTATTTAACGCTGGTGAAAATCCCAAAGATGTTTGGGTGTAAATGCTACAAGCTCCATCCGAGCCTTAACTGCAGCATACAAACTCCGTCCAAAAAACGGATCAACCGTGTTGTGTAGATTCTCCATTCTGCCTAACATCTCGATCACAATCCTACCTACACCCTTTAACTTAGAAACATGAGACTGGGTGAAAATATCTCAAGATCTCTTGTGAAAACATTGCGCTCATCAAAACAAGTGCAATACCGACTGCAGCACCTCGAAAACACCCAAGTAGGACATGTTGATTCCAGCTTTTTCAAGCCCAAATTGGATGTCCCAAAAATTGGACCAACACAAGCAACTATTCTGTGTTTTTCCTGGAAATATGTAACACAGCAGTTGAAATGTCTTTGATGAAGAGACCCACTCGAAATGTTTACCCATTTTTCTCTTTGGAATGTTTACTGACCTACTGTGGATTTTCAATATTTTCTGCTTTCATATCCAATTTGCTGCATTTCAGATTTTTATTGTTATCTCCAACATCTTGCCCAGATTCATTATTATTAGGAGTTACTCAATCCTTATAAGAAACTGCAGTAAAACAGCTATTCGTCCAACCCATGCAATCTGCATTGTTATGGGCGTTAGCTTCAGCTCACTCTACTTTTGAACTCTTACACCATGGCCCTTGTATTTTAGTCAGTCACATGTCTTATGCATGACTCTTCATCCTGAAGAGTCTCCAAACCAAACTTGTAATAAATCCACATAAATAGAGGTCCAAGGGGGCAATTTTCATTTACTTTTGGCCCCGTTTGTGCTACAAATCAGGGCAGTCACAGATACCATATAAAATCCAAAATTTGACCATATATCTCCATAGTTTCCAGTTTCTTTATGAACATTGCTTGAGACAGATGGATGTATTTACATATTAATATATAAAAAGTAAAACATTGAGGACAGCAGTCACTGGGGGTAATTTTAACTTTGGGCGATAGTGTAAAATGGGAGATATTGATTCAGCCGCCCATTTTACATCTCTCCCGATTTACACTATCGCCCAAAGTCAAAATTACCCTCACTGATTCAGGCAATGCAAGTCACTAAAGTAATGGCTGATGCCCAACCATAAGATTGTGCAGTGGACTGCCAGGACATTTACATCTTCACTGCCTTGCATACCTCCACATAACTAAAAAGTTCTTCTCAGAAACATTAGTTGAATGAAATAGTGCCTAATAGTTGTGACATCACTTCATTAAATCAGTAATCAGCACTCTCTACCTCAAAGGTGTCCAAAGCACTGATACAACAATAACTTACTTTCATAGGCAGGGAATGTCCTCGGAGCTGCTCCCATTGTTCTGCCGTAACATTGGTGAAGAGGAGCAGCTTTGTGGAAATTCCTGTTCACAGCATCTTTAACGTGGAAAAGCAGCCCAAGGCACCTCACAGAGGTAATACAGACTGTTTCAAACTGTAGTACAAGGTACCATTCACAAAATCTAAAGTTAATGGCAAAATGAAAACATAGCCATATAATATAAAATACTGAATATCAGACAGAAGATTGAGTGCAATAATTCAATTTCTGTGCAGATGACTAACATAAATCTCTTTACTTAACCTTCCTTATATTTATCTCGTGAACATATTTATTTTCCTTTATAACAGATTTCAGCAGACTGCGTAGATTGTATGTAAATGACCTATGTGTATCTTAGCATACTACTCACTTACATACAATGAATTACATGGATTTACATATACAATTAGCTTCTATGGGGAGAAAGAATTATGCTGTTTCAGGAGGAAGCACAGAACTACCCAGTATAAATACAAATATTTCCCATTGTGCTTACACTGCAGCTAATTTTGCCCTGTGTTTAGAAAGAGTTTCAGTGGTGTAAAAAAAAGCTGTTTGGAATAACCTTTCCTACCTTTGGTTAAAAATGTTTATCACTCTGACATTAAAGAATAGGGTTTGATTGTGGAAAGTAGAGTATATGGGAAGAAAATACACAATGGGAGATACTTGATCAAATGAATGCACTGGGTAGTATCTTAGCATAACTGAAATACAGGGCCTAATGTGCTAAAAGAAGGTGGATTGCTCCTTAACTTTATTTTCAATTATTTAAATGTTATTTCTGCCTGATAGCTATTTTATTTCAGAGATTAATTAACCTACACCTGGACTTCAGTTTTATCAATGCCAACGGAGGTTTAAATAATGTGATAGGAATCCTTTAACATTCAAAGAGTGGATATCATGATCAGCATATCTTTTAGGAGCTATTATTAAGTTTAACAACCTTTTATTTATTTCTCACCTTATGTTGACTTAATAGAATATTTTTTGTGTAACAACAACAACAACAACTTGTTTTTATATAGCGCCTTTAATGTAATAAAATATCCCAAGGCGCTTCACAGGAATATTCTAAGACAAAAATTTGACACTGAGCCACATAAGGAGAAATTAGGGCAGGGCAAGGAGGTAGGTTTTAAGGAGCATTTTAAAGGAGGAGAGAGAGGTTGAGAAGCAGAGAGGTTTAGGGAGGGAATTCCAGAGCTTAGGGCCTAGGCAACAGAAGGTACGGCCACCAAAGGTTGAGTGATTATAATCAGGGATGCTCAAGAGGGCAGAATTAGAGGAACGCAGATATCTCGGGGGTTGTGGGGCTGGAGGAGATTACAGAGGTAGGGAGGGGCGAGGGCATGGAGGGATTTGAAAACAAGGATGAGAATTTTGAAGTCGAGGCGATGCTTAACCCGGGAGCCAATGTAGGTCAGCAAGCACAGGGGTGATGGGTGAACGGGACTTGGTACGAGTTAGGACACGGGCAGCCGAGTTTTGGATGACCTCAAGTTTACGTAGGGTAGAATGTGGGTGGCCAGCCAGGAGTGCGTTGGAATAGTCAAGTCTTGAGGTAACAAAGACATGGATGAGGCTTTCAGCAGCAGATGAGCTGAGGCAAGGGCAGAGACGGGCGATGTTACGGAGGTGGAAATAGGCGGTCTTAGTTATGCTGCGGGTATGTGGTCGGAAGCTCATTTCAGGGTCAAATATGACATCAAGGTTGCGAACAGTGTGGTTCAGCCTCAGACAAATGTTAGGGAGAGGGATGGAGTCAGTGGCTAGGGAACGGAGTTTGTGGCAGTGACCGAAAACAATGTCTTCGGTCTTCCCAATATTTAATTGTGCTTGGCTTCAGTCTTCCCAATGTTTAATTGCGCTTGGCTTCAGAAGGCAACACCGCCTTCAGTGTGCCAGTGCAGCCTTCGGTCGCCTGAGGAAGAGAGTGTTTGAAGACCAGGACCTCAAACCCAGCACCAAGCTCATGGTCTACAGAGTAGCAGTGATACCCGCCCTCCTGTATGCTTCAGAGACATGGACCATGTACAGCAGGCACCTCAAAGCACCGGAGAGGTACCACCAACGCTGCCTCCGCAAGATCCTGCAAATCCATTGGCAGGATAGGGACACCAACATCAGTGTTCTCGCTCAGGCCAACATCCCCAGCATTGAAGCTTTGACCACACTCGATCAGCTCCGATGGACGGGTCACATCATCCGCATGCCCGATACGAGACTCCCAAAGCAAGCGCTCTACTCGGAGCTCCGACACGCCAAGCGAGCCCCAGGTAGGCAGAGGAAACGCTTCAAGGACACCCACAAAGCCCCACCGACACCTGGGAATCCCTGGCCCAAGACCGCACAAAGTGGAGGAGAAGCATCCGGGAAGGCACCGAACACCTTGAGTCTCTTCGCCAGGAGCAAGTGGAAGCCAAGTGCAAACAGCGGAAGGAGCGCACGTCAACCCAAGCACCCCACCCACCCGCCCCTTCAACCACCGTCTGCCCCACCTGTGACAGAGACTGTAGGTCCCGCATTGGACTCATCAGTCACCTGAGAACTCATTTTTAGTGTGGAAGCAAGTCATCCTCAGTTCCGAGGGACTGCCTAAGAAGAGAAGATTTATTTGGAGAAAATCTCTGCTCATCCAGAACTGGATGTCGGACAAGCAGTCTGACAATTTAGAGGGGTCGAGAGAAGTGGTAGTGAGGTAGAGCTGGGTGTCGTCAGCGTACATGTGGAAACTGACGCTGTGTTTTCAGATGATGTCGCCAAGGGGCAATATGTAGATGAGAAATATGAGGGGGCCAAGGATAGATCCTTGGGGGACCCCAGAGGTAACGATGCGGGAGCGGGAAGAGAAGCCATTGCAGGTGATTCTCTGACTATGATTAGATAGATAAAAATGGAACTAGGCGAGTGCAGATCCATCCAGCTGGATGATGGTGGAGAGGCGTTGGAGAAGGATGGTCTGGTCAACCATGGCAAAGGCTGCAGACAAGTCAAGAAGGACGAGGAGGGATAGTTTACCTTTGTCACAGTCACAAAGGATGTCATTTGTTACTTTGATGAGAGTCGTTTCGGTACTGTGGCAAGGGCGGAAACCTGATTGGAGGGATTCAAACATGGAATTGCGGGAAAGGTGGGCACGGATTTGGGAGGCGACAACACGCTCAAGGACTTTGGAGGGGAAAGGGAGGTTGGAGATGGGGTGGTAGTTTGCAAGGATGGAGGGGTCAAGGGTTGTTTTTTTGAGGAGAGGTGTGATGACAGCAGATTTGAGGGAGAGGGGGACAGTACCTGAGGAGAGAGAACCGTTAACAATATCAGCAACATGGGTGCCAGAAAAGGAAGTTGGATGGTTGGCAGATTGGTGGGGATAAGGTCGAGGGAGCAGGAAGTGGGTCTCATGGACAAGGTGAGTGTGGAGAGGTCATGAGGGGAGATCGGAGAGAAACTGGAGAAAGATGATGAGTTCAGGGCTAGGGCAGGGGAGAACCTTAGAGGAAATTTGGCCCGGTGGGCTATGGGAAGGAAGGGAAGTGGCAGAGGCAACTGAACGGATGGTCTCAATCTTAGAGACAAAGAAGTCCATGAGCTCCTCACACTTGTTGTCGGAGGTGAGGGTGGAGGAGACAGGGGAGTGGGGTTTAAGAAGACGATTAGCAGTGGAGAATAGAAGCCAGGGTTTATCTTTGCATTCCAGATGATTCTGGAATAGTGAGCAGTTTTGGCAGACGAGAGCAGGACCCAATAATGCTGTATGTGGTCCAGCCAGATCTGGCGGTGAATGGCTAAACCAGTTGTCCGCCATATCCGTTCAAGTCTGTGTCCCTTGGACTTAAGAGAGCGAAGATGAGGGCCGTACCAGGGGGATCGGCCAGAGTGAGAGAGAGTAAATGTTTTAATCAGGACTAGGACATCAAAGGTGGTGGTGAGGGTGTGGCTGGGCATAGAAACATAGAAAAATAGGAGCAGGAGTAGGCCATTCGGCCCTTCAAGCCTGCTCCGCCATTCGATATGATCATGGCTGATCCTCTATCTCAATACCATATTCCCACTCTCTCCCCATACCCCTTGATGCCATTTGTGTCTAGAAATCTATCTATCTCCTTCTTAAATATATTCAATGAATTGGCCTCCAGAGCCTTCTGTGCTAGAGAATTCCACAGGTTCACCACCCTCTGAGTGAAGAAATTTCTCCTCATCTCAGCCCTAAATGTCCTAACGCGTATCCTGAGACTGTGACCCTCGTTCTAGACCCCCCCAGCCAGGGGAAAAATCCTCCCTGCATCCAGTCTGTCTAGCCCTGTCAGAATGTTATATGTTTCAATGAGATCCCCTCTCATTCTTCTAAACTCTAGTGAATACAGGCCTAGTCGACCCAATCGCTCCTCATACGACAGTCCTGCCATCCCAGGAATCAGTCTGGTGAACCTTAGCTGCACTCCCTCCATGGCAAGTATATCCTTTCTTAGGTAAGGAGACCAAAACGGCACACAGTACTCCAGGTGTGGTCTCACCAAGGCCCTGTATAACTGTCCAGGTCCCTCTGTACATCAACATTTCCCAATCTATCAACATTTAAATAATACTCCGCCTTTCTGTTTTTCCTACCGAAGTGGATAACTTCACATTTATCTACGTTATACTGCATCTGCCATGTATTTGCCCACTCACTCAACTTGTCTAAATCACCTTGAAGCCTCTTTGCATCCTCCTCACAACTCACAATCCCACCTAGTTTCGTGTTGTCAGCAAACTTGGAAATATTACATTTGGTTCCCTCATCCAAATCATTGATATATATTGTGAATAGCTGGGGCCCAAGCACTGATCCCTGCGGTACCCCACTAGTCACCGCCTGCCACCCCAAAAAAGACCCATTTATTCCGACTCACTGTTTCCTGTCTGTTAACCAATTTTCAATCCATGACAGTATATTACCCCCAATCCCATGTGCTTTAACTTTGCACACTAACCTCTTATATGGGACTTTATCAAAGGCCTTCTGAAAATCCAAATACACCACATCCACTGGTTCTCCCTTATCTATTCTACCAGTTACATCCTCAAAAAACTCCAGTAGGTTTGTCAAACATGATTTCCCTTTCATAAATCCATGTTGACTTTGTCTAATCCCGTTGATATTTTCTAAGTGTCCTGTTATCACATCCTTTAGAATAGACTCTAGCATTTTCCCTACTACTGATTTTAGGCTAACCGGTCTGTTGTTCCCTGTTTTCTCTCTCCCTCCTTTTTTAAATAGTGGGGTTACATCTGCCACCCTCCAATCTGCAGGAACTGTTCCATAATCTATAGAATTTTGGAAGATGACAACCAATGCATCCACTATTTCCATGGCTACCTCTTTTAGTACTCTGGGATGCAGATTATCAGGCCCTGGGGATTTATCGGCTTTCAGTCCCATTAATTTCTCCAGCACTATTTTTTTACTAATACTAATTTCCTTTAATTCTTCCTTATCACTAGACCCTTGGTTCCCTAGCATTTCTGGGAAGTTATTTGTGTCCTCTTCCGTGAAGACAGAACCAAAGTATTTATTTAATTGCTGAGCCATTTCCTTGTTCCCCATTATAAATTCTCCCATTTCTGACTGTAAGGGACCTACATTTATCTTCACTAATCTTTTTCTTTTTAAATACTTGTAGAAGCTTTTACAGTCCGCTTTTATGTTCCTTGCAAGTTTACTCTCATACTCTATTTTTCCCCTCTTAATCAATCTCTTGGTCCTTTTTTGCTGAATTCTAAACTGCTCCTAGTCCTCAGGCTTGCTACTTTTTCTGGCAACTTTATATGTCTCTTCTTTGAATCTAATACTATCCTTAATTTCTTTTGTTAGCCATGGTTGGGCCGCTTTTCCTTTTGTGTTTTTGTGCCAGAAAGGAATGTATAACTGTTGCAATTCATGCATTTGTTCCTTAAATGTTAGCCATTGCCTATCCACCGTCATGCCTTTTAATGAAGCTCCCCAATCTATCATAGCCAACTCACACCTCATACCTTCGTAGTTTCCTTTGTTTAGATTTAGGACCCTAGTTTCGGATTGGACTTCTTCACTTTCCATCTTAATGAAGAATTCTATCATGTTATGGTCACTCTTCCCTAAAGGGCACCGCACAACAAGATTATTAATTAACCCCTTCTCATTGCACAATACCCAATCTAGGATAGCCTGTTCCCTAGTTGGCTCCTCAACGTACTGGTCTAAAAAACCATCTCGTACACACTCCAGGAATTCATCCTCCACAGTATTATTGCTAATTTGGTTTGGCCAGTCTATATGTAGATTAAAGTTACCCATGATTACTGTAGTACCCTTGTTACATGCATCTCTAATTTCCTGTTTGATGCCATCCCCTACATTACCACTACTGTTTGGAGGCCTATAGACAACTCCCACCAATGTTTTATCTCCTTGGTGCTTCTTAGCTCCACCCAGACTGATTCTACATCTTGATTTTCTGAGCCAATATCCTTTCTCACTATTGCTCTGATTTCATCCTTTACTAACAACGCCACCCCACCTCCTTTTCCTTTTTGCCTGTCCTTCCTTAATATCAAATATCCTTGGATATTCAGCTCTCAGCCTTGGTCACCGTGAAGCCATGTCTCCGTAATCGCAATTATATCGTATCCGTTTACATCTATTTGCGCTGTTAATTCGTCTACCTTATTACGAATGCTTCGTGCGTTCAGATACAGTGCCTTTAGATTTGTCTTTTTTAAATTTTTAGACATCTTAACATTTTTTTGTACTATGGCCCTATTTGTCTTATTACCATTCTTTCTTACCCATACCGTATTTGTTAGTGCACTCCTTTGTTTGTACGCTCCGTCCCTTCCTGACACAATCTGGTTATCCTTACTCCAATCACTTTCCTGCACTGCTTCCTTGTCTTTTCTCTTTAGCATTCTAGATTTCTCTCCACCGGGACCCTGCCCCCCCCTTATTTAGTTTAAAGCCCTATCTACCTCCCTATTAATTCGATTCGCTAGAACTCTGGTCCCAGCATGGTTCAGGTTTAGTCCGTCCCAATGGAACAGCTCTCTCTTTCCCCAGTACTGGTGCCACTGCCCCATGAATCAAAACCCACTTCTGCCACTCCAATCTTTGACCCTATGCCAATTTGCTCGTGGCTCCGGTAATAATCCAGAGATTATATGACCTTTGTGGTTCTGCTTTTTAATTTAGTCCCTAGCTGCTCAAACTCTCTCAGCAGAACATTTTTCTTTGTCCTACCTATGTCATTGGTACCTACTTGGTCCACGACAGCTGGATCCTCCCCCTCCCACTCCAAGTTCTTCTCAAGCCCGGAGCAGATGTCCTTTACCCTGGCACCGGGTAGGCAACATAGCCTTCGGGACTCGCGCTCCTGTCTGCAGAGAACAGTGTCTATCCCCCTAACTATATTGTCGCCTACTACAACCACCTTCCTTTTTACTCCCCCCACTTGAACAGCTTCCTGTACCATGGTGCCATGGTCAGTTTGCTCATCCTCCCCACAGTCCCCGCACTTGTCCACAAGGGTTGCAAGAACCTCAAATCTATTGGACAAGTGCAGGGACTGATCGGTAGCTGCAGAAATGTCATGGTGAATGGAGGGCCAAAGGCTGGGCAGTTGGGATTTCATAAGTGCAGTCGTAAGAGAGTTGGGAGAGAGTTTTTTCCGGGGGCAGACACAGAAGGAAGTAGGCTTGGGGGGGATGGTGGAAGGGGGATGTGGGTGGAGAGCGATTCGAGGAAGTGGTCAGAGATGGCCTTATCTGCGATTGACATGATGGGAGTAGCAAGGCCACGAGAGATGGCAAAGTCGAGGGGGTGCCCGTCAAATGGGTTGGGGAGTTTACATGGAGGGAGAGATTAAGGAAGGATAGGAGGCTAGTGAACTCAGAGGAGAGAGAGCATGATGAATTGAGATGGAGGTTGAAATCACCGAGGATGAGAAGTTGTTCAGTGCAGAGGCTGAGGGAGAAAAGCAGTGAAGATATCTCAGTACTGTAATAAAATTTTTATGGTACTTGGGTGGGCGGTAGAGAACGGTAGTAAACAGAAAATACTGATGATATTTCCAGGGCGAACTATCTTGAAGATCTTAATGAGTCTGGCATTGCAAGCGATGCCACTAACAGTAACCTCGGATGGTTCAGTAGACACTGTGCGTGTTAATTCAACCCCCTCACACTGACCTGGCTCAGCAACTCCTCCGTGTTAGCTTCCACAATGATCTCATCAGAACTTACTGTTTAAACAAAATGTATAGTTCTCAAAAGAACCAGAGAAGCAAAAATAAACAAAGGCGTTCAGCTAATGTCCATAACTGTTTGATTTTAGAGGAAGGGTGCAGATGGTGACACTTGAGCTTTTTAAGGTTACAGAATGTTCAGCCAAGCAGACAGTACAGTCGGTAATCTGCATGGATCTTTACCTGAGCTGTGGGAAACAGTGCCATAAAGATATTTATTCGAAACGGAAGGCAAACCATTTTTATTATAAACAGAACAGCTCTCATACTCTAATATACCTACCAGATAAAATAATTCTAAACTTGGATAACCCATAGAGTGACCACACTATCCTATTTCCATGCATGTTAAGTAGAGCTTTCTGAAAATTCCCTGGGGATTCTCCCGGCCTCCCACCATAAATCCGGCAGCAGAGCCCCAAGAGAAATGCTGTCACTGTTTACTGGGGGTTTCTGCTAATCTCTCACCAAAGTTGCAGCACAAGGTCAGTGGAAAGCCCGAAGAATTTCGGGCTCCTCTGATTTAATAACCCTAACTAGTTTTCTTCCCCCTAAGGCAGATCACTGACCACCTCAGGTAAGATCAGATAACTTAGCACAGATTTTGGTTAAGAATTTTGGCAGCAGATGGTGTAAGGTGGGGTGAAGAAGGGCAATGTTATGGAGGTGGTATTAAGCGATATTGATGATAGATAGGATATGGGCACTGATATTGACAGGGGCGGGTATTCCGAGCGGGGAGGGGCGGAGGGGATCCGATCCGCGACCTCAGGGGGGTCCGATTGGGGAGGTTCCAATCCCTGACCCTAGGGGGAATCTGATCCCTGACCCAGAGGGTGGTTCTTTCGATGGGGGGGATCTGATGGGGGGGATGGAGTGATGCCAGTGAAGCAGGTAAGCTTGGGGGGCCAGGGGGGGAAGCACTCCTGCTCCTCCTGGCCCACAAGCAGTGCTGTAAAGGCGCTTATTTTTTCCCTGAAGCTGTCCTCGCTTCCCAAGGCCTGGGAAACCCGGCCGGCCAGGGTTAAACCAGTAAAACAGGTTACATATGAGGCTCCCAGCCTCATTATAATATTTAAATGGCCAACCCGCCTCCTGGAGCGGGTTGGCTGCCCGCCCCCTGTCTCGCCTCCGTTAAACCCAGAAGTGGACGGAATTTTTACATCTCCCCTGCCCGCAGCCCACCTGTTTTTGAGGGTTAAAATTACCCCCATGATGCCTAAAGGTCGGCACTGGGTCAAACAGAACACTGAGCTTGCATTCTATCCAGGTAAGCAGCTAAGGAGGGGGTTATCGAATTGGTGGCAAAGGTGCAGAGTTTCTGACAGGGAACTTTGGTCTTCTCGATGTTCAATTGAAGTAATATCTGGATCATCTATGACTTAATATAATACAGGCATTGTACCGCTAGTAAGGTGGTCATGGGATTGAGGGCAGTATTGGAGAGGTCAAGCTGGGTGTTATCGGCAAACATATGGAAGATGAACCCATTCCTCCTGATGATGGGGCCAATTCTCCTGGCCCTATCCACTCCAGCACTGGAAGGAGCAGCATCTTTCCACACTAAAAAGAACTACTGTTTCCTGTCCCAGGCTATTAAAATGGTCTGGAGGTACCCCCAATGCAGACCCACCCCCTGGCAAGGCCTAGCGCTGGCAAAAGTGGAAGGAAATTTGAGCACAAGATATAGGCCTTTCAGGCCCTGAGGCCCAAAGATCATTGTGGGAGGTTGAAGTAAATAAAAGAACATGCTTGCTGTTGGCTTTAGGTTGGCTCCAGGACAAATGCAGACCCTCATGTCCATGGTATTCCTGTTACTAGCCCCAATATCTGGTTTCTTTGGGCATCCTACTGCTTGGGCCGGCTGGGATGCCGGGAGCACTTCCTAATGTCTGCCACGGGCCTGTGCCTACTGAAGGTGTAGGCTCAGGACCAGCTTCACCCTCCCCCTTCACCAGGAATACCCCAGATATCCCAGGATAAAGGAAAGAGGGCAAAGACCCAGGAAAACGGGTGGGCATCCTTTTTTCTGCCCTTTGCATCTGGAAAATCTGGGAGGCAATGCCACGTTCAATGAGGAAAGTGAGGTTGGAGACTGCAATGCATTTCCAAATTTAAATTAAGCTTTTTCACATTTTGCGAGCAAACCTCACAGGCTGGCTGGAAGATTACACCCTGTGCTAATTGGTTGGGATCTGACGAAAGGGATTCCCTGCCCAATTGGTGGTCACTGTTTCACGTTACACACTAGCAGGGCCTATCCAGCTGGCTGGAAAACTATCCCAACTTTTCAACCAATTAACAACTTGCTCAGTTTAATTGAATGTAGATAATTCAGTCAGTAATATTTGATGTTATTATGAAATTCTGCACTACTTTTATTGGAATGTAAAGGTCAATTAGAAATTAATTTTCTCTTTAATATCTTGGCAGTATTACTGCATTTCATGAAGCAATATTAGAGGAAGTATTAGCAGATAAAAGAATGTGGGTACTGAATACTGTAGAAAAAGTGATGTACTTTTTCCAGAAGTCTAATAAAGTGGAACATGCATTGTAGCTGTGCGGCTTGATACTCCTGAGTCACACCCTGGGTAGGTCACAGAGAGAGCTGCTGCTTGTAGACATAAATTAGTATCAACCGCAGAGAAAGCAATCTTTAAAGGAAGTACTTGCTGTCTGATTCATCAATGACAAGCAGGTCAACATGTAAAAACAAGTTAGCAGAATGTATAAAAAACGACCACACCACTTTCTCAGGGCATGAAAAGGACTTCCTGTGAGCTCTGTGCCTTTCAGTTCATTTTCCCACCTCACCCTGACATTATTGGTGCTCAAATGGAGGGTGACTCCCCTTCCCAAATGGAAAAGCCGGAGGAGACTACATGTCAAAGAGATAATGTTATGAAATGATTTCACGCAGTCGCTGCCTCCACCCTTCAGATCACAGGTGAAAGACTGAACAGAAAAAGTTTTACACACAAACTAGAACTTGAAGGCAATAAGATATTAAATAAAGCAGTCTTGTCATTTTCACAAATTCATTTTTGTCCACTTAAGACAGATTACCCAGAAATTGCAGCATCAGTTCAGTTTGAATCTGCAGAGTTATTGTAACTTGGGACAGTTACATGAATATTTGATTCATAAATTAATGTATCAATCACTCTACTTATTTAATTACATTTTATTAAAAAAATAATTTCAGTTTGTTATTGAGCTGTACACAAATTTGTACACTGCTTTTAATAAATATTGCATATAGTTTTCAGAGAAGTGAAGCGTTGTGAAAATTAATTAGTTTTTCCCTTTTAATTAAAATTAATTTGCCTTTTATTTCTCCATTTATGTTCTTCCCATCTGTAGTCTTCCCATAATGCACTACATTCCCTTGACAACAGTGCAGGCAAACCACTCTATAGGTGGGTGTCAGGAGGTGTGCAAAGGTTTTGCATTCCCTTACCATGGGAACATTCTAAATACCGTCCCCACCCTTCCTCTAATGGCATGATGTTGGTTTTAATAAACTAACAGTTTTTTATGTAAGGTGTTTGGTTTCCTCGTCCTTACAATGGTTTAATCCTGGAGCTTCCAATGTAGGAATCCCAGGCATGAGGTTCAGGATTTCACTGACACTGCAGATCAGTGCACCTATGAAAGTATTTTACCCCAGAAATATAACCCTCTTAATTTACTGTCATAAATAAAAAGTTATAGTTATTCTGCGGTGCAATTGATTTTGAATTTCTGAAAAGTTTTTTTTTCCACTGAATGCAAAAAATAACAGATTGGAATTATGTAAAAAAAATGAATGTGCCACAGACGCAAGTTATCTGGGTTTTTAATATAGAAGAAAAGTACCATCCAAATTGCACTAATTTGGTTTGTTGTCTGCACATGTATTTGAAAATCACACAAAAGCATTGACTTTCAAATAGGGGTCCACAACAACAACAACTAGCATTTATATAGCACCGTTAACATCGTGAAATGTCCCAAGGCCCTTCACAGGAGTGAAATCAGACAAATTTTGACACCGAGCCACATAAAGATATATTAGGACAGATGACCAAAAGCTTGGTCATCAGATCTCTGTTAGTCTGCACATACTGCATCCAGGAGCACTAAGTCTCAAGAATCCTACATCCTGTAGATTCTGTATTTTTCAGTATTTGTTGATTTATTGGCATGTTATTTCTGTAACTAGTTTCTGCAATTATAGTAGTATTTTCCTTTGTGTAGCTGCCTTTTGGGAATTAGGACTGGAGTCTCTGAGAGTGTGTTAATATTTGCAGGGGGTTCGCCACGCAAAAAAAGGTTTAAAAACCACTGCTCAATATAAATTAATTTACAACTTCTTTTGAAACTGAAAGTGCAGTCAACATTTCTCGTTTTTAAGACTACAATACGCAGTAAATAGTAATGATATTTAACGTCAAAAGCTTCCCCTGAATCTGGAATGAAAGATAATCTCAGCTTTCTGAGATAGACACAAAGGAGTTTACAATCTGTGATACATAAGAATTTTTCACTACGTGTTACAGGAAAAAGTTATCTAAGTCTTTTGCAAGATATAAGTTTGGCAAGATTGCACAAATGTGATTTATTTTCTGCAGGGCATTTACAAATCCAGCAATAGGAGTTAACATTTTTCTTTTTCAAATTGGAAGTACAGTCAACATGAAACTATCACCAGCAGAGTTACATTATTGGGCGTTTATCATGTCAGGCTTCCAGGAATCACTCTAAAGCCTCTGCTCCTTAAATTTACTTCATAGAGGCACCCCCTGTTGTACCAATGACATTTTCCACATTTTTATGTCGATCTTACTTTGTTGGTCTTGCTTAGTTGACAAGCTAATGGTCTTTTCCTGTCCCTAGAGATTCTTATGTTGTTACTGCTCAGTTTGCACTGAAGTGTGAATTTTGTAGATTCAGAGGTAGTTGGAACATTAAATATTTTGATCAATTTCATTCAGTTTATCCAACAACAGACAGAAAATGGGTGTGCAGAATGGCAATAAGAAGCAGTGGTTTATGAAATATAACTAATTCAGTGAGATCAGAAAATGATAACTCAGGAGCCTGAAAGTAAATAGGTTACATGTTTCCTGACAAAATCAGTGTCACTGGTTCATGGTGACTGAGTAAAAACAAAATTTGCCCTTCCCTATCTCTGTAACCTCCTCCAGCCCGACAACCCTCTGGGATCTCTGCGCTCCTCCAATTCTGGCCTCTTGAGCATCCTCCAATTTCATAGCTCCACCATTGGCGGCCGTGCCTTCAGCGGCCTAGGCCCTAAGCTCTGGAATTCACTCCTCAAACCTCACCACCTCACTACCTCTTCTCCTCCTTTAAGACACTCCTTAAAACCTCTCTCTTTCACCAAGCTTTAGGTCACCTGTCCTAATATCTCCTTATGTGGCTCTGTGTCAAATTTAAATGGCTGTAAAGGTCCATTAACATCATGGGGGCGATTTTCCCAATGGAGGCGGGTTGGAGGCGGGTTTCGGTTTGGGTGGGTTCCAAACTCGCCTCCACTGAGAGGTGGGAAAAAATTGCAATTTTCCCCTAATTGGCCAGTTGATTTCAGAGGTGTGGGATGCCCTTGGCCAATTAGTGTTTTGGGACTGAAACTCGCCTCTGCTGACATCACTTATCCAGCTTCATTTAAGGGCTGCTTGCTGCCTTGGCTCATTCCACTGGATTTTGGTCGATGCTGCACCACCTGCCACATTTTTTCAGAAACTACAATGGCCAACTCCAAGGCAAGGGCCTCCCCGAGGTTCTCAGATGAGGCGCTGGGAGTGTTGGTTGAGGGGGTTAGAGCCAGCAGAGAGTTGCTCTTCCCCTCATCTGGGAGGAAGAGGCCTCCCAAAGAAACCAAGGCTGTCTGGGTGCAGCTGGCAAGGGAGATCACCTCCAGATCAGTGTGCAGCAGAACATGGCTGCAGTGCCCTAAAAGGTTCAATGACCTTGTAAGATCAGGCAAAGTGAGTATACCTTCAGCTTGACCCTCCTTCTGCTCCCCTTCTCCTCTCATCACCAGCACTCTGCATTGTCAACCTCCTCCTACACATCCCACTTCACCCTTACAACCCTTGCACCCTTCACCATCCCTCTCACTCTATGAATCCAATCACTTGACTATTCGACTATGCTGCCCTCACACTTCCTTTCAATGTTATGCAATGACAATGACTAACAACACACAGGGAGGGCCCTTGGACATGGAACCTCACTCCATCTTTGTCTCCTTCTAAGCATTTATGCTCTGGACTCTCTACATTCACTCCATCATTCTCACTCCAACTCCACTTGTCTCCCTCACTGCAGGAAAAGAGAGCCCACAATAGACGGGAAAGAGTGAAGACAGGAGGAGGTCCACCTTCCCTAGCCATTCTCACCCAGGCTGAAGAGGCGGCCCTGGACATCACCGGTGCAGAGCTGGAGGTGGAAGTGGGGGACGGACAGATGGTCGACAGAATAGTTTTGCCTCTCTCTCATTTACACTGCTTGAGTGACTGAAATGGCTGCTGGTGTACATTATTAGCATGCCACTTGATCATCTGCACTATTGCATGTGCATGCCACACTTCTGTCAAATGTCTAACCCATGCCTTTACTCCCCCACAGGACCATCCACAGAGCGCCCCTCCCCCCCCCCCCCCCCCCACTGTCCAGGAGGAAGAGGCTGAGCGGCAAGACTCCTCGGGGGAACCTGCAACCTCTGAGGATGCAGCGTCAGCAGAATTAAGCGCACCCAGCACCAGCGCAGATACGCACACCTCGGTGGGACCTTCAGGACATAGATTAGTGGTGTCACCATTTGTAACACATCTCACAGGTGAGCATCAGCAGGTGGTGGAGACAGGGCCAGCAGTGGAGAGTCCTCGTCGGAGGTTGCAGGACTGTCCTAGCTCTGCTCCGCTGCATGTGGACCCTGTGCCTCTGGGTCCATCCAGAAATAGAGCGGTGCTGGAACTCCAGGAGCAGGTGCAGGAGTCTCTGATAGGTCTTGTCTCCAGGGTCACTGCGAGTGTGGAGAGGATGGAGGAGTCCAACTCTAACATGAGCAGTGCTGTTGGGGAGGCAATGGCGCATGAACGCACCACCACGGAAAGGATGGCAACCTCCGTGGAAAGGCTGGCTACGGCCATGGAGGAAATAAGTCGCCAGAGTCAGGAAAACATGGTGATTGTTCAGAATAGACTGACCTCTCAGGAGGAGCGATGGGCAGCTATTGAACAGAGAAACCAGAGCTTCATGGAAATCCTTTTGAGTAGGACTGCCAGCGCAGAGACGGGTCCCCATGGCCCCCCTGATGTGCAGCAAGGTGCTCTTGAGCCACTTGCAAGCGCTGAGGTGGACCTGACCCATGAGAGGGAAGTTGGTGGCAGACAACAAGGAAGTGGGGGCTCCTCTCCAAACGCTCACACTTCCATGCCACTGCGTAGCCCTCAGTTAGAGCTCCACCAGAGTCCGCACCCAACTGAGATGGGCATCTCAGCCCCTGAACTGCCGTAGGAGGAGCAGACGTTTGACGAGCCCTCACAGGCTCGTAAACCCAGAGGACGCCCACCAAAGGTGTCGAAGCAGGAGCAGCATCAAAGTGAGCAAGGGGCCTCCACTTCTGCTGAAGCCACAGGGGGAGCACCACGTAGGAGCACGCGTAAGAGAAAATTAATGCACCATTAGTCACAGGGGTAGCCACTTGGGTGAATGTTTATGTGTATTGATGAAATGCCATCCCTGCTGGAAAGTAAAAAAATGATTTGATGGCAAACTGTTGGCTTGATGGCATCTGTTATTTCGCCTTAGGCAGCTCCACATTGCGGGCTCCGCGACACTTGCGTGGTCAGGTTGGTGGCCAGAGTGAAAGGAGGCCAGAGAGTCATGTCCATTGTCTATCATGTCTTAAGATGGAGCCAAGGATATGTGCCAACATGGGCAACCTATGCAAACCTGGCCAGGATAAGTGCATTCCTTGCATCACGGGCATGTGCTCGTGTGCTGTCGCTGCTGCTGGTCGATAGGCCGGCGCTCGGTCCTCCTCCTCCTCCTGCTCCTCCTCCTCCTCCTCATCCTCTTCCTCCTCCTCCTCATCTGAGGAGGCTATGAACTGAGCCACTTGCTCATCAGGAAGCTGCAAGCCACAACGCTGTGCCATGTTGTGCAGTGCACAGCAGACCATGACCATTCTGGAGACCCTGGCTGCTGAATGCTGCAGGGCTCCACCTGATCTGTCAAGGCATCGGAATCGCATCTTCAACAAGCCAATGGTTTGCTCGATGATGGACCTGGTCGAAGTGTGGCTGGAGTTGTAGCACTCTTCAGCCTCGTTAGCTGGCCTCCTGATCGGCGTCATTAGCCACTTCTTCACGGGGTAGCCCTTGTCACCAAGGAGCCATCTGTTAAGTTGGTTTGGCGGATTGAAGAGCGGAGGAACACTAGAGTTCTGCAGGATGCAAGATTCATGGGAACTACCACAGAACTTGGCACAAACATGCAAAATCTCCTTCTTGTGGTTACACACCAGCTGTACGTTAAGGGAGTGGAAGGCCTTTCGGTTGAAAAAGATAGCTGGGTTGTGATGGGGTGCCCTAAGGGCCACATGTGTGCAGTCTATGACGCCCTGCACCATTTGCAAGCCTGCCATATTTGCAAAGCCAACTGAACGCGCGGTGACACTTGCTTGATCCCTTCAGAAGTGGATGTAATTGTGGGCCTTTGCGAAAAGGGCATCGGTAACCTGCGTGATGCAACTGTGGGCGGCCAACTGGGAGATGCCGCTGATGTCTGCTGATGATCCCTGGAAGGAGCCTGAGGCAAAAAAGTTGAGTGCGGTGGTGACTTTGACAGCCACTGGTAAGGGGTGTCCACCCGTTCCTCTGGGCTCCAGGTGTTGGTGCAGCAGTGCGCAGATCTCTCGGACAACCTCTCGCAAAAGTCTCAGCCTCCTTTGGCACTGCTGCTCACTCATGTTGAGGTAGCTCATCCTCTGTCTGTAAACCCTGTGTTGGGGGTATCTCCTGCGGCGACGTGCTTCCATGCGCTGGCGCCTTCTGGCCTGTGCAGCATCAGGTGGGTGAGCAGGAGGTTGGGGCTCCTGCTGCTGTTGCTGCTGAGCTGCCTGGTTCTGCTGCTGCTGCTGTGGCTGCTCCTCATCCGAATCTGAGCTCCATGGTGAAAGGAAATAATTGGTTCCCATGCTGCTGACAGATACCTCCGTTGGGGAAGCGCTCAGTCCAAGCGGGGAGAGGGTCTTCCAAGGAGGTCCCACAGTTGAGAGATAAAAGATGCAGCACCTCCGACTTCGGTAGGCCTGCTAAAAGTGCTGAAAGACCTTTTGAACCAAAGTTCTGCCACCTGCAACTGATCCCTGATGAAAGCTCTGTTTTAATGGTGGAGCTGCAGCTGTGAGGAGGCCACCCACTTGTCAACCCGCCAGGATTAGCTGGCATGGTTTAGGAGGGTCGTGGAACACGCTAAAAATGTGGAAAAATAATGAGGGCCTGTCAAAATAGGATTATAGAGGCCCTTAACTACTATTTAAGGGTCTTAACTACCACACTGGACTGCTGGAGGCGGGACCGAATTGCACCCATCAAAAACGCCTCCGGCAAAATTGCACGGAGGCGGGTTCCAAACCCACACTCAGTTTTTGCCATTTTGCCAACTGTCCCGCCTCCAAACCCACCTCCTCGGGGCTGGGAAAATCACCCCCCATTTCTCTGGGCATTCCGTTGATCTTCTACAGATCTCTCACTGAAGATACGGCAGGTGATTGGGAGAAAGGGGAAGAGACAGAGGAGAGGGGGAGGAAAAGGAAAGGAGAGAGGAGAGGAGGAAGGAGGGAAATAAGGAGAGTGGAGAAAAAAAATAGAATGGGTACGGTAGCATAGTGGTTATGTTATTGGACTAGTCATCCAGAACTCTGGACTACTAATCCAGAGAACATGGCCTCAATTTTAACCCCTCTCACCCAGCGAGAATGGTGTGTGGGAGGGGTTAAGATTAGAACGAGTCCACTTACCGGCCTGAGATCGCTCCATTTTCGCCCAGCAGTATTTCACCTTCGCCGACATTTCAGTCAGCCAAGGCTCCCACTAGAGGCAAGCGGGGTCCTACTTTAAATGTGACATCATCGGTGCCGTGAAGTGATTTTAATGATGAGTCAAGGGGAGGCCTGCCCAGTGACAAACCCGACAGCTGAAACATGGTAAGTTTTGAAAAGTTACATTTGTGCAAAATCCTTGTTGGCCAGGAGGAGCAGGAGTGCTCCCCCAGGCTCTGCAAACATTCCTTGGGCCTCCCCAGACACGTCCTTGCCTCTCCCTTTGCGCACTGGCATTGGCTGCCAAAGTACTTGCCCAGCCCTGAGGCTATGCCGAGGACCGTTCCTTTGGGTCCCCGCCGTCCTAAGGTTCTTGACCCGATTTCTCGCTCCCGCCCGCCAGCCCTGTTGTCAGTCCTGCCAGTTTTGGGTGGGGGTAGAGCTGGATTATTTAAATGAGGCCCAGCAGTTAAAATGGCTCGGGCCTCATGCTGAGATCCCCATGGGGGTTTCCCTCCCGCCCACACCCCCACCCGTCCCGAGCCTGCCCCCCAGTTAAAATTGAAGCCTGTCAGTTCAAATCCGAGGTTATAGTCCAACAGTTTTATTTGAAATCACAAGCTTTCGGAACTATCGCTCCTTCCTTCACCTGAGGAAGGAGCGATAGTTCCGAAAGCTTGTGATTTCAAATAAAACTGTTGGACTATAACCTGGTGTTGTGCGACCTCTCAATTTTGTCCACCCCAGTCCAACACCGGCATCTCCGCATCATGTTCAAATCCCACCATGGCAGTTTGAGAATTTGAATTCAGGTTCAAAACTGTGAAAATAAAAGCTGGTACCAGTAAAAGTGAGCATGAAGTTGTTGGATTGTTGCAAAAACACAACTGGTTCACTAATGTCCTTTAGGGAAGGAAACCCATTGTCCTTACCCAGACAGGCCTATACATGACTCCAGTCCCACACCAACGTGGTTGAATCTTAACTGCCCTCTGAAGTGGCCTTGCAAGCCAATCAGTTGCATCAAACCACTAAACAGAAAAACAAGAATAAAACTGGACGGAGCACTCTGCTGTGACCTAGGCATCGAATCAGGACACGGCAAAGATACAGCTAACACAGTCAACTCTACAACGTCCTCCTCACTCACACCTGGAGATTGGTGCCAAAGTTGGGAGGCTGTCCCACAGACTAGTCAAGCAACAGCCTGACGTAGTCATATTCACAGAATTCTATCTATCAGCCACTATTTTTTTTAAAAAAGCAGGGGAGTTCTCCCTGATGTCCTGCTCAATATTTATCCCTCAACCAACTTCATTAAAAGCAGGTTATCTGGTCATTGTCACATTGCTGGTTGGGCGCAAATTGGCTGCCGCATTTCCTATATTACAACAGTGACTACACTTCAAAAAGTACTTCATTGGCTGTAAAGCACTTTGGAGCATCCTGAGGTTGTGAAAGGTGCTATATAAATGCAAGTCTTCCTTTCTTTCATTTCAATACCTCTTAAAGATGAAAGCTGCTATCGCAGAGTGCCTGGATCGAGGCCAGCCAGCATTTTTCAGATAGTTTCACTATTATATTTAATTTTGTTTCATTAACTTTGACCATGTCTAATGGGAGCATTTCTTACTGTTGAGTCTTCAGCCAACTTTCTTTTTCTGAAATGAGCATTGGGAAGCTACAGACCTTTCAATATTGACTGCCTTTTAGTCTCAAAACATGCATTTGTACACTGATGTAAAATTGAATGTGAATGCTACTAAATAGGAATAGAAAAACGTACAGCTACAGAACATTCTCCAATTCACTGTGCTCTTGAAATGACATCATGGTAGAATCGCATTCAAAGATTCCTTTGCTACTGTTTTAGCACAGGCTCTAACCCTCTAAAATAAATGGGCTCATTCCTTCGCTAAGAGAGCAAAGAGAGGAATTTTGAATGGATTAATTGTTCGTGTGCTATAATCCCACAGCGTAATTTCAAGGCCCGTATCTTTGTTTTGATGGAGAATTGCTGCCGCATCCTCCGAATCAACATCCTGTTTCTATATTAAAAAAAGCATGGGACAGCCACGTAACGTCAAAGGAAATACACTATCTAGTTTCCTATAGCTGTGAAATGGATGGGATGCTGGCTTTCAAGTAACCTTGAGGGGCTAAACAATGCAAAGTTGATTGTGTACATAAAATGATTCAATAGCAGTTTGCAGATGCTACTGAGTGGTCACAAAATTTTCAAAACCTGTTTCTTTAAAGTGTATAACGCATGTTGAATGCTTGGCACAAGCTGAGTAGTTGTTGGTATAATGTACTGTAAATCTTGTGTCTTGTCAACTGGAGGATATTCTGGAATAAACTGTTGTCAGGACATTTTTAGAGATTGGAGTTATGATTCTGATCTGAATAAACCACAACATTTCAGTTTTATGTTCAGCAATTTTACCTTCATATTATGGTCAAACAATAATTTAACAGGCTCCCCAATGCCTTAATGGAGTAGATTTTAGTCTGTGCCTGTTTTTGGGCCCAGGCTTGGTGCTGCGCCCTAACCAAGAGGCCTGAGGATTGATGGAAATTGATCCTTAGACCCATCAGCATAGTCGTGCCGAGCTGCTGGCGTTGGTTGTCTTTTTGGGTCGCCTGCCTCGCCAGCAGCGGCCCTCTGATAAGTCCCAGGGAGTGGGGGTGGCGTGGTTGAAGTAGGCTACTGCAGAGGGGGAAAATTGCTACCTACCTTTGATTGGAGGCTGCTGGAGCCACTGAAGATTCCTGAGCGAGGTCAGCCCATCGCATGCCCGCTCATCGCTGACTAATTTCTGGATGGGAGATCCACAGGCGTAAGTCCCCCAATTTACTTATTTAAAGCCTAATACTAGCGGCGGGCGGGGCAGCATCAAGTCAGAAAATTATCCCTTTACCATCTGTACTGCATTTGAAAGCAATAAATCCTATCCACAATAGGGGAATTAAGGCCACAATTTTGTCATCGGTGTCGGGATGGGTGCGAGACAGCTGGTTTTTGGCTTCCAGTCCCGCCCCCAGCTGCCTCCGCTCCACAGACGTGATTTTACCTTGATTGACCTTGTTAAGCCCACCCTGTGGGCTTGCCGGCCAATTAACAGGAAGCGGGTCTGATGACGTCATTTGATGACGCGTCATCTGCCAGTTTCCTTAAAGGGACCACGCACAATTTTATTTTGACAGTTGATTTCTCGGTGTTTGACAGCATTGAGGTGCTGAAAGCACTGACAATCACTGCACAAAGGTGACCTCTTGCACCTAGGCTCTCCAATAACTCCCTCCATATGCTGGAATAGATGGCAGCTGCAGGTGAGGTAACAAAAGCGATCTGTTACTGGTGAGACAGGTTCTCCCAATGAGGTGGCACTGGACATGGATTTAAAAACTTGTAAGCTAAAGAAATCTGTAAATGTTTTTAAAATGCAGTAACCAACATTTTCTTTGCTCTGAAACTCACCATGTGCAACATTGGATCCTTCACGCCACTTCTGCAGCTGTCATCATTCCACAAACATTACAGCAGACTCACAACACGCTACACTTACCTGGCGTGGTGTCCGGACATCAGGAAACCTGACCCAGAAGCAGGAAAATCCAAAAACAGGCTGAAAACTTCTGGCAAGTACCTGTTAATATGCAGGTAATTGCCTTTAATCTACTTCCCGCCACTAGGTGTCGGGTCCGTTCGCAAATTGGGGACCCGACACTTGGGAAAGCTGTTTGGAGGCAGGTTGATGGCAGGATCGCAACCCGCCGTCAATCAAATCAAATTTAACCTCTGACCCGCCTCCAAACCCGCCCTCTGAGCGTCAGCAAAATCGCAGCCTAAGTGTACGAATACTTAACATGCTCATGTCAAATTCCTCTCTCTGCTATTTTAACCGTGGCGTTAACCCACTTATTTGAAACTGGCTAACACCTCCATTAAAATAGCGGAGAGAGGAAGTTGATTCAAGTGTGTTAAACAATGTCCTATAACAATGTCGGTTGCAGTATTTCCCAGGCTAATATCTGAGCAGCGGTTGCTAACCTAAAGTGCTATCAGTTCAGGCAGTCATTATGCCCTGTGAGAAAGGCAGCAGTGACAGATCTCCTGCTAACAGCCATTAGTTATATTTCCCAGTCGTGTCTTTCACTAAATTTAAACAAGCAGCACCCTGTTCAATCAACTCTTTGACTTCCATCATTAGAGCAGTCAGGTTCCCATGGAATTTGCTATACTTTGGGACAGATGTACAGGAAAAGTAAATGACAGGCCCCTACATTATCCACCCCAACATGAAAAAGTGCATATTTAATTGCAAACTGGCTCACTGAATCTAGCCAAGTAAAATACTAGAAACAATTCAATTTGTCAGCTGTTAGGCAATTGAAAATAAGCAAATGGCAATTTTTTTTCTGTTAGCAGTTTGTTCAGTCCTACATTATTTCTGTTCCTGAGATTGTAAAGACAATATGATTTGTCAAGCAACTTGTGTAATCAACTTTCATAATTTTAAAGGAGTAATCTTCAGATGATTAAAATTTAGACTCAATATGCAATCTCCCATCATTCATTTGACCAAAATCACTGTCGCCGCTCAGCCATTCCTAGTTCAGAGAGTGAGTTAAAGAAATCTTGTCACAGTGGACTAAATATTCTCATTTATACTGAGACCTGGATCCTGGGCCCAACACAGAAGCAAATATACTTGTGTGAGTGAATTAAGTGGAGTCGCCCCTGCATGTAGCTGCATGCTTCTATGCATCAAATATGGTATGCACGATGTCAGATGTGTTCCATCTACTTACAAAAAAATAACAATTGGCAGGGTAAAGGAGGGGATACGGCAGGCCAAAGAGAACGGGCGAGGAAAACATGACTGGCCGCTGCGTAGTTAAGTTTATGTAAAGCTGGAAGCAGTTTGAAGAGGGTTACTCATGGAGTTACGCTGTGAATCACCAATCACGGGTTGGGTTTGGGCAGAGTTGAGGTCCAATCCAACATCCAATTGTCCGTAGAAATGAACCTATAGATGCAAGCACTAACCGCTAGTCCTGGTGAATAAGAAAAGATCCTTTAGGCCCTACCTTTCGAATACAGTGAGGAACTGTCAGAGAACTCAAGGGAGCAGACTGAGTGGAGCTGCTCTTATACACAAATGTGAAGCTGAAAGGGAGAGAATGGGGGAGGCGAAGGGGGACAATTAGGAGGAGAGGAAAGAGTCGGGAACAAGCAGGAGAAAAGGTGAGAAATTTTTGGGGGGAAGGAAGAAGCAAAAACAAAAAAAGGATACTTCTGAATCAGAGAATCATACAGCACAGAAGGAGGCCATTCAGCCCAAATTCGGCAGAAACTGGGTGGAGCATGTGCGATATCTACTGCGGCCTAACCAGCGGTCCTTAATGGGAGTTCTCCTCCTGGATCCACAGCAATACTGCAGGCCACTGCCGGCCAGTGCTCACCCCCTTCCCCTTCGCCTCACCCCCACCACCCCCCCACCCCCACCACCCCCCCCACACCCAGCAAGACTTACCTGCCGGACAGCTCGGCCTCCCAACCAGTTGATTTGGGAAGACCCTGACCACGAGCTGTGGACACCAATGGGACGTCCTGATGCACCTCGTCAGTGGGTTGGAAATGAGGCCTGAGGCCCAATTTGGAGTGAACCTCGGGCCTCTGACTTCGGGACGTGCTTCCCAGATGTGCCGCTCACTTCTTACCGGGAACCAGCGCAAAACCAATTTCTGCCCCTTCTTGTTGACAAGCTGGACTGTGAGCTGAAGAGAAGTAAAAAGTGATTCCCATGAAACTGAATTAAATCCAGTAAACTCTCCATTTTAAAGTTGAACAATCGGCTGGATTTAAATCATAATTTTTGCAGGAGCTATTTATTTAAGTGATTATCGCTGACGTCAACAATAATAATTGTAGCGAAAGTACAGCTTTAAAAAAAAACCTTTGTCCTCTTTGTTGAGTTGAGTGTGTCCTCCTGGTGTTATGATCAGAGTTTCTGAGTGTGTCCTCCTGGTGTTATGATCAGAGTTTCTGAGTGTGTCCTCCTGGTGTTATGATCAGAGTTTCTTGATGTGCTGTGTACATGACTCTTGATGAGCTGTTCCATGCTCAATAGTGTGCTGTGTGAATCCCTTTATCCAACATATTCATGCTTCTTTGAAGCTGTGTGTGTACTTTTGATGTGCGTCCGCTATATGTGCTGTGTGCATCCCATTCAAGTACTGTTTGTGCTCCTTGAAGTACTCTGTGTGAGTGCCCTTCAATACTGCGTGTATACTTTTGATGTGATTCTTAATGGTCTGTGTGTATCCTATTGAAATGCTGTGTGTGTTTATTGATGATCTATATATATATACAGAGATTCTCCTGTGAGTTCAGTTTGGTTCCCTAAATTCTAAGCCAGTGTTAGAATCATTTTGTTTGTCATCTTTACAACATCACAGAAAGCTGCTTTATCAATGAGGCCTTAGAATGTAAAAGATATGGTCAAGACTGGCAGTTAAAATATAAATAACAGAATAAAGTCCCTGAAGGGGTTATGACAAACTTCACAGAAAATATCACTTGTGCATCCCTCACAAGTATTATAAGATACGTTAGCAATCTGCTGTGGTATTGCTTCGGGTAGTCTGAAGTCTGTGATGCTTAGCTGCCAAGACAGAGCTGGGTTAAACCTGACCAGTCTCTTTAACATCACTGTTTAAGTATTCCCTGTGGGGAAATGATTTAAATAGGCAAATCCAAGTAATTTTAGCTGCTTGTACATTTCAGGCTCCAGGTCAGAAGAACTCAGCATGACATGAATGGCTTTCTTGAAGATTATTTTGCATCTGTAATGAAGTGTGACAGCTCAAATATGACATCTGGACTGTGAGACTTTGGAGTGTGAAGTACAGAGAGTGATTCTAAAGTGTGACATACATGTGCTAGTTGTAATCCTGAGATATATATGTATAAAATGTAATACATTACGGGGTAAATTTTCTGAGTCTGCAACAATGGGTAAGATAGCTTACTAACAACATGGACTCAGAAAATGTAGGCTCATATACCTAGATAAATGTTCCTTAAATATTCTATGTAATTTCCAGAAATATTAGTGATTATAATATATATAGATTATTAAATGATATTCACTGAATCTGAAAACACCAAGTTTAGTTTTGCACACCATTTTTTTTGGTGCTTTCCAGTCGTATAATTTCAAGTTAGAATGTTTTGTTATTGCTGCAAACCGTCATCATAATAGCAGTCAATTCTTTCTCTCTCCAGCTCCAAGTCCTGTTTAACGTTTTTGGTAGGCAGGGCTGGGGCAGAATGGGTCAGTTGACAGGAAGAGAGAGATTCACTGAGAAATACACTCTCTGTTACCTGCACAGTAGCAGTACCTCCGTCGCCTCCAGTCCACATCCAAGGTCGTCCCTTCCTCTGTCGTCGAATTACAGTATGCAGACGACGTTTGCGTCTGCGCACACTCGGAGGTCGAACTCCAAACCATCGTTAACACCTTCACCGAAGCGTACGAGAGCATGGGCCTTACACTAAACATCCGCTAGACAAAGGTCATCTACCAACCTGCCCCCGCCACACAGTACTGCCCCCCGATTATCAAAATCCATGACAAGGCCTTGGACAACGTGGACCACTTTCCATACCTCGGGAGCCTACTGTCAACAAGGGCAGATGTCGATGACGAAGTCCAACACCGCCTTCAGTGTGCCAGTGCAGCCTTCGGTCACCTGAGGAAGAGAGTGTTTGAAGACCAGGACCTCAAACCCAGCACCAAGCTCATGGTCTACAGAGCGGTAGTGATACCCGCCCTCCTATATGCTTCAGAGACATGGACCATGTACAGCAGGCACCTCAAAGCACTGGAGAGGTACCACCAACGCTGCCTCCACAAGATCCTGCAAATCCATTGGCAGGATAGGGACACCAACATCAGTGTTCTCGCTCAGGCCAACATCCCCAGCATTGAAGCTTTGACCACACTCGATCAGCTCCGATGGATGGGCCACATCGTCCGCATGCCCGATACGAGACTCCCAAAGCAAGGGCTCTATCGGAGCTCCGACATGCCAAGCGAGTCCCAGGTGGGCAGAGGAAACGCTTCAAGGACACCCTCAAAGCCTCCTTGAAAAAGTGCAACATCCCCACCGACACCTGGGAATCCCTGGCCCAAGACCGCACAAAGTGGAGGAGAAGCATCCGGGAAGGCGCCGAATACCTCGAGTCTCTTCGCCAGGAGCAAGCAGAAGCCAAGTGCAAACAGCGGAAGGAGCGCACGTCAACCCAAGCACCCCACCCACCCGCCCCTTCAACCACCGTCTGCCCCACCTGTGACAGAGACTGTAGGTCCCGCATTGGACTCATCAGTCACCTGAGAACTCATTTTTAATGTGGAAGCAAGTCATCTACGGTTCCGAGGTACTGCCTAAGAAGAAGAAGAAGAGATAGGTAGGAATATGTCACAAGTAACACGTGGGAGGGAGGAGTTAGGATGGAATTCTAAACTGTAACAATGAAGGTTACTATGATCTGGAGCCTGAGATTTGCAGGGCTACGGGGAAAGACCAAGGGAGCGGGACTAATTGGATAGCTCCTTCAAAGAGCCGGCACAACACAATGGGCCGAATGGCCTCCTTCTGTGCTGTATGATTCTATGGTATGATTGCATCACAGTAGCACCCACATTATTCAATGTAATGTACACAGGCAAAGCTTAATGGCATCCTTGGTCTTTGTTTAGTGCAGGTACCCTGACAAACATCAGCTGGGCTTCCACGGCTCAGTCACACAGTTTGAATTGAAGTGCTGCTGCAGCACATAGAATCATAGAATGACACAGCACAGAAGGTGACCATTCAGCCCATTGTATCTGTGCTGGCTCTTTGGTAGAGCTATCCAATTAATCCCATCCCCTACTATTTCCCCATAGCACTGTAATTTTTTTTCCTTCAAGTATTTATCCAATTCTCTTTTGAATGTTGCGATTGAATCTGCTTCCAACACCCTTTCAGGCAGTGCATTCCAGATCACGACAACTCACTGTGTAAAAAAAAATGTTTTCTCAAGCTGCCTCTGGTTCTTTTGCCAATCACCTTAAATCTGTGGGCTAGAAATTCATTGTAGCCAAGAAATGGGCAGTGTTTAAACTAAATAAGGTTAAGCTGCACCACCTGAAGATGGTCGAGGTAGCACACAAAATTCATGCTCACTCCTCATTAACATGATTTTGGTCATGATTTTAGTCTTAAAACTCAAGCTCATTGGCGTTGCACTGAACAGCTGGACGGATATCTGGGGCAGTCTAATTGCAACTCATGATTGCCGCAGGCTTTTTCCACTACGTAAAGGGGAGGTTCATTGATGCTGCAGCACCTCATTGCCAGGCTTGTTGGGTCTGCAGCTGCCCCAACAGCAAATCAACCAACATTAAGAAGAGATCAATTGCAGCCATGGCAGACTGGAGATGGAGGGAGTGAGCCCATAGGTTCTCAAATAAAGCTCTTGAGGCATTGGTGTTTGCAGTGGAGAGGAGGCGGGTGGTCCTATACCCGCAAACTGGCAGAAGGCCCTCACCACAAATATCCCGGACTATGTGGAGGGAGATTGTGGACCACATCATGGGCAGCACTGTAGTCCCCAGGACCCACACCCAGTGCAGGAATAAGTTTAATGACCTCACATGGGTGGTCAGGGTGAGTGAAGGCTTCAGCAAATGTCACATACCACCATCTGCATCACAAGCTTCACACACTGCTCAATGCACCACACCCCCATCACTCACCTACCAACAATCTCTACCTATCAACACTCACACCCACATCTCACACCTTGCACACAATGACAGCTATTCAACTATGGCAGGCACACCACCCAAACACATTCCACTGAACTTACTCAACACTTCTCTTTCTCTTGCAGCCAAACTGGCACAGAATCGCTGGGAGAAGAGGAGGAGGAAGAACACATCGCATCACTGCATGTCTCACCCGCAGGCAGCAGCTCAGATACTTGCAGTACATGTACTTTAGAGGCTAGTGTAGTAGTGGGATCTGCACATGGTGAGGCACCAGGCACAAGTGGGCTGCAGCAAGGCCAGGGGGAAAGGGTAGCTCGGGAGCCAGCTCCCCGGAGGGTGAGTTTGCACGTGACTTGTGCTGCACAGGACTCAGATGAGGACCTCGATGGGGAGGCCTTCAGAAGAAGGGTGATGGGAATGCACACGGAAATGATAGATTGCTCGGAATGCTGAGGCGCCGCCCTGGGGGAGTGGCAGTGGGTCAGTGGAGCAGGAACCTGCTGTCCTTTCTCAGGACGACAGCATTCCTACTCCCACCACTGCCACTCTACCATTGCCCTTGTTGCTGCCTGTCAGCCAGCCAGCCCAGTCTGCTGCCGTACATACTGAGGTGATGCAGTCTACAGCCAGGCCTTCTAGGTCCACAGCTGGTTAAGGTCATCCTGCAAGGGCATCTGAAGTCTCCCGCATGGAATCTCAACAGCCTTCGACCAGCGGTGCTGCAGCCACTGGGGGAGCACTGCGTAGGAGCACTAGACCAGGAAAAGGCACATGAAAGACAGACACTAAGGGATTGCACAAGGGTGATTAGTTAATAGTATTCATGTAAATATGTGGGATATGATTATAGATAAATATATTAATTGTGTTTGGAATCTTTTGTGTGTCTCTCATTTCAGTTTTGCACCCAGGAGGACGCTGTGATATACCATGAGACAGGGATGGTATGATGGGGATGTGGTGAGCAATGGGGATCTTGGGTTTCAATCATGTGAATCGGAGTCTGATGAGCCGGTCACGGACAGCTCGTCCGGAAGTTCAATTGTCTGCCTGCCTCCTCCCTCCTGTTCCTCTTCCTCTTCCTCTTCCTCTTCCTCCTCTCCCTCATCCTCCTCCTGAGGTGGTCCCACAATCCCTGGTGGCAAGGGCTGTGCCCTCGTGATGGCCAAGTTGTGGAGCATGCAGCAATTTTGAACCATGGCGCTATCTGGTTTTATGTCACTGTATGATACAAATAATCACATACACCTTTGATTCTTCAGATATGATACTAATATCCATTATACATAAACTCTTATGTTAGAACAGCTGGGCACTATTAATAAAAACATTCCTGCAGTAATGTGTCTTTTTTATTAATACAAAGTCACAATTTCGGTACGAATGCCATCATTTAACTAATAAGAGATTGTTTACATTTAAAAAGGGTGGGAACAGTATGGGAATCTGGAGAATAGAGAATTGTTTAAGGTAAGCAGGACTGTTATGTTGATAAACTGTTTGAATTGTCCTGGAAGAAAATAAATCCACTTCAAAGCGAGTAAGGAAACAAAGAGCAAATGGCTTTCGATACAAAGAATTTCAGCTGGTTGAGTCCAGAACACGTGGCTATCCCAAAAGACTCTCCTGAGAGTTTAGTGGGTGAACCCGCTGCACAGTGGGGGACGAAGCAACAAATAGCAGCAGGTCCTGGGTTTGATTCCCAGTTTGTGCCGAATTAGCTGATCTGACTGACACATGGAGAATGGCACTTGGCTGAGGCACTAGAAGGCTGCCAGCACTTCCATGGAATTGAACCCAATAAGAGTCAGCACAATCAGGGCAAAAGTGCATAGACAGGGAAGGAAACCAGAGAGAACATAGGAACATGAGTAGGCCATTCAGCCCCTCAAGCCTGTTCCTCCATTCAATGAGATCATGGATGATCTGTGACCTAACTCCATATACCCACCTTTGCCCCATACCCCGTTAATACCTTTGGATAACAAGAATCCATAAATCTCAGATTTAAAATTAACAATTGACCTAGCATCAACTGCCGTTTGTGGAAGAGAGTTCCAAAGAAATAAGTATTGACCTAAATTAAAACAGAAAATGATAGAAACATTCAGCAGGTCAGGCAGCATCTGTGGGGAGAGAAACAGAGTTAACGGGCTGGATTTTGTCAATGGGGGCGCGTTGGGGGCGGGACTACTGGTTGTCGGGTTTCAGTCCCGCCCCCAATGACGTCTGGCCAACCCACGCTATTTTCCTTTGATTGACCTTGTTAAGCCCGCCCTGCGAGCTTAGCTGGCCAATTAAGGGAAAGCCGGTGACAGAGGACGTCAGTGTATGACGTTTCATCTGTCAAAATTTTTTGACAGATGTATTGTCAGCGTTTGACAGCTTTGCGAAGCTCTGTTCTAAGGTGAGCCGTTGTACTGAAGACTCACCAAAACCTCTCTCCTTAGCAGAAATCAGATGGCTGCTGCATCGGTGAATGCAGCAGCCATTCTGTCACCTCTGCCATTGAGATGAGGCACCGCCAGATCCCCATGGGTTGAAGCCTGCAGGAAGAAGCAAAGGTAAGTAAACTTTTTCTAACATTTTACACTCACCTCTCATATTTACCTCTCCACACTTGCATCCATCACTCACCTCCACAGCGGACTTTTCGATCCCTCTCACCCCCGCAGACCCACTGCTCGCCTCGCTGACCCTGGCGAGGTTCACAGCTGGCGGGAAGCCCACACTTGCAGGGGTAAAATGGGGATAAGCCTCTTAACTGCCTGTTAACTACCTGTTAACAGGCAGTTAATTGGCTGTAATCCCCTTCCCGCCTCAAGGAGACGGGTCCCTGCGCGAGTCGTTGACCCGCCTCCAGGGAAGATGGCACGGAGGCAGCTTGGGAGCGGGTTCGGTACCCGCTCCCAGTTTCTGCCATTTTCCTGGCAGTCCGGCCTCCATACCCACCTCCCCAGGGCTGGCGAAATTCCTTCCAACGTTTCAGGTCGATGACCTTTCATCAGAACTGGAAAAAGTTAGAGATTAACAGTTTTTAAGCAAGTGCAGAGCCAGGGAAAAATGGGGGTGGGGGGGAGGCGGGCGAGAGTGGAGGAGGAAAGAACAAAGGGAAAAGTCTGCGATAGAATGGAGGGCAGGAGTGATTAAATGACAAAAGGGATGATGGTGCAAGGCAAAAGGTGGGTGGTAATGGGACAAGTAAAGAAACAAAAGATGGGAGTCCAGATTGACCTGAATAAGCCTGCGGGTGGAGCTGAGCAATCCAGAATGACTAAACCAGCAAAAGGGTTCTGTTCTGGAGGTCACGGTTTGCTCACTCCACCTACAGTACTGTGGGATGTTTTTGCAAAGCTAAGCAGAAGTCCTTCATTTAAGAAGATTTGTTTCAGAGGAAGCTTCAAGGAAAGAGGCCTTCCTGTCGGGTCAGCACTGAGCTTGCATTCAGATACTGGGAAAGTTCAAGCTCAGGAATTCCTCTGCAACAGCACTCACAAGGAGCAAGAAACAATGCTGTGAAAAGCTGCCAACACCCAGGTCATCGGAGTGACTGACACAATCAATCACCATGGGCCTGTGGTGGAGCGGCACGTCCGTCAGTGGACAGGCAGGTTGCAAACTGCCGTTCAGCTTCAAGGAATTGTCATTCTAAACCAAAGTCAATCTGCCGTTCTCTCAGGAATTATCGTGAAGGATTGTCCACAGCTATATCTCGACACTGTAACATTTTCATAACTGTTGTTACAGAACTGCTGCTGCAACATTAATTATGGAAGCAAAATCTAACTGTAAATCATATTTAGAATTTGTGTACAGTCATTTTATATAGAGAATAGTGAACACTCTTCTCCAATGTATCCATTTTTATTAACAAAATATGTTCTGTACACTGGACATTCTTTAAGAATAATTCACACCACACCAGACTTGCATGTGTAATCTCTAATTCTCCATTTAATGTCACCGATTAATTCTCAGAGAATAACTGTGCAACCAGCCAGAAATAAAAAGGAAATCAGCACAAGAAAACACCCTTTTTATACAATATAGAACATTCTAATGGAATGGTTACTTTTAATGGCACTATTCATTCAAATGGAAATTCATTCAAATAATTTGCATGATTAGTCAGAATAATTGGTCAGAATGATTGCTAGTCTGATTTTGTTCATCTGATCTAATTTTCTCTTCCCTTCACCCCATCAAGATGTTGATTTCATCGTCGCTGGGTCAAAACGATGCGGGAGCGGGAAAAGAAGCCGTTGCAGATGATTCTCTGGCTACGATTAGATAGAGAAGAATGGAACCAGGTGAGTGCAGTCCCACCCAGCTGGACGACGATGGAGAGGCGTTGGAGAAGGATGGAGTGGTCAACCGTGCCAAAGGCTGCAGACAAGTCAAGAAGGACGAGGAGGGATAGTTTACCTTTGTCACAGTCACAAAGGATGTCATTTGTTACTTTGATGAGAGTCGTTTCGGTACTGTGGCAAGGGCGGAAACCTGATTGGAGGGATTCAAACATGGAGTTGCGGGAAAGATGGGCATGGATTTGGGAGGCGACAATACGTTCAAGGACTTTGGAGAGGAAAGGGAGGTTGGAGATGGGGCGGTAGTTTGCAAGGACAGAGGGGTCAAGGGTTGTTTTTTTGAGGAGAGCGGTGATGACCGCAGATTCCATAGGAAATTTCAAAAGGCAATTGGACATGTATTTGAAGAGAACTCATTTGCAGAGGTATGGGGAGATGGTTTGGGTGTGGGACTACATTGGACAGCTCTTTCAAAGAGCCAACACAGGCATGATGGGCCGAATGGCCTCCTTCTGTGCTGTAAGATTCTATGAAAATCCTGGAACTCGCTGCCTTACAGCATTGTGGGAGCACCTTCACCACATGGACTATTGCAGTTCAAGAAGAAGGCCCTCCACCACCTTTCTCATTTTTTACATTACAACAGTGACTAACTTCCAAAAAGTACTTCATAGAAACATAGAAAAATAGGAGCAGGAGTAGGCCATTCGGCCCTTCAAGCCTGCTCCACCATTCAATATGATCATGGCTGATCCTCTATCTCAATATCATATTCCCGCTCTCTCCCCATACCCCTTGATGCCTTTTGTGTCTAGAAATCTATCTATCTCCTTCTTAAATATATTCAGTGACTTGGCCTCCACAGCCTTCTGTGGTAGAGAATTCCACAGGTTCACCACCCTCTGAGTGAAGAAATTTCTCCTCATCTCAGTCCTAAATGTCCTATCCCATATCCTGAGACTGTGACCCCTTGTTCTAGACCCCCCAGCCAGGGGAAACATCCGCCCTGCATCCAGTCTGTCTAGCCCTGTCAGAATTTTATACGTTTCAATGAGATCCCCTCTCATTCTTCTAAACTCTAGTGAATACAGGCCTGGTCGACCCTATCTCTCCTCATACGACAGTCCTGCCATCCCAGGAATCAGTCTGGTGAACCTTCACTGCACTCCCTCTACGGCAAGTATATCCTTTCTTAGGTAAGGAGACCAAAACTGCACACAGTACTCTAGGTGTGGTATCACCAAGGCCCTGTATAACATCCTTGCTCCTGTACTCAAATCCTCTTGCAATGAAGGCCAACATACCATTTGCCTTCCTAACTGCTTGCTGCACCTGCATGTTTGCTTTCAGTGACTAGTGTACAAGGACACCCAGGTCCCTTTGTACATCAACATTTCCCAATCTATCAACATTTAAATAATACTCTGCCTTTCTGTTTTTCCTACCGAAGTGGATAACTTCACATTTATCCACGTTACCTTGCATCTGCCATGTATTTGCCCACTCACTCAACTTGTCTAAATCGCCTTGAAGCCTCTTTGCATCCTCCTCACAACTCACAATCCCACCTAGTTTCGTGTCATTAGCAAACTTGGAAATATTACATTTGGTTCATTGGCTGTAAAGCGCTTTGGGACGGCCGGTGGTCGCTAACGGGAGGCGCAAAGCAACCGAATTTTTAGGCCTATATTTTTAATTAGGAAGTTTTGAAATGTATACTTTATTTTTGAAGTATAGATTTTATTAATATTACAATATTATTACAACAAAGCTACTCCTAACCCTTCAGTTGTGGTATCATTATATATTAGGGGGTTTTCAGCCTCCCACATTTGAACTGAATTCTTGAAAAGTTGCTGATCCAGGCTGTGCAGAATTCCTTTGAGCTACCAACAGTCCAAGGGTTAAATTGTTTCTAACATTCGGACTTAAGTCACAATTAATGAACTGCAATCTAACCCAGTGGAAAATCCAACATGGAAGCCAGTTGTGAATGAAGGAGCTGTCACAGAATGCAGGGTATTTTCAGCATCAGTTGTTTGTCAGGATTGTCACCAAGGGGAAGTTCCAGCCGCGTGACCCCAATCAAACCACATGGTAAAAATATCACTGAAGGATAAACTTAACTGGATGTAAATAGCACACATCAAAACATTTCACACCCCAACCAGCCACTGCTTACTTCTCAATAGTGTTTCGCACGTACCGGTCATTGGTCTATTTAGAAATGCTGAAACGATGCCAAAAATGTTTTCCCAGACATTAACTGAAGGAAATGCAATGTCATAAGACTGTCATAGCAGAATAAAAATAGGAGAAACATGATTTTGGTCATCTGAGTTTCTGCAAAGTTATCAGATCCTATTATTTTCCTGAGGTGTCCATTTTAAAAATCTATTTCTGTTCCCCGTTGAATAAAGAACATGTCTGCTTGGTTTTAAACAAGGGACGTAGTCTATTTTTATATTTTACTTAAGTACCTGGAAGCAAAAAGCTTATAACAGTGATAAGCAGCAGCTCTGCCCCCTTTGTAAGACTGTCATTTCAGGAACTGGAATGCATTAAAAAATATATCATTATAAACACATCAGAATGATGTGGGCCTGGGGGGGGGCGGGGGGTTGCGGAGGGCAGACTGGAACTCCCAGGCGGTAAAGCAGCCTAGCAAGAGGCCAGCCTGTCCAGGAGAGGCAACGGGAGGCCCAGCCAATTTTAACAGCCGGGAAGTCGGCGGGAAGCCGCTGTCTGGCCGCTAAAATCGAGCGGCTCGGAGGCCGCCAGCTGGGGGGATGGGTTCCGGGGCAGTTAGGGGTTTGAATTGGGGGGAGTTCAGGGCATTGGAGGAGAACCCCTGCTCCTCCGGGCCCCACAGGGGAAGGAAATACACTTACCTTGAGCGGCCTCTTCTGCCGGTGGTCGGCCTCCAGCCTGCCTCAGCGTGGCGGGAGAGCTACAGCCACATCCCCGCTCAAGACAACGGTAAAATGGTAGTCGAATCTACGTCATCAGGCCCTAATCTGCAGATTTAAAGAAGGACCCCGCCAGCTTTGGGAAGGTGTCTTTGGCGCCTGCAATTTAAAATCGGGGCAGGAGGCCAGTGGATAAGTCTCCTGCCCCATTGTAACTGCCCCTAGCCTGGTTTCTGCCAGGGAGCTACGAGTGAGATATCCCTGAAAAATGCACCTTATATCAGAAGTTGCAGTACAACAGACAGTTTTACGTCCATTACACATTATTCATATGTAATTAAAATATTAGAGTAAACTGACTTAACATATGAAGCATATTGAACTTCATGTAAAAATGAAGTAACATAGGAGAGAAAATTGTGAGTCACTCCAGTTGGAGTGATTTTATCAGTCCACCTTTGATAAGGGTGGTGGGTGACCATACTATCCAGTTTACGCTGCGTCATTTGAATAACACAGGAGTAGTGACAGTGATGTGGAAGAACGTTACACCCCTCATTAACTGGAGTAGGACATAGAGTCCTGAGCAGTCTGTTTTTCACCTTTGTTTGCTCTTCCCCTGAAGCTGCTGACTCATGCTTGGGTACGGTTGAAAGAGCATCAGCACCTCTCCAGTACTTCACCCAAATGAGGGTCAGTTGGCTATTCACCATGAGGGCATCACAGTCAAGCCAGATCCTCTTCACATGTGCTTTCCAGCAGGTGTTAGCAGACAGCAATTAGGAATGAGAAGCCTGGCTGATGTATTCCCTCTCTAGCCAAGGGGCATTGGGGCCAATTGCAACCACCCTATCTAAGAAAAGGTTAGCTAAATCAGCGCAGACTGGGAATCGAGGCTAGGACGTTCCTAGTGTGTGTGACAAAGTTCATTTAACCCACTGAGCCATTGGGTGAGCTGGGGGAAAAAATAGAACAAAATTATATCATCAATAAAAGGAATGGCACTGATGTTCTTTTCTTCTGCAATCACATCCACTGGACACCGTGAGAAGATTTTGGTACCATTTCAAGTCTACGGGTGAAGACCTACTCCAGTCTTTATCTGGAGCAACTTGGTGAATTGATAAAGTTTCCCTCCAGACATTGGGGTACATTTTCAATTTTCCACCCAGGTGTAGAACTGGTGTCACCAATCAGCCACCATACTAGAAACCGTCCAATTCCCACTTCTGTTGAAATCTATGGAGATGAATACTGAGCGATTTCTATAACGGGCGGCCAATCCAGAACACCACATTATTGCTTGGCCAGTAAGTTGAAAATCTACCCTACTATTTAAAGCAAAAATGTAGGTGCATTCTTTTTGAAATTGTTTATCATTTTTCTAGAAATACCAACTGGAGGAAATCTTCATGAATACATTTTGGCACAGGCACGATGGGCCGAATGGCCTCCTTCTGTGCTGTATCATTCTACGATGTTATGATTCACAGGGTCACTGCAGATAGCAACCGGAACTACTCTACTCAAGTGTTGGTTTAAAACTATAACTTTGTAACTGATTATAAATAGCAACCAATTCTTAAGTTTAAGTTTTGATGAAAGGTCACCGACCTGAAATGTTAACTCTGTTTCTCTCTCCACAGATGCTCACTGACATGTTGAGTATTTCCAGCATTTTCTGTTTTTATTCCTAAGTTTAATTGTTCAGCACATTTTACTCATTTGAAAAATTACATTAGGACTATAGGAAGAATTTTCTTTTTCACAGTTGCTCGCATTTATTATATGTAATGTGCGATTTTCTGAAATATAAAATGATTCATATTCTTATGCTTACCCCTTTTTTATCTTCTTTCAGATTCTCCAGATTTACAGAGAGAATCTCTCTCTCACACACACGCACATTCTCTCTGGCCTCTGCAATGCTACACTAAGGAGGCTCACCCTCCAGTTCTCCTCTCTTGCTCTGCAGTTGCAGCTCATCATTCCTCCTGATGACCTTCCTGTGATCAGGAACTTACTGTGAAGAAATTGCAAGCACGGCCCGGAGATTGGCACATTATACTGGCACAAGTATACACTGCTGCTACTGGAAGTCGAGCTTTCATTTTATGTTTGATGCTCAAGTTATACATTCAATTAAAAAGCAGAAAGGTGAGTACTGCAGTTGGTCACGTAACAACATAAAGTCATTAGGCCCAAGAGAATGGTGTATAATATGCCCACTGTTACTTTGACTTCAATCGGGCAGCGTGTATAGCTGACGGCTGATCCACTACCGCCTGTTTTGTGCCTCTGTCAAAGCTGGAATTCACCCCCAGTGTTTTTAATGCCCTAGTTTAAATTAGAGTAAATGCTATTAATAATACAAAAAATACAGTCTATTAAAATAATTGATTAGTGCCATTAAATCTTCCCAGAATTTCCCAGCCATTTCGTAACAAGGGTATTTGCTGAAATAAACAGGCTGACTATAGTCAGGCTTGTTTTATTTGTGATTCGATTATCCAAATGTTGAGAATCTAAACAGCTCTCTCTGATCAATCATAGTCCAAAAAAGTGGGTTTCTGAATTCAGATGGTATTCATCTGATACTAATTCCCAAATTTCCTTTGTTAACTGCTCATTAAGTCATAGATCTGACACTTCACGTCCTCTCACCGGACTTTTCATCCAGCTGTGTGAGACAGCTAGGTGTTCATTTGTAGCTAGCTAAATAGGTGCCATTTTGATGCCAGGAACATAGGTGACTGAGAGGCTGAGGCACGGTAAACATTTCCAATGTTGTTATTGAGTTAGAAGTAAAAATTAAAACACAAGCACATTATTCTACTGAAAAATATATAGCTGCAAAGTAAGTGGAAAGCCTCTCCTCCGCAGTTAAAGTGCCAGTGAGTGTTGTCAAGTGTGCAGCAAGCAGCAATCAAGCATACACACGCACTCGACTAAAAGGGAGAATCAGCACACACTCATCAGACCACTTCAACTGATTGCCAATAGATAAGGAAAAATTTGCAGGGATATGGAGAAAGAGCAGGGGAGTGGGACTGATTGGAGGGCTCTTTCAAAGAGCCTTCACATGCACGATGGGCCGAATGGCCTCCTTCTGAGCTGTAATATTCTATGATTCTATGATAAGATAAAGAACACCGCCAGGATTTCTAAGCTTATATTTTTATCTCTTAATTATAAACCATTTTTTTTTACATTTTGAAAAATTTCTGTCCATGGGTAAACCAACTTTCCCGTGACCTTTGCTGGAATGTCTGAGTATGTGGATAAGAACATAAGAAAATGGAGCAGGAGCAGGCCATTCGGCCCCTTGAGCCTGCTCCGCCATTCAATAAGATCATGGCTGATTGTCGGCCTCAATCTGAGGTTATGACTGACCTAGCTTGGTTGTCATGCCCTCCTCAGTCAAATACACTGCCAACATTCAGGAGCTGAAATCTCATGGCCGTTCCAGCAGACTCCCACCATAACTCTGGCAGGAGTCAATGGCAATGGCTGCAAGCTACACCAGGTCCCACGAGACCCGACAGGGGGCTGAACCTCCATTTGCCCCTTACTGGGGCACCTGTGTCAGAGGAGGCAGGGACCAAGGGCAAGGACTCGGTTTACAGGGGACCCAGCGGCCAGTACACTGAAGGAGAATAGACATACTTCAATATTACACTGGGTCCCCGGTGTAAGTCTGCCCCACTGGGGGTGGGGGTGGAGGAGTCCAGGCTGAGATTGGGGATTGGGCCTCAAAAGATGAAGTGATTTTTTTTTTAATGTAAGACCGGCCCCCTTACAATGGCAACCATGATGGCTACATCATTTAGTTTCTGAGGGACCCAGTACCCCATCCCCGGCCGACCACCTACGCCATACTATGCATCTCTTCTGGTGGAAAAGCAGCCCAAATGTACCACAAGGTGCCAAAGGCCCACTTTTCCTGACTCCACCTCTTGACCCGACAATCTTCGGCATCAATCCGCAGCAGGCAAACCCAGGTACTTACACTGGGATATGGTGGCCCACGCATTTTTGGGGCCTTACCATCTTGGCATAGACTTGAAAACTAGCCAATTGGGTGAGGTACCTGAGAGCTGTTGGCTTCCAAGGAATTGTGCCCCAACATAAGTCAGGAGGGAAAGGACAAAAGTAGGAAAAAACTGTGTCTACAATGTAATACACAATTATTAGTTATAAAGAAATCATATCTAAAACAGTCCTCATCCATGTTGAGTTAAAAAGTGTATCTTTGTAAACTGTTAGGCTCTGAATATGTGAGGGTGGGTGCTGCCACTGACCCCACCAAAGTTCACAAGGTCAGGGAGCTGGGCCATGAAAAAGAGGCCTTTGGTGCTTGGGGGCGCATCTGGGGCATCCTCCCAACAGAAGAGGCTACATAGTGCAGCATAAATGAATGGGGGGTGGGGTGGGGCGAAGGTGTTGGGTTTGCCTCAGAATGTGATAGCCCTCCGTGGCCCCTTTATAAGAGGGCCGCACTTACTTTCATCTTTGGGGGTTCAGGTGCCGATCCCAGCTTGAACTCCCTCCCTCCCTCCCCCATGGTACCCAAGCACCAGAATGGAGGCCAGCACACCTTCTCTCTCTCGGCATGCGGACCTCTGATTTTTATGCCGTATCCCCTGTAGGCCAAGGGCACGTGAACTCTCACCTCTGTGAGTCCCTGCAAGTGCCCAAGTAATGGGTAGACAGAGGTTGCTTACTGGGCCCCACGGGAATTCCAGTCCTAGGCTCGGGACCGGTGGATCCGGGTCCCAGCAGTTATGGCATGATTCCACCAGAATGGCCGTGCAATTCCTTATTACTTAGGACAGTGCAACTGAAATTCAGTCAGTACTGCTAATCTCCAGAGTTAGCATTGGCAGGTAGGGTGTGCCCAATGATTCTATCCATTTATCTCAAATTATCAGGAAAATAAGGCTGGGCTGACTGGGGGAGGAAACATGCAGGTCTGGCTCCCCCTGCTGCTGAGTAGGAGCAGTTCCTTCACTGAATATAGTTTAGGTGGTGACTTTTTTACTTTCCCAAGTCATGAATTTAATTGTAGAACATTTTCTGAGCATTATGTTACAAGGCCTCCTTCATATACTTTGATATATTCTGTTGGAGCAAAGTGTCACAGTTGATCATAATGATCTATTGATGTAGTAATGTGCAATTAAGCTGCTAAAATGGACAATATTTTTATTCATGGTGAAAATATCTAAACCTGCTGCACATTTGAGACTTTTGATGGCACTCACCAATTTGACTCTGGTGGTTTCTGGGAGAACAGAAAGGCACACACACATTATAATGGAGTGCTGGTGACCCTTAGATGTGGGGACAATTAGTGACAAACTGAGGAGGCTTTTGTACTGGAGCCTCATGTCCTCCAGGAACTAGAATTGAGACTACCCAAATTTACCGATATTTTAAAAACTAATAATATTATTACTATTTGATTATTATTTGCATGTACCGATAATCATGAAATTTCTCTGCTTAAACCCCACAAGAAATCATGTTAAATATCCCTCAGCTATTGTTATAACAATAATTGACATCTAAATGTTAATCCAGTGTTAAATAAAGAAAATGGGGTTGAGTTTCCGCTTTGGGCACAATCAGGAAGCTGGGCGCAAATTGTGCTTGAAGTTATGCTGTTTTTCTGAAGCCAAGTTATGATTCAAGTTTCTGCCCAAACTCATTGAATAATCACAAACATAAATAAAACCTTCCATGAACCAGCGGAACCGGGCAGCGATTTAGAAAGTTGTTTTTCTTTTTCCCTTAAAAAATATTCATTGATGTGTTTAAGAATGGTAACCTGGCGCCATTTTATTAATACAGCTGAAAATGAGTTTAATCATTTACTAGTTTCATTGGTGTACACTAGTCAGTTTCGTTGTAAATTATGTATTTTTTTAATACGTAAAGGGCCTTCTAGAGCCCCTGCGCCTAAAAAAAAAACTCGCTCAATTTGAAGAGACTCCTCCAAGCAGGCGCAATCAGCGGAAACTCGCCATGCTCACTATTTCAATCGGGGGTCATGACTAGTTTTGTGGGCGGGGCCGGCTCCCAGCCCAATGTTTTGTAAACCAGCATTAAAGGTCGCGGAAACTTGATTTACGCTTGACGTAACTCGCGTTTAAAATTCCGTTATCTATTACGCTGGTTTGGCCGATTTCAGCTGGATTGCACTGATAAAACTAGAGCAAACTAGAGCATAGTCTAAGCCAAGGTATAATTTGTGGATGTTAATTAAAGGCTATAAATAAACTTATTGTGCTGAATTCATTGCGCTACTCATTATTCTTGGAATGGGATTGATTGATAATTGCATAGCCTTTGATGACTATTTGGTCCATGTAATCAATCAGTTTCCAACAACGCTATCCTTCTTACTTAATCTCATTTCTGCTTTTTGTCACCTCGACTGTCTTTGCTTATCTGCAGTGCACTTGATTTATTTCCCTGCTCCTCATGTCATGATTCCGACCTGATAATTTGTATTCCTACCACTATATTGTGCATGGATATCGTCAATTCATAAAGCTGTTCAAGAAAGACGGGTACAAAAGCCAGGCTTGTTTCCATCCAGGTTTTGTCTGTAATGAGATCATATGTGTGGATTAAAAGAATTTTTAACAGGCAGGGTACTGGGTCCAACAGCCGACTCAACATGTAATGGGTAGAGATGAGAAGTAGGCCTTCATCAGGATTGGGCTTTGTATTGAGATTCAGCAGCTGAAGATTTGAAGTTCTAATCTCAATTCTGCCAGCTAGTGTGCAAGTATTGCTCAACCACCAAAGAAAGCAAATTCTCCACTACTGCACTGGCAAAAAGAACCAGATATTCACCTGTGTCCCTCTGAGATTGGATGCAGACACCAACAGTAACAACCATTTGCACTAACATAGCGGACTAGAAATTTGGTCCCGTAGCGCCTGATTTTTTGGCGCTACAGGTGCCATTTTATGCCGAAAATGGCGTCTGCGCGCGCACACTTCTGAAGCATGCTGTGCCGGACGCCATCTTGTTGAGGGCGGTAGGGCGGGCGTTAGGATGCTGCGCCAGAAGTATGTTGGGAGGGCAGATCGTGACGTGCAACGTTGATTTGATGCCAGCGCTGCCATTTTCGTCCTCAGCGCTGGAGCTAACGCCACCCTGTCTTAACCTCGCACAGCTAAACATGCATTCAGCAGCATCCAGGACCCCCCACCAGCGATATTTAAAGGGATCAGCAACCACTCTAAGGTTTGTTACTGATTGATTTCTACTGGCTCTGTGTAATTTGTGGAAGTGTTTGGAGCTTTCTAGAGTAGTTTAAAGTTGGTGAGGTAATAGGTTGTGGTGCTGCAAGTGGAGAAGGCCTTGGTTCTGACTTCAAGGGTTCTGGTCAGACCACGTGCTCCCAGTCATGGCGGCTCTAGCTGTCATCCTCCTTGGCCTGCAGCATGACAGGGAGATGGAGCAGAGGCAGCGAAGAAAAGGACAAGCTGCTCACAGAGGGAGGAGGAGGTGGGGAGAAGGGCTCTCAGCAGGAGGTCTTACCCACCTAGGGTCTTCAGGGAGCAATTCTCTTACCTCAGCCTGAGCCAGGAGCAGTGTGTGAGACGTCTGCGCTTTACGAAGGAGATGCTCACAGAATTCTGCCACCTCTTGCAACCAGACCTGGAGCCGCACACAGGCAAGGACAGCGGTGCCAGTGGCTGTGAAGGTGAACGTGGCCCTGAATTTCTTCATGTCAGGATCCTTCCAGGCTGGAGCAGGCAACATCTATAACATCTCCCAGTTCACCGTCCACTGCTGCATAAGAGAGGTGACAAAAGCTCTTTATGCCAGGAGAGGGGACTTCATTTTCTTCTCTCTGACCAGAGAGAAGCAGGCAGCATGTGCACGTGGCTTTGCCAGGATAGCGGACTTCCCCATGGTGCAGGGCACCATCGACTGCTACGCACGTGGCTTTGTGGGCGCCACATCTAAATGCTAAGATGTACCACAACAGCAAAGGTTACCACTCGCTCAATGTCCACTTGGTGCGCGACCATGCTCAGCACATCATGATGGTGAATGCCCAGTATCCAGGCAGCAGACATGATGCTTTTATTCTGGGCCAGTCCACTGTTCCCTCAGTCTTTGAGCCAACACGACAAACTAGAGGGTGACTACTGGGAGACAAGGGCTATCCGCTGACCACCTGACTCATGACTCCGCTGCGCAACCCAACCACACGTGGGCAGCATGTATATAATGAGAGCCATGCTGCCACATGGAATCTGATAGAGCAGACCACTGGCATCCTGAAACAATGCTTCTGCTGCCTGGGCCGCTCTGGAGGAGCCCCACAGTACTCAACAGAGCGTGTCTCAAGATTCGTCGTGATCTGCCGCATGCTCCACAACCTCGCCATCATGAGGGCACAGCCTTTACCACCAGGTATACATCGACCAGCTGAGGAGGAGGAGGACAAGGCGGAGGAGGAGGAAGCGGAAGAGGAGGAGGAGGAAGAGGAGGAGGAGGAAGCGGAAGAGGAGGAAGCAGAAGGGAGGAGACAACCTGGACAGCCCCTTTCTGCCCGGGCCGTCCGTGATCGACTCATCTGACTGCGGTACCAGTGAACGCAACCCCAATTCCCATTCAACAATAGTCCCACACCTTACCTTCCCTCTATTACTGACCATCACAGTGTCCTCTTGGCCACAATGCTGATATAAAAGCCACCACAAGACATTCCAATCCAAATTTATACATCAATCCATCCAATATTACATAACAAAGTCAACTAATCACCCTTATGCATTCCCTTAGTGCCTGTCTTCTGCGTGCCTTTGCCTATCCTAGTGCTCCTACGAAGTGCTACCCCAGTGACTGCAGCATGGCTGGTGGAAGGGTGCTCACTTTCAGTGGGGCAGACTGCAGATGGCCTTGAAGGATGACCTCCAGAAGCTCTAGACCTAGAAGGCCCAGCTTCGGACTGCACCACCTCAGTATGGGCGGCAGCAGTCTGGGCTGGCTGGCTGACAGGCAACAGCAAGGGCACTGGTGGAGTGGCAGTGGTGGGAGGACGAATGTTGTCATCCTGAGGACAGCAGGTTTGTGCTCCACAGAGCCACTGCCACAGCCCCAGGGGTAACGCCTCAGCATTCCTAGTAACCTGTTGGAGGGCAGATTGCTGGACTGCTGTGACACCTTGCAAGCCCCTTTCCACATTGGTAAACACAGCCACAATGGCAGCAGCCTGAGCTTGCACGACAGAAGTCTGAACTTCCATTGCAGCTCTCAGACATTGGGTGGCTTCTGCTTGTGCTGCAATGGAAGCTGAGACATCGGCCATCAGACTCTGCATCATGGTTGGGTCCACAAGTGCACTAATGGAGTTGCGCATCACTTCCATGCTGGAAATCATCGGCTCCAAGCTCTGCACAAAGCCCTGTGCAAGGCTGATGCCAGACTCCTCCATGCTCTTTGTCATTGCGCTCAGGCTTTCTGGCCGGCCTGCCAATGCACCAAGCATTTCATTGTGCATACCCATCAGCGTTCTTCTGTAGGTCGCCCCATCGAAGTCCTCACCTGAGTCCCCAGCAGCAGAACTCGTGCGTGACCTCGCCCTCCGGGGAGCTGGCATCTGCACTACCCTTTTCCCTGCCCTGGCTGCAGGCCACTCGTGCCCAGTGTCTCACCACATGCAGATCCTGCCATTAAGCTATCCTCAAATGAGCGCGGAGTATCAGTATCTGAGCTGGTGGCTGCGAGTGTTAAATTGAGTGACGGTGCTGTGTCTTCATCATCAGTGTCTTGGTGCTCTTCTATTTCGCGCTCCTCCACCAGTGCCTGGCCAGGTGGCAGTTCTTGGCTATCTGAAAGGAGAAAGGCACAAGGGTAAGATTGTGGTAAGGGGTGGGGGTTGGGTGGTTTGGAAAGCAAGAAGTGCATGCTTATACCATGCGCAGCTTGTAAATCAGAACAGATTGTGGGTTGAAGGGGAAGTGGGATGTGAGAAGGAGGATTACCTTTACCGGCATCTTGTATTCTTTCAGCCCTGCCGCTGGCCAAGAATGACCAGCACCGTCTCCTCCATGGGGGTCAGGTTATGCAGCCTTGCCTGTTCCCCACCGGTTAGGTCCTGCTTGGGCCGGTTGTGAGCCAACTTGTCCTGCAAGAGAAAGAGAAGTGTGTCAGTGAGTGTAGTGCAATGTGTTTGGGTGATGTGGCTGTCATTGTTGAATAGCTGACAGTGTGTGCAAGCTGTGAGATGTAGGTGTGAGGCTTGCAGCAGTGGTAAGTGTGTGAGGGTGAGGTGTAGCTATGTAAGGTATGAGTCATGTTTGGTAGAGATTGTTGGTAGGTAAGTGATGGGGGTGTGGTGCATTGAGCAATGTATGAGGATAGTGGTGCAGATGTTGGGATATGGCATTTGAAGATTAATTCACTGACCTTGATCACTCGCACGAGGTCATTATATTTCTTCCTGCACTGCGTCCAGGTCGTCAGGGCTATACTGTTGGCTTTCACCACAAAGGCTAAATTCTCCCATTGGATTTTATGTATTTGCCTGGAGGGCCTCCTGGCTCCCTGTGGAAACAGGACCTGTCCACCTCCTGCACCAAGGCCTCCAGTGCTGCATCGAAAAACCATGGAGCACGCTCTCTACCCTATTATGACATCATTGTTATTTTTTCCTCCTCTCACTCTCTTCCCCAGCCAGTTGAATGACCTGCTGCAGCAGAATGAACATAAGAACATAAGAAATAGGAGCAGGAGTAGGCCATTTGGCCCTTCGAGCCTGCTCCGCCATTCAATAAGATCATGGCTGATCTTCTACCTCATCTCCACTTTCCTGCACTATCCCCATATCACTTGATTCCCTTAATATTCAAAAATCTATCAATCTCTGTCTTGAATATATTCAACGACTGAGCCTCCACAGGCCTCTGGGGTAGAGAATTCCAAAGATTCACCACCCTCTGAGTGATGAAATTTCTCCTCATCTCAGTCCTAAATGGCCAACCCCTTATTCTGAAACTGTGACCCCTGGTTCTAGACTCCCCAGCCAAGGGAAACATCCTCCCTGCATCTACCCTGTAAAGCCCTGTAAGAATTTTGAATGTTTCAATGAGATCAGCTCTCATTCTTCTAATCTCTAGAGAATATAGGCCTAGTCTACTCAATCTGTCCTCATAGGACAATCCCCCCATCCCGGGAAACAGTCTGGTGAACCTTCGTTGCACTCCCTCTATGGCAAGTATATCCTTCCTTAGGTAAGGAGACCAAAACTGTACACAATACTCCAGGTGTGGTCTCACCAGGGCCCTATATAATTGCAGTAAGACGTCTTTACTCTTATACTCAAATCTTCTTGTAATAAAGGCCAACATACCATTTGCTTTCCTAATTGCTTGCTGTACCTGCATGTTAACTTTCAGTGATTCGTGTTCAGTGATGGGCCAAATGGCCTCCTTCTGTGCTGTATCATTCTATAGCACCATGTTGAAGGACTTAACAAAAGCACTGAAATGGGTTTTCTGCAATGGGGGGGGGGCTGAAATAAGCAATTACAGGAGGAGAGAATCTGCCTGCCCTTATCCTTCTAACCACACATACAGACAACAGGAGACTTATTTGTCTGAAGAGTGTATGTCAGAGGCTTTGATTCACCACAGAGACTGTGACAGAGTTGCGTCACAATATTTCTGGAGCCAAACGCCAGGGCAGGCGTAGCACTGCCAGTGGCTGTAAGGGTGACTGATGCATTTTTTTGCCACAGAAAACGACTTAATCACTTTCCCCATGGAGAACAGATAACAGCAGGAGAGGGCTGAGGATTTTCCAAATGGTAGAATTTCCTAAAGTCCAGGGTATTGTACCCATGAGCACTCAGTACTCCTGCACACAATGATGGGCCAAACAGGAAGAACAATGTCCAGCTCTGTAACCATCTGCACAGGTTCAGGCACGTGAACGCCCACATGCCCAGCAGCAGTCATGATGTCTTTTGATCCAGAAATTGCAAGATTGAATCTTAGAAGAGCAGGGCCACCCCAGCAACTCTGCCTCATGATCTGACTATCTCATACAGCTGCTGATCACAGGTATAATGAGATGCATGAATCCGCAAGAGCCATTGTCAAGAACAGTATCGGCACGGTAAAGCAAAGATTCCGATGCCTCGACAGCTATGGGGTATCCACAACATAGCCCAGCCAAAGTACGATGCATCATCATCCTTTTCTGTGTGGCTCCTAACTTCTCTGTACAATGAGGAATCAACATGGAAGAGGAAGTTACTGAGCCTCGACAAGGAGACAACGTGGACCTGCGGATGCTGCTGGAGACGTATCGTTCAGGGAAGTTCAGCAAGCTCTGATCGAGGGAATCTTCTCATAATTACCCCAGCAACCCCTTGCATAAACAATCCTCCCTACATCTTCACCATGCTCTCAACAAATGCACCTTCACCTGCATTGTTGCCAACACTTACAGAACTGCCAAGCCTACTATTCTGTCACCTGATGATATAATATCCAATACCATAGCAAGAAAGCTCTCTGACCACAGTACAACTGAAGTGCTATTAAATTTTATTTCCTAAATGGGATCTGTTTGTCTTGCTAGTGTTTGTCACCCCGGTGCTTCCACTTGATAAGAGTGCGTGACTGATGTGGTTTACACCTGATCTAGTGCTTCTACGTGCACATCTGGTGGCTAGAGGATGTGAAGTGGTTGGATGCTGTGTGTCACTGAGAGTTTCTTGAGATTTAGCTGGCCCTTCCTTAACCTCTACAGGCAGAGTTCTGAGATGGCCGAGCCACAGCCTGCACCACTTTGGTAGTTCTGGGCTGGGCTGCTTGGCCCTGCCCACTTTCTGCCAGATGTTCAGTCATCAGAAGTGGATGGTGAAATGTACAGATGTGTTGTCATCTAAAAAGAGAGTGACATCATCTATAGCCATTGCAAGTCTAGCCCTGCCACTAGGCTCTTTATCACCTTGCCCACTGATCTGCATGACAGCAGGCCCAATAGCAGCTATGGCATTGTGAAGACCCTATGGACTGCTGCCTTCTGGGTTCTAGTCCCGCCCCCAGTGACGTCCGATGGACAGACGCTATTTTCCCCTGATTGGCCTTGTTAAGCCCGCCCTGCGGGCTTGCTGGCCAATTAAGGGAAAGCCAGTGTCAGATGACGTCAGTTGATGATGCTTCATCTGCCGGTTTTCTTAAAGAAACATGAATCATTTATTTTTGACAGATGATTTGACAGTGTTTGACAGCATTGAGGTGCTGTCAAACACTGACAATCACTGTGCAAAGGTGAGCTCTTGCACCCAGGCTCTCCAATGACACTCTCCTTAGGATAAAACAGATGGCAACTGCAGGTGAGGGTACAGAAGCGATCTGTCACTTCTCCCAATGAGGTGAGGCCACACAAACACTTCAAAGCTTGCCACCTACAGAAAAATCTAAACACTTTAAAAATGACTTTCCCAACATTTCCTTACCTCTGATACTCACTAGTATCCCATTGCATCCTTCACACCACTTCTGCAGCTGTCATCTATACACAAACATTACAACAGACCCACATCACACCTCACTTACCCTGGCGGGGTTCCCCGACGTCGGGAAGCCCGCAGCAGAAGTCTCAAAATGGGAAAAAGCCTCTTAATTGCCTGTTAACTACCTGTTAACAGGCAATTAAGTGACTATAATCCTCTTCCCGCCGCTAGGAGTCGGATCCCTGCGCAAATCGGGGACCCGACTCCCGGGAAAATTGGTTGGAGGTGGGTTGGGAGCAGGTTCGGGACCCGCTCCCATTCTTTTTGATTTTCCCAGCAGTCCCGCCTCTAAACCCACCTCCTCAGGGCTGGTATGTCTCTGTACATTTGACCCCAAGCCTATCCAAGGAGGAGGAGACTGAACGTACATGAAAGAGGTTAGGATGGGCATTAGGTCCTGTCATATGGACCTACACTGCAGATGTCCACGTGCTCCATGGTGGACTGCAGAGTTTCAATCTTGTGCATCATAACACCACAGGTATAGACTGCAGAGTTCTCCACATTTGGTGCCATGTGCTGGAAGCTAATAGGCACACTCACCAATATCTCCAATGTCCTTCTTTTAGAAGCAGCTGAGGTCCAGATTCCAAGCCTCATCAGCTGAGAATCAATAAGAGCTCATCCTCCAAACATCTGGTTTCTGCTCCTGTGCCATTGTCATCTGCCCCTGCTCACCTGTGCTGTGTGTCTCACCAAGTGAGCTCTCTTCAAACCCATCTCTCAGGGTGGATGTATCTGTGCTGTTGCTTTGCTGGGTTAGATTGAGGGGCATGCTCCTGATCTGCTAATCATTAAAATTATGGACTGGAAAGTCTACCAGTTGGACACACTGGGGTAAAAATTCACTTGGTTGCGCCACCCGTTAGCGCCTTAAGAGGGCGCTAATGGGGCGCAAAGCCGCTAACGCCCGGGCGCAGCGATGTTTGCGCCGCTCGAGAACTTAACTTGAGATTGTGCGGCGGCGCTAAAACTTACCGCTGCGACCACCTGCGCGCGCAGATTGTGACGTCATTCCATGGTGCAACGCCCTTGGGGCGCCCCGGAGCGGAAATTGAGTGGCGCCCCCTGCCTTACCGCCTGGCGCTTCCAACGACCAGAAGACTGGAACACTATCAATCGCTGTGGGGCTGGGGGGGGCGCTATTTAAAGGGGGCCTCTTCCTGTCTTTTATTGTTGGTGGCATTTTTGAACTACGCATTCTGAGAGAGAGAGGGAGAGACTTCTGGAGAGATTCAACGTTGTGTGAAGGAGTTTTGGGTACTGAGCAGCACTTTGCAGGTTCATTTTGATTTGCCATTCCTTGTATCGATTTAGCAGAGACCGTGGGAGCTGCACTCTGAGCTCTTTGCCTGGTGCTCTCCATTGTTCTTTCCAGCACATTTGATGTGCAAGTCTCTCCAGGCCGAGATTCAAGGCAGCAATGAACAGGATGTGGATGGAAAGCAAGATTAACCATCCCCTTTAAGAACTGGCCCGTGCCATTGTGTGTGTGTTCCATTGCTGACTGACATTACATGAGCTTTGCCAGCGCTCCGAGTTAGCGCCTCACTGCTCGGCCTTTGCGCCTGCTTTAGCGCTCCACTCACCTCCCGGGGCGGTAAAAGTGAAGTTTCCCGTCAGTGCCGATAATTAGCGCCAGGCGCTAATATTTGCGTCCGGACGATATTTGCGCCCCAAATGGGGCGCGACCTAATTTCTACCCCACTGGCTTCCGCTCTCAATTCCCTGATGCATGCCCCGGTGACTATGGCTTTGTGCTGGGTGCTTCACCTCACAATATTTAATAAATATTTTATATTTAGATAATCAATTCCTTTTTGTCCCCTCAATTTCTCCCCTCCTCAAATAAAGGTGCCCATCCTTATTTGGGCATGGTTCTATGGACAGAGTCATCTCTCCAGTACCTCGTCAAAGTGGCCATCCTTTATGAAAGAAAGACTTGCATTTATATAGCACCTTTCACAACCACCGGACATCTCAAAGTGCTTTACAGCCAATTAAGTACTTTTGAAGTGGAGTCACTGTTGTAATGTGGGAAACACGGCAGCCAATTTGCGCACAGCAAGCTCCCACAAACAGCAATGTGAAAATGACCAGATAATCTGGTTTTTTTGGTTGAGGGAGAAATATTATCCAGGACACCGGAGATAACTCCCCTACTCTTCTTCAAAATAGTGGCATGAGATCTTTTACATCCACCTGAGAAAGCGGACGGGGCCTCAGTTTAATATCTCATCTGAAAGACAGCACCTCCGACAGTGCAGCACTCCCTCAGCACTGCACTGGAGTGTCAGCCTAGCTTTATGTGCTCAAGTCCCTGGAGTGGGATTTGAACCCACAACCGAGTGTGCTACCCGCTGAGCCACAGCTGACACAAATGAACTCAGATGGTGAGTATCAGCTGGGTATTTGAGTGTCCTAGCCCAATCCTCACCAAATATCCGCACAAGCACATACTTTCTTGCACACAAACCTGGATAACAGTCAGGAGCCGGGACTCTGCAGGGACTTGTGGAACTATATCCTAGGCCAGCTTGTCAAATGTTTCAGGAGAAAAGGAGAGGAAAAGTGGAAAAGTGAGGGGGGCGTGGGGGAACAAAGAAAAATAACAAACAGCTATACGAAAGTAAGGGCAAAAATTGGGTTGCTTTGCCCCCGAGGAGGCGTTAAAGCACCTAGCGCCCTGGCGCAGCACCGCTAACGCCTCCCGCGGAATTCAGCAGGAGGTTAGCGGCAGGCAGTAGCTGGTAGCGCCCCGCAGCGCTGCACCTCCAGCGATGACGACATCGGCATGCACAGCACCCCGCTCGCGCCCCGGCCGCAAATTTGGCTCGCGCCCCCTGACCTACCGCCGGACGATATGTCTGACAGGGTCAGGGTGTCATGTTTGCAGCCGCGGCGGCGCAAATTAATGGGCAGGTGCAGGGCAGCCATTTTTGGGGGCGTGGCACTGTTGCACGTAGCGCCGCGATATTGAATGGTAGCACCCCAAGAGGGAGGGGGAGCAGTTCCAGTAGCGCCCTGCGTCCTGCTTGGGGCGCTACCATTCAATTTCCGGTGCGGGGGCGCTAACTTTTTCAGGGCACTAAAAGTAGTGCCCCAGCGAAGTTAGTGCCCAAAGGGTGCGCGACACAATTTTTCCCCCTATAGGTCTCCATGTGTAAGCAGAGATTGTTTTATGTAACGAGATATTAACTTAACCTTCAATTAATTTCTCATGTTACTTCCACTGCCAGAGGTAATCTGGCATACACTTCTGTATCCTCATTTAAAATTCACTTAACCTATTTCATTTATATAATTTTTAAAAACCACAGATTAAGAATAACCATAATCAGAAGGTTATAAATATCAGTGGATGTGAACAATGATCTAAAAGTCAAGTAGTGTTGCCTTTCGGAATGATGAAAAAATATTGATGTCAAATAATGACAGTCCATTAACTCTAATTAATAAAAATATACAGCGCCACATGCTTCAGGTTGTTTTGAAGGAAAATCCCTTTTTTTTCCTCATAGATACTAACAGGTTTTTCATGACAGTTACACTTTGAAGAGCCGTCTCAGTATCTCGGTATAATCGTGATCCCCACCTCAAAGAAACAACAAATCACTTGGAAAGAGACTGGAAACAGACAACCAACCCTTGACCCCCTTCGTCCTTGCAAACTATCTCCAACCTCCCTTTCCTCTCAAAGTCCTTGAGCGTGCTCTCGCCTCCCAACTCCGTGCCCATCTTTCCCGGAACTCCATGTTTGAATCCCTCCAATCAGGGTTCTGCCCCTGCCACAGTAACAAAACGGCTCTTATCAAAGTCATAAATGACATCCTATGTGACTGTGACAATGGTAAACTATCCATCCTCCTATTTCTCGACCTGTCTGCAGCCTCTGACATGGTTGACCATGCCATCCTCCTCCAATGCCTCTCCACCGTCGTCCAGCAGGGTGGGACTGTACTCGCCCGGTTCCATTCTTATCTATCCAGTCTCTTCGCAAATTTCTTAGTGGTTACCATCGCAACAAAGGGTTGTTAGTCTGGCGACAATAACTCCGCTTATGATTCATGCACGAGTGGTTTTTCTGATAACAAGCTTTATTATATTGACTATTAACAGTATTAGATTTTATATAAAAAGAAAATACTGCAGATGCTGGAAATCTGTAATAAAAACAGAAAATGCAGGAGATACTCAGCAGGTCAGGCAGCATCTGTGAAGAGAGAAAGAGTTAACGTTTCAGGTCGATGACCTTTCGTCAGAACTGGAAAAAAGCAGGAAATGGAACATGTTCTACAGTGTTAGATGAAATCACGAGATGACATGCAAATAATACAACCTGATTTTCCAGATCCAAAGCAATTCCCCTCTAGGCTGGCTGTGGACTTCAGCCTTCCCATGAGATGTTTATCTGACTAATCGAAGAAATATGTCCCATTCTTATACTATCTTGAGCTATATCTAACCATAACATAGAAAAGCGCAAATCCCGCATATTTTTAGGTGTTTACCCATCTTATAATCTATCTAGCCATTGCCTCTGTGCTACAAGCTTTGTTTATAGTACAGTAAGTGCGTAACTTATCTCTTATTGTGGTATGTGCTATTTCGGAATAGAGACAATTTCTCTTTCTCCCATATTGCTATAATAACACAAACCTAAGCAGAAGGATGCTGGAATAGTTTGACTAACTAAATCATCGTAAAGCATTTTAACACAGTCGTAGCCAGAGAATCATCTGCAATGGCTTCTCTTCCCGCTCGCGCACCGTTACCTCTTGTGTCCCCCAAGGATCTATCCCCTCCTATTTCTCATCTACATGCTGCCCCTCGGCAACATAATCTGAAAACTCAGTGTTAGTTTCTACATGTACGCTGACGACACCCAGCTCTACCTCCCCACCACCTCTCTCAACCCCTCCACTGTCTCTAAATTGTCACACTGCTTGTCTGCTATTCAGTGCTGGATGAGCAGAAATTTCCTCGAACTAAATATTGGGAAGACTGAAGCCATTGTCTTCAGTCCCCACCACAAACTTTGTTCCCTAGCCACCGACTCCATCCCTCTCCCTGGCAACTGTCCAAGGCTGAGCCAGACTCTTTGCAGCCTTGGCGTCGTATTTGACCCCGAGATGAGCTTCCAACCACATATCTGCACCATCACTAAGACCGCCTATTTCCACCTCCATAACATCGCCCAATTCCGCCCCTGCCTAAGCTAATCTGCAGCTGAAACCCTCACCCATGCCTTTGTTACCTCTAGACTTGACTATTCCAATGCACTGCTGGTCGGCCTCCCATCTTCCATCCTCCTGTAAACTTGAGGTCATCCAAACTTCTGCTGCCCATGTCCGAACTCGCACCAAGTCCCGTTCACCCCTGTGCTCACTGACGAACATTAGCTCCCGGTTAAGCACGCCTTGATTTTAAAATTCTCATCCTTGTTTTCAAATCCCTACATGGTCTCACCCCTCCCTATCTCTGTAATCTCCTCCAGCTCTACAACCCCCCGAGATAGCTGCGCTCCTCTAATTCTGGCCTCTTGAGCATCCCCGATTTTATTCGCTTCACCATTGGTGGCCGTGCCTTCAGCTGCCTAGGCCCTAAGTTCTGGAATTCCCTCCCTAAATCTCTCCTCCTCTCTACCTCTCTTTCCTCCTTTAAGATGATCCTTAAAAACTACCTCTTTAACCAAGCTTTTGGTCTTTTGCCCTAATATCTCCTTATCTGGCTCGGTGTCAAATTTTGTTTGTTAACGCTCCTGTGAAACACCTTGGGACGTTTTACTATATTAAAGGCACTATATAAATACAGTTGTTGTTACTATTATTGTTGATTAGAAAATATAGAAACATAGAAAAATAGGAGCAGGAGGAGGCCATTCGGCCCTTCAAGCCTGCTCCGCCATTCAATATGATCATGGCTGATTGCAAGGAATGTTTTATTATCTGGGTAAGAAGCTCCATTGAACACCACTGTACACTTCCCTCCCGTCTGAAAAACAGCCATTCACCACTACTCTCTGCTTTCTGTCCCTTAGCCAATTTCGTATCCACGCTACCACTATCCTTTTAATCCCATGGGCTTTAATTTTGCTTACAAGCCTATTATGTGGTACTCTGTCAAACGTCTTTTGAAAGTCCAGATACACATCAACTGCACTACCCTCATCAACCCTCTCCATTATTTCATCAAAGAACTCAATCAAGTTAGTCAAACACATTTGCCTTTAACAAATCCATGCCAACTTTCATTGATTAGCCCATACTTTTCCAAGTGCCAATTAATTTTGTCCCGGATTATTGTCTCTAAAAGTTTCCCCACCACTGACATTAGGCTGACTGGCCTGTAGTTGCCAGGTTTATCCCTCTCCCCTTTTTTGAACAGGGGTGTAACATTCGCAATCATCCTGTCCTCTGGCACCACCCCCATATCTTAGGAGGATTGAAAGATTATGGTCAGAGTCTCCGTAATTTCCACCCCTACATCCCTCAGTAACCTAGGATGCATCCCAGCTGGACCGGGTGACTTTTCTACTTGAGGATTCGCAACCTTTTAAGTACATCCTCTTTATCAATTTTCTATCCTATCCAATATCATCACTACCTACTCCTTTACTGCTACATTGGCAGCATCCTCTTCTCTCGTAAAGGCAGATGCAAAGTATTAATTTAGTACCTGAGCCATGCCCTCTGCCTCCACAAGAAGACTTCCTTTATATTAGCTGCTAATCTATTCTCATACTCCCTCTTTGCCCCTCTTATTCCTTTTCTTAGATCTCCTCTGTACTTTTTGTATTCAGTTTGGTTCTCTACTGTATTATCAACCTTATATTTGCTATAAACCTCCTTTCTCTGTTTCATTTTAATCTCAATGGGCTAGAAATTCATTATAGCCCAGGAATGGGTGGTATCTTTAGAAAAGTTTGAGAATTAGCGCCAGGTGCTAATGCTTTAGACTGCATGCAAAATTCATTCTCACTGCTCATAGAAATGATTGGGGCGCTAAATCAAGTCTTAAAGGCCTAGCTCAGTGGCGTTACACTCAAAGGGTGGACCAATATCGGGTGCAGACTAATCTCAACTCATCATTGCCACAGGCTTTTCCCAATACTTAAAGGGGAGGTTCATTGATACTGCAGCACCTCATTCTCCGCATTGCTGGCTGTGCAGCTGCCTCAGCAAGGAGAAGGACAACAAGGAGAAGGAGCCGGAGGACTGAAGCAGGGGTGCTTATGGCAGATCCACCTCAGTCGGGTGGGCAAGGTGATTGAATGCTTCAACAAATGCTACATACCACCATCTGTACCACAAGCTTCACACACTGCCCAAAGCACCACACCCCCAGCGCTCACCCACCAACAACCTCTACCTACTAACACTCACACCCACACCTCACGCCTTGCACATAATGACAGCTATCAACTATGGCAGGCACAAGGGTCATTAGTTATTAGAATGAATGTGGTATGTGTGATATGTTTATGCATAAATTTATCAATAGAGTTTGCAATATTTTGTGGTCTCTCTCATTTCACCTTTGCACCCAGGAGGACACTGTGATATGGCATGACAGGGATGGAATGGCTCTGCAGACACTAATGGGAAGCGCTAACCTACCGAATTTTTCCCCCTATATCTTTAGTCATCCAGGGAGCCCTGGCTTTGGATGCACTTCCTTTCCTCCTCATGGGAATGTGTCTATTCTGTACCTAAACCATCTCCTCTTTGAAGGCCTCCCATTGTTCAGTTACTGCTTTGCCGACCAATTTTTGATCCCAATCCACCTGGACCAGATCCTTTTTTAACTCACTGAAAAGAGCTCTCCTTGAGTTAAGTATTTTTACGCTTGATTGTTCCTTGTCCTTTTCCTTAACTATTCTAAACTGATGATCTTATGATCACTGTTCCCCAAATGATCCCCGACTAAAACATGCTCCACATTCTTACCACTGAGTTAGAAGGTGTGTGTTCAAGCCCCACTCCAGGACTTGAGCCCATAATCTAGTGTCATACTGAAGTAGTGCTGCTTTGTCGGAGATGCTGAGCTGATTTCTCCTCCGTAATCGGAATTGAAATGGGATGAGATAGCAGTGGAGATTGAGACCAAACCTGGCGGTGAGGCTCACCATCACCTCACCGCGCCAATCTCAGTTTCCTCCCCCGCCCAGCGGGACCACCACTGGGTGCTGCTTCACCACTCGCTGCCAATGCTGATAGGAGGGTGGGGCCCTGGACACTGGCCCATTTCCCTCTGAGTTGCCCATTTCATCTCAATTACCTATTTTCCTCTCATTTGGCTACTTCATTTATGTACATAACAATAATGACTACACTTAAAAATTAATTCATTGGATGTGAAGTGTTTGGGACCTCTGAAGGGTGTGATAAAATGCTTTCTTTTTATATTTTCAGGCTTAACTCTAACGATTGGAAAAAGTAGTTATACCAGGGTTAATAACCACATAAGCAATGAAGTTCCATTTTAATGTTATATTCTGTGCCACTAATAAACAATAAGCGAAAAGATGTGTTACAATGTATTCCAATTTCTGTTGCGAGGCTACTAGGACTGATAGTCTGCTTATCATCGTAAGATTTTTTCTAAGATTGATGCAAATGATATGGACCTAAAGTTAATTCCAACTGGTTTGATTTTGGAACAATGATGGCATCAGTTAATAGGTTTTTGTATGGGACTGCTAACAACCATTCCACGATGATTGTTACATGATTTTTTTTATTCGTTCATGGGATGTGGGCATCACAGGCAAGGCCAGCATTTATTGCCCATTCCTAGTTGCCCTTGAGAAGCTGGTGGTGAGCCGCCACCTTGAACCGCTGCAGTCCGTGTGGTGAAGGTACTCCCACAGTGCTGTTAGGTAGGGAGTTCCAGGATTTTGACCCAGCGACAATGAAGAATCGGCGAATATACTTCCAAGTCAGGATGGTGTGTGACTTGGAGGGGAACTTGGAGGTGGTGGTGTCCCCATGTGCCTGTTGCCCTTGTCCTAGGTGGTAGAGTTCGCGGGTTTGGGAGGTGCTGTCGAAGAAGCCTTGGCGAGTTGCTGCAGTGCATCCTGTAGATGGTACACACTGCAGCCACGGTGCGCCGGTGGTGGAGGGAGTGAATGTTTAAGGTGGTGGATGGGGTGCCAATCAAGCGGGCTGCTTTGTCTCGATGGTGTCGAGCTTCTTGAGTGTTGTTGGAGCTGCACTCATCCAGGCAAGTGGAGAGTATTCTATCACACGCCTGACTTGTGCCTTGTAGATGATGGAAAGGCTTTGGGGAGTCAGGAGGTGAGACACTCGCCGCAGAATACCCAGCCTCTGACCTGCTCTTGTTGCCACAGGATTTATGTGGCTGGTCCAGTTAAGTTTCTGGTCAATGGTGACCTCCAGGATGTTGATGGTGGGGGATTCGGCGATGGTAATGCCGTTGAATGTCAAGGGACGGTGGTTAGACTCGCTTGTTGGAGATAGTCATTGCCTGGCACTTGTGTGGTGTGAATGTTACCTGCCACTTATCAGCCCAAGCCTGAACGTTGTCCAGGTCTTGCTGCATGCGGGCATGGACTGCTTCATTATCTGAGGAGTTGCGAATGGCGCTAAACACTGTACAGTCATCAGCGAACATCCCCACTTCTGACCGTATGATGGAGGGAAGGTCATTGATGAAACAGCTGAAGATGGTTAGGCCTAGGACACTGTCCTGAGGAACTCCTGCAGCAATGTCCTGGGGCTGTGATGATTGACCTCCAACCACCACAACTACCGTCCTTTGTGCTAGGTATGACTCCAGCCAGTGGAGAGTTTTCCGCCCGATTCCAATTGACTTCAGTTTTACTAGGGCTTCTTGATGCCATACTCGGTCAAATGCTGGCTTGATGTCAATTGCAATCACTCTTACCTCACCTCTGGAATTCAGCTCTTTTGTCCATGTTTGGACCAAGGCTGTAATGAGGTCTGGAGCCAAGTGGTCTTAGTGGAACCCAAACTGGGCATCAGTGAGCAGGTTATTGGTGAGTAAGTGCTGCTTGATAACACTGTCGACAACACCTTCCATCACTTTGTTGATGATTAAGAATAGACTGGTGGGGCAATAATTGGCCGGGTTGGATTTGTCCTGCTTTTTGTGGACAGGACATACCTGGGCAGTTTTCCACATTGTCGGTTAGATGCCAGTGTTGTAGCTGTACTGGAACAGCTTTGCTAGAGGCGCGGCTAGTTCTGGAGCACGTCTTCAGCACGATAGCTGGGATGTTGTCGGGGCCCATAGCTTTTGCTGTATCCAGTGCACTCAGCGGTATCTTGATATCACGTGGAGTGAATCGAATTGGCTGAAGACTGGCTTCTGTGATGGTGGGGATCTCAGGAGGAGGCCGATATGGATCATCCACTCGGCACTTCTGGCTGAAGATGGTTGCAAACGCTTCAGCTTTGTCTTTTGCACTCACGTGCTGGGCTCCACCATCATCGAGATGGGGATATTCATGGAGCCTCCTCCTCCCGTTAGTTGTTTAATGGTCCACCACCATTCACGACTGGATGTGGCAGGACTGCAGAGCTTTGATCTGATCCGTTGATTGTGGCATCGCTTAGCTCTGTCTATAGCATGCTGCTTCTGCTTTTTAGCATGCATGTAGTCCTGTGTTGCAGCTTCCCCAGTTTGGCATCTCATTTTTAGGTATGCCTGGTGCTGCTCCTGGGATGCTCTTCTACACTCCTTATTGAACCAGAGTTGGTCCACCGACTTGATGGTAATGGTAGAGTGAGGCACCCTCCTTTCTCCCCTGTCGCCTTATTCTGTAACTTTATTGCCCTGTGTATCAGTTATCATATCCCACTGAACAATTAACTGTAAAAGCCTGGTGCTGGTTCCCACATATCTGTCAAGAGGAAATTTGGCGCTTGCACTGATTGGAGCACCAGGCCCATGTGATTCCAGGTACGCTTCCACACACACTGCGCCCTTGGGATCCGTGAGCCATTACGCTGCCCCTGAGTACACAGCGTCAGAGAACAAGTTCGCGAAGGAAGGTCCCCATCAGGTAAGTTTGTATTCTATTCGGATGCCGGTGGCGTACTCTGTAGGTACGCTGCTGACCGCAAAGTCTGCCCCTACATTTTCAGAGCAATTGTACATCAAATCAATCACAGCACAGAAACAGGATAAAAACAATACTGAAAACCATTAAAACATAAATGCAATAAAACTGCACTCAAATTATGGATTATGATGTCGCATTAAACTCGCATATCCAGACCTCCTCCTAGAAATGGAGAATCACTTTTCAAATAAAATCCTTAGCACCGTACAACCATAGTTCACAGCACAGTTGAATCCATACGGGTTCCATACTTTGCTGGAGCAATCCAAAACTACTTCCATGTCGTGTTTTCGCCCCATACCCTTATATCTTCCTCTCCTTCAAATATTTATACAATTTTCCTTTAACAGATGCAGTGGTCTCTGCCTCAATCACTCACTGTGGTAAAACAATCCATGCTTCAATAACTCTCTGTGCAAAGACATTTCTCCTAAACTCCCTCCTCACTCTCAGTGATAATTTTAAATTGTTGATCCTTTCTTACCGACTTCCTAACCAGAGGAAATAGTCCTTATCTATTCACGCTATCAAAACTATTCATAATTGACAGCATTGTTAGAAGTGACCACTGCACAGTCCTTGTGGAGACGAAGTCCCATCTTCACACTGAGGACACCCTCCATCGTGTTGTGTGGCAATACCACCGTGCTAAATGGGATAGATTCAGAACAGATCTAGCAGCTCAAAACTGGGCATCCATGAGGCGCTGTGGGCCATCAAGTGCAGCAGAATTGTATTCCACCACAATCTGTAACCTCATGGCCCGGCATATCTCTCACTCTACCATTACCATCAAGCCAGGGGACCAACCCTGGTTCAATAAGAGTGCAGAAGAACATGCCAGGAGCAGCACCAGGCGTACCTAAAAATGCGGTGCCAACCTGGGGAAGCTGTAACACAGGACTCCATGCATGCTAAACAGTGTAAGCAGCATGCTACAGAGCTAAGCAATCCCACAAACAACAGATCAGATCAAAGCTCTACAGTCCTGCCACATCCAGTCATGAATGGTGGTGGACCATTAAACAACTAACGGGAGGAGGAGGCTCCATGAACATCCCCATCCTCAATGATGGCAGAGCCCAGCATGCGAGTGTAAAAGACAAGGCTGAAGCATTTGCAACCTTCTTCAGCCAGAAGTGCCAAGTGGATGATCCATATCGGCCTACTCCCGAGGTCCCCACGACCACAGTAGCCAGTCTTCAGCCAATTTGATTCACTCCGTGTGATATCAAGAAACGGCTGAGCGCACTGGAGCTCCAACAACACTGAAGAAGCTTGACACCAGTCAGGACAAAGCAGCCCGCTTGACTGTCACC